>CM023861.1:17225360-19625360 GCA_013389735.1 Phaseolus lunatus | reverse complement strand
TGTGTTTTGTTGTTGAAAGAATGTCATGTGCATGCTATTTATATGGTTTGGAGGTTCCTACTGAGTTCTTTTGTGCATGACAGAAGGGAAGACACGAAAGCAACTTTGACAACAGTGACAATTGTAGTCATTTTGTGTGTGGTTTCATTAAACTTTGTTTTAAATATTTCTTTAACCTGAAAAGAAACTTGAGAGAAAAAAAACTTGATGTGACACTGATTAATTCCTCTTTATGAAGGTTTAAATATTTGAAAAGGAGGATGAGTGAGACCTGAGGGTTAACCCTATGAGTGTGGCGAATAAGAAGAGAAAGGCACATTTTTTTGATTTTTAAAATATACAAAAATAATGTGTTGGACATAATTTATTGTAAGAAATGGTTTAAAAATGAGATTTTAAACTTTTTGTTTTCATTTGCAAAATGGGTGGAGCAGCTTATTGTTTGGTTTGTTCCAATCACACAATCAGTTTAAACTTAAATTAGTAGAGAAAAGCTTCATGATTTAATGAAAATTCTTAATATAAAGTATTTTTTATTTCTTTTTTCATTCAAATTTTAAACTTGTCATAATTAAAAATATAGCTTTGTATTGTCAAAACTTAGATACATAAGTAATATTATATAATGGTTCGATATTTTTGCTTAATTATTTTGTTCTAGAGAATATTTTATACTATCAATTAAAATTTATAGAAAACTAAAGTATCTTAAAACTTGTTTATTTATTTAATAGTGAGATCCATACATTATCAATATTTTGGACACAATTAAAGGTTTAATGTGATATATTTCTGTTTGACTAAATATTACTGAGGTGATAATACTAAAAGAATGATAAGTGTTCTAAAGTTTCCCTGTAGAAGTTGGGTTAGGTTAAAATGATATTGAGACATCCATTTTCTTGCTTGTTTGCTCCAAATACCCTGGTGTGAAGTTGCTTGTAAAGTTGAAAAATCTTCTTCCCCACAAGGCATTGTGATTTTGATCTAAAAAAAGAGTTCACTCTTTCACAGTTCATTGGCTGAAAGCTCATATTATGGCAGCCACTTTGACATTCCATTGTGGTCTTATTCTCAAGCAGCCATCAATAACATTAATTCCGTGCATGAATTATATGTGTCAACCTTTTTTGACTCGAAACAATGGATGGCTAAATTAGTAGTTCCACCACAGAACAATACTGTGGAAACTGGTAGAAATTATTGTGACCCTTTTACTATAAATGCTCTTGAGTTGATTCGGGTCAAATGCTCAATAATAAGTTTAGAACACTAGGGTTACCTCACATTTTAAAGATTTTGGAGAATGTTTTTATCTACTTCAAAAAATTGTGACTACACACATAATTGTCTTAATTTGTGTGACTATATTCTTGCAAGGTAGGGGTCAGAACACATTATATATGGGGAAGTGGCTAAAGTCAGCGACACTTCTGAAGTGGGAATTCAACATTATTGGTGACTTGTGTCATGCAATTCCTTCTTGAATGATTGTGAAGGAGAAGACAAGAAAAAAAAAAGTTAACAAGCAACTGGAAAGTGATGAATGAGGTAGATTAGTTACTTTTAAACATAAGACTTTTGTAATATCATGCATTGTGGAAGTTTACTTGCACCTGAGAAAAGTGTAAGATAATTGTGTCAAGAAAAAGAAAAGTACTTGATAGTGAGACATATATGTTCTTAATGGGGTACATGTACCTAACCTATCAAAACACAAAAATGGTAATGTGTGTGGACTTGTGACAATTGAGATTTAGTTCTTTAAGTAACCAAATAGAAAGGCTCATTCTTTTAGCCCCTACCTGGTCAACATCACTTCTTGGATATTTATCAATCAAACACCTTTTTCTTTCAATAAAACAAATTAATTAAATGCCTTTTTTTTTCTCTATCACATATTGGTGTAATTAGTGACTTATTTCGCAAATTCTTTTTCTTATAGAGGAGAAGTTAATGGTTCTTTCTTCCTGCACCTTTCCAGCACTCCATAGTTAAGGGGAATTGTACTTAAAAAAAATACATTCTAAATTTTACAATTTAAAAATATATTTTTTTATTTACTCATTATGAATTATAATGTGTATTTTTAAATATAAAAATATCTTTTAAATTTTATAATTAAAATATCTTTTTTTAGAAAAAAATACAGTTTGGAATACAAAATCCAAAAAATATTTCCAGATCTATAAATATTTTTTGGATTTTATATCTGAAAATATCTTTCTGATTTCATAATCCAAAAATACCTTTAAGATATCTATAATGAATTTTTTAAAAGAAATTTATTTTGATTATAAAATTTAGAATAATATTGGATTACATATTTTGAAATGAAAAAAATTAATAAATTTTTTTTTTTTTTGACATTTTCAAGAAACAACCGAAGTTAATTTTTAGCATAGTTTTAAAATTCAGACCAGCTCATGGTACATGTGGCCAATAAGGGAATGTCAAAGTCCAATAAACAAAAAATTCAATTTGAATTCAAAATTTGACCAACCCATATTCATGATGAGATGTATGACAATTACTAACCAAGTACTAGACAAAAAAAAAGAGTTGTATATAACATAAACATGCAAATATTTTATATATATTCAATATAAATTTTTTATAACTTTTAATATTTAGTGTATCGGTTTATGTGATTTTATTATTAACCTATTGAAGGTTTTTGGTTTTTGGTTTCTGGTCAACGAAAAATACAATTATAAGAAGAATTATAAGAAATAAAGAAATTGATAGAGAGTGTATAAGTGAAGATGAGATCCTGGAGTATTCTTACCCGAAAGTTGGGGAAAGAAAGGAATGAATTTGAAGTTTATAATAAAGCAAAGAAGAGTGTATAAAGAAAGAATGGTAATTTATGTATGGTGAGTGTTGTCCACTTCTATTAACTAAAAATTCAAAAGTAACTCCTACAACTACCTACTCTCAATCAATATTCCTGCTACTATGTAGCTGTACAATGTTGTAATTGGTAGAAAAGTTCTAATCGATATGATATGTCGCACAACAACAATTTTAAATTCATTGGCTAAAAACCACAGAAAACCCAGTTTCGATTCTACAGTAGTTCTCTGTCCATTTTGCCACATGAAATTGGCTGATCAATTATTCAACTAATAATGTTCTGTTTGATTAAGGGTTTGTTTGAACTAGAGGGTGGATATGAGATGATTTTGTGGAAAAATTGTAAAGAATGTGAAGTTGTTTGGATTAAGATAAATAGAATAGAAAGTGTAGGAAAAAATTGTGATTGATGTAATGAGTGTAATTGAAATTATATAATTTTTTTAATTGATAAAAATTTAAGTTTACACATTTTTTCTTATATTCAAAAATTGTTGAAAAATTAATTTGATTGTTTTATTTGTGGATTATAATTATTTTTAATTAAAATATTATTTTCGATAATTGAAACATTATTTACGGTACTGTGTTAGAGTTAACTTCAAAAAACATATAAATGATGTAAAATTTTCAGACCATGTTTATGATTGTCAAAAACTTTATTTAGAAAAAAATTGTAATTGTGAATTATTTATTTGTGAATTATAATTGTACACAATTAAAATATTATTTTCGGTACTGTGTTAGAGCAGATTATTCTTGATAATATGTTGAAGCTATAATTTTATAAAGAAAAAAATATTCGTGAAATAAATATTAATGCAATGTATTAAAGCGAAATTCATGGATAAAGTCCGTCCATAACAAATATTAAACGTACGCTAGAAATGTATATATAAAAAAACATGAAATAAATAATAATAATAGTAATAATGTTTCAGAATATGATATCAATGATATATTGAAATATATATCATTTAAAACAGTCCTAGAAGTCCTTAATTTGTTTTTGCATGGTGTCAATGCGGTCATGGACCTTGTCGAAACATGTGTACAAGTTGTCGAAACGTGTGTCCATGTTGTCAAAAAAACATGTGTTCATGTTGAGGTTCATAGTCTAGATGGATTCATGCAATGCTTGGAGTCCACTCAAATTTTGTGGTGACATTGTAGAGTGATTCTGCTTTGGGACCTAAGGCACACTGCCATCAACATGTTCCTCCGAAATGGTTGGGTCCACGTCATCATGATCTCCGTCATCCTCCTGTTCATCCCTTCCATGCTACCAGACACCATGTACCTAATGGATATTTAAATTTTTTAGTGTTGGTTTCCCAAAAAAGTGACGCCATCCGAGATTCATACATAATTCCAGGGATAAATTGATTTCACATGTTGTCATAAACTGTGAGATTAACATGGCATATGTCAGAGGAATGTTGTTGTCCCTGCATTTTACCATGTGTTGCATTATGTAATATGGCTAGTTAATCCGAATATTATTCTTTATTGCCCATAGGATGAAAATATCTTTGTGCTGCAATTGAGAATAATTAATGTGCTAAGGACTCAAAATGTGAACAAATGTGTAGTGAAGTAGTTTGCCATTCACTAACAGAACACCAACATTCTTGACATTATGAGCCTCCATCCCTGACCTTAACATGACTGCTAATGTTGTGTCATGGTCATAGTTCAGGTGCTCAGGAGGGGTTGCAACATTTAGTTGAAGTCCTTGGTAATTCTATTTAGTCAATGACATCCAATCTGGAGGTTGTATAATAGTTTTATTGTGATTGACCTCCAAACAGAGGATACCATCATCTGTAATCCTAAGAGTTGCATAAAAAAATTTGATCATAACGTCAAAGCATATATATCTCAGCATTATAAATTGTTTTAGTCCTTGAAGTTCCAAATGATTTTGGAACTCAAACCCTGCTGATTCAAAGAACCCGAAATGCATGACCTTAAGAGGCACGATTGATCTATGAGCAATACTCGTCCCAAACTCCAGCATTTGGTCTCGATTAAAAAAATGGCAAGGATGATTAAGGATGTCCTCAATATTGGGAACTGGTGTATCAAGAACTAAATAATGAGCAGGGGTTTTTCCCTTATCTTGTCGACAACTGCGTTGTCTCTTCGTAGATGAAGACACCATTTCTACAAAAACTCATATAATATTCATAATTGCACTAAGTGAATATTTGCATAAAATTTGATGATAACAACCAAAACAACCATATAGCATAAAATAGATAAGAAATAATAGCATAAAATACTTAAATAGTCATAATGGTTGAAATAGAGTTGAATTAAAGCATATTTAGATAAAAATATGCATACAATTTGTGTCATAAATAACATTACAAATTTGATAAAACAAACACCTATGCATAATAAAATACAACAATGTTGTACATAGTTTAGGGATTTGCAGTCATTATCACCATGTTTGTTAATCACAATCATAACCCAAGTGAAAATCCTAAAAATATGTGCAAATCTAAAAATTAACTCACATCATGTGGTATCAAACATTGGTTTAGTTATGCTTAATTTTTTTTGTATAATTACCTTATTCGTCCCTACATTTAGGGTCAATATTCAATTTAGTAGAGTGGTTTTTGAAAAAATCAATTTGGTCCCTATTTTTTTTAAAATATACCCAAAATGGTCATTTCTATTAAGTCGCACCAAACGACGTCAAGTTTTGCTTATGTGGCAGAGAGAAGTGGGATTTGTTGGAACCAAAGGCTTTGATGAATCAAATCTGTGAAGAATCTGTGCAGAGCTTGGTTGCTGTGGTGATGTTAGGTTTAGATGTTTAGTTTAAGTTTTAGAATTTCTATTCGTCTTTGATTCAAAATTTTAGCTTAAGCAACTTGTTTTAAAAGAGAAAATGTTTTCTGAAATGCCAAGTGATAAACAACCGGTTATTTTCTCATTTTAACCGATTGTTCCTCACTAGCCTGTTTGGTGGGTTTTTTAACTGTTTTATAATAGCTTTAACCGAATCAACCGGTTATTTCGAAACTTCAATCGGTTGAATTTTGAAAATCAATTTTGCCAATAACAACTGGTTTTCTTAACAGATTCAAATGGGCATTTTGTGAGGTTTATAAGTAAAGACTCTCTTATCTTTTGAAAAGATACAGAAAAAGCAAAATACATTTTGAGATACAGAAAGAGTTTGCAAAAGAGAGTTTTACAGAGATCTGAAAAAGTTTTGAGAAGAGTTTTG
The DNA here is from genome assembly GCA_013389735.1 of Phaseolus lunatus. NCBI lineage: Eukaryota > Viridiplantae > Streptophyta > Magnoliopsida > Fabales > Fabaceae > Phaseolus > Phaseolus lunatus. The sequence continues at coordinate 19,619,257 of CM023861.1, read as the reverse complement.
CTAAAAGTTTAAAGATTGCTCAAATAGCTGATGTTTTGATCATTACACGAATCTAGGAACGTTTAAACCAGGTGTTTTCTATTCCTTTCTTTGTTCCTGAGATTAGATTCTTTCAATTCTTGTAAGTGTGTGAAATCCTTTAAAATCAGAGGGTGTTCTGGTTTAAGGTGTGTGGTGTGTTGAAGAGAGTGTGTGTGATCTTAGGTATTAAAGATCCTCTCTTGCTGTTGTTGTGTGTATGTAATCTGTTGTGTATTACATAGTGGAACTCAAGATTTTTCTGAAGAACTAGATGTAGCTCAGGGGTTGAGTGAACCAGTATAATTGCTTTGTGTGATTCTCTCTTTCTCTGTTTTGGTTTATCTTGTTAATGTTTCTGTATCTGATATAAACAACCGATTATATTGTTCTTGCAATCAGTTATAATTCTGATATATAGCATTGTTGTTAACTTTATAATAATTTCAATCGGTTATTTCATAATATCAATCGATTGATTTTTTGCTGCTTGTTTTGAAAGCTTGATTTCTTTTAGCTTCTCTGATATTTGTCTTTGTGAATTGATAAAGGAATTCATTCTTAACTAAACATTTGCGAAAAGCTTTCAAAAACAATTCATCCCCCCTCTTGTTTTAGCCATCAATTCTAACAGGATTAGGGGTTGTGTGAGGTGTCAAGTGATGTGGATTCAGAGATTAGTTTAGTGAAAAATGGATTGGGAGTTAGGGTTTTTTGAATTGCAATTGGGGGTTTAAGCCATTGATCCTGCACTATGTAGCACAGACACTAACACGGACATGGATATACATATAATCTCTAAAATGTAGGACACGGGGACACAAATCTATATATTATATAATTATGAATTATATAAATAAACAATAAAGATTTATGTGTACAAGTATGTTTCAGTTCTTTTTTTTTAACAAAAATATATTTTTCGTGACTGGTTCAAAAAGATTTGTTCCTTATTTGTATAAATATACTAAAAATTTATACAATAAGTTTGAGTTTTTAGAAAATTAATGTATGTCTCTTTTTAAAATTGTTTTAGAACTGTACTAAAATTGTCAGAAATCCAACAAATATTTTTTAAATTGAACACTTCACCAATAAATGTCATATGAGTGTCTTACGAGTGTCGTGTGCAATACGTGTGTCAGACACGGACACGCCATTTAAGAGAAGTGTCCGAGCCTCATAGATCCTGCAACTTATCACCAGCAGACAGAGGTAGAACACTAGTGCTATTTAAATATGCAAAATTTCCCTAAGTGAAAAGGTTTACCTTCCCCCAACACTAGCAAGGGATTGACCACATCTCTCACTGCCAATATCATAATCTACTTTACTGCTATCTAAACAAATTCCATTTTGGTTTACGCTCAGTTAATAACTAACATTACTGCTTGTGGCATGTGGAGATCCTGAAACACTGATTGTTCGCTAAATTCCCATCATAAACTCATCCAGTGGGAAGTAGACATGAACATTAATTATTAAACAAGAATAAAAATATAAAAAATCATTGGCCACACCCCCTCGACCGAGATAGACAACGTCCGAGTCTTTGCACTTGCACAAGAAAACTATACCATCTAGAACATCGCCCACTAATATATCTACACTCTCGACAAACAAATGAAGCAGTGACAAGTGTCGATATTTTGAGAAGAACTCCCTAACCCGATTATCCACCCACTAAATTAGGATCTTGGTTATCTATAACCTCTGCCACACTCGGGGACGTGGGAGGTGACGACCTAAACTCAACCCCACCCCCACACACGAACCCACGACTAACCTAAGAAGACCTACTAGTGTTCTCTGTGTCACTAGAGCCTGAGCTAATATTTACATATCACGACCCCTCCCTACCGACACCACCCAACTCGGATGAAAACAATCTACTAACGGAAAGAGAAAACATGGTTACCTCTCAAAAGACCCTTCAACCGACACACTCTCAAACAAATTTATCAGAGGATTGGATAGAATGTGGAACCCACACGCTATTTATAAGTACACCAAGGGGTTCACCGTCACGACCAACCTAAAACCTTGGATCATTAAACCATCAACAACACAGATCGCGCGACCTTGCACATTTTTTACCTATATCACATCGAACTAACCCTAATATTCTATACCCTTTGTAGGATAAACATATTTGGGCTCGGGGGACATGTATACCTAGGGGAAGAGGTGACAAATAGTCGACATCTCAGCCATCTAATGACATCAAACCCAATTAGTCACGCGATGAGGAAAGCAAATAAATGAATTTTTCTTTCAAAATCCTTAAGTTAGACTCTTTATTCCATTCAAACCTGGGGGTTAAGTGTATTGTTGGGATGTCGAGTAGCCGGGTAGCTGACACTATGCCAATATTTTGCGTGCAACAAACATGAGCCTAAACATGTTATTAGCAAATGATACACTACAAAATACCTGCAAATCATGATTAAGACAATTGGGCTCTATTGGGCTTAATTCGATCGTCCGTACTAGTTAAAGCCAAAGACAACTGCTATAAATATGAGAACACGCTAAAGTCAAAAGGTACGCTAATCTAACTCAGGACTTACGAACTAAACTCAAATCTAAACTAACTTGAGCGTCAAAGTACATTCGTCGGTACCTCACCCTCGCATACGGTGATCCGAAGAGCCTTGGTCGAGAAACCAAGAAATTGAGAAATCAAAGACCGAAGACCTACAAGAACATATGTGTAAGGATTCTGACCTTTGTAAGAACAATAAAACTTGAAAAAGAAAACTCAAATAAAAAACAAAATGCAAAACCTCAAATTGTGAATGTGGGAGAAAACAAGGAAGATGACACAAGTGGCTACCAACAAAGTTTTGATGTGCAAAGAGATAAGAATAATGATGATGAAGTAAATATGCAACAACCAAGGGAAGGCAAAGGTGAGATAATGGAGAAAGAAAAAAAAGAAAGAGTGTAAGATAAGAGTGGAGAAATGGAGAGGGATGAGTACAGGAAATGGAACCAAATGTTGAAGAAAGAGTGATCGACATAAGCTGATGAGTCTCACGATAAGAAGAGACAGAAAGAGAAATTGAGAAGTGGGATGAAGTGTCCTTCAAGTTTTGAATTGGAGTATCTGTCTTCACATTCCATACATTTATTTTAAATTTTTCAACAAAAAAAAACACATTTAAGTTAAAAGAAAACAAACATTAAATAAAAAATAATTTATAAAAGAGTAAAAAAAACTCAAAAACATGTTTATAGCGTGATTTTTAAAAAAATTTAAAAAAGAAAAATTGAAAACAGAAATCATGTTAACACACACTATTTTAAAAAAAATAATTAGAAAAATAGTAAACTCATGCTTTTAAGCAAAATATTTTTAAAAAAATAAATAAATTATACTTTTAAGCATGACTTTCATAAAAGTAATTAAAGAAATAAAAAATAAAAAGAATGGTATGAAGTACGACTTCAAAGTGAAATATTTTATCAGAATCAAAATTGTGTTTGAAAATACGATTTTTTTATTTTAAAATCGTGCTTCCAAATATAATTTTCCATTATATAATTTTTAAAATTTAATTATTTAAATAAATAAAAAAATTACACCCTTTTTATATACTAGCTAGTCTCACAAGAACAATCTCACATGTTAGAATGAGCTTGTCCATCTTTATTGAATGCGGATATTATATATTTATAGCGCACATAATTTAGTTAACTTTCAATTAAGTGAGTTAAACCTCCTTAATTTAAGCTACTCCATGATAAATTGATGCTACACTAAATGCCATGAAAATTGAATGCTTGTTCACTGTGAAGTTGTTGTATGAGAGACAGTACCAACATTTTTTATTGTTCTATTTATTTATATTTTAATAATCTATTAATGACAACTAGAAGTTATATTGCAAGATAGTATTAGGTTGCTAAATTATGTAAACGTTAACATATGGGTTATTAATTGATAAAAAAATGTATAATTTATGATAAATATTCAAAATAGATATTATAAAAGTTAACAATTTTATTATACAGAATAATTTATGTTTAGAGGAGAATATAAAAGTTATTTACATTCCCGGTGTACTTAATTAAATTACGATGAATTTCTCTTTCGCATTCATTTTTGTGTGCTTTATAGTTATGTATTTTTTTCATTCATAAAAGTATTAAGGTTATATTAAACCTTTTGCATATGTCACTATGCATGTAGATTCTTTTTCTGCCCAGATATTCACGCAAGTTTATATAAATAAAAGTTATAAAATGTTCTTTTATATATTTTTTAATTTAAGAAAATAACTTTTTATTTTTTGATCTCAAAATCTTACTTAAAAAAACAAGTTTAATTATAGGTTTATTTATTTTTAATTTAACAATATAACTATACGTAATATTAATATTGATATATCTAGTATGCAAGAGAAAAATCAATATGAATTTATCTCAATTATTTAAAGTGTCAACTAAATGATTTTAACAAAAAAAAAAAGTGAAAATCAAAAGATGAGTACCATTCATCTCAAAAACACCAAACTAGTCTCACCTGTATGTGCGAATCAAAACAAAGACAAAAATGAAAATAAGAAAATGATTTGATGAGTGAGTGAGTGAGTGACGCTTTTTTAAGCGTTTTCTTTTCACATACTTTGCTTTTTCTTTCTTTCCTTCTTTGCATTCCTCTCTTCTTTCCTTTGCTTCCCTTTTTTCGCATTCACAGTACAGCACATAACAGAGCACGCAGCACCACCACCACCAATGGCGGGATACAGAGCCGACGACGACTACGACTACCTCTTCAAGGTTGTCCTCATCGGAGACTCCGGCGTCGGCAAGTCCAACCTGCTTTCTCGCTTCACCAAGAACGAGTTCAACTTGGAGTCCAAGTCCACCATTGGCGTCGAGTTCGCCACTCGCACCTTGAACGTCGATTCCAAAGTCATCAAGGCCCAGATCTGGGACACCGCGGGCCAAGAAAGGTTTTGCCCCTTCTTCCTTTCCTTTCCCTTCCCACAATGCAAGATCATGCTTAACACACTAATGGGTACCCTTGTTTCAAGTCAAAAACCCTACTTTTAAACGGTCAACAGTAATGGGGAAAAAGTGGTTATTTGAAGGGTTGGTTTATTTGGGTGGATCTAATTTTGCGCATGCTTAGCTGGGTTTTTGTTGGTTATTTTTTTACTTAGCTGAGTTTAATGTTGTTGTGTGATCCATGTAGTATAAGTGGGAAGAGGGTATGCTATTCTTTTTGTTGTATAATTGGGGGGATCGTGATCTAGTGTGGAAGCTCGCTATAATTTTAGTAATGTAAATGAGTTATTAATTGGTGCTAAAAAAGGGGAAGTGAAGTGTGTGTTTGTGGAATCAGCCAATTCGGTTAGTTAGTGTTCTTGCTTATCTTGTGCTAGATTTGGTTTGTGGAGTCGGTTTGGATTTTGTGCTTTTGAGATCGGCGGTGGAAGTGGGACCATCAGTGAGGCGATGTAGTGTTTAGAAAATGGAGTGAATCGGATGTTGTTGATGTCATGTGGATTCAATTCTTTGATGCGCTGTTGGTGTGAAATGGGAATAGATTATTGCCTGATGATGTGTTGCTGTGTTTTTTTATTAGTTTGGCATCTTGTCTGTGAGTGTTGACATGGTCAAATTTGTTAAATGGGGTTTCAACAATGAATTGGATGATGGTGTGGGATTGAAACTCGTGATTTGTAAGGTCTCAAACTAGAAGTTTGTGTAACACTTGAATTTGAAATGCATTGAATAGGATGATCGCTTAATTCAATTGAACTTGACTAATAACTAATTGATATCTGACTAGATTGTAGTTTGTACTACATTTGGGTCTTGTAATGGCTCATGCACAAACAATGCTTCATTGCACGGGTTTTCCTTCTTGAGAAAAGGCTATCTACTGTTGTGTATGCATCAGTAATTTCTCTTTTCACTATTTGTTTAAATATCTTATTGTCTTTTTATGGTAGGTGTTGCTATTGAAAATAAAATATGATCCTCTTGTGTTAACTTAAACTATTTGTTCTCTATTTGTCTGTAAGTGGATATTCCCAATCTGCAAAACTTAAAATTTTCTACGATTTTATTTTAGTATTATTTTCTTCATGATCTGACCTTGGGATTTTGTGCAAATTTCTTCCTTTTAGATCTTAGTTCTATGGGTAAATAAGTTGAACTTTAGCTTTCTCATTTCTACCTTATAGCTTGGGAAGGGTTTGAAATATGTATATATATATATATATGTCTGGGCTTTGATCATATGTGATCTCAGATGAACTTTGGCCTGGTTTTGCAAAATAAAATCAAGCATGCCTTTATTAAGCATATGCCAATAGAAATTGATTGTATAGTTTTCATTTAATACATGTTATATGAAGGATCCCTTGAAAAGTTGAGTTTTGACCTTTTCTTGGGCTACGTATTTGAGTAATTAATCATACTCCTTGTTGGCTATCATTGCATTTTGTGGAAACTCTGGTGAGGTTAGTGAGTCTTATAGAATAAACAAGTTCTGTTTTATACTCAAGGAAATTGTATCTGTAAGCTGGCTGACACATCAATGATATTTAAATCACTCAACGTCATCCTTGCTGTTCTCATTACATGATGGTAATAATTTGGTTAAATTTTTAAGTAGGTCCATTAACTCTGGAAATTTTCAAGCAGGCCCTTTAACTAATTTTTTTAATTAGGTTCCTTGATCATGCAATTTTTTAATTGAGTCCCCAAAGTTTTTAAAACTGCCATAAATTGTATTTTCTAGCAGTTTCAAGCTGCCAAAAACTAACTCTGGGGACCTACTTTTTTTCGTTTAGGGATCCAATAAAAAAACTAGTTTGGGGACCTATTTGAAAATTTCCAAATTAGTTCAGAGACTTAGCTGGAAGTTTATATTACAGTGTCAATATTTTGGCCCATATATTTACTGTCAATTATTCCCTTCAACAGTTCAACAAACTGTATCTCGTTCTTCATCAAAATTTCCATGAAAAAATTCTTCATTTCTCCCCTTCCTCCCAACCAAAACCCTTATAGCACCACCTATACTGGTAAGAATAAAGTATTGTTGAATTTTTACTGCATATATCACTGCAGACCTTGTGATTGACTGAAAGTGTGTGTTGGAAACTTGATTGTTGCATTGCATCTGAAAGACTGAAATGATATTTCTATATGAAACCGTGGATAGGTGGCAGAGATCAACAGTTCTTGTACCACTTAATTTATTAATATATACTTTATGTATTTTGTTTATGATATATTGATGAAATTATGTATTTTTCCAGGAAAGTCTGTCCTATAATATATTCCTTGAAGGGGTAAAAATAAAAGATGCCTTCTTTTTATTTCATGTTCTACTGCTATTGAAAAACCCTAATCTTTTGATGAGTACTTGTTTGAAATAAGATATACAAATTAAATTAATAGTAGTGAAAATTAAGATATGCTCTTTTCAGTCTTTTTCATATGCATCACTGACTTTGTATGGACCTTAATCTTTGTATAAAAGAATTGTCTAGTATGGATTATCCTACTTTCAAATTCTGGGTATGGTCTTGGAGTCTTACTCAAGTTGGATACCAATGTCACAAATGTGTCCTGCTTGGTTTCTGTTCTCTTGCCATTATCACATCTATGAACGCTAGTCTACGCTGCTTCATAACCACCCATTGTTGTGATTAATCACGTGTATCAAGTTCACCAAACTTGTAAATTGACTTCCCACAAACTTGCACCTTGTTGATTCACACTGTTTCTCTTTGTAGGTATCGTGCCATCACCAGTGCTTACTACCGTGGTGCAGTTGGTGCGCTTCTGGTGTACGATGTTACTCGCCATGCAACATTCGAGAATGTTGACAGATGGCTGAAAGAGCTGCGAAATCACACAGACGCCAACATTGTGGTGATGCTTGTTGGAAACAAATCAGACCTTCGCCACCTGGTAGCTGTTACAACAGAAGATGGGAAGTCGTATGCTGAGAAAGAATCACTTTACTTCATGGAAACCTCAGCTCTGGAGGCCACCAATGTAGAGAATGCATTTGCTGAAGTTCTAACTCAAATCTACCGCATTGTTAGCAAGAAAGCAGTAGAGGGTGTTGAGAATGGAACAGCGTCTGTGCCTGCCAAAGGGGAGAAAATTGACCTGAAAAATGATGTGTCTGCTTTGAAGAGAGTTGGATGCTGCTCAAGCTGAGGATGGAAAACATAGTTGTTGAATTGGTTGGTATCGGCTCTGTTGTACGTGTAATATTCTGAGAAATACGAACTAGAAGAAAAGTGATATTTAATGTCATAGCATGTTAGACTCTTTGTGTAACCTTAAAAACTAAGTTTGGTGTTTCAATAGGAGCTGCTGGGGAAGAAAGTTGATTGCTAGTTTGTTGTAGTGCTGGTATTATTGTTTTTCAAATGTTTTCACATGCAAAGAATTAATTGAAGCTATTGTCTCATTTAAGGTTTTCTGTACTACTATTATCTTGTTATGGTTATAACAAGATAATAATGATGGATATAAGTTTCAAACTCTTGTTTGGTTAACTAGAATGCGACAGAAACAGGAAAAAAAGTATATACAATTTTTAAAAGTAAGAAATAATTTTATGACAAATTATTAAATTAAAAAATTACATTCTTTTAGCTATTATGAAAGTATTTTTATATAATTTATTTATATTTATACTCTTTTTTTCTACTCATTTAAAAGAGTGAAGAGAAATTCTTTCACTCCGTTCTTTATTTTTATTATTGTCATATCCATCACTTTCTATTACTTTTTTTTTCCTCTCATCCAAAAAAATCATTATAGATGAGAAACGCGATTTATATAGTTAGAGCGCCACTTTGGTATGAAGAGATTTGGCTATCTGACAAATTTTAGAAACATTATTCTAAGAAATATTTAGAAGAAAACTTGCAAGTAGAGCCACTTGGGATCATTAGCAAAAACATAAGAAATATTGGAGGATGTTTCTTAGACAGTTATTTTAGTGGTGTATAAAGCAATTTTAGAAAATCTATTATTTTTAATAAACAATTCCATAAAAATAATAAAAATTTCCGTTGCCGGGACTTGAACCCGGGTCTTTCGGGTGAGAGCCGAATATCCTAACCAACTAGACTACAACGGAATGGTTGAGGGCACAGCGGGCTTAACTTATATAACTGTTGATTTCCAAATCAGATTTTCCAATAGAGACAGTGTTAGGGAGGGCAAGACAGGGACCCCTGGGAGAGTTATGACCTTGCATGATCCACATATTTTTGTCCTCAAAAATGTCTTTCCTTTCCTTTTCTTTTGGTGTATTTCAATCTTCAATTCATTTTAAGAGGATAACTGATAGGTACAAACAGTATACTTTATATATTGATTCTGTATGACTAATGTAGTATAATAAGGAGTACATTTATTGGTTTATGCCTGTATCAAGAGTTTAATTGAATGCATTTTGTGGTAGAAAAATCTCTTCAAATGCAAAGCTGCTATAAGAGCCTGGTTCTTCACAGTATGAGGTTTGTACTAATATTCTACCAACTTTTCTGTGGCTCATTGGAAAGGCTTGCTAGCATTCACTTCTGTCACTACTATCACTGCAGGAACTGGACATTATTTTTATATTATTAATTTATCTGAATTAGTAAATAGATTTCATGTGTCGGCCTTTAAGAGGAGTTTTAGATTACTCCACTACATACACATTTTCACATTCCTGGCTTTCTGAAAGCATTCATTTAATGCAACTCATGCATTGCTTACACTTAATATTGACTAAGGCTTCTTTTTCATATATTTGGTGATTACAGAATACTAATTTCCGGATTATGATAGGAAGTGTTCCTCTGATTGTAAAAATTTTCATTTTATGAGAAAAATGCCTACATTGTAACCACAAAGTAATGTTCCTCTGTAGAACATAATTTCTGAAACGGTGGTTCTTAAAAAGTATTCAATGTCTGGCTATGAAATGTTTTAATTGTTTCAAAATAAGCATGGCTTTTTTGTAATATGAAGAAAACATATGTTTTACTTTTCTATTTAACATTTTTACTTTATTAACTGGTGTCATAAAGACAGTTAAAATAATCATAACAGCAATAAAGAAATAAAATTTATGCTGAATAGTAGGTGTAGTCTAAGTAACTAGTAACACTGTATAACAATTTCAATTGCTTTCATTCAACAACAATAATGCTGCCACATTAGCTTCTCCGGTTTCTGATTGAAACTCTCCCTTTGTTCTTTTTAAAATATCATATATTTTAAAATCTTTTGTTCTATTTAATTGTTATTTTTAAATTCATGACAATATTAATTACTCTTTTTGTCATTTCAATTGTTACTTTTTTTTACCTAATTTTTAATTATTTACATATATACATATACATATTTTTTACCGTAATGTACACATAAAAATAATAGAATAGAAAATATTATAAATTTTCTTCTAAAATCAGTAATGTTAAACAGACACATTACTTTCCAACATAGCACATGGATTTGCCATAACTTTCAATACAAAGGGAAAATTAATTCATTTTGAGAATTTTTCAATTTTATTCACTGGACCATCATCACACAAAGTACTATTATTTTCCTTCAAATCTCAGCTGCCACATTAATTGATTCAAGAAGTATAGCTGGATCAAAGGACATTACACTTAAAGCATCATTGCAACTATTTGGAGAAAGGACATTCTTGGGAAGGTGGTGAAGCTTTGGTGCCATCCTCCATGGGGGGATTTGGGTGCTTCCCTGAAATAAGGCCTCCGAGCATCTCAGCTGGGTCATAATAAATTTCCACCTCTTCAACTTTCAAAGAGTCATCCACCTGTTTAGATTCATGAGTCATGATTGTGATACAGCCTTAAGTAAAAAAAAATTATGACCATTACTGAAACAATTCACATCACTAACTGTCAATACTAGGTGGGATATTTTGTTTGTCTCAGAAATTTTGGTCTTTATCACAAATGATTGAATGTTTTCATACTTGTTTTAACTTCAAGTTTGCTGACATGTATTGTTCTCTTTAGTATTTTGTAGTTTCATTGCAGTTTTGTATTTACTTTAGCATTCGGTAGTTCTATCAGAATTTTGTATGTATTTTAATATTCATTAGTTTCATTGAAGTTTTGTCCTAAAAACTAATGAAAACTAGTTCATGAACACTTTTGTTTTTCTCTAAACCTACCAAAGAGTTTTGTCAGAACATTCTGGTATTTATTTTGCTTCGAAACATTTGATTTCATCGTTTGTTTTTTTATATTTCTAATGTTAAAATAGAAACATGTTATATTTTATAAAAGGTTTGAGATAGCTGACAATGGTAAATTCACGGCAAGAATCCATTTTCTGAATGTAAAACACATAGTAAAAGTAATACCTTGACAGTTCCGAAACCATAGAATTGGACCATCTTCCCAGTAGGTGCATGTTCCTTATAAGGGCCTTCAAAGAACCCCCAGTGCCTAAACTTGAAAGCAATTTCAGGAGGTCCACTATAAACTTTTATGACCTCCCAAGCAAACCCTCTGGGAAAAGCTGATCTGAAGACTTCATGAGATGATTCAAAAGTCTCTTCATCAGCTTTGTAAGGCTTCAGGTCTTCTGGCAGAGAACTTTGCAACAAAGCATTATAACTTCCCAGCTTCAGAGTTTCCTCTCCAGATAATCCCTCCCTGCCTGCAAATCAAACATGATGCAGACAGCATACAATTAATTTACTAACAGAAAAATCAGAACAAGATTGACGTAATTATGTGATACAACTATCATTTATTACCTTATATTCCATTGAAAAACTTGTCTCCTACTAGAAAATACTTACACAAATGAAGATGTTACAAGATCTTTCTCATGGAGACGTCCTTTTGCTTCAGAACTAACTAACTATCCATGTCTGTGGATGGGGAAAAATTTGATCCTTATTGTGGAATTATGGAAGTGGGGTGTCTAATGAGAAGTACAAGGTGAAAAATACATGGGAAATTTTGATCCATTCATTCATCCCCTTTAATCATGTGAATTGCAGTCAATCAAATAGTGGAACAAAAGCGTACAAAAAATAGAATTAATGGACTAAAGCAAATTATCCATTTATCGATCAATCCATCAAATCAAAACCCCTAACATTGGAAAAGATGGAGAGGAAATAAATTTGACAAATATTAAGTGCATACCATTCACAAATAGCTTGAACTTCTCAGGGTTTATTGTCTTGAAATCCTGCAAACGGGTCTTGTGTGAGAGCTCCATCTCCCATGACTTGATAGCATTTTGCACTATCTCCTCCAATGATCCTTCTGGCCATTCCTGCAAACATGCAAATACAAATTGAACACACATTCTAGAGAGAGAGGGGAAAAGGGTAAGAGGGTATGGTGGTTGTTGCACCTTGGTTCTTCCTTGTTCAAAAAGCTTGTTAACAGCATCATAAGTGGGAGGGCCACCATGTCTCCACTGGATGTTTTCAGGTTCATCATGCAAGAAAGATCTGTACCTGTCTTTGGCCATGACAAATTAATATGCTAGAGCATATACACAAGAAAACCAACAGCTATAGTTGTACCATAGGACTAGATCATGAGTTCTTATATAGGCTTTTTCATGGCCTCTTTTGAATCATTAAGATAAGGTTTTCTTTCCTTGTATTTATGAAATATATTACTTTCTCTGGCATCTTAATATTATCTGACCAATTAAAATTTTGGAAGAAAAGATAAATCCTTTTAGAGGTTCCATATTAATTGCTTCCACATCCCGTCACACCATTCCTGTTTATACTAATTAATGAATTTGAGAACATTAGAGCAAATTAGTTTAACTTTTACAGAAGTTGTTTATGAAAGCAATTAACAGATAAATCATGATTCACTAAAAATAAGTTTGAGATCTCAAATTAGGATTTATCATTATGTAGGACAACAAAGAAATTATTAAAAGAGAACTAAGAACTCAAATTGAATCTTGCATATATTTTATAATATTAATCTCTTATAACAAAAACAAAATTATTCATATTTACTTTTATACATAAATACATTTTTATTAGCCAATATATCGTTGATTATATAAGTATTTTAAATAAAATATTATATGTAAATTCTGACGAGTGTATAATTCAAGTATATGTTAAAAGCAGGGAACCGAACTTGGTCTTAAAGATAGAGGGAGCCGACATCAAATTTAATATAAAATATTTATAATGATATATTTTAGAATATTAAAAAATCAATAATCAATTTTATATTACCAAGAAGTTTTATAATTATGTTTTTTGATATACTAAATCAAAATTTATAACATTGTTTTATGTACTATTAATGATCTTCTTTTAAAATTTAATGTCACATATTTGAACTAGTACACTTGAACATAGCATGATACAAGAATCTCACAATAAAAAAAGGAAAACAAAAGAGATTACAGCAGCAGCACCACCAACACCAGTAACAGCAGGAACAGCAGCAGCAAGAGCAGCAAAATAATAATAATAATAATAATAATAATAATAATAATAATAATAATAATAATAATAATAATAAATAATAAAACAGCAACACCAATAACACTAGCAGCAGCAACAACACCAATAATAAAACTGCAGGCCAGAGTAGCAACAACACCAATAGCAGCAATAGCAGCAGCAGTAATAACAATAATAAAACAGCATGCCAGCAACACCAATAACACTAGCAGCAGCAACAATAACATAGCAATAATAATAATAATAATAATAATAATAATAATTATTATTATTATTATTATTATTTTTGACTGGTAGAAAAAAAAGAGAGAAAGGAAGGACTTTTCTTCTTTTCTGTTCAATTGAAGAAAAAGTGAAAAAAAAACTAAAGAAAATAACTATTTTTTCTTTCTTTTTATTTCTTTTTTATTTAAATTAAATTTTAATTATTCGCTTTCTTTCCATACATCCCAACACAATAAGAGATTGACTTGACTCCAAAATTGAATTATTTAAATATTATTTTGGTTCTTAAATTTTAGATATTTTTTTTAGGCTTTCAAATTCAAAATAATTAACTTTAGTTTACATAATTTTAGCAAAACTTTAATCCCACTGTATCAAATGTTGTTAAAAGGTTTAGTTAGGTGATTAATGCATTACAAATCCTTTATATGATAATTTATTTTAGTTTTGCATTTTTTATTATAAAAAATGGTACGATAAGCGTATTTTATTTCAAAATATTTCTTTGAAGGGTATTTAAAAAGAAGTCATTTTGTTCCGGTCGGTCATCGGTAGTTGATGACGACAGCAGAAGGTGACCACGTGGACCATACACAGAGTGGCACGTGGTAGAAAGAGCAAGTGAACCAGGGAGGATATTGCTTACAACGGTGATCGGTAGCCAGTTACCTAGTGGCCGCCACCCCCAGAGCGTTGCCTAGATAAGCGCCAGGAGGCACCGCACGGACGTCGGTGCATGGTCATCAGGCACCGTACGGACGTCGGTGGATAGTTATGAGGCACCGCACGGACGTCGGTGGATAGTTATGAGGCACTGCACGGACATCGGTGGACAGTTATGAGGCACCGCACGGACGTCGGTGGATAGTTATGAGGCACCGGTTGGTCGTAAGCGTATGCAGAGGGTGATCGGTCGGTCGTAAGCGCATGCATAGGGCGATCGGTCATCGGTGTTCTTGCCAACGCGTGTTAAGTTGAGACCAAGGTTCCCGGCAAGAGCTGATACGGTCGGTCATCAGTATTTGATGACTTCAGCAGTAGATTGCCACGAGGAACGACATGGCGGGAGAATGCATGGATCAAGAAGGGCAAGAGAAAGAAAATGTAGTTTGGAAGTTGAGGGAATCGCTGGTTGTTGAAGAAGGCGGCGGTCTCCTACTTCTCTTGTATGAAATCAGTAAACGCCTGGATTGCACGTGATCGCCGTATGTGAGGACATCGCCGAAAGAGGACATCGCCGAAAGAGGACATCGCCGGGTATTGGAGAAGACTTGGTGAACGTTGATTACATGGTCTAAATACAGGAGATAGGTGGTATATTGGCCCGTGTGCTCTAAGAACCGTAATAACCAGTATTAGCCAGCTTTAAGGCTGTGCCCAGAGCGGCTTGCATGCTAAGTTACTCCCTGTGTGGATAACTTAGCCGCAGGAGTAAAAGGGAAAGTAACGTTTCAGTTGCAGGTACTCCAGATAGTGACACGTGTACGATCAGATGCGGTCCACGTGGCGAGAGGAATAACCGTCAGGAGAGAGAAAAACACAGGCCGCAGAGGCGCCTTTTTGTTCTTTCAGGTTTCTTGGAAGGTTTGGAACTAAAAGGAGGAGTGTTGACGTTCGAGTCAAGTGGCAGGATCACATTTCTACAAAATGATTAAAGTACTTTTCTTTTTTCAAATTACAGAAACTAAAAAATAATTTTAAATTTAAATTATCAAAAATAAATTCAACGTATATTTAATTCTATTAATTCCTTATTAAAAGAAATTATTTCAATTACTTTGTTTCGTTTTGACTTTTATTATCAATGTAAATAGTTTGTGTCGGTAGTTGAGGTACACAATTAATTTGAAGTTAAAGTACCATCTAACTGCAAGAAAATTAATGAAATTAATTGTAATAAGACATTGTAATCAAATTATGAAACCTTTTTTCTTATATAAAAAAAATGTATTTATTACTTTCTCTTCGATTTTAAATTTAAATACTTTTATATCAACTGAATTTTTTGAATTTTTGTTAATTGAAAGGCACATTAAATCTTTGAATACACAATTATAACTTGATATCCTATTCTGAGCACATGATTTATTGAGTGTCCAAGAGGCCACTATCATTGGACTTACCAAATAAATTTTTAGAAATCCTATCATTTTAATTTAATGAGTATCGTAATCAATAAATCTTAATCAATAAATTTTGATAATTGATTCATTGAATATATTTAATAATGATCATTCCAAAATATTGAAACTATATCTTTCTTGAAAATTATGAAATTTTTAACCTAAAAAGTTGAAAATTATATTTTGAAGATATCTTGAAAATGTGATAAACATTAATTATCTATTACTTTTGAAGGAAAGGAAACACGAATGAATTTTTGACATTTGCACAAGAAAATTCATGATAAAATTCAGAATATCCAACAGTGCAAACCGCAGAATATGTAATCATCTTTGTAATTCAATTCAGATTTACATGCAAAAAGTGAACTAAGCCAAGCTAAAATCTGAACAGCAAGTTGAATGGTCACCAATTTTAGTTAACAATTTGAGGGCAAAACCATGCTGTCCAATGTTAAACTCAATCCTCTTTTTCCCGATGAATGTCAACTAGGTATCTATTTAGATACTGGCCAAATGACTTTGTAGAGAATGACTCATCAACATGCCTCCTAGCTTCTCTACCCATTTTCTCTGCCCCCTGAGGATCATTTATGAGCTTAGCCATTGCTGAAGAAAACTCTTGTGGTGTAGGATCACAAAGGAATCCCGTTACACCATTCTTAATTGACTCCACAGGGCCACCACTATTGCATGCAATAACAGGCTTATAGGCTGCCATGGCCTCCAGAGGAACAATGCCAAAGTGCTCATCCTGCATCAAAGATCTTTCTGTAAATCTCATTTCTTAATTCAGTTTCCACCAGTTGTAATGAATCATAATTTGAATGGTTTTATATACCTTTGGTGTGTAAAGAACACACAGGCATTCCGAAAGAAGTGCATTTCTTTCATCTGTAGGGCAAGAAGTGATGAATCTTATTTTACTAGAGACTCCTTTCTTTTGTGCTAAATCTTTAAGCTCTTCTAAGTACTCCACATTCTCCTTCAACCGTTTGTCAAAGCCACCTAGCACCAATTATGACAATAGGGTTGTTACGCAAATTGCATGCATGTGCACAAATGCTTCAAAGTGAAATAAATGACTCAAGTATGATTTGTTCAAACTTAAGACTCTGCAGTTTTACCAAGAAAATACATTTAAAATAAAATAAGGGAATATAGCAGTGGAGGAAAGAATGAACAAACCAAGAAAATAGTTAAAAGTTTACTGTGCCTTTCTTATTGCATGGAAAGGTCTTCTACAGACCTAGAATTATTGTGAGCCAATCCTTATAGGACAATTGTTGTTCTACTAATAGAAAGATGTAACAGAAAGATTTTGCTCAAAGATGATATACAGCTACAACTTCTAAATATAATTTGCAAACTTTGCGTAATGGGCCTTGAAGATCTAGAGCCGGTATCAATTGCCTCCTCCTGAGGAACAACCTTGTCCTCAAGGATTGTGGGTAGGTTGGGTTATGTGGGAGTGCATCTAGTGGAATAGATTGTTGGACTTCAGGATATATGGTTTGGGCTGTGGGAAGGGTTTGTGAAATTGGAATTGGTACATGGGGTGGGCCGTTTGGAATAAGCAATTAGGGACTGTTTGTATGAGATGTGTGGGAGGAAAGTTCTGGAGCATGGGTTTAGGTGGGAGGTGTGGTACAGTTGGCGTTATGAAGTGGGAAGGTGTACGTGGCTAAGTTGAGGTTGGAGGATTTTGCGATTGAATATGGGTCGTTGATGTTAGACGCATGGCAGGGGCTGAAGGGAGTTTAGGTGAAGTAGTGGAGTTGGAACTATTGAGTTGAGTTTGGGAAGAGTGTGGGTAGGTAATGGAAGTGAGGTGGACGAGGGAGCTTCTATTTCTTTAGGATAATGGAAAGAGTGGTGTTTTCGGGCCATGGTACGGTTTAAGCAAGGATATGTGGAAGATGGGGTGGATTCAGGAGGGTGGTAGGTTGAGTTTGTAAGCAATCTCATTGATATGATGTTTTGTGGAGTAAGGTATTTGGAAAGCTTGTTGTAGGGATTTGCTGTGAGAGAGGTTTGACGGTATGCTTGTCGACGAAGCAGAACCCAGTCATTGACGTAGAAGGTGTGGTGGCGACGAGATTGATTAGCTGTGAGTGTCATTTGTTGTTGGGTCTTCGCAATGGTAGCTTTCAACTGATGGAGCATATAAGTACGTTCGCCTAACGTCATGTCGAGGTTGGGCTTCGTAGATGTTCCTAGAACGTAGTCTGGTATTGTTGGTGGTGGTCGTCCGTATAGAGCCTAAAAGGGATTAGTTTTAATGGGGAGTGGTAAGATGAGTTATACCAGAACTCGATGAGATGCAAGAGTTTGTACCAAGTTCTTTGGTTGTTACTGGTAAAACATCTCAAGTAGATTTCCAAACTCAAATTGATAACTTTCTGGCCATTGGTTTGTGGATGGTAAGCTATGCTGAATTTTAATTTTGTGCCGTATAGGTCTTATAGGTAAAATAGTTCTTTTCCAAAATGATTGAGGAACAAAGGATCTTGATCAAAAATGATGGATTTTGGAACTTCATATAGCTTGCAAATCTCAACAGAAAATCGGTTAGCTAATTGAGTGGCATTGAAAGATGTGGCAAGGGCGATTTAATGGGCAAATTGGGACAGTCTATCAAAAACTACCCGTATGAGATGGTGTGACCAAAGGATGAAGATAAATGTGTGATTATGTGGTTAAGTCCTCCCAAAGCTTGGTTGGTGTGGGTATTGGTTGGAGTAATCCTAAAGGTTTTTGATTGCTTGGCTTGTTTTGTTGACAGGGTAGGCACTGTTTGATGTAGTTTTGTGTTACGGTACATTCTCGACTAGAAGAAAGACGTTGCGAACCATGCCATGGTGGCTTTAAGACTGGAGTGACCTGCTAATGGTGTGGCATGGAATTCTTGTAACATTGTGGAACGAAGAGTACCATGGATGGAAAATAGAGGGTGTTGGCAATGGTATAGAAGACCTTTCTAGAAACAGTATGCCGAGGCAGGTAAGGAAGTTAGTTGTTGCACCTCTTGTTGTTCCACTTCTGATTCATAATATTTGTGTAACTCTGTGATTATGTTGGGAATCGATGAAGAGACGACCAAAAAGAGGGAGGGTGGTGGCCTGGATAGGAAATCCGCAACTTGTTTGTGGCGGTCAAGGCGGTAGACGATCTCGAAACTGTATCCTAAAAGCTTGGTGCCCCATTTTTGCTGCTCTGGCATGTAGCATGCATTGGTAAGTAATCCCTTTAAGCTCAATTAATTTGTTATGATTTTGAAATGTGTTCCAATAAGGTAGTGAAACCATTTTTTAACTGGTTCTGTAATGGCTAGCATTTCTTGGACATAAACTAAGCTAGTCTACATTTTTGAACAAAGCTTTTTGCTGAAAAAAGCAAGAGGGTGGCCTTCTTGAGATAGCACTGTGCAAATGGCTACAATCAACACATCTGTTTCTATGACAAAGGGCATGGAGAAATTGGGAAGATGCAACATTGGGGCTATAGTTAGGATTTCCTTTAATTGTAAAAAGGCCTCTTGAGCTGCTGTATTCCATGTAAAAAATTTTGGTAATCTTAGTAAATCCATGAATGGCGAGGCAAGAGTGGCATATCCGCAAATGATTTTCTGTAGAATCCCATGATGCCCAAAAATGCAGGTAGAGCGGTGAGGGACGTGGGTCTGGGCCAAAGTAGAATGGCCTGTATTTTGTCTAGGTATGGGGTGACAGCGCTTTCTTGAATAAGATAGCCCAAATAAAAAACCTAGGTGGTTGCAAAAACACATTTAGATTCCTTAATAATGAATTTGTGGGTTTCTAGCAATTGGAGAATGAGAGTCAGGTGCTCGATGTGTTCGAACGTAGATTGGCTATAGATGAGAATGTCGCAAAAAAAAAAAACTAGGGCAAAGTGGCATAGATGTGGTCTTAAGAGGTCATTCATGGTTGCTTGAAAGGTGGAGGGCACATTACAAAAACCGAAGGGAATAACTAGAAAATCATAATGCCTATCAAATGTTCTAAAAACATAGTCCCAATCGCTATCTTGGTCTAATCATATCTGGTGGTACCCTATGCGGAGATCTATCTTAGTAAACACTTTGGAAACCATTAATTCATCCAAAAACTCATCAATTGTGGGAATATGGAATCAATCCTTCACTATTATATCGTTTAGTGCTCTGTAGTGCTAAAACACCATGCGCCATCTTTTTTTTATTAGGATGTTGGGGCAGATGATGCCTTCTTCTAGCATTTCCTGAAAGAGGGAGGTCATAGTTTGTTTATGAGCATGATTATGAGGTCGATGAGATGGTAATCCATGGGGAAAGGCAAACACTGTGTGGTATGATTTTAGGTGTGTGAATATCCGAGTGGTGAGTAGGGTTGGGAGGATGGGTAGTAGAGGGGTTTTGTTGGAAGGTAGGAAGATGATTAGAAGCTACAACATTGTTGTGTAAAAGGTGGAAATATGGGTGGGTGAAGCATGTTTGTGGAGAAGTTTGGTGGTGTCGTGGAGGGTAATTGGGAAACCATTGTGGTTGAAGGAAAGGTGAGGGGTAGAAAAATTAGCTTGTAAAGGGCCAAAAGAGCATAACCAATCCATTCCAAGGACCATATCAGCACCCTCAATTGGAATGAGGTAGAAGGGAATGAAGAAATCACATGTTTGTATAGAAACCAAAACATCAGGACAAAGGGAAGAACATTGGATTTGGTCTCCATTTCCAACCATGACAGAGAAAGGTGTGATAGGAATGGTGCAAAGTTGTAGGTGAAGGGCTAGATGGGGTTGCAATATGTTATGTGAATTGTCTGTGTCTATTAGGATAGTAATTGGAAGATGAGCAATGTGACCTTCAAATTTAAAAGTATGGGTTGAAGGCTCTACGCTCTTAGAGTTGGGTTGAGGTAAGTTTTTTTTACAGGAGGGGGTGCAATTGATTGTGGAGGAGTGGAAAAAGGAGGGCGTGGTGGGGGTAATAGGCATTGGGACAGTTTGGGTAAAGTTGGTGAGGGTCGTAGGGAACATTTGGAGTCATGGAATTTCGATTCCAACGGTTTTGGTCAGGACCATGGCCTATGTTATTGAGGTGGATTGGAGAACATCCATTTCCCTTCGAATCTCGAGTATGACGTCGAAGATGAAACAATTTAGATCTCAGGAGTAAAGTCCAAAACCTGATTGCATAGTTTTTCAGACACCTTTTGATATTTAGTGACTGTGCCATTTTGACAGTTTAAATAACTCCGCCTGATGGTTGGCATATGTTGAGGGGCCAAAACGAAGTTCAAGGGCTCAACTAAAAGAAATCCAGTCAATGAGTTGATGATTTTGATACATCCATTTAAACCAACTGAGGGCATCACCTCACATATAGAAAGCAACCATGTTTAAATGAGAATCCCAGGGAATATTATAGAATTGGAAAAATTGATCAGCCAAGAATAGCCAATCTACGGGGTCCATACCATAAAAAAAGAGTTGAATTTTTGGAGGGCATATAGGGGAGGAAGTGATAGAAGGAGCGTAAAAAGGAGGGATGGTTGTGGTGGTCATTGTATTAATAGTAGCATGTGAAGTGTTGGAAACAAGGGGTGGAATGGAGGAGGGGGCATCTATGGAGAAATGGTTGAGATGATACGTCGAATCAATAATAGGTGGAAGATTGGTGGTTTGAGAAGACAAGGTAGTGAATAGGCCAATGAGGGTATGGGTTAGTGTATCTTGTTTAAGTTCCAAGGCCGTTTGATGGGTTTCCATGGCTTGATGGAGAGCAAGGTAGCAGCCTTCATGGTGTTCCTGTGTGGTATGTAGTTGGGTTTGCAGATTAGCTAATTTGTTAGGATGGATTGGAGTGTTTCTTTGAGGTCTTTGGTTGGTTTGGGAGGCATGGAGGTAGGTCAATGAAAGTACAAGTTGTTACAGTGCTGGGTGCTAGGAGGTGTGAAAGGAGAAAGGGAATATAGATGGAGGAAGGAACAGACTAACTAAGAAAATATTTAAAAATTTACTCTTTGCCTTTCTTATTACATGGAGAGGTCTTATAAAGACTTAGAATTATTGTGTGCCAATCCCTATAGGACAGCTGTTGTTCTACTAACAGAAGGATATAACAGAAAGATTTTGCTCAGAGATGACAACTACTGCTTCTAGATATAATCTGTAAACTTTGCGAGCCTTGATGTTTTCCTGATGGACCTTGAAGATCTGGGCCTGGTATCAGGTTTGTTCAAACTTAAGACTCTGCAGTTTTACCAAGAAAATACATTTAAAATTAAATAAGAAGGCCTAACACACCAAGCAGATGGAAATCAATAAATTTTTTACTTGCAACTTTTTCCAAGTCCAACCAAACTTTACCCTATTTTAGTTTTTCGACTAATGTATTCACAGGTACAACAGTCCTGGATAAATTCAGATAACCTTCAAAGATCCTAAGTAAAAACTCGTAAGCTTAATAAAAGGAAGTTGTTCCTCGATATTGACCCTGAGTGAAGCAGCCCAAACTTGCACAACAAAGTACTTGGTTCTTTGCACTTAATGGTCAATGTTTATCAACAAATACTAAAGGATCACATCTAGACAGCTTAGAAAAAGTGTTTTAATCATAATAATAGCAGATATTACATGCCTTTCAACAATATTTGCTCACAGTTTTCTGCTAAAAAATTGTACAGATCAAATAAAAAAAATTCTGTGTAATATTATATGTTATTCTTGTACATTATCCTAGAGAAGTGCTCGTGAGTCATAGTGATAACCAAACCAAATGAACATAATATCACAAGTCCTAAATTTCCTCCTCAAAACCAATATGAAGATCTAATCCTCAAACAAATAAGGTTTGCAACATTGTCATAACTACGCATTCCACCTCTCATTTGATGGCAACGAAGTTAAAAGTTAAATAAATTAACTTTCTGTCAGCACATAATCGTTAATAAATACTCATTTCTAGTTTATTACAACAGAAAATAAGCACGCACTTTCCACAACAATTATGAAAAGGTTCAATAAGTAACAAATTGACAAACCCAAACAATACACCTGTTTGAGAAATGGTTGTATCATAGTCATACTAGATAATTTACCTACAAACCAAACATAATTTTCATTAAAAATAATATTTTATATCTTGAAAATGAAGACACCACCATACCAAACTCCAGTATGAGGCACATACACCAGAACAGATATTCCCATCCCATGTCAATTAGTAATGTACATAACATCATCATAACATCTATCATCAGAAAGACAGCTGTAAACAAAAACAGACTCACCAGCAATAGTCAAAGAAGCATTAGTAATATCTTTATGCTTAAAAATTCCTTCAGGTGAGTGAAGCAAAGCAAAAGCTGAAATAGCTAACTGTATATTCTTCTTCCTTTCAAAGCGATTGATGGAAAGGAAATTCAGCCTACAACAGAAGGAACAATGCAAATTAAGACTATGATTCTATTCTATACATAAAGTTTATAAAATTGGATATAAGAATAAGTACACGCATAATCTTGTAAAGTGTCAACCATATATCTACAAACATGTCATTTACTTAAAGGAACTGGGTTCGTTGAACTGATCCACATTGACAGCTGGATATAGAACAGCTGGTCGAATTCCTTTAGCATCTAGAGACTTAAAAGTATTTGCAAAAGTAGAGGCAGTGAAGTTGCTGTTAACAAGTATCAAATCAGCCATTCCTGCAATTCAGCAAAGGCTAATAAGATGCAGGGTTCAGCATGTACACTAGACAATATAATCCTAGTAGGAAAAAATTAATAAAGCATGGATATAAAGTTAAACCAGTCGTCATTTCTTCTACATAGTCAATTGGTTTTCTATACATCCTCCTAATGAAAGTTGAATGTTGAGCCAGTAACAAGTCCGGAAAATGACAGTAGAATACAACCTACCAAAGAAAATAAAACAACTAAGAATTGAAGATGTCAAAACAATCCACATATGATATCTTCTGCTTCCTTCTTGGCTACCTTTATTGACCTTTTAAGTTTGAAGATAGGAATAACTACAGATACTTGATCTGCCAGTACAACATCAAATGAATGCCACATGAAAAGTACACAGAAAGCAACAAAAAGGCACCGAAGGTATGCACACAAGGCATGAAGACGGTAGAACACATGACGAGGAAGGAAGGAACCATACACAGTAACCGGAAAGGTACCTGAAAGATCACAAGTAAAAACCATGTCAATGGCAATGCTACTTCCTTATAAAGAACAGAAATGTGAGACATTAATGGCTTAAATGAACTTTTTCCCTACTACAGTCAAAATTTGATTTTAGTCTTTTGTTACATTAGGCATTTCTGTTAATATTAGATGTCAACATAATAGAAGGCACAAATAAAAGTGCAATTAAGCCCACAAAAATAGAGTGAGACTCACCAGCAACAGTTTCTTCAAAGCATCTATTTTTGTCATGATGCGCACTAAAAACATGAACTTTATTGCCCTGGGATGCAAGCTCAACAGCAGCATCCACAATCAATCTCTCAGCTCCACCTTCAAAACAATCGCAAGGTAAACTAAGGGGAAATTAACTAGAGGGGAAGAAAATAGCATGATAATGTTTCATGAAACCAAAATTTTAATTTAGAAAAGTCAAATTAATGGAAACTTTACAAAAACTGTCGGTTTTAATCTGAGTGGACTAGAAAACAATGGGGAACAGTGGTTACTTACCTATGCCAAGATCCGGGTGAATTATTGCGATGTTCAGTTTTGAGCTTCTTCCCTTTGCCATGTTTGAAAGTAAAGATCGGAACTTTAAGATGAAGATAACAAACCCAGGAATCGTTCGCCGGTGACTGTGGTGGCGTTATGTCGTAATCCGAAAGGCTAAGGAATTTTAACCCTTCTTTCGAATTGGGGGTAAACGTCGTCGTTTGAAAAAAAAAACACGCAGAATATTATGTAAGAGAAAGTTTAGGTTGATAAAATGGAAATAACGAAATAAAATGAGATAAAATGGAAATAACAAAATAAAATGAGATAAAATGATAATAATGGAGGACTTTTTCCTGAGATAAAATTATTTTTACTTTTATTTTTCTAACTAGAATTTTTTTTTATTTTCCTATTTAATATCTTTTCAATATTTTTTTTGTCTAGTACAATTTTTTTTCATAGTTTCATTTTGTATTTTTCAAAAAAAAAAACCTTTTAAAATTTGGTTTTTGAGATGATGTTTTTAGAATTTTTTATTTTTTTGTCTAGAGTGAATGGAAAAGAAAAAAAAATATAAAGTAGAATAAAAATAAATTTAAGAACTGTATTGGACCAGAGTGTTTAGAGCTCAGTACTCGTTGATCGGAGCTCAGCATCTGCATCAAACAAATCAGCTCGGCTCTTGAACCAAGTTGATGGGTCATGTGATTGGGCTCCAGGTGTTTGTTGACTCTTATTTATGTACTTAATGTAACCCTTCGCGCGCGAGGCCTGGTCAGTCAGTGAAGAGTGGTAATGGACCTAGGGGTGCGCTTAGTGCATACGAGTCTAATACAAGTAAAATGTTCTCTCTAAACCTAAGTCCAAGAATGTTAGGGCATGATAAGTTAAGTTGCATGTATGATACGTAATCGCATGCTGAAGATGCCTACGCGAAACAAATTGGACCCCTAATACTGGTACATGAGTTGGTACCCTAGTGATTATTCTGTTAAGATTTTATACACTCCAAGAAGATAAGATTTTGTTCGGTTGTAGTGCTAAAAGAGTGCACATTTGAACAGAATACTCTCCCATTGAATATGCTTTTAGTTGAGATAAGATTCTCGTGATAAGAAAGTTATTACAAGAGGTAGGTTATAAAAGGGACTTGAGATCCCAGGTGAAAGGTACCCTGTTTCTAAGACTGAAACTAGATACTTCTTATTTGTTATAAGCCTAATACTAATTTGATTGTCGAAGTGCAATCATCAGGTAAGACACCTTCTGTCTCAACGGAGCCACATTCAGACGCGACAAAAGGGAAGAGCGGATTCCAACAAAGATAAACCGAGCCAGAGCTTGTCTTCGGAGTCAACTGACGACCAGGTCAACTAGCAAGAACAATAACCAATAAAATAAAATAAAAAGTAAAAAGGAATTAATAAATTAAAAAGAATTGATAATTTTAATTTTGGATGCATTAAAAAAATAAATGTATTGGTTGTAAAAATAAATAAATATTTTTATGTTTAAAATAGTTAGAATTATAATTATTAAAGAAAGAAATGAGTTTTTACAAAATATAAATAATAAATAATAAATTAAAAAATTTTAGTTTAAGATTTATTTTTTTTGTAAGAATGAAGAAAATAAAAAATTAAACCTTATAACAACATAAAAGTTGAATCTATAAACATAAATTAGTATTTATTTTTATTATTATTGATGATGTAATTATGTTAATAATGTTAGCAATGGTACAAAATGTGGGAGAAAACTGATATACAGGACAATAATGTGCATTGTCACATCACTCCTTCACAATTATTCACTTAATTTCTTTTATTATTATATACATATCATCATTGATGAATTACTTAATTTTTATTTATAAATTTTTAAACCATTCAGTTAATATTTTTTTTATAAAGTATCCAAACAATTTTATTTAATTTTTACTATTACTTATTTTGATATCTTTTAACAGGCAAAAATAACAACATTTAATTTGGTACCAACATTATAATTTATTATAATTTTTTCATCCAATTTATTATAAAAATATATTTACAAAAGTATTATAATTTATTCTCCACAATTCAAATTTACTATAAAAATACAAAAAAAAATAATGTTAAAATTTTACATTTATTTTATCCATAATATTTACTTACATCAAAATACCTATAAAATATTTTATTTCATTATCTTTGTATTGATATTTCTTCATAAATTTTTATATATTTAACTTTTAATTTTCAATTTTCAAATTTTCTTTTATTTCAATTTTATAAATATTTAAATTCACTATAATTTTATAAATATTTAAAATTTATTCTCAGCATTTTTAATTAAAATTTTCAAAACATCTTTTACTTAAAAAAGTTTATAAAAATTATTTTATTTTATTTTATTGGTTCTTAAATTTTTATTCTATTTTATATTTCTTTTTTCTTTTTCATTCACTCTAGACAAAAAAATAAAAAATTCTAAAAACACCATCCCAGAAACAATTTCTAAGAGAGTTTTTTTTTTCAAAAATACAAAATGAAACCATGAAAAAAAATGGTGCGGAAAATAAAAACAAAAAGGTTTTAAAGAAAATAAAAATTGTTATCGCCGGTTAACCTAGTCGTCAGTGGACCTCAACAGGCAAGCTTTAACCCCATTTGCCTCTTGCTAGAATCCACGCCTTCCCTGGCTATCTGGATGCTATTCCTGTTAACGGCCGATCACACTCCGACGCTCAAGTTAGTAAGGGCTTACAGAAGCAACAATAAAACTCAATTTAGTGTGCAAAAACAACATAACTCATTTGGGAGCCTCACGCCCGTTTTACAGGCACATTATCCACATACAACGACTCTCGTCTGAGAGAAGCAAATAATAACAACAAATAAACACATTTATCTTTTATCTTTAACAGAAGAAACGACCTACCACGGGCACCAGTCATCTTTAGGTGCTAACTGCAGGAAAATATTTTGTTTCTCATATACGTCCTTATCTTCTTTAGGGTCAATAACAACTTATCAACAAACTTTGCACATAACTGAAATATATGAACAAATATATCAACAATTATCATTATTCATCATATATATCTCTATGCGCGGAAACAAAGGGGTATCTCGTACTACATCCTTGCCATGCGTGTTGGGCCTCTCCGTGAAATTGGGCCAACTACGTAGATGTCAACTCGGCCCAACATCCGAACTGACCTTTATCTTCCTAAAAATCGAGCTACTGCTCACATATACTAGGTTGTCGAGTTCTGTACAGTACAAAAACAAAAGAGTGCTAGTTGGAAAAATAAAAGTGAAAATAATGTTATTTGAGGCAAAAAGTCAGTAAAGGAAGTTATACTATTTTAGTTGTTTAAAATAAATCCACCTAAAAAGAAGATTGCTTAAAATCCAATGAAATGAAATTGCATATTCTTTTTCTCATTTTATTTATTATCAATCAATTTAATCCAATATTTTTTTCCTTGGGCACGTAACTGAAATATATAAACAAATATATCAACAATTATCATTATTCATCATATATATCTCTAAGCGCGAAAACAAAGGGGTATCTCGTACTACATCCTTGCCATGCGCGTTGGGCCTCTCAGCGAAATTGGACCAACTATGTAGACGTCAACTCGGCCCAACATCTGAACTGACCTTTATCTTCCTGAGAATCGAGCTGCTCACATATACTAGGTTGCCGAGCTCTGTATAGTACAAAAACAAAAGAGTGCTAGTTGGAAAAATAAAAGTGAAAATAATGTTATTTGAGGAAAAAAGTCAATAAAGAAAGTTATACTGATCCAGCCTCTTGACCAAAGCGTTAGAGTTTCTCCTCCTCGAACCTCGTCCTCACCAGCTTCACGCCAAGCACACCAAAGACCTTCACCTGACAATTCTCCAAGAAACCTGAAAGAACAATATGGCGCCTCTGCGGCCGGTTGCGCTCCGACGCTCAAGTCAGTGATTGAATCAACAAAGAACTTCAAAGAAAACTCAGAACCGTGTACAAGTGAATCACAACCGAAAATGAATCCCCCACTAATTTCGTTAAGAATTTCGTATATATACCCGAGTCTTTCTCTCTCCTGACGGTTATTCCTCTTGACATGTGGATAACATCTGGTCATACACGTGTCACCATCTGGAGTACCTGCAGCTGGAACGTTACTTCCACTTTGCTCCTGCGACTAAGTTATCCACACAGGGAGTAGCTTAGTGCACAGGCTACCCTGGGCGCAACCTTAACATGGCGAGCTGGTTAACACTGGGTATCACGACTCACACTACACATGGTGGCAGACATGCCACTTATCTTCTGTATTTAGACAATATAACAAGTGCTTGCCAAGTCTTCTCAAATACCCGGCGATGTGTTCCTTTCGGCGACTTGCTGACCACCTGATCTCCTAACCTTCACACACGGCGACCATGTGCAATCTAGGCGATTACTGATCTTCACACACGGCGATAGGCGATTTACTCATCCACGCAGGCGATAGGCGATTACTCATCCTCACAGGCGATAGGCGATTACTCATCCACGTAGGCGATAGGCGATTACTCATCCTCACAGGCGATAGGCGATTACTCATCCTCACAGGCAATAGGCGATTACTGATCTGTGCTTCTTGCGTAACGCTCTCGCTGGGAGCCTGGGTCCCAGCTTAACTGTGTGTTAACAGGAAACCCCCGATGACTGATCAGTGCTTCTTTACCTCTCGCACTCTGCTTCCTGGCGCTCATCGCGCTCTGCCTCCAGGCGCTCGCCTGACACTGATCTACGGGTGATGGTCCCTTAGCAACCGACAACCGATCACCATTCTGAGTGATCTCCTCCCTGATTCACCTGCTATCCTCTACCACGTGTCACCCTGCGAACGGTCCACGTTGTTAACTGCTATTGACGTCATCGACTACCGATGACCGACCGGATCACAAGCCCCCCAGTCTCGAGCTGTGATTGGTCCAGCGAAAAGACTAAGAAATCGTCTTCTGGCGGTCTACAGGAGCGCACACTCTGGCACTAACGCTGTTTCATTCCTTCTTCTTCGCCTTCAGACATTCAAAGCATTTCTCTGTGAGACCCTTCGACTTCTTCAATCTCCAACCTTTGTGACGCTTTTCTGATCATCCAAAGGTAACCCTTTTATCTCTTCTACTGATGACTGATCACCCCTCTCTGAGGAGGCACACCGATGACCGATCACTTGCTAATCCAAGCTGCCTGCGAGGTCCACTCCACGTGGCTTTGGTCCATGCTGTGGGACCCAGCTGACGTGGTTCACCCTTTACTATCTGTTCTCGACAACCGAGGTCTGACCACTACATATACTATTTTAGTTGTTTAAAATAAATCCACCTAAAAAGAAGATTGCTTAAAATCCAATGAAATGAAATTGCATATTCTTTTTCTCATTTTATTTATTATCAATCAATTTAATCCAATATTTTTTTCCTTATAGCTTAAGGGCATGAGATTAAATTATTTTTATTTTCATTTCATTCTAGAAAACGGTTAATTACAATGTTCTAATAAAAAGAAAGATATTTTCTTACAACTTATATTTTATTTATATTTTGTGGATATTTTTCTTATAATAATTGTTTTAAAGTTGTATTTGAAGTGAATTTTATTATTATTATTATTATTTATTTTAGTTATATGAAAAAAATATGTCGATAATATATCAATATTTAATGTTTGAAAAATCTTATTTACCAATATAAAAATGTAAAAATTAAGTTTAGCTCAATATAAGAACTAAAAATATTTTTCTAAATAAATAAGGAGGTTTTACAAGTGCCTAAAGAGTTAAGATAGGTAACTACTGAAAGAGAAGCGGAGAAGTGGGAAGGAAGCGTTCACCGGCGGCGGAGAGACATGACCGCAGAAGAAATATCCGGCCCTCCTGGCCCCAAGCTCCTCCGTCTCGTCTTCTTCATCGGTGCCGCAGGTAATCCAATTCCCTATATGCCTCTCTCTCTCACACACACACACAGACACACCTATTTCTTCCTTACTTGCATCGGTTTTAACGAATCGTTTCAGTGATCTGCACCACCGCAATCAACAAGTGGCGCGAATACGAGAGGAACACCATCGTCCAGCAACATCAGCAGCAACGAGTCTTGGAAACGCATAATTCGTCTGAATCTGTTGCCGCTCCCAAGACTCTCAAATAAAGGTTGGGTTTTTTTATCGTTATGTGATAGGTAGTTTTAAGACGGCGATTTTTGCGTTAAATCAAGTGTATTATGAAGTTGTAGTTTTTCTCCTTAGCTTTGATTATTAATTGTTACCGTTGGGGTTGTGAATGTGAGATTTTGTTGGGTGAGGCAATGGATGTTTGTCAATGCTTGCAGGGAAAAATGGAAATGAATTGTGGTGGGAAGAGTAATAAGTTGTGAGGAAATTTAGAATTGGCAGATAAATTGTGCTTTATTTATTATTGCCAAAAAACTGAAGGACTTTGTTTGTAACTTGAAAATTCAGTTATTCAGGATTAATTGCTGATTTTACCTTTGTGTCTGAATATGAACATACTGTTGGACTCTTAAAGGCCCGCCGATAAGGAGTGAATTTTGACATAATTGTTATTGTTTATCCAGATAATGACTTGTGGTATTTGAGTTTCTGAATATCAACATGCTGCTGGACTTTATAACAAACTCAGTTTGAGTAGGTATAATGGTTCTTCAAAATATTAACAAAGATGCTTAAAATAATCTAGGTTTTTTCTGTAGGTTGAGAACTTGACTTAGCAACTTTCAGGTGGACGGACAACTTTGAGTTTCATTTCATGTTCAAAAAAACAGGGATGTTATAGTCAATTTTAGGAAATTTTGGGAAGGCAAAAATCTTAAGTTCCTGAGAACTAAATATACAATGTTTTTATACTCTTAATAAAACATTTACCTTCCTTTTATTCTTTTTCCTTACACCTGTTTCATACGTTTAGGGTTTGCAGATAAAAAAAAAAAGTAATTTATAGGTATCTAGTGACATATCAACCATAATATGCTCCAACTCAGTAGTCATGTTGGTTAATAGTCACTTTGGTTCTTCCAATAAAGTATGAATTCCCTTTGTTTCTTTTCTTTTCTTATGTGAATCATTCTTTTTATTCTCTCTGTTCGATTGTGTAATACATTTGTTAATGTCAGTCTTTGGACTCTTTGCTCTCGCGTGCCCTTAACAGCAATCCCCCAAAAAACAGGAAAGTGGAAAATCTGAAATTACTTGCTTAGGTGGTTGATTAAACTCCTTCCTGTGATTCTTTTACCGGCCATGTGGCCAGTGTTTCATTGTTTTCTCGCCCCCAATGCATTTGCTATCTATTCTCGTTGGGTGATTCAATAGATAATCCTCCCACGTTTGTTTTAAACCCCTTACCTACTGAAAAGTCAAGTCCAACATTAATTAGTTTCTTAGAAAGTTCACATTCAATTCCAATATGCTAACTCAACCACATCAGATTAGATCTAGTTAGCAGCAAAGAATCTTACTAACTAACTGGGTAAAATTTATAGAACTCTATTCCTAAGGAACTGATACCCCTGCATTCTATCTTCTTGCAGAATCAGTAGAAGAGACTCGTAGGAAATTGACAAATTTGAGTTCAAACTGAAGTTATGATGCAAAAAATCACGGGCATATATTGTGTATAAGTATTGGATTCATTTTCAATTGTATTGCATGACAATGCCTATAATCCCATTACTCAGAACCTTGTGAAAGAAAATGTGAAGCAAGTCTTGATCTTTTATTGATGTCTCTCACGAAAGAGGATCTACACAAGGTTTTACCGAGCTGAATCTGCCTTGTTACTAATCTGATGTTGCAATATAAATGAAGTGACTTCATGGTATTGGCCTTACTGAATGACAGTCGAGAAGCATGTATCTTGTTTGATAAACAAATGTGTCGTGATTTTTTCGTCACTGCATTAAGTTTTTTAAGGAAGTCTTCCCCATTGCCTACATTTCCCAAGTAGTAATACACACAAAAAAGAGACTGGTTCAAATTATTAGCCACTTATTTTGGTGCATTATGTTACACCTTATTAGTAAGGATTCATCTTCTTTAGGTACAGTAGTTGGTCTAGGTATTAGTTGATTGAGAGTCTTGATTGTGGATGGGTCTTGGGAGGTGGTCATGGGTGATTTTATGAGTATGAGGATAGATGATCATGATTTGGATGAACCATGGTTTGTTGATGTATTGTCATAACTTGGACGATGACCCATGATCGAACTTCGGTCATAGGATTTGAATGAAAGGTAACTCAACCAAGGCCAAGGCCATAGACTTACTATCTATTAGGCAATTGGTATTATTTCAGATACTTACCAATAGAATCGTAAAAATATATGTATACATCATAATTCTCGGGGGTAACAGAAACAAGGGAGACATAACCTCCCAACCTTCCAATGGTATATGAGCTTTCCTTAGAGGTGTCGAAATTTATCCCTATAAAAGTCAATACAAGCTCTACCAGAGGGACACTTGAATAATGACTTAATTAACTGACTTAAAGTCATTAATTTGAATCATAACCAGTTCGGATGAGGTATGCATAGTTCTAGTCTTGGGGTGGTTGATCGCTTTTGATTTGTGAATTATGTGCTTCAAATGTATGTTTTTGAGATTACTCACGTAGAAGATTTTATTTTACTACATTGGATTTCTAAAGTAAAAATAAGGTGTATTTAGTGAGACTAAAATAAAATTAAGCTGTATTTAGAGAGATTGAAAAAAATTATGTAAAATTGGGTGTGATATGTTGTAACGTGACTGTTCAATAGGTATTATTAATAAAAAAAAAATAAAGATATTTATAAGTCATAATATATAGTAAAAGTAAGTGATATGTGAAAGCAAACAAATTTAGTATATCATTAATATATAGTAAAAGAGTCAATTGATTGAACCTCTAAACTTAGTTCAAATGAAATGTGATTTCTGAAAAGATTTAGATCTGCAATGAGCTGGTTCCGGTTTCAACAGGTTGAATTGTCTGGTCCGGTCCGAGTTCAATCGGTTGTTCTGCTCAGGCTTGGTTGTGAGAACAATAATCCTCCTAATAATGACTAAAAGTTATATATAAGGGTTACTCTAATGAAAACAATTTATGAGTTTTTCATATTAAAAAATTAAAAACATTAAGAAATTCATTGTCAGGAATATTTTAAAAGACTTCAAATAATTTATTATTTTGTGTTTTTTTTTAATACTTTATTTTGTACTATTTTTCCCTTTGTTGACTTTTATCTATACGCAAGAGCTGCTTAATTAAAAAACCTCAAATATTTTTCTAAACCATGTTAGCTCAGATCTGTTTTTTCCAATAAAAAGATGTTACAAAGAACTAGTGTTTTATTGAAGCTCCAGTATTTTTGGTTCACTTAATAAGATCTAAAAAAAAGAAAACTAAGCCACACAACTCCAGAAAAGAGGATAGGGTTGAGAATAGGGCTGAAGGGGCTTTGCTTAGTGTGTTGCTTTCCTAGTCTTTCTCTGCATCGGCACTCTCACTGCATGTTAATGTGAACAAATGTTTTTTCTGCTTATTCATGATTTATTTTAAATTATTCTTCGCCACTGTTTTATTAAACTATAAATAAATCAATTATAATATATAAATATAAATAAATATTATATACAAGTAACATTTTATCCATGTGGATCATGTTATAATATAACTAAAACACTAAAATTAAGTTCAACCAAACATTGTTCGTTTAGAGGATATAATTCCATGATATTGTCAGTGAATGTTAATCTTGTGCAAATAACTTAGATAATTTCGGTATAAGTCAAGTCGGCTTGGCTTCTCAATTTGGTTTTGAAGATAATTGTGATGAAAAGAAAAAAAGAAAAGAAAAAGGTATATGTTTGTATAATCTATAATTTGAACTTGTGTTTAATAGTTTATCATGGCTTTAGACCGCATTTATAAAGGTTGGATAAGGTTATTGACATTTTGACAATTTTAATTAATTGAACAATCAACAATCAATATTATATTTAATTTTGAGGATAAATTTTTTTAGATATTTTTAGTGTTGATCCAGTCAAAAGTTAGTTAAACTTTAATTAAAAGCATTCAATTTTCTTTTATTTATTTCATGGTATAGAACTATTTATAAGTTATTTAAGAAGATAACTTCTTTCTCCCTATGTTTTTTTGGTAATTAGATTTTATAGGTTAAGGTACTCGATATTGTAGGACCTTGTTTTCCAAGTTATTTAATGCATTATCATGTCCTTGAAATTTTAGTGTATTTTGTGGAGACACGATGTTCGTATAATGTCTCACAAACTCAAGGTTTATCTATTTCATCAACACCAACATATCTTAAAAGTTTTTTTTTTTCAAAAATAAAAGAATAAGAAATTTGCATTGAATTTAGGAGATCCAACATTATCTGAATGACATAATTGTTGAGCATTTGATGATGACCACTTAGCACCTGCATTTGCAGGCTGTTGCTTTCAACAATCATGTTGGAAACGCCAAAGACCTCCATTGCAATGATGATGTATAAATATACGCCAAAATAGTTTACATCAAGAACTTACTAAACTTAGTGTTGCAGGGAAACACTCAAACACACCTACAAAAGACATTTTCAGTTCTTTCTAAATTACTGTAATTCAACCACCATGTTATATCAGTTAGTATCAGCTAGGGATAGTTATTTAAAAGAATATATAAATGAAAGGCATTTCTTATTCATAAATCACTTTTACTTAATCAAGTTAGGTTTAAAATTATATTTTTGGATCATATAAAATTCTATTTTAGATCTATTAAAAATCTAAAAGAATATATAAGTGAGATAAGGTGGTACATTGGTGTATTGAAAAAAAAAAAAACAAACAAAAGGGTATATAAGTGAGAAATAAATGTAATCTTATAAATTATATTTTTTTCAATTGAGTTAAATATAAATTTATATTTTAATATGATATGACAATATATTCTAAATCTTCTAACTGTGGCATATTATATTATTCACATATCAGAATTTGAATATATCTACTAAAAACTCGAAACTTTACATTGAGGAGAGATATAGTGAAAAGAATATATCGTCTTTTTTAAATCGATTAATAAATATCTCTATCATATTATTATTTACACACCAAATATAATAATGCTGGAGGTAAAGAAGTATATTAAAAAAACTCAAATGTTATATTAACTGTAAATAAAATCTAAAAATAATATATGTTAGTGAGTAACCATATTTACCTCAAATAAATGATTGTGTAACTTTTATTTTTTGAAATAAATATATTTAAACCTGGTGGAACAAAGAAATAAAATTGCAATTTTCAAAGAACAGATATTTGAACTTAGAAAGTGGAAAACCATTCGAAAGTTAAGGGGATTCTAGCAACTGTAAGGACCTAGAAAATTTTATTGGAATGAAAGTGATATATTTTAAGTGAATTCTAAGTATGTTTTTATTTAAAATATAAAGGAAGGAAAGTGTAACTTAGAAGTCTACGAGATCGCCGTTGTTGAAGACGGAGGCGATCTCCGACTTCTCTGGTACATAATCGCCTGTCGCCTAGAGTACACATGATCGCCAATCGCCTATGGTGTACTTGATCGCCAAAAGTGCACTTAGCATGTGGTCAAGATGCTGGATCAACCATAGTGGGTTCCAAAAACCACGCGTATCAAGGTGTGGGTTAAGCCTTAGATACGCTGTGCATGCGAAGCTCTATGCTTGAGCATAAGAAATCGTCCTTAGTGTTGCATGCATGGGCGCACGAGGAGTAGTGCTGATCTATTCTTGGAAATGTGAAGCTACCGACGTCACCAAGCCATGTGGAGGTGATACCTTGGACGTAACATAGTGGGATGAAGAACCTTCAGCAAGGCGTGGCGATGTGTCATCAGTCATCGCCGGGATGAGAGGCACATCAGTCATCGCCGGTGTGAGAGGCATCGGTGGATGGTGGATGGTCATCGCGCGACCAGGCATCGGTGGATGGTGGATGGTCATCGCGCGACCAGGCATCGATGGATCTTGTTTCACACAGATAAGGTAGGACCTAGGCTCCCAGCATGAGCATCTTGCATGCACGACACGCAGTCAGGGAGAGTGCTTCAGAATAGTGGCTCCAGAGAGTTGGTATGGAAAGTGACCCAGAGTTGGTGTACGCAGAGACCCACGTGGCATTACTGTTAGAGGAAATGTACACGCAAGCTTCCCTGCAGAGTGGGTGGTGGCAGCGGCATTCCTGGGAAGGGTGGCTTAAGTTCAAACTTCAGTCTGGATAGGCAAGGTTGGAACGCTGCTTGAGTAGAGAGAAATTGAGTGAGTTGGCTTTAGCTCCCTGTTTCTTCCCTCTCCTTCTCCATACGTTCAGACGTCTTAGCGCACCAGTTGGCTATCGACGACTACCATAGAGCACCTGGGAGGTTCTCTGCAAGTTCTCCAAACCGGACGCTAAAACAGAATTAAGGCATCCTTGAATCTCGTTGGGTTGGAGCTCTTAGTGAAGTTTACGCTAGTCCAGGTAAGGGAAGCTAGCTTTATTTTCAAGAAAACCTTAAGCTAGAAGATTTTGATGTTGGGGCGACGTGGTCGCCGGTTTCAAATGTTATTGCATAATCCCCTGTTTTTGGACGTGATCGCCGGTTTTAATGTTGATTTCGAACTCCCCTGTTTTAGTGTCGTTTGAAACTGTTTGAGATTGAAATGTGAAATGCATGTGATATTCGAAAATCTGAACCTTGGAATGATTGTTGCTGTGATTGGAATCGTTCATTTAAGTGTTATATGATGTGTTGAATGTTGTGAATGTGGGATCAAGGCATAGTATTTTCAGGAAAGAAAATACTGTGTAAGATCGTGTAGGATGTGCATTGATCGGTGATTTCTATAATGAGATATCCTGACTCTCCTGATATAAATGGAATCATATAGATGAAGTTATTCAAGCGTTGAGAGTCGATGGAGGTTCATATGTATGGGTAAGTGGTTTGAAAGATAACTACTTGACCTGTTGTATGGATTAACCCTGTCATACTAGGAGAGTGATGAGATTGAGATTGAGATTATGTTTATGCGCATAGCTGTGGGAACTTTACAGCAATGTAGTATGACAGGTGCAGATCTCTGAGTCTAGTCAATGCACGAGTCTTCCGGAAGTAGTGTCAAGTGTCTATGTGTGATGAGTCAGTAGAAGTCTGACGTGATGAAAGAGAAATATTGAAATTTGATAGACACTTGATGGATTATGTGAAATGAATGACACTTGAGGGAATTGTGAAATGTGTGAATATTGGATGGTTTACGTTAATATCAAGTTTCATGTTTTAAAGTTTTAAAAATATCTAGCTTACCCCTGCGTTTGTTTTGTGTTTGTTTTCTTTAAAACTGTGATGATCGTGTGTAATTTACACGGGAGCAGATGATGTTGCAGGCAGTGGAGCTCCTCAGTGAGTGGATGGACAAGGAGATCGCCTGTTCTTGTGCTGTAGTTTATTTTATTTTGAAACTGGATGGTTATGTATTAAAATTCCCTAGAGAAGGGATATTATTTTGAAATACAATGTATTGATGGATGTATTTTATTATATATTCATATATTAATTTTGATATTATTGTTTTACCTTTATTTTATTATATAAATAAGAATAAGATATTGAGGAGCGTTACAGCAACGAGGAGAAAAATTAGAAAAATAAAGCAAATACAAAAGGATCAGTTTTTCTATAAGAATATTTTTAAAAAATAACTTTTCAAAGTTAAAATTATCTTA
The DNA here is from genome assembly GCA_013389735.1 of Phaseolus lunatus. Taxonomy (NCBI): domain Eukaryota; kingdom Viridiplantae; phylum Streptophyta; class Magnoliopsida; order Fabales; family Fabaceae; genus Phaseolus; species Phaseolus lunatus. The sequence continues at coordinate 19,580,918 of CM023861.1, read as the reverse complement.
TACATAATTTTTTTTTAAAAATAGAAAAATTATATAAAAACTTTTAAAAACTATTTTGTTAACTTTAACTTATAGGAAATTCATTTTTTTAACAAGTTTTTAATAAGAAAATTTGTTCAAATATGAGGGTAACTTGTTATTGACTGGATTAAAGCATTGTTTACTTTTAAAAGTGTCAAATTTTTTTTATAGAGTTTGTTGTTACTTATATGTCAGCCTAGCTGAAATGTCAAGTTGCATAATAATACTTAACATGAAAGTTTTTATAAAAAAAATTTCAAAATTTTATGTTTGTTTTTCTAACACTTTTATTGTCATGTAAATTTTGTTAAAAGTAAAATGAATTCTATTAAATAAAAATGAAATTTATATAATTTAGTACAACCTATTTAGATTTTCAATAAAAATATGAACTTTTTTTTATCTAAATATTTATTTAAATTCCTAAAATTGTTATCTTCATTTTAATCGTAATTCAATTATAAGTGATATAACATAATATATATTTGGAAACCAAAATGAAAGAGAGTAATTGATAGGTCCTACATAAATCTTACAACCACTAATTCACTTTCATGGATATAAATTAATTTATATTTCAATAGAATGTAAACACTATAAGAAAATCATTGATTAGAAACCAATTTTAGAGACAAAAAATAATTAGTTATTGTACGGACCAGTCCTCGGACGTGGAGACCTGCTGACGACAGCAAACCACGTCAGCTGGGCCCTACAGCCATGTAGGCAGGGTCCCACAAGCAGCGTGGAACAGTGGGTCGATGAGTAATCAGTGGTATCGATCACCAAGGTAGGCTGATGTGTCCTCGTCATAGCGCAGGGTGATGAGTCCTCGGCAACAGAGTGTGACGGGGTGACATCGGTGCTAGGTGATTTGAATGACATGACCAGAACAGTTAAGATTGGTTCCCAGAGTGGGCCAATGTGAAGGGAAAACCTAAAGATAAGGTGAGGCCCAAATCACGAAGAGCTTATGCGTGTGGCAGGGAAAGCATAGTTAGATGCAGAGTCCTGAGGGGTCGAGTACTCATCAGAACTAGGGTTTCCCAGTGAAGTTACATGCATGGCACGTGAACAGTGAAGGTACTCCCAGAACAGGTGGCCCCAGAGACTAGGTGCACGAGGAGGCACCCAGGTGGTCACCCTGTTAGAGTTTGCACTCCAGATAAGGAAACCTTATGTGCTAGATTATCCTAAGACTGGGTGATAGCGGCGCAAGGGTATTCCAGTAAACCCTGAATATGGCTAGCAGCGCAGCGAACCCTAATTAGGGCTAGCGGTGTAACATCCCGCCAAAATCCTATTCAGTCAGTCCCATCTGTTCTTGAGGCTGACCGCCGTGGGAATTTGTCTCAGCCGACTGAGCAGTTTCCCAGTGGTGCATTGTAGCTTGATGGTTCTGAGCCATCGCTGCATTCTGTTGTTGGATGGCAGTTGCCATCATCTCGATAGCCTTGGCAATCTGGCTCATCTCCGAAGAAGATTGGGGAGGGGTAGAAGGTCTACGTGCCATCTCTCTTCGTTTCAGATTTGAAACTACAGGTTTTCTATATTCCCTACAACTACAAGAATGAGATCGATAAGAAATCAATTCATTCAAGGGGTAACAGCTAGACCTTACAAAGGTCAGCATCTCAAAGTCATCTAGAATTTGAGTTTATCAGCCGATCATGATACTTATAACATCAAGCATAACACCAAAACAGCTACTGCTTTAAGACCATCAATCCAAACAACCACTTTCAATCAATTACTAAAAACACTCAATAATATGAAATAATTCACCCCAGAATTCAATATATGCTAAACATCAAACCTTTAGAATTAATAGTGAGAATCATCTCGATCCAGTTATGAGTGTGCACCCTCACCACTTTATCAAGACCCTCTCATTCTTAATACTAAGATTTTCAGTTAGGGCATACATTCACCAAAGCACACACAAAATTTCAATACAAAAACGTTTGAAAATCTTTCACTATAGTTGTTATTTAAAACTCAAATAAATTTTATGAGCAGAAGAAACACAATGGATCCACAGCCCTCAGGTCATCCTAAGGACGAACTGCTCTGATACCATTAATGTAACATCCCGCCAAAATACTATTCATGTTTATATAATGAAAATAAAGGTAACAAATAGATTGAAGTGAACAAAATTATATATATGAAATGTAGTTTCTCCTCACAGGGAGTTTAATACAAATTCGGTCAAATTTTCCAGAAACATAAACTAAATACAGTAAAAAAAAAACAAAACAGGCGATCTCCTATCGGAAGAGGCCGATCTCCTATCAGAAGAGGGCGATCTCCTATCAGAAGACAGCAAAAGGGTGATCGCCTAACAGAAGTAAAAACAGGCGATCTCCTTCCGGCGACCACTCACTGAGGAGCTCTGCTTCCTGCAACATCCTCTGCTCCCGTGTAAATTATACACAATCATCACAGGTTTAAGAAAGAGCCAAACACAACACCAAAGAAACACCACAGGGTAAGCTAGACATTTGAAAAAGAGTTTAGATATGAACTTTAAAATCAAGATAAAACAAATTCAAGATACCCACGTAAACCATCAACTAAACACATATTGCACGATTCCTCAAAGGTCATTAAAATCACAGCATTTATCAAGTGTCTATCAATTCAATGTTTCTCATTCTCACGTCAGACTACCACTGACTCAGCACACAAGACACTTGACACTACTTCCGGAAGACTCGTGCGTTGAACCTAGCATCCAGAGACATGCACCTGCCATACTAACCCACTGTGAAATCACACACATTCACAGGGGCGCCGTGAAATCACACACATTCACAAGCGTATAAATGAATCTCAATATCTCTCGCCCTGGCGATGCCCACATGTCTCTCGCCCTGGTGATGCCCGCGTGTCTCTTGACCTGGCGATGCCCGCATGTCTCTCGCCCTGGCGATCCCCGCGTGTCTCTCGCCCTGGCGATGCCCGCATGTCTCTCACCTTGGCGATGCCCGCATGTCTCTCGCCCTGGCGATGCCCGCATGTCTCTCATCCCGGCGATGACTTATGACACATCGCCACGCCTTGCTGAAGGTTCTTCATCCCACTATGTTACGTCCAAGGTATCACCTCCACATGACTTGGTGACGTCGGTAGCTTCACATTTCCAAGAATAGATCAGCACTACTCCTCGTGCGCCCATGCATGCAATACTAAGGACGATTTCTTATGCTCAAGCATAGAGCTTCGCATGCACAGCGTATCTAAGGCTTAACCCACACCTTGATACGCGTGGTTTTTGGAACCCACTATGGTTGATCCAGTATCTTGACCACATACTAAGTGCAGTTTCGACGATCATGTACACCATAGGCGATTGGCGATCATGTGTACTCTAGGCGACAGGCGATTATGTACCAGAGAAGTCGGAGATCGCCTCCGTCTTCAACAACGGCGATCTTGTAGACTTCTAAGCTACAATTTCCTTCCTTTATATTTTAAATAAAAACATACTTAGAATTCACTTAAAATATATCACTTTCATTCCAATAAAATTTTCTAGGTCCTTACATTCTCCCCAACAAGAAAAATTTTCGTCCTCGAAAATTGAATTACAAGGAAAAGAGGTATGGATAGGCTTCTCTCATGGTTTCCTCTAATTCCCAAGTTGAATCACCCAATCTGTCATCCCACACCACCTTCACCATGTTGATGGTCTTGCCTCTGAGCTGCTTACTCTGCTGATCGTCAATCCTGACTGGTTTCGCTTCAAATGACAAGTCATCCCTGATCTGCACATCGTCCACTTCCAACACGTGACTAGGGTCTGCAAGATACTTCCTTAGCTGTGACACGTGAAAGACATTATGCAGATTTGCTAATTGGGGAGGTAGGGCGATTTCATAAGCCACTGGACCGATCCTCCTTAAGATCTAATATGGTCCAACAAACTTAGGAGACAGCTTCCTTGATTTGATAGCTCGTCCTACACCCTTGGTTTGCGTCACTGTCATAAACACATGATCCCCAGCAGCAAACTCCAAAGGTTTTCTCCTCTGATCTGCATAGGATTTCTGCCGGCTTTGAGAGGCTTTCATTCTGCCTTGTATCTGTTTCACCTTCTCGGTCGTCTGCTGAATCAACTCTGGCCCAACCAAGACTGCCTCGCCCTCCTGGTACCAACATAAGGGAGTTCTGTATTTCCTCCCATACAGGGCTTCATATGGTGCCATCCCAATACTGGCGTGGTAACTGTTATTATAAGTAAACTCTACCAGCGGCAACACCTCATCCCAACTTCCCAATTGATCCAAGACACACGTCCTCAGCAGATCTTCCAAGGACTGGATCGTTCTCTCTGACTGTCCATCTGTTTGAGGATGATATGCCGAGCTTATTCTCAACTTAGTTCCCAAGCAATCTTGTAAGGTCTGCCAAAACCGTGAAGTGAACCTGGGATCTCTATCCGAAACAATGCTGGAAGGCACTCCATGCAACCTCACAATTTCTCTGATGTACAGCTGTGCCAACTTGGCCATAGGCATCCTCATATTCACTGGAAGAAAGTGAGCACTCTTCGTCAGCCGATCAATGATGACCCAGATCGCCTCATGACCCCTTACTGATCTGGGTAAATGGGTAACAAAATCCATGGCGATGCTGTCCCATTTCCATTCAGGGATATCCAATTGCTGCAACAAACCGCCAGGTCTTTGATGCTCTACCTTTGCCTTCTGACACGTCAAGCAGGTAGTAACATACTGGGCGATGTCTCTCTTCATGCCCGACCACCAAAATGACTCCTTCAAGTCATGGTACATCTTGTTCATGCCTGGATGTAGGCTAAGGCGACTCCTGTGACCTTCCTCTAGGATCATCTTCTTCAACTCTTCATTTGCAGGTATGCAAATTCTGCCATTAAATCTCAAGATCCCATCATCGCCCATCACAAAGTCTTTAGCCTGATCGGTGCCTAGAAATTCTGCAATACGCTTCAGGCTAGGATCCTCTAATTGCTTATCCTTTATCATTCCAATGAAATCATTAGTTATAGTTAACTTACTACAACTAATATGATTTACATGAAATTCCACTCCAAAGTTTAAATCTCTAAACTGCTCAATCAATTTCTGCTCTTCAATCATCATGGTTGATACTTGTATTGATTTCCTACTCAAGGCATCTGCCACTACATTGGCCTTCCTTGGATGATATATCAATTGGAAGTCATAATGTTTTAGGAACTCCATCCATCTTCTTTGTCTCATATTTAACTCCTTCTGATCAAACAGATATTTCAGGCTTTTATGGTCATTGAACACCTGAAACCGAGCTCCATACAAATAATGCCTCCAAATCTTCATGGCAAACACCACAGCCGCCAACTCCAAGTCATGGGTAGGATAGTTCCTCTCGTGAACTTTGAGTTGCCTTGAAGCATATGCAACCACTCTTTTCTCTTGCATCAACACACATCCTAAACCTTGATGTGAAGCATCATAGTAAACATCAAAAGGATTTCCCACATCTGGGATCACTAACACTGGGGCGCTAGTCAACCTCTTCTTCAGCCCCATGAAACTCTGCTCACACTTTTTAGTCCAAGCAAAAGGTTGATCTTTGCGAGTTAACTGAGTCAAAGGAGCTACTACCTTGGAAAAATCTTCAATGAACCTCTGATAGTAGCCTGCTAAACCCACAAAACTCCTTATCTCAGTAACTGTCTTAGGACGTTCCCACTGCAGCACTGCCTCTACCTTGGCTGGATCCACTGAGATCCCCTGGGCAGATATTACATGTCCTAAGAAGTTGACTTCCTTCAACCAGAACTCACACTTAAAGAACTTGGCATATAATTGCTTCTCCCCCAGGATTTCCAATACTGTCTTCAGATGTTCTTCATGTTCTTCCTCGGTCCTTGAATAAATGAGTATGTCGTCTATGAAGACTACCACAAACTTATCCAAGAAAGGACGAAAAATTCTATTCATGAAATCCATGAACAGAGCTGGAGCGTTTGTTACTCCAAACAGCATCACCACATACTCATAGTGCCCATACCGAGACCTAAATGCTGTCTTTTGAACATCCTCAGCTCTTACCAAAATTTGGTGGTACCCCGACCTCAGATCAATCTTTGAGAACACCGAGGCCCCATGTAATTGATCCACCAAATCATCAATTCTAGGTAGAGGATACTTGTTCTTGATGGTCAACTTGTTCAACTGCCTGTAATCTATACACAGCCGAGACCCTCCATCCTTTTTCTTAACTAGAAGCACTGGAGCCCCCCATGGAGATACACTGAGTCTGATGAATTGTTTCTCCAACAACTCTTCCACTTGCTTCTTTAGTTCTACCAACTCGGCTGGAGCCATCCTGTAAGGTGCCATTGACACTGGTCCAGCTCCAAGTACCAAATCAATAGAGATTTCCACTTCTCTCTTAAGAGGTAATCCAGGTATTTCTTCTGGAAATACATCCATGAAATCTTTCACCACATGTATCCTGCTTACGTCCTCTTCATTCTTCACTTCCAACCGAGCTAGGATCACGAAGCACCTCGCCCCTTTTTCCAACTCCGACCACCCATGCTGAGCAGATATCACATCTGACTCTTGGAGGTCTGGAAACGCTATTTTCTGACTACCGCAGTCTATGAGAACGTGATTGGCAGATAGCCAATCCATTCCCAGGATAACATCCAGGTCCTGAAGAGGTAGGCAGATCAAGTTTACTTTGAACCTGCGTCCCTCTACTATCACTGGACATTTAGAGCAAACTGTAGAGGTCAACACCTGTCCTGACGCAGGTGTAGAGACCAACAGTTCAAATGGTAACTCCTTCACTAGAAGGCCCAACTCGGCTACACACAGGCTTGACACAAAGGAGTGTGTCGCTCCAGAATCAAACAAGGCTTTTACACCTCTACCAGCTATAAAACAAACACCTTGCACTAGGTTACCTGACTGAGACGCCTCTGCTCCTGTCATGGCAAACACTCTCCCTACTGCTTGAGGTCTACTGCCTCCCTTCCTCAACTGCTGAGAACCAACGGGTTGAGTCATCCTATTTCTGCTAGGACAATCTCTAGAAATGTGCCCCATCTTTTGGCACGTGAAACATCTGGGTTTCCATGTTTGTTGCTGCTGAAACTGGGGCGGAACTGCTACTGCCCGATGTGGTGGAGGTCTCGCATAAGGCTTGCTTTGTGGGTGCTGCACCTTGGCCTTCCCACTGGAAGAACCCCCTGGGTGTGACCTGATCACCCGAGAATCACCCTTTTCCAGAGTCTCCACCTGTAAGGACCTAGAAACTTTAATTGGAATGAAAGTGTTATATTTAAATAATTTCAGAAGATGTTATTATTTAAAATACAAAGAGCTGGTAAATGAAGTTTCGTAGTAGTCGGACCTCGGACGTCGCCCAAGGTCTGGGGTCAGCTGGTAGAGGTCGGTCGGCTGACCATTGTATTAACCAAGTAGTCAGGTGTGATGACTTTATCGTGAGGTAATCACGTGGGTGTGCTCGAGGAAGACATGTGGATCAAGAAGAGTAAAGGAAGAAAAGTGTAGCTTAGAAGTCTACGAGATCGCCGTTATTGAAGACGGAGGCGATCTCCGACTTCTCTGGCACATAATCGCCTGTCGCCTAGAGGAGACATGACCGCCAATCGCCTATGGTGTACGTGATCGACGGGAGTGCACGTAGTATGTGGTCAAGATGCTGGATCAACCATAGTGGTTCCAAAAACCACGCGTATCAAGGTGTGGGTTAAGCCTTAGATACGCTGTGCATGTGAAGCTCTATGCTTGAGCATAAGAAATCGTCTTTAGTGTTGCATGCATGGGCGCACGAGGAGTAGTGCTGATCTACTCTTCAAAATGTGAAGCTACCGGCGTCACCAAGCCATGTGGAGGTGATACCTTGGACGTAACATAATGGGAGGATGAACCTTCAGCAAGGTGTGACGATGTGACATCGGTGACCAGAGTAAGGCGATGTGTTCTCGTCACACACAAGGGCGATAGGAGATCACCAACAGGTTGAGAGGAACATCGGTCATCAACCAGGATGGGAGACACATCGGTGGTCTGCCAGGGTGAGACATCGGTGGTCCTCCAGGGTGAGACATCGGTTGTCTGCCAGGATGAGGAATCAGTCGTCCGTCAGGAAGAGGAATCAGTCATCACCGGGATGAGGCACATCAGTCATCGCCGGTATGAGAGACAGACGGTCATCGCCAGGATGAGGGACACATCGGTTGTTTTCCAGGGAGAGACATCGGTCTTCCGCTAGGATGAGACATCGGTGGATAGTCATCGCGCGAGCGGTCATCGGTGGAAGGTTATCGCGCGGTGTCGAGTTTCACACAGATAAGGTGGGACCCAGGCTCTCAGCATGAGACGTCCTGCACGCGCGACACGTAGACAAAAAGGGTGGTTCAGAATAGTGACATCAGAGTGTTGGCCTGCACAGAGGCACGCGTAGTCGTACTGTTCAGGGATGCGTACACGCAAACTTCCCTGCAGAGTGGGTGGTGGCAGCGGCTTTTGTGGACAAGTTGGTTTAGATTCAAAAACTCACTTTTGAGGGCAGAGAACGTTGCTGTGGTTCAAGAGTGACAGAGTGAGTTCACCTTCATCTCTCTCTTTTCTCTCCTTCGCGCTGCGATTCAGACATCCTTAAGCACCAGTGCGACGAGCGACGACTGCACTGGGATACCTGGGGAGTTCTCTGCGAGTTTTCCGTCAGGACGCTAGAACAGAGTTAAGGCATCCTTAAGCTTCGGCGGGTTTTGGAGCTCTTGGTGTTTTGCGCTAGTCCAGGTAAGGGAAGCTAGCCTTATTTCCAACCAAAACCTTATATTAGATGATTGAGATGATGGGGCGACGTGGTCGCCGGTTTTCAACTGTTATTGCATAATCCCCTGTTTTTGGACGAGATCGCCGGTTTTGGCGTTGTTTTTCGAACTCCCCTGTTTTAGTGTTGTTTGAAAATGTGTGAGATTTAAATGTGAAATGCATGTGATATTCGAAAATTTGAACCGTAGAATGAATGTTGCTGTGACTGAATCGTTCATTAAGTGTTGTATGATGTGTTGAATGTTGTGAATGTGGGATCAAGGCATAGTATTTTTAGGAAAGAAAATACCGTGTAAGATCGTGTGTAATGTGCATTGACTAGGGACTTGTCTAGAAGGAGATATCCTGACTCTGCTGATATAATGGAATCACATAGATGAAGTTATTCAGTTGTGGAGAGTCGAAGGAGGTTCATATGTATGGGTAAGTTGTTTGAAAGATAACGTAACTTGACCTGTTATATGAATTAACCCTGTCATACCGGGAGAGTGATGATATTGAGATTATGTATGCGCATGGCTGTGTGGATTTCACAGCGACCCTGTGTGGATTTCACAGTGGTGTGGTATGACAGGTGCAGATCTCTGGGTCTGAGTCAACGCACGAGTCTTCCGGAAGTAGAGTCATGTGTCTATATGTTATGAGTCAGTGGAAAGTCTGACGTGTGAGCCATGAATATTGAAAGTAGTGAATAGACACTTGACGAGTTTGTGGAACATGGGAATGTTGATGGTTGAAATTGATATGGATTATGAATGGTGTGAAGATTTATGTTTTCTATTGATTTAAAGTTTCATATTTAAAGTTTTTAAAACATCTAGCTTACCCTTTTATCTGGTATTGTGATTGCTTTCTTAAACCTGTGATGATCGTGTATTTTTGCACGGGAGCAGACGAGGTTGCAGGTAGTAGAGCTCCTCAGTGAGTGGAAGCCGGTAGGAGATCGCCCATTTCAGTTTCTGTTAGGCGATCACCCTTTTTCTGTTGTCTGATAGGAGATCGCCCTTTTCTGATAGGAGATCGCCCTTTTCTTCTGATAGGAGATCGCCTGTTTGTTTTTTTTGCTGTATTTTGTTTAAGTTTTGGAAATTGACCGAATTTGTATTAAACTCCCTGTGAGGAGAAACTTCATTACATATATATAATTTTGTTCACTTCAATATATTTGTTTACCTTTATTTTCATTATATAAATATGAATAGGATTTTGGCGGGATGTTACATTAATGGTATCAGAGCAGTTCGTCCTTAGGATGACCTGAGGGCTGTGGATCCATTGTGTTTCTTCTGCTCATAAAATTTATTTGAGTTTTAAATAACAACTATAGTGAAAGGTTTTCAAACCTTTTTGTATTGAAATTTTGTGTGTGCTTTAGTGAATATATGCCCTAACTGAAAATCTTAGTATTAAGAATGAGAGGGTCTTGATAAAGTAGTGAGGGTGCACACTCATAACTGGATCGAGATGATTCTCAATCTTAATTCCAAAGGTTTGATGTTTAGCATACATTGAATTCTGGTGTGATTTATTTCATTTTATTGAGTGTTTTTGTAATTGATTGAAAGTGGTTGTTTGGATTGATGGATTTATACCAGTAGCTGTTCTGGTGTTTTGCTTGAGGTTATAAGTATTATGATTCTGTTGATGAGCTCAAATTCTTAATGACTTTGAGATGCTGACCTTTGTAAGGTCTAGATGTTACCTCCTGAATGAATTGATTTCTTATCGATCTCATTCTTGTAGTTGTAGGGAATATAGAAACCCATAGTTTCAAAATTTGAAACGAAGAAGATGGCATGTAGACCTCCTACCCCTCCCCAACCTTCTTCGGAAATGAGCCAGATTGTCAAGGCTATTGAGATGATGGCAACTGCCATCCAACAACAGAATGCAGCAATGGCTCAGAATCATCAAGCTGCTATGCACCATTGGGAAACTGCTCGGTCGACTGAAACAAATTCCCACGTCGGTCAGCCTCAAGAACAGATGGGACTGACCGAGTTCATGAGGCACAACCCACCCAAGTTCAGTGGGAATGGTACCCCTGATCAAGCAGATCAGTGGGTCAGGGAGTTGGAGAAAATCTTTAGGGCGACCTCCTGCCCTGAAGAGAAGAAATTAGTGTTCGCCACCTATTTGCTATCTGGAGAAGCCGAGTTCTGGTGGATGGGAGCTCAGCAGATGATGGAAGACAGAGCTGAAGTATTAGACTGGGAGAGCTTTAGGGTGAAATTTCTGGAAAAATACTTCCCAGATAGTGCAAGATTTGCGAGGGAAGCAGAATTCCTCAGATTGGAGCAGGGGGAGATGTCAATAAATGCTTATGCTGCTCAGTTTGAGTATCTCGCCCGATTCTACACCCAGGCGACCTCTGAGGCTTGGAGGTGTAGGAAGTTTGAAGAGGGGCTGAAGCATGGGCTGAAGAGGACCATAGCCCCTATATGCATCATGGAATTTCACGCCTTAGTAGAGAAGGCGAAGATGGTGGAGACCCTGGAAAAAGGTGATTCTCGGGTGATCAGGTCACACCCAGGGGGTTCTTCCAGTGGGAAGGCCAAGGTGCAGCACCCACAAAGCAAGCCCTATGCGAGACCTCCACCACATCGGGCAGGAGCAGCATCATCCCAGTTTCAGCAGCAGCAACCTTGGAAATCCAAGTGTTTCCATTGTGGTGGACCAGACACCTCCAATGTGTGCTTCAAGAAGAATTCAGAGAGAAGGTGTTACACCTGCCAAAAGACGGGGCACGTTGCTAGAGAGTGCCCTAACAGGAATGGGGCGACTCAACCCAGTGTTTCTCAGCAGTTCAGGAATGAAGGCAGCAGACCTCAGGCAACAGGGAGAGTGTTTGCCATGACTGGAGCAGAGGTGTCTCAGTCAGGTAACCTCGTGCAAGGTGTTTGTTTTATAGCTGGTAGAGGTGTAAAAGCCTTGTTTGATTCTAGAGCGACACACTCCTTTGTGTCAAGCCTGTGTGTAGCCGAGTTGGGCCTTCTAGTGAAGGAGTTACCGTTTGAATTGTTGGTCTCTACATCTGCGTCAGGACAGGTGTTGACCTCTACATTTGCCCCGAATGTCCAGTGATAGTAGAGGGACGCAGATTCAAAGTGAACTTGATCTGCTTACCTCTTCAGGACCTGGATGTTATCCTGGGAATGGATTGGCTAGCTGCCAATCACGTTCTCATAGACTGCGGTAGTCAGAAGATAGCATTTCCAGACCTCCAAGAGTCAGATGTGATATTAGCTCAGCATGGGTGGTCGGAGTTGGAAAGAGGGGCGAGGTGCTTCGTGATGCTAGCTCGGTTGGAAGTGAAAAATAAAGGGGACGTAAGCAGAATACATGTGGTGAAAGATTTCACGGATGTATTTCCAGAAGAAGTACCTGGATTACCCCCTAAGAGAGAAGTGGAATTCCCTACATAATGGCTCCAGCTGAGTAGATGGAATTGAAGAAGCAAGTGTAAGTTAGTTTTGGTTGTACCAAGGTTTAGTTTCAGCTACGTATAAGTCATGGAGAGTAAATAAGCAGGATGCTGGGGGGTTTAAAGCTTAAGCATGTGTATCCATGGGAAGTACCAAAGTTAAGTTCCAAGAATGAAAGAATGAAGTTTTTTTTTTTTAAGCTTAGAAGATGTTCATGTCGATGAAACAGCATGAGATGGTTCTAGCTTAAGCTTCACGCAGAATGGATGCTGTTTTGTTGATCGTGATTTGAAAGATGATTATGGAAATGGTGGGTTGAGATAAAAGGCTTCCGAAGCCGTAAGCCTCCTGAATTTGGCAAATGAGGATGCAGATCGGCCTGTGAATGTAGAAGGGAAGGAGGAGATGGCTGTGGATAAGAATGAGGGTAAGCCGTGTTATGAGGATGTTGAGTCCTTCTAGAGATGTGTTGATTCCTAGAAGGATATTTCGGATCCTAGTTTGAATTAGCTAGGGGGCATGAATAGTGGGCAGCTGTCCCCTCTCCTTCCGATGAAGGGATCTTGCTCGCTTTTCTCAAAAGGGGCTAGTCCTGGTTCCGTTAAGGGCCTAGTTCTGGACTTGCTCGACCAAGTCTTCAAGGTTGGAAGTGGAGTGTGAATGCTAGAGTTGGCGCTCAATGGAGCAGCATATTCCTTATGCAGGGACGTAAAAATGGAATTTGATGAAGTATTGGAGTAGTAAGAGTTGGTTCAGCAGACAACCGAGAGGGTGAAACTGATACAGGGCAGAATGAAAGCCTCTCAAAGTCGGCAGATGTGCTAGGTAGATCAGAGGAGAAGACCTTTGGGGTTTGCTGCTGGGGATCATGTCCTTATGAGGGGGACACCAGCCAAGGGTGTAGGACGAGCTATCAGATCAAAGAAGCTGTCCCCTAGGTCTGTTGGGCCATATCAGATCCTAATGGGGATCAGTCCAGTGGCTTATGAGATCGCCCCACCTCCCCAATTAGCAAACCTGCATAATGTATTTCACGTATCACGGCTAAGGAAGTATCTTGCAGACCCTAGTCACGTGTTGGAAGTGGACGACGTGCAGATCGGGTGATTCACCATGGGAATTTGAAGAAACCATGAGAGGAGCATATCCCTACCTCTTCTCCTTGTAATCCAATTTTCGAGGACGAAAATTTTTCTTGTTGGGGAGATTGTAAGGACCTAGAAACTTTAATTGGAATAAAAGTGTTATATTTAAATAATTTCAGAAGATGTTATTATTTAAAATACAAAGAGTTGGTAAATGAAGTTTCGTAGTAGTCGAACATCGAACGTCGCCCATGATCAGGGGTAAGCTAGTAGAGGTCGGTCGGCTGACATGTGGATCAAGAAGAGTAAAGGAGGAAAAGTGTAGCTAAGAAGTCTTCTACGAGATCGCCGTTAGTGAAGACAGAGGCAATATCCGACTTCTCTGGCACATAATCGCCTGTCGCCTAGAGGGGACATGAGAGCCAATCGCCTAAGGTGTACGTGATCGACGAGAGTGCACGTAGTATGTGGTCAAGATACTGGATCAACCAGAGTGGGTTCCAACAACCACGCGTATCAAGGTGTGGGTTAAGCCTTAGGTACGCTGTGCATGCGAAGCTCTATGCTTGAGCAAAAGAGATCACCCTTAGTATTTCATGCATGGGCGCACGAGGAGTGGTGCTGATCTACTCTTGGAAATGTGAAGCTACCGACGTCACCGAGTCATGGGGAGATGATACCTTGGAAGTAACATAGTGGAATGAAGAACCTTCAGGAAGGCGTGGTGTCATCGGTCATCGCCAGGGCGCAAGGCATGCGGGCATCGCCAGGGCGCGAGGCATGCGGGCATCGCCAGGGTGAGTGGCATGCGGGCATCGCCAGGGCGCGAGGCATGCGGGCATCGCCAGGGCGCGAGACATGCGGGCATCGCCAGGGCGCGAGGCATGCGGGCATCGCCAGGGCGCGAGGCATGCGGGCATCGCCAGGGTGAGTGGCATGCGGGCATCGCCAGGGCGCGAGGCATGCGGGCATCGCCAGGGCGCGAGGCATGCGGGCATCGCCAGGGTGAGTGGCATGCGGGCATCGCCAGGGCGCGAGGCATGCGGGCATCGCCAGGGCACGAGACATGCGGGCATCGCCAGGGCGCGAGGCATGTGGACATCGCCTGGGAGAGACATCGGTCGTCTTCTGGGGAGTGACATCGGTTGTCCTCCAGGGTGAGACATCGGTCGATAGTCTTCGCACAAGCGGTCATCGGTGGTTAGTCTTCGCGCGATGTCGAGTTTCACACAGATAAGGTGGGACCCAGGCTCTCAGCATCAGACGTGCTGCAGCGCGCCACGTAGACAAAAAGAGTGGTTCAGAATAGTGACATCAGAAAGCTGGCATGCGCAAGAGACACTCGCGGTCGTACTGTTCAGGGAAGTGTTGGCATGCGCAAGAGACAACCGTGGTCGTACTGTTCAGTGAAAGGTACACTTAGACTTTCCTGCAGAGGGGGTGGTGGCAGCAGCATGCGTGGACAAGTAGGTTTGGATTCAAAAACCCACTGCGGAGAGGCAAAGAAAGTTACAGTGGCTCAAGAGTGAAAGAGTGAGTGCATCTTCATCCCTCTCTTTTCTCTCCTTCGCGCTGCGATTCAGGCAACCTCAAGCACCATTACGACGAGCGACGACTACCATTAGAGCACCTGGAAGATTCTCTGCAAGTTCTACAAACCAGACGCTAAAACAGAGCCAAGGCATTCTTTAAGCTTCGTTGGGTTTCGGAGCTCTTGGTGTTTTGCGCAAGTCCAGGTAAGGGAAGCTAGCTTTATCTTCAATAAAAGCCGTAGATTAGCTGTTTCTGAAGTGAGGGCGACGTGGTCGCCGGTTTCGTTTTCATCTTCGTGAATGCTCTGTTTTTACGTGTAGGGCGACGTAATCGCCGGTTTTAAATGTTGTCTTCTGAAATCCCCTGTTTTAGTGTCGCTTTGCACTTGTTCGAGGTTGATATGTGAAATACATGTGTTATTGGAAAGATCTGAACCTGGATACGTTTGTTGCTGTGGTAGAGATCGTTCATTTAAGTGTTGCATGGTGCATTGGGTGAATTGATGATCTTTTACTGTCCTGTGTGGACTTTCCTTGCTGTCCTGTGTGGACTTTCCTTGCTGTCCTGTGTGGACTTTCCTTTTTGTCCTGTGTGGACTTTGCTTGCTGTCCTGTGTGGACTTTCCTTGCTGTCCTGTGTGGACTTTGCTTGCTGTCCTGTGTGGACTTTCCTTGCTGTCCTGTGTGGACTTTCCTTGCTGTCCTGTGTGGACTTTCCTTGTTGTCCTGTGTGGACTTTGCTTGCTGTCCTGTGTGGACTTTCCTTGCTGTCCTGTGTGGACTTTACTTGCTGTCCTGTGTGGACTTTACAGTGGTGTGGTGTGTGTCTATGTGTGTTAAATCAGTGGAAGTCTGACGTAAGAAATGAGGAACTTTGAATTGATAGACACTTGATGCATTATGTGAAATAGAACGACTCTTGAAAATATTGTGAAATGTGTGATTTCTTGGCGATCAGGTGAAGGGAATGAGAAACTCTATAGTTTTACGTGGGTATCTTGAATTTGTTTTATCTTGATTTTAAAGTTCATATTTAAACTCTCTTTAAAATATCTAGCTTACCCTGCATGTTTTGGTTCTGTGGCTGTTTTCTTAAAACTGTGATGATCGTGTATAATTTACACGGGAGCAGATGATCTTCCAGGAAGTAGAGCTCCTTAGTGAGTGGTCGCCGGGGAAGAGATCGCCTGTTTCTATCTCTTTGTGGTGATCGCCTGATTTCTGTCCTGATAGCAGATCGCCTGTTTTGGGTTTTCTGTTAGGAGATCGTCGGTTCATGTATGGAGACCGCCGGTTTCGATGTATTTGACTGTATTTTGTTAAGTTTTGAAAGAATTTGACCGGTTATGTATTAAACTCCCTGTGAGGAGCAACTTCATTTTATATAAATACGTATGTTCACTTAAATATTATTGTCTTACCTTTAATTCATTTTATATTTATGAAAAGTATTTTGGCGGGATGTTACATATAGATCACAGGCAGTTGAACAAGTTGACCATCAAGAACAAGTACCCCCTACCTAGAATTGACGATTTGATGGATCAAATACATGGGGCCTCGGTGTTCTCAAAGATTGATCTGAGATCGGGGTACCACCAAATTTTGGTAAAAGCTGAAGATGTTCAAAAGACAGCATTTAGGTCTCGTTATGGGCACTATGATGCTATCAGAACAGAAATCAGGCGATCTCCTTTCCGGCGACCCCTCACTAAGGAGCTCTACTTCCTGGAAGATCATCTGCTCCCGTGTAAATTATACACGATCATCACAGTTTTAAGAAAAACAACCACAGAACCAAAATACGCAGGGTAAGCTAGATATTTTAAAGAGAGTTTAAATAAGAACATTAAAATAAAATCAAGGTAAACAATTTCAAGATATTCACGTAAAGTTATCAAGTTTCTCATACTCTGCACCTGGTCACCCAGAAATCACACATTTCACAATATTCACAAGAGTCATTCATTTTCACAAAACTGCATCAAGTGTCTATAAATTTCAAGTTCCTCATTTCACATGTCAGACCACCACTGACCCAGCACACAAGACACTTGACCTACTTCCGGAAGACTCGTGCATTGACTAGACTCAGAGATTCTGCACCTGTCATACAAAGCTGTTGTAATGTTTCCACAGCTATGCGCATCAACACAATCTCAAGTTCACCATTCTCACAGTATGACAGGGTTAATCCATATGACAGGCCGAGCTCGTTCTGTTTCACACGACTCACCCATACATATGAACCTCCTTCGACTCTCAACGCCTGAATAACCTCATCTATATGAATCCATTATCTCAGGAGAGTCAGGATAATCCCATTATAGACATCACCGATCAATGCACATCCTACACGATCTTACACGGTATTTTCTTTCCTGAAAATACTATGCCTCGATCCCACATTCACCACATCCAACACATCACATAACACTTAAAGGAATGATTTCAATCACCGCAAAACTCAATCCAAGGTTCTTATTTTCGAATATCTCATTTAAATCTCAAACAGTTTCAAAGCAACACCAGAAACAGGGAGTTCGCAAACAACGCCAAAACCGGCGATCTGGTCCAAAAACAGAGTATTTCGAAGTCTGCATTTAAAACCGGCGACCACGTCGCCCAAACACATAGCACAGAGCATTTTACAAGGATGAAAACGAAAACCGGCGACCACGTCGCCCTTACTGCAGAAATAGCTAAACTATGGCTTGTATTGAAAATGAAGGCTAGCTTCCCTTACCTGGACTTGCGCAAACCACCAGGAGCTCCGAAACCCAACGAAGCTTGAACAACGCCTTGTCTCTGTTTTTGCGTCTGGTTGAAGGACTTGCAGAGAACTGCCCAGGTGCTCTAATGGTGGCTGTCGCTCGTCGTACTCTCGTGTGAAGGTGCCAGAATCGCAACGCGAAGGAGGCAACTGGAGGAGAAGGGAGGTAACTCACTCTTTCTCTCTTTGAAGGCTGCAACGTTTCTTTCTCTCAGCAGTGGGTTTTCTGCATCTTAAACCAACTTATCCACCAAAAGCAGCTGCCACCACCCACTCTGCAGAGAAGTCTGAGAACCACTGCCCTGAACAGTACGACCACTGTTGTCTCTGGTGCATGCCAACCACTGCTCTGAACAGTACTGCCACTGTTGTCGCTTGTGCATGCCAGCCACTGCTCTGAACAGTACGACCGCGAGTGTCTCCTGCGCATGCCAACATTCTGATGTCACCACTCAGAATCATCCTTTTTGTCTACGTGGCGTGTAACATCCCACCAAAATAATACATACATACATGTATAATTGAAATTAAGTGTAACCAAATAATATTGAAGAGTGCAAAATAAAATGTATTGATATATATATATCAGAAATGAAGTTACTCCTCTTAGGGAGTTTAATACATAACCAAATCAAATGTTTGCAAGATTTTACGAAAATAAAAGAAATGCAGTAAGACAGGCGGTCTCAAAAGAAAACGGCGATCTCCAACAGAAGACCTCAAAAACGGGCGATCTTCTATCAGGACACGAAAACCGGCGATCACCCGATGGAGGCATAAACCGGCGATCACCCGGTAGAGACGGAGATAGGCGATCTCCTTCCGGCGACCACTCGCTAGAGGGCTCTTCTTCCTGGAAGATCATCTGCTCCCGTGTAGCAATTACACGATCATCACAGTTTTGAGAAAACAACCACAATGACAGATAAAAGGGTAAGCTAGATAATATGAAAGGAGTTTAAATCATGCATATGAAAAAAACCCAAGTAAACCAAGTTTCCAAAATATCCAAGTAAACGTAGAGCTACTCATAGCATTCAACTAATCGCCCAAATTCACAAATTCACAACATTTCCCATAGTCATTCCATTTCACACCACAGCATCAAGTGTCTATCAGTATTCCAGTTTCTCATTTCACCATTTCACATGTCAGACTTTCCACTGACTCACCACACAAGACACTTGACACTACTTCCGGATTGACTCATGCATTGATTAGACTCGGAGATGTGCACCTGTCACACTGCCCACTGTGGAATCTCGCACATCCACAGGGTCGCCGTGAAATCTCACACATTCACAGGCATATGATGAATCTCAACACATCACCATACAGTATGACAAGGTAAATCCACACAAAACAGGTCGGTATGTTCTCTTTCAAACAACCCACCCATACAGGTGAACCTCCTTCGACTCTCCCAACTGAGTAACTTCCTCTATGTGATTCCATTATCAGCAGAGTCAGGATATCTCGTTCATAATCACTGATCAATGCACATCTAACATGGTCTTACACGGTATTTCCTTTCCTGAAAATACTATGCCTCGACCCCACATTCACAACATTCAAACACATCATACCATACTCAAAGAAATGATTTCAATCACAGCAATAGCCATTTCAAAGGATTCATATTTTCGAATATCTCATGTAAACCTCAAGCAGTTCTCAAAACAGCATCAAACACAAGGATTTTGCAAAACAGCGCCAAAACCGGCGACCTGGTTAGTAAACATGGCGTTTCGAAGACTGTTTATCAAAACCGGCGACCACGTCGCCCAAGCATACAAATAGAGCATTTCACACAGATAAAACGAAAATGGCGACCACGTCGCCCTCACTTCAGAAAAGACTACGCTAAGGCTTGTATGGAAAAGAGGTCTAGCTTCCCTTACCTGGACTTGCGCAATCCACTAGGAGCTTCTAAATCCAACAGAGCTTGATGAACGCCTTGGCTCTGTTCTTGAGTCTGGTTTGAAGGAGTTGCAGAGACTTTCTCAGGTGTTCCAATGGCGTTGCTTCGTCGTACTCTTGTGTGGAGATGCTGAAATCGCAACGCGGAGGAGGTAACTGGAGGAGAAGGGAAGAAACTCACTCTTTCTCTCGTCGAATACAACAATGTTTTCCTTTTTTCCCAGCAGTGGATTTTTGTAACTTAAACCAACTTATCCCTCCAAAAGCAGCTGCCACCACCTACTCTGCAGGGAAGTTTGCGTGCACGCTTCCCTGAACAGTACTACTAAGCGTGCCTCTGCGCAGGCTACGCTCTGAGGTCACTATTCTGAACCACTCTTTCGTCTACGTGGCACGCGTGCAGAACGTCTCCTGCTGGGAGTCTGGGGCCCACGTTCTCTGGGTGTAGCTCAACGTCGCGCGATGACCTTTCGCCGATGACTACCAGCTCGAAGAGAAACCACTGATGACCTCTCGCGCGAAGACGATCCACCGATGACCTCGCGCGAAGACGATCCACCGATGACCTCGCGCGAAGACTACCACCGATGACCTCGCGCGAAGACTACCACCGATGACCTCGCGCGAAGACTACCACCGATGACCTCGCGCGAAGACTACCACCGATGACATCTTCCTGGCGAACGACCGATGTCTTCCTCTGGGAGACAACCGATGTCTTCCCTGGCGACGCCCTCATAACTCTCGCGCCTTGGCCACGTCCACATGCATCGCGCCCTGGCAATACCTGCGTGCCTCGCGCCCGCGCGATGCCCGCATGCCCCTCGCGCCCGCGCGATGCCTGCATGCCTCTCGCGCCCGCGCGATGCCTGCATGCCTCTCGCGCCCGCGCGATGCCTGCATGCCTCTCACGCCCGCGCGATGCCTGCATGCCTCTCGCGCCCGCGCGATGCCTGCATGCCTCTCACGCCCGCGCGATGTCCACCTGGCGCTCATGTGTAGCAGGCGACCGGCGACCTCGTAGCCTTCCAAACTTAACTTTTTCCTCCCTTTCTATTCTAAATAAATAAAAACATACTTAGAATTTATTTAAAACATACTCTTTCATTGCAATAAATTTCAGGTCCTTACATGGCGCGCGTGCAGGACGTTTCATGCTGAGAGTCTGGGTCCCACTTTACTCTGTGTGAAACTCGACGTCGTGCGATAACATTCCACTGCTGACTCATCCTGGCGAACGACCGATGTCTCCTTCGCCCTGGAAGACGACCGATGTCTCCTTCGCCCTGGAAGACGACCGATGTCTCCTTCGCCCTAGAAGACGACCGATGTCTTCCTCTGGGAGACGACCGATGTCTTCCCTGGCGACGCCCTCATAACTCTCGCGCCCTGGCTACGTCCACATGCCTCGCGCCCTGGCGATGCCCGCATGCCTCTCGCGCCTTGGCCACGTCCACATGCCTCGCGCCCTGGCAATGCCCGCATGCCTCTCGCGCCTTGGCCACGTCCACATGCCTCGCGCCCTGTCAATGCCCGCATGCCTCTCGCGCCCGCGCGATGTCTGCATGCCTCGCGCGCCCGCGCGATGTCTGCATGCCTCGCGCGCCCGCGTGATGTCTGCATGCCTCGCGCCCTGGTGACGTCCAGCTGGCGCTCATGTGTAGCAGGCGACCGGCGATCTCATAGCCTTCTAAACTTAACTTTTCCTCCCTTTTTGTTTTAAATAAAACATACATAGAATTCTTTTAAAATATAACCCTTTTTATTCCAATTCAATTTTACAGGTCCTTACATTCTCCCCAACAAGAAAAATTTTCGTCCTCGAAAATTGAATTATAAGGAACGAAGGTATGGATGGGCTTCTCTCGTGGTTTCTTTTATTTCCCATGCTGGATCACCCGATCTGCACGTCGTCCACTTTTAATACGTGACTAGGGTCTGTAAGATACTTCTTCAGCTGCGAAACGTGAAAGACATTGTGCAGATTCGCTAAATGGGGAGGTGGGGCGATCTCATAAGCCACTGGACTGATCCCCCTTAGGATCTGATATGGCCCAACAAACTTAGGGGACAGCTTCTTTGATCTGATCGCCCATCCTACACCCTTGGCTGGTGTCCTCCCCCATAAAGACATGATCCCCAGCAGCAGACTTCAAAGGTCTTCTCCTCTGATCTGCATAGGACATCTGTCGACCTTGAGAAACTTTCATTCTGCCTTGCATCAGTTTTACCTTCTCGGTTGTCTGTTGAACCAACGCTTACTACTCCAATACTTCATCAAATTCCATTCTCCTTCCCTGCATATGGAGTATGCTGTTCCATTGAGCGCCAACTCCAGTACTCACACTCTACTTCCAACCCTGAAGACTTGGTCGAGCAAGTCCAGAACTAATCCCTTAACAGAACCAGGACTAGTCCCTTGTAGAGAAAAAGTGAGCAAGATCCCTTCATCGGAAGGAAAAGGGCAGCTGACTACTGCTCATGCCCCCTAGCCAATTCAAACTAGGATCCGAAATATCCTTCTAGGAATCAACTTCCGCCTCTTGATCAAAACCATCCATCGACTTCCCACTGCTGATCTAATTCTCACGCTCCCTAAAGGAATACCTTTGGTTCACCACTATGCTACATAACTCTGCACCTTATAAAGACAAAGTTCTTGTTGCTGTTACTTTCCAAATCATCACTATGACTTCTTTTGCCAACTCGGCTTCCTGTTCCCATCATTTCCTCTTTGTTCAATGTATACATTGGATGCATTGATTTGGGTTCAGGTGCCTATCTGAAAAGGTATACAAGAACGAACGCACCATATATCTCAACCACCACCATGTAAGTAGTGGAGCCGATTGGAAAATTTCCTCTGCATCCAGAATTTTCTTTCTTAAGGACAACTCTATTCCTCTTCTCCAAGATACAACAGACTATTGCCATCCACATTCCCTTCCACACCTGATTCTACTTGGATGACATACGTATAAGATAAAAGTTCTCAAGGTGGGACCTCAAATTCTTATGTCGAACAAATAGAACACTTATCCACTTGAAGCACATAAACCAGCCACGTTGCTTTAAAGTTAGAGTTAGTGGCCCACGCATCCTCCTGAAATCTCATACCCCCTCCGCCTCCAACTTTCCAAACAATGACTTTTTGGAACTAACCATCATCTTCACCCTCCTCGCACATCTTACGTACATCTCTCCACCACCACAATTGATATTTCGAATGAGTTCGGCTTCTCCCAAGTTCCGAGTCATATTTGGATACAAGGATATCTTTCCATTTCCCTTTCTCATCACTCCTCATCCACCATTTCCATACTCATCTTCCACATCACGATCCACAAAACAGCATCCATTCTGCGTGATGCTTCATCTCTTCTCCCAGTAACTTCTCTACTTGGTATTTTTCAGCAAATTTCTCTGTCTAATTGAACTTTAGACATAAATACAATATCTCCTCTTTCCTTTTAAGCTTGTGGTTAAGCTAGAGTCAACTCATGCTGTTTCATCGACATAAACATCTTCCAAGCTTCAAATAAAGGAAAATTCATCTTTCATTCTTGGAACTTAACCCCGGTACTTCCCATGGATACACATGCTTAAGTCTTTAAACCCTCAACATTCTGCTTATATACTCTCCATAACTTATATGTAGCTGAACTTAAACCTTGGTACACTAAATCTAAATTACACTTCCTTCTTTAATTCCATCAACTCAGCTGGAGCCATTGCCACCGGTCCAGCTCCAGGCACCAAAACAATGGAGAATTCCACTTCCCTCTTAGGGGGTAACCCAGGTATCTTGCTTACGTCCTCTTCATTCTTCACTTCCAACCGAGCTAGCATCACGAAGCACCTCGCCATCTGGCTCTTGGAGATCTGGAAACGCTAACTTCTGATTACCGCGGACTACGAGAACGTGATTGGCAGCTAGCCAATCCATTCCCAGGATAACATCCAGATCCTGAAGAGGTAGGCAGATCAAGTTTACTTTGAATCTGCGTCCCTCTACCATCACTGGACATTCAGGGCAAACTGTAGAGGTCAACACCTGTCCTGATACAGGTGTAGAGACCAACAGTTCAAACGGTACTTCCTTCACTAGAAGGCCCAACTCGGCTACACACAAGCTTGACACAAAGGAGTGTGTCGCTCCAGAATCAACCAAAATTCTAACGCATCTACCAGCTATAGAGCAACACTCTGTACTAAGTTACCTGACTGAGATGCCTCCACTCCAGACATGGCAAACACTCTCCCTGCTGCCTGAGGTCGACTGCCTCCATTCCACAACTGTTGGGATCCACTGGGTTGAGTCATCCTATTCTGGGTAGGACAATCTCTAGCAACGTGTCCCGTCCTTTGACAGGCAAAACATCTTCTCTCTGAATCTCTCTTGGGGCACACTTTGACTGTGTGTGGTCCACCACAGTGGAAACATTTAAGTTTCCAGGGTTGTTGCTGCTGAAACTGGGGCGGTGCTGCTTCTGCCCTATGTAACATCCCGCCAAAATACTATACAAATGTATATAATGAAAATAAAGGTAACAAATAGATTGAAGTGAACAAAATATTATATATATGAAATGTAGTTTCTCCTCACAGGGAGTTTTAATACAACTTCGGTCAAATTTTCCAGAAACATAAACAGAATACAGTAAAAAAAAACAAAGCAGGCGATCTCCTATCGGAAGAGACCGATCTCCTATCGGACGAGGCCGATCTCCTATCAGAGGACCCAAAACAGCCGATCGGCTACCAGAACAGAAATCAGGCGATCTCCTTTCCGGCGACCCCTCACTAAGGAGCTCTACTTCCTGGAAGATCATCTACTCCCGTGTAAATTATACACGATCATCACAGTTTTAAGAAAAACAACCACAGAACCAAAATACGCAGGGTAAGCTAGATATTTTAAAGAGAGTTTAAATAAGAACATTAAAATAAAATCAAGGTAAACAATTTCAAGATATTCACGTAAAGTTATCAAGTTTCTCATACTCTGCACCTGGTCACCCAGAAATCACACATTTCACAATATTCACAAGAGTCATTCATTTTCACAAAACTGCATCAAGTGTCTATAAATTTCAAGTTCCTCATTTCACATGTCAGACCACCACTGACCCAGCACACAAGACACTTGACCTACTTCCGGAAGACTCGTGCATTGACTAGACTCAGAGATTCTGCACCTGTCATACAAAGCTGTTGTAATGTTTCCACAGCTATGCGCATCAACACAATCTCAAGTTCACCATTCTCACAGTATGACAGGGTTAATCCATATGACAGGCCGAGCTCGTTCTGTTTCACACGACTCACCCATACATATGAACCTCCTTCGACTCTCAACGCCTGAATAACCTCATCTATATGAATCCATTATCTCAGGAGAGTCAGGATAATCCCATTATAGACATCACCGATCAATGCACATCCTACACGATCTTACACGGTATTTTCTTTCCTGAAAATACTATGCCTCGATCCCACATTCACCACATCCAACACATCACATAACACTTAAAGGAATGATTTCAATCACAGCAAAACTCAATCCAAGGTTCTTATTTTCGAATATCTCATTTAAATCTCAACAGTTTCAAAGCAACACCAAAAACAGAGAGTTTCGCAAACAACGCCAAAACCGGCGACCTGGTTCAAAAACAGGGTATTTCGAAGTCTGCATTTAAAACCGGCGACCACGTCGCCCAACACATAGCACAGAGCATTTTACAAGGATGAAAACGAAAACCGGCGACCACGTCGCCCTTACTGCAGAAATAGCTAAACTATGGCTTGTATTGAAAATGAAGGCTAGCTTCCCTTACCTGGACTTGCGCAAACCACCAGGAGCTCCGAAACCCAACGAAGCTTGAACAACGCCTTGTCTCTGTTTTTGCATCTGGTTGAAGGACTTGCAGAGAACTGCCCAGGTGCTCTAATGGTGGCTGTCGCTCGTCGTACTCTCGTGTGAAGGTGCCAGAATCGCAACGCGAAGGAGGCAACTGGAGGAGAAGGGAGGTAACTCACTCTTTCTCTCTTTGAAGGCTGCAACGTTTCTTTCTCTCAGCAGTGGGTTTTCTGCATCTTAAACCAACTTATCCACCAAAAGCAGCTGCCACCACCCACTCTGCAGAGAAGTCTGAGAACCACTGCCCTGAACAGTACGACCACTGTTGTCTTTGGTGCATGCCAACCACTGCTCTGAACAGTACTGCCACTGTTGTCGCTTGTGCATGCCAGCCACTGCTCTGAACAGTACGACCGCGAGTGTCTCCTGCGCATGCCAACATTCTGATGTCACCACTCAGAATCATCCTTTTTGTCTACGTGGCGCGCGTGCAGGACGTTTCATGCTGAGAGTCTGGGTCCCACTTTACTCTGTGTGAAACTCGACGTCGTGCGATAACATTCCACTGCTGACTCATCCTGGCGAACGACCGATGTCTCCTTCGCCCTGGAAGACGACCGATGTCTCCTTCACCCTGGAAGACGACCGATGTCTCCTTCGCCCTGGAAGACGACCGATGTCTCCTTCGCCCT
This sequence comes from Phaseolus lunatus, assembly GCA_013389735.1. Lineage (NCBI taxonomy): Eukaryota > Viridiplantae > Streptophyta > Magnoliopsida > Fabales > Fabaceae > Phaseolus > Phaseolus lunatus. Next base: position 19,554,767 of record CM023861.1, on the reverse strand, counting down.
GGAAGACGATCGATGTCTCCTTCGCCCTAGAAGATGACCGATATCTTCCTCTGGGAGACGACCGATGTCTTCCCAGGCGACGCCCTCATAACTCTCGCGCCCTGGCTACGTCCACATGCCTCGCGCCCTGGCGATGCCCGCATGCCTCTCGCGCCTTGGCCACGTCCACATGCCTCGCGCCCTGGCAATGCCCGCATGCCTCTCGCGCCTTGGCCACGTCCACATGCCTCGCGCCCTGGCAATGCCCGCATGCCTCGCGCCCGCGCGATGCCTGCATGCCTCTTGCGCCCGCACGATGCCTGCATGCCTCGCGCGCCCGCGCGATGTTTGCATGCCTCGCGCGCCCGCGCGATGTCTGCATGCCTCGCGCGCCCGCGCGATGTCTGCATGCCTCGCGCGCCCGCGCGATGTCTGCATGCCTCGCGCCCTGGCGACGTCCACCTGGCGCTCATGTGTAGCAGGCGACCGGCGATCTCATAGCCTTCTAAACTTAACTTTTCCTCCCTTTTTGTTTTAAATAAAACATACATAGAATTCTTTTAAAATATAACCCTTTTTATTCCAATTCAATTTTACAGGTCCTTACAGTGCCCACTTTCTCCCAGTGAATATGAGGATGCCTATGGCCAAGTTGGCACAGTTGTACATCAAAGAAATAGTGAGGTTGCATGGAGTGCCTTCCATCATTGTTTCAGATGGAGATCCCAAGTTCACTTCACGGTTTTGGCAGACTTTACAAGATTGCTTGGGAACTAAGTTGAGAATGAGCTCGGCATATCATCCTCAAACAGATGGACAGTCAGAGAGAACGATCTAGTCCTTGGAAGATCTACTGAGGACGTGTGTCTTGGATCAATTGGGAAGTTGGGATGAGGTGTTGCTGCTGGTGGAGTTTACTTATAATAACAGTTACCACGCCAGTATTGGGATGGCACCATATGAAGCCCTGTATGGGAGGAAATGCAGAACTCCCTTATGTAAGGACCTGAAAAAATTTATTGGAATGAAAGAGTATGTTTGAAATAAATTCTAAGTATGTTTTTATTTAGAATAGAAAGGGAGGAAAAAGTTAAGTTTAGAAGGCTACGAGGTCGCCGGTCGCCTGCTACACATGAGCGCCAGGTGGACATCGCGCGGGCGTGAGAGGCATGCAGGCATCGCGCGGGCGCGAGAGGCATGCAGGCATCGCGCGGGCGCGAGAGGCATGCAGGCATCGCGCGGGCGCGAGAGGCATGCAGGCATCGCGCGGGCGTGAGAGGCATGCAGGCATCGCGCGGGCGCGAGGCACGCGGGCATTGCCAGGGCGCGATGCATGTGGACGTGGCCAAGGCGCGAGAGTTAGGAGGGCGTCGCCAGGGAAGACATCGGTTGTCTTCCAGAGGAAGACATCGGTCGTTCGCCAGGAAGATGTCATCGGTGGTTATCTTCGCGCGAGGTCATCGGTAGTTGTCTTCGCGCGAGGTCATCGGTGGATCGTCTTCGCGCGAGAGGTCATCAGTGGTTTCTCTTCGAGCTGGTAGCCATCGGCGAAAGGTCATCGCGCGACGTTGAGTTACACCCAGAGAACGTGGGCCCCAGACTCCCAGCAAGAGATGTTCTGCACGCGCGCCACGTAGACAAAAGAGTGGTTCAGAATAGTGACCTCAGAGCGTAGCCTGCGCAGAGGCACGCTTAGTAGTACTGTTCAGGGAAGCGTGCACGCAAACTTCCCTGCAGAGTAGGTGGTGGCAGCTGCTTTTGGAGGGATAAGTTGGTTTAAGTTACAAAAATCCACTGCTGAGAGAAAAGAAAACATTGTTGTATTCGACGAGAGAAAGAGTGAGTTCCTTCCCTTCTCCTCCAGTTACCTCCTCCGCGTTGCGATTTCAGCATCTCCACACAAGAGTACGACGAGAAGCGACACCATTGGAGCACCTGGGAAAGTTCTCTGCAGCTCCTTCAAAACCAGACTCAAGAATAGAGCCAAGGCATTCTTCAAGCTCTGTTGGATTTCGAAGCTCCTGGTGGTTGCGCAAGTCCAGGTAAGGGAAGCTAGACCTCTTTTTCCATACAAGCCACAGTGTAGCTATCTCTGAAGTGAGGGCGACGTGGTCGCCATTTTTGTTTTCATCTGCGTAAAATGCTATGTTTGTGTGCTTGGGCGACGTGGTCGCCGGTTTTATATACAGTCTTCGAAACACCCTGTTTTTGAACTAGATCGCCGGTTTTGGCGCTGTTTTACGAACTCCCCTGTGTTTGACGTTGTTTGAAGCTGTTTGGGATTTAAATACAATATATATGTGATATTCGAAAGTTTGAAACGTTGAAATGGTTGTTGCTATGATTTGAAATATTCCTTTGTATGGCATGACGTCTTGAATGCTGTGAATGTGGGATCGAGGCATAGTATTTTCAGGAAAGAAAATACCGTGTAAGATCTTGTAGTAGGTGCATTGATCGGTGATTCCTAAGGGGATATCCTGACTCTGCTGAGGTAATGGAATCACGTAGAGGAAGTTACTCAGTTGTTGAGAGTCGAAGGAGGTCTATATGATGGGCGTCTCGTGTGAAAAAGAACGAGCTCCGCCTGTCCTATGGATTAACCCTGTCATACCAGGAGAACTAATGACATTGAGATGATATATGCGCATGCTGTGTGGATTCACAGCGACCCTGTGTGGATTTCACAGTGGTGTGGTATGACAGGTGCAGATCTCTGAGTCTAATCAACACACGAGTCAATCCGGAAGTAGTGTCAAGTGTCTTGTGTGGTGAGTCAGTGGAAAGTCTGACGTGAGAAATGAGAAACATTGATAGTTTATAGACACTTGATGCAGTATTGTGAAATGGAATGACTATGGGTGAATGTTGTGAAATGTGTGATTTTGGGCGATCAGGTGAATGATATGAGCAACTCTACGTTTTACATGGATATTTTGAAACTTGTTTTACTTTGATTTTCATGTTCATGATTTAAACTTCCTTTAAATTATATAGCTTACCCTGCGTGTTTTGGTTCTGTGGCTGTTCTTTTAAAACTGTGATGATCGTGTAATCTTTACGCGGGAGCAGATGATCTTCCAGGAAGTAGAGCTCCTTAGTGAGTGATCGCCGGAAGCAGATCGGCTGTTTTTGGGTCCCCCGATGGGAGATCGGCCTCGTCCGATAGGAGATCGGTCTCTTCCGATAGGAGATCGCCTGCTTCGTTTTTTTTCTGTATTTTGTTTATGTTTCTGAAAAAAAAATTTGACCGAATTTGTATTAAACTCCCTGTGAGGAGAAACTACATTTCATATATATAATATTTTGTTCACTTCAATCTATTTGTTACCTTTATTTTCATTATATACATTTGTATAGTATTTTGGCGGGATGTTACACCTTATGTTGGTACCAGGAGGGCGAAGCAGTCTTGGTTGGGCCAGAGTTGATTCAGCAGACGACCGAGAAGGTGCAACAGATACAAGACAGAATGAAAGCTTCTCAAAGCCGGCAGAAATCCTATGCAGATCAGAGGAGAAAACCTTTGGAGTTTACTGCTGAAGATCATGTGTTTATGAGAGTGACGCCAGCCAAGGGTGTAGGACGGGCGATCAGATCAAAGAAGTTGTCCCCTAAGTTCGTGGGACCATATCAGATCTTAAGGAGGATTGGTCCAGTGGCTTATGAGATCGCCCTACCTCCCCATTTAGCGAATCTGCATAATGTCTTTCACGTATCACAGCTGAGGAAGTACATGGCAGACCCTAGTCATGTGCTACAAGTGGACGATGTGCAGATCAGGGATGACTTGTCCTTTGAAGCAAAACCAGTGAGGATTGACGATCGGCAAAGTAGACAGCTCAGAGGCAAGACCATCAACATGGTGAAAGTGGTGTGGGATGAGAGATCGGGTGATTCAACTTGGGAGTTAGAAGAACCCATGAGAGAAGCCTATCCATACCTCTTTTCCTTGTAATTCAATTTTCGAGGACGAAAATTTTTCTTGTTGGGGAGAATGTAAGGACCTGTAAAATCAAATTGGAATAAAAGGAATATATTTTAAATGAATTCTAAGTATGTTTTTATTTAAAATAAAAAGGAAGGAAAGTGTAGCTTAGAAGACTATGAGATCGCCTGGTCAGTACATAATCGCCTGTCGCCTAGACTACACATGAACGCCAATCGCCAATGGTGCACATGATCGCCGAAAGTGCACTCAGTATGTGGTCAAGATACTGGATCAACCATAGTGGGTTCCAAAAAACCACACGTATCAAGGTGTGGGTTAAGCCTTAGATACGCTGGGCATGCGAAGCTCTATGCTTAAGCATAAGAAATCGTCCTTAGTGTTGCATGCATGGGCGCACGAGGAGTAGTGCTGATCTACTCTTGGAAATGTGAACCTACCGACGTCACCAAGTCATGTGGAGATGATACCTTGGACGTAACATAGTGGGATGAAGAACCTTCAGCAAGGTGTGGCGATGTGTCGTCGGGCATCGCCAGGGCGCGAGGCATGCGGGCATCGCCAGGGCACGAGGCATGCGAGCATCGCCAGGGCGCGAGGCATGCGGGCATCGCCAGGGCGCGAGGCATGCAGGCATCGCCAGGGCGCGAGGCATGGGGGCATCGCCAGAGCGCGAGGCATGCGGGCATCGCCAGGGCGCGAGGCATGCGGGCATCGCCAGGGCGCGAGGCATGCGGGCATCGCCAGAGCGCGAGGCATGCATCACCAGAGCGCGAGGCATGCGGGCATCGCCTGGGCGCGAGGCATGCGAGGTCATGTGATGGGAATGAGAAAGTTGATGGTTTTTATGTGGGTGTCTTAAATTTGTTTTATCTTGATTTTAAAGTTTCATATCTAAATTCTCTTTAAAATATCTAGTTTACCCTGCGTTCTTATTTTGTGGATGTTTTCTTAAACCTGCACCTGTCATACTTCATTGCTGTAATGTTCCCACAGCCATGCGCATCAACACAATCTCGATCTGAATCTCATCACTCTCACAGTATGACAGGGTTAATCCATATAACAGGTCAAGTCAGTTATCTTTCAAACGACTTACCCATACATATGGACCTCCTTCGACTCTCACCAACTGAATGACTTCATCTATGTGACTCCATCATATCAGCAGAGTCAGGATCGTCTCATTCACAGGATACTCACTGATCAATACACCTCATGACCAATATCAACGTGAGGAAGGAGGCGTGTGAGTGTCGCAGAGTCAACCGACGGAGAGTCAATCGGCGAGAACATTTGGCGCCCACCGTGGGGCCGAAATAAAACAAGGTCCCATACACGAGAGTAAGAGAAGAAGCGACAAAGATGAGAAATACTAGACAAGGATCCGTTCCACCAAATAGGGGTGAGAGCGTTACCATGCAACAGCTTATGGAAACGATGCGAGCTCTCTAGGAGACGGTGGCGGAGTCTAGAGCGCATCAGGCGCGTATGCAGGCGGACCTGGCCGCATCATAGGCCAGGAATGAGGAGTTACATAGGGCGAATGAGGAGTTGCGTGTAAACCTGCATCATTTGTAGCAAATTGGGGATTGCATGGGGGACGATCGGGCTCCACCAACGCCACCAAGGGCTTTCCCCATGCCCTTCTCCCAAGCGATCATGGACACGGTGGTCCTAGCCACCTTCGTGGGACCTAAGACCGTGTTCACCGGGGTAGAAGATCCTGAAGCGCATCTCACAGCATTCCACACGCAGATGATGCTGTCAGGTGGGTCTGATGCAGTGCATTGTAAGCTCTTCATGACCACGTTGACAGGGACAGTGCTGGAGTGGTTCGTTAGCTTGCCCGAGGGACATATCACGTCTTTCACGCAATTCTCTATGCTGTTCAGAGAACAGTACATTGTCAACAGGGCCCCTCCACCAGTGTCTTATGATCTCTTCGATGTAAGGCAGCATCAGAGAGAGTCCCTTAAAGATTACCTCAACAGATTTGGGGCAATGGTGGTGAGGTTGCACACCAAGGATGAAGATATGGTGGTTCACGCCTTCAGGAAGGGGATATTGCCAGGGCCTTTCAGCGAGTCCCTAATCTGAAATTGCCCCAAGACCTTTGGCGACATTAAACGACGTGCTGTTGCTCACATTGTCGCAAAGGGAAAGCTCAGTGAGAAGTGAGAAAGCGCGGTTTCTTCAAGGCCGCGAGTGCCTAGTCGACCTTAACCCCTGCGGGTGCACGATGTAAGGACCTGTAAAATTTAATTTGGAATAAAAAGGTATATATTTTAAATGAATTCTAAGTATGTTTTTATTTAAAATAAAAAGGAAGGAAAGTGTAGCTTAGAAGACTATGAGATCGCCTGGTTAGTACATAATCGCCTGTCGCCTAGATTACACATGATCGCCAATCGCCTATGGTGCACATGATCGCCGAAAGTGCACTCAGTTCGTGGTCAGGATACTGGATCAACCAGAGTGGGTTCCAAAAACCACGCGTATCAAGGTGTGGGTTAAGCCTTAGATACGCTGTGCATGCGAAGCTCTATGCTTAAGCATAAGAAATCGTCCTTAGTGTTGCATGCATGGGCGAGCGAGAAGTGGTGCTGATCTACTCTTGGAAATGTGAAGCTACCGACGTCACCAAGTCATGTGGAGATGATACCTTGGACGTAACATAGTGGGATGAAGAACCTTCAGCAAGGCGTGGCGATGTGTCGTCGGGCATCGCCGGGGCGCAAGGCATGCGGGCATCGCCAGGGCGCGAGACTTGCGGGCATCGCCAGGGCGCGATGCATGCGGTCATCGCCAGGGTGAGACATCGGTCGTCTTCCAGGGAGAGGCATCGGTCGTCCGCCAGGATGAGACATCGGTGGATAGTCATCGCGCGAGCGGTCATCGGTGGAAGGTTATCGCGCGATGTCGAGTTTCACACAGATAAGGTGGGACCCAGGCTCCCAGCATGAGACGTACTGCACGCGCGACACGTAGACAAAAAGGGTGGTTCAGAATAGTGACATCAGAGTGTTGGCATGCGCTCAGGCACGCGTGGTCGTACTGTTCAGGGAAGCGTGCACGCAAGCTTCCCTGCAGAGTGGGTGGTGGCAGTGGCTTTTGTGGACAAGTTGGTTTAGATTCAAAAGCTCACTTCTGAGAGGGAGAACGTTGCTGTGGTTCAAGAGTGATAGAGTGAGTTCACCTTCATCCTTCTCTTTTCTCTCCTTCGCGCTGCGATTCAGACATCCTCAAGCACCAGTACGACGAGCGAAGACTGCACTTGGACACCTGGAGAGTTCTCTGCGAGTTTTCCGTCAGTACGCTAGCACAGAGTTAAGGCATCTTAAGCTTTGGTGGGTTTTAGAGCTCTTGGTGTTTTGTGCAAGTCCAGGTAAGGGAAGCTAGCATTTTCGTTTATAAAAACGTTGGGCGAGTAGGTTCTGAAGTGAGGGCGACGTGGTCGCCGGTTTTCATATGCTTTTCACGATACTCTGTTTTTATGTGTGGGGCGACGTGATCGCTGGTTTTAATGCCGTTTTCGAAATCCCCTATTTTAGTGTCGTTTGAAAACTGTTTGAGATTGAAATGTGAGATGCATGTGATATTCGAAAATCTGAACCTTGGAATGATTGTTGCTGTGACTGGAATCGTTCATTTAAGTGTTATATGATGTGTTGAATATGGTGAATGTGGGATCAAGGCATAGTATTTTCAGGAAAGAAAATACCGTGTAAGATCGTGTAGGATGTGCATTGATCGGTGATTTCTATAATGAGATATCCTGACTCTCCTGATATAATGAAATCATATAGATGAAGTTATTCAGGCGTTGAGAGTCGATGGAGGTTCATTCGTATGGGTAAGTTGTTTGAAAGATAACTACTTGACCTGTTGTGTGGATTCACCCTGTCATACTGTGAGAGTGATGAGATTGAGATTGAGATTATGTTGATGCGCATAGCTGTGGAAACTTTACAGCAGTGTAGTATGACAGGTGCAGATCTCTGAGTCTAGTCAATGCACGTGTCTTCCGGAAGTAGTGTCAAGTGTCTGTGTGTGATGAGTCAGTGGAAATCTGACGTGAGAAATGAGAAACATTGAATTGATAGACACTTGATGGATTATGTGAATTAAACGAGTCTTGAGGAATTGTGAAATATGTGATTACTTGATGGTCATGTGAAGAGAATGAGAAAGTTGATGGTTTTACGTGGGTGTCTTAAATTTGTTTTATCTTGATTTTCAAGTTCATATCTAAATTCTTTCAAATATCTAGCTTACCCTGCGTTTTTGTTATTTGGATGTTTTCTTAAACCTGTGATGATCGTGTATAATTTACACGGGAGCAGATGATGTTGCAGGAAGTAGAGCTCCTCTGTGAGTGGTCGCCGGAAGGAGATCGCCTGTTTCTGTTTCTGTTAGGCGATCACCCTTTTTCTGTCTTCTGATAGGAGATCGCCTTTTTTTTTAGGAGATCGCCTGTTTTTTTATTTTGCTGTATTTTGTTTAAGTTTTGGAAAATTGTCCGGATATGTATTAAACTCCCTGTGAGGAGAAATTTCATTATATATATATACATATGTTCACTTCAATATTATTGTTTTACCTTTATTTCATTATATAAATATGAAAAGCATTTTGGCGGGATGTTACACACGAGGCGACAACAAAAAAGAGGGCTCAGGGAAAGCAGAAGCCCTATGAGGCCAGAAAGCCCCAGACTAGGGCTCGCGCTAAGGAGGATGTGCCCCCTAGACATGATTTCCTAGTGGAGCTGAAGGAGCTGATTGCCATTCCTAAAGTGGCAGAAAGGTTGAAGATGCCCCCAAAGACGGACAAGAGGTTGGGCCCCAACAAGAATGCCTGGTGTGAGTTCCATCAGGCTTTTGCCCATCCCATTGACAACTGCCTGGCCTTAGGGCACCAGTTGGACGAATTGGTCAAGAGTGGGTTCTTGAGTGATTACCTGAAGGAGACACAAGGGGGCGAGGCGGTGGTAGCCCCGAGGGCTGATCAGGGGCACGAAGTGTGCCCATACATGGCGAGATCCATACTATAGCAGGCGGATTCTTAGGAGGAGGGTGCACCTCATCGCAGCGCAAGAAGTATGCGCGTTCAGTGATGACAGTGGAAACATGTGAGGAGGACGACTTCCTAGACATCGACCTTGTCTTCACAAAGACTGATCGCCGGGATGTTGTCCCCCACGATAACGATCCAGTGGTGATATCAGTGGTCACTGCGGGACGCAGGGTGCATTTGGTCCTAGTGGATCAAGGAAGTTCGGCTGATGTGATGTTCTGGTCGACCTTCAACAAATTGCAGTTGTCCCCTGACCAGTTGCGGCCCTACGTCGGCTGTCTGTATGGGTCGCAGGAGACCAGGTAGAGGTGCGGGGGTACATAGAGCTAAGGACCACTTTCATTGATTGAGTGGCCTCCCGCACAGAGACCATCAAGTATCTGGTGGTAAACGCCCCATCTACCTATAACATGTTGTTAGGTAGACCAGCCTTGAATAGGTTGGGGGCGGTAGCGTCCACAAGGCATATGAAAATGATGTTGCCTTCGATGGAGGGGATGGTGATCACCATCAAATCAGATCAAAAGGAGGCTAAGAAGTGTTATGAGAACAGCCTCAAGACGAGAAGGGGAGTATGCACGGTGACCACCCAGCCTCCAGGTGGGAGGGGTGATGACACTGACATGCCCCGAGGAGACATCGGTGTCACACGAGCAGAGGTCGCCTGGGCGAAGCGGCCTGAACCGGTAAAGGAAGTGGTAGAGAAAGAGATTGGGGGCAGGATTTTCAAACTTGGCAAATCCCTGCCTCAGAAGACTCAGGACCAAGTAGCAGGAGTTATAAAGCGGCACATGGACGCTTTCACTTGGCCCGCTTCAAACATGCCAGGTATTCACCCCGACTTCCTATGTCATCGCCTTGCGTTGGATCCCCAGGCCAGGCCTGTGAGACAGCGAAGGCGCAAGTTTAACAACGAAAGGAGGCATGTGGTCAGGGAGGAGACGTAGAAGCTGCTCGACGCAGGCCACATACGGGAAATCCAGTATCCTGAGTGGTTGGCCAATGTCGTATTAGTAAAAAAGGCCAATGGAAAGTGGAGGATGTGCGTAGATTTCACTGACCTCAACAAGGCATGCCCGAAAGACTCCTACCCCTTACCCAACATTGACGCGTTGGTAGATAGCGCCTCGGGGTGCAAGTTGCTCAGTTTCTTAGATGCCTTCTCTGGGTACAATCAGATAAAGATGGACCCGAGAGATGAAAGCAAGACAGCGTTCATGATAGAGCTGTCCTGCTACTGCTACACCGTCATGCCATTTGGCTTGAAGAACGCAGGCGCCACATATCAGAGGCTGATGGACAAAGTCCTTTCCCCTATGTTGGGGCGCAATGTACAAGCCTATGTAGACGACATGGTGGTGACGACCCAAGTGCGAGATCAGCATGTAGCTGATTTAGAGGAGCTATTCAATACAATAGCTAAGTACAGGTTGAAGCTGAATCCAGAGAAATGCGTCTTTGGGGTAGAGGCAGGCAAGTTCCTTGGTTTCCTACTTACGGAGCGAGGGATTGAGGCCAACCCAAACAAGTGCGCGGCGATCATAGCCATGAGGAGCCCGACATCGGTCAAGGAAGTGCAGCAGTTGACGGGTTGGATGGCTGCCCTTTCCAGGTTTGTGTCAGCAGGAGGAGACAAGGGCCACCCCTATTTCCAATGTTTGAGGAGAAACAGCAGATTCTCGTGGACCTCGATCGGAGTGTGAATAGGCGTTCCTTAAACTCAAGGAGTACCTGGCTAGCCCGCCAGTATTGTGTAAGCCCCAACTCGGCACCCCGCTACGATTGTACTTCGCAGTCACAGAGAAGGTGGTGAGTTCTGTCTTGGTTCAGGAACAGGAGCAAAGCCAAAAGCCCATCTACTTTGTCAGCAAAGTATTACAGGGGCCAGAGGCGAGATACCAGGCCATAGAAAAGGCAGCCTTGGCAGTTGTGTTCTCAGCCCGGAGACTTCGTCACTACTTTCAGAGTTTCACAGTGGTGGTGATGACAGATTTGCCAATATGTAAGGTCTTGCAGAAACCAGACGTGGCGGGAAGAATGGTGCGATGGGCAGTCGAGTTGTCAGAATTCGACATACAGTATGAGCCTAGAGGTCCGATCAAAGGACAGGTCTACGCTGATGTTGTGGCCGAGATGTCGTCGACTGAGTCCTAACAAGAAGAACCTAGCTTCAGGTGGGTGTTGTCAGTGGATGGGTCCTCAAATCAGCAAGGTAGTGGAGCAGGGGTGATCCTTGAAGGGCCCAAGGGATTATTGATAGAGCAGGCCTTGCGGTTCGCCTTCAAAGCCAGCAATAACCAAGCAGAATATGAAGCCTTGATTGCTGGAATGTTGTTGGCTAAGGAGATGGGAGCGCAGAGTCTTATGGCGAAGAGTGACTCACTGTTGGTCACAGGTCAAGTGGCAGGAGAGTACCAGGCCAAAGATCCCCAGATGGCCTCCTACTTGGAGTATGTTCAGTAGTTGAGGAGTTCTTTTGAAACCTTCGAGCTAGTGCATGTGCCCAGGGAGCAGAATGCCAGAGCTGACTTGTTGGCCAAACTCGCCAGCTCAGGCAAGGGGGCAGGCAGAGGACGGTCATCCAGGAGACCCTGAGGGCGCCTCGTACATATACAGCTGATAATTTGGTGGGAGTCCATCAGATCAGCCAATCCCACAGCGAGAAGAGGAGTCATCGGTCGTTGACCCAAGAAACTCTGAAGAAGCCACGGGTCAACGCCTGCATGCCAATGGAGGAGGGCCATCGCAAGTCTTCCTATTACAGAGTGGAGAGACATGGATGACGCCCTATAAGCGCTACATAGCCGATGGGATGCTCCCAATAGAGCCAATGGAAGCAAGGAAGATAAAGAAGAACTCGGCCAAGTACACACTCATTGATGGCGAGCTGGACAGGCATGGGTTTACCCACCCCATCCTGGTGTGTGTACATGGTGAGCAGTGTGCGAGAATTATGGCAGAGCTCCATGAAGGCATATGTGGGAGTCACATCGGAGGTCGTGCTTTGGCATCTAAGGTTGTTCGAGCAGGGTACTTGTAATGCCCCTCAAAGTCTTTTCATATTTATATAATAAAATAAGCGTAGACATTAATTTATAAAATCAACATATGTATATATATTGAAAATACATCATCCCATACATTGTATCTAAAAAAGAAACGTCCCTCTTATAGGGGTTTTAATACATTCCATCAACTGTTTCGAAATAAAACCAAAATACAGCATAAAAAGAAAACAGGCGATCTCTTCCTCCAACTGCTCATTGAGGAGCTTGACTACCTGCAACATCATCTGCTCCCGTGTAAAATACACGATCATCACAGTTTTAAGAAAACAGCCACAGAACAAAACACAGGGTAAGCTAGCTATTCTAAAACTTGAAGTACGAAACTTTAAAATCAATATAAAACAGATTTAAAACACCCACGTAAAATCCATCAATTTTCCCATTCATTTCACACACTTCACAATCTCATCAAGTGTTATTTGTTTCACATAAACCATCAAGTGTCTATCAAATTTCAATATTTCTCTTTCTCACGTCAGACTTCCACTGACTCACCACACATAGACACATACCACACCACTGTAAAGTCCACACAGGACAGCTAGTGAAGTCCACACAGGACAGTTAATGAAGTCCACACAGGACAGCTAGTGAAGTCCACACAGGATAGCAAGTGAAGTCCACACAGGACAGCTAATGAAGTCCACACAGGACAACTAGTGAAGTCCACACAAGACAGCTAATGAAGTCCACACAGGACAGCTAGTGAAGTCCACACAGGACAGCAAGTGAAGTCCACACAGGACAGCTAGTGAAGTCCACACAGGACAGCTCGATATCATCAATTCACCCAATGCACCATACAACACTTAAATTAACGATTCCAACCACAGCAACAATCGTACCAAGGTTCAGATTTTCCAATATCACATGCATTTCACATATCAATCTCAAACAAGTTCAAAGCGACACTAAAACAGGGGATTTCGAAAACAACATTAAAATCGGCGATCACGTCGCCCCACACATAAAAACAGAGCATTGTGAAAAGAATATGAAACCGGCGACCACGTCGCCCTCACTTCAGAACCTACTCGCCTAAAGTTTTTATAAACGAAAATGCTAGCTTCCCTTACCTGAACTTGCGCAAAATCACCAAGAGCTCCAAAACCCACCGAAGCTCAAAGATGCCTTAACCTGCACCATAGAGTCCCGATCACAAAACTAACAAGATTACCCATTTTCTGCGTTAACAGAGACGATTTCTGAAGCTAAAAGAGTCGTATGCACAACCTATGCAGAGATGACCCTCTCAAATTCAGACTTGACTCAAAGAACAGAGCAAAATGACTTACTCTGTTTTAGGGCTTTGAGCAGAAAACTTGCAGAGCACAACGTCAGGAATCCAAGGTAGTCGCCGATCTTCAACTGGAGCACTAGGACGTCTGAACGTATGGAGAAGGAGAAGAAGAAACAGGGAGCTAAAACCAACTCACTCAGTTTCTCTCTACTCAAGCAGCGTTCGAACCCTGCCTATCCAAACTGAAGTTTGAACTTAAGCCATCCTTCCCAGGCATGCCGCTGCCACCACCCACTCTGCAGGAAAGCTTGCGTGCACACTTCCTTTAACAGTATGACCACGTGGGTCTCTGCGCATACCAACTCTCTGATGCTAACTATTCTGAAACACTCCTAATGTCTACGTGTCACGCACGCAGAACGTTCATGTTGGGAGCCTGGGTCCCATCTTATCTGTGTGAAACACGATCGTTCGATTGTAAGGACCTGTAAAATTAAATTGGAATAAAAAGAATATTTTAAATGAATTCTAAGTATGTTTTTATTTAAAATAAAAAGGAAGGAAAGTGTAGCTTAGAAGACTATGAGATCGCCTGGTTAGTACATAATCGCCTGTCGCCTAGACTACACATGAATGCCAATCGCCTGTAGTATACATGAACGCCAATCGCCTATGGTGCACATGATCGCCGAAAGTGCACTCAGTATGTGGTCAAGATACTGGATCAACCACAGTGGGTTCCAAAAGCCACGCGTATCAAGGTGTGGGCTAAGCCTTAGATACGCTGTGCATGCGAAGCTCTATGCTTGAGCATGAGAAATCGTTCTTAGTGTTGCATGCATGGACGCACGAGGAGTAATGCCGATCTACTCTTGGAAATGTGAAGCTACCGACGTCACCAAGTCATGTGGAGATGATACCTTGGACGTAACATAGTTGGATGAAGAACCTTCAGCAAGGCGTGGCGATGTGTTGTCGGGAATCGCCAGGGCGCGAGGCATGCGGGCATCGCCAGGGCGGGAGGCATGCGGGCATCGCCAGGGCGCGAGGCATGCGGGCATCGCCAGGGCGAGACATCGGTCGTCTTTCAGAGAAAGACATCGGTCGTCCGCCAGGATGAGACATCGGTGGATAGTCATCGCGCGAGCGGTCATCGGTGGAAGGTTATCGCGCGATGTCGAGTTTCACACAGATAAGGTGGGACCCAGGCTCCCAGCATGAGACGTCCTACACACGCGACACGTAGACAAAAAGGGTGGTTCAGAATAGTGACATCAGGGAGTTGGTATGCGCAGAGACACACGTGGTCGTACTGTTCAGGGAAGCGTGCACGCAAGCTTTCCTGCAGAGTGGGTGGTGGCAGCGGCAATTGTGGACAAGTTGGTTTAGATTCAAAAACTCACTTCTGAGAGCAGAGAACGTTGCTGTGGTTCAAGAGTGACAGAGTGAGTTCACCTTCATCCTTCTCTTTTCTCTCCTTCACGCTGTGATTCAGGCATCCTCAAGCACCAGTACGACGAGCGACGACTGCCTTCGGATACCTGGGGAGTTCTCTGCGAGTTTTCCGTCAGGACGCTAGAACAGAGTTAAAGCATCTTTAAGCTTCGGTGGGTTTTGGAGCTCTTGGTGTTTTGCGCAAGTCCAGGTAAGGGAAGCTAGCATTTTCGTTTATAAAAACGTTAGGCGAGTAGGTTCTGAAGTGAGGGCGACGTGGTCGCCGGTTTTCATATGCTTTTCACGATGCTCTGTTTTTATGTGTGGGGCGACGTGATCGCCGGTTTTAATGTCATTTTCGAAATCCCGTGTTTTAGTGTCGTTTGAAACTGTTTGAGATTGAAATGTGATATTCGAAAATCTGAACCTTGGAATGATTGTTGCTGTGATTGGAATCGTTCATTTAAGTGTTATATGATGTGTTGAATGTTGTGAATGTGGGATCAAGGCATAATATTTTCAGGAAAGAAAATACCGTGTAAGATCGTGTAGGATGTGCATTGATCGGTGATTTCTATAATGAGATATCCTGACTCTCCTGATATAATGGAATCATATAGATGAAGTTATTCAGGCGTTGAGAGTCGATGGAGGTTCATACCTATGGGTAAGTTGTTTGAAAGATAACTACTTGACCTGTTGTGTGGATTCACCCTGTCATACTAGGAGAGTGATGAGATTGAGATTGAGATTATGTTGATGCGCATAGCTGTGGGAACTTTACAGCAGTGTAGTATGACAGGTGCAGATCTCTGAGTCTAGTCAATGCACGTGTCTTCCGGAAGTAGTGTCAAGTGTCTGTGTGTGATGAGTCAGTGGAAGTCTGACGTGAGAAATGAGAAACATTGAAATTGATAGACACTTGATGGATTATGTGAATTGAACGACTCTTGAGGAAATTGTGAAATATGTGATTACTTGATGGTCATGTGAAATGAATGAGAAAGTTGATGGTTTTTACGTGGGTGTCTTAAATTTGTTTTATCTTGATTTTAAAGTTTCATATCTAAATTCTCTTTCAAATATCTAGCTTACCCTGCATTTTTGTTATTTGGATGTTTTCTTAAACCTGTGATGATCGTGTATAATTTACACGGGAGCAGATGAAGTTGCAGGAAGTAGAGCTCCTCAGTGAGTGGTCGCCGGAAGTAGATCGCCTGTTTCTGTTTCTGTTAGGCGATCGCCTGTTTTCTGTTTCTGATAGGAGATCGCCTGTTTTCTGTTAGGAGATCGCCTGTTTCTCTATTTTGCTGTATTTTGTTTAAGTTTTGGAAAACTGAGTGGATATGTATTAAACTCCCTGTGAGGAGAAATTTCATTATACATATATATATACATATGTTCACTTTGATATTATTGTTTTACCTTTATTTCATTTTATAAATATGAAAAGAATTTGGCGGGATGTTACATCGATGACCATCCACCGACGACTGATGTGCCTCTCATCCCGGCGATGACTGATGTGCCTCTCATCCCGGCGATGACTGGTGTGCCACTCATCCTGGCGATGACTGATTGCCTCTCATCCCGGCGATGACTGGTGTGCCTCTCATCCCGGCGATGACTGATGTCCTTCTCATCCTGGCGATGACTGGTTCCTCTTCCTGATGGACGACTGATTCCTCATCCTGGCAGACAACCGATGTCTCACCCTGGAGGACCACTGATGTCTCACCCTGGCATACAACCGATGTCTCACCCTGGTAGACCACCGATGTCTCACCCTGGCAGACCACCGATGTGTCTCCCATCTTGGTTGATGACCGATGTTCCTCTCATCCTGTTGGCGATCTCTTATCGCCCTTGTGTGTGACGAGAACACATCGCCTTACTTTGGTCACCGATGTCACATCGTCACACCTTGCTGAAGGTTCATCCTCCCATTATGTTACGTCCAAGGTATCACCTCCACATGGCTTGGTGACGTCGGTAGCCTCATATTTCCAAGAATAGATCAGCACTACTCCTCGTGCGCCCATGCATGCAACACTAAGGACAATTTCTTATGCTCAAGCATAGAGCTTCGCATGCCCAGCGTATCTAAGGCTCAACCCACACCTTGATACGCGTGGTTTTTGGAACCCACTATGGTTGATCTAGCATCTAGACCACATGCTAAGTGCACTTTCGGCGATCATGTACACCATAGGCGATGGGCGATCATGTGTACTCTAAGCGATTGGCGATTATGTGGAATCTTTGCACACGGCGATCATGCGCAAAATAGGCGATGTCTAATTTCATACGGGGGAAGTCGGAGGACGCCGCCTTCTTCAACAAATGACGATCTCATCGACTTCTAAGCTACACCTTTCTTTCTCTTACCCTTCTTGATTCACGTGCCCCCTCCCTTCAAGCACGCCCACGTGATTACCTTACGATAAAGTCATCGCACCTGACTACTTGGTTGGTACAATGGTCAACCGACCGACCTCTACTAGCTGACCCCAGACCTTGGGCGATGTCCGAGGTCCGACTACTACGAAACTTCTATTACCGGCTCTTTGTATTTTAAATAATAACATCTTCTGAAATTATTTAAATATAACACTTTTATTCCAATTAAAGTTTCTAGGTCCTTATAGTACTACTGGCCGACTATGAGGGAGGATTGCACTAAGTACGTGCAGCACTGAAAGCAGTGCCAATTGCATGCTGATTGGTATAAGGCGCCACCAGAAGAGCTCAGGTCGATATACAGCCCTTGGCCATTCCATACCTGGGGAATTGACATCCTGGGGCCTTTCCCTTTGGCGGTGCGGCAGATGAAGTACCTCGTGGTCGCCATTGAATATTTCACGAAGTGGATCGAGGCTGAGCCAGTAGCACAGATCACAGCCTAGAAGATCCAGCACTTTGTGTGGAAGAATATAGTATGCCGCTTCGGAGTACCCAAGCGTTTGGTGTCTGATAATGGCACCTAATTTGCAAGTCAACAGTTGGGAAAGCTATGCACAGAATTGGGGATCAAGTAGGTGTTTGCATTGGTCGAGCACCCACAAACCAATGGGCAGGTCAAGTCAGCCAATCGAGTTCTACTCAGAGGGCTGAAGAGAAGGTTGGAGAAGGCAAAGGGAGTGTGGGCTGAGGAGGTTCCCAGAATTGTATGGGCTTACCATACTACTCCCCAGTCCACCACCAAGGAGACTCCCTTCAACTTGGTGTATGGTTTAGATGCCATGATCCCTATGGAGATCCAGGAGAGCTCACCATGTTTCCAGAACTTTGTGGCAGAGGAGTCCAACGAAGAAAGGAAGGTCAATCTCGATCTCTTGGATGAAGTTAGGGAAGAGGCAGGAATCAAGGCCGAAGCATTGAAGAGGAGAGTTGAGCTCAAGCACAGTTCCAAGTTCAGAGCTCGGCAGTTCCAGGTGGCCGACCTAGTTATGTGGAAGGCATCTCCGTACCAGATAGAGAATAAGCTATCCCCCAAGTGGACTGGTCCTTTTAGAGTGACAGAGGCCCTGGGGAATGGAGCATATAGGCTGGAGACTTTAGAAGGTGGTCCGATTCCTCGTACATGGAATGCGACTCACCTGAAGTTCTATTTTAGTTAATGCCATGTAATATTGTACACAGTTTAGGGGACACTCTTTTTTCCCTTTTAAGGGTTTTTAATGAGGTCACCCAATAAAATTTTCAGTTAAAAATGTATATCTGAATGTGTTTGTACAATGCAGTTCGAACCTTTCATTTGGGATTAGAGGTCTCGTAAGTGGGAAGGTAGGTTCGTAATGAACACCTCCTCTTTGAGTGAAAACTCCCAATTTGAAAGAAAGGTTCACCAGTGAAATCCTCCTTCGCCTATGAGCGATGTGAGGTCAACTAGAACCTATCAGTTGGGGTTAGAGGTCTCGTAAAAGGGAAGGTAGGTTCGAAGAGAACACCTCCCCTTTGAGTGAAAACTTCCAACTTGAACAGAGAGGTTCATTCACTAGTTAAATCCTCCCTTGGCCTTTTGGCGATGTGAGGTCAGTTTGAGCCTGTTATTTGGGGTTAGAGGTCTCGTGAGTGGGAAGGTAGGTTCGTAATGAACACCTCCTCTTCGAGTGAAAACTCCCAATTTGAAAGAAAGGTTCACTAGTGAAATCCTCCTTCGCCTATGAGCGATGTGAGGTCAGCTAGAACCTATCAGTTGGGGTTAGAGGTCTCGTAAAAGGGAAGGTAGGTTCGAAGAGAACACCTCCCCTTCGAGTGAAAACTTCCAACTTGAACAGAGAGGTTCATTCATCGAAATCCTCCTTGGCCTTTTGGCGATGTGAGGCAAGCCAGGACTCGTCACATAGGGTTAGAAGTCTTGGAAGCAAGAAAGGAAGGTTCATAGAGAACGCCTTCCCCACCAAGCGAGAACACCAAGGACGACTCATACCAGTGAAATCCTCTATTGCCTACGAGCGATTAGAGGTCAGATCGAGCCTTTCGGATGGGTTAGAAATCCCGACAGTGGAGAGTAAGTTCACATAGAACACCTCTTTGTCGAGGAAGAAATCCCAATTCGAGCAGAGGGTTCACCAGTGAGGTCCACCTTCACCTAAGGGCCATGAGTGGCCATATGAAGTTCATTAGCTTATCGGGTACGCACAGATAGAGGCTGAAGTCTTCGCAAGGCTAGGAGGTATGGGTGAGGGCGAGGTGGTGAGGTACTTGCCGGCAGAGAAGTCATCATAAAGTTTTGCTCATAGCGGTTCAACAAAGTTAAACGTGCTACCTATGGGTCATTCTGAATCAAGCGTGATGCTTATGGTTTTATTCTATGCTGAGTGGTGAGTTCAACCACGTATGCCAAACAGTTAAACAATAGCAGAGATGCGAATGCAAGTCAATTAAAGTACAAAGGTGAACAAGTATGGTAGACAAAATGATTATATTTTATTGAGGAAATGCTTGCAAAAAATAATTACAAGAGGTTCAGCTAAGAGATACAGCTACTCAAGTAGACCTATCTGGGCACTATTTGCCCATCGACTACCTGCGAAGTTACGGAGAATGGCGAGAGGTCCATCTCAGGATGCACGCAGGCAAACTGAGCAAGGGCATCGCTAAATCCCTCCCCATAGGTGTCGGCGGCATCTTTGTGAGCTACGCCTCGGTCTTCTTGAGCAACTCCGTTTGTTGGGCAAGTTCCTCCTCAACTTTGCCCAGTTGAACCTCTCGGCTGGTAGACCTTTCCTCCAGCTTGGTCATCTTAGTCTTCCCCCTCCAGTTGCTCTTCTAGTTCAATGATCTTGTTGCGGAGGGGGAGAATTTTGGCCTCAAGCTGGAGGGCCTCCTGCCCTTTGGAGAATAGAAGCTTCTTGGTCTCCTTCTCAGATTGGCAGAGATTGCCCAGCTCCTGGTTCATAGCAGTCTCGTGCTTGGTAGCTTGTTGGAGTTGGAGATCCAAGTCTTTCTTCTGTTCCAGCTCCCTCTCCAACTTGGCGACCTTCCCCAGCAGCTCTGCCTCGGCATTCCCTTTGGTCAGTAAGAAATTGGAGGCAGCAAGGAACTCCCCAAGGCCATGGCTGAGGAGGTCCCCCAGAGAGTTCCTGCCCATAGCCTCCATTGCAGCTTGGCCAGGCATCTGAGCAAGGGCTCGCTGGAGGAAAGGAGGTAGTTCAGGAGTAGGAGGCGCTTGGCTACATGAAGGAGCACTCTCCCCTCCACCCTCGAGCGCCAAGAGTGGCTCGGGTGGAGATGAGGCACTGGGAGGGTGCTCCCTGAAGGAAGGAGGTTGCCCCTCTGTTGCAGAAGAGACCTCTGCAGCAACCTCCACTCTTTTCCTCTTGAAGACGAGACCGAAACAGGTGTTCTCGTCTTCAGAGATTTCTACTAGAGCTGCCCTTTCTAACTTGTCAGTAGTTGGTTCAGGGGCAGCCACGGCGGGCGAGGAAGGGCCAGCAGGGCCTGAGCCACCTGCAGTGCGGCGACTTATCACATCTGCTAGCCTCTTCTTCTTCTTAGCGTTTAGTACCATGCCTGCAATGGATGTAACATCCCGCCAATTGGATTGCATAATTATAAAATGAAGTAGAGTTAAAATAATAATGTTGAAGTGAACATAATTATATATATATGTAATGAAGTTTTCTCCTCGTAGGGAGTTTAATACATAATCTGCCGGTTTCCAAAAACGTAAACGGAATACAACAAAATACATAAAAACAGGCGATTTCCCAACAGGATAGGCGATCTCCCATCAGGAAAGGGCGATCACCTATCAGAAATATATATGGGCGATCTCCTCCCGGCGACCACTCACTGAGGAGCTCTACCACCTGCAACCTCGTCTGCTCCCGTGCAAAATACACGATCATCATAGTTTTAAGAGAAAACAACCACAGAGCAATACAAAAGAAAGGGGTAAGCTAGATGTTTTAAAAGCTTTTAAATCCATAGTAAACATAAAACTTCACACCATTCATGATCCATATCAATTACAACCATTAACATTTCCATATTCCACATACTCGTCAAGTGTCCATTTGCTACTTTCAGTATTCAAGATTCACACGTCAGACTTTCCACTGACTCACAATGCATAGACACATGACACTACTTCCGGATTGACTCGTGCGTTGACTCAGGCTCAGAGATCTGCACCTGTCATACCATACCACTGTGAAATCCACACAGGGTCGCTGTGAAATCCACACAGCCATGGGCATATATAATCTCAATGTCATTAACTCTCCCGGTATGACAGGGTTAATTCATATAACAGGCCAAGCTCGTTCTTTTTCACACGACTCACCCATTCATATGAACCTCCTCCGACTCTCCACAACTGAATAACTTCATCTACGTGATTCCATTATATCAGCAGAGTCAGGATATCTCCTTCTAGACAAGCCCCTAGTCAATACACCTACACACGATCTTACACGGTATTTCCTTTCCTGAAAATACTATGCCTTGATCCCACATTCACAACATTCAAAACATCATACCACTCAAATGAATGATTCAAATCACAGCAACAATCATTTCAAAGGTTCAGATTTTCGAGTATTACATGCATTCCACCTTTAAATCTCAAACAGTTTCAAAGCAACACCAAAAACAGGGAGTTCGCAAACAACGCCAAAACCGGCGATCTGGTTCAAAAACAAGGTATTTCGAAGTCTGTATTTAAAACCGGCGACCACGTCGCCCAAATACATAGAACAGAGCATTCACGAAGATGAAAACGAAACCGGCGACCACGTCGCACTCACTTCAGAAACAGCTAATCTATGGCTTGTATTGAAAATGAAGGCTAGCTTCCCTTACCTGGACTTGCGCAAAACACCAAGAACTCCAAAACCCAACGAAGCTTAAGAGATGCTTTCACTCTGTTTCTGCGTCTGGTTTGTAGGACTTGCAGAGAACTTCCCAGGTGCTCTAATGGTGGTCATCGCACGTCGTACTCTTGTGTGAAGATGCCTGAACCGTAGCGCGAAGGAGAGAAATGGAGGAGAAAGGAGGTAGCTCACTCTTTCGCTCTTGAACAACTGCAACGTTCCTTTCTCTCAGAAGTGGGTTTTTGCATCTTAAACTAACTTGTCCGCAAAAGCCGCTGCCACCACCCACTCTGCAAGGAAGTTTGCGTGTACGCTGCACTGAACAGTACGACTAAGCGTTCCTCTGCGCAGGCTAACACTCTGAGGTCACTATTCTGAACCACCCTTTTTGTCTACGTGGCGCGCGTGCAGGACGTTTCATGCTGGGAGTCTGGGTCCCACCTTCTCTGTGTGCAACTCGACATCGCGCGATAACCTTTCACCGATGACCACTGGCGCGAAGACTATCCACCGATGACCTCTTGCGCGAAGACTATCCACCGATGACCTCTCGCGCGAAGACTATCCACCGATGACCTCTCGCGCGAAGGCTATCCACCGATGACCTCTCGCGCGAAGACTATCCACCGATGACAGATAGTGCGATGACTATACACCGATGAGAGATGGCGCGATGACTATCCACCGAGGTCTCTCCCGGGGAGACGACCGATGCCTATCCCTGGCGACACCCGCATGCCTCTCGCGCCCTTGCGATGCCTGCGCGCCCCCTCGCACCCTGGCGATGCCTGCACGCCCCTCGCGCCCTGGCGATCATGTGTAGTAGGCGACCGGCGATCTTATAGGCTTTTAAACTACACTTTCCTTTCTTTTTATTCTAAATTTACAGGTCCTTACAATGGACAACAAGAAGGGGTGAGAAGAGTCAAGTATGAAACACAAAGACAGGTATATGCGAGACAAAGATAATGTACTAATGTAAACGCTGAGGGTCTCGGCATCATATTCGTGCCTAATCAGCTGGGTGGTGTCGAACACCACGCCCTAGCTGGAGAGAGTTTGGCACACTTCACAATCAAAGGGCGTCAGCTCCTCGAGTCCACAAGGCTTCTTAAACTTCAACTTCTCCACCCAATATAGTGGGAACCCATCGAGCATGGTGGAGTCGTAGGAGCTGCAGCAGACTAAGAAGAACTTCCCCTTAAAGCCCTTATATGATTGAGAGAAGAGGGTGAGTAGAACCCTCCCAGCCACTCCGTTAAGGCTTACCCAAAGCCTTTTCCCAGGGCTCTTCGCCTCGAAGAAGTATAGGAATACATCTACCGAGGGAGTGAACCCTAGGTTGTTGCAAAGTATGGAGAACGCACTGATGAAGACCCAACTGTTGGGGTGCAGCTGAGCGGGCGCTACATTCAACTCCGTGAGTAAGGCCCTCTCGAACCCAATGAAGGGAAGACGGACCTTGACTCATTTGAACACGGTGGCATAGAAGAAGAAGAAGGGTTCCCCGCCATTGCATAGCTTGTCGGTGCAGACAGGTTCACCCTCGGTGCAAGGACGCACTGAGATGTACGTGTCGCTCTCTCTGCTGAAGACGCGCCGTTTGATCTCATTTTCATCATCCTTGTGCTTCCTCCAATCTTTAGTGGAGGTGAGTTTGGAGGTCTCAGCAAGGAGATCCTCAGAAGCCCAGGGGTAGAGGGCCCCGTAATCAATCGCTACGGTTGGAGGAGGGTTGGAGGTGGTTTTGGTTCTGGCCATCTCGAATCTAAAACATATGAGAGGTGTAAGGACCTAGAAAATTTTATTGGAATGAAAGTGATATATTTTAAGTGAATTCTAAGTATGTTTTTATTTAAAATAAAAAGGAAGGAAAGTGTAGCTTAGAGGTCTACAAGATCGTCGTTGTTGAAGACGGAGGCGACCTCCGACTTCTCTGGTACATAATCGCCTGTCGCCTAGAGTACACATGATCGCCAATCGCCTATGATGTACATGATCGCCGAAAGTGCACTTAGTATGTGGTCAAGATGCTGGATCAACCATAGTGGATTCCAAAAACCACGCGTATCAAGGTGTGGGTTAAGCCTTAGATACGCTGTGCATGCGAAGCTCCATGCTTGAGCATAAGAAATCGTCCTTAGTGTTGCATGCATGGGCGCACGAGGAGTAGTGCTGATCTATTCTTGGAAATGTGAAGCTACCGACGTCACCAAGTCATGTGGAGGTGATACCTTGGACGTAACATAGTGGGATGAAGAACCTTCAGCAAGGCGTGGCGATGTGTCATCAGTCATCGCTAGGGCGCGAGACATGCGGGCATCGCCAGGGTGCGAGACATGTGGGCATCGCCAGGGCGCGAGACATGCGGACATCGCCAGGGCGAGAGGCATGCGGGCATCGCCAGGGCGAGAGACATGCGGGCATCGCTAGGGCGCGAGACATGCGGCCATCGCTAGGGCGCGAGACGTGCGGGCATCGCCAGGGCGCGAGACATGCGGGCATCGCCAGGGATAGACATCGGTCGTCTTGCAGAGTGAGACATCGGTCGTCTTCCAGAGTGAGACATCGGTCGTCTTCCAGAGAGAGACATCGGTCGTCCGCCAGGATGAGTCATCGGTGGAAGGTTATCGCGCGATGTCGTGTTTCACACAGATAAGGTGGGACCCAGGCTCCCAGCATGAGACGTCCTGCACGCGCGACACGTAGACAAAAAGGGTGTTTCAGAATAGTTGGCATCAGAGAGTTGGTATGCGCAGAGACACACGTGGCCATACTATTCAAGGAAGTGTGCACGCAAGCTTTCCTGCAGAGTGGGTAGTGGCAGCGGCAATTGTGGACAAGTTGGTTTAGATTCAAAAACTCACTTCTGAGAGGCAAAGAACATTGCTGTGGTTCAAGAGTGACAGAGTGAGTTTACCTTCATCCTTCTCTTTTCTCTCCTTCGTGCTGCGATTCAGGCATCCTCAAGCGCCAGCACGACGAGTGACGACTACCCTGGATTCCTGACGTTGTGCTCTGCAAGTTCTCCCGTCAGGACACTAAAACAGAGTAAGTTGTTTCGCTCTGTTCTTCGAGTCGATCCTGCACTTTAGAGGGTTGCCTCTGCATAGGCGTTGCATGCAGCTCTCTTGGCTTCAGGAATCATCTCTGTTAACGTAGAAATGAGTGGTATAGCTAGTTTTGTGACTAAGGCTCCATGGTGCAGGTTAAGGCATCTTTAAGCTTTGGTGGGTTTTGGAGCTCTTGGTGTTTTTGCGCAAGTTCAGGTAAGGGAAGCTAGCATTTTCGTTTATAAAAACGTTAGGCGAGTAGGTTCTGAAGTGAGGGCGACGTGGTCGCCGATTTTCATATTCCTTTTCACAATGCTCTGTTTTTATGTGTGGGGCGACGTGATCGCCGATTTTAATGTTGATTTCGAACTTCCCTGTTTTAGTGTCGTTGAAACTGTTTGAGATTGAAATGTGAAATGCATGTGATATTCGAAAATCTGAACCGTGGAATGATTGTTGCTGTGATTGGAATCGTTCATTTAAGTGTTATATGATGTGTTGAATGTTGTGAATGTGGGATCAAGGCATAGTATTTTCAGGAAAGAAAATACCGTGTAAGATCGTGTAGGATGTGCATTGATCGGTGATTTCTATAATGAGATATCCTGACTCTCCTGATATAATGGAATCATATAGATGAAGTTATTCAGGCGTTGAGAGTCGATGGAGGTTCATACGTATGGGTAAGTTGTTTGAAAGATAACTACTTGACCTGTTGTGTGGATTCACCCTGTCATACTGTGAGAGTGATGAGATTGAGATTGAGATTATGTTGATGCGCATAGCTGTGGGAACTTTACAGCAATGTAGTATGACAGGTACAGATCTCTGAGTCTAGTCAATGCACGTGTCTTCCGGAAGTAGTGTCAAGTGTCTATGTGTGATGAGTCAGTGGAAGTCTGACGTGAGAAATGAGAAACATTGAAATTGATAGACACTTGATGGAATTATGTGAATTGAACGACTCTTGAGGAAATTGTGAAATATGTGATTACTTGATGGTCATGTGAAGGGAATGAGAAAGTTGATGGTTTTTACGTGGGTGTCTTAAATTTGTTTTATCTTGATTTTAAAGTTTCATATCTAAATTCTCTTTAAAATATCTAGCTTACCCTGCATTTTTGTTTTGTGGATGTTTTCGTAAACCTGTGATGATCGTGTATAATTTACACGGGAATAGATGATGTTGCAGGAAGTAGAGCTCCTCAGTGAGTGGTTGCCGGAAGGAGATCGCTTGTTTTCTGTTTCTATTAGGAGATCGCCTGTTTTCTATTTTGCTGTATTTTGTTTAAGTTTTCGAAACTGACTGGATATGTATTAAACTCCCTGTGAGGAGAAATTTCATTACATATATATATTTATGTTCACTTCGATATTATTGTTTTACCTTTATTTTATTATATAAATATGAAAAGGATTTGGCGGGATGTTACAAGAGGCAGGAAGAAGGAAAAGGGTTTTAGAAGAAAATGATGTCGAAAACTATGGCGGACAAAGACTCAACAGAAGAACGAACACAGAAAAGAACAGAAACCCTAAAATGCAGAAATCGTAAACAGACCCAGCGCAGTTAGGATATGTGAAGAGAAGCAGAATCACAAAGTGTAGGCAGAAAGGAAGAGTAAAGATTATACCTTTGCGTGAGCGAAGTTGAAGGGTCGCGAGCGTAGGGGTTGAAGTAGGATAGAAGCGTGCGAGAGAAGTTAGAAGGTATGAAAGTGAGAATGCAAAGTGATGAAACAGTGAAGTGGCGCGGGATTTTGAAGAGGTTTAACGTAGCCCTAGGGAGCGCAAACGTTAGAAATCCCAGACTGTTGATGGGGCCACGTGTCTACAGATAAAATGGGGGTTGGTGAAACGTCCCCTCAGCACACTGTTCACGTCCTTACGCGCAGAGCCACGTAGGTCGCCGGGCCGATTACTTAGTCTCTTTGTTGAAACAAGTTAACAGCTTGAGACTGGGGTGTTTGTGTACCGACCAATCCTTGGACGTGGAGATCCACTAACGACAGCAAGCCACGTCAACTGGGCCCTACAACCATGTAGGCAAGGCCCCACAAGTAGCGTGGAATAGTGGGTCGATAAGTAACCAGTGGTGTCGATCACCAGGGTAAGCTGATGTGTCCTCGTCATAGCGTAGGGTGATGAGTCCTCGGCAACAGAGTGTGACGAGGTGACATCGGTGCTAGGTGATTTGAATGACATGACCAGAACAGCTAAGGTTGGTTCCCAGAGTGGGTCAATCAGAAGGAAAGCCCAGAGATAAGGTGAGACCTATATCACGAAGGGCTTAGGCGTGTGGCAGGGAAAGCACAGTTAGGTGCAGAGTCCTGAGGGGTCGAGTACTCATCAGAACTAGGGTTTCCAGTGAAGCTACATGCATGGCACGTGAACAGTGAAGGCACTCCCAGAACAGGTGGCCCCAGAGACTAGGTGCACAAGGAGGCACCCAGGTGGTCACCCTGTTAGAGTTTGCACTCCAGAGAAGGAAACCTTATGTGCTAGATTACCCTAAGACTGGGTGATAGCGGTGCAAGGGTATTCCAGTAAACCCTGAATATGGCTAGCAGCGCAGTGAACTCTAATTAGGGCTAGCGGCGCAGTAAACCCTAGACTATATAAAGGGTAGTAAAATACTTCACAAAGGTATGCAGTTTCTAGACCTAAACACAGTTACTCAAACACTTGGTGTTTCTTGCCCAATCTTGACTTGAGCGTCGGAGTGCAAACGGCCTCTAGGGCGCCCCCTTTCTCTTTTGCAAGTGCAGATTGCTTCGAAAGAACCAAGCACATATCAACGTGAGGAAGGAGGCGTGTGAGTGTCGAAGAGTCAACCGACGGAGAGTTAACCGGCGAGAACAATATATATATATATATATATATATATATATATATATATATATATATATATATATATATATATATATATATATATGATATATAGATAGGTATCGAAAGTGTGATTAGAAAAGTAAAAGGAAAAGCCTAATTAACTATATCTAAGGTTTGTTGTCAGATTTATATTCTTTTTACTTCTAATGCTACATGCTGACGTATAAGAATGGTTTGTTTTATTTGAGGTGAGGATGGGAGAAATTAGAGCAGAAACATGAGCAACAGAAAATATATTTTCCCTTTTTCTATTTTCTTATGCTAGTTTTTGTTTTATAGAATTCTGTTTGACTTTTATTTCTTGGGACTTTATACCAATATATTATATGCAGAGAGATAGAGAGAGACCCTTTTTAGTAGGTAAGAAAAAAAGTTCCTTTTAATAAAATTATGTTGCTATCTTATTTGCGTGAGTTATGACAGTATGATATTAATTTTTCTTTAAACTCATACATAATTTTTTATTTTATTTCCGGCATAGCTGAAACTAACCTAAATATTGATGAAAGTGAGATATCATGTCCTAATATCTTCATCATGAGAAAATATTGTTATGGCAGTGAAAGCTCTGAAAGATATAGCTAAAAAACACCTAAAATTATCTATTGAATTATTGTTTAGTTATAATAATGGACATGACCCCATATAAGAAATTGGTATAAGATGAGATATGATAAAAGTTGTTGATGATTTTGTTATTACAGTGAAAGCTCTGGAAGATATAGCTAAGATAGAAGGACTGGGATTTCAGCGTGGATCCATGCTGTAAAGAACGAAATTGGGCATTTGCAGTACAAGTAAAAGGGAGTGAAAATGCAGCAGGATGCAATTGTGACTTTAACAATGGCACGGACCGTTCGGATCTTGCAAAAGTGGTTTGAGCAGAGAGAAATTCATCTCACATTACAGTAGCGTTTTCAGCGTTTCTCTTGAGAACGAGTTTTTTCGGATTGCTGCCGCTGTTTCGTCCACCATTGGATCGGGCTGAAATTTTGTCAGTAGGTTCATACCTTGTGGTGCTTCAATTGGACCGTTCGAATTGTTCAAAAGTCAACGGAACATTGAGATATAGGCCGCGTATGGTAGCTGCAGTTTTGGGAATTTTTCAGGTTTCTTGTTCTTTGTTTCATCTCTATTGTATTTCTACTTGGTTGGTTATTGATCCGGTCGGTCATTGTTAGTCAATGACGTCAGCAACAGATGACCACTTGGACCAATCACAGGGTGCCACGTGGAACGAGATAGCAGGAGAATCAGGGAGGAGATCCCTCAGGAAGGCGATCGGTGGTCAGTTGCCCAGTGGCCGCCACCCCCAGAGCGTTTCCTAGATGAGCGCCCGGAAACAGGGCACGTGAAGTGACGAAGCATCGGTCGGTCGATGGAGTCATGAGGCATCACACGGACGTCGGTGGAAAGCCATGAGGCACCGCACGGACGTCGGTGGAAGGTCATAAGGCACCGCACGAATGTCGGTGGAAGGTCATGAGGCCCCGCACAAACGTCGGTGGAAGATCATGAGCCACCGCACGGTCATCGGTGGATAGTTATGGGGCACCGCTCGGTCGTTGGTGCATGCAAAGCGAGATCGGTCATCTGTGTTTTTGCCAACACGCGTTAAGCTGGGACCCAGGTTCCCAGCGAAAGCGTTACGCGTGCACCTCGCATGATGCCAGAATAGAAGAAGAAGAGCTGCTCGCCGGTGAGGTCGTGCATGAGGATGGCGTAAGGGAGCTAGTTAAGCTGGACAGTGATCAGTGTTTCTCTTAGCCCATTACATGCATAGCACCGCGCGATGAGGCCATGCAGGCAAGATGCGCCTAGCGTGTGCGCTCAGACCAGCCACGCCAGGGGCTCTCTTGGGAGCATGCACTTAGTTAGAGAGAAGAAAGGTGCTAAGTTACTCCGCCAGAGGATAACTTAGCCGCACAGAGAAAGCCCGAGAGCCCTTCAGGTGTGATACGTGAACGGTCAGATGCCAGTTGCATGCCTCCACGTGTCACCATCTGAGAGAGAGGCGCGGCCCAGGTATAAAGGTACTCCACCTCATGTAAGGTAAGGGGATTCTTACAGAGAATAACACTTCTTACAGTTTTGACAGTTACACACAGTTTTCTCTGAGTCACTGTGGGAGCGTTTCTACACGTTGCACAGTGATAACAGAGGGTGGATTTGAGCACACACGAGTCTCACAGAGAGATTCAGTGAGAGTTTTTGGTGTTCCAGTTGCCTGAGTTGAGCGTCGAAGTGCACACGGCCGCTAGAGGCGTCGTCTATGTTGTTTTGCAGGCATCGTCGGGAGTCCTGGAGGAGGTTCTTGGAGCGTTCTTGCAGAACACGCAGTTGCAGAGGGCTAGACGAAGGAGTGACGAGGCTCATCCTCCACGTTCAAGTCCGCGGCAGGATCAGTTATTGAGCACAATTTGTGCTGTTTTGAGACTCTCTTGTAACCATAATATTGATCATAGTGGAGTTTGATTGACTGGCTTGTATCCGTGGTTTTTACTTAGCACATTAAGAAGATTTTCCACGTTAAAAATTGCTGTGTCTTCTTGAAGTGTGTTTTTGTTGCTGCCATTATTTGTTATTGCTCCTCACAGATTCTTGCTAGTTGGGGAAATTATTATCCGCTGCTTATTGCTCTTGTTGAGATATTATTTTTATTATGTTGAATTTCCCATTAGAGTGGTATCAGAGCTCCTTGGTTGGGGCTATTTGACTACTTGAATGATGGAGGCAAATACAAATAACATGATCTGTTTAAACGACACTAACTATCACTTATGGAAGGGAAAAATGAAGGATCTGTTATTTGTGAAGAAATTGCATCTTCCTGTGTTTCCTATTGAAAAGCCAGAAGACAAGACTGGTGAGGAATGGAAGTTTGAGCATTAGC
The DNA here is from genome assembly GCA_013389735.1 of Phaseolus lunatus. NCBI lineage: Eukaryota > Viridiplantae > Streptophyta > Magnoliopsida > Fabales > Fabaceae > Phaseolus > Phaseolus lunatus. The sequence goes on along the minus strand of CM023861.1, from coordinate 19,523,858 downwards.
AGGTTTGTGGTTTTATTCGTCAGTTTGTTGAAGACAATGTTTATAATTACATTGCTAATGAGGAACATGCAAAATCCTTGTGGAAGAAGATTGAGACTTTGTATGCTTCTAGTACAGAAACAATAAATTATATTTGTTGAATTCCTTGATGAATTTGAGGTACAAGGAGGGGATTTCTATTTCAGATCACTTAAATAATTTTCAGGGGCTCCGAGATCAATTGTCACAAATGGGCATCAAATTTGATGATGAAGTGTTGGGATTATGGCTACTGAATACTCTACAAGATTCTTGGGAAACATTTCGGGTTTCAATTACAAACTCATCTCCTGATGGTGCTGTCTCTTTGGAAAATGTCAAGAGTAGTGTACTTAATGAGGAGATGAGAAGGAAGGCTCATGGTACTTCATCTCATTCTGAGGTACTTGTCATTGAAAATAGTGGGAGAAGTCAGAAAAAGGAACTGAAAGGGAGTAGACAGAACAGCAGAAGTAAGTCCAAGTCTAGATACAAAAATGTGGAGTGTCATTATTGTCACAAAACAGGGCACATTCAGAGAAACTGTTTTCTTTGGAAAAAGGAGAACAAGGATAAGAAAGAGAAGCAGAAGGAGAAACATCATGACAATGATGATCGTTTTACTACTGCTATTTGTGATGATGATCTTATTATTCTCCGTGACCATGATTCAGTTAATCTTGTATCAGATGAGAGCATGTGGATAATTGACAGTGGTGCTACATTGCATGTTACACCAAGGAAGGAGTTCTTCACATCTTACACTTCTGGTGATTTTGGAGTGTTGAAGATGGGTAATGATGGTGTGTCTAAGGTAGTTGGTATTGGTGATGTTTGCTTGCAAACCAATATGGGAATGCAGTTCTTGCTTAGAGGAGTCAAACATGCTCCAGCTATCCGCTTTAATTTAATCTCTGTGCAGATACTTGATGATAGTGGTTATGAAAATCACTTTGGTTCAGGAAAGTGGAAACTCTCCAGAGGTAATCTAATTGTGGCCAAAGGGGAGAGAATTAGTAAACTGTATTGGACAAAAGCATTGGTTACTAAAGACAGTGTGAACGCCATGGATATGGATGCTTCTTTGTGGCACCGAAGGCTTATTCATATCAGTGAGAGGGGGCTGAATTGTTTAGCTAAAAAGGATGTGCTTCCGGGATTGAAGAGTGCAGAGTTGGAGAAATGTTCTCATTGCATGGCTGGTAAGCAGACCAGAGTATCCTTCAAGAAGCATCCTCCCTCAAAGAAGTCAGAGTTGCTTGAATTGGTGCATTCTGATGTTTGTGGCCTGATCCGGTCGGTCATCGGTAGTCTATGACGTCAGCAGCTGATGACGACGTGGGTCAGTCATAGAGTGACGCGTGGCACGAGAAAGCAGATGAACCAGGGTGGAGATCGTTCAAAGAACGGCGATCTGTGGTCAGCTACCGAGTGACCATCACCAGAAGATCGGTTCCTACTTGAGCGCCTGGAAGCAGAGCGCGAGAAGTGACGAAGCACCGATCAGTCATCGGTGCATACAGAGTGATCGCTCTTTAGTGCATGCAGAGTGATCAGTCATCGGTGCATGCAGAGTGATCAGTCGTCGGGGGTTCCTTGTCAACACGTGTTAAACTGGGACCCAGGCTCCCAGCGAGAACGTTACTCAAGGACCTCGCCTGATTCCATAAGCAGAGCACGAGGACGTGAAGAAGCACATCGGTCATCGGTGTGTGTTGAGGTGACATCGGCCGCGCGATGTGAACAACGCAATCGATGATCAGTAAAGCGCCCAGAGGCAGTGAATGGCCTTAGTCGCGAGACGACCACGCATGAAGATGAGAAGACGCAGTTAAGTGCAGAATCCTGCTGGGACGAGAACCCATCAAGGTTAGAGTCTCCCAGTGGGGTTGCATGTCTGCCACGTGGATGGTGAAGATGTTCCCAGAGAATAGATAGGGCAGATAGGCACAGAAGTCGAGGGGTGCAGAGGTACCCACGCGGCCTCCCCTGTCAGACTTGGCACTCAAGTGAAGAAGGCTGGCACGCAAGGTGGCCCTGGGAAGTGGAAACGACAGTGCAGAGTAATTAAGTGACCTTAGAGGTAGCCAGTAGGGGCTACGCGGGTTTATATGAGGAAGAAGAACACCAAAAACCAGGTATGCAATCTTTACCTCAGAATACACAACACTAAACCAAGAGCACTCAGTTTTCGAATCAAAGAGAACTGAGGGCACACACACACGGTCTCACACAGAGAAACCTGAGAGAGACTTTTTGGTGTTCCCGTTGCCTGACTTGAGCGTCGGAGCTACAACGGCCGCTAGAGGCGCCGTCTGTGTGTTTTGCAGGCACCGTTCGGAGTCCCGTCGAAGGTTCCTGGAGCCTCCTCGCAGAACGTGCAGCAGTTAGAAAGCGTGAACGAAGGAGTGACGAGGCATTCTCCCCACGCTCGAGTCCGCGGCGAGATCATTTGGCGCCCACCGTGGGGCACGAAGTAAAACGAAGCCCCCATACACAAGAACGAGGATAGAAATCGCACAGATGAGTAGAAGAACCAGACAAACGACACCTCCACCACCTACTGGTGAAGGAACTGTGACCATGGCGCAGGTCATGGAGATGATGCGCGCGTTGCAGGACAACGTCGCGGCGTCGAGAGTTGAGCAAGAGAAGATGCATGCAGAGCTGACTGCATCGCATAGCAGGAATGAAGAATTGAACCGCGTCAACGAGGAGTTGCGTAGGGAGTTGCAGGCGCAGAATGAGCGCGTATCCGAAGATAGGACGTCGATGCCGCCGTCGCCCCCTAGAGCATTTCCTATGCCTTTCTCCCCAGAGATCATGAACACGGTGGTGCCCCCCAACCTGGTGGGAGTGAAGGCGTCGTTCACGGGGGTGGAAGACCCAGAGGCACATTTGACAGCCTTCCACACTCAGATGATGCTGTCTGGAGGTTCAGACACAGTGTACTGCAAAATGTTTATGAGCACGCTGAGCGGAGTGGCTATGGAGTGGTTCGTGAGCCTGCCGGAGGGCCACATCACCTCCTTCGATCAGTTCTCAAAGCTGTTCACGGAGCAGTATATAGTCAACAGAGCGCCGCCGGTGGTAACTTACGACCTGTTCGACGTGCGCCAGTACCAAGGGGAATCGCTGAAGGACTTCCTCAACCGCTTTGGTGCGCAGGTGGTGAGATTGCCCAGCAAGGATGAGAGCATGCTGGTGCATGCATTCAAGAAAGGCGTGCTACCTGGCCCTTTCAGTGAATCGCTCATCAGAAGCCACCCTGCCACCTTTGCTGAGATTCGGCGACGAGCGGTGGCGCACATAGTAGCGGAGACAGAGGTCTCTGAGAAGAGAGGCAGCACTGTGCCGACGAAGCCGCGCGGAGGTCAGGGGAAGCAGCAGCAGCAGGTGCGGGTGTATGAGACCAGGGAGGAGAGGAAGGCGCAGGGAAGGCCTCGTCCGTATGCTCCCAGGAAGGACCAGCCCAGGGGGCGTGCAAGGGAGAACAACACACCCCCTAGGTATGACTTCGTGATAGAGTTGGCAGAGATCCAAGTTGGATGCGAAGACAAGGCAGTGCATCTGTATTGGTTATGGTCAGGATGAATTTGGCTACAAGTTCTTTGATCCTGTTGAGAGGAAGTCAATTAGAAGCCATGATGTGAAGTTCATGGAAGATCAAACCATTGAAGATATTGACAAGATAGAGAAGACAACATCTGAGATAGATAATAGATTATCTAATGTTGATCCAGTTCGAATGCCTCTACATGATCTGGATACTATTGAGAATAATGTTCAGAATGATGAGCAACATGATAATGTTGATGATCAGCAACTTGGAGATGATTTTGATGTTCCTATTGATGACGTTGACGAGGAACATGGGATGTCACAAGATGAAGATCTTGGTGATGCTTATGAACCACCTCAAGTTCAAATTCGGAGGTCTAACAGGCAGAGGGAACCATCTACCAGGTATCCTTCTGATGACTATGTTACCTTGACAGATGAAGGAGAACCTGAGTGTTATCCTGAGGCCATAGAGAGTGAAGAAAAGAAAAAGTGGTTGGATGCAATGCAAGATGAAATGAAGTCTTTGTATGATAATCGCACTTTTGACTTGGTGAAATTGCCAAAAGGCAAGAAGGCTCTAGAAAACAGGTGGGTTTACAGGGTAAAGCAAGAAAGCAATTCTACATCTCCAAGATATAAAGCCAAATTGGTGGTGAAAGGTTTTAGATAGAGAAAAGGCATTGATTTCAATGAGATTTTTTCTCCTGTGGTGAAAATGTCATCCATTAGAATTGTGTTGAGTTTGGCTGCTACTCTTGATTTAGAGATAGAGCAAATGGATGTTAAAACTACTTTCCTTCATGGTGATTTGGAGGAAGAGATTTACATGAAGCAACCTGATGGTTTTCTTATTAAAGGCAAGGAAGATCATGTGTGTAGGCTGAGGAAAAGTCTATATGGCTTGAAGCAGGCTCTGCGTCAATGGTACAAGAAGTTTGAGTTTGTTATGTGTGAGCATGGCTACAAGAAGACTACTTCTGATCATTGTGTCTTTGCTAAAAGGTTTGCTAATAATGATTTCATTATCCTGTCGTTGTATGTTGACGACATGCTCATTGTTGGAAAAGATATTTCCATGATCAATACGTTGAAGAAGCAATTGAGTGAGTCATTTGCTATGAAAGACATGGGAGCTGCTAAGCAAATTCTTGGTATAAGAATCATGCATGATAGGCAAGAGAAGAAGCTTTGGTTGTCACAGGAGCACTATGTTAAAAGAGTGCTACAGAGGTTCCAGATGGAAAATGCTAAGGCGGTAAGCACTCCTCTTGCTACTCATTTTAAATTGAGTGCAAAACAAAGTCCTTCTAATAAAACTGAAAAATCAGATATGCAACGGGTTCCTTATGCCTCTGCTGTGGGTAGTTTGATGTATGCGATAGTGTGTACAAGACCTGATATTGCACATGCTGTTGGTACTGTTAGTAGATTTTTGTCTAATCCAGGTAGAGAGCATTGGAATGCTGTAAAATGGATTTTAAGGTATCTTCGTGGTACTACTTGTTTGAAGATTTGTCTTGGAGGTGATAAGCTTACCCTTGTAGGCTATACTGATTCTGATATGGGCGGAGACATAGATACTAGAACGTCTACCTCAGGCTAGGTGATTAAATTTGCAGGGGGAGTTGTGGCATGGCAATCTAGATTGCAAAAGTGTGTTGTGTTGTTCACTACTGAGGCAAAGTTCATTGCCATTACAGAAGCATGCAAGGAGTTGCTTTGGGTGAAGAAACTCTTGCAAGAGCTTGGTTTTGTTCAAGACAAGTACTTGCTATTTTGTGATAGTCAAAGTGCCATTCATCTTGGTAAGAATTCAACTTTCCATTCTAGGTCCAAGCATATTGATGTTAGGTATCATTGGATACGTGATGCTTTGGAAGCTAGGTTACTGGAGTTGGCAAAAGTTCATATAGATGATAATTGTGCTGATATGATGACTAAGACACTACTGAGAAGCAAGTTTGAAACTTGTTCTGAGATTGCCGGTTTGTCGATCATCTCCACATAGTTGTGAGGGGGAGATTTGTTGGGTTGGGCTCACTTCCTATGTGGAGGCCCAATCTAATTTTTAATCACCTTTAGGGTTTTTCCTGAGAGACAGAGTGACAGCCGTCAACAGAGACAGAGAGAGAAAAAGAGAGAGAAAAGAAAAAGATAGAAAAGTTTCATCTAGTAACTACCGACCGCCGGCGACACTTTGTTCACCGTTGGATAGGGCTGCAATTTTGTCAGCAGGTTTATACTTAATGTGAATTCAATCTGACCGTTCGGATCTTGCAGAAGTAGTTTGAACAGAGAGAAATTCATCTCACATTACAGCAGTGTTTTCAGCGTTTCTCTTGAGAACGAGTTTTTTCGGATTGCTGCTGCTGTTTCGTCCACCATTGGATCGGGCTAAAATTTTGTCAGCAGGTTCATACCTTGTGGTGCTTCAATTGGACCGTTCGGATTGTTCAAAAGTCACCGGAATATTGAGATATAGGCCGCGTACGGTAGCTGCAGTTTTGGGAATTTTTCAGGTTTATTGTTTTTTGTTTCATCTCTATTGTATTTCTACTTGGTTGGTTATTAAGCACAATTTGTGGTGTTTTGAGACTCTCTTGTAACCATAATATTGATCATAGTGGAGTTTGATTGACTGGCTTGTGTCCGTGCTTTTTACTTCTCACATTGAGAAGGTTTTCCACGTTAAAATTTTCTGTGTCTTCCTGAAGTGTGTTTTTATTACTGCCATTATTTGTTATTGCTCCTCACAGATTCTTGCTAGTTGGGGAAATTATTATCCGCTGCTTATTTCTCTTGTTGAGATATTATTTTTATTGTGTTGAATTTCCCATCACGTTTGTCATGTCACCAACATGTAAATCTCTCACCCATTCTCTATTTTTTTCTCGAACAGTTTATAGGTAAATGATCCAGCCTCTTGACCAAAACGCTAGAGCTTCTTCTTCTCGAGCCTCGTCCTTACCAGCTTCACGCCAGACACACCAATGACCTCCACCTTCAGCTCCTCCAAGACACCTGAAAGAACAATATGGCGCCTCTGCGGCCGGTTGCGCTCCGACGCTCAAGTCAGTGAGTGAACACCAAAGAACTTCAAAGAAAAACTTAGAACCGTGTAACAGTGAATCGCAACTGAAAATGACCCTCCCTCTATTCTGTTAAGAATTTCGTATATATACCTGAGTCTTTCTCTCTCCTGACGGTTATTCCTCTTGACACGTGGATAACATCTGGTCATACACGTGTCACCATCTGGAGTACCTGTAGCTGAAACGTTACCTTCACTTTGCTCCTGCGACTAAGTTATCCACACAGGGAGTAGCTTAGTGCACAGGCTACCCTGGGCGCAACCTTAACATGGCGAGCTGGTTAACACTAGGCATCACAGCTCACACTACACATGGTGGCAGACATGCCACTTATCCTCTGTATTTAGACCATACAACAAGTGCTTGCCAAGCCTTCTCAAATTCCCGGCGATGTGCTCCTTCGGCGACTTGCTGACCACCTGATCTCCTAACCTTCACACACGGAGATCATGTGCAAGCTAGGCGACTACTGATCCATACCGGCGATGAGCGATTACTCATCCTCACAGGCGATTACTGATCTGTACTTCTTGTGTAACGCTCTCGCTAGGAACCTTAGTCCCAACTTAGCACGCGTTGGCAAGAACCTCGATGACCGACCGCCCTCTACATGCACTTACAACCGACCGGTGCCTTATAACTTTCCCCCGACGACCGGGCGGTGCCTCATGCCTATCCACCGATGACCGTGCGGTGCCTCATGCATATCCACCGATGACCGTGCGGTGCCTCATGCCTATCCACCGACATCCGTGCAGTGCTTCCAGGCTCTTATCTAGGCACCGCTCTTGGGGTGGTGGCCACTTGGTATCTGACTACCGATCATCGTTGTAGGTAATCTCCTCCCTAATTCACTTGCTCTTTCTACCACGTGCCACCCTGTGCATGGTCCACGTGGTCACCTGCTGCTGACGTCATCAACTACTGATGACCGACCGGATCACAAGCCCCCCAGTCTCGAGCTGTGAACTTGTTCTCAGCGAAGAGACTAAGTGGTCGCTACCGTTTCCTTCATTCAATAGAAGCGTGCGCATCCCTCTGGATCATCTAGAGATTCACCTTCTCTGTTTTCTTCTCTTCAACCGCGCTAGGGTTCGCTGCGTTTCTTCTCTTTAACTCTCTGCATGTGACTAACTGTTAACTAGCTTAGGCTTTAGCGCGATCTCACTGCAACCCCTCAAACTTGGCTTCTGACTTGATCGCGGCTAACTGTTACCTTAGCATTGCCTTCAACATAACTTCGTGCTGGATGACTAACTTAACGGGGCCTAAACGCTTCGGCTTCACGCCGCAGAACTTGCTTCTACCACCGACCACCGACTAGCATGTTAGTGCGCCATCGATCAGTCATCGCGCTTCTGGCTTCGTTACACTTCTCTGCCACACCAGTGCTGAGTGCATAGAGGGCCTGAACACCAACTATGACAACTGTGTTTTGGGGAAGAGAAGTGCTTCTCGACGACCCCTCTTGCCTCAACCTCGCTGTGAGAAGTCGTGGGTGAGGTCTTGCTTCTCTCACCTCAGCCTCGCTGTACAAAGTCGAGGTGAGGACTTTTTCTCTCGCCTCAGCCTCGCTGTAAAAAGTAGAGGAAGAGGACTTGGTTCTCTTGTCTCATCCTTACTGTAAGAAGTAGAGGAAGAGGACTTGGTTCTCTTGCCTCGACCTTACTGTAAGAAGTAGAGGAAGAGGACTTCTCTCTCGCCTCAATCTTGCTGTGAAAAGCAGAGGAAAAGGACTTTTCCTCATGCCTCAGCCTTGCTGTACAAAGTCGAGGGAGGACTTTCTTCTTTCTCGCCTATGCTTGCTCAAAGGCGGTCTTCTTCTTTCTCGCCTACACTTGCTCAAAGGCAAGGAGGTCTTCCTCTATTGCCTACACTTGCTCAAAGGCAAGGAGGACTTCCTCTGTTCTCGCCTGCACTTGCTCAAAGGCAAGGAGGTCTTCCTCTTTTGCCTACACTTGCTCAAAGGCAAGGAGGTCTTCCTCTGTTGCCTACACTTGCTCAAAGGCAAGGAGGACTTCCTCTGTTCTCGCCTGCACTTGCTCAAAGGCAAGGAGGTATTCCTCTGTTGCCTACACTTGCTCAAAGGCAAGGAGGTCTTCCTCTGTTGCCTACACTTGCTCAAAGGCAAGGAGGACTTCCTCTGTTCTCGCCTGCACTTGCTCAAACGCAAGGAGGTCTTCCTTTGTTGCCTACACTTGCTCAAAGGCAAGGAGGTCTTCCTCTGTTGCCTACACTTGCTCAAAGGCAAGGAGGACTTCCTCTATTCTCGCCTGCACTTGCTCAAAGGCAAGGAGGTCTTCCTCTGTTGCCTACACTTGCTCAAAGGCAAGGAGGACTTCCTCTTTTGCCTCAAGATGCGCAAAAACATCGAGGACTTTGAACTTCACTGGATGCCTCCGATCGCCAAAGGACGATGAGGACTTTAAAAACTTTTCACTTGTGCCCCTAATCGCCTAATGGCGATGAGGACTTTAAAACTTTTCACTTGTGCCCCTGATCGCCTAATTGTAAGGACCTGTAAAATTGAATTGGAATAAAAAGGGTTATATTTTAAAAGAATTCTATGTATGTTTTATTTAAAATAAAAAGGGAGGAAAAGTTAAGTTTAGAAGGCTATGAGATCGCCGGTCGCCTGCTACACATGAGCGCCAGGTGGACGTCGCCAGGGCGCAAGGCATGCAGGCATCGCGCGGGCGCGAGAGGCATGCGAGCATCGCGCGGGCGCGAGGCATGCGGGCATTGCCAGGGCGCGAGGCATGTGGACGTGGCCAAGGCGCGAGAGGCATGCGGGCTTTGCCAGGGCGCGAGGCATGTGGACGTGGCCAAGGCGCGAGAGGCATGCGGGCATCGCCAGGACGCGATGCATGTGGACGTGGCCAGGGCGCGAGAGTTATGAGGGCGTCGCCAGGGAAGACATCGGTCGTCTCCCAGAGGAAGACATCGGTCGTCTTCCAGGGCGAAGGAGACATCGGTCGTTCGCCAGGATGAGTCAGCAGTGGAAAGTTATCGCGCGACGTCGAGTTTCACACAGAGTAAAGTGGGACCCAGACTCCCAGCATGAAACGTCCTGCACACGCGCCACGTAGACAAAAAGGGTGGTTTAGAGTGGTGACATCAGAATGTTGGCATGCGCAGGAGACACTCGCGGTCGTACTGTTCAGAGCAATGGTTGGCATGCACAAGCGACAACAGCGGTAGTACTGTTCAGAGCAGTGGTTGGCATGCACCAGAGACAACAGTGGTCATACTGTTCAGGGCAGTGGTTCTCAGGCTTTCCTGCAGAAGGGGTGGCAGCAGCAGCATGCGTGGACAGGTAAGTTGGGATTCAAAAGCCACTGCGGGAAGGCAAAGAACGTTACAGACTCAAGAGTGTTAGAGTGAGTGCAAACTTCCTCCCTCCCTTCTTCCCTTCCTTGCGTTGAGACTCAGGCAACCTCCAGCATCAGTGCGACAAGCGACGTTGCCCTTAGAGCACCTAAGAGGTTCTCTGCAAGTGCTACAGACCAGGCGCTGAAAACAGAGCTAAGGCATCCTTCAGGCTCGGTGGGTTTTGAGCTCGCGGTATTTTACGCAAGTCCAGGTAAGGGAAGCTAGACTTCATTTTCAATACAAGCCATAGTTTAGCTATTTCTGAAGTGAAGGCGACGTGATCGCCGATTTTTGTTTTCATCTTTGTAAAATGCTCTGTGCTATGTGTTTGGGCGACGTGGTCGCCGGTTTTAAATGCAGACTTCGAAATACCCTGTTTTTGAACTAGATCGCCGGTTTTGGCGTTGTTTACGAACTCCCTGTTTTTGGTGTTGCTTTGAAACTGCTTGAGGCTTAAATGTGACATTCGAAAATCGGAACCTTTGAAATGTTTATTGCTGTGCTTGAACCATTTATTTGAGTGGTATGATGTTTTGAATGTTGTGAATGTGGGATCGAGGCATAGTATTTTCAGGAAAGAAAATACCGTGTAAGATCGTGTAGGATGTGCATTGATCGGTGATGTCTATAATGAGATTATCCTGACTCTCCTGAGATAATGGATTCATATAGATGAGGTTATTCAGGCGTTGAGAGTCGAAGGAGGTTCATATGTATGGGTGAGTCGTGTGAAACAGAACGAGCTCGGCCTGTCATATGGATTAACCCTGTCATACTGTGAGAATGGTGAACTTGAGATCGAGAATGTGTTGATGCGCATAGCTGTGGAAACATTACAACAGCTTTGTATGACAGGTGCAGAATCTCTGAGTCTAGTCAATGCACGAGTCTTCCGGAAGTAGTGTCAAGTGTCTTGTGTGCTGAGTCAGTGGTAGTCTGACGTGAGAAATGAAAAACATTGAATTGATAGACACTTGGTGCATTATGTGAATAGAACGACTCTTGAAAATATTGTGAAACATGTGATTTCTTGATGGCTGTGTGATATGAATGAGAAAGTCATGGACTCTTGCGAATGTTTAAAAAGGCTGATCTACGTAGGTTGTCCAGTTTAAAATTTAAAGTTTAAAAATATTTAGCTTACCCTTTGTATTGTTCTCTGGCTGTTTTCTCTTAAAACTGTGATGATCGTGTATTTTACATGGGAGCAGATGATTTTCCAGGAAGTAGAGCTCCTTAGTGAGTGGTCGCCGGAAGGAGATCGCCTGATTTTTGTTCTGGTAGCAGATCGGCTGTTTTGGGTCCTCTGATAGGAGATCGGCCTCGTCCGATGGGAGATCGGTCTCTTCCGATAGGAGATCGCCTGCTTTGTTTGTTTTACTGTATTTTGTTTATGTTTTCTGGAAAATTTGACCGAATTTGTATTAAACTCCCTGTAAGGAGAAACTACATTTCATATATATAATATTTTGTTCACTTCAATCTATTTGTTACCTTTATTTTCATTATATACATTTGTATAGTAATTTGGCGGGATGTTACATTAATGGTATCAGAGCAGTTCGTCCTTAGGATGACCTGAGGGCTGTGGATCCATTGTGTTTCTTCTGCTCATGAAAGTTATTTGAGTTTAAAATAACAACTATAGTGCAAGATTTTCAAACGTTTTTGTATTGAAGTTTGGTGTGTGCTTTGGTGAATATATGCTCTAACTGAAAATCTTAGTATTAAGAATGAGAAGGTCTTGATAAAGCAGTGAGGGTGCACACTCATAGCTGGATCGAGATAATTCTCAATCTTAATTCCAAAGGTGTGATGTTTAGCATACATTGAGTTCTGGTGTGATTTACTTCATTTTATTGAGTGTTTTTGTATTGATTGAAAGTGGTTGTTTGGATTGATGAATGCATACCAGTAGTTGTTCTGGTATTATGCTTGATGCTATAAGCATTATGATTCTGTTGATGAGCTCAAATTCTTAATGACTTTGAGATGCTGACCTTTGTAAGGTCTAGATGTTACCTCCTGAATGAATTGATTTTTAATCGATCTCATTCTTGTAGTTGTAGGGAATATAGAGACCCATAGTTTCAAAATCTGAAAACGAGGAAAGATGGGGCGTAAACCTCCTACCCCTCCCCGACCTTCTTCAGAGATGGGTCAGATCGCCAGGGCCATGGAGATGATGGCAGCTGCCATCCAACAGCAGAATACGGTAATGGCCCAGATTCATCAGGCTGTAATGAATCATTTGGAAACTGCTGGATCGGCTGCAACAGCTTCCCATGTCAATCAGCCTCGGGAGCAGGTGGGGATGACCGAGTTCATGAGGCACAACCCAACCCAGTTCCGTGGGAACGTTTCTCCGAACCAACCAGATCAGTGGATCAGGGAGTTCCATGCCTTAGTGGAGAAGGCAAAGAGGGTGGAGACCCTGGAGAGGGGTGGTTCCAGAGTAATCAGATCACAACCAGGGGGTCCCTCCAGTGGGAAGGCCAAGGTGCAGCACCCACAAAGCAAGCCTTATTCGAGACCCCCACAGCATAGGGCAGAAGCAACACCACCCCAGTTTCAGCAGCAACAACCCTGGAAACTTAAATGTTTCCACTGTGGTGGACCATACACAGCCAATGTGTGCCCCAAGAGAGATTCAGAGAGAAGATGTTTTGCCTGTTAAAAGACGGGACACGTTGCTAGAGATTGTCTTACCCAGAATAGGATGACTCAACCCAGTGGATCCCAACAGTTGAGGAATGGAGGCAGTCGACCTCAGGCAGCAGGGAGAGTGTTTGCCATGCCTGGAGCGGAGGCATCTCAGTCAGGTAACTTAGTACAGAGTGTTGCTCTATAGCTGGTAGATGCGTTAGAATTTTGTTTGATTCTGGAGTGACACACTCTTTTGTGTCAAGCCTGTGTGTAGCCGAGTTGGGCCTTCTAGTGAAAGGAGTGACCGTTTGAACTGTTGGTCTTTACACCTGCGTCAGGATAGGTGTTGACCTCTACGGTTTGCCCCGAATGTCCAGTGATAGTAGAGGGGCGCAGATTCAAAGTGAACTTGATCTGCCTACCTCTTCAGGATCTGGATGTTATCCTGGGAATGGATTGGCTAGCTGCCAATCACGTTCTCGTAGTCTGCGGTAATCAGAAGTTAGCGTTTCCAGATCTCCAAGAGCCAGATGGCGAGGTGCTTCGTGATGCTAGCTCGGTTGGAAGTAAAAAAATGAAGAGGACGTAAGCAAGATACCTTGGTGAAAGATTTCATGGATGTACTTCCAGAAGAGATACCTGGATTACCTCCTAAGAGAGGGGTGGAACTCTCTATTGTTTTGGTACCTGGAGCTGGACCAGTGGCAATGGCTCCAGCTGAGTTGATGGAATTAAAGAAGGAAGTGTAAGTTAGATTTAGTGTACCAAGGTTTAGTTTCAGCTACATATAAGTTATGGAGAGTATATGAGCAGAATGTTGAGGGTTTAAAGACTTAAGCAGGTGTATCCATAGGAAGTACCGGGGTTAAGTTCCAAAAATGAAAGAATGAATTTTCTTTTATTTGAAGCTTGGGAGATGTTTATGTCGATGAAACAGCATGAGATGACTCTAGCTTAACCACCAGCTTAAAAGGAAAGAGGAGATATTGTATTTATGTTTAAAGTTCAATTAGACAGAGAAATTTGCTGAAAAATACCAAGTAGAGAAGTTACTGGGAGAAGAGAGAAAGCTTCACGCAGAATGGATGCTATTTTGTGGATCGTGATTTGGAAGATGAGTATAGAAATGGTGGATGAGGAGTGATGAGAAAGGGAAATGGAAAGATATTCTGGTATCCAAATATGACTCGGAACTTGGGGGAAGCCGAGCTCATTCGGAATATCAATCGTGGTGGTGGAGAGATGTACGTAAGGTGTGCGAGGAGGGTGAAGATGATGGTTAGTTCCAAAAAGTCATTGTTGGAAAGTTGGAGGCGGAGGGGATGTGAGATTTCAGGAGGATGCGTGGGCCACTAACTTTAACTTTAAAGCAACGTGGCTGGTCTATGTGCTTCAAGTGGATAAGTGTTCTACTTGTTCGACATAAGGATTTGAGGTCCCACCTTGAGAACTTTTATCTTATACGTATGTCATCCAAGTAGAATCAGGTGTGGAAGGGAATGTGGGTGGCAATAGTATGTGGTATCTTGGAGAAGAGGAATAGAGTTGTCCTTAAGCAAGAAATTCTGGATGCAGAGGAAATTTTCCAATCGGCTCCACTACTTACATGGTTGTGGTTGAGATATATAGTGCGTTCGTTCTTGTATGCCTTTTCAGATAGGCACCTGAACCCAAATCAATGCATCCAATGTATACATTGAACAAGGAGGAAATGATGGGAACAGGGAGCCGAGTTGGCAAAAGAAGTCATAATGATGATTTAGAAAGTAACAGCAACAAGAACTTTGTTTTTATAAGGTGCAGAATTATGTAGCATAGCGGTGAACCAAAGGTGTTCCTTTAGGGAGCGTGAGAATTAGATCAGCAGTTGGGAAGTCGATGGATGGTTTTGATCAAGATGCGGAAGTTGATTCCTAGAAGGAGATTTCGGATCCTAGTTTGAATTGGCTGGGGGACATGAGCAGTAGTCAGCTGTCCTCTTTCCTTCCGATGAAGGGATCTTGCTCACTTTTCTCTACAGGGGGCTAGTCCTGGTTCTGTTAAGGGCTTAGTTCTAGACTTGCTCGACCAAGTCTTCAGGGTTGGAAGTAGAGTGTGAGTACTGGAGTTGGCGCTCAATGGAGCAGCATACTCCATATGCAGGGATGGAGAATGGAATTTAATGAAGTATTGGAGTAGTAAGAGTTGGTTCAACAGACAACCAAGAAGGTGAAACTGATGCAAGGCAGAATGAAAGCTTCTCAAAGTCGACAGATGTCCTATGCAGATCAGAGGAGAAGACCTTTGGAGTTTGCTGTTGGAGATCATGCATTTATGAAAGTGACACCGACCAAGGGAGTAGGACGAGCTATCAGATCTTAAGGAGGATTGGTCTAGTGGCTTATGAGATCGCCCTACCTCCCCATTTAGCGAATCTGCACAATGTCTTTCACGTGTCACAACCCTAGTCAC
Organism: Phaseolus lunatus; assembly: GCA_013389735.1. Classification (NCBI taxonomy): domain Eukaryota; kingdom Viridiplantae; phylum Streptophyta; class Magnoliopsida; order Fabales; family Fabaceae; genus Phaseolus; species Phaseolus lunatus. Next base: position 19,508,715 of record CM023861.1, on the reverse strand, counting down.
GTGTTAGAAGTAGACGATGTGCAGATCAGGGATGACTTGTTGTTGGGAGCAAAACCAGTCAGGATTGACGATCGACAAAGCAAACAGCTCAGAGGCAAGACCATCAACATGGTGAAAGTGGTGTGGGATGAGAGATCGGGTGATACAACTTGGGAATTAGAAGGAACCATGAGAGAAGCCTATCCCTACCTCTTTTCCTTGTGATTCAATTTTCGAGGACGAAAATTTTTCTTGTTGGGGAGAATGTAAGGACCTGTAAAATTGAATTGGAATAAAAAGGGTTATATTTTAAAAGAATTCTATGTATGTTTTATTTAAAATAAAAAGGGAGGAAAAGTTAAGTTTAGAAGGCTATGAGATCGCCGGTCGCCTGCTACACATGAGCGCCAGGTGGACGTCGCCAGGGCGCGAGGCATGCAGGCATCGCGCGGGCGCGAGAGGCATGCGAGCATCGCGCGGGCGCGAGGCATGCGGGCATTGCCAGGGCGCGAGGCATGTGGACGTGGCCAAGGCGCGAGAGGCATGCGGGCTTTGCCAGGGCGCGAGGCATGTGGACGTGGCCAAGGCGCGAGAGGCATGCGGGCATCGCCAGGACGCGATGCATGTGGACGTGGCCAGGGCGCGAGAGTTATGAGGGCGTCGCCAGGGAAGACATCGGTCGTCTCCCAGAGGAAGACATCGGTCGTCTTCCAGGGCGAAGGAGACATCGGTCGTTCGCCAGGATGAGTCAGCAGTGGAAAGTTATCGCGCGACGTCGAGTTTCACACAGAGTAAAGTGGGACCCAAACTCCCAGCATGAAACGTCCTGCACACGCGCCACGTAGACAAAAAGGGTGGTTTAGAGTGGTGACATCAGAATGTTGGCATGCGCAGGAGACACTCGCGGTCGTACTGTTCAGAGCAGTGGTTGGCATGCACAAGCGACAACAGCGGTAGTACTGTTCAGAGCAGTGGTTGGCATGCACCAGAGACAACAGTGGTCGTACTGTTCAGGGCAGTGGTTCTCAGGCTTTCCTGCAGAAGGGGTGGCAGCAGCAGCATGCGTGGACAGGTAAGTTGGGATTCAAAAGCCACTGCGGGAAGGCAAAGAACGTTACAGACTCAAGAGTGTTAGAGTGAGTGCAAACTTCCTCCCTCCCTTCTTCCCTTCCTTGCGTTGAGACTCAGGCAACCTCCAGCATCAGTGCGACAAGCGACGTTGCCCTTAGAGCACCTAAGAGGTTCTCTGCAAGTTCTACAGACCAGGCGCTGAAAACAGAGCTAAGGCATCCTTCAGGCTCGGTGGGTTTTGAGCTCGCGGTATTTTACGCAAGTCCAGGTAAGGGAAGCTAGACTTCATTTTCAATACAAGCCATAGTTTAGCTATTTCTGAAGTGAGGGCGACGTGATCGCCGATTTTCGTTTTCATCTTTGTAAAATGCTCTGTGCTATGTGTTTGGGCGACGTGGTCGCCGGTTTTAAATGCAGACTTCGAAATACCCTGTTTTTGAACTAGATCGCCGGTTTTGGCGTTGTTTACGAACTCCCTGTTTTTGGTGTTGCTTTGAAACTGCTTGAGGCTTAAATGTGACATTCGAAAATCGGAACCTTTGAAATGTTTATTGCTGTGCTTGAACCATTTATTTGAGTGGTATGATGTTTTGAATGTTGTGAATGTGGGATCGAGGCATAGTATTTTCAGGAAAGAAAATACCGTGTAAGATCGTGTAGGATGTGCATTGATCGGTGATGTCTATAATGAGATTATCCTGACTCTCCTGAGATAATGGATTCATATAGATGAGGTTATTCAGGCGTTGAGAGTCGAAGGAGGTTCATATGTATGGGTGAGTCGTGTGAAACAGAACGAGCTCGGCCTGTCATATGGATTAACCCTGTCATACTGTGAGAATGGTGAACTTGAGATCGAGAATGTGTTGATGCGCATAGCTGTGGAAACATTACAACAGCTTTGTATGACAGGTGCAGAATCTCTGAGTCTAGTCAATGCACGAGTCTTCCGGAAGTAGTGTCAAGTGTCTTGTGTGCTGAGTCAGTGGTAGTCTGACGTGAGAAATGAAAAACATTGAATTGATAGACACTTGGTGCATTATGTGAATAGAACGACTCTTGAAAATATTGTGAAACATGTGATTTCTTGATGGCTGTGTGATATGAATGAGAAAGTCATGGACTCTTGCGAATGTTTAAAAAGGCTGATCTACGTAGGTTGTCCAGTTTAAAATTTAAAGTTTAAAAATATTTAGCTTACCCTTTGTATTGTTCTCTGGCTGTTTTCTCTTAAAACTGTGATGATCGTGTATTTTACATGGGAGCAGATGATTTTCCAGGAAGTAGAGCTCCTTAGTGAGTGGTCGCCGGAAGGAGATCGCCTGATTTCTGTTCTGGTAGCAGATCGGCTGTTTTGGGTCCTCTGATAGGAGATCGGCCTCATCCGATGGGAGATCGGTCTCTTCCGATAGGAGATCGCCTGCTTTGTTTGTTTTACTGTATTTTGTTTATGTTTTCTGGAAAATTTGACCGAATTTGTATTAAACTCCCTGTAAGGAGAAACTACATTTCATATATATAATATTTTGTTCACTTCAATCTATTTGTTACCTTTATTTTCATTATATACATTTGTATAGTAATTTGGCGGGATGTTACACTAATGGCGATGAGGACTTTAAAACTTTTCACTTGTGCCCCTAATTGCCTAAGGGCGATGAGGACTTTAAAACTTTTCACTTCAAACGTGCACACTTATTTTACTTCTACCTCGCATCACTTTAGGTGATAAGGTTTTTCAAAAACTTCTTTAAGACAATATGCACACAAACTTCAGTATACTTCAAAATTTCAATTTTGAATATCTTATTTCTTGGGTGGCCTCGTTAAAAACCTTCCTTAGGGAAAAAAGAGTGCCCCCTTGTAACTGTTTTTACAAAACTGTTTATGATTCCCCTGAGTTTGCATTACTTACAAAGCTTTAACTGAAATAAAATTTGAGGTGTGTGGCATTCCAAGTACGAGGAATCGCCCCTCCTTCTAGTGTCTCCAAGCGGTAGGCGCCGTTCCCGAGTGCTTCGGTTATTCTAAACGGTCCTGTCCACTTGGGTGACAACTTATTCTCCATCTCGTACTGGTGGGCCTTCCTCATCACCAGATCGCCGCTTCTGAACTGCCTCGGTATTACTCTAGAACTGTGCCTTCGTTCTATTCTTCTTTTTACCGCTTCAGCTTTCACTCTTGCTTCCTCTCTGACCTCATCCAGTAAATCCAGGTTCATTCTTCTCTCTTCATTTGATTCTTTTGCTACAAAGTGCTGAAATCTCGGCGAGCTCTCCTGGATTTCGACTGGAATCATCGCGTCACAGCCATACACTAAACTAAAAGGGGTTTCATGGGTGCCTGACTGCTCGGTTGTATGGTACGCCCAAATTATGTGAGGTACCTCATCAACCCACGATCCTTTAACTTTATCTAACCTCCTCTTGAAACCTCTCAACAGAACCCGATTAGCGGATTCTACCTGGCCATTCGTCTGTGGGTGCTCCACAGATGCAAACACTTGTTGAATTCCCACATCCTCACACAGCTTCTTCAACAGGTGGCTTGCAAACTGAGTCCCATTATCCGATACTAGACGCTTAGGCACCCCAAATCGGCACACAATGTTCTTCCACACAAAGTTTTCAATCTTGGGTGCTGTGATTTGGGCCACTGGCTCTGCTTCAATCCACTTAGTGAAGTACTCGATCGCCACCACCAAGTATTTCCTTTGCCTGATCGCCATTGGAAAGGGCCCCAGAATGTCGATTCCCCATGTATGGAATGGCCAAGGGCTACAAATCAACTTAAGCTCTTCTGGAGGCGCCTTGTGCCAGTCGGCGTGCTGCTGGCACTGCTTGCAACACTAGGCGTACCTCTTGCAATCCTCTCTCATTGTTGGCCAGTAATAACCTGCACGAAGAGTTTTAGCAGCTAGAGCTCGACCCCCGACGTGACTGCCGCATATGCCTTCATGGAGCTCAGCCATAATCCTCGTGCATTTCTCCCCGTGTATACACACCAGGAGTGGGTGTGTGAACCCAAACCTGTACAACTCGCCATCTATCATGGTAAACCTGGCAGAGTTCTTCTTGATCTTCCTGGACTCTGCCGGATCTTCTGGGAGCAAGCCATCAGCTAAGTAACGCTGGTACTGTGTAATCCATGTATCTGGCTTATGTGTGGCACAGACCTGCGCGATGCTCATTTCATCCAAGAGAGATGCCCTTACCCTTGGCGCTCTCAAGGTCTCCTGAGTCAAAGACCTGTGACTCCTCGCCGCTCCCCCTGTCGACTTGCTCACTTGAAGCACCTGGTGATCTGCCACAAACGCCCTTGGTGTCTTCAATGTTTCTTGAATAACAGTCCTCTGTCTGCCCCCCTTGCCCGAACTGGCGAGCTTGGCCAGCAAGTCAGCTCGGGCATTTTGCTCCCTTGGTACATGCACTACCTCAAACAGGGTAAAAGAACTCTTTAACTCCCGCACATATGCCAAGTAAGCCGCCATCTGCGGGTCCTTGGCTTGGAACTCACCCCCTACTTGTCCTGTGACCAGCAACGAGTCACTTTTGACCACCAACACTTTAGCCCCCATCTCCTTGGCCAACAAGATACCTGCAATCAATGCCTCATATTCTGCTTGATTGTTGCTGGCTTTGAAAGCGAACATTAGGGACTATTCTATCAGCACGCCGTTGGGCCCCTCCAGAGTGACTCCAGCACCGCTACCCTGCTGGTTCGACGAACCATCTACCGAAAGGACCCAACGAAAGCCATCTCCTTCAACCTGAGTTGCCTCTGATGAGAGCTCGATGACGAAATCAGCAAAAATCTGCCCCTTAATTGGCCCTCGGGGTTCATATTTAATGTCGAACTCTGACAGTTCTACTGCCCACTTCACCATTCTTCCAGCTACATCAGGTTTCTTCAGAACCTTCTGAATGGGCAAATCGGTCATTATCAAGACAGTGAAGCTCTGAAAGTAATGACGTAACCTCCTCGCCGAAAACACAACCGCTAAAGCAGCTTTCTCCAAGGCCTGATACCTTACTTCAGGACCTTGTAGCACCTTGCTCATAAAATAAATGGGCTTCTGGACCTGACTTTGGTCTTGGACAAGCACCGCACTCACCGCTCTCTCAATCATAGCGAAATACAACTTGAGAGGCACTCCAACTATCGGTTTGCACAGCACCAGCGGGCTTGCTAAATATACTTTAAGCTTCACGAAAGCTTCTTCACACTCCTTGGTCCAGACAAACCTGTTGTTTCTCTTTAAACATTGAAAATAAGGGTGGCCCTTCTCGCCGCTAGCTGACACAAAGCGTGAGAGAGCAGCCATCCGACCCGTAAGCTACTGCACCTCCTTCACCGTAGCTGGGCTTCTCATCACCATAATTGCAGCACACTTATCAGGGTTTACCTCTATTCCTCTTTCAGTCAAAAGAAAACCTAGAAATTTCCCTGCCTCCACGCCAAAGATGCACTTCTCGGGATTCAGTTTCAGCCTATATTTGGCTATCGTGACAAACAATTCTTCCAAATCCGAGATGTGGCTGCTCCTCTCCAGGGAAGTCACCACCATATCATCAACATAGGCCTGCACATTTAGCATTGGTGCAAGTACCCTATCCATTAACCTCTGGTACGTGGCCGCAGTGTTCTTCAACGCAAATGGCATTACTTTATAGTAGTAGCACGATCTCTCTGTCATGAAGGCAGTCTTCTCCTCATCCATAGGATGCATCTTGATCTGATTATACCCTGAGAAGGCATCCAGAAAGCTCAACAACTTGCAACCTGCTGCGCTGTCAACCAGGGCATCTATACTTGGCAAAGGATATGAGTCCTTTGGACAAGCCTTGTTTAAATCCGTGAAATCGACGCACATGCGCCATTTCCCGTTGCTCTTCTTAACCAGCATGACGTTAGCGAGCCACTCGGGGTATTGAATCTCCCGAATATGGCCTGCTGCGAGGAGCTTCTGCGTTTCATCTCTGATCGCATGCCTCTTCTCCTCGTTGAACTTTCACCTTCTTTGTCGCACTGGTCTAACCTGGGGGTCCATTGCCAGATGATGGCACAAGAAATCAGGGTCGATACCAGGCATATCCGAAGCAGACCACGCAAACGCGTCCAGATGCCTTTCCAACACCCCGGTGATCTGGTCTTGTGCCTCGTGCTTCAGGGATTTTCCCAGCTTGAAGACCTTGCCTTTTGTCTCCCTTTCAACCCACTCTTCCACTGGTTGAAGTCTCCTTTCACTGGCGATCACCGCTCTGGCAATCCTTGTCTCCCTAGCCTCCTCAGGGCGATCAGCATTTCCACCTCCTTCCTCAAAACCTACCCTACGTGCACTCCCCTCGGCGATCACCTCCATCGCAACATCAATGACTTGCCCCCCCTCTCGCCTTGACTCCACGCCAGGAGGCGGCGTGGTTGTGACGTAGCTTACTGATCACCTGTTCTTAAGGCTGTTTTCGTAACACCTCTTTGCCTCCTTTTGATCAGATCGCAGGGTTATTACCACACCTTCCATTGAAGGGAGCTTAACCTTCATGTGCCTTGTTGAAGGCACTGCCCCTATCCGGTTGAGAGTTGGCCTCCTTAACAAGATGTTGTATGCTGAGGGGGCATTCACAACAAGGTACCTAATTTTCTCCGTTCTTGAAGCCGCGTCATCCGTGAATGTGGTTCTCAACTCAATATACCCCCTGACATCCACCTGATCGCCAGCGAAACCATACAAACATCCCCCATAGGGTCTCAGCTGGTCAAGGGGCAGCTGCAACTTGTTGAAAGTTGGCTAGAACATAACATCAGCCGAACTTCCCTGGTCAACCAGCACTCGGTGGATCTTCCTTCCTGCCGTGACAAGCGAGATCACTATAGGATCATTGTCATGTGGGACAACATCCCTAAGGTCTTCTTTGGTAAATGTGATGTCCACATCGGGCGAGTGGTCCTCGAATGCTTCCACTGCCATCACAGATCGAGCATATTTCTTGCGCTATGACGCAGTGCACCCACTTCCTGAGAAACCCCCAGCTATAGTGTGGATTTCCCCGTGAATAGGCACTTCATGTTACTGGCCCTCACTGCTCGCCGGATGGGAGCTCGACGCATTTGCTGCCTTCTTCTCCAGCAAATAGTCCTTCAGAAACCCACTTCTAACCAACTCGTCGAGTTGGTATCCCAGCAACAGGCAAGAATCAAGGGTGTGGCCAAAACTTTTGTGCAATTCACACCACGCGTTTGGCTTTGGCCCCAACACCTTATTCGACACCTTTTCAGGCACCTTCAGCTTGGCTGCTACATTGGGAATGGCGATCAGGTCCGCCAATCCCATCACAAATTCATGCCTTGGAGGGCGCTTGAATTCCCTCGGGCGACCTGGCCCTTTTCCTCTATTACTGCCATCACCTTTGTTTTTCTTTGGATCATAAGGACGATATGTCCTTTGATCCTTTTTCACCGCCGCCGTTTCCAACACCCTCTGAGGCTGAGTCTTGGCTTGGGCGCGTGGTTTCGCAGGAGCCATATTCCCTCTCTTCTCTATCACTTCATTCTCAGCGGCGATGTGAGCCACAGCACGTCGCCGAATCTCTGCGAACGTCGCAGGGTGGCTCCTGATTAATGATTCGCTGAAAGGTCCAGGTAGTACGCCCTTCTTGAAGGCGTGCACGAACATTTCCTCATCTTTACCCGGTAATCGGACTATCTGAGCTCCAAACCTATTCAGATAGTCCTTCAAAGATTCCCCCTGGAACTGCCTTACGTCAAACAGGTCATACGACACCATAGGCGGCGCCTTATTCACAATGTACTGATCGACGAAAAGCTTGGAGAATTGCTGGAAACTAGAGATGTGTCCAGTAGGTAAGCTTACAAACCAATCCAACGCTGTGCTGTGGAGAGTGCTCATGAACATCTTACAATAGGCCGCATCAGATCCTCCCGACAGCATCATCTGCGTATGAAACGCGGTAAGGTGAGCCTCTGGATCTTCCACTCCAGTGAAGGAGGCCTTCACCACTGTGATGTTTGCAGGAATCGCAGCATCCATGATCGCCTGCGAAAATGGCATTGGAAAAACTCGTGGCGGAGATGGTGGCGCACCTCCGCTGGTCGCAACACTTTCCCTCTGCTCGCGAAGAGCCTGACGTAACTCTTCATTAACTTTACTCAGCTCTTCGTTCCTGGCTTGAGAAGCGACCAGGTCATCGTGCATCTTCGTCTACTCAACGCGCGACGCTGCGACATTCTCTTGCAAAACACGCATCATCTCCAGCATTTGCGACATCGTCACGTTATTCTCTTCATATTGTGGCGCAACTGAACTAGATCTGGTTGTCCTCATTTTCCTCAACTTCTACTAATCTCACATAGCTGCTTTTCAACACGCAAAACCTATCTTGCAACAACGCTCAAGAAACCTTCAACTTCCTTCGTACACAACTTCCTTCGCACAACGATCGATCTAGGAATCAATCGGTAAAAACCTCCAGAAAAACACTCTTCACCGATTGAACTTCAACTCAAACGGTCTAAACCTCCAGAAAAACGATTGCAGCAGCAAGCAATCAAACAGAAACTACCGAAAACCTCACAAATTCAACTGTGGATGGGAATCACAGTTTACACGGCCCCACGGTGGGCGCCAGATGATCCAGCCTCTTAACCAAAACGCTAGAGCTTCTTCTTCTCGAGCCTCGTCCTTACCAGCTTCACGCCAGATGTAACATCCCGCAAAATTCTTTTCATATTTATATAATGAAATAAAGGTAAAACAATAATATCGAAGTGAACATATGTATATATATATATAATGAAAATTTCTCCTCACAGGGAGTTTAATACATATCCAGTCAGTTTTCAAAACTTAAACAAAATACAGCAAAAAAAAAAAACAGGCACAGAAAACAGAAAATAGGCGATCGCCTAACAGAAACAGAAACAGGCGATCTCCTTCCGGCGACCACTCACTGAGGAACTCTACTTCCTGCAACATCATCTGCTCCCGTGTAAATTATACACGATCATCACAGGTTCAAGAAAACATCCACAAAACAAAAACGCAGGGTAAGCTAGATATTTGAAAGAGAATTTAGATATGAAACTTTAAAATCAAGATAAAACAAATTTAAGACACCCACGTAAAAACCATCAACTTTCTCATTCCCTTCACATGACCATCAAGTAATCACATATTTCACAATTTCCTCAAGAGTCGTTCAATTCACATACTCCATCAAGTGTCTATCAATTTCAATGTTTCTCATTTCTCACGTCAGACTTCCACTGACTCATCACACACAGACACTTGACACTACTTCCGGAAGACTCGTGCGTTGAACTTAGCATCCAGAGACCTGCACCTGTCATACTTCATTGCTGTAATGTTCCCACAGCCATGCGCATCAACATAATCTCGATCTCAATCTCAATATCCTCACTCTCATAGTATGACAGGGTTAATCCATATAACAGGTCAAGTCAGTTATCTTTCAAACGACTTACCCATACATATGGACCTCCTTCGACTCTCACCAACTGAATGACTTCATCTATGTGACTCCATCATATCAGCAGAGTCAGGATCGTCTCATTCACAGGATACTCACTGATCAATACACCTCATAACCAATCTCAACACGGTATTTCCTTTCCTGAAAATACTATGTCTTGATCCCACATTCACAACATTCAACACATCATATAACACTTAAATGAACGATTCCAATCACAGCAACAATCATTCCACGGTTTAGATTTTCGAATATCACATTTCAATCTCAAACAGTTTCAAATGACACTAAAACAGGGGAGTTCGAAATCAACATTTAAAACCGGCGATCACGTCGCCCCACACATAAAAACAGAGCATCGTGAAAAAGAATATGAAAACCGGCGACCACGTCGCCCTCACTTCAGAACCTACTCGCCTAACTTTTTATAAACGAAAATGCTAGCTTCCCTTACCTGAACTTGCGCAAAACACCAAGAGCTCCAAAACCCACCGAAGCTTAAAGATGCCTTAACTCTGTTCTTGCGTCCTGACGAAAAACTCGCAGAGAACTCCCCAGGTATCGAAGTGCAGTCGTCGCTCGTCGTATTGGTGCTTGAGGATGCCTGAATCGCAGCGCGAAGGAGAGAAAGAGAAGGATGAAGGTAAACTCACTCTGTCACTCTTGAACCACTGCAACGTTCTTTTCCTCTTAGAAGTGAGTTTTTGAATCTAAACCAACTTGTCCACAATTGCCGCTGCCACCACCCACTCTGCAGGAAAGCTTGCGTGCACGCTTCCCTGAACAGTACGGCCACGTGTGTCTCTGCGCATGCCAACTCTCTGATGTCACTATTCTGAACCACCCTTTTTGTCTACGTGTCGCGTGTGCAGGACGTCTCATGCTGGGAGCCTGGGTCCCACCTTATCTGTGTGAAACTCGACATCGCGCGATAATCTTCCACCGATGACTCATACTGGCGGACGACCGATGTCTTTCTCTGGAAGACGACCGATGTCTTTCTCTGGAAGACGATCGATGTCTTTCTCTGGAAGACGACCGATGTCTTTCTCTGGAAGACGATCGATGTCTTTCTCTGGAAGACGACCGATGTCTTTCTCTGGAAGACGACTGATATCATGCCCTGGCGATGCCCGCATGCCTCGCGCCATGGCGATGTCCGCATGTCTCGCGCCCTGGCGATGCCCAATGACACATCGCCACGCCTTGCTGAAGGTTCTTCATCCCACTATGTTACGTCCAAGGTATCATCTCCACATGACTTGGTGACGTCGATAGCTTCACATTTCCAAGAGTAGATCAGCACTACTCCTCGTGCGCCCATGCATGCAACACTAAGAACGATTTCTTATGCTCAAGCATAGAGCTTCACATGCACAGCGTATCTAAGGCTTAACCCACACCTTGATACGCGTGGTTTTTGGAACCCACTATGGTTGATCCAGTATCTTGACCACATACTGAGTGCACTTTCGGCGATCATGTGCACCATAGGCGATTGGCGATCATGTACACTACAGGCGATTGGCGTTCATGTGTAGTCTAGGCGACAGGCGATTATGTACTAACTAGGCGATCTCATAGTCTTCTAAGCAATGTAACATCCCGCCAAATTCTTTTCATAATAAAAAAAAATGAAATAAGGTAAAACAATAATATTGAAGTGAACATATGTGTATATATATATATAATGAAATTTCTCCTCACAGGGAGTTTAATACATATCTGGTCAGTTTTCCAAAACTTATACAAAATACAGCAAAATAGAAAAAAAGGCGATCTCCTAACAGAAAAAGGCGATCTCCAATCAGAAAAAGGCGATCTCCTATCAGAAAACAGAAAAAGGGTGATCGCGTAACAGAAACAGAAACAGGCGATCTCCTTCCGGCGACCACTCACTGAGGAGCTCTACTTCCTGCAACATCATCTGCTCCCGTGTAAATTATACACGATCATCACAGGTTTAAGAAAAAGCCAAACACAACACCAAAAACACAGGGTAAGCTAGATATTTGAAAGAGAATTTAGATATGAACTTTAAAATCAAGATGAAACAAATTTAAGACACCCACGTAAAACCATCAACTTTCTCATTCCCTTCACATGACCATCAAGTAATCACAGATTTCACAATTTCCTCAAGAGTCGTTCAATTCACATAATTCCATCAAGTGTCTATCAATTCAATGTTTCTCATTTCTCACGTCAGACTTCCACTGACTCATCACACACAGACACTTGACACCACTTCCGGAAGACTCGTGCATTGACTAGACTCAGAGATCTACACCTGTCATACTGCCCCACTGTGAAATCACACACATTCACAGGGTTGCTGTGAAATCACACACATTCACAAGCGTATAAATGAATCTCAATATCATCACTATCCTAGCATGACAGGGTTAATCCATACAACGGGTCAAGCTCGTTCTCTTTCAAACAACTCACCCATACATATGAACCTCCTTCGACTCTCAACGCCTGAATAACTTCATCTATATGATTCCATTATATCAGGAGAGTCAGGATATCTCATAATAAACTAATCACCGGTCAATGCACACTCTACACGATCTTACACGGTATTTTCTTTCCTGAAAATACTATGCCTTGATCCCACATTCACAACATTCAACACATCATACAACACTTAATGAACGATTCCAGTCACAGCAACAATCATTCCACGGTTCAGATTTTCGAATATCACATTTCAATCTCAAACAGTTTCAAACGACACTAAAACAGAGGAGTTCGAAAAATAACGCCAAAACTGGTGATCTCGTCCAAAAACAGGGGATTATGCAATAACAGTTGAAAACCGGCGACCACGTCGCCCCATCATCTCAATCATCTAATATAAGGTTTTCATTGGAAATAAGGCTAGCTTCCCTTACCTGAGCTTGCGCAAAACACCAAGAGCTCCAAAACCCACCGAAGCTTAAAGATGCCTTAGCTCTGTTTTAGCGTCTGGTTTGGAGAACTTGTAGAGAACCTCCCAGGTGCTCCAAGGGCGGTCGTCGCTCGTCGTACTGGTGCTTGAGGATGCCTGAATCACAGCGCGAAGGAGAGAAAAGAGAAGGATGAAGGTGAGCTCACTCTGTCACTCTTGAACCACTGCAACGTTCTTTGCCTCTCAGAAGTGGGTTTTTGAATCTAAACCAACTTGTCCACAAAAGCCGATGCCACCACCCACTCTGCAGGGAAGTTTGCGTGTACGCTTCTCTAAACAGTACGACTACGCGTGCCTCTGCGCAGGCCAACACTCTGATGTCACTATTCTGAACCACCCTTTTTGTCTACGTGTCACGCGTGCAGGACGTCTCATGCTGGGAGTCTGGGTCCCACCTTATCTGTGTGAAACTCGACATCGCGCGATAACCTTCCACCGATGACCGCTCGCGTGATGACTATCCACCGATGTCTCACCCTGGCGGACGACCGATGTCTCACCCTGGGAGACGACCGATGTCTCGTCCTGGCGATGCCCGCAAGCCTCGCGCCCTGGCGATGCCGCATGGCTCGCGCCCTGGCGATGACCGCATGGCTCGCGCCCGGCGATGCCCGCATGCCTCGCGTCCGGCGATGCCCACATGCCTCGCGCCCTGGCGATGCCCGACGACACATCGCCACGCCTTGCTGAAGGTTCTTCATCCCACTATGTTACGTCCAAGGTATCATCTCCACATGACTTGGTGACGTCGGTAGCTTTACATTTCCAAGAGTAGATCAGCACTACTCCTCGTGCGCCCATGCATGCAACACTAAGGACGATTTCTTATGCTCAAGCATAGAGCTTCGCATGCACAGCGTATCTAAGGCTTAACCCACACCTTGATACGCGTGGTTTTTGGAACCCACTCTGGTTGATCCAGTATCCTGACCACATATTGAGTGCACTTTCGGCGATCATGTGCACCATAGGCGATTGGCGATCATGTGTAATCTAGGCAACAGGCGATTATGTACTAACCAGGCGATCTCATAGTCTTCTAAGCTACACTTTCCTTCCTTTTTATTTTAAATAAAAACATACTTAGAATTCATTTAAAATATATTCCTTTTTATTCCAATTTAATTTTACAGGTCCTTACAAGCTACACTTTCCTTCCTTTTTATTTTAAATAAAAACATACTTAGAATTCATTTAAAATATATTCCTTTTATTTCAATTTAATTTTACAGGTCCTTACACCAGACACACCAATGACCTCCACCTTCAGCTCCTCCAAGACACCTGAAAGAACAATATGGCGCCTCTGCGGCCGGTTGCTCTCCGACGCTCAAGTCAGTGAGTGAATCACCAAAGAACTTCAAAGAAAAACTTAGAACCGTGTAACAGTGAATCGCAACTGAAAATGACCCTCCCTCTATTCTGTTAAGAATTTCGTATATATACCTGAGTCTTTCTCTCTCCTGACGGTTATTCCTCTTGACACGTGGATAACATCTGGTCATACACGTGTCACCATCTGGAGTACCTGCAGCTGAAACGTTACCTTCACTTTGCTCCTGCGACTAAGTTATCCACACAGGGAGTAGCTTAGTGCACAGGCTACCCTGGGCGCAACCTTAACATGGCGAGCTGGTTAACACTAGGCGTCACAGCTCACACTACACATGGTCGCAGACATGCCACTTATCCTCTGTATTTAGACCATGCAACAAGTGCTTGCCAAGCCTTCTCAAATTCCCGGCGATGTGCTCCTTCGGCGACTTGTTGACCACCTGATCTCCTAACCTTCACATACAGAGATCATGTGCAAGCTAGGCGACTACTGATCCATACCGGCGATGAGCGATTACTCATCCTCACAGGCGATAGGCGATTACTAATCTGTACTTCTTGTGTAACGCTCTCGCTGGGAACCTTGGTCCTAGCTTAGCACGCGTTGGCAAGAACCTCGATGACCGACCGCCCTCTGCATGCACTTACAACCGACCGGTGCCTCATGACTTTCCCCCGACGACCGGGCGGTGCCTCATGCCTATCCACCGATGACCGTGCGGTGCCTCATGCATATCCACCGATGACCGTGCGGTGCCTCATGCCTATCCACCGACATCCGTGCAGTACTTCCAGGCGCTTATCTAGGCACCGTTCTTGGGGTGGTGGCCACTTGGTATCTGACTACCGATCACCGTTGTAGGTAATCTCCTCCCTGATTCACTTGCTCTTTCTACCACGTGCTGTAAGGACCTGTAAAATTAAATTGGAATAAAAGGAATATATTTTAAATGAATTCTAAGTATGTTTTTATTTAAAATCAAAAGGAAGGAAAGTGTAGCTTAGAAGACTATGAGATCGCCTGGTTAGTACATAATCGCCTGTCGCCTAGACTACACATGCGGACATCGCCAGGGCGCGAGGCATGCGGGCATCGCTAGGGCGTGAGAGACATGCGGGCATCGCCAGGGCGCGAGAGGCATGCGGGCATCACCAGGGCGCGAGAGACATGCGGGCGTCGCCAGGGATAGACATCGGTCGTCTCCCAGAGAGAGACATCGATCGTCTTCCAGGGCGAGACATCGGTCGTCCGCCAGGATGAGTCAGCAGTGGAAAGTTGTCGCGCGATGTTGAGCTTCACACGGATAAGGTGGGACCCAGGCTCACAGAATGAAACGTCCTGCACGCGCGCCACGTAGACAAAAAGGGTGGTTCAGAATAGTGACATCAGAGTGTTGGCATGCGCAGGGACAACCGTGGTCGTACTGTTCAGGGAAGCGGTTGGCATGTGCAAGAGACACTCGTGGTCGTACTGTTCAGGGGAGCGTACACTCAGGCTTTCCTGCAGAGTGGGTGGTGGCAGCAGCATGCACGGACAAGTTGGTTTAGATTCAAAAACCCACTTCTGAGAGGGAGAACGTTGCTGTGGTTCAAGAGTGACAGAGTGAGTTCACCTTCATCATTGTCTTTTCTCTCCTTCGCGCTGCGATTCAGGCATCCTCAAGCACCAGTGCGACGAGCGACGACTGCCCTTAGAGCACCTGGGAGGTTCTCTGCAAGTTCTACAAACCAGACGCTAAAACAGAGCTAAGGCATCTTTAAGCTTCGGTGGGTTTTGGAGGTCTTGGTGTTTTGCGCAAGTCCAGGTAAGGGAAGCTAGCCTTATTTTTCCAACGAAAACGTTATATTAGATGATTGAGATGATGGGGCGACGTGGTCGCCGGTTTTCAACTGTTATTGCATAATCCCCTGTTTTTGGACGAGATCGCCGGTTTTGGCGTTGTTTTTCGAACTCCCCTGTTTTTGTGTGAAACTGTTTGAGATTTAAACGTGATATTCAAAAATCTGAACCAGGGAATGATCGTTGTTGTGATTGGAATTATTCATTTAAGTGTTATATGATGTGTTGAATGTTGTGAATGTGGGATCAAGGCATAGTATTTTCAGGAAAGAAAATACCGTGTAAGATTGTGTAGGATGTGCATTGATCGGTGATTTCTATAATGAGATATCCTGACTCTCCTGATATAATGGAATCATATAGATGAAGTTATTCAGGCGTTGAGAGTCGATGGAGGTTCATACCTCTGGGTGAGTTGTTTGAAAGAGAACGAGCTTGACCCGTTGCATGGATTAACCCTGTCATGCTAGGATAGTGATGATATTGAGATTCATTACACGCTTGTGAATGTGTGTGATTTCACAGCGGCCCTATGAATGTGTGTGATTTCACAGTGGTGCAGTATGACAGGTGCAGATCTCTGAGTCTAGTCAATGCACGAGTCTTCCGGAAGTAGTGTCAAGTGTCTTGTGTGATGAGTCAGTGGAAGTCTGACGTGAGAAATGAGAAACATTGAAATTGATAGACACTTGATGAATTATGTGAATTGAACGACTCTTGAGGAAGTGTGTAATATGTGATTACTTGATGGTCATGTGAAGGGAATGAGAAAGTTGATGGTTTTTACGTGGGTGTCTTAAAATTTGTTTTATCTTGATTTTTAAGTTCATATCTAAACTCTCTTTCAAATATCTAGCTTACCCTGTGTTTTTGGTGTTGTGTTTGGCTTTTTCTTAAACCTGTGATGATCGTGTATAATTTACACTGGAGCAGATGATGTTGTAGGAAGTAGAGCTCCTTATTGAGTGGTCGCCGGAAGGAGTTCGCCTGTTTCTATTTCTGTTAGGCGATCACCCTTTTTTTGTTTTCTGATAGGATATCGCCGCTTTCTGATAGGAGATCGCCTTTTTCTGTTAGGAGATCGCCTATTTTTTTTTATTTTGCTGTATTTTGTTTATGTTTTTGGAAAACTGACCGATTATGTATTAAACTCCCTATGAGGAGAAAACTTCATTACATATATATAATTATGTTCACTTCAATATTATTGTTTTACCTTTATTTCATTTTATAATTACGAAAAAGTTTTGGCGGGATGTTACACGTGCCACCCTGTGCATGGTCCACGTGGTCACCTGCTGCTGACGTCATCAACCACTGATGACCGACCGGATCAGTAAATGAAACCAGTTAGGTTCTTTTTTTTTAAAAAAAAATATAACTAAAATTGATCGAAGGTTACTGCACATCTAGAATTCTCGTGTCCACGTTTAAATACAAATAATTCAAAAATAACTTAAATTGGATATGCTATGGAATAACTCAATCAAATTCACGACATAAGTGTTTATTACACAAAAGACAAAACGATAAGACAAAATCCACCAATGAAACAATTTGAAGGTAAATAAAAGAAAAATTAGAAAAAACCACGCATAAGGTAACATGATTTAATTGAACTATTAATAAAGTTCAATCTATCTTTAGAACAAAATTCACTATTAACACAAATTACGACTTGAATTTTTTTTCTCAGTGAATTCTAGCTCAACAAATAATTTTCTGTTATAGAAACAAGAACTCTGAGCTAACAAAATTGTTATTGTATTAACAATTTTGTATTTATACAACATAATTATGATAACTAATTTATAATCTTTATAAATCATATTTAAACAAACATAAAAGACATTAAGCTTAGAATGTTACTTAAGTTGACTATTCATACGATACAAGTCTTAGATGAAGTTAATGATATGATGTACACAGGAAAATTCTGATGTCATACACTACAAGAGAATTGTTAAATAAAAACCAATTTTAAAGATAAAATAATTAGTTACTATATTGACTAATTTAGATATTATTTTAGAGACTAAAACTTATTGGTATCTAAAGTAGTTTCTATTATTAAATCTACTCGGAATATACATTTATCCACTTTAACCAAGAGATATTCAACCACTCCGTGTGGATATTTTATTAATCTTTTTTCATTCTCATGTTTCCTTTGTGCTTAGTACTTCTCTGAATCATTTCAACGTTTCACTCTCTAAATAGTGCCTCACTCTCTGAATTTGCTCTTCTAGGAGCTTTACTACTTACCACAAGTTCTGAGCGCTTAACGCACGGAGGAAATTTTGGTTGACCTTCTGATCCTGCCAAGTCCAAGCCCAAACCCATGTTCAAGTCGAAGACCTATCTCAAGCCCACCAAATAGAAGATATGGGCCAACTACAAGGGCTATGGCAAGAAGAATACAAGAGGATTGGGACACTACTACTGATGGCAGAGAGACTTTCCTCTACATGATAAAGATGCCATAAGTTTAGTGTAGAAGTAGAATTTAATTTTCTTGTCAAAATTAGAATAGGAAAATAATTGTAATTTTCTTAGAATTAATTTTGGCACCTAAAACACCAACCTAGGTTAATTTAGGGTTTTTAAAACCACTAAATTAACCAAGGCTGGTTTGGAAAGCCTAGAAAGGGTGAGCGTGAAATACTAATCACACCCCTCCCATGTGCTCTCATTTTTAGGCTCCACCTTGAGGAGAATTTCATTTTGAATTTCCCTCCATTTTCATTTGAATTTTCAGCCCTCTAAACACTATAAATAAGAGGGCTTGGCTCATGTAATTCTCAAGATTAATTTGAGTGAAATTGCTGCCAACTTTGTGCCAATTATCACTCTTGTCTCCTACCTCTAGGATAGACACCTTAGTCTTCATTCTTCATCTTTTCCAAGTGAGATGGCCTCACCACTCACTCTCCACACCTAACACTTCACCTTCAAGGAAACCACAACTCCTAGGAGCTCCTTGCACATCTTCAACCATAGCTTCCGCCACCTTCAAATTCATTTTCAGCTCATGGAACAAAGCACTCAAGCTAGGCTACATCAAGTGGTATCTAGACCCATGGTTCTTCAAGAGCTAAGTGTCTTCTTCTAATTTTTTATTTTTTTTGATTTTGTGTTGTTCTTCATATTTCCATGTTGTTCTTCATTAGATCCTTGAATGTCTTGCTGTTTTTTGCAATTTAATTTTGATTTGAATGCTGTTTGGATGAATCCAATCGGTAGAATGTGTTCAACTTGTTCTTGAGCTTCTAATTTCAATTTTGTGTAGGATTCTTGTGTGTTTTGGTGTGCTGTTTGATTTTATTAGGATTTTGAGTCTTTCTTGCACATTTTAATTGGTTCAATCTGTTTTAATTTGAGTCATTTTGATTTTGAGATCTATACATGTTTTGTCAAGTCATGTTTCTCCAACAAATGTCATCAAATCCTAGTAGTACTTTTCTTGATTGATTTTGTTTCTTGATTTCATCTTGAGTCCAGTTTTTAATCTGAATTGTTTGATCCTTTGGTGCATTTTTCTTTTAGATTTGAGTTCATATTTGTGTGATAGAACCACACAAATTCTTATACAATCATTCTATTGTGTCTTTGCAAGTTTTCAACTCTGTTTTTAATTCCAGATTAGGATTTCTAAACTGTGCTGGCTGTTTTTCATTGTGAAAATTAATTCCGCTGGAGAAAAATTCTGGAAATCTGGATCTGAGAATTTTGATGTCTTAGAAAAAAAGGAAAAAAAAAAGTGAATCAAAATTCGAAGTGAAAAAAAAATGATAA
The DNA here is from genome assembly GCA_013389735.1 of Phaseolus lunatus. Lineage (NCBI taxonomy): Eukaryota > Viridiplantae > Streptophyta > Magnoliopsida > Fabales > Fabaceae > Phaseolus > Phaseolus lunatus. The sequence continues at coordinate 19,489,229 of CM023861.1, read as the reverse complement.
ATCAAACAAAATCAGTGTTCAAAACTGGCGGGAAAAAAAAACGGTAATCTGGCACCAGATTTGAAAATTTTATTGTAATTGATTGGTGCATGTGTTTTGAGTGATTTCAGCGCCAAAATTTGGTTAACATCTTGAAGTATCTGTGTTTAAAATTTCAAATTCAAATTTGAAAAATACAGCTCAGCATAAATCGTGTAAGTCACGTTTTTTGACACTTAAATTCCAGTAGTTCAGTTTTGGTTTTTGTAATCCAATTCTAGTACCTTTCCCTAGGTTCATTTTGTGTGCCAGCTTTGTTGATTACCTTATTTTGCTTGATTGTCAATTTTTCTTCAATATTCCTTCTAGTTTTGTCACATTTAAATCCCTTTGCTGTTGTCCAAATTTAAATTGAGCTTTTGTTGCTTTAATTTTTGTTGACCTCTTAAGTGGTGAAAGTTTTCAAAAGGTGCTTGTAAAGTTTGGAGCTAACCTTTGTGGTGAGTGCCATTTTTACTTAGTAGGTGCTGAATTGATTACTTTAGTGACTATCCTAAAAGAGGTAAAGCAAGAGTGCAGCAACAAAAATATACAAACATACATCAAAGAGAGGAGTGCAAAGCAAAAAGGAGGAGTACCAAAAAGAAAAGGAAGCATAGAATAGGATTCTAAACTTTTGTAATTCAAAATTTCTATTGTATTTCTTTTGAGTTGTAAGTTGTTAAACATTCAATAATTAGTGGAATTAATCACGCCAATTAGACGGTGAGTGTGTCTTCAAAGGTTCTAAGTGCCAAAGAAGCCTCACCTTAGGAATTCGCCTAGTTTAAATGCTTTTGAATTAGAGTTAATTGTTCATTGTGATTAATTGTTTTTTTTTAAGTAATTTCGTTTTCTTGTATTAAAGCTTGTGTTTTCATTCTTGCTTGTGCTCTAAGTGAATTACTTAGAGAAAGGTTTGTGAAAGTCTTGAAGGATAGAATCTGGCTAGGAAAGGCTTGGTACTTAAGTGATCCAAGTGATCCACCTCCCTTTCCTGGGAATCTACCTACATTACTCCACCTATCTTTCTTGTGGTAAATTGCTTTTAACACATAGCTTTAATCATGTCTACTCATTCTCCTAACTCTTGTGAAGATGATAGAAAGTCAATCAAATCTCTTTTAAAACAATTAGCACAAGACTTTCAATCACTTTCATATAGACAACTCCAACATGAGACCCAACTCAAAGAGAGGGATGCTCATGTTGCTTTGTTGGAGAACGAGTTGAGGATGGTTAAAGAAAAAGATGAATGCACCCATAAAACAAAAAGAAGTTCACATGCATCTAGCTCTAGGGGTAGTGATTCTCTTGGTGAACAAAGCCTTAGGATTAATGAGTATTATCAACCACCCCCTAGGAGAGCTAGAAAAGAAAGAAAAGAAAGTAGTAAGGAGGTTAGGGTAGACTTACCTTATTTCCATGGCAAAGAAAATGTAGAAGCTTACCTAGATTGGGAAATGAAGGTAGAACAATTATTTGCTTGCCATAGAGTAAGTGAGGAACGAAAGGTACCCCTAGCTACCCTTAGCTTTCAGGGAAATGCTATGTATTGGTGGACTGCTTTAGAGAGAGATAGGCGCCTTCATAAGGACCCTCCCATAGAATACTGGAATGACCTTAGGGGAGCCTTAAGACGCCGTCATATCCCTTCCTACTATAATAGGGAGTTAATGGACAAGCTCCAGAGACTCCAACAGAAATCTATGAGTGTGGAAGAATATAGGCAGAAAATGGAGCTTTATATGATGAGAGCCTCCATTAGGGAGGAAGAATCCACCACAATAGCAAGATTTTTGAGTGGACTCAATCTTGAGATTAGAGATAGAGTTGAACTTTTACCCTACAGAGACTTGAATGATTTAATTCAACTTTGCATCAAAGTTGAACAACAAAATTTGAGAAAAATATCAAGTCGTAGGGAAGGTTCATATTTTAACTCCTATCCCAAGAGAGAGTATAAAAGGGAGGAACCCATAAAAGAAAAACCAAAAGAAACTCCCAAGAAAACAGAAATAGATACCTCTAGCTCACAACCCCGTAGCAGAGACACTAAATGTTTTAAGTGCTTTGGTAGAGGTCATATAGCTGCCCAGTGCCCAAACAAGAGAACCATACTCTTAATAGGGAGGGATGAATATAGTAGCCAAAGTGAAGAAGTTAGCGGGGGAGAAGAGAAAGTAAATAGTGAGGGAGTGTATCCATGTGAGGGGGAGTTAATGATGATCCGTAGAACCCTCAACAACCAACCTAGTGTGGACCAAGAGTCACAAAGAGAGAACATCTTCCACACAAGATGTAAAGTTTTTGAAAATGTATGTTCTCTCATTGTGGACAGTGGTTCCTGCTGCAACTGCTGTAGCTCTAGGATGGTTGAGAAGCTGAATCTACAGGTAATACCTCATCCTAAACCTTATAAACTTCAGTGGATAAATGAAGATGGGGAATTAACCATAGATAAGCAAGTGAAAGTCGAGTTCTCTGTGGGAAACTATAAAGACAAAGTTTTATGTGATGTAGTTCCCATGGAAGCTTATCATATTTTATTGGGTAGACCATGGCAATTTGATAAGAAAACTATGCACAATGGTCTTACCAATGAGATTACTTTCACTCACAGGGATAAAAAGTTTGTACTCTATCCATTATCACACTCACAGGTGATAAAGGATCAAGTACAAATGAAACTCAAAAGAGAGGAAGAAAAAAAAATAATAAAAATAGAAAACCAAGAAAAAGCCAAAAAAGAGGTGTGGGAGAAGAGTGTTCCTTCCCACAAGGTCATTCAGAAGGAAGAAAAAGTTGAAAACAAAGTTAAAAAAATACTTCTTTCTGAACAACCTACAGGCCTCCTGCTGTGTAAAGGAACACTTACATGCACTGCCACATCTTCTGAAACTAGTATTCTACCTCCTCAGGTAAAAGAACTTTTAAAAGAGTTTGATGATTTATTTCCTAAGGAAGGACCATTGGGACTTCCTCCTTTTAGAGGAATAGAACATCAAATAGATTTAGTTCCAGGAGCTAGTCTTCCTAATAGACCAGCTTATAGAACTAATCCTGAGGAAACCAAGGAGATAGAATCACAAGTTTAGGATTTGTTGGAGAAGGGTTGGGTTCAAAAGAGCCTTAGTCCTTGTGCTGTACCTGTCTTGTTGGTGCCTAAAAAAGATGGCAAGTGGAGAATGTGTTGTGATTGTAGGGCCATCAATAACATCACCATCAAGTACAGGCATCCAATTCCAAGACTAGATGACATGCTTGATGAATTGCATGGGTCCACTATATTTTCCAAAATTGATCTTAAGAGCGGATATCACCAAATAGGAATTAAAGAGGGTGATGAGTGGAAAACCGCTTTTAAAACCAAATTTGGGCTATATGAGTGGTTAGTGATGCCTTTTGGTCTCACTAATGCACCTAGCACATTCATGAGGCTAATGAACCATGTCTTGAGAGATCGTATAGGTAAATATGTAGTAGTTTATTTTGATGATATCCTAGTATATAGCCAAAACCTAAAAGCCCACCTAACTCACCTTAGGGAAGTTCTCTTAGTGCTTAGGGAGAATAGTCTTTTTGCTAATATTGATAAGTGTACCTTTTGTGTTGATAGTGTAGTGTTTTTAGGTTTTATAGTTAGCAAAAATGGGGTACATGTTGACCCCGAGAAAATCAAAGCCATCCAAGAATGGCCAACCCCACAAAATGTAGGAGATGTTAGGAGTTTTCATGGATTAGCAAGCTTTTATAGAAGATTTGTGCCTAACTTCTCGAGTCTAGCTTCACCACTCAATAAGTTAGTGAAGAAGGACACTCCATTTTGTTGGACAGAGAAGCAAGATCAAGCCTTCAAGAGGCTTAAAGCTCTGCTCACTAATGCACCCGTTTTAGCTCTACCAAATTTTGCAAACACTTTTGAGCTAGAATGTGATGCATCAGGAGTAGGCATAGGTGCGGTATTGTTGCAAGGTGGACACCCTATTGCTTATTTCAGTGAAAAACTCCATGGTGCCACCCTAAACTACCCAACCTATGATAAAGAGCTCTATGCACTTGTGAGGGCCCTAAAGACTTGGGAGCACTATCTAGTATCCAAAGAATTTGTAATTCATAGTGATCATGAGTCTTTAAAATACTTGAAAGGTCAGCATAAGTTGAATAAACGTCATGCAAAATGGATGGAATTTCTTGAACAATTCCCTTATGTTATCAAATATAAAAAGGGTAGTACTAATATTGTGGCTGATGCTCTCTCCAGGAGACACGCCCTCTTTTCAAAACTTGGTGCCCAGATTCTTGGATTTGAAAACATACCTGAACTGTATAAAGAAGATCGAGACTTTGCATCCACTTTTGTTAAATGTGAACATAGAGCACAAGGAGGATTTTATGTGTCCAAGGGTTATCTTTTTAAAGAAGGAAAACTATGTATACCCCAAGGAACACATAGAAAGCTTCTTGTAAAAGAAACACATGAAGGAGGTCTCATGGGCCATTTTGGAGTTGATAAAACTCTAGAGCTTTTAAAAGGAAAATTCTTTTGGCCACACATGAGAAAAGATGTTCAAAGACATTGTTTTAGATGCATTTCATGTTTAAAAGCCAAATCTAAAATAATGCCTCATGGACTCTATACTCCTTTGCCTATTGCAAATGCTCCATGGGAAGACATTAGCATGGATTTTATTTTAGGACTCCCTAGGACTGCAAGAGGTTTTGATTCTATTTTTGTGGTTGTGGATAGGTTCAGTAAGATGGCACATTTTATACCATGCCACAAAATAGATGATGCAAACAATATCTCTAGACTCTTCTTTAGAGAAGTGGTGAGACTTCATGGTCTACCCAAAAGCATAGTGTCTGATAGAGATCCAAAATTTATAAGTCATTTCTGGAGGACTCTCTAGGAAAGGCTTGGAACTAAACTGAAATTTTCAACTTCTTGTCATCCTCAAACAGATGGACAAACTGAAGTAGTAAATAGATCTCTTTCAACTATGCTTAGGGCAGTTATGAAAGGCAACCACAAATCTTGGGATGAGTACCTTTCCCATATTGAGTTTGCATATAACCGGGTAGTCCATAAAACTACCAATATTTCTCCATTTGAAGTTGTATATGGGTTTAATCCTCTTACACCTTTAGATTTGTTGCCTCTTCCTAATCCACAAGAATTTGTGCATAAAGAAGGAGTAGCAAAAGCTGAATTTGTTAAGAAAATGCATGAGAGGATTAAAAAACAAATACAACGGCAAACAGAGAAATATGTAAAACATGGCAATAAGGGGAAGCGAGAGATAATTTTTGAGGAAGGAGACTGGGTTTGGCTACATCTTAGAAAGGATAGATTTCCCACTAGAAGAAAATCTAAGCTTAGCCCCCGAGGAGATGGACCCTTCCAAGTTCTCAAGAGAATCAATGACAATGCATACATTCTGGATTTACCTGAAGAATATGGAGTTCATAATACTTTCAATGTTATGGACCTAATCCCTTTTGCAGGAAGTAATGAAGAAGATGAAGCATTGGATTTGAGGACAAATCCTTCTCAAGAGGGAGGGGATGATGGAAGAGTCCCAAGCCCAAGTCCAAGCCCAAACCCATGTTCAAGTCGAAGACCTATCTCAAGCCCACCAAATAGAAGATATGGGCCAACTACAAGGGCTATGGCAAGAAGAATACAAGAGGATTGGGACACTGCTACTGATGGCAGAGAGACTTTCCTCTACATGATAAAGATGCCATAAGTTTAGTGTAGAAGTAGAATTTAATTTTCTTGTCAAAATTAGAATAGGAAAATAATTGTAATTTTCTTAGAATTAATTTTGGCACCTAAAACACCAACCTAGGTTAATTTAGGGTTTTTAAAACCACTAAATTAACCAAGGCTGGTTTGGAAAGCCTAGAAAGGGTGAGCGTGAAATACTAATCACACCCCTCCCATGTGCTCTCATTTTTAGGCTCCACCTTGAGGAGAATTTCATTTTGAATTTCCCTCCATTTTCATTTGAATTTTCAGCCCTCTAAACACTATAAATAAGAGGGCTTGGCTCATGTAATTCTCAAGATTAATTTGAGTGAAATTGCTGCCAACTTTGTGCCAATTATCACTCTTGTCTCCTACCTCTAGGATAGACACCTTATTCTTCATTCTTCATCTTTTCCAAGTGAGATGGCCTCACCACTCACTCTCCACACCTAACACTTCACCTTCAAGGAAACCACAACTCCTAGGAGCTCCTTGCACATCTTCAACCATAGCTTCCGCCACCTTCAAATTCATTTTCAGCTCATGGAAGAAAGCACTCAAGCTAGGCTACATCATTAAATCTACTCGGAATATACATTTATCCACTTTAACCAAGAGATATTCAACCACTCCGTGTGGATATTTTATTAATCTTTTTTCATTCTCATGTTTCCTTTGTGCTTAGTACTTCTCTGAATCATTTCAACGTTTCACTCTCTAAATAGTGCCTCACTCTCTGAATTGGCTCTTCTAGGAGCTTTACTACTTACCACAAGTTCTGAGCGCTTAACGCACGGAGGAAATTTTGGTTGACCTTCTGATCCTGCCGCGGACTTGAACGTGGAGGATGTGTGTAAGGACCTAGAAACTTTAATTGGAATGAAAGTGTTATATTTAAATAATTTCAGAAGATGTTATTATTTAAAAATACAAAGAGCTGGTAAATGAAGTTTCTTAGTAGTCGGACCTCGGACGTCGCCCAAGGTCTGGGGTCAGCTGGTAGAGGTCGGTCGGCTGACCATTGTATTAACCAAGTAGTCATGTGCGATGACTTTATCGTGAGGTAATCACGTGGGTGTGCTCGAGGAAGACATGTAGATCAAGAAGAGTAAGGGAAGAAAAGTGTAGCTTAGAAGTCTACGAGATCGTCGTTGTTGAAGACGGGGGCGATCTCCGACTTCTCTGGCACATAATCCCCTGTCGCCTAGAGGAGACATGATCGCCAATCGCCTATGGTGCACATGATCGCCGGAAGTGCACTCAGTATGTGGTCAGGATACTGGATCAACCAGAGTGGGTTCCAACAACCACGCGTATCAAGGTGTGGGTTAAGCCTTAGATAAGCTGTGCATGCGAAGCTCTATGCTTGAGCATAAGAAATCGTCCTTAGTGTTTCATGCATGGGCGCACGAGGAGTAGTGCTGATCTACTCTTGGAAATGTGAAGCTACCGACGTCACCATGTCATGTGGAGATGATACCTTGGACGTAACATAGTGGGATGAAGAACCTTCAGCAAGGCATGGCGATTGTCCTCGGGCATCGCCAGGGCGCGAGGCATGCGGCATCATCGGGCGCGAGGCATGCAGGCATCGCCAGGGCACGAGGCAATGCGGGCGTCGCCGAGCGCGAGGCATGCGGGCATCGCCAGGGCGCGAGGCATGCGGGCATCGCCAGGGCGCGAGGCATTGCGGGCATTGCCAGGGCGCAAGGCATGCGGTCATCGCCAGGCGAGACGTCGGTCGTCTCCCAGGGAGAGACATCGGTCGTCTGCCAGGATGAGACATCGGTGGATAGTCATCGCGCGAGCGGTCATCGGTGGAAGGATATCGCGCGATGTCGAGTTTCACACAGATAAGGTGGGACCCAGGCTCCCAGCATGAGACGTCCTGCACGCGCGACACGTAGACAAAAAGGGTGGTTCAGAATAGTGACATCAGAGTGTTGGCATGCGCAGAGGCACGCGTGGTCGTACTGTTCAGGGAAGCGTGCACGCAAGCTTCCCTGCAGAGTGGGTGGTGGTAGCGGCTTTTGTGGACAAGCTGGTTTAGATTCAAAAACTCACTTCTGAGAGGGAGAACGTTGCTGTGGTTAAAGAGGGACAGAGTGAGTTCACCTTCATCCTTCTCTTTTCTCTCCTTCGCGCTGCGATTCAGACATCCTCAAGCACCAGTACGACGAGCGACGACTGCACTTGGACACCTGGGGAGTTCTCTGCGAGTTTTCCGTCAGTACGCTAGCACAGAGTTAAGGAATCCTTAAGCTTCGGCGGGTTTTGGAGCTCTTGGTGTTTTGCGCAAGTCCAGGTAAGGGAAGCTAGCATTTTCGTTTATAAAAACGTTAGGCGAGTAGGTTCTGAAGTGAGGGCGACGTGGTCGCCGGTTTTCATATGCTTTTCACGATGCTCTATTTTATGTGTGGGGCGACGTGATCGCCGATTTTAATGTTTTTTTCAAAATCCCCTGTTTTAGTGTCGTTTGAAAACTGTGTGAGATTGAAATGTGATATTCGAAAATCTGAACCTTGGAATGATTGTTGCTGTGATTGGAATCGTTCATTTAAGTGTTATATGATGTGTTGAATGTTGTGAATGTGGGATCAAGGCATAGTATTTTCAGGAAAGAAAATACCGTGTAAGATCGTGTAGGATGTGCATTGATCGGTGATTTCTATAATGAGATATCCTGACTCTCCTGATATAATGGAATCATATAGATGAAGTTATTCAGGCGTTGAGAGTCGATGGAGGTTCATACCTCTGGGTGAGTTGTTTGAAAGAGAACGAGCTTGACCCGTTGTATGGATTAACCCTGTCATGCTAGGATAGTGATGATATTGAGATTCATTTATACGCTTGTGAATGTGTGTGATTTCACAGCGACCCTGTGAATGTGTGTGATTTCACAGTGGTGCAGTATGGCAGGTGCAGATCTCTGAGTCTAGTCAATGCACGAGTCTTCCAGAAGTAGTGTCAAGTGTCTTGTGTGATGAGTCAGTGGAAGTCTGACGTGAGAAATGAGAAACATTGAATTGATAGACACTTGATGGAATTATGTGAATTGAACGACTCTTGAGGAAATTGTGAAATCTGTGATTACTTGATGGTCATGTGAAGGGAATGAGAAAGTTGATGGTTTTACGTGGGTGTCTTAAATTTGTTTTATCTTGATTTTAAAGTTCATATCTAAATTCTCTTTCAAATATCTAGCTTACCCTGTGTTTTTGGTGTTGTGTTTGGCTTTTTCTTAAACCTGTGATGATCGTGTATAATTTACACGGGAGCAGATGATGTTGCAGGAAGTAGAGCTCCTCAGTGAGTGGTCACCGGAAGGAGATCGCCTGTTTCTGTTTCTGTTAGGGGATCACCCTTTTTTTTTTTTGTTTTCTGATAGGAGATCGCCTTTTCTGTTAGGAGATCGCCTGTTTTTTTTTTATTTTGCTGTATTTTGTTTAAGTTTTGGAAAACTGACTGGTTATGTATTAAACTCCCTGTGAGGAGAAATTTCATTATATATATATACATATGTTCACTTCAATATTATTGTTTTACCTTTATCTCATTTCATAATTATGAAAAGAATTTGGCGGGATGTTACAATGTGCCTCGTCACTCCTTCGTCTAGCCCTCTGCAACTGCATGTTCTACAAGAACCCTCCAAGAACCTCCTCCGGGACTCCCGACGATGCTTGCAAAACAACACAGACGACGCCTCTAGCGGCCTTGTGCACTCCGACGCTCAAGTCAGGCAACAGGAACACCAAAAACTATCACTGAATCTCTCTGTGAGACTCGTGTGTGCTCAAATCCACCCTCTCTTATCACTGTGCAACGTGTAGAAACGATCCCACAGTGACTCAGAGAAAACTGTGTGTGGAAGAACTGTGTAAACATGTAATCTGAAAAAGCTCGTGTGTACCTGACATAAGGTAGAGTACCTTTATACTGGGCCGCGCCTCTCTCTCAGATGGTGACACGTGGAGGCATGCAACTCACATCTAACCGTGCACGTGTCACATCTGAAGGGCTTCTTCGCATTCCTCTGTGCGGCTAAGTTATCCTCTGGCGGAGTAACTTAGCGCCTTTCTTCTCTCTGACTGAGTGCATGCTCCCAGGAGAGCCCCTGGCGTGGCTGGTCTGAGCGCACACGCCAGGCGCATCCTGCCTGCATGGCCTCATCGCGCGGTACTATGCATGTAATGGGCTAAGAGAAACACTGATCACTGTCCAGAACTAGCTCCCTTACGCCATCCTCATGCACGACGCCACCGACGAGCAACTCTTCTTCTTCTATTCTGGCATCATGCGAGGTGCATGCATAACGTTCTCGCTGGGAGTCTGGGTCCCAGTTTAACGCATGTTGGCAAGAAACCCCGATGACCGATCTCGCTCTGCATGCACCAACGACCGAGCAGTGCCCCATTACTATCCATCGATGACCGTGCGGTGGCTCATGATCTTCCACCGACGTCCGTACGGTTCCTCATGTCTTTCCTCCGACGTCCGTACGGTTCCTCATGACTTTCCACCGACGTCTGTGCGGTGCCTCATGACTTTCCACCGACGTCCGTGCGGTGTCTCATTACTTTCCACTGACGCCCGTGTGATGCCTTATTACTCCATCGACCGACCGATGCTTCGTCACTTCACGCGCCCTATTTCCAGGCGCTCATCTAGGAAACGCTCTGGGGGTGGCGGCCACTGGGCAACTGACCACCGATCGCCTTCCTGAGGGATCTCCTCCCTGATTCTCCTGCTATCTCGTTCCACGTGGCACCCTGTGATTGGTCCACGTGGTCATCTGTTGCTGACGTCATTGACTAACAATGACCGACCGGATCACCTTCTATAACTCGAATCAACTAAGTACATCAAGCCTGCGCTTAGCAAATTGAATATTTTTAGCCATTTTTGTTCAACTTCAAGTTTCCCCATGAATTCTACAAAATAATTCAATATTCTCATGAGATCAAATAATTTCAATTGCAATAATAGTTTTATGTGGGACAAAGCTCTATTTCTATATTTCTCAATTCAATTCATTTTATTTAAAGTGCATAATTTAAAATTTTAACAAGTAAAATTTGCACTTATCAGTTTGTCCAAGGATTCTTTTCTAAAGCCTACTTTTTTAGTTCAATAAATAAAGATTGTTTCATCTTCTTACCTTCCTCGTCTAATTTGTTCACCTTATACAAATATTATAACTCACTAATCTTTCCACTAATGTTTTGTTTTGTTTGTTTTATACCCTTGAATGACTCTTTGTTAGAAATCCTTTTAAGATTTTTCGTCTACTCCTTCACAGAATGGACCCCTTTGACAAGATAGCCAATCCAAATCTCTTTACAAAGTTGTTAACTTGTATGCATCAATCTAAAATCCTAAAAGGTATAGGTCCCCACCCAATATGAAGGTTTTATAATTAAAGTGTAGTAAGGACAAATTGTTTACAACCTAGTCTTAATTTGAATCATTCTCTTGAAACTACTATTCTATTTATTATACTCAGTAATATCATTTACCATATACCATATAAATTTTCTTTCTATTATTGGTATGTCAATAACCTATTTTTTTCTAAAAATTCATTAAATTCTTGTATTTCCCTCCTATCACTTCCATGTTAGCCTTGTGCAATCCTTTCCTTTCATTTTCTTATTGCATTGAAGTCTCCCACCATACACCATATTTTGTTGCTATCATTACCTATAATTTATCAATTCCTCCTACACTATCCTTTGAAGTATTTTTCACCCTTCACCATCCTTTAAGCCATAAAAATCCTTTACCACATAATGATCCTTCACATATGAACCATTCATTCGTTGGATCTAGTGCTTACCTCTAGGTAAAAAACTATAGTTAATTGTTAGGGCACCACTTTTTCTGGTTAAAAAAGAAACAACCCTAGTGTCATAGTTCAATTATAACTTGACCTACCTGACCTATGCCATAAGACAATTTATGCCCCTTGCAACATTGTTTTTCCAAATACACAAAACTCCATCCGCTCCATTTGGTGTAGGGTTATATGCAGTCAGTCTATATGTTTATCTCCCCATATTAACATATTTCCTTGTTTTCTGTTTGAGATTTTGTTTCTTAAGTATGCACCATATCAATATCCTTCATATTTATAGTTTCCTTTAGGTATCTCCATTTTACATGTTCTCCTAATTGCACAATACTTAAGCATACTATTTTCATTTGACAACTTTCTTATTCCCTTCTCTTAACAACATTCACTGCTTCAACAAGATCATTTTTCAACAAATATAGTCTATTGCAATTTTTTATACCCTCATTTGAGATAAAATTACTTAATAAATGCATGACTAACTTGTTGGGTCTTTCAAGAGAGGATTTATTGAGGAGATTCAATACCAATGAATTATGAACCAACCCATACAAGAGACTTAACGTACATCACTTCTAACTTAAAACCTTAAGAAAATGAGTTTATTAATCTTCTTTCTTATATGTTGCTCTATCATTTCTAATCAATGTGGGATACAGACTCACACTTGAATTCTAACAATCTCTTCCTCAAGTTTGATTCTTTTCCACATTGGTACACCCTCCATTGAGTGGCAGCATTTCCAACTATAAGTACCTCAATGACAATCCTTACCTGTATCATTGTTTACCACCATAATGGGACACATTTGCCTGAAATGACTATTAAGAAGACTTTGATACAAGGAATCCTCACATATAAAATTATTCACCCATGTACTTGTTTGATCTAGTAACCAAGATAATTCATTGGCTTTAACAACACTATGGGATCTTTAAGAGAAGGGATATGCTAAGGAGATTTGGTACCCATGAGCTATGAGAAATCTCATAAAAGAGACTGTGATACTTCCAACCAAAAACTTTAAGAAAATGTGTTTTGTGACACTTAAATCCGCGCTTGCATTTCTAACAATCCCCTATTCACGTGTGAGCCCCTTCCACATTGGTACAATTCCTCTTCAGTGGAGGCATTTTCAACACCAGTATGCCATGAACAAACCATATAAAAAACTTGATGCTACCTTCAATCCAAAAGCATAAGACAATGAGTTTATGTGTCTTGTTCCTTATATGTTGCTAAAAGGTTTTCATTTATACTTCTTCCTGCCGGTTGACTCTCCCGTCAGTTGACTTTTACGATCGCTTGCACCTTCTCTCTCTCTTGGTTTGAACAGCTGAACCTGCAAAGAAAGAAAGATGGGCGCCCTAGCGGCTGTTTGCACTCTGACGCTCAAGTCAAGATTAGGGCAAGAAACATTAATGTATAAGAGTTCTAGTCTCAAATATTGCGTACCTTTGGAAATGCTTTGCTACCTGTTTTATAGCCCTTCTAGGGTTCCTGCCGCGCCTATCCTTGTGTCCCTGCGCTGCCTCTTAGTGAATTTAGGGTTACCTTTCTGGGACTCCATCATATAATTTTCATGCGTGTCTCGCGGCAGCCTTCCATTCTTGGAGTGCAACTCTCGTGGAAACCTTCCTTTCATGGAGTGGTTAACTTAAGCGTGGGCGCTAGGACATACACTGTAACCCTAGCGCCGCGTGGCCAAATCTTCTGTCTTAAATCAATACGCACGTGCCTTTTATGTGATTATTTCCTTTAAGGATAGATCCCTTATGTCAAAATCTTATGTCACATAGAACCCCTGCCTTCGTGACATATCTACGAACCTGATTTATGTTCTTACATGTGTGATTCTGTGGGCCCCTCTATGGGTCCCATCGTGCCAACCTCTCCTTTGCCAACCCCTCGCGTAGTGGCCGATGTCTGAGGTCTGGCCACTACACAAGCCCCCCAGGCTCGAGTTGGGACTTGTTCCAGCGAAGAGCCTTACAACTCGCCCGGTCGACCTCTACAACACCACGCGTCCTTGTTACAGTCCTGAGTGATTTGACGCGTGCTGTACCGGGAAGTGACACTTTCGCGCATTTTTCCTGGAGCGTACTGTAAGGACCTAGAAACTTTAATAGGAATAAAAGTGTTATATTTAAATAATTTCAGAAGATGTTATTATTCAAAATACAAAGAGCTGGTAAACGAAGTTTCATAGTAGTCGGACCTCGGACGTCGCCCAAGATCTGGGGTCAGCTGGTAGAGGTCGGTCGGATGACATGTGGACCAAGAAGAGTAAAGGAGGAAAAGTGTAACTAAGAAATCTTCTACAAGATCGGCGTTAGTGAAGACGGAGGCCATCTCCGACTCTTCTGGCACATAATCGCCTGTCGCCTAGAGGAGACATGAGCGCCAATCGCCTAGAGTGTACGTGATCGGCGGGAATGCACATAGTATGTGGTCAAGATACTGGATCAACCAGAGTGGGTTCCAACAACCACGCGTATCAAGGTGTGGGTTGAGCCTTAGATACGCTGTGCATGCGAAGCTCTACGCTTGAGTAAAAGAGATCACCCTTAGTGTTGCATGCATGGGAGCACGAGGAGTGGTGCTGATCTACTCTTGGAAATGTGAAGCTACCGACGTCACCGAGTCATGTAGAGATGATACCTTGGACGTAACATAGTAGAATGAAGAACCTTCAGGAAGGCGTGGCGATGTGTCGTCGGGCATCGCCAGGTGAGAAGCATGCGGGCATCGCCAGGGCGCGAGGGGCATGCGGGCATCACCAGGGCGCAAGGCATGCGGGGTTAGTCTTCGCGCGAGAGATCATCGGTGGATAGTCTTCGCGCGAGATGTCATCGGTGGAGAGTCTTCGCGCGAGAGGTCATCGGTGGAGAGTCTTCGCGCGAGAGGTCATCGGTGGATAGTCTTCGCGCAAGATGTCATCGGTGGAGAGTCTTCGCGCGAGAGGTCATCGGTGGATAGTCTTCGCGCGAGATGTCATCGGTGGATAGCCTTCGCGCGAGAGGACATCGGTGGATAGCCTTCGCGCGAGAGGTCATCGGTGGAAAGTTATCGCACGATGGCGAGCTTCACACAGAGAAAGTGGGACCCAGACTCCCAGCATGAAACGTCCTGCACGCGCGCCACGTAGACAAAAAGGGTGGTTCAGAATAGTGACATCAGAATGTTGGCATGCGCAAGAGACAACAGCGGTCGTACTGTTCAGGGCAGTGGTTGGCATGCGCAAGAGACAAACATGGTTGTACTGTTCAGAGAAACGTACACTCAGACTTCTCTGCAGAGTGGGTGGTGGCAGCTGCTTTTATGGATAAGTTGGTTTAAGATGCAGAGACCCACTGCTGAGAAAAAGAAAAACGTTGCAGCATTCAAAGAGAGAAAGAGTGAGTTACCTCCCTTCTCCTCCAGATATCTCCTTCGCGCTGCGATTCTAGCATCTTCACACAAGAGTACGACGAGAGGCAGCACCATTAGAGCACCTGGGAGGTTCTCTGCAAGTCCTTCAACCAGACGCAAAAACAGAGCCAAGGCGTTGTTCAAGCTTCGTTGGGTTTCGGAGCTCCTGGTGTTTTGCGCAAGTCCAGGTAAGGGAAGCTAGACTTCATTTTCAATACAAGCCATAGTTTAGCTATTTCTGAAGTGAGAGCGACGTGGTCGCCGGTTTTCGTTTTCATCTTTGTAAAATGCTCTGTGCTATGTGTTTGGGCGACGTGGTCGCCAGTTTTAAATGCAGACTTCGAAATACCTTGTTTTTGAAACCAGATCGCCGGTTTTGGCGTTGTTTGCGAACTCTCTGTTTTTGGTGTTGCTTTGAAACTGTTTGAGATTTAAATGAGATATTCGAAAATAAGAACCTTGGATTGAGTTTTGCTGTGATTGAAATCGTTACTTTAAGTGCTATGTGATGTGTTGAATGTGGTGAATGTGGGATCGAGGCATAGTATTTTCAGGAAAGAAAATACCGTGTAAGATCGTGTAGGATGTGCATTGATCGGTGATTCCTAATGAGATATCCTGACTCTGCTGAGATAATGGAATCCCATAGAGGAAGTTACTCAGTTGTGGAGAGTCGAAGGAGGTTCATAGGAATGGGTGAGTCGTGTGAAACAGAACGAGCTCGGCCTGTTCTATGGATTAACCCTGTCATACCGGGAGAACTATTGACATTGAGATTATATATGCGCATGCTGTGTGGATTCACAGCGACCCTGTGTGGATTTCACAGTGGTATGGTATGACAGGTGCAGATCTTTGAGTCTAGTCAATGCACGAGTCTTCCGGAAGTAGTGTCAAGTGTCTTGTGTGCTGAGTCAGTGGTGGTCTGACATGTGAAATGAGGAACTTGAAATTGATAGACACTTGATACAATTGTGAAATAGAATGACTCTGGAAAATATTGCGAAATGTGTGATTTCTGGGCGATCAGGTGAAGAGTATGAGAAACTTGATAACTTTACGTGAATATCTTGAAATTGTTTACCTTGATTTTATTTTAATTATCCTTATTTAAACTCTCTTTAAAATATCTAGCTTACCCTGCGTGTTTTGGTTCTGTGGCTGTTTTCTTAAAACTGTGATGATCGTGTATAACTTACACGGGAGCAGATGATCTTCCAGGAAGTAGAGCTCCTTAGTGAGTGGTCGCCGGAAGGAGATCGCCGGATTTCTGTTCTGGTAGCAGATCGGCTGTTTTGGGTCCTCCGATAGGAGATCGGCCTCTTCCGATAGGAGATCGGTCTCTTCCGATAGGAGATCGCCTGCTTTGTTTTTTTTTACTGTATTTTGTTTATGTTTCTGGAAAATTTGACCGAAATTGTATTAAGCTCCCTGTGAGGAGAAACTACATTTCATATATATATAATATTTTGTTCACTTCAAATCTATTTGTTACCTTTATTTTCATTATATAAACATGAATAGTATTTTGGCAGGATGTTACACGTACACATGGCAATCTTTAGCGGCTAGGATGGCTTGACGCTTCATGTTCTCTTTATACGTTACTTCCTTGCTTTCTACGCTCCCTATTGTTTCATTCCCTCTCATTTCTTCATTTCAAAGTCTCTCCTCTGCGAACTGTTCTTCGAGCGCCTATCACCCCTCTCAAACTTCAACCTTTCATCCCTTCATTAATCAAAGGTACGTTCTTTTGGCCTCCTCTACCTTCATTTTGTTACTATGACACTCTTTGTTTACTTGTAACTGTTTGGGATTGCCTTTTAGATTCTCGTCTTCGTTTTGCTTTTGCCCTACCTTACTGTTCTGCTGCGTTTCCTGGAATGCACTATCCTTTCCCTCTTTCTGAGTTTCTCCTTTTTGTTGTCTTCCCTTGTGTTTTAGTCTTCGAAATGGATCAGCCTTCCTCCTCCCATTCGGGGTCTGAATCGGACTCCCCCCAATCTCCTGCCCGTCAGGTAGTTCTACGGCTCCACTCAGACTACTATAAACTCCTGTACCCCTGGGCCGCCGAAGGGCTTCTCAAGGAATCCTCAGATTTTACTACCTCCGAGTCCATCATTACCTACAGGAAGGCTGAGGTGTGAAGCAAAAGCAGCCACGCTAATCAAATCTTTGGGAAAGACCACGATAAGTACGTTGGGGTAGTCCCTTGCACTGCGGGTGAACCTGTGTGTTGCAACGAGACCTCGGGGCAGGAGGGCCCCTTCTGTTTTATTTACTCCACTGTCTTCAAGAGGGTCTGCCTTCGCTTACCCTTTAGTGGCTTCGAGAGGGCACTGCTGATGGAGATGAACGTGGCCCCAGCTCAGCTTCACCCAAATGGCTGGGCCTTCGTGCGCGCCTTCGCCATCCTCTGCAACTACTTTAGGCGGTTTTCCTCAGTAGATTCCTTCTTGTGCTTTTTTGAAGCCAAGAGCCCTGGGAAGAACCTCTGGGTCAGCATAAATGGGGTTGCTGGGAGAGCCCTCCTGACCCTCTTCCAGCAATCCTACAAGGGATTCAAAGGCAAGTTCCTGAAGATCCGCTGCCTCCCCTTTGACCCTACCCTCCTGGACGGGTTCCCACTCTACTGGGTGGAGAAGCCCAATCTGGCCAAACCTAGGGCCCTAACAGACTTGCACCCGCAAGATAGGGAGGTGTGTGAATTCCTGTCTAGCCTCGAGGCAGTGTTTAACATCGCCAAGCTCATCCAACATGAATACCTGCCTAAGAGCTTGCGGGGGTGCATAGGTAGGGTCTTAGGCCATCTTCTCTGCCATTCTTCATTCTCTCTTAACCATTTTAATTTGGTGTAGTTTCTTCTGTTATAGTGCTTGCGCTCATTATCTTGATTTTGTGTCTATTGCAGAGATGACTATCGGGGCTGAGCGAAGAAGACAATTGGCCGCGCGTGCCCTGAAAAAGAAGAGCGGCGCTGGCCCATCCCAATCTGTCCAGGAAGAAGCCCCTCCTTCAACTAACAACCTGGCCCTTGACTACGCGCCCCAGGCTGCCGCGGCCGCCGCAGAGACCACCGCTCCTCCCCAAATTGCGGCTGCTGAGGCTGCTCCCTCGGACGACAAGGGGACCTGCTCCGGTCTGGTATTCAAACGAAGACGTACACAAGACACCGTGACAGTTCCCTCATCTGGTTCAAAGGGAGAGGGTCCACGGGCCCCCTTAGGCATTTCCTCCTCCCCCCGCGTCGCCATGGAGCAGGCAGAAAGCGTCCCAGCGGAAGGGCAGCTAAGCCCCCTACCTCCCTAGCGCCATTCCTGCAACGCACCTTGAAGTCCTCCCAAGAGATCAAGGAGGTGGAGAGCCTGGAGGTAGGACCGCTGATGGACCAGGTGGCCCGGGGCTTTGGCAAGGCTCTTGGGAGTGCCAGTCTTCTTTCTACAAAAATGATGAAGGCACACCAGAAAGTCGAGCACCGGGCAGTGGCTGCTATGGGGACAGAACGTCGCATCACGAGCCTCACCCTAGAGGTGGCCGAGCTGCGAAAGTCAGATAAAGAGGTCAGGGACCTCCTGTTCTCTAATTCTCAGGAGGCCCTGCGAGCCCACGCAAAGTGTAACGACTTTCGCATGACCGTGGAGGACCTGAAGGGTGAGGCGAGTCGCCAAGAGGAAACCATTGCAGATCTGAAAGAAGAACTGGCGCGGCGTTATGACGACCTGGCCCAGCGGGACGTTGAGCTGGTCGGAGTGAAGGAGGAAGCAGCAGAGTTGAAGGCGGAGATGGGCCGAAGGGAGGAGCGCTACCAGAAGTCCATGGAGGAGCTTAGCGACGAGGAAGCTGAAGCCTATAGCGCTGGGTTTGGTGATGCCCTGGCCCAGGTTGCTGCGCGCATCCTGTAACATCCCGCCAAAATACTATACAAATGTATATAATGAAAATGAAGGTAACAAATAGATTGAAGTGAACAAAATATTATATATATGAAATGTAGTTTCTCCTCACAGGGAGTTTAATACAAATTCGGTCAAATTTTCCAGAAACATAAACAAAATACAGAAAAAAAAAAAACAAAGCAGGCGATCTCCTATCGGAAGAGACCGATCTCCTATCGGACGAGGCCGATCTCCTATCAGAGAACCCAAAACAGCCGATCTGCTACCAGAACAGAAATCCGGTGATCTCCTTCCGGCGACCACTCACTAAGGAGCTCTACTTCCTGGAAGATCATCTGCTCTCGTGTAAGTTATACACGATCATCACAGTTTTAAGGGAAAAACAGCCAACGAGTAGAACACGCAGGGTAAGCTAGATATTTTAAAGAGAGTTTAAACAAGGATAATTAAAATAAAATCAAGGTAAACAATTTCAAGATATTCACGTAAAGTTATCAAGTTTCTCATACTCTTCACCTGATCGCCCAGAAATCACACATTTCGCAATATTTTCCAGAGTCATTCTATTTCACAACTGTATCAAGTGTCTATCAATTTCAAGTTCCTCATTTCACATGTCAGACCACCACTGACTCAGCACACAAGACACTTGACACTACTTCCGGAAGACTCATGCATTGATTAGACTCAGAGATCTGCACCTGTCATACCATACCACTGTCAAATCCACACAGGGTCGCTGTGAATCCACACAGCATGCGCATATATAATCTCAATGTCAATAGTTCTCCCGGTATGACAGGGTTAATCCATAGAACAGGCCGAGCTCGTTCTGTTTCACATGACTCACCCATTCCTATGAACCTCCTTCGACTCTCCACAACTGAGTAACTTCCTCTATGGGATTCCATTATCTCAGCAGAGTCAGGATATCTCATTAGGAATCACCGATCAATGCACATCCTACACGATCTTACACGGTATTTTCTTTCCTGAAAATACTATGCCTCGATCCCACATTCACCACATTCAACACATCACATAGCACTTAAAGTAACGATTTCAATCACAGCAAAACTCAATCCAAGGTTCTTATTTTCGAATATCTCATTTAAATCTCAAACAGTTTCAAAGCAACACCAAAAACAGAGAGTTCGCAAACAACGCCAAAACCGGCGATCTGGTTTCAAAAACAAGGTATTTCGAAGTCTGCATTTAAAATCGGCGACCACGTCGCCCAAACACATAGCACAGAGCATTTTACAAAGATGAAAACGAAAACCGGCGACCACGTCGCCCTCACTTCAGAAATAGCTAAACTATGGCTTGTATTGAAAATGAAGTCTAGCTTCCCTTACCTGGACTTGCGTAAAATACCGCGAGCTCAAAACCCACTGAGCCTGAAGGATGCCTTAGCTCTGTTTTCAGCGCCTGGTCTGTAGAACTTGCAGAGAACCTCTTAGGTGCTCTAAGGGCAACGTCGCTTGTCGCACTGATGCTGGAGGTTGCCTGAGTCTCAACGCAAGGAAGGGAAGAAGGGAGGGAGGAAGTTTGCACTCACTCTAACACTCTTGAGTCTGTAACCCTCTTTGCCTTCCCGCAGTGGCTTTTGAATCCCAACTTACCTGTCCACGCATGCTGCTGCTGCCACCCCTTCTGCAGGAAAGTCTGAGAACCACTGCCCTGAACAGTACGACCACTGTTGTCTCTGGTGCATGCCAACCACTGCTCTGAACAGTACTACCACTGTTGTCGCTTGTGCATGCCAACCACTGCTCTGAACAGTACTACCACTGTTGTCGCTTGTGCATGCCAACCACTACTCTGAACAGTACGACCGCGAGTGTCTCCTGCGCATGCCAACATTCTGATGTCACCACTCTAAACCACCCTTTTTGTCTACGTGGCGCGTGTGCAGGACGTTTCATGCTGGGAGTCTGGGTCCCACTTTACTCTGTGTGAAACTCGACGTCGCGCGATAACTTTCCACTGCTGACTCATCCTGGCGAACGACCGATGTCTCCTTCGCCCTGGAAGACGACCGATGTCTTCCTCTGGGAGACGACCGATGTCTTCCCTGGCGACGCCCTCATAACTCTCGCGCCTTGGCCACGTCCACATGCCTCGCGCCTGCGCGATGCCCGCATGCCTCGCGCCCGCGCGATGCCCGCATGCCTCTCGCGCCCGCGCGATGCCTGCATGCCTCGCGCCCTGGCAATGCCCGCATGCCTCTCGCGCCTTGGCCACATCCACATGCCTCGCGCCCTGGCAATGCCCGCATGCCTCGCGCCCGCGCGATGCCCGCATGCCTCGCGCCCTGCATGCCTCGCGCCCTGGCGACGTCCACCTGGCGCTCATGTGTAGCAGGCGACCGGCGATCTCATAGCCTTCTAAACTTAACTTTTCCTCCCTTTTTATTTTTAATAAAACATACATAGAATTCTTTTAAAATATAACCCTTTTTATTCCAATTCAATTTTTACAGGTCCTTACATTCTCCCCAACAAGAAAAAATTTTCGTCCTCGAAAATTGAATTACAAGGAAAAGAGATATGGATAGGCTTCTCTCATGGGTTCTCCTAACTCCCAAGTTGAATCACCCGATCTCTCATCCCACACCACTTTCACCATGCTTATGGTCTTGTCTCTGAGCTATTTACTTTGCCTATCGTCAATCCTGACTGGTTTCGCATTCACAGGACAAGTCATCCCTGATCTGCACATCGTCCACTTCCAGCACATGACTAGGGTCTGCCATGTACTTCCTCAGCTGTGACACGTGAAGGGCATTATGCAGATTTGCTAATTGGGGAGGTAGGGCGATCTCGTAAGTCACTGGACCAATCCTCCTTAAGATCCGATATGGTCCCACGAACTTAGGAGGTAGCTCCTTTGATTCGATAGCTCGTCCTACACCCTTGGCTGGTGTTCCTCTCATAAAGACATGATCTCCCGCAGCAAACTCCAAAGGTCTTCTCCTCATTGCCAACATCGTCACTGCCTCTACAAGAGTTATTATCCTTGTCCTCATGAGCAACATAGAGTGGCTCCCTCAAAGTTACTCTCTTCATATTTTCCAGATCCACAAGGGTTTCCCAACCAAACGATTCTCGTTCACCTTCTTAGTAACTTCAACTTTGGGGATGGATGATGATTCACTTTCTAAGGTAGAGTAATCCGGTGAAGATCCATCTACTACCGACATTAGCTGCAGTCACAACACCTTCCCGCCACTCGTCATACCACCAGGCATACAATGCTGATTCAACTCAAGAGGGCGACCTGAATGGCGTTCAGGAGAGCATGGCTTGACTGTTAAGCGGTCTGAACCTCGCATACCCAAATAAATCAGCGTCTGCCACCCTAAACAAAGAGACTCATTCCTCTAGTTTCTGCGTTACCTCTTTATCAAGCAACTCATCGTACTGGACTTCCAGCAGCCTTGGAGACACACTCCAGACTTTTCATCTAAATCAGCATTCTGCAACGTCACCATCACGCCAGCGTACCCCTATACTAGCACCGACCTGGAAGAACAGATACAGCTGACAATGCAGCATTGCTTCTAAAATCATAAACGAAACGCTGACCACCACAACCGCCCATCTAAAGGATTAGCTGCAAATCCCATCTCATTAGAAACACAAGGCACGGAAAGTTCTGCTTCCACCTCCAACTTTCTGCAATTTACTAACATTGCTAGAAGAACTCAACATCATCATAATACGGCTTACCCTTATTCTATCCATAGCCATTTCCTCCTTCTCTTCTATGTTCACAGGCAGAACTGCATCCTCATTTGTCAAGTTCAGGGGACTTACTGCATCAGGAGCCTTAAATCTCAACCCACCATTTCCATACTCATCTTCCAAATCACGATTCACAAAACAGCATCCATTCTGCGTGAAGCTTTCTCTCTTATCCCAGTAACTTTTCTACTTGGTATTTTTCAGCAAATTTCTCTGGCTAAAAGAACTTTAGACATAAATACAATACCTCCTCTTTCCTTTTAAGCTTGTGGTTAAGCTAGAGTCATCTCATGCTGTTTCATCGACATAAACATCTCCCAAGCTTCAAATAAAAGAAAATTCATTCTTTCATTCTTGGAACTTAACCCCGGTACTTCCCATGGATACACATGCTTAAGTCCTTAAACCCTCAACATTCAGCTTATATACTCTCCATAACTTATATGTAGCTGAAACTAAACCTTGGTACAACTAAATCTAACTTACACTTGCTTCTTTAATTCCATCTACCCAGCTGGAACCATGATGTAGGGAGCCATGGACGCTGGTCCAGCTCTAGGTACCAAAACAATAGAGAATTCCATCTCTCTATTAGGAGGTAGTCCAGGTATTCCTTCTGGGACTACATCCATGAAATCCTTCACCACATGTATACAGCCCATAACTTCATCACTCTTCGCTCCCCCCCCTTGAGCTAGGATCACAAGGTACGGCGCCCCTTCTAACAACCCCGACCATACACACTGAGCAGATATCATATCTGACTCTCGGAGGCTCGGAAACACCACGTTCTGCCTACTGAAATCTATGAGAATGTGATTGGCAGATAGCCAATCCATCCCCAGGATAACATCCAGATCCTGAAGAGGTAGGCAGATCAAATTTACTTTGAATCTGTGTCCCTCTACTATCACTGGACATTCGGGGCAAACTGTAGAGGTCAACACCTGTCCTGACGCAGGTGTAGGGACCAACAGTTCAAACGGTAACTCCTTCACTAGAAGGCCCAACTCGGCTACACACAGGCTTGACACAAAGGAGTGTGTCGCTCCAGAATCAAAAAAAAATTCTAACGTATCTACCAGCTATA
The DNA here is from genome assembly GCA_013389735.1 of Phaseolus lunatus. Classification (NCBI taxonomy): domain Eukaryota; kingdom Viridiplantae; phylum Streptophyta; class Magnoliopsida; order Fabales; family Fabaceae; genus Phaseolus; species Phaseolus lunatus. Next base: position 19,465,453 of record CM023861.1, on the reverse strand, counting down.
AACAAGCACCTTGTACTAGGTTACCTGACTGAGATACTTCCGCTCCAGACAGGGCAGACACTCTCCCTGCTGCCTGAGGTCTGCTGCCTTCGTTCCTCAACTGCTGGGAAACACTGGGTTGAGTCGCACTATACCCGTTAGGACACTCTCTAGCAAGGTGTCCCATCTTTCGGCAGATGTAGCATTTTCTCCCTGAATTCCTCTTGGGGCACCCATTGACGTTAGGTGGCCCATCACAACGGAAACATCTTGGTTTCCATGGTTGTTGCTGCTGAAACTGGGGCGGAACTGCTCCTGCCCGATGTGGTAGAGGTCTCGCATAAGGCTTGCTTTGTGGGTGCTGCACCTTGGCCTTCCCACTGGAGGGACCCCTTGGGTGTGATCTGATTACTCTGGAATCACTCCTCTCCAGGGTCTCCACCACCTTTGCCTTCTCTACTAAGGCACGAAACTCCTTGATCCACGGATCTGCTTGATCAGGGGTAGCATTCCCACGGAACTTGGGTGGGTTGTGCCTCATGAATTCGGTCAGTCCCATCTGTTCCTGAGGCTGACCGACGTGGGAAGCTGTTTCAGTCGACCGAGCCCTTTCCCAATGATGCATTACAGCCTGATGAATCTGATCCATCACCGTATTCTGTTGTTGGATAGCACTCGCCATCATCTCTATAGCCTTGGCAATCTGGCCCATTTCTGAAGAAGGTTGGGGAGGGGTAGGAGGTTTACTTGCCATCACTCTTCGTTTCAGATTGTGAAACTATGGGTTTCTATATTCCCTACAACTACAAGAATGAAATCGATAAGAAATCAATTCATTCAAGGGGTAACAGCTAGACCTTACAAAGGTCAGCCCCTCAAAGTCATTTAGAATTTGAGTTCATCAACAGGATCATAATGCTTATAACATCAAGCATAACACCAGAACAACTACTGGTATGCAGTCATCAATCCAATCAACCATTTTCAATCAATTACAAAGACACTCAAGAGAATGAAATAGCTCACACCAGAATTCAATATATTTTAAACATCAAACCTTTGGAATTAAGATTGAGACTCATCTCGATCCAGTTATGAGTGTGCACCCTCACTACTTTATCAAGACCTTCTCATTCTTAATACTAAGATTTTCAGTTAGAGCATATATTCACCAAAGCACACACAAAATTTCAATACAAAAACGTTTGAAAACCTTTCACTATAGTGGTTATTTTAAACTCAAATAAATTTCATGGGCAGAAGAAACACAATGGATCCACAACCCTCAGGTCATCCTAAGGACGAACTGCTCTGATACCATTAATGTAACATCCCGCCAAAATACTATACAAATGTATATAATGAAAATGAAGGTAACAAATAGATTGAAGTGAACAAAATATTATATATATGAAATGTAGTTTCTCCTCACAGGGAGTTTAATACAAATTCGGTCAAATTTTCCAGAAACATAAACAAAATACAGAAAAAAAAAAACAAAGCAGGCGATCTCCTATCGGAAGAGACCGATCTCCTATCGGACGAGGCCGATCTCCTATCAGAGAACCCAAAACAGCCGATCTGCTACCAGAACAGAAATCCGGTGATCTCCTTCCGGCGACCACTCACTAAGGAGCTCTACTTCCTGGAAGATCATCTGCTCCCGTGTAAGTTATACACGATCATCACAGTTTTAAGGGAAAAACAGCCAACGAGTAGAACACGCAGGGTAAGCTAGATATTTTAAAGAGAGTTTAAATAAGGATAATTAAAATAAAATCAAGGTAAACAATTTCAAGATATTCACGTAAAGTTATCAAGTTTCTCATAATCTTCACCTGATCGCCCAGAAATCACACATTTCGCAATATTTTCCAGAGTCATTCTATTTCACAACTGTATCAAGTGTCTATCAATTTCAAGTTCCTCATTTCACATGTCAGACCACCACTGACTCAGCACACAAGACACTTGACACTACTTCCGGAAGACTCATGCATTGATTAGACTCAGAGATCTGCACCTGTCATACCATACCACTGTGAAATCCACACAGGGTCGCTGTGAATCCACACAGCATGCGCATATATAATCTCAATGTCAATAGTTCTCCCGGTATGACAGGGTTAATCCATAGAACAGGCCGAGCTCGTTCTGTTTCACACGACTCACCCATTCCTATGAACCTCCTTCGACTCTCCACAACTGAGTAACTTCCTCTATGGGATTCCATTATCTCAGCAGAGTCAGGATATCTCATTAGGAATCACCGATCAATGCACATCCTACACGATCTTACACAGTATTTTCTTTCCTGAAAATACTATGCCTCGATCCCACATTCACCACATTCAACACATCACATAGCACTTAAAGTAACGATTTCAATCACAGCAAAACTCAATCCAAGGTTCTTATTTTTGAATATCTCATTTAAATCTCAAACAATTTCAAAGCAACACCAAAAACAGAGAGTTCGCAAACAACGCCAAAACCAGCGATCTGGTTTCAAAAACAAGGTATTTCGAAGTCTGCATTTAAAACCGGCGACCACGTCGCCCAAACACATAGCACAGAGCATTTTACAAAGATGAAAACGAAAACCGGCGACCACGTCGCCCTCACTTCAGAAATAGCTAAACTATGGCTTGTATTGAAAATGAAGTCTAGCTTCCCTTACCTGGACTTGCGTAAAATACCACGAGCTCAAAACCCACCGAGCCTGAAGGATGCCTTAGCTCTGTTTTCAGCGCCTGGTCTGTAGAACTTGCAGAGAACCTCTTAGGTGCTCTAAGGGCAACGTCGCTTGTCGCACTGATGCTGGAGGTTGCCTGAGTCTCAACGCAAGGAAGGGAAGAAGGGAGGGAGGAAGTTTGCACTCACTCTAACACTCTTGAGTCTGTAACCCTCTTTGCCTTCCCGCAGTGGCTTTTGAATCCCAACTTACCTGTCCACGCATGCTGCTGCTGCCACCCCTTCTGCAGGAAAGTCTGAGAACCACTGCCCTGAATAGTACGACCACTGTTGTCTCTGGTGCATGCCAACCACTGCTCTGAACAGTACTACCACTGTTGTCGCTTGTGCATGCCAACCACTGCTCTGAACAGTACTACCACTGTTGTCGCTTGTGCATGCCAACCACTGCTCTGAACAGTACGACCGCGAGTGTCTCCTGCGCATGCCAACATTCTGATGTCACCACTCTAAACCACCCTTTTTGTCTACGTGGCGCGTGTGCAGGACGTTTCATGCTGGGAGTCTGGGTCCCACTTTACTCTGTGTGAAACTCGACGTCGCGCGATAACTTTCCACTGCTGACTCATCCTGGCGAACGACCGATGTCTCCTTCGCCCTGGAAGACGACCGATGTCTTCCTCTGGGAGACGACTGATGTCTTCCCTGGCGACGCCCTCATAACTCTCGCGCCTTGGCCACGTCCACATGCCTCGCGCCTGCGCGATGCCCGCATGCCTCGCGCCCGCGCGATGCCCGCATGCCTCTCGCGCCCGCGCGATGCCTGCATGCCTCGCGCCCTGGCAATGCCCGCATGCCTCTCGCGCCTTGGCCACGTCCACATGCCTCGCGCCCTGGCAATGCCCGCATGCCTCGCGCCCGCGCGATGCCCGCATGCCTCGCGCCCTGCATGCCTCGCGCCCTGGCGACGTCCACCTGGCGCTCATGTGTAGCAGGCGACCGGCGATCTCATAGCCTTCTAAACTTAACTTTTCCTCCCTTTTTATTTTTAATAAAACATACATAGAATTCTTTTAAAATATAACCCTTTTTATTCCAATTCAATTTTTACAGGTCCTTACACATCCGGGGGTGGACCTCTCCCAAACTGGCTTAGACAAAGTCATCCGAGATGGGCAGCTGGTGGATGCTCCTGTTGACCCTTGAGCCTTCCCTTCTCTTTCCTTTTGTTTTGCTCAAACGGCCTTTTTGTAATATTTGAACATTTTTAACTTAATGAATTTATACTTCCGCACCTTCGTCTTCTTTACTAGCTTTATGTCTTTACACATGACTAAATACTTCAACTTACGGTGCACTTAACATTCCTCTCACCTTCTATTCTCGCCTTTTCGGTTTCTTCATCTATGCATGTTTCTTTGATAATGGTTTTCTTTCTGCCGACCTCGATTGTCAGGACAAGGGAGACCTCTTCCTGCGTCGACCTAGACTGATAGGCCAAGGAAGACCTCTTCCTTTGTCGACCTCGACTGATAAGCCAAGGAAGACCTTTTCCTTTGTCGACCTCGAGTGATAAGCCAAGGAAGACCTCATCCCTGTCGATCTCGACTGATAAATCAAGGAAGACCTCGTCTCTGTCGACCTCGATTGATAAGTCAAGGAAGACCTCATCTCTGTCAACCTCGACTGATAAGCCAAGGAAAACCTCTTTCTCGTCTTACTCTTTGCTGTGCCAACTGAAAAATTCCTTCTGTTTTTGACCCTGCAGAAATCGAGGAAAAGGACAGGGAAAAGGATTGTTGTGAACCATACTATTCTTCTCCTTTCCTTGTCGAGGTAGAAGAGGCTCATTTAACTTCCCTCGACCTCGCTGTTAAAAGTCGAGGGCGAGGTCTAACTTGCCTCATCCTTGCTATCAGAGGGAGAGGACTTTCACTGTGAACCATACTATTCTTCTCCTTTCTTTATCAAGGTAGAAGAGGCTCATTTAACTTCCCTCAACCTCGCTGTTAAAAGTCGAGGGCGAGGTCTAACTTGCCTCATCCTTGCTATCAGAGGGAGAGGACTTTCATCGTAAACCATACTATTCTTCTCCTTTCTTTATCGAGGTAGAAGAGGCTCATTTAAGTGCTTGACACAAATATATCTTTAATTCTTTTTCTTTCTTTTATTGGGTGACCTCATTAAAACACCCCGTAGGGAAAAAGAGTGTCCCCTTAACTGAATGATATAACTGTGTTCAAGTACAACTTTATTAACTGAAATAAAACTTGAGGTTGGCTCCATTCCATGTGAATGGAATCGCACCGCCTTCTAAAGTTTCCAACCTATATGCCCCGTTTCCCAGGGCCTCCGTTACTCGAAACGGGCCTGTCCACTTAGGGGATAGTTTGTTTTCTAACTGGTAGGAGTGGGCCTTTCGCATTACCAGATCGGCGACTTGGAACTGCCGAGGTCTCAACTTCGACCTGTACTGGCGTTCTACTTTCCTCTTTAACGCTTCAGACTTAACGCGGGCCTCCTCCCTGACTTCGTCTAGTAGGCCTAGATTCACCCTTCTTTCTTCGTTTGATTCTTCTACCACAAAATTCTGGAATCGAGGTGAGCTTTCTTGTATTTCTACCGGAATCATCGCATCTGACCCGTACACCAGGCTGAAGGGCGTCTCTTTAGTGGTGGATTGCGGGGTGGTGTGATATGCCCACACGATCCTGGGGACCTCCTCTGCCCAAGTCCCTTTAGCCTTCTCAAGCCTCCTCTTCAGGCCTTTGAGCAGGACCCTATTGGCCGACTCGACCTGCCCATTTGTCTGGGGGTGCTCGACTAACGCGAACACATGTTTGATGCCGAGCTCCGAGCACAACTTTCCCAATTGCTAACTTGCAAACTGGGTACCATTATTAGATACTAGACGCCTTGGGATTCCAAAATGACACACAATATTCTTCCAAACAAAATGTTGGACCTTTTGCCCCGTAATTTGTGCCACTGGTTCAGCTTCGATCCATTTGGTGAAGTATTCTATGGCCACCACCAGATATTTCATCTGTCTAATTACGAGTGGGAAAGGTCCCAGGATGTCAATCCCCCACGTGTGAAAAGGCCACGGGCTATGGAGAGATCTCAGCTCTTCTGGTGGCGCGCGATGCCAGTTCACGTGCTCTTGACATTTCTTACACCTCTGTGCGTACCTTATGCAGTCTTCATGGCCTTGGCTGCTAGGGCTCATCCCCCGATGTGGCTTCTGCATATTCCCTCATGAAGCTCTGCTATTATGCGAGTGCACTGTGTCCCACTTACGCATATCAAAAGGGGATGAGAATAGCCATGTCTGAACAGGTTTCCATCAATCAACGTGTAGCGGGGTGCATTCTTCTTCACAACTCTTGCTTCCGCTAGGTCTAACGGAAGTGTCTCGTCTGCTAGGTAACGTTGGTAAGGCATCATCCAAGTCTCTCCTTCTTCCACCAAGCAAACTTGCGACGACATTTCAACTGGCAGGCCATAGGAGCTTATGTGAGGCGCTTTCAACGTTTCTTGAGTCAGTGACCTATTACTCCTTCCTCCTTCATGCACAACGTTTACCATTTGTACATCCGCGAGCTCTCCCGCAGCTGTCCGAGTTGCTCTTAAGGTTTCCTGTATTACTGTCCTCTGTCTGCCCCCCTTGCCTGAGCTGGCGAGTTTTGCTAACAAGTCAGCTTTGGCATTTTTCTCCCGTGGTACATGTAGCAGTTCGAACTCTAGAAATGTGCCTTTCAATAACTGTACGTAGCTGAGATAAGCAGCCAACTGTGGATCCTTGGCTTGGTACTCTCCAGCGACCTGTCCTGTGACCAAGAGCGAGTCGCTTTTTGCTAGCAGGCGTCCCGTGCCCATTTCTTTTGCCAACAACATCCCCGTTATCAGGGCTTCGTACTCCGCCTGGTTGTTGCTGGCTTTGAAGGCGAAATGCAGAGCCTGTTCTATCAAGACACCATCTAGACCTTCTAGTATGACCCCGGCGCTGCTGCCCTGCAGGTTGGACGAACCGTCAACTGAGAGGACCCATTTAAATCCTGTCTCATTCTGAGGTGGAGCTGCCGAGGTGAGCTCGGCTACAAAGTCAGCATAAACTTGACCCTTGATGGGGCCCCTGGGTTCGTATTGAATCTCGAACTCGGACAGCTCTACTGCCCAACGAACCATGCGTCCTGCTACGTCAGGCTTTTGCAGGACCTTGCGGATGGGGAGGTCTGTCATTACTATGATAGTAAAACTGTGAAAGTAGTAACCAATCTTCTTAACGAAAATACCACTGCTAGGGCCGCCCTTTCGATGGCCTGGTACAATACCTCAGGCCCCTGTAGGACCTTGCTGGCAAAATAGATAGGCCTTTGTACTTGTTCCTGGTCCTGGACGAGGACTGAGCTGATTGCTCGATCTGTGATTGCGAAGTAGAGACGAAGCGGGATGCCTGACACCGGCTTACACAGCACCGGAGGGCTAGCCAGGTACTCCTTTAATTTGAGGAAGGTCTCCTCGCATTCGCTGGTCCACGAAAATCTGTTGTTTCGCTTGAGGCACTGGAAGTAAGGATACCCTTTTTCTCCTCCTGCAAAGATGAAACGTGAGAGGGCGGCCATCCGACCTGTTAGTTGTTGAACTTCCTTGACTATGGTCGGGCTCTTTATTGCCATGATGGCTGCGCACTTCTCTGGATTGGCCTCTATACCTCGCTCCGTTAGTAAGAACCCTAGAAGCTTTCCTGCCTCCACCCCGAATATGCATTTCTCAGGATTCAACTTCAAATTGTACCTGGTGATGGTGCGGAAGAGTTCCTCCAAATCGGTCACATGCTGACTCCTTTCCCGGGATGTAACCACCATGTCATCTACATACGCCTAGATGTTTCGACCCAACATTGGGGCGAGTATGCGGTCCATCAACCTTTGGTACGTTGCCCCTGCATTCTTCAATCCAAAGGGCATTACCTTGTAGCAGTAGCTGGACAGTTTTGTCATGAATGTTGTTTTCTCCTCGTCACGGGGGTGCATCCGTATCTGGTTGTACCCCGAGAAGGTGTCCAAGAAGCTGAGTAGCTTACAGCCTAACGCGTTGTCGACCAAAGAGTCAATGCTGGGCTGAGGGTACGAGTCATTCGGACAGACTTTGTTGAGGTCCATGAAATCCACACACATTCTCCACTTGCCGCTTGCCTTCTTTACTAGTACCATATTGGCTAGCCACTCAGGGTACTGAATTTCCCTGATGTGGCCCGCCTTTAGCAGTTTCTGGGTCGCCTCTCTGACGACCTATCGTCTTTCTTCGTTGAACTTCCGACGTCTCTAGCGCACTGGGCGGACCTGGGGGTCCAAAGTTAGGTGGTGGCATAGGAAGTCGGGATCAATCCCTGGCATGTCAGCTGCAGACCATGCAAAGGAGCTCAGGTGTCGTGACAGAACAACTGCTATCTGGTCCTGATCATCCTGGCTCAAAGCTTTGTCGAGCTTGAAGGTCTTACCCTTGATCACCCGTTCCTGCACCTCTCCCGCGGGCTCTGGTCTTCTGTCAGGGATGACCTCTTCTGAGTCCGAGTGCTCCCTAGCGGGTGAGTGGAACGTTACTGAGCACAGCCCCTTCTTTGTTTTGAGGCTGTTTTCGTAACACTTCCTGGTTGTTTTCTAGTCAGATTTGATGGTGATGACCGTTCCCTCTAGGGAGGGCAGCTTCATCTTCATGTGCATTGACGAGGGTACCGCTCCTAACTTGTTTAATGCTGGCCTACCCAACATAATGTTGTAAGCTGAAGGGGCATTGACTACGAGGTACCTGATGTCCACAGTGTGAGATCTCTGCCATCTGTGAACGTCATCCTTAATTCAATGTGCCCTCTGACCTCGACCTGGTCTCCTGTAAACCCATATAGGCAGCCGTCGTATGGCCTCAGCTGATCAGAAGACAACTGTAGCTTCTGGAAGGTGGACCAGAACATCACGTCTGCAGAGCTCCCTTGGTCCACGAGGACGCGGTGGACCCTTCTGCCGACAGTGACTACAGATATCACAATTGGGTCATTGTCGTGGGATACCACGTCCAGACGATCTGCCTTCGTGAAGGTCAGGTCGGGCTATGGAAACTGATTGGCCTCCACTTCCTGCAACGTCATGACCTCTCTAGCATATCTTCTTCTTTGGGAGGCAGTGCATCCTCCTCCTCAGAATCCCCCCGCGATGGTGTTGATTTACCCATGAGTGGGTACTTCGTGCCCTTGGTCCCCTATCGGGGCTGCTACCACCATGTCTCCCTGTGATTCCTGTAGGTAAGGCATTAAAAAACCATTTCTTACCAGATCATCCAGCTGATATCCCAAGGCGAGGCAATTGCCCAAGGTGTGACCATGCGCCTGATGGAAATCACACCACTGGTTTCTTCAGGGGCCCAGCTGCTTATCAGACTTTAGGGGAGCCTTTAATCTGCTTGCCACCTCTGGGAGCGCTATGAGTTCCTTGAGCTCGATTTTGAAGCTGTGCCTGGTGGGCTTGGGCCTCTTGGATTCGTAAGGCGCGGTCTTCGCCTTCTTTTCAACAGCGGTGGCGTGGACCCTTGGGGGTTGAGCACGTCCCGCTGTGCGAGGTTTGGTCAGATCAACCCTCGCACGCTTCTCTGGTACACGTTCTTCTACTGTGATGTGAGCGATCGCCCTGCACTGGATCTCATCGAATGTCCTTGTTGGACGCCGTATCAGAGCGTCATTGAAAGGTCCTGGGAGGATTCCTCTCTCAAAGGCATGCATAATCATAGCCTCGTCTTTGGTCTGCAATTTTACCACCAATGCTCCAAACCGATTGAGGAAGTCTTTTAGTGGATCATCATCTGGGTGTGGAAGGCCGTTATGTGAGCTTCTGGGTCTTCCACGCCTGTGAAGGTAATTTTTGGGATCACGAAGGACGCAGGTATCACTGTCTCCATGATTTCTCGTGAGAACGGCATCGGACGGTCCTTGACTGGGGGTGCGGCTCCTTGCTCCGCCACAGCCCGCTCTCTTATCCCCCTTCTCAATTCTTCGTTCGCTCTACGTAAATCCTCATTAGCCGCCAATGAAGCGTTCAAGTCTGCCCAAAACTGATCTTGCCTAAGGGCCTAGTCAGCGTGGGATGCACCGAACACTTGCTGGAGATTACGGATGGTCTCCATGAGTTCCTGGATTGTGGCCGTATGATCACCCTCATCTCTTCCTGAACCACCTTGCCTCGTGCTCCTCATGTTGGTGATTCTACTGTGGATGAGACCCAGTTTTAACGGGCCCCATGGAGGTGCCAAATGTTCCTGCCGGTTGACTCTCCCGTCAGTTGACTTTTACGATCGCTTGAACCTTCTCTCTCTCTTTGTTTGAACAGCTGAACCTGCAAAGAAAGAAAGATGGGCGCCCTAGCGGCCGTTTGCACTCCGACGCTCAAGTCAAGATTAGGGCAAGAAACACTAATGTATAGCAAATAGTTCTAGTCTCAAATGCTGCGTACCTTTGGGAATGCTTTGCTAACTATTTTATAGCCCTTCTAGGGTTCCTGCCGCGCCTATCCTTGTGTCCCTGCTGTAACATCCCGCCAAAATACTACTCATATTTATATAAAGGAAAATAAAGGTAACAAATAGATTGAAGTGAATAAAATTATATATATGTAATGAAGTTTCTCCTCACAGGGAGTTTAATACAAATTCGATCAATTTTCCAAAAACGTAAACAAAATTACATTAAAATAGAAAGACAGGCGATCTCCTAACAGCAAAAGGCGATCTCCTATCAGAGAACGACGATCTCCTATCAGAAAACAGAAGAAGGGTGATCGCCTAACAGAAAAAGGAACAGGAGATCTCCTTCCGGCGACCACTCACAGAGGAGCTCTACTTCCTGCAACATCATCTGCTCCCGTGTAAATTATACACGATCATCACAGGTTTAAGAAAAAGCCAAACACAACGCCGAAATCACAGGGTAAGCTAGATATTTGAAAGAGAGTTTAGATATGAACTTTAAAATCAAGGTAAAACAAATTCAAGATACCCACGTAAACCATCAACTAAACACATATTTCACAATATTCTCAAGAGTCGTTCTATTTCACATAATGCATCAAGTGTCTATCAATTCAATGTTTCTCATTTCTCACGTCAGACTTCCACTGACTCATCACACAAGACACTTGACACTACTTCCGGAAGACTCATGCGTTGAACTTAGCATCCAGAGACCTGCACCTGTCATACTTCATTTGCTGTAATGTTTCCATAGCCATGCGCATCAACACAATCTCGATCTCAATTTCATCACTCTCACAGTATGACAGGGTTAATCCATATAACAGGCCGAGCTCGTTCTTTTTCACATGGCTCACCCATTCATATGAACCTCCTTCGACTCTCACCAACTGAATAACTTCCTCTATGTGATTCCATTATCTCAGCAGAGTCAGGATCGCCTCATTCACAGGATACTCACAGATCAATACACTTCTTAACCAAATCTCAACACGGTATTTCCTTTCCTGAAAATACTATGTCTTGATCCCACATTCACGACATTCCACACATCATATAACACTTAAATGAATGATTCCAATCACAGAAAAACTCTTGCCAAGGTTCAGATTTTCGAATATCACGTTTAAATCTCAAACAGTTTCAAACAACACCAAAAATAGGGGAGTTCGAAAAAAACAACGCCAAAACCGGCGATCTCGTTCAAAAACAGGGGATTATACAATAACAGTTGAAAACCGGCGACCACGTCGCCCCATCATCTCAAACATCTACTATAAGGTTTTTCGTTGGAAATAAGGCTAGCTTCCCTTACCTGGACTAGCGCAAAACTTTCAGAGCTCCAAAACCCAACGAAGCTTAAAGATGCCTTAGCTCTGTTTTCAGCGTCTGGTCTGTAGAACTTGCAGAGAACCTCTTAGGTGCTCGAAGGGCAGTCGTCGCTGGTCGCACTGGTGCTTGTCAGTTTGCTCTGTGCCTCCAGGAGTTGGACCAGAGCCTCTTCAAGCTTCTTCTCCTTCAGAGTAAGCTCCTTCCTAGAAGCCTTGAGATCCTCCGCCTGCTGGTCGCTCAGTTGGCGCAAGGAAGAAATCTCAGCCGCCTGTTGGTCGCTCAGTTGGCGCAAGGAGGAAGTCTCAACCTTTAGATGTATGTTCTGTCCCTTCAGCTCCATGGCTTGACTATCTAGAGCAGTCACAGCCTCGCCCATCAGGAGCTCGGTCCTGATAGTCTCCTGCACCTGTAGACAGTAGTCTTTTCTGGTCCTCTCCACCATATTGCTTAGCATTTTCACCGAATCTTGAGAAGCTTCAAGGTCGCTCATCAAGGAGGTTTTGTCGTGCTCAAGCTCTTGAATTCTCTTTCCCAAGAGCTCCTGCTTGTGCTGCTGGGTAGAGAATTGCAAGGAGAGCACCAGGTTATTGTCCAGACGTGCATCCACATCCTGCGCGCTCCATGAGTCGAATCCCTTGTTTTTAATGCAGTGCCTTGCCAAGGAGATTACCCTGCTGAGGTTCTCGTTAGTAATTCCAGGAATGTTCAGTTGTGAAGAAGCCCCACCGCCTTGAGAGGTCGTAGCAGTGGTTTGCATTGGTGGTGAGACAGGAGGCCTTGGTGCATCCCCAGCAGGTGGGTTGGGTGAGCTTGGCGTTTGGCTCACTGGTAATGGTGGAGCAGGGGGAGTTGAAGAGGAAGGAAGGGTGCTTGGAGAAGGTGGCGGTGGGGGAGATGATGGTGCGGAGGGCGTAGGTGCAGGTTGAGAGGTAGGAGATAAGGCTTCATCTTCTTCTTTTTCCTCAACCTGCAGCACTTCAGTGTCTCCAGCTTCAACTGCTGAAGGTCCCCCAGTCTCCTGCCGGGTCCTCTGCGACGAAGGAGGGGAACATCAGAACTCTCCTCTTCGGTCGAAGCAACAGTAGCAGCAGCAGCAGGAGTAGCAGCAGAAGCAGCAGCGGCAGTGGCTGCATGAGCAGGGAACGCTTTGACCAGCTTCCTCTTTTTCTTTTCAGCCTCAGGACCCCTTGCAGGTGCCACCGAGAGTGGAGGAGCCACAAGTACCTCAGAGCTGGAGGATGTGGAAACAGGAGCAGTCTCGGGCCCGATTGTTGTAGAAGCAAACCTGGACTGAGCCAGTGCTCGCAAGGCTTGCCTCCTATCTTTCCTGGAAGTCATATCTACATCAGAGGCCAAGAGGAAAAATCAGATAACAAGACTGAAACAGTAAATGTACATGAGGATGCTATGCAGATGCATGGAGTGATGAAAGGGTTAAGGAGGAAGGGTGGTCTACCTATGTACTTTTTCAAGGACACTACATCAAACTCGTGCTTGATGAGAGTAGCAGAGCTGTACTTTACCCCTCGCAGAAGATTGCATAGTTCGTGCTCGTAGGGGGTCAGGGTTTCCAAATCCCTGGGTTTTTTGAACTCGACCCCTGGGACCCAGTAGAGGGGAAATCCTTCGAGCATAATGGGATCCCGAGGAGTAGCCGAGATCATGTAAAATCTGCCTTTCCAGTCTTTGAAGGATTGCTGGTATAGGCCCAAGATAACCCTGCCAGCAACCCCGTTTAAACTGACCCAAGACCGGTCCCCTGGTTTCTTCGTCTCAAAGAAATAAAGGAAGACGTCGACCGAGGCAGGGTGACCGAAATGGTCGCACAGAATCTCAAATGCCTGAATGAAGGCCCAGGCATTTGGATGGAGCTGGCAGGGGGCGACGTTCAGTTCCATCATCAACTCCTTCTCAAAGAAGGTGAAAGGCAAGCGTAGCTTCAGTCTCTTGAAGATGGCGGAATATACAAAGGTGAAGGGTACCCCATTGGTAGCCCTGTCGTCAGCACAGACAGGTATCCCTCGTGGAGGAATACGTACGACCACTCGGAAGTCATTCTCCCTGTGAACGGCGCACGTGGGTTCGTCTGGGTCGCTGCTGAGAATGGTCTTTAGGTGGTTTGGAGGGAGTTGTGTGGAGGTCTCAGCCAGGAGCACCAAAGGAGCCCACTCGTACACCCTGGCTTGGTCTGTGGGGAAGGTTGCGTCAGGTTGGGGTGGAGTTGGTGTAGAGGATGACGACGGTGCAGGCCTTGGGGGCTGGGTACCGGAGGAAGAGGCAACGAGGCGTGCCGTTTGCCTTACGCGAGCCATTGCCGAAAGCTGCAACGGAGGAAAGGAAGGAGCAAAATTAGATGAAAGAGAGAAGAGGGAAATAATGAATGGTTCGGTAGAAAATAGAGGGAGAGAGCAAGAAAGAAGGTTCAGGTGAAGAAGAGGAATAAGGAGAAGCAGAGATTGAGAAAAAAAAAAAACAGTGAACCATGGCGCGGGTTTAGAAGAAGAAAATAGAGAAGATGAATGAACAGTGATGAAAAATATGAATGCAAACGGTAGAAATGCTCTAAATACACCAAGGGAGAAGAAAAGACAAACCTTTTTATGATCGGAGAAGGGTGGAAGAATGAAAGATCGAAGAGAATGTGCGCGCAGAGAGAAGGCTGAGGGTTCTGGGAGACAGATTGAGTATGCTGAAGAAGGTGATGCAATAGTGCTAGCGCGCGCCTCTTTTGAATGAAGGGAACGGTAGCGACACTCAGTACGAGCCGTTGATGCGTCCACGTGTCGAGAGATAAAGCGTGGAAGTCATAACGTTAAAGAGCAGACACGTGAGCGGCACGTGACGTGGCCTCACCTACCATGTGGATCGAAGGTGCGACCACTTAGTCTCTTTGCTGAGAACAAGTTCACAGCTCGAGACTGGGGGGCTTGTGATCCGGTCGATCATCCGTAGTCAGTGACGTCAGCTGCAGATGACCACGTGTACCAGTCACGGGGTGACACGTGGCATGAGATGGCAGGCGAATCAGGGAGGAGACCACAGAGAATGGTGATCAATGGTCAGTTACCAAGTGGCCACCACCCCCAGAGCGGTGCCTAGATAAGCGCCTGGAAGCACCGCACGGACGTCGGTGGATAGTGATGAGCCACCGCACGGACGTCGGTGGATAGTGATGGAGCACCGCACGGACGTCGGTGGATAGTGATGGGGCACCGCACAGACGTCGGTGGAAGGCCTGGAAGCACCGCACGGACGTGGGTGGATAGTCATGAGCCACCGCACGGACGTTGGTAGATAGTGATGAGCCACTGCACGGTCATCGGTGGATAGTGATGGGGCCCGTTCAGTCATTGGTGCATGCAGAGAGAGATCGGTCGTCGGGGTTCTTGCCAACACGCGTTAAGCAGGGACCCAGGTTCCCAGCGAGAGCGTTACGCATGCACCTCGCATGATGCCCACTCAGAGGACGTGCGGTGAGACCATGCAGGCAGGATGCGCCCGGTGGGTGTGCTTAGAATAGCCACACCCGGCGCTCTCCTGGGAGCATGCACTCACTCAGAGGACGTGTGGAGAGGCCATGCAGGCAGGATACGCCTGGTGGGTGTGCTTAGACCAGCCCCACCCGGCGCTCTCCTGGGAGCATGCACTCCTTCAGACAGAAGAAACGCGCTAAGTTACTCCACAAGAGGATAACTTAGCCGCACAAGAGAAATACGCAGAAGCCTTCCAGGTGTGACACGTGTACGGTCAGATTCCAGTTGCATGCCTCCACGTGTCACCATCTGGGAGAGAAGCGTGGCCCAAGTATAAAGGTACTCTACCTTATGTCAGGTACACACAAGATTACAAGTTTACACAAATTCACTACACTTAGTTTCTGAGTCATTGTGGGAGTGTTCTTACACGTGGCACAGTGATAACAGAATTCAGTTCCAGAGAGAGAGAGAGTGGATCTGAGCACACACGAGTCTCACAGAGAGATTTAGTGAGAGTTTTCGGTGTTCTTGTTGCCTGACTTGAGCGTTGGAGTGCACACGGCCGCTAGAGGCGCCGTCTGTGTTATTTTGCAGGCATTGTTTGGAGTTCCAGCGGAGGTTCTTGGAGCGTTCTTGCAGAACACGCAGTTGCAGAAGGCTAGACGAAGGAGTGACGAGGCTCATCCTCCACGTTCAAGTCCGCGGCAGGATCAGTGATCAAGACCAACCAAATGATGAACCAAACTCATAATAATGAGCCCAAAACTGAGAGCAACAAATAAGAGTAAAAGAGACAAGAACATAAATGGAATGGAAAATGGAAGGAAATGAAAGAAGGAACTTATGGAGGTGGTGGTGGATGGTCATGCCACTTGGTGTGTGGATACCACCAAGATAAGTGTTAGGCCACCACTTAAGAGCTTCATTCTCATCAAGATAAGACCAAAAGGAAGAGGAGATAATACTCACTCAAGCTCACACAATATTTGTGCAGAGTAACTTTACTTCAATTTTAACTTGTTTTATTCTTAAGAAGACCAACAGGAAGAACTTGAGATGCTCTGGTCTTTGTCTATTTCTCCCTCTGGTGAGGTCTTCACTTGAATGTTGAGATGACGTTTCATAGTGTGCATCCTTGGTAATCTTCTTATTGTCTTGGTTCATATCATGCCCCCCAGGTTTGAGAGAATTCGACCTCAAATTTAGAACTCTTGCAGATAACATAGTTAGTTTGTTCACATATAAGATAGGGCAAGGTGTGGGATGTGAAACAAACTTATGTTCTTTGAGCTTGGGGAGTTCAAAAGGGCAAGCTCTTCTTACAAGTCATGTTGGAAAAGAACATTTGGGGATGAAAGGGTTTGGCGATAAAAATCCTCTCAAAAGGGAAGAACCCTTAGGAGGTGTTTGATGTTCATCCCAAAATTTCTTTGACCAAGATGTCAAGTAATTAGATTTATTTGGTAATGAAAAAAGACAAAGAAGAAGGACACCTTGGAGGTGCAGGTGGTAGCATGGCACGAGTCAACATGATCGATTTAGTTGTGTAAGATGGTATTTTGTGACTCGGTTTATCTTTTCTTTCTTTCTCTTTTTTATTTTCTTTTTTGTTTTTCATTTTTATTTGATCTTTATTTTCAAACATTGATGTGAGTTGATTTTAGATTGATTCATTTAGGTGACACTTTTTCATTAAGATTGAGATTACTTAGCAATTTAAGGTGAGAAACCTAAGGAAAATCCCCACTTGACATTAACTTAACAAGTGTTAAGTTGATGTGAAGGTTCATTTCCAAAGATCAAAAGAAAAACACAATTATGGTGAAGATGAATCACAATATATGGTGCGAAAATGAAGAAAGAAAACTAAACAAAACACATGAACCGAATAGAAACAAGGAAGCAAGAACAAGACATATTTAGGATTTGAAATGGAATGGAAATGGAAATGAAAAGAATGAGTGAAAGAAAACTTAGGAGGATGAAGCTACAGAAGGATCACACCACTTGGATGGTGGTTTGCTCCAAGATGACTGAGGAATGCCGCCACTTGAGAGCTCTCTAATTCTCACAAGATAAGACCATGGTGTAAGGAGACAATGCTCACAATACTCTAACACAATTTGTGTATAGTAACATTACTCTTCATTCAACATTTTAAAATCATTTGGTAGGCCTCCTTATTTATAGGTTTAGAAGCCTTGGAGAGCAAGCTTAAGGGGTAGGATGGGGATAACAAAAAGTGGGGCTGCCTAGGGTATTGACTTTAGTCAAACCGCACCATCATCCTAATCTTTTAGAAGATAGGTAAAAAATGCAACATTTGATAGTACACCCCTCTTCTATTGCTAAAGGCACCTATTTGCTAGTACACCCCCTCTCTAATACTTAAGGACACCTATTTTACTAACATTACAAATAAAGAAAACAATTGATGCTCAGCACCCAAAGCTTGTGCTCTACTTCTTGTAATCCTCTGAGGTAAAATGGGAGTTGAGGCAATGGTTGGAGCATCCTGACTTGGCCCTTGGTCTTGTGTTATGCTCATAGTCTGCCTCCTCTGAGGTTGGGCCTGGTCAGTAGGCGTATTCCCTTCTAGGTCCTCATCAAACATGGTGCTTTTAGTTAGACAGTTGGCAGTGATGTGCCCAAAACCTAAACATTTAAAAAATTTATTTTGGAGGTTTTGGTGGGTGACTTAGGGGTAGAGGTAGAAAGGTTATCTTTAGAAACTTCTTGGTGAGTATTGGTTTCATTTGAAAAAGGGGAAGGAGAATTTTTTTAGAAATAGTGTTTGCATCCTTCCTTGAAGATTGGTAGAAGCCATCACTATGAGTATTTTAGAAAGTTGTTTTCTTCAAAATTTGTGATTCCACCTTGATGGCTAGGTGAAACAACTTCTTTAAAGAAGAGTACTCATATACTTCTACAACATCTCAAATTTCTCATCTCAAACCACTCACAAACATAGTTGTACCGGCCAGTCCTCAAACACCGAGAATAGCTAGTAATGGTGAGCCACGTGAGCTGGGTCCTATGACATGGGTCAGAGCCACGTGGGTTGGGTCCCACGAGTAGCATGGGCCAGTGGGCTGATTATTCATCAGCATATCGATCACCAGAGTGGAACGATGTGTCCTCGTCATGCAACAGGGTGATGAGTCCTCTGCAACAGAGTGCGACGATGTGACATCGGTCTTGGGTCTTTCGAGCAGTTGAACTAGATCATGGAAGGTGGGTCCTAAGAACAAGACTAGTTATCAGTAAAATGCCCAAGGTAGGGAGGAGCCTAGGTCACGAAGTACCCATGTGTGTGGTAGGGAAGCACAGTTAGGTGCAGAGTCTTGAAGGGTTTGAGTGCCCATCAGGATTAAGGTTTCCAAGTGAAGCTACATTCATGGCACGCGAACAATAAGGGGACTCCCAGGAAAGATGGCCCTAGAGATTAGGTGCACGAGGGGGTACCCAGGTGGCCATCCTGTTAGAACTTGCACTCCAGTTAAAGGAATCCTTACGTGCTAGATTACCCTAAGACTGGGTAATAGCAGTGCAGCGGTATTCCTGCAGAAACCCTAAATATGGGTAGCGGCACAGAGGAAACCCTAGACTATATAAAGGGTAGTAAAACACTTCACAAAGGTACACAGTT
Organism: Phaseolus lunatus; assembly: GCA_013389735.1. Taxonomy (NCBI): domain Eukaryota; kingdom Viridiplantae; phylum Streptophyta; class Magnoliopsida; order Fabales; family Fabaceae; genus Phaseolus; species Phaseolus lunatus. The sequence continues at coordinate 19,446,805 of CM023861.1, read as the reverse complement.
TTCAGACCTAAACCTAGATACTATACACTTGGTGTGCTTGCCCCAGTATTGACTTGAGCGTCGGAGTGCAAATGGCCTCTAGGGCTCCCCTTCTATCTTTGCAGGTGCAGGTTGTTTCGATCCAGCGAAGCTATTACCAAAGGAAGATGAAGGAGGAGCAGGATTGTCGTAGGGTCAACAGACAGGATAGTCAACTAGCAAGAACATTTGGTGCCCACCGTGGGGCCGAAATAAAACAAGGTCCCATTCACAAGTGAAAGGGGGGAATCTAGTGACATGAGAAATACCAGACAAGGATCTGTCCCACCAAATGGGGGTGAAGGCGTCACCATGCAACAACTCATGGAAACGATGCGCGCCCTCCAGGAGACAGTGGCAAAATCTAGGGTGGATCAGGCACATATTCAGATGGACCTAGCCGCATCACAGGCCAGGAACGAAGAGTTTCACAGGGCAAATGAGGAATTGCGCATGAATTTGCGTAATTTGCAGCAGATAGGGGATTGCGTGGTGGATGATCAAGCCCCAACTACACCACCCAGGGTAATGATGTGATTCCACTAGCCACAATAACATGATTCTTTGATATTCTATGGAATCAACTTGAGTTGGCAGAGATTAGGCACTTTTATAGAAGAGGATCAATGTTCTATATTTCAAGAACTCACCAAATCTTGCACCAAAAACCAAACTCACATGGAAGCTCCATTTACTATCAATTGAACCGATTAAAAAGTTGGAAAACAAGTTTGAACCGAACAAGAAAGAAGGAAAACAGAAAATGAACCGTTCAAAATCAAAGAAAAGGAAGAATAGTTGCTGGAAAACTGAAAATAGAACCAAAAACTCAAGAAAACCAACTCAAAACATGAACAACTAAAGAGAAAAAAGGAAGGAGAATAGAAAAATTATGAAAATGGATGTAGATTGGTATGAACACGCCACTAGAAGTGATCGATGCTCCTAGATGAGTGTGCTGTTGAACCAAGTGGTGTTCAAGGTTTTGAAGAATCCAAATCCTTTGAAGGATGATGAAGCTTCTGCTTGCTTGGTGCTGCTGTGCTGTTTTATTGTTTTGTTCTGGGGTAGTTTAAAGTGTAATCCAACCTTAGATTAAATCTCAAAGCAATTAGCATCTCAGTTTTTGATAAAACAAAAGTGTTTTTCAAACTAAGTTGAAACAACCGATTGTTCTATCGAAACAACCGATTGTTTATACTTAGATGTTTTGAGAAAGTTTGAAAACTGTTTTTGAATGGAGAAAACTGTTAAAGTGACAAAACAACCGATTGATTCGAGGAAACAACCGATTGTTTGTTTTGGAACCATAATAGAAAAATTGTTTTCTTTGACTGAGCTTTAAATGATTTGAAACTGAATACGCTCCAGTCATTAAATGCTTTGACCAATCTTTCTGAAAGCTTTTATGGGTTTGTTAAGATTTGATAAACAAACTTCCTTTTATATAAATTCAGAAAATCTTTTTTAAAGGTGAGAATGCTTTTGAAAAAAGTTGGAACTAAGAACTAAGAGAGTTTTCAAAGTGCTGAGATTGCTTAAGTGCTAGAGAGATTGATCAAAGTGCTGGAATAGGATTCTACTTGTATTGATTTCAGATCTTCATCTGTAACAAGTGTAATCTGTGTAACTGCTGAAACATTTCTTTTCTGTATTGTTGCTGAGATTGGCTGTGTGTTCTTGAGGGGTTCAAGATCAGCAATCTTAGTGTTGACCAAGGAGAGTGTGTGTCTTGAGGTTTTCAAGGTCATTCTCTTGGTTGTTGTGTAAGTGATCAAGGAGTGATTGCTTAGTGGATATCCTCAGGGGTTCTGAGAAGACTGGATGTAGCTCTGGGTTGGAGTGAACCAGTATAAACAACTGTGTACAATCTCTCTATCTCTTACTCTTTAAATTCAGTTTGTTTGTTGTTTACTGATAAAAACAACCGATTGTTTCGAAGAAACAACCGATTGTTTTTCTGACAGTGCAGTTTTGCTTACTGTTTTGACTAACTGAATTGCTTAATCAATTGGTTTCTGAGATAAACTCATTCTAGCTTCAAAAAGATTGCGAAAACCTCTTTAAATAATTCACCCCCCTCTAGTTTAAAGCCATAATTTCTAACATGTGCTGCCGCCACTTGAGGACAGCATGGATCCTTCAAGATAAGACTAGAGAAGAAGGCTCAAAGCTCTCCAATGTTCTCTCAACATTTGAGTAGAGTTTCTTTACTATCAATTTCAATCTAGAAAATACAATGAGGGAGGCCTCCTATTTATAGCATGAGGAGCCTTGGAGAACAAGTTGTGAGGGTAGTAAGGGAAGACACAATATGGTGCAGCCTAGGTCATTGACTTTGGTCAATGCCACACCATTTCACTCATTTCTAGAAGGTAGGGTTTCCTTCCTTCCCTAATGGACTTCATAAGCCTAAACTTATAACTTCACCTCCTTATTTACTTCTACACCTATCTACTAATACACCCCCTCTAAGACTCCTAACTAAAGACTAAAAGATGCTATAACAATAGAGGTTTCTAATGTTTCCCTCTAAGCACCATCAACCAAAGAAATTACAAAAAGAGAGAATAATTGTTCCCTAGATCCTAAAACTTTGAAGGGTGATCAGTCATCGGTATGTCCCCTCAGAGAAGGGTGATCAGTCATCGGTGTTCCCAATCAGAGAAGGGTGATCAGTCATCAGCGTGACGATCACCAGAAAGGGCTGATGTCTCCTCGTCACTCCGCAGGGTGATCAGTCCTCGGCAACAGAGTGTGACGAGGTGACATCGGTCTTGGGCGATTTGAACAGCGTAGACAGAACAGCTAAGATTGGTTCCCAGTGTGGGCCAATGACCAGTTAAATACCCAGAGGTAGGGAGAGAGGCCTGGATGACGAAGAGCCTATGCGGGTAGCAGGGAGAGCACAGTTAGGTTCAGAGTCCTGAGGGGTCGAGTACTCATCAGAACTAGGGTTTCCCTGTAAAGGCTACATGCATGGCATGTGAACAGTGAAGGCACTCCCAGAACAGGTGGCCCCAGAGACTAGGTGCACAAGGAGGCATCTAGGTGGTCACCCTGTTAGAGTTTGCACTCCAGAGAAGGAAACCTTATGTGCTAGATTACCCTAAGATTGGGTGATAGCGGCGCAAGGGTATTCCAGTAAACCCTGAATATGGCTAGCAGCGCAGTAAACCCTAATTAGGTTTAGCGGCGCAGTAAACCCTAGACTATATAAGGGACAGTAAAATACTTCATAAAGGTACGCAGTTTCTAGACCTAAACACAGAGAAACTCGATACATTGGTGTTGCTTGCCCAATCTTGACTTGAGCGTCGGAGTGCAAACGGCCTCTAGGGCGCCCCCTTTCTCTTTTGCAGGTGCAGATTGCTTCGAAAGAACCAAGCACGTATCAACGTGAGGGAGGAGGCGTGTGAGTGTCGTGGAGTCAACTGACAGGCGAGTCAACCGGCAAGAATAGGAGGTTCAGCAGCTGACAGGTCGGATGGCTGCCCTTTCCAGATTTGTATCAGCTGAGGGAGATAAAGGTCACCCCTATTTTCAGTGCTTGAGGAGGAACAACAGGTTCTTGTGGACAAAGGAGTGTGAGGAAGAATTCCTCAAGCTTAAGGAATACCTGGCTAGCCCACCAGTTTTGTGCAAACCTCAGCCTGGCATCCCGCTATGCTTGTATTTCGCAGTCACTGAGAAGGCAGTGAGCTCAGTTCTGGTGCAGGAGCAACATCAAAACCAAAAGCCCATCTATTTCATTAGCAAAGTGTTGCAAGGGCCTGAGGTGAGATACCAAGCCATAGAGAAGGCAGCACTGGCCGTGGTGTTCTCTGCATGAAGGCTTCACCATTACTTCCAGAGTTTTATAGTGGTGGTGATGACAGACCTGCCCATTCGCAAGGTTTTACAGAAGCCAGATGTAGCAGGAAGGATGGTGTGATGGACAATGGAGTTGTTAGAGTTTGACATACAGTATGAGCCCAGAGGTCCAATCAAAGGCCAAATCTATGCTGATTTTGTGGCCGAGATGTCCTCAGCGGAAACCCAGCAAGACGAGCCCGACTTCAGATGGGTGCTCTCGGTAGATGGGTCCTCTAATCAGCAAGACAACGATGCTGGGGTGATCTTGGAAGGACCAAAGGGGCTGTTGATTGAGCAGGCTCTACGGTTTGCCTTCAAGGCCAGCAACAATCAGTCAAAGTATGAGGCTTTGATCGTTGGAATGCTGTTGGCCAAGGAGATGGGTGCGCAGAGCCTTCTAGCAAAAAGTGACTCCCTATTGGTCACGGGCCAAGTGGTGGGAGAGTACCAAGCCAAAGACCCCCAGATGGCCTCCTACCTAGAGTATGTCCAGGTGTTGAAGAGTTCATTTGCAGCTTTTGAGTTGGTGCATGTTCCCAGAGATCAGAATGCTCGAGCCGACTTATTAGCAAAACTCGCGAGCTCGGCCAAGGGGGGCGGACAGAGGACGGTCATCTAGGAGACCCTGAGGACGCCTCGCACCTATACGGTCGACAATTTGGTAGGAGTCCACTAGATTAACAAGTCGGATGGTGGGAAGAGGAGTCATCGGTCGTTGACCCAAGAAACCTTGAAGAAGCCACGGGTCAACGCCTTTTCGGCGGTGGAGGAGGAGTCGTCACAAGCTTGCCTGGTGTAGGGAGGAGAAACGTGGATGACACCTTATAAGCGCTACTTGGCTGATGTGATGTTGCCAATGGAGCTGATCCTGCCGCTTGACTCGAACGTGGAGGACTGCCTCGTCACTCCTTCGTCTAGCCCTCTGTTCTGCAGGAACGCTCCAAGAACCACCGCCGGAACTCCAAACGCTACCTGCAAAACACACAGACGGCGCCTCTAGCGGCCGTTGTAGCTCCGACGCTCAAGTCAGGCAACAGGAACACCAAAACTATATCTGAATCTCTCTGTGAGACACGTGTGTGACTGAAACTCTCAGATGTGTGAGCTATGAGAATCTGAAAAAACCTCCCTCTAATTTCGTTAAGAGTTTGTATATATACCTGAGTTTTTCTCTCTCCTGACGGTTATTCCTCTTGACACGTGGATAACGTCTGGTCGTACATGTGTCATCATCTGGAGTGTCTGCAGCTGAAACGTTACTTCCACTGTGCCCCTGCGACTAAGTTATCCATACAGGGAGTAGCTTAGTATACAGGTTACTCTGGGCGCAACCTTAACATGGCGAGCTGGTTAACCCTGGGCATTGCAGCTCACACTACACATGGTGGCAGATATGCCACTTATCCTCTGTACTTAGACCATACAACAAGTGCTTGCCAAGTCTTCTCAAACACCCGGCGATGTGCTCTTTCGGCGACTTGCTGACCACCTGATCTCCTAACCTTAACACATGGCGATCATGTGCAATCTGGGCGATTACTCATCCATACCGGCGATGACCGATTACTCATCCTCAGCCGATAGGCGATTACTCACCTCAAGGCGATAGGCGATTACTCATCCTCAAGCCGATAGGCGATTACTCACCTCAAGGCGATAGGCGATTACTCAACATCACAGGCGACAGGCAATTACCATTCTGAGTGATCGCCTCTCTGCTTCGCCTGCTATCCTCTACCACGTGTTACTCTGTGAATGGTCCACGTGGTCAACTGCTGCTGATGTCATCGACTACCGATGACCGACCGGAACACAAGCCCCCCAGTCTCGAGCTGTGAACTTGTTCTCAGCGAAGAAACTAAGAAATCGTCTTCTGGCGGTCTACAGCAGCGCACACTCTGGTACTAACACTGTTTCATTCCTTCGTCTTCGCCTTCAAACATTCAAAGCATCTCTCTAGATCATCTAGAGATTCACCTTCTTTGTTTTCTTCTTCTCAAACGCGCTGGAGTTCGCTGCGTTTCTTCTCTTTAACTCTCTGCATGTGACTAACTATTAACTAGCTTAGGCTTTAGCGCGATCTACCTGCAACCCCTCAAACTTGGCCTCTGACTTGATCGCGGCTAACTGTTGCCTTAGCATTTCCTTCAACATAACTTTGTGCTGGATGACTGACTTAACGGGCCTAAACGCTTCGGCTTCACGCAGCAGAACTTGCTTCTACCACCGACCACCGACTAGCATGTTAGCGCACCACCGATCAGTCATCGCGCTTCTGGCTTCGCTGCAGTTCTCTGCCACACCAGCGCTGAGTGCGTAGAGGGTCTGAACACCAACTATGACGCCTGTGTTTTGGGGAAGAAAAGTGCTTCTCGATGACCCCTCTTGTCCCAACCTTGCTGTAAGAAGTCGTGGGTGAGGTCTTGCTTCTCTCACCTCAGCGTCGCTGTAAAAAGCAGAGGGAAGGGACTTGGCTCTCTCGCCTCAACCTTGCTGTAAAAAGCAAAGGGAAGAGGACTTTTCCTCATGCCTCAGCCTTGCTGTACAAAGTCGAGGTGAGGACTTGGTTCTCTCACCTCAACCTTGCTGTAAGAAGCAAAGGGAGAGGACTTTCTCTCTTGCCTCAGCCTCGCTGTACAAAGTCGAGGTGAGGACTTTCACTCGCCTGCACCTTGCTGTACAAAGTCGAGGGAGGACTTTCTTCTTTCTCGCCTGCACTCGCTCAAAGGCAAGGAGGTCTTCCTCTGTTGCCTACACTTGCTCAAAGGCAAGGAGGACTTCCTCTGTTCTCGCCTGCACTTGCTCAAGGGCAAGGAGGACTTCCTCTGGTGCCTGCACTTGCTCAAGGGCAAGGAGGACTTCCTCTGGTGCCTGCACTTGCTCAAAGGCAAGGAGGACTTCCTCTGGTGCCTGCACTTGCTCAAAGGCAAGGAGGTCTTCTTCTGTTGCCTACACTTGCTCAAAGGCAAGGAGGACTTCCTCTTGCCTCAATCTTGTTGTATAAAGCAGAGGAAGAGGACTTTCTCTTGCCTCAACCTTGCTGTATAAAGCAGAGGTGAGGACTTTCTCTGTTGCCTCAACCTTGCTGTAAAAAGCAGAGGTGAGGACTTTCTCTATTGCCTCAACCTTGCTGTAAAAAGCAAAGGAAGAGGTCTTTCTCTTGCCTCAACCTTGCTGTATAAAGCAGAGGAAAAGGACTTTCTCTCGCCTCAACCTTGCTGTATAAAGCAGAGGAAGAGGACTTTCTCTCGCCTCAACCTTGCTGTAAAAAGCAAAGGAAGAGGACTTTCTCTCGCCTCAACCTTGCTGTAGAAAGCAGAGGTGAGGACTTTCTCGTGGGTGCACGCTCCCAGGGGGGCGCCAGGCGTGGCCGTCTAAGCGCACACACTGGGCGCGCCCTACCTGCATTGCCTCATCGCGCGTTCACCGACGTCCCGACCGGCGAGGACCTCTTCGTCTGGAATCATACGAGGTGCATGCTTAATGCTCTCGCTGGGAACTTGGGTCCCAGCTTAACACGTGTTAGCAAGACCCCGATGACTGTGCACCGACCGAGTACTCACTCTTTACATGCACCGACGGCTGATCGTGGTCTGCATGCACTGATGGCTGATCGCGCTCTACATCCCAGCGCTTATCTGGGGGCTGATCTGCGGGTGGTGGCCACTTGGTAACTCACCACCGATCACCTGGTCTTGCACCTGGGCAAGGGGAACTTTAAACTGGGAACACTCGCACACTTTATGTACTGAAAATCTTTTATTGGGTGGCATCGTTAAAAAGAGTGCCCCTGATCTGCTCAACAGTTTTAATACACTAAGCATGTGTACAGCGCGATAGCGCATCTACTTTACAACTTAACGAAAGCAAGAAAGAAGCATGTAGCGTCCTGGGTTCTGGGAATAGTCGTTACGTCCAGAGTCGCCAGCCGACAAGCTCCGTTCTCCAACATCTCAACCACTCTGGATGGGGTCTCCTTTAACCGGCGATGACCGCCCTGGCGATGCTCACACGTGGGGCGATCATGCCTTCCGCTTCAGCTCTGGGAGCCCCCCCAGTGTAGCCTCTTCCATCACCTCACCTCCCCAAACACAGGGAGTTCATGCTGCTGGTCGCCTTCCTGGGACCCCGAAGCGCGATCACCTTGTGCCTTCTGCAGGTAATCGGTCAGGAATCCTGTCTCCACCAACTCAGCAAGCTGACGCCCCAACGCCAGGCAGTTACGGAGTGTATGTCCATAAGCTTGATGGAATTCACACCACTCATCCTTCCTCCCTCCAAGTACCCTGTCGGTTTTCTCTGGCACATGGAGTCTTGCTGCCACAGCAGGGATGGTGATCAGCTCCGCCAAACTTATCATGAAATCATACCTGGGGGGTGCGTTGCTTGCACGCCCCCTGTTCTGGTCCTTCCTTGGTGCATAAGGGCGAGACCTTCTCTGCTCCTTCCTCCCTTCCTTGACCTCATGCACCCGCGCCTGTTGCTGTTGATTCCCCTGACCTCCACGTGGCTTCGACGGTGCAACACTTCCTCTCTTCTCAGAGACCTCGGTCTCTGCTACTATGTGTGCCACCGCACGTCGCCGTATCTCGGTGAAGGTGGCAGGGTGGCTCCTGATGATCGATTCACTGAAAGGACCAGGGAGGACACCTCTCTTGAACGTATGCACCAGCATGTCCTCGTCCTTGCTGGGCAATCTCACCACCTGCGCCCCAAAGCGATTGAGGTAGTCCCTCAACGGCTCCCCCTGATATTGGCGCACGTCAAACAGGTCGTAGGACACTACTGGCGCAGGTCGGTTAATGATGTACTGCTCCGTGAACAGCTTCGCGAACTGATGGAAGGAAGTGACGTGGCCCTCTGGCAGGCTCACGAACCACTCCATAGCCACTCCGCTCAGCGTGCTCATGAACATCTTGCAGTACACAGCATCTGAACCTCCAGTCAGCATCATCTGAGTGTGGAAGGCTGTCAGGTGTGCTTTTGGATCTTCCGCCCCCGTGAACGACGCTTTCAGTCCCACCAGATTGGGAGGCACCACTGTGTTCATGATTTCGGGGGAGAAAGGCATAGGGAATGCTCGCGGAGGCGACAGTGGCGTCGACGTACTCTCTTCAGCTGCGCGCTCCTTCTGCGCCTGCAATTCCCTACGCAGCTCTTCATTCATACGGTTCAACTCTTCGTTTCTTCTTTGCGATGCAGTCAGCTTTGCACGCATCCTCTCTCGCTCAACTCTCGATTCCGCGACGCTATCTTGCAGCGCGCGCATCATCTCCACTACCTGCGCCATGGTAACAGCTCCTTCTTCAGCAGATGACGCAGGTGAGGTTTGCCTGGTTCTTCTACTCATCTCCTCTGCACTTCGACGTAACTTCAAGAAACCTCGACGAAATGATTAAGAAGCCCTAAGAAACTTCAAGAAACCTCAAGAAACTTCAAGAACTGCGACGTGGATGGGAACCAGATTTACACGGGCCCCATGGTGGACGCCTAATGATCCTGCCGCTTGACTCGAACGTGGAGGACTGCCTCGTCACTCCTTCGTCTAGCCCTCTGTTCTGCAGGAACGCTCCAAGAACCACCGCCGGAACTCCAAACGCTGCCTGCAAAACACACAGACGGCGCCTCTAGCGGCTGTTGTAGCTCCGACGCTCAAGTCAGGCAACAGGAACACCAAAACTATATCTGAATCTCTCTGTGAGACCCGTGTGTGACTGAAACTCTCAGATGTGTGAGCTATGAGAATCTGAAAAAACCTCCCTCTAATTTCGTTAAGAGTTTGTATATATACCTGAGTTTTTCTCTCTCCTGACGGTTATTCCTCTTGACACGTGGATAACGTCTGGTCGTACACGTGTCATCATCTGGAGTGTCTGCAGCTGAAACGTTACTTCCACTGTGCCCCTGCGACTAAGTTATCCACACAGGGAGTAGCTTAGTATACAGGTTACTCTGGGCGCAACCTTAACATGGCGAGCTGGTTAACCCTGGGCATTGCAGCTCACACTACACATGGTGGCAGATATGCCACTTATCCTCTGTACTTAGACCATACAACAAGTGCTTGCCAAGTCTTCTCAAACACCCGGCGATGTGCTCTTTCGGCGACTTGCTGACCACCTGATCTCCTAACCTTAACACATGGCGATCATGTGCAATCTGGGCGATTACTCATCCATACCGGCGATGACCGATTACTCATCCTCAGCCGATAGGCGATTACTCACCTCAAGGCGATAGGCGATTACTCATCCTCAAGCTGATAGGCGATTACTCACCTCTAGGCGATAGGCGATTACTCAACATCACAGGCGACAGGCGATTACCATTCTGAGTGATCGCCTCTCTGCTTCGCCTGCTATCCTCTACCACGTGTTACTCTGTGAATGGTCCACGTGGTCAACTGCTGCTGATGTCATCGACTACCGATGACCGACCGGAACAGGAGCTAACGAAGGCAAGAAAAGTAAAGAAAAACTCGACCAAGTATACACTCATTGATGGAGAGTTGTAAAGGCATGGGTTTACCCACCCTATTCTGGTGTGTGTACATGGTGAGCAGTGCATGCGGATAATGGCGGAGCTCCATGAAGGAATATGTGGGAGCCACATTGGAGGTCATGCTTTGGCATCCAATGCCATTCGTGCAGGGTATTACTGGCCAACCACGAGGAAGGATTGCACGAAGTATGCGCAGTAATGCAAGCAGTATCAACTACATGCTAATTGGCACAAGGCCCCACCAAAAGATCTCAGGTCGATATATAGCCCTTGGCCATTCCACACATGGGGAATTCATATCCTAGGGCCTTTCCCCTTGGCTGTGCGGCAGATGAAGTATCTTGTGGTCGTCATAGAATACTTTACGAAGTGGATAGAGGCCGAGCCAGTAGCACAAATCACGGCCCATAAGATCCAGCATTTCGTGTGGAAGAACATAGTGTGTCGATTTGGCGTGCCCAAACGCTTGGTGTCTGATAAAGGCACTTAGTTTGCAAGCCAACAGCTAAGGAAGTTGTGCTCAGAGTTGGGAATCAAACAGGTGTTTGCATCAGTCGAGCATCCTCAGACTAATGGGCAGGTCGAGTCAGCTAACCGAGTCCTACTCAGAGGGCTGAAGAGAAGGCTGGAGAAAGCCAAGGGGACTTGGGCTGAGGAGGTTCCCAGATTCGTGTGGGCTTACCACACTACTCCTCAGTCCACCACCAAGGAGACACCCTTCAGCTTAGTGTATGGTTCAGATGCTATAATCCCTGTTGAGATCCAGGAGAGTTCGCCATGCTTCCATAATTTTGTGGCTGAGGAATCCAATGAAGAAAGGAAGGTGAACCTGGACCTCTTAGATGAAGTAAGGGAAGAAGTGGGAATCAAAGCCGAAGCATTGAAGAGAAGGGTTGAGCTCAAGCACAGTTCCAAGTTGAGAGCTCGACAGTTCCAGGTCACTGACTTGGTGATGCAGAAGGCATCTCCTTACCAGATATAGAACAAGCTATCCCCCAAGTGGACTGGTCCCTTTAGAGTGACAGAGGTCGTACAGGCTTGAGACTTTAGAGGGTGGGCCGATTCCTCGTACATGGAATGCGACCCACCTCAAGTTTTATTTCAGTTAGGACTAAGATGTAACATTGTACACAGTCTAAGGGACACTCTTTTTTCCTTTCTAAGGGTTTTTAATGAGGTCACCCGATAAAATTTTCAGCTAAGATATATTCTGGAATATTTTGTACAATACAGTTAAGAACTTGTCACTCGGGGTTAGAGGTCTCGAAAGTTGGAAGGTAGGTTTGTAAAGAACACCTCTTATTCAAGTGAGAACGCCAAGTGAATAGAAGGGTTCACCAGTTAAAATCCTCCCTCGCCTATGAGCGAGGAGAGGTCAGTTAAGAACCTGTCACTTGGGGTTAAAGGTCTCGAAAGTTGGAAGGTAGGTTCGTAAAGAACACCTCCTCTTCGAGTGAGAATGCCAAGTGAACAAAAGGGTTTATCAATGAAATCCTCCTTCGCCTATGAGCGATGAAAGGTCAGTCAAGAACCTGTCACTTAAGGTTAGAAGTCTCGAAAGAAGGAAGGTAGGTTTGCCTAGAACACCTCCTCTTCGAGTGAGAACACCCAAGTGAACAGAAGGGTTCGCCAGTTAAATCCTCCCTCGCCTATGGGCAATGAGAGGTCAGTTAAGACTCGTCAGCTTGGGTTAGAAGTCTCAGAAGTGGGAAAGGAAGTTTCACAGTGAATGCCCCCCCTTCAGAGTGAGAATACCAAGGACGACTCCTACCAGCGAAATCCTCCCTTGCCTTGAACAAGGAGAGGTCAAGTGAATACAGATCGGTGCTAGCAGCCTCGAAGGGGTAAAGGGAGGGTTTGTGAAGAACACCTCCTTGAGTGAAAGCACCCAAGTTGAACAACAGGATTTGCTAGTGAGACACAGACGTGCCTATGGGCGATGAGAGGTTAGCCAAAGAATAGCCTGTGTGTTAGAAGTCTCGAAGTGGAAGAGGGGGGTTCTTAGAGGACGTCTCCCATTCGAGTGAGAACACCAGGGTTAAATGAGGTAGTTCATCACTTAAATCCTCTTTGGCATGGTGCAAGGGTAGGTCAGTGAGGTGATGTAGTCCACTCGCCAAGGCTCGCCCACGGTGTGGTCTCCTATCCTAAAGAGGAATCACACTCATCACATCTTATCAGAGTTAATCGTGCCACATAGCAAGAAGTTGAAGTTATTAGCTAAGTACAATAAAAGCATCCAAGCAACTATTGAGTACCAAAGATGCGAGTGTGCAAAGAAAACATGAAGCGCCAATGCAAGTAAGCTGGTTAAGACAATTATATGCACAAAGTTAAATATTTTTATTGGATTGGAAGAGCCATTACAGAGGTGATTACAAGAAGTCCAGCCATGGAATATGACTACTCAAGAAACCTATCTAGGCACTATTTGCCTGTCGACTACCTGCATGGACATGGAGAAGGGCGAGAGGTCCATCTCAGGATGCGCGCAGGCAACCTGAGCAAGGGCATCGCCAAACCCCTCCCCGTAAGCGTCGGCGACATCTTCATTCAGCTCTGCCTCAGTTTTCTTGAACAGCTCGGCTTGTTGGGCAAGCTCTTCCTCTACCTTGCTTAGCTAGACTTCTTGGTTTGTAGCCCTCTCCTCCAGCTTGGTCATTTTTACTTGGGCCCCCTCCAACTGTTCTTCTAGGTCAATGACTTTGTTGCGGAGGGGGAGGATCTTGGGTTCAAGCTGGAGGGCCTCCTGCCCCTTGCGAAGAGGAGCTTCTTGGCCTCTTTTTCTGATTGGCGGAGACTGCTCAGCTCCTAGTTCAAAGTAATCTCGTGTTTGGCGGCCATTTGAACTTGAAGCTCCAGCTCCTTCTTCTGCTCCAACTCCCTCTTTAGTTGGGCCAACTCCTCCCTTAGCTCCATTTCTGCATCCCCTCGAGTCAGCAGAACGCTGGAGGCGGCGAGGAACTCACCAAGGCCATGGCTTACACGGTCCCTTAGTGAATCCCTGCCTAGGGCCTCCATCGTTTCTTTGGGGGGCAGGTGTGCGAGGGTATGCTGGAGGAGAGGAGGAAGTTCAGGGGCAGGAGGTGCTTGATCAGTTGGGGGAGCATTCTCACCCCCACCTTCGAGCGCTAGGAGTGGCTCGGGAGGAGAAGAGACACTAAGGGGGTGCTCCCTGAAGGATGGAGGTTGCCCCTCCGTGGCAGAAGAGGTCGCCGCAGCAACTTCCACCCTGTTTCTCTTGAAGGCAAGGCCTGAGCAGGTGTCCTCATCCTCAGAGATCACCACTGCGGCTACCCTCTGTTTTTTGCTTTTAGAGCTAGGGCTTGGGGAAGCTATGGCGGGAGAAGAGGGGCTAGTGGGGCATGAGCCACCTACCGTGCGGCGACCCAGCAAGGCGACCAACCTCTTCTTTTTCTCAGCGTCCAAGACCATATCTACAACAAACAACAAGTAGAGAATGAGAAGTGGCACACAGTAAATACAAATGCAGGCAGATACTAGAAGAGGTAAGACAAATATACGAATGTAGATGCTGAGAGTTTCAGCATCATACTCGTGCCTGATCAGCTGGGTAGTGTCGAACACCACTCCCCAGCTGGAGAGAAGTTGGCACAGGTCACGATCGAATGGTGTCAACTCCTCGAGTCCTCAGGGTTTCTTGAGTTTCAGCTTCCCCAATACAAGGGAAACCCATCGAGTAGTGTGGAGTCATAGGAGCTGCAACAGACCTTGAAGAACTTCCCTTTGAAGCCCTTGTAGAACTGCTAGAAGAGAGTTAGCAGAACTCTCCCCGCCAGCCCATTGAGGCTTACCCAAAGCCTCTTCCCGGGGCTCTTCGCCTCAAAGAAATAGAGGAAGATATCCATAGAGGGAGGGAACCCCAGGTTGTTGCACAGGATAGAGAAGACCCTAATGAAGGCCCAGCTACTGTGGTGCAGCTGGGCAGGCGCCACATTGAGTTCAGTAAGCAAGGCCCTCTCGAACCCGGTGAAGGGCAGGCGGACCTTGACCCGCTTGAAGATAGTGGCATAGAGGAAGAAGAAGGGCTCCCCGTCATTGCAGCAATCATTTGCGTGTTGGGTCTATTAATGTCTAAGTTCAAAAGGGGGGCTGAATTGACCTTATAAAATTGTTTTCAATTATTCACAGAAAAAGAACAGATTGATTTATTAAAGAACAGATTTATTTTTATTACTCGTGACGCAAACAAAAGCAAGATCAGATTAGACTTGGGATTAAACAGAGAATTGTTCAGAACAGTTTTAGGTACTTTGATAACAGCAAGATCAAGAAGGATATTCAACCAAGAAAACCACTTCTTGAAAGTTTAAGAACGACTTAAAAGAAAGAAAGTAACTTGAACAGAGTTATTAAAGGGATTTTATGATATATGTTATTCAGCACCCACACATACTCATATGTTCATAAGCACTCAAGAACATACATTGAAACCTGAAGAACAATATGAACATGCCCAGAAATAACAGATTCAATTTTAGTTTAACAGATTTATTTTCTGGTAGATTATTCAATTTTGCAGAAAATTAGAGCAAGATTAAGAAAAAAGAAGTACACACAGATTATACTGGTTCACTCATCAAGAGCTACATCCAGTTTTACCTTACACTAAGGAAAAACCCATTAAAAAAGATCAGAACAATTACAACACCTTACAGTTCTTGAACCCTACAAGAACAAGGTATACAAAGCTGAAAAACCCTATTTCAGCTTTACTTACCCTTCAAGAAACCCTATCAAGAAGAGTATTACACTAAACACCTTTACACAGAAAAGAATATGGAACAGAAGCACCTGTACAGAAGATTCAAGAACCCAAAACCAGTGGCCCAGATTTGTAGACCAGCAGTGACAGCACCTTCCCTTTGGTCAAGGTATAACCAAGAACCAAGCACTTGAAAAACTTTGTGAAAGATTTTACAAAAACTAGAAATACTGTGATCTCTGCTGGAAAAGAGTTTTTCCTCACTTGAAACTATGTAATCTCTGTGTTTTCTAAAAGAGAAATGCCACTTTTTATAAAGAAAACCAGTCTATAACAACCTTTCAAAAAACAATTAAAGGCTGTTATAAAAAGAACAGGTTGAATTTAGAAATAAGTGGATTGTTTTTCAAACCCCCTCCAGCTCAGTATATTTGAAACAGGAAATGATGTGAATTCAAGAACATAAGATGAAAGGTTCTTGACATTCTTAGGAAACATCTTGAGTTGGTCATTAGAGAGCCACTTTTTCTTAGAATTTGATCAATGTTCTAAGTCAAGAACTCACCAAAAACTAATGCCAAAACACAAACTCATATGGAAGTTCCAATTATTGTCAAATTGAACTGATTAAAGTGATAGGAAACTGAATATAAGTGCTGGAAATTAAAGGCACCGAACCAAAACATAAGAACACAAGCTAAGACATGAAAATTAAAAGAGAAGGAAGGAAGGAGAAGAGAATGCTCATGAAGATGGAGGCATGGTTGGATAAGACTAGTGAAGAAGATGCAAAGCTCTCCAATGCTCACTCAAAAATTGAGTAAAGTTTCTCTAATTCAAAATTAAATCTAAAAAATACAAGGACAGCACCTTAATTTATAATGTGAAGGTGCTGAAATGCAAGCTAAATGAATTCAAAAATTCCCCCCAAATTCAAATGAAAATGGCACCTAAACAAGTCATGAGGAAGGTGTGACTTCTTCTCTCACTTTGGCACCTCCTATTTTAACTCCTACACCTATCTACTAACGCACCCCCTCCCTAATGCTCCTAACTAACGACCTAAAGATGCTTTAACACAAGAGGTTTCTCATGTTTTCCTCTAAGCACCCTCACACAATGAAATTACAAAAAGGGAAAATAAACGTCCCCTTGCTCCTAAAGCTTTGAACATGCTTCTTGTGAGCCTTTGAGGTTGACTTTGATCTCCATGAACGTCCTCAACCTCTTCTTCTTCGTGATGATTGGCCTCCATGTCCTCTTGAGCTTGATCTCCATCAGGAAAGGCTTAGACATGGTTTACTTATGCCAAACCTTGTGAAGAACTTTAAAGCAAAGAACAGTGTAAAAAAAAACTTGTTGTTTTACAAAACAATAGATTTATTTTTCTTCAGAAAACATATTTTGAGAAAAAGACATGAGAAGAGCATTTAGAAAACTTGGTGCTTGATCTTATCACCTTGATTAGGGCCATGAGGTGGATCACGAGGCTAAAAGGCTACCTTAAACTCACATTACCCTATCACATTACCCTATTAGACAAAATACCAAGCTTCAAATCAAAGCATTACATTTGCTACATCAAACACTATACAATCTTCAAGGAGCATTATCCTCTTTCAATACTGCGCACACTAGTTCCCCCTCTGTGCAGGGTCGAACCGAGACGTACACGTCACTTTCTCTGCCAAAGACGCGCCCTTTGATCTTATGCTCATCATCCCTGTGCTTCCTCAGGTCTTCACAGGATGTGAGTTTCGAGGTCTCGGCAAGGAGCTCTTCAGGGGCCCAGGAGTTGAGGGCCCTGTAGTCAATGGCGGGAGGAGGGTTGGAAGTGGTTTTGGTTCTTGCCATCTCGAATCTAAAACAAAATGAGAGGCAAGGAGAAGGAAAAAGGTTTAGAAGAAAGTGATGGCGTGTTTTAAACGGCGGACAAATACTCAAAGACGAAGAACGCAAACAAGAAAGAAGAACAAAAACCCTAAAAATGCAGAAATCATAAACAGGCCTAGAGCAGTTATAGCATGTAAAGGGTGGCAGAATCATAAAACAAAGGCGAGAAGAAGAGTAAAAATCATACTTTTGAGTGAGCGAAGACGAGGGGTTGCGAGAGTTGGAGTGGGAGTGGAAGCGTTCAAGAGAAGATAGTGATCGCGAAAGTTTGAGTGAAAAGTGATGAAACAGTGCTGAGGCATGGGGTTTTGAAGGGGTTTAACGTAAGCAAGGAAGCGCAAATGTTAAGAAACCCTAACCGTTGATCTAGACACGCGTCCAAAGATTAAGGGGGTTTGGTGAGATGTCCCCTCAGCGCACTATTCATGTCCTTTCGCTCAGCGCCACGTAGGTCGCCCGAGCCGATGACTTAGTCTCTTCGCTGAACAAGTTAACAGCTTGAGACTGGGGGGCTTGTGTACCGACCAGTCCTCGGACATCGAAGACAGCTCGTAATGGTGAGCCACGTCATCTAGGTCCCACAGCATGGGCCAGAGCCACGTGGGCTGGGTCCCACAGGTAGTATGGATTAGTGGGCTGGTTAGTCATTAGCGTTGATCACCAGGATAGAACGATGTGTTCTCGTCGCGTAGCGGGGTGATGAGTCCTCGGCAATAGGGTGACGAGGACACATCGGTCTTGGGTGTTTTGAACAACAGAACTAGAACATCTAAGGTGGGTCCCGAGGGAAGACCACTTATCAGTAAAACGCCTAGAGGTAGGGAGAGGCCTAAGTCACAAAGCACCCATGCATGTGGCAGGGAAAGCACATTTAGGTGCCGAGTCTTGAAGGGTTTGAGTGCCCATCAGGATTAGGGTTTCCAGGTGAGGCTGCATGCATGGCACGTGAACAGTGAAGGCGCTCCCAGGAAAGGTGGCCCCAGAGATTAGGTGCACGAGGGGGTACCCAGGTGACCATCCTGCTAGAATTTGCACTCCAGTTAAAGGAAGCCTTATGCACCAGATTACCCTAGGTTTGGGTGATAGCGGCGCAAGGGTATTCCTGTAAACCCTAAATATGGGTAGCGGCATAGAGGAAACCCTAGACTATATAAAGAGTAGTAAAACATTTCACAGAGGTACGTAGTTTCTTGACCAAAACACAAATACTGAATACACTTGGTGTGCTTGCCCAATATTGACTTAAGTGTCGGAGTGCAAATGGCCTCTAGGGCTCCCCTTTCTATCTTGCAGGTGTAGGTTGTTTCAACACAGCAGAGCTTAATCCATGGTGAGAGCGAAGGAGGCGCGTGATAGTCGTAGAGTCAACCGACGGGAGAGTCAACCGGCGAGAACAGAAAACCAAAAAGAAGAAAATAGAATATTGAAACAACCAGTCAACCAAAATAATAACCATTCAAAATCTCCTTTTAACTTGTTGAATTTAACATATAATATTATTTATATACATCCATAAACCTCTCAAATAGCTTCCGAATAGAAAGTAATACTTCTAACATATCTCTTCACAAGGCCTACCTATTACCAATTATTTTCTTTTTTAAGTCTTTGATTATAAGATGTGACTTATGGTACAAAAACAAAATCAAAATATTTTAAACCTTCCTCTAGCTATTGGTAGGATTGCATTTTTTAAGTGACAAGCCCAATCTCAACATGAAAGATGTTGCATTTGTATATATGTTGTTCTTGCCGGTAGACCCTCCTGTCGATTGACTCTACGACACTCAAGTGCCTCCTTTCCTCACCTTGAATTATGCTTTGCTGTCTCAAAACAACCTGCACCTGCAAGACCAAAGGGGGCGCCCTAGAAGCCGTTTGCACTCCGACGCTCAAGTCAAAACTAGGGCAAGCACACCAAGTGTATTCAGTATCTCTGTTGAGGTTTAGAAATTGTGTACCTTTGCAAAGTATTTCACCACCCTTTATATAGTTTAGGGTTTCCTCTGTGCCGCTACCCATATTTAGGGTTTACAAGAATACCCTTGCACCGCTATCACCCAGACTTAGGGTAATCTGTAACATCCCGCCAAAAACTATTCATATTTATATAATGAAAATAAAGGTAAACAAATAATGTTGAAGAGAACATAATTATATATATAAGTAATGAAGTTGCTCCTCACAGGGAGTTTAATACATAACCAGTCAAATGTTTTTCAAAACTTAACGAAATCAATCAAATACAACGAAAACGGCGGTCTCCATACATAAACCGGCGATCTCCTAACAGAAGACCCCAAAACAGGCGATCTGCTATCAGGACATAAATCCGGCGATCACCACCAAGAGATAGAAACAGGCGATCTCTTCCCCGGCGACCACTCACTAAGGAGCTCTGCTTCCTGGAAGATCATCTGCTCCAGTGTAAAAATTACACGATCATCACAGTTTTAAGAGAAAAACAGCCATAGAGCAGAACACGCAGGGTAAGCTATATATTTTAAAGAGAGTTTAAATATGAACATAAAAATCAGGATAAAACAGCTGTCATACTAAACAGCTGTAATGTTTCTCCAGCTACGCGCATCAACACAATCTCGATCTCAAGTTCATCATTCTCACAGTATGACAGGGTTAATCCATGGAACAGGCCGAGCTCGTTCTTTTTCACACGACTCACCCATTCATATGAACCTCCTTCGACTCTCACCAACTGAGTAACTTCCTCTATGTGATTCCATTATCTCAGCAGAGTCAGGATATCTCATTAGGAATCACCGATCAATGCACATCCTACACGATCTTACACGGTATTTTCTTTCCTGAAAATACTATGCCTTGATCCCACATTCACCACATTCAACACATCACATAACACTTAAAGGAATGATTTCAATCACAGCAAAACTCACTCCAAGGTTCTTATTTTCGAATATCTCATTTAAATCTCAAACAGTTTCAAAGCAACACCAAAAACAGGGAGTTCGCAAACAACGCCAAAATCGGCGATCTGGTTCAAAAACAAGGTATTTCGAAGTCTGTATTTAAAACCGGCGACCACGTCGCCCAAACACATAGAACAGAGCATTCACAAAGATGAAAACGAAACCGGCGACCACGTCGCCCTCACTTCAGAAACAGCTAATCTATGACTTGTATTGAAAATGAAGGCTAGCTTCCCTTACCTGGACTTGCGCAAAACACCAGGAGCTCCGAAACCCAACGAAGCTTAAAGAATGCCTTGGCTCTGTTTTTGCGTCTGGTTTGAAGGACTTGCAGAGAACCTCCCAGGTGCTCTAATGGTGGCCGTCGCTCGTCGTACTCTTGTGTAAAGGTGCCAGAATCGCAGTGCGAAGGAGAGAATGGAGGAGAAGGGAGGTAAACTCACCCTTTCGCTCTTGAACAACTGCAACGTTTTTCCTCTCTCAGAAGTGGGTTTTTGCATCTTAAACCAGCTTGTCCACAAAAGCAGTTGCCACCACCCACTCTGCAGAGAAGTCTGAGTGTACGTTTCTCTGAACAATACGACCATGTTTGTCTCTTGCGCATGCCAACCACTTCCTGAACAGTACGATCGCGAGTGTCTCCTGCGCATGCCAACATTCTGATGTCACTATTCTGAATCATCCTTTTTGTCTACGTGGCGTACGTGCAGGACGTTCCATGCTGGGAGTCTGGGTCCCACCTTCTCTGTGTGCAACTCGATATCGCGCGATAACCTTTCGCCGATGACCTCTCGCACGAAGACTATCCACCGATGACCTCTCGCGCAAAGACTATCCACCGATGACCTCTCACGCGAAGACAATCCACCGATGACCTCTCGCGCGAAGGCTATCCACCGATGACCTCTCGCGCGAAGACAATCCACCGATGACCTCTCGCGCGAAGGCTATCCACCGATGACCTCTCGCGCGAAGACAATCCACCGATGACCTCTCGCGCGAAGGCTATCCACCGATGCCTCATCCTGGCGGACGACCGATGTCTCCCCCTGGAAGATGCCTGCATGCCTCGCGCCCTGATGATGCCCGCATGCATCGCGCCCTGGCGACGTCTGCATGCCTCGCGCCCTGGCGATGACGTGTAGTCTAGGCGACCGACGATTATGTACTAACAAGGAAATCTTATAATCTTCTAAACTACACTTTCCTTCCTTTTTTATTTTAAATAAAAACATACTTAGAATTCATTTAAAATATATCCTTTTATTCCAATTTAATTTTTCAGGTCCTTACATTCTCCCCATCAAGAAAAATTTTCGTCCCCGAAAATTGAATTACAAGGAAAAGAGGTATGGATAAGCTTCTCTCATGGGTTCTTCTAACTCCCAAGTTGAATGCCCCGATCTCGCATCCCACACCACTTTCACCATGTCGATGGTCTTGCCTCTGAGCTGTTTACTTTGCCGATCGTCAATCCTGACTGGTTTTGCTTCAAAGGACAAGTCATCCCTGATCTGCACATCGTCTACTTCCAGCACATGACTAGGGTCTGCCATGTACTTCCTCAGCTGTGATACGTGAAAGACATTGTGCAGATTCGCTAGATGGGGAGGTAGGGCGATCTCATAAGCCACTGGACCAATCCTTCTTAAGATCTGATATGGTCCCATGAACTAAGGGGACAACTTCTTTGACCTGATCGCCCGTCCTACACCCTTGGTTGGTGTCACTTTCATGAACACGTGGTCTCCAGCAACAAACTCCAAAGGTTTTCTCCTCTGATCTGCATAGGACTTCTGCCTACTTTGAGAAGCTTTCATTCTACTTTGTATCTGTTGCACTTTCTCGGTCGTCTGCTGAATCAACTCTGGCCCAACCAAGACTGCTTCGCCCTCCTGGTACCAACATAAGGGAGTTCTACATTTCCTCCCATACAGGGCTTCATATGGTGCCATCCCAATACTGGCGTGGTAACTATTATTATAGGTAAACTCCACCAGCAGCAACACCTCATCCCAACTTCCCAATTGATCCAAGACGCACGCCCTCAGCAGATCTTCCAAGGACTGGATCATTCTTTCTGACTGACCATCTGTTTGGGGATGATATGCAGAGCTCATCCTCAACTTAGTTCCCAAGCACTCTTGTAAGGTTTGCCAAAACCGTGAAGTGAACCTGGGATCTCTATCTGAAACGATGCTGGAAGGCAATCCATGCAACCTCACTATTTCTTGGATGTATAACTGTGCCAGCTTGGCCATAGGCATCTTCATATTCACTGGAAGAAAGTGGGCACTCTTCGTCAGCCTATCAATGATGACCCAGATTGCATCATGACCCTTTACCGATCTGGGTAAATGGGTGACAAAATCCATGGCGATGCTGTCCCATTTCCACTCAGGGATATCCAGTTGCTGTAACAACCCGCCAGGTCTTTGATGCTCTACCTTCGCCTTCTGACACGTTAAGCAGGTTGCAACATACTGGGCGATGTCTCTCTTCATGCCCGACCACCAAAATGACTCCTTCAAGTCATGGTACATCTTGTTCATGCCTGGATGAAGGTTAAGGCGACTCTTATGACCTTCATCTAGGATCATTTTCTTCAACTCTCCATTTGCAGGGATTCAAATTCTGCCATTAAATCTCAAGATCCCATCATCGCCCATCACAAAGTCTCTAGCCTGATCTGTCCCTAGCGACTCCACAGTATGCTTCAGACTAGGGTCCTCCAATTGCCTATCCCTTAACATCCCAAGGAAGTCATTAGTTATAGCCAGCTTACTACAACTAATGTGATTTACGTGAAATTCTACCCCAAGGTTTAAGTCTCTGAACTGCTCGATCAGTTTCTGTTCTTCCATCATCATGGTGGCTACTTGTATTGATTTTCTACTCAAAGCATCTGCCACTACATTGGCCTTCCCTGGATGATACATGAGTTGAAAATCGTAGTCCTTTAGAAACTCCATCCACCTTCTTTGCCTCATGTTTAGTTCCTTCTGATCGAACAGGTATTTCAGGCTCTTATGGTCACTGAACACCTGGAACCGAGCTCCATATAAATAGTGCCTCCAGATCTTCAAGGCAAATACTACAGCCGCCAACTCCAAATCATGCGTAGGGTAGTTTCTCTCATGAACCTTGAGTTGCCTTGAAGCATATGCAACCACTCTTTTCTCTTGCATCAAAACACATCCCAAACCCTGATGTGAAGCATCACAGTAGACATCAAAAGGTCTTCCTACCTCTGGGATCACCAGCACTGGAGCACTGGTCAACCTCTCCTTTAGTTCCATGAAGCTCTGTTCACATCGGTCGGTCCAAGCAAAAGGTTGGTCCTTGCGGGTCAGCTGTGTTAAAGGAGCCACTACCTTGGAAAAGTCCTCAATAAACCTCCGATAGTAGCCCGCCAACCCCACAAAGCTCCTTATCTCGGTGACTGTCTTAGGACGTTCCCACTGCAGCACTGCCTCTACCTTGGCTGGATCCACCGAGATCCCCTGGCCAGATATCACGTGTCCTAAGAAGTTGACTTCCTTCAGCCAGAACTCACACTTAGAGAACTTGGCATAGAGTTGCTTCTCCCTCAGTATCTCCAATACTGTCCTCAGGTGTTCCTCATGCTCTTCCTCGGTCCTTGAATAAATGAGTATGTCGTCTATGAAGACCACCACAAACTTATCCAAGAAAGGGCGAAAAATTCTATTCATGTAGTCCATAAACAGAGCTGGAGCATTGGTTACTCCAAACGGCATCACCACATACTCATAGTGCCCATACCGAGACCTAAAAGCTGTCTTTTGAACATCTTCAGCTTTTACCAAAATTTGGTGGTACCCCGATCTCAGATCAATCTTGGAGAACACCGAGGCCCCATGTATTTGGTCCATCAAATCGTTAATTCTGGGTAGGGGGTACTTGTTCTTGATGGTCAACTTGTTCAACTGCCTGTAATCTATACACAGCCGAGACCCTCTATCCTTCTTCTTGACTAGGAGCACTAGAGCCCCCCATGGAGATACACTGGGTCTGATGAATTGTTTCTCCAGCAACTCTTCCACTTGCTTCTTTAACTCTACTAACTCGGCTGGTGCCATCCTGTAAGGTGCCATTGACACTGGTCCAGCTCCAGGTACCAAGTCAATAGAGAATTCCACTTCTCTCTTAGGGGGTAACCCAGGTACCTCTTCTGGAAATACATCCGTGAAATCTTTCACCACGTGTATTCTGCTTACGTCCCCTTCATTCTCCACTTCCAACCGAGCTAGCATCACGAAGCACCTCGCCCCTTCTTCCAACTCTGACCACCCGTGCTGAACTGATATCACCTCTGATTCTTGGGGGTCTGGAAACGCTACCTTCTGACTACCGCAGTCTATGAGAACGTGATTGGCAGCTAGCCAATCCATTCCCAGGATAACATCCAGGTCCTGAAGAGGTAGGCAGATCAAGTTCACTTTGAATCTGCGTCCCTCTACTATCACTGGACATTCGGGGCAAACTGTAGAGGTCGACACCTGTCCTGACGCAGGTGTAGAGACCAACAGTTCGGAAGGTAACTCCTTCACTAGAAGGCCCAACTCGGCTACACACAGGCTTGACACAAAGGAGTGTGTCGCTCCAGAATCAAACAAAGCTTTTACACCCCTACCAGCTATAAAACATATACCCTGCACGAGGTTACCTGACTGAGACGCCTCTGCTCCTGACATGGCAAACACTCTCCCTGTTGCCTGAGGTCTGCCCCCTTCGTTCCTCATCTGCTAAGAGCCACTGGGTTGGGTCGCCCCATTCCTGCTAGGGCACTCTCTAGCAACGTGTCCTGTCTTTTGGCAGGCAAAACATCTTCTCTCTGAAGTCTTCTTGAAGCATGCATTGGAGGCGTGTGGTCCACCACAATGGAGACACTTGTGTTTCCAAGGTTGCTGCTGCTGAAACTGGGGAGGCGCTGCTCCTGCCCGATGTGGTGGAGGTCTCGCATAGGGCTTGCTTTGTGGGTGCTGTGCCTTAGCCTTCCCACTGGAAGAACCTCTTGGGTGTGACCTGATCACCCGAGAATCACCCTTTTCCAGGGTCTCCACCATCTTCGCCTTTTCTACTAAGGCGTGAAATTCCCTGATGCACATCGGGGCTATGGTCCTCTTCAGCCCATGCTTCAGCCCCTCTTCGAACTTCCTACACCTCCAGGCCTCGGAGGTCGCCTGGGTATAGAATCGGGCGAGGTACTCAAACCGAGCAGCATAGGCGTTTACTGACATATCCCCCTGCTCCAACTTTAGGAACTTAGCTTCCCTCGCAAACTTGGCGCTGTCTGGGAAGTATTTCTCCAAGAACCTCACCCTGAAGCTCTCCCAATCCAATACATCCTCTCGGGCCTCCATCATCTGCTGAGCTCCCATCCACCAGAACTCAGCTTCTCCAGATAGCAGATGTAAGGACCTGAAAAATTTATTGGAATAAAAGAGTTATATTTTAAATAAATTCTAAGTATGTTTTTATTTAGAATAGAAAGGGAGGAAAAAGTTAAGTATAGAAGGCTACGAGGTCGCCGGTCGCCTGCTACACATGAGCGCCAGTAGGCATCGCGCGGGCGCGAGAGGCATGCAGGCATCGCGCGGGCGCGAGAGGCATGCAGGCATCGCGCGGGCGCGAGAGGCATGCAGGCATCGCGTGGGCGCGAGAGGCATGCAGGCATCGCGCGGGCGCGAGAGGCATGCAGGCATCGCCAGGGTGCGAGGCATGTGGACATGGCCAAGGCGCGAGAGTTATGAGGGCGTCGCCAGGGAAGACATCGGTCGTCTTCCAAGGCGAAGGAGACATCGGTCGTCTTCCAGGGCGAAGGAGACATCGGTCGTCTTCTAGGGCGAAGGAGACATCGGTCGTTCGCCAGGATGAGTCAGCAGTGGAAAGTTATCGCGCAACGTCGAGTTTCACACAGAGAAGGTAAGACCCAGACTCCCAGCATGAAGCGCAGTGCACGCACGCCACGTAGACAAAAAGGGTGGTTCAGAGTGGTGACATCAGAATGTTGGCATGCGCGGGAGACACTCGCGGTCGTACTGTTCAGAGCAGTGGCTGGCATGCACAAGCGACAACAGTGGCAGTACTGTTCAGAGCAGTGGTTGGCATGCACCAGAGACAACAGTGGTCGTACTGTTCAGGGCAGTGGTTCTCAGACTTCTCTGCAGAGTGGTGGTGGCAGCTGCTTTTGGTGGATAAGTTGGTTTAAGATGCAGAAAACCCACTACTGAAGAGGAAGAAAACGTTGTTGTAGTCGAAGAGAGAAAGAGTGAGTTCCCTCCTCCGCGTTGCGATTTCAGCCTCTCCACACAAGAGTACGACGAGAAGCAACACGATTGGAGCACTTGGGTAGTCCTCTGCAAGTTCTTCAGACCAGACGCGAAAAACAGAGCCAAGGTATTCTGCAAGCTTCGTTGGATTTCGAAGCTCCTGGTGGTTGCGCAAGTCCAGGTAAGGGAAGCTAGACCTCTTTTTCCATACAAGCC
Source organism: Phaseolus lunatus (assembly GCA_013389735.1). Lineage (NCBI taxonomy): Eukaryota > Viridiplantae > Streptophyta > Magnoliopsida > Fabales > Fabaceae > Phaseolus > Phaseolus lunatus. The sequence goes on along the minus strand of CM023861.1, from coordinate 19,420,355 downwards.
ATAGTGTAGCTATCTCTGAAGTGAGGGCGACGTGGTCGCCATTTTTGTTTCATCTGCGTAAAATGCTCTATTTGTGTGCTTGGGCTACGAGGTCGCCGGTCTTATATACAGTCTTCGAAACACCCTGTTTTTGAACTAGATCGCCGGTTTTGGCGCTGTTTTGCGAACTCCTTGTGTTTGATGTTGTTTTGAGAACTGCTTGAGATTTACATGAGATATTCGAAAATATGAATCCTTTGAAATGGCTATTGCTGTGATTGAAATCATTCTTTTAAGTGTAGCATGATGTCTTTGAATGCTGTGAATGTGGGATCGAGGCATAGTATTTTCAGGAAAGAAAATACCGTGTAAGATCTTGTGGTAGGTGCATTGATCGGTGATTCCTAAGGGGATATCCTGACTCTGCTGAGGTAATGGAATCACGTAGAGGAAGTTACTCAGTTGTTGAGAGTCGAAGGAGGTCTATATGATGGGCGTCTCGTGTGAAAAAGAACGAGCTCCGTCTGTCCTATGGATTAACCCTGTCATACCAGGAGAACTATGGTAACATTGAGATGATATATGCGCATGCTGTGTGGATTCACAGCGACCCTGTGTGGATTTCACAGTGGTGTGGTATGACAGGTGCAGATCTCTGAGTCTAATCAATGCACGAGTCAATCCGGAAGTAGTGTCAAGTGTCTTGTGTGGTGAGTCAGTGGAAAGTCTGACATGTGAAATGAGAAACTTGAATATTGATAGACACTTGATGCTGTATTGTGAAATGGAATGACTATGGGTGAATGTTGTGAAGTTTGTGATTTTGGGCGATCAGCTGAATGCTACGAGCAGCTCTACGTTTTACATGGATATTTTGGAACTTGGTTTATTTGGATTTTCATGTTCATGATTTAAACTTCTTTTAAATTATCTAGCTTACCCTTTTATCTGTTATTGTGGTTGTGTTCTCAAAACTGTGATGATCGTGTAATTGTTACACGGGAGCAGATGATCTTCCAAGAAGAAGGGCTCCCTAGTGAGTGGTCGCCGGGGAAAGAGATCGCCTATTTCCACCTCTCGGGGGTGATCGCCGGATTTGTGTCCTGAAAGCAGATCGCCTGTTTTGAGGTCTTCTGTTCTGGGATCGCCGGTTTGTGTTGGAGATCGCCGTTTTTATGTATGGAGACCGCCGGTCTTGCTGTATTTGATTTTCTTTCTTTAAATTTTGAAAACATTTGAAGGATTATGTACTAATCTCCCTAAGAGGAGCAACTCCATTACTTATATATATATATTATCTTGTATTCTTCAACATTATTGGTTTACCTTATTTTCATATTACATGTATGAGATTGTTTCATCTGGCGGGATGTTACATTAATGGTATCAGAGCAGTTCGTCCTTAGGATGACCTGAGGGCTGTGGATCCATTGTGTTTCTTCTGCTCATGAAATTTATTTGAGTTTAAAATAACAACTATAGTGAAAAGTTTTCAAACGTTTTTGTATTGAGATTTTGTGTGTGCTTTGGTGAATATATGTTATAACTGAAAATCTTAGTATTAAGAATGAGAAGGTCCTGATAAAGTAGTGAGGGTGCACACTCATAACTGGATCGGGATGAGTCTCAACCTTAATTCCAAAGGTTTGATGTTTAGCATATATTGAATTCTGGTGTGAGCTATTTCATTTTCTTGAGTGTCCTTGTAATGGATTGAAATGGTTGATTGGATTGATGACTGCATACCAGTAGTTGTTCTGGTGTTATGCTTGATGTTATAAGCATTATGATTCTGTTGTTGAACTCAAATTCTTAATGACTTTGAGATGCTGACCTTTGTAAGGTCTAGATGGTACCTCCTGAATGAATTGATTTCTGATCGATCTCATTCTTGTAGTTGTAGGGAATATAGAAACCAATAGATTCAGAATCCAGAACGAAGAAGATGGCACGTAGACCTTCTACCCCACCCCAACCTTCCTCAGAGATGAGCCAGATCGCCAAGGCCATCGAGATGATGGCGACTGCCATTCAGCAGCAGAATGCGGCGATGGCTCAGAACCATCAAGCCACAATGCAGCACTGGGAAACTGCCCGATCTGCTGAGACAAACTCCCACGTCGGTCAGCCCCAAGAACAGATGGGACTGGCCGAGTTCATGAGGCACAACCCACCTAAGTTCAGTGGGAATGCTACCCCTGACCAGGCAGATCAGTGGGTCAGGGAGGTGGAGAAAATCTTTAGGGCGACCTCCTGCCCTGAAGAGAAGAAGCTGTTGTTTGCCACGTATCTGCTATCAAGAGAAGCTGAGTTCTGGTGGATGGGAGCTCAGCAGATGATGGAGGCCCGAGAGGATGTTCTGGATTGGGAGAGCTTCAGGGTGAAGTTCTTGGAGAAATACTTCCCAGACAGTGCCAAGTTTGCAAGGGAAGCTGAGTTCTTAAAGTTGGAGCAGGGGGACATGTCAGTAAACGCCTATGCTGCCCGTTTTGAGTACCTCGCCCGGTTCTATACCCAGGCGACCTCCGAGGCCTGGAGGTGTAGGAAGTTCGAGGAAGGGCTGAAGCATGGGCTGAAGAAGACCATAGCCCCGATGTGCATCAGGGAGTTCCACGCCTTAGTGGAGAAGGCGAAGATGGTGGAGACCCTGGAAAAGGATGAGTCTCGGGTGATCAGGTCACACCCAGGAGGTCCCTCCAGTGGGAGGGCTAAGGCACAGCACCCACAAAGCAAACCCTATGCGAGACCTCCACCACATCGGGCAGGAGCAGCACCTCCCCAGTTTCAACAGCAGCAACCTTGGAAATCCAAGTGTCTTCACTGTGGTGGACCACACGCCTCCAATGCTTGTTTCAAGAAGATTTCAGAGAGGAGATGTTTTGTTTGCCAAAAGACAGGGCACGTTGCTAGAGAGTGCCCTAGCAGGAATGGGGCGACCCAACCCAGTGGCTCCCAACAGTTGAGGAACGAGGGCAACAGACCTCAGGCAACAGGGAGGGTGTTCGCCATGTCTGGATCAGAGGCAGCTCAGTCAGGTAACCTCATCCAAGGTGTTTGTTTTATTGCTGGTAGAGGTGTAAGGGCCTTGTTTGATTCTGGAGCGACACACTCCTTTGTGTCAAGCCTGTGTGTAGCCGAGTTGGGCCTCCTAGTGAAGGAGTTACCTTTCGAGCTGTTGGTCTCTACACCTGCGTCAGGACAGGTGTCGACCTCTACAGTATGCCCTGAATGTCCAGTAATTGTGGAGGGACGCAGATTCAAGGTGAACTTGATCTGCCTACCTCTTCAGGACCTAGATGTTATCCTGGGAATGGATTGGTTAGCTGCCAATCACGTTCTCATTGACTGCAGTAGTCATAGGATTGCGTTTCCAGACCTCCAAGGATCAGATGTAATTTCTGCTCAGCAAGGGCAGTCAGAGTTGGAAGAAGGGGCGAGGTGCTTTGTGATACTCGCTCGGTCGGAGGTGGAGAATAAAGGGGACGTAAGCAGAATACCCGTGGTGAAAGATTTCACGGATGTATTCCCAGAAGAAGTGCCTGGGTTACCCCCTAAGAGAGAAGTGGAATTCTCTATTGACTTGGTACCTGGAGCTGGACCAATATCAATGGCACCTTACAGGATGGCACCAGCCGAGTTAGTGGAGTTAAAGAAGCAAGTGGAAGAGTTGCTGGAGAAGCAATTCATCAGACCCAGCGTATCTCCATGGGGAGCTCCAGTGCTCCTAGTCAAGAAGAAGGATGGAGGGTCTCGGCTGTGTATAGATTACAGGCAATTGAACAAATTGACCATCAAGAACAAGTACCCCCTACCTCGGATTGATGATTTGATGGACCAAATTCATGGGGCCTCGGTGTTCTCCAAGATTGACCTGAGATCGGGGTATCACCAAATCTTGGTAAAAGCTGAAGATGTTCAGAAGACAGCTTTTAGGTCTCGATATGGGCACTACGAGTATGTAGTGATGCCATTTGGAGTCACCAATGCTCCAGCTCTATTCATGGACTACATGAATAGGATCTTTCGCCCTTTCTTGGATAAGTTTGTGGTGGTCTTCATAGATGACATCCTCATTTATTCAAGGACCGAGGAAGAGCATGAGGAACACCTGAGGACAGTATTGGAAATACTGAGGGAGAAGCAGCTCTATGCCAAGTTCTCTAAGTGTGAGTTCTGGCTAAGGGAAGTCAACTTCTTAAGACACGTGATATCTGCCCAGGGGATCTCGGTAGATCCAGCCAAGGTAGAGGCAGTACTGCAATGGGAACGTCCTAAGACAGTGACTGAGATAAGGAGCTTTGTGGGGTTGGCGGGCTACTATCGGAGGTTTATTGAGGATTTTTCCAAAGTAGTGGCTCCTTTAACACAACTGACCCGCAAGGACCAACCCTTTGCTTGAACCGACAGATGTGAGCAGAGCTTCAGGGAACTAAAGGAGAGGTTGACCAGTGCTCCAGTGCTGGTGATTCCAGAAGTAGGAAGACCTTTTGATGTCTTCTGTGATGCCTCACATCAAGGCTTGGGATGCGTCTTGATGCAAGAGAAGAGAGTGGTTGCATATGCTTCAAGGCAACTCAAGGTGCATGAGAGAAACTACCCTACTCATGATTTGGAGTTGGCGGCGGTAGTGTTTGCCTTGAAGATCTGGAGGCATTATCTTTATGGAGCTCGGTTCCAGGTATTCAGTGACCACAAGAGCTTGAAGTACCTGTTCGATCAGAAGGAACTAAACATGAGACGAAGAAGGTGGATGGAATTCCTAAAGGACTACGACTTTCAACTCATGTATCACCCAGGGAAGGCCAATGTAGTGGCAGATGCCTTGAGTAGGAAGTCTATACAAGTCGCCACCATGATGATGGAAGAGCAGAAACTGATCGAACAGTTCAGAGACTTAAACCTTGGAGTGGAATTTCACGTGAATCACATTAGTTGTAGTAAGCTGACTATAACTAATGACTTCCTTGGGATGTTGAAGGATAAACAATTGGAAGACCCTAGCCTGAAGCGCACTGTGGAGTCACTAGGGACAGATCAGGCGAGAGGCTTTGAGATGGGCGATGATGGGATCTTGAGGTTTGATGGCAGAATTTACATACCTGCAAATGATGAGTTGAAGAAGATGATCCTAGAGGAAGGTCATAAGAGCCGCCTCAACCTTCACCCAGGCATGAACAAGATGTACCATGACTTGAAGGAGTCATTTTGGTGGTCAGGCATGAAGAGGGACGTCGCCCAGTACGTGGCAACCTGCTTAACGTGTCAAAAGGCGAAGGTAGAGCATCAAAGACCTGGCGGGCTGTTGCAGCAACTGGATATCCCCGAGTGGAAGTGGGACAGCATTGCCATGGATTTTGTCACTCATTTACCCAGATCGGTAAAGGGTCATGATGCAATCTGGGTCATCATTGATAGGCTGACGAAGAGTGCCCACTTTCTTCCAGTGAATATGAAGATGCCTATGGTCAAGCTGGCACAGCTATACATCCAAGAAATAGTGAGGCTGCATGGAGTGCCTTCCAGCATCGTTTCAGATAGAGATTCCAGGTTTACTTCACGGTTTTGGCAGACCCTGCAAGAGTGTTTGGGAACTAAGTTGAGGATGAGCTCTGCATATCATCCCCAAACAGATGGTCAGTCAGAGAGGACGATCCAATCTCTGGAAGATCTGCTGAGGGCGTGCGTCTTGGATCAATTGGGAAGTTGGGAGGAGGTGTTGCCACTAGTGGAGTTTACCTATAACAATAGCTACCACGCCAGTATTGGGATGGCGCCATATGAAGCCCTGTATGGGAGGAAATGCAGAACTCCCTTATGTTGGTACCAGGAGGGCGAGGCGGTCTTGGTTGGGCCAGAGTTGATTCAGCAGACGACCGAGAAGGTGAAGCAGATACAAAGCAGAATGAAAGCCTCTCAGAGTAGGCAGAAGTCCTATGCAGATCAGAGGAGAAAGCCTTTGGAGTTTGCTGCTGGGGATCACGTGTTCATGAAAGTGACACCAACCAAGGGTGTAGGGCGGGCGATCAGGTCAAAGAAGTTGTCCCCTAAGTTCGTGGGACCATATCAGATCTTAAGAAGGATTGGCCCAGTGGCGTATGAGATCGCCCTACCTCCCCACTTAGCAAATCTGCACAACGTCTTTCACGTGTCACAGCTGAGGAAGTACATGGCAGACCCTAGTCATGTACTGGATGTAGACGACGTGCAGATCAGGGATGACTTGTCCTTTGAAGCAAAACCAGTCAGGATTGACGATCGGCAATGTAAACAGCTCAGAGGCAAGACCATCGACATGGTGAAAGTGGTGTGGGATGAGAAATCGGGGGATTCTACTTGGGAGTTAGAAGAACCCATGAGGGAGGCTTATCCATACCTCTTTTCCTTGTAATCCAATTTTCGAGGACGAAAATTTTTCTTGTTGGGGAGAATGTAAGGACCTGAAAAATTTATTGGAATAAAAGAGTTATATTTTAAATAAATTCTAAGTATGTTTTTATTTAGAATAGAAAGGGAGGAAAAAGTTAAGTATAGAAGGCTACGAGGTCGCCGGTCGCCTGCTACACATGAGCGCCAGTAGGCATCGCGCGGGCGCGAGAGGCATGCAGGCATCGCGCGGGCGCGAGAGGCATGCAGGCATCGCGCGGGCGCGAGAGGCATGCAGGCATCGCGCGTGCGCGAGAGGCATGCAGGCATCGCCAGGGCGCGAGGCATGTGGACGTGGCCAAGGCGCGAGAGTTATGAGGGCGTCGCCAGGGAAGACATCGGTCGTCTTCCAAGGCGAAGGAGACATCGGTCGTCTTCCAGGGCGAAGGAGACATCGGTCGTCTTCCAGGGCGAAGGAGACATCGGTCGTTCGCCAGGATGAGTCAGCAGTGGAAAGTTATCGCGCAACGTCGAGTTTCACACAGAGAAGGTAAGACCCAGACTCCCAGCATGAAGCGCAGTGCACGCACGCCACGTAGACAAAAAGGGTGGTTTAGAGTGGTGACATCAGAATGTTGGCATGCGCGGGAGACACTCGCGGTCGTACTGTTCAGAGCAGTGGCTGGCATGCACAAGCGACAACAGTGGCAGTACTGTTCAGAGCAGTGGTTGGCATGCACCAGAGACAACAGTGGTCGTACTATTCAGGGCAGTGGTTCTCAGACTTCTCTGCAGAGTGGTGGTGGCAGCTGCTTTTGGTGGATAAGTTGGTTTAAGATGCAGAAAACCCACTACTGAAGAGGAAGAAAACGTTGTTGTAGTCGAAGAGAGAAAGAGTGAGTTCCCTCCTCCGCGTTGCGATTTCAGCCTCTCCACACAAGAGTACGACGAGAAGCAACACTTGGGTAGTCCTCTGCAAGTTCTTCAGACCAGACGCGAAAAACAGAGCCAAGGTATTCTGCAAGCTTCGTTGGATTTCGAAGCTCCTGGTGGTTGCGCAAGTCCAGGTAAGGGAAGCTAGACCTCTTTTTCCATACAAGCCATAGTGTAGCTATCTCTGAAGTGAGGGCGACGTGGTCGCCATTTTTGTTTCATCTGCGTAAAATGCTCTGTTTGTGTGCTTGGGCTACGAGGTCGCCGGTCTTATATACAGTCTTCGAAACACCCTGTTTTTGAACTAGATCGCCGGTTTTGGCGCTGTTTTGCGAACTCCTTGTGTTTGATGTTGTTTTGAGAACTGCTTGAGATTTACATGAGATATTCGAAAATATGAATCCTTTGAAATGGCTATTGCTGTGATTGAAATCATTCTTTTAAGTGTAGCATGATGTCTTTGAATGCTGTGAATGTGGGATCGAGGCATAGTATTTTCAGGAAAGAAAATACCGTGTAAGATCTTGTGGTAGGTGCATTGATCGGTGATTCCTAAGGGGATATCCTGACTCTGCTGAGGTAATGGAATCACGTAGAGGAAGTTACTCAGTTGTTGAGAGTCGAAGGAGGTCTATATGATGGGCGTCTCGTGTGAAAAAGAACGAGCTCCGTCTGTCCTATGGATTAACCCTGTCATACCAGGAGAACTATGGTAACATTGAGATGATATATGCGCATGCTGTGTGGATTCACAGCGACCCTGTGTGGATTTCACAGTGGTGTGGTATGACAGGTGCAGATCTCTGAGTCTAATCAACGCACGAGTCAATCCGGAAGTAGTGTCAAGTGTCTTGTGTGGTGAGTCAGTGGAAAGTCTGACATGTGAAATGAGAAACTTGAATATTGATAGACACTTGATGCTGTATTGTGAAATGGAATGACTATGGGTGAATGTTGTGAAGTTTGTGATTTTGGGCGATCAGCTGAATGCTACGAGCAGCTCTACGTTTTACATGGATATTTTGGAACTTGGTTTATTTGGATTTTCATGTTCATGATTTAAACTTCTTTTAAATTATCTAGCTTACCCTTTTATCTGTTATTGTGGTTGTGTTCTCAAAACTGTGATGATCGTGTAATTGTTACACGGGAGCAGATGATCTTCCAAGAAGAAGGGCTCCCTAGTGAGTGGTCGCCGGGGAAAGAGATCGCCTATTTCCACCTCTCGGGGGTGATCGCCGGATTTGTGTCCTGAAAGCAGATCGCCTGTTTTGAGGTCTTCTGTTCTGGGATCGCCGGTTTGTGTTGGAGATCGCCGTTTTTATGTATGGAGACCGCCGGTCTTGCTGTATTTGATTTTCTTTCTTTAAATTTTGAAAACATTTGAAGGATTATGTACTAATCTCCCTAAGAGGAGCAACTCCATTACTTATATATATATATTATCTTGTATTCTTCAACATTATTGGTTTACCTTATTTTCATATTACATGTATGAGATTGTTTCATCTGGCGGGATGTTACATTAATGGTATCAGAGCAGTTCGTCCTTAGGATGACCTGAGGGCTGTGGATCCATTGTGTTTCTTCTGCTCATGAAATTTATTTGAGTTTAAAATAACAACTATAGTGAAAAGTTTTCAAACGTTTTTGTATTGAGATTTTGTGTGTGCTTTGGTGAATATATGTTATAACTGAAAATCTTAGTATTAAGAATGAGAAGGTCCTGATAAAGTAGTGAGGGTGCACACTCATAACTGGATCGGGATGAGTCTCAACCTTAATTCCAAAGGTTTGATGTTTAGCATATATTGAATTCTGGTGTGAGCTATTTCATTTTCTTGAGTGTCCTTGTAATGGATTGAAATGGTTGATTGGATTGATGACTGCATACCAGTAGTTGTTCTGGTGTTATGCTTGATGTTATAAGCATTATGATTCTGTTGTTGAACTCAAATTCTTAATGACTTTGAGATGCTGACCTTTGTAAGGTCTAGATGGTACCTCCTGAATGAATTGATTTCTGATCGATCTCATTCTTGTAGTTGTAGGGAATATAGAAACCAATAGATTCAGAATCCAGAACGAAGAAGATGGCACGTAGACCTTCTACCCCACCCCAACCTTCCTCAGAGATGAGCCAGATCGCCAAGGCCATCGAGATGATGGCGACTGCCATTCAGCAGCAGAATGCGGCGATGGCTCAGAACCATCAAGCCACAATGCAGCACTGGGAAACTGCCCGATCTGCTGAGACAAACTCCCACGTCGGTCAGCCCCAAGAACAGATGGGACTGGCCGAGTTCATGAGGCACAACCCACCTAAGTTCAGTGGGAATGCTACCCCTGACCAGGCAGATCAGTGGGTCAGGGAGGTGGAGAAAATCTTTAGGGCGACCTCCTGCCCTGAAGAGAAGAAGCTGTTGTTTGCCACGTATCTGCTATCAGGAGAAGCTGAGTTCTGGTGGATGGGAGCTCAGCAGATGATGGAGGCCCGAGAGGATGTTCTGGATTGGGAGAGCTTCAGGGTGAAGTTCTTGGAGAAATACTTCCCAGACAGTGCCAAGTTTGCAAGGGAAGCTGAGTTCTTAAAGTTGGAGCAGGGGGACATGTCAGTAAACGCCTATGCTGCCCGTTTTGAGTACCTCGCCCGGTTCTATACCCAGGCGACCTCCGAGGCCTGGAGGTGTAGGAAGTTCGAGGAAGGGCTGAAGCATGGGCTGAAGAAGACCATAGCCCCGATGTGCATCAGGGAGTTCCACGCCTTAGTGGAGAAGGCGAAGATGGTGGAGACCCTGGAAAAGGGTGAGTCTCGGGTGATCAGGTCACACCCAGGAGGTCCCTCCAGTGGGAGGGCTAAGGCACAGCACCCACAAAGCAAACCCTATGCGAGACCTCCACCACATCGGGCAGGAGCAGCACCTCCCCAGTTTCAACAGCAGCAACCTTGGAAATCCAAGTGTCTTCACTGTGGTGCACCACACGCCTCCAATGCTTGTTTCAAGAAGATTTCAGAGAGGAGATGTTTTGTTTGCCAAAAGACAGGGCACGTTGCTAGAGAGTGCCCTAGCAGGAATGGGGCGACCCAACCCAGTGGCTCCCAACAGTTGAGGAACGAGGGCAACAGACCTCAGGCAACAGGGAGGGTGTTCGCCATGTCTGGATCAGAGGCAGCTCAGTCAGGTAACCTCATCCAAGGTGTTTGTTTTATTGCTGGTAGAGGTGTAAGGGCCTTGTTTGATTCTGGAGCGACACACTCCTTTGTGTCAAGCCTGTGTGTAGCCGAGTTGGGCCTCCTAGTGAAGGAGTTACCTTTCGAGCTGTTGGTCTCTACACCTGCGTCAGGACAGGTGTCGACCTCTACAGTATGCCCTGAATGTCCAGTAATTGTGGAGGGACGCAGATTCAAGGTGAACTTGATCTGCCTACCTCTTCAGGACCTAGATGTTATCCTGGGAATGGATTGGTTAGCTGCCAATCACGTTCTCATTGACTGCAGTAGTCATAGGATTGCGTTTCCAGACCTCCAAGGATCAGATGTAATTTCTGCTCAGCAAGGGCAGTCAGAGTTGGAAGAAGGGGCGAGGTGCTTTGTGATACTCGCTCGGTCGGAGGTGGAGAATAAAGGGGACGTAAGCAGAATACCCGTGGTGAAAGATTTCACGGATGTATTCCCAGAAGAAGTGCCTGGGTTACCCCCTAAGAGAGAAGTGGAATTCTCTATTGACTTGGTACCTGGAGCTGGACCAATATCAATGGCACCTTACAGGATGGCACCAGCCGAGTTAGTGGAGTTAAAGAAGCAAGTGGAAGAGTTGCTGGAGAAGCAATTCATCAGACCCAGCGTATCTCCATGGGGAGCTCCAGTGCTCCTAGTCAAGAAGAAGGATGGAGGGTCTCGGCTGTGTATAGATTACAGGCAATTGAACAAATTGACCATCAAGAACAAGTACCCCCTACCTCGGATTGATGATTTGATGGACCAAATTCATGGGGCCTCGGTGTTCTCCAAGATTGACCTGAGATCGGGGTATCACCAAATCTTGGTAAAAGCTGAAGATGTTCAGAAGACAGCTTTTAGGTCTCGATATGGGCACTACGAGTATGTAGTGATGCCATTTGGAGTCACCAATGCTCCAGCTCTATTCATGGACTACATGAATAGGATCTTTCGCCCTTTCTTGGATAAGTTTGTGGTGGTCTTCATAGATGACATCCTCATTTATTCAAGGACCGAGGAAGAGCATGAGGAACACCTGAGGACAGTATTGGAAATACTGAGGGAGAAGCAGCTCTATGCCAAGTTCTCTAAGTGTGAGTTCTGGCTAAGGGAAGTCAACTTCTTAGGACACGTGATATCTGCCCAGGGGATCTTGGTAGATCCAGCCAAGGTAGAGGCAGTACTGCAATGGGAACGTCCTAAGACAGTGACTGAGATAAGGAGCTTTGTGGGGTTGGCGGGCTACTATCGGAGGTTTATTGAGGATTTTTCCAAAGTAGTGGCTCCTTTAACACAACTGACCCGCAAGGACCAACCCTTTGCTTGAACCGACAGATGTGAGCAGAGCTTCAGGGAACTAAAGGAGAGGTTGACCAGTGCTCCAGTGCTGGTGATTCCAGAAGTAGGAAGACCTTTTGATGTCTTCTGTGATGCCTCACATCAAGGCTTGGGATGCGTCTTGATGCAAGAGAAGAGAGTGGTTGCATATGCTTCAAGGCAACTCAAGGTGCATGAGAGAAACTACCCTACTCATGATTTGGAGTTGGCGGCGGTAGTGTTTGCCTTGAAGATCTGGAGGCATTATCTTTATGGAGCTCGGTTCCAGGTATTCAGTGACCACAAGAGCTTGAAGTACCTGTTCGATCAGAAGGAACTAAACATGAGACAAAGAAGGTGGATGGAATTCCTAAAGGACTACGACTTTCAACTCATGTATCACCCAGGGAAGGCCAATGTAGTGGCAGATGCCTTGAGTAGGAAGTCTATACAAGTCGCCACCATGATGATGGAAGAGCAGAAACTGATCGAACAGTTCAGAGACTTAAACCTTGGAGTGGAATTTCACGTGAATCACATTAGTTGTAGTAAGCTGACTATAACTAATGACTTCCTTGGGATGTTGAAGGATAAACAATTGGAAGACCCTAGCCTGAAGCGCACTGTGGAGTCACTAGGGACAGATCAGGCGAGAGGCTTTGAGATGGGCGATGATGGGATCTTGAGGTTTGATGGCAGAATTTACATACCTGCAAATGATGAGTTGAAGAAGATGATCCTAGAGGAAGGTCATAAGAGCCGCCTCAACCTTCACCCAGGCATGAACAAGATGTACCATGACTTGAAGGAGTCATTTTGGTGGTCAGGCATGAAGAGGGACGTCGCCCAGTACGTGGCAACCTGCTTAACGTGTCAAAAGGCGAAGGTAGAGCATCAAAGACCTGGCGGGCTGTTGCAGCAACTGGATATCCCCGAGTGGAAGTGGGACAGCATTGCCATGGATTTTGTCACTCATTTACCCAGATCGGTAAAGGGTCATGATGCAATCTGGGTCATCATTGATAGGCTGACGAAGAGTGCCCACTTTCTTCCAGTGAATATGAAGATGCCTATGGTCAAGCTGGCACAGCTATACATCCAAGAAATAGTGAGGCTGCATGGAGTGCCTTCCAGCATCGTTTCAGATAGAGATTCCAGGTTTACTTCACGGTTTTGGCAGACCCTGCAAGAGTGTTTGGGAACTAAGTTGAGGATGAGCTCTGCATATCATCCCCAAACAGATGGTCAGTCAGAGAGGACGATCCAATCTCTGGAAGATCTGCTGAGGGCGTGCGTCTTGGATCAATTGGGAAGTTGGGAGGAGGTGTTGCCACTAGTGGAGTTTACCTATAACAATAGCTACCACGCCAGTATTGGGATGGCGCCATATGAAGCCCTGTATGGGAGGAAATGCAGAACTCCCTTATGTTGGTACCAGGAGGGCGAGGCGGTCTTGGTTGGGCCAGAGTTGATTCAGCAGACGACCGAGAAGGTGAAGCAGATACAAAGCAGAATGAAAGCCTCTCAGAGTAGGCAGAAGTCCTATGCAGATCAGAGGAGAAAGCCTTTGGAGTTTGCTGCTGGGGATCACGTGTTCATGAAAGTGACACCAACCAAGGGTGTAGGGCGGGCGATCAGGTCAAAGAAGTTGTCCCCTAAGTTCGTGGGACCATATCAGATCTTAAGAAGGATTGGCCCAGTGGCGTATGAGATCGCCCTACCTCCCCACTTAGCAAATCTGCACAACGTCTTTCACGTGTCACAGCTGAGGAAGTACATGGCAGACCCTAGTCATGTACTGGATGTAGACGACGTGCAGATCAGGGATGACTTGTCCTTTGAAGCAAAACCAGTCAGGATTGACGATCGGCAATGTAAACAGCTCAGAGGCAAGACCATCGACATGGTGAAAGTGGTGTGGGATGAGAAATCGGGGGATTCTACTTGGGAGTTAGAAGAACCCATGAGGGAGGCTTATCCATACCTCTTTTCCTTGTAATCCAATTTTCGAGGACGAAAATTTTTCTTGTTGGGGAGAATGTAAGGACCTGAAAAATTTATTGGAATAAAAGAGTTATATTTTAAATAAATTCTAAGTATGTTTTTATTTAGAATAGAAAGGGAGGAAAAAGTTAAGTATAGAAGGCTACGAGGTCGCCGGTCGCCTGCTACACATGAGCGCCAGTAGGCATCGCGCGGGCGCGAGAGGCATGCAGGCATCGCGCGGGCGCGAGAGGCATGCAGGCATCGCGCGGGCGCGAGAGGCATGCAGGCATCGCGTGGGCGCGAGAGGCATGCAGGCATCGCGCGTGCGCGAGAGGCATGAAGGCATCGCCAAGGCGCGAGGCATGTGGACGTGGCCAAGGCGCGAGAGTTATGAGGGCGTCGCCAGGGAAGACATCGGTCGTCTTCCAAGGCGAAGGAGACATCGGTCGTCTTCCAGGGCGAAGGAGACATCGGTCGTCTTCCAGGGCGAAGGAGACATCGGTCGTTCGCCAGGATGAGTCAGCAGTGGAAAGTTATCGCGCAACGTCGAGTTTCACACAGAGAAGGTAAGACCCAGACTCCCAGCATGAAGCGCAGTGCACGCACGCCACGTAGACAAAAAGGGTGGTTTAGAGTGGTGACATCAGAATGTTGGCATGCGCGGGAGACACTCGCGGTCGTACTGTTCAGAGCAGTGGCTGGCATGCACAAGCGACAACAGTGGCAGTACTGTTCAGAGCAGTGGTTGGCATGCACCAGAGACAACAGTGGTCGTACTATTCAGGGCAGTGGTTCTCAGACTTCTCTGCAGAGTGGTGGTGGCAGCTGCTTTTGGTGGATAAGTTGGTTTAAGATGCAGAAAACCCACTACTGAAGAGGAAGAAAACGTTGTTGTAGTCGAAGAGAGAAAGAGTGAGTTCCCTCCTCCGCGTTGCGATTTCAGCCTCTCCACACAAGAGTACGACGAGAAGCAACACTTGGGTAGTCCTCTGCAAGTTCTTCAGACCAGACGCGAAAAACAGAGCCAAGGTATTCTGCAAGCTTCGTTGGATTTCGAAGCTCCTGGTGGTTGCGCAAGTCCAGGTAAGGGAAGCTAGACCTCTTTTTCCATACAAGCCATAGTGTAGCTATCTCTGAAGTGAGGGCGACGTGGTCGCCATTTTTGTTTCATCTGCGTAAAATGCTCTGTTTGTGTGCTTGGGCTACGAGGTCGCCGGTCTTATATACAGTCTTCGAAACACCCTGTTTTTGAACTAGATCGCCGGTTTTGGCGCTGTTTTGCGAACTCCTTGTGTTTGATGTTGTTTTGAGAACTGCTTGAGATTTACATGAGATATTCGAAAATATGAATCCTTTGAAATGGCTATTGCTGTGATTGAAATCATTCTTTTAAGTGTAGCATGATGTCTTTGAATGCTGTGAATGTGGGATCGAGGCATAGTATTTTCAGGAAAGAAAATACCGTGTAAGATCTTGTGGTAGGTGCATTGATCGGTGATTCCTAAGGGGATATCCTGACTCTGCTGAGGTAATGGAATCACGTAGAGGAAGTTACTCAGTTGTTGAGAGTCGAAGGAGGTCTATATGATGGGCGTCTCGTGTGAAAAAGAACGAGCTCCGTCTGTCCTATGGATTAACCCTGTCATACCAGGAGAACTATGGTAACATTGAGATGATATATGCGCATGCTGTGTGGATTCACAGCGACCCTGTGTGGATTTCACAGTGGTGTGGTATGACAGGTGCAGATCTCTGAGTCTAATCAACGCACGAGTCAATCCGGAAGTAGTGTCAAGTGTCTTGTGTGGTGAGTCAGTGGAAAGTCTGACATGTGAAATGAGAAACTTGAATATTGATAGACACTTGATGCTGTATTGTGAAATGGAATGACTATGGGTGAATGTTGTGAAGTTTGTGATTTTGGGCGATCAGCTGAATGCTACGAGCAGCTCTACGTTTTACATGGATATTTTGGAACTTGGTTTATTTGGATTTTCATGTTCATGATTTAAACTTCTTTTAAATTATCTAGCTTACCCTTTTATCTATTATTGTGGTTGTGTTCTCAAAACTGTGATGATCGTGTAATTGTTACACGGGAGCAGATGATCTTCCAGGAAGAAGGGCTCCCTAGTGAGTGGTCGCCGGGGAAAGAGATCGCCTATTTCCACCTCTCGGGGGTGATCGCCGGATTTGTGTCCTGAAAGCAGATCGCCTGTTTTGAGGTCTTCTGTTCTGGGATCGCCGGTTTGTGTTGGAGATCGCCGTTTTTATGTATGGAGACCGTCGGTCTTGCTGTATTTGATTTTCTTTCTTTAAATTTTGAAAACATTTGAAGGATTATGTACTAATCTCCCTAAGAGGAGCAACTCCATTACTTATATATATATATATTATCTTGTATTCTTCAACATTATTGGTTTACCTTATTTTCATATTACATGTATGAGATTGTTTCATCTGGCGGGATGTTACAGCAGATAGGTGGCAAACAACAGTTTCTTCTCTTCAGGGCAGGAGGTCGCCCTAAAGATTTTCTCCAACTCTCTGACCCACTGATCTGCCTGATCAGGGGTAGCATTCCCACTGAACTTGGGTGGGTTGTGCCTCATGAACTCGGTCAGTCCCATCTGTTCTTGAGGCTGACCGACGTGGGAGTTTGTTTCAGCAGATCGAGCACTTTCCCAGTGGTGCATCGCAGCTTGGTGATTCTGTGCCATCGCTGCATTCTGTTGTTGAATGGCAGTTGCCATCATCTCAATGGCCTTAGCAATCTGGCTCATCTCCGAAGAAGGTTGGGGAGGGGTAGAAGGTCTACGTGCCATCTCTCTTCGTTTCAGATTTTGAAACTATAGGTTTTCTATGTTCCCTACAACTACAAGAATGATATCGATAAGAAATCAATTCATTCAGGAGGTAACATATAGACCTTACAAAGGTCAGCATCTCAAAATCATTAAGAATTTGAGCTCATCAACAGAATCATAATACTTATAACTTCAAACAAAACACCAGAACAGTTACTGGTGTACAATCATCAATCCAAACAACCACTTTCAGGCAATTACAAGAGCACTCAATAAATCACACCAGAATTCAATGTAGGCTAAACATCAAACCTTTGGAATTAAGATTAAGAATCATCTCGATCCAGTTATGAGTGTGCACCCTCATTACTTTATCAAGATCCTCTCATTCTTAATACCAAGATTTTCAATTAGGGCATACATTCACTAAGGCACACACAAAATTTCAATACCAAAAATGTTTTGAAAACCTTTCACTATAGTTGTTATTTAAAACTCAAATAGATTTTATGAGCAGAAGAAACACAATGGATCCACAGCCCTCAGGTCATCCTAAGGACGAACTGCTCTGATACCATTAATGTAACATCCCGCCAAAAACTATTCATATTTATATAATGAAAATAAAGGTAAACAAATAGTGTTGAAGAGAACATAATTATATATATAAGTAATGAAGTTGCTCCTCACAGGGAGTTTAATACATAACCAGTCAAATGTTTTTCAAAACTTAACGAAATCAATCAAATACAACGAAAACGGCGGTCTCCATACATAATCCGGCGATCTCCTAACAGAAGACCCCAAAACAGGCGATCTGCTATCAGGACATAAATCCGGCGATCACCACCAAGAGATAGAAACAGGCGATCTCTTCCCCGGCGACCACTCACTAAGGAGCTCTGCTTCCTGGAAGATCATCTGCTCCCGTGTAAAAATTACACGATCATCACAGTTTTAAGAGAAAAACAGCCATAGAGCAGAACACGCAGGGTAAGCTATATATTTTAAAGAGAGTTTAAATATGAACATAAAAATTAGGATAAAACAAATTCAAGATACCCATATAAAACTATAAAGTTTCTCATTCCCTTCACCTGATCGCCAAGAAATCACACACTTTACAATATTTGCACAGAGTCATTCTATTTCACAAACTGCATCAAGTGTCTATCAATTTCAAGGTCCCTCATTTCTCACGTCAGACTACCACTGACTCAGCACACAAGACACTTGACACTACTTCCGGAAGACTCGTGCATTGATTAGACTCAGAGATCTGCACCTGTCATACTAAACAGCTGTAATGTTTCTCCAGCTACGCGCATCAACACAATCTCGATCTCAAGTTCATCATTCTCACAGTATGACAAGGTTAATCCATGGAACAGGCCGAGCTCGTTCTTTTTCACACGACTCACCCATTCATATGAACCTCCTTCGACTCTCACCAACTGAGTAACTTCCTCTATGTGATTCCATTATCTCAGCAGAGTCAGGATATCTCATTAGGAATCACCGATCAATGCACATCCTACACGATCTTACACGGTATTTTCTTTCCTGAAAATACTATGCCTTGATCCCACTTTCACCACATTCAACACATCACATAACACTTAAAGGAATGATTTCAATCACAACAAAACTCACTCCAAGGTTCTTATTTTCGAATATCTCATTTAAATCTCAAACAGTTTCAAAGCAACACCAAAAACAGGGAGTTCGCAAACAACGCCAAAACCGGCGATCTGGTTCAAAAACAAGGTATTTTGAAGTCTGTATTTAAAACCGGCGACCACGTCGCCCAAACACATAGAACAGAGCATTCACGAAGATGAAAACGAAACCGGCGACCACGTCGCCCTCACTTCAGAAACAGCTAATCTATGACTTGTATTGAAAATGAAGGCTAGCTTCCCTTACCTGGACTTGCGCAAAACACCAGGAGCTCCGAAACCCAACGAAGCTTAAAGAATGCCTTGGCTCTGTTTTTGCGTCTGGTTTGAAGGACTTGCAGAGAACCTCCTAGGTGCTCTAATGGTGGCCGTCGCTCGTCGTACTCTTGTGTGAAGGTGCCAGAATCGCAGTGCGAAGGAGAGAATGGAGGAGAAGGGAGGTAAACTCACCCTTTTGCTCTTGAACAACTGCAACGTTTTTCCTCTCTCAGAAGTGGGTTTTTGCATCTTAAACCAGCTTGTCCACAAAAGCAGTTGCCACCACCCACTCTGCAGAGAAGTCTGAGTGTACGTTTCTCTGAACAGTACGACCATGTTTGTCTCTTGCGCATGCCAACCACTTCCTGAACAGTACGACCGCGAGTGTCTCCTACGCATGCCAACATTCTGATGTCACTATTCTGAATCATCCTTTTTGTCTACGTGGCGTACGTGCAGGACGTTCCATGCTGGGAGTCTGGGTCCCACCTTCTCTGTGTGCAACTCGACATCGCGCGATAACCTTTCGCCGATGACCTCTCGCGCGAAGACTATCCACCGATGACCTCTCGCGCGAAGACTATCCACCGATGACCTCTCGCGCGAAGACAATCCACCGATGACCTCTCGCGCGAAGGCTATCCACCGATGACCTCTCGCGCGAAGACAATCCACCGATGACCTCTTGCGCGAAGGCAATCCACCGATGCCTCCTCCTGGCGGACGACCGATGTCTCCCCCTGGAAGATGCCCGCATGCCTCGCGCCCTGATGATGCCCGCATGCATCGCGCCCTGGCGACGTCTGCATGCCTCGCGCCCTGGCGATGACGTGTAGTCTAGGCGACCGACGATTATGTACTAACAAGGAAATCTTATAATCTTCTAAACTACACTTTCCTTCCTTTTTTATTTTAAATAAAAACATACTTAGAATTCATTTAAAATATATCCTTTTATTCCAATTTAATTTTTCAGGTCCTTACATAATCTAGCACGTAAGTTTCCTTAACTGGAGTGCAAACTCTAATAGGATGGCCACCTGGGTACCCCCTCGTGCACCTAGTCTCTGGGCCACCTGTCCTAGAAGTGCCTTCACTGTTCACGTGCCATGCATGTAGCTTCACTGGGAAACCCTATTTCTGATGAGTACTCAACCCTTCAGGACTCTGTACCTAACTGTGCTTTCCTTGCCACACGCTAGGCACTTCGTGACTTAGGCCTCTCCTTACTTCTAGGCATTTTACTGATAACTGGTCTTCTCTCAGGACCCACATCAGACATTCTAGTTCTGTTGTTCAAAACACCCAAGACCGATGTCACGTCGTCCCACTCTATTGCTGAGGACTCATCATCCTGCTGAGTGACGAAGACACATCAGTCCATTTTAGTGATTGACACGCAGGACCCAGCCCACATGGCTCTGTCCCGTGTTGTGGGACCCAGCTGACGCGGCTCATCTTTACTATTCATTCTCGGTGTCCGAGTACTGGTCGGTACACAAGGCCCCTAGTCTCGAGCTGTTGACTTGTTCAGTGAAGAGACTAAGTCATTGGCTCGGGCGACCGCTCAGGCCACCTACGTGGCATTGAGCGAAAGGACATGAATAGCGCACTGAAGGGACATCTCACCAACCCCCTCTTAATCTGTAGGCACGTATCCAGATCAACGGTCAGGGTTTCTTAATGTTTGCGCTTCCTTGCCTATGTTAAACCTTTTCAAAAACCCACGCCTCTACACTGTTTCATCACTTTTCACTCGAGCCTCCATACTTCCTAACTTCTCTCATACGCTTTCGTTCTACCTCAACCTCCACGCTTGCGACCTTTCACCTTCGCTTACACAAAGGTATGATTTTTATTCTCCCTTTCTGTCTTCGCTTTATGATTCTATTTCTCTTCACATACCATAACTGCTTCGAGTCTGTTCATGCATTTAGGGTTTCTGTTCTTCTTTCTTGCTTTCGCTCTTCTTCTGTGAGTCTTTGTCCACCATTGTTTTCGCCATCACTTTCTTCTAAACCCCTTTTTCTTCTTCCTACCTCTCATTTGTTTTAGATTCGAGATGGCCAGAACCAAAACCACCTCTAACCCTCCTCCAGCCGTAGCCATTGACTACAAAGCCCTCTACCCCTGGGCCTCTGAGGATCTCCTTGCTGAGACCTCAAAACTTAGTTCCAGTGAAGACTAGAGGAAGCATAAAGAAGACAAGAATGAGGTTAAAGGGCTCGTCTTCGGCAGAGAGAGTGACGCGTACGTTTCGGTTCGACCCTGTACCAAGGGTGAACTTGTATGCGCTAACAATCGCTGCAACGAAAGGGAGCCCTTCTTCTTTCTGTACGCCACCATCTTTAAGCGGGTTAAGGTTCACCTGCCCTTCATCGGATTCGAGAGGGCTCTGCTCACCGAGCTGAATGTGGCACCTGCCCAACTGCACCTCAACAGCTGGGCCTTTATCAGGCCCTTCTCCATACTCTGCAGCAACCTAGGGTTCACTCCCTCGGTGGATGTATTTCTATACTTCTTTGAGACGAAGAGCCCTGGGAAAAGGCTTTGGGTAAGCCTTAATGGAGTGGTGGGGAGGGTTCTGCTAACCCTCTTCTCGCGGTCATACAAGGGCTTCAAAGGAAAGTTCTTTCGAGTCTGCTGCAGCTCATACGACTCCACCATGCTTGACAGATTGAATTATAAATTTTGGGAAGCAAGAATGAAAATCTTTATTGAATCAATTGATCAAAGAATTTGGGACTCTATTGAGAATGGTCCTTACATTCCGAAATTCAAAAAGAATAATTCCTTTATTGCAAAACCTTTGTCCAAATGGACAGATGATGAATGTAAGATGGCTCAGCTTGATAGGTCTGCTCAAAACATTATAGCTTCTGCACTAGATACTAATGAATTTTTCAGGATATCAAAGTGTAAAACTGCTAAGGAAATGTGGGAGACTCTCAAGGCTGCTCATGAACCAAAGGAAGCAATGACAAAGAGTCAAGCAAGAAGGAAGAAAAGGCAAAATAAGAAAAGCTTCAATCTTTGCTTAATGGCCAGAAGGGAGGATGACTCATGTAGTGTAAGTTCATCAAACTCTTCAAACTCTAAAAATTATGGTCAATTGCTTCAAGCCTTTCAAGAAACACATGAAGAAGCCAACCGATTGGCTCTCTTAAACAATCGATTGAAAGAAAAGAATAGCTGGCTTGAAAACAGGGTAAAGGCACTGGAGGAGGATTTAGAAAATTTGAAAATGGATTTTGAAAATCTGGAAATCATTTATAAAAACTCCTCTTGCAAGTGTGATACTCTAGTTTGTGAAAATTGCGAAAATCTTGAAAAGAAGGTCCACTATCTTGTTAAAACAGTGGATAAGCTTTCTAAAGGCCCATCTAACTTTGAAAGTGTGCTAGCATCTCAAAATTGTGTTTTTGGAAAATCTGGATTGGGTTTTAAACCACAAAAACAGCAAGATAGATTTTCAAAATCATTTTCGAAAATGCCAGAAAAACAATCGATTGGACCATCGAAACAACCGATTGTTACATGCTTCTATTGCATGAAAAGAGGTCATTCTGTGCGATTCTGTAAAATCAGAAAACATGTTGTTCCTAAAGGGCTTATGAAGTGGACTCCCAAGAAAAATAAAGCGTGTAATGATGAGTATAAACCAGATGGACCCTCATTCATAAGGAGACCAAAATCTTTTCTGTAGGGAATCTTGGAGGAAAGAAAGCAACTTTGGTACTTGGATAGTGGATGCTCCAAGCATATGACAGGGGACAAATCAAAGTTCCTAAGAATATACTTCAAGAAAGAGGGTCATGTCACCTATGGAGACAACAACAAAGGAAGAATACTTGGGAGAGGATCCATAGGAGATGAGAGCATCTTGGTGATTCATGATGTGCCCTTTGTTGAAGGCCTAAAGCATAATCTACTGAGTATTAGCCAACTATGTGACAAGGGGTATCAAGCGATGTTCAAGACAATACCATGTGAAATATGTCTACCCAACACCAAAGAGGTAATGTTGGTAGGTAAGAGAGTTAATAATGTTTATCTTCTAGATATCTCTTCACCATGTTCAATTGGATGTCTTCTATCCAAGCAAGATGAATCTTGGCTTTGGCATAGAAGAATTGCTCATATTCACATGAATCATTTGAACAAGCTAATATCAAAAGATCTTGTGATTGGGCTGCCAAAACTCAAGTTTGAGAAGGATCACATTTGTGAAGCTTGCCAAAAAGGGAAACAAGTGAAAAGTTCTTTTAAAACCAAAAATGTTGTCTGTTCATTTAGACCTCTTGAACTTCTTCACATGGATCTCTTTGGACCCTCTAGAACTATGAGTATTGGTGGAAATTATTATGCTCTTGTTATTGTTGATGATTTCTTTAGGTACACTTCGACCTTGTTCTTGGAATCAAAGAGTGATGCCTTTGCTGCATTCAAAAAGCTAGCAAGAAGACTTCAAAACACAAAGAGCAGCAACATAGGTTCCATAAGGAGTGACCATGGAGGAGAATTTCAAAATGAGAAGTTTGTCAAGTTCTCTGAGAAGTTGGGAATCCTACACAATTTCTCTGCTCCAAGCACACCACAGCAAAATGGAGTTGTAGAGAGGAAGAACAGGTCTCTTGAAGAGCTTGCAAGGACAATGCTTAGTGAATCATCACTTCCTAAGTATTTTTGGGCAGATGCAGTAAGCACCTCTTGTTATGTGATGAATAGGGTGCTTATAAGGCCCATTTTGAAGAAAACTCCATATGAACTTTTCAATGAAAGGAAGCCTAACACCAGCCACCTCAAAGTCTTTGGCTGTAGCTGTTTTGTTCTCAACAATGGAAAGGAAAGCTTGGGAAAATTTGATGAGAAAGCTGACCTTGGCATTTTCATTGGTTATTCACTTACAAGCCATGCTTATAGAGTCTACAACAAAAGGTTGATGACTGTAGAAGAATCAGTTCATGTAGTCTTTGATGAGGTAGATCGTAGAATCAGTGAGAACCCAAAGATCAGTGCTGAAGAAGACGAACAGAGCATCAGTTTGGAGAAGCTGGATATCTGTGCAGAAAAACAACCGGTTGTTTCTGCGAATCAACCGATTGAAAATCTGCAACAGAGTGAGCTGCCCAAAGAGTGGAGGATTCCAAGAGATCTGTCAGTGGATAACATCATAGGGCAGATAAAGGAAGGTGTCTCCACACGTAGCTCCATCTCAAACTACTGCAGACACATCAATGAAGAAGTCTATGTAGATCAACCACCGGGCTTTGAAGATCACAAGTATCCCAACCATGTCTTCAAGTTGAAGAAAGCTTTGTATGGACTGAAGCAAGCTCCAAGGCAATGGTATGAAAGGCTTAGCAATTTTCTGCTATCTCTTGGTTATGAAAGAGGAATGGTAGACAAGACTCTCTTCATCAAGAAGTCACATGCAGAAATAATTCTTGTGCAAATATATGTTGATGACATCATCTTTGGTGCTACACAAGATAGGTTGTGTGAAGAATTTGTGGCTGCAATGAAAGGTGAGTTTGAAATGTCTATGATGGGAGAACTATCTTTCTTTCTTGGATTGCAGGTTAAACAAACAAAGGATGGGATCTTCTTAAGTCAATCAAAGTATTGCATGGAGATTCTCAAAAAATTTGAAATGGAAAATTGCAAAGAGGCAAGCACTCCAATGCCATCAAGCTGCTACATGGATGCAGATACTGTTGGAAAGAGTATAGATCAAACAAAATTCAGAGGTTTGATTGGATTATTGCTTTACCTAACAGCAAGTAGCCCGGACATCATGTTTGCAGTGTGTCTATGTGCAAGATATCAAGCAAATCCTAAAGAGTCACACTTCAAAGCTGCAAAAAGGATTCTAAAATATCTCAAAGGAACTTCATCTGTAGGATTATGGTATCCTTCTCATTCTCCAATACATTTAATTGGTTATTCATATTCTGACTTTGCAGGTTGCAAGCTAGATAGAAAGAGCACAAGTGGCACTTGTCACCTTCTTGGCTCTAGCCTAATCTCATGGCATAGCAAGAAGCAAGCATGTGTTGCTCTCTCTACTGCTGAGGCAGAATATATAGCTACTGGTAGCTGCTGTGCACAGATCCTATGGCTCAAACAACAACTTGCAGATTTTGGTTTACAAATCAGCAAAGTTCCTTTTATGTGTGATAACACAAGTGCAATCAATCTTACCAAAAATCAAATCCAGCACTCAAGGACCAAACATATTGAAATAAGACATCATTTCATCAGAGATCATGTGCAAAATGGGAACTGTGAAGTGAATTTTATGGAGACCAAACTGCAGCTAGCTGACATCTTTACAAAGCCTTTTCCAAAAGAGAGGTTTTTCTTCTCAAGAAATGAGTTAGGTATTCTTGATCTAAATAATCTCTCTTAAAATCTGTGTTTGGTACATGTTAAAATCTATTTTTGAAGACAAATAGGGGGAGAATTATTGGTTCTTGTATATCTGTATCTTATATGCATAAAATGTTTAAATCTCTGAGTATAAAAGTGTTTTCTGCTGCTGCTGCTGATAGTAACAACCGATTGTTTCGTGTAAACAACCGATTGAATTTTATGTTAAAAGAGGTATAATCTAACTTGCTGTTGTAAGAAGCTTTGGATAGTGTAAATGCTTTCTCTAAAGGAACTGCTTCAGATTTAATCAGTATAACACAAGCACCAGGGATTTGTCTTCATCAAATAGGGGGAGATTGTTGAACCAAGTGGTGTTCAATGTTTTGAAGAATCCAAATCCTTTAAAGGATGTTGAAGCCTCTGCTTTGCTTGTTGCTGCTGTGCTGGTTTATAGTTTTGTTCTGGGGTAGTTTTCTGTTGTAATCCACCCTTAGATTAAATCTCAAAGCAATTAGCATCTCAATCTTTAACAAAGCAAAGAGTTTTTCAAGCTAAGTTGAAACAACCGATTGTTCTGTCGAAACAACCGATTGTTTACACTTAGGTGTTTTGAGAAAGTTTGAAAACTGTTTTCAAATGGTGAAATCTGTTAAGTAACAAAACAACCGATTGATTCGAGGAAACAATCGATTATTTGTTTTGGAACCATAACAAAATAACTATTTTCTTTGACCGAGCTTTAAATGGTTTGAAACAGAATACGCTCCAGTCATTAAATGCTTTGACCAATCTTTTTAAAGCAGTTAAGAGTTTGTTAAGATTTGATAACAAACTATATCTTGGTATAAATTCAAAAAAACTGTTTTTAAGAAAGAGATCTTTTGAAAATGTTTTTCTAAGAGAGTTTTTCAAAGTGCCGAGATTGCTTAAGATTTTTGTGATTGATCAAGGTGCTGGGATAGGATTCTACTTGTATTGATTTCAGATATTCATCTGTAACAAGTGTAATCTTTGTAAACTGCTGAAACATTTCATCTGTGTGTTTTTGCTGAGATTGGCTATGTGTTGCTGAGGTGTTCAAGATCAACAATCTTAGTGTTGGCCAAGATGAGTGTGTTGCTTGAGGTTTTCAAGGTCATTCTCTTGGTTGTTGTGTAAGTGATCAAGGTGTGATTGCTTAGTGGATTTCCTCAGGGTTTCTGAGAAGACTGGATGTAGCTCTGGGTTGGAGTGAACTAGTATAATCAACTGTGTACAATCTCTCTATCCTTATCTCTTTAAATTCAGTTTGTTTGTTGTTTGCTGGTATAAACAACCGATTGTTTCGAAGAAACAACCGATTGTTTTTCTAGTGTTACAGTTTTGCTTGCTGTTTTGGCTAACTGAATTGCTAAATCAATTGGTTTCTTAAATAAATTCATTCTAGCTCTGAAAAGTTTGCGAAAACTGTAACATCCCGCCAAATTACTTTTCATAAATATAAAATGAAATAAAGGTAAAACAAAAATATTTAAGTGAACATACGTATTTATATAAAATGAAGTTGCTCCTCACAGGGAGTTTAATACATAACCGGTATACTTTTCCAAAACTTACAGCCAAATAAATTGAAACTGGCGGTCTCCCTACATAAACCGGCGATCTCCTATCAGAAGACCCAAAACAGCCGATCTGCTATCAGAACAGAAATCAGGCGATCACCACATAGAGACATAAACAGGCGATCTCCTTCCGGCGACCACTCACTAAGGAGCTCTACTTCCTGGAAAATCATCTGCTCCCGTGTAAAATACACGATCATCACAGTTTTAAGAGAAAACAGCCAGAGAACAATACAAAGGGTAAGCTAGATATATTTTTTTTAACTTTAAATTATAAACTGGACAACCAACGTAGATCAGCCTTTTTAAACATTCACAAGAGTCCATCACTTTCTCATTCATATCACACAACCATCAAGTGTCTATCAACAATTTCTCAACATTACTCACGTCAGACTTCCACGGAATAATCACACATAGACACTTGACACTACTTCCGGAAGACTCGTGCATTGACTAGACTCAGAGATCTGCACCTGTCATACTAAACTGCTGTAATGTTTCCACAGCTATGCGCATCCACACAATCTCGATCTCAATTTCATCACTCTCACAGTATGGCAGGGTGAATCCACACAACAGGTCAAGTAGTTATCTTTCAAACACTTACCCATACGTATGAACCTCCATCGACTCTCAACGCCTGAATAACTTCATCTATATGAATTCATTATCTCAGGAGAGTCAGGATATCTCATTATAGAAATCACCGATCAATGCACATCCTACACGATCTTACACGGTATTTTCTTTCCTGAAAATACTATGCCTTGATCCCACATTCACAACATTCAACACGTCATACAACACTTAATGAACGATTTCAGTCATAGAAAAACTCATGCCAAGGTTCAGATCTTCGAATATCACATTTAAATCTCAAAAAATTTCAAACAACACCAAACACAGGGGAGTTCGAAAAACAACGCCAAAACCGGCGATCTCGTCCAAAAACAGGGGATTTCGAAATCTGTATTTAAAACCGGCGATCACGTCGCCCAAACACATAAGAACAGAACATCATGAAAAAGGGGTTTAAAACCGGCGACCACGTCGCCCAAACACATAGAACAGAGAATCACGAAAAAGAATATGAAACCGGCGACCACGTCGCCCTCAGTTCAGAAACAGCAAATCTACGGCTTTTATTGAAAATAAAGCTAGCTTCCCTTACCTGGACTTGCGCAAAACACCAAGAGCTCCAAAACCCACCGAGCTTAAAGGATGCCTTGGCTCTGTTTTAGCGTCTGGTTTGTGGAACTTGCAGAGAACCTCCCAGGTGCTCCAAGGGCAGTCGTCGCTCATCGCACTGGTGCTTGAGGATGCCTGAATCGCAGCGCGAAGGAGAGAAAAGAGAAGGATGAAGATGCACTCCCTCTTTCACTCTTGAGTCACTGCCACGTTCTTTGCCTCCTCGCAGTGGGTTTTTGAATCCAAGCCTACTTGTCTACGCATGCTGCTGACACCACCCCCTCTGCAAGAAAGCCAGAGTGTACGTTTCACTGAACAGTACGGCCACGGTTGTCTTCTTGTGCATGCCAACCACTTCCCTGAACAGTACAACTGCAAGTGTCTCTTGCGCATGCCAACTTTTTGATGTCACTATTCTGAACCACCCTTTTTGTCTACGTGTCACGCGTGCAGTACGTCTGATGCTGCGAGCCTGGGTCCCACCTTATCTGCGTGAACTCGACATCGCGCGATAACCTTCCACCGATGACGCTCGCGCGATGACTATCCACCGAGGCCTCATCCTGGAAGACGACCGATGTCTCTCCCTGGGAGACGACCGATGTGTCTCTCATACCGGCGATGACTGATTCCTCACACTGGCAGACAACCGATGTCTCACCCTGGCAGACCACCGATGTCTCACCCTGGAAGACAACCGATGTCTCAACCTGGAAGACCACCGATGTCTCACCCTAGCAGACCACCGATGTGTCTCCCATCCTGGTTGATGACCGATGTTCCTCTCATCCTGTTGGCGATCTCTTATCGCCCTTGTGTGTGACGAGAACACATGGCCTTACTCTGCTCACCGATGTCATATCGTCACACCTTGCTGAAGGTTCATCCTCCCATTATGTTACGTCCAAGGTATCACCTCAACATGGCTTGGTGACGTCGGTAGCTTCACATTTCCAAGAGTAGATCAGCACTACTCCTCGTGCTCCCATGCATGCAACACTAAGGATGGCTTCTTATGCTCAAGCATAGAGCTTTGCATGCACAGCGTATCTAAGGCTTAACCCACACCTTGATACGTGTGGTTTTGTGGAACCCACTCTGGTTGATCCAGTATCTAGACCACATACTACGTGCACTCCCGTCGATCACGTACGCCATAGGCGATTGGCGGTCATGTCTCCTCTAGGCGACAGGCGATTATGTGCCAGAGAAGTCGGAGATCGCCTCCGTCTTCAATAACGGCGATCTCGTAGAAGACTTCTTAACTACACTTTTCTTCCTTTACTCTTCTTGATCCACACGTCATCCGACCGACCTCTACCAGCTGACCCCAGATCTTGGGCGACGTCCGAGGTCCGACTACTACGAAACTTCATTTACCAGCTCTTTGTATTTTAAATAATAACATCTTCTGAAATTATTTAAATATAACACTTTCATTCCAATAAAATTTTCTGGGTCCTTACAAAAACCCCTTTAAACAATTCACCCCCCCTCTAGTTTAAAGCCATCTTTTCTTACACTGCTGGCCCTTCTTCTCCTGCTGCGGCTGCCCCAGGCCCCACTTCTGATAAGTTAAAGAGGGCAGCTGCAGTAGTAATCTCTGAAGACGAGGACACATGCTCCGGCCTTATTTTCAAGAGGAAAAGGGTGGAGGCTGTTGTGAAGACCTCTTTTGCAACAGAGGGGAAACCTCCATCTTTCAGGGAGCACCCTCCTAGCACCTCATCTCCCCCCGAGCCACTCCTAACGCTCGAGGGTGGAGGAGAGAGTGCCCCTCCAACCAGCCAAACACCTCCTACCCCCGAACTCCCTCCTCTCCTTTAGCGGACCCTCGCTCATATGCCTGGCCAAGAAGCGATGGAGGCTATGGACAGGGATTCACTAAGGGACCACATCAGCCACGGCCTTGGTGAGTTCCTCGCCGCCTCCAACTTCCTACTGGTCAAGGAGAATGCTGAGGCAGAGCTACAAGAAAAGGTAGCCAAACTGGAGAAAGAGCTAGAGCAAAAGAAAGATTTGGAGCTCCAAGTTCAACTAGTTGCCAAGCGCGAGACTGCTCTGAACCAGGAGCTGGGTAGTCTTCGCCAATCCGAGAAGGAGACCAAGAAGCTCCTCTTCTCCAAGGGGCAGGAGGCCCTCCAGATTAAGGCCAAAATTCTCCCCCTCCGTAACAAAGTCATCGACCTAGAAGAGCAGTTGGAGGGGGCCCAAGCTAAGATGACCAAGCTGGAGGAAATGACTACCAATCAAGAAGTTCAGTTGGGTAAAGTCGAGGAAGAGCTTGCCCAACAAACGGAGCTATTCAAGAAGACTAAGGCAGAACTAATTGAAGACGTCGCCGACGCCTATGGGGAGGGGTTTGGCGATGCCCTTGCCCAGGTTGCCTGCGCGCATCCTGAGATGGACCTCTCACCCTTCTCTATGTCCATGAAGTTAGTCAACAGGAAAATAGTGCCTAGATAGGTCTCTTGGATAGCTTTATCTGTAGCTGGACTTCTTGTACTGTCTTGTGTAATTATTCTTCCAATCCAATTAATACATTTACTTGGCGTACATACTTGTTTGACTTTATGCATCAATTTACTTGTATTGGTATCTCTATTGTTGTCTGGTTGCTTGGGCATACTTGGTTAAGCTCTCTCTTCAGCATAGAATCAATCTATAGGTAGCACGCTTAACTCTGCTAAGTCGTTATGAGCTTTGCTTTTCATTAGGATAGGAGATCATATCGTGGACAAGACTTCATAAGAACTTCTCTACCGAAAAGTACCTCACCTATCTTGTCATCGCCCATATCTCTTTACCCCCGTGAGCATTCCAACACCGATCTGTATGCATCTGACTCCTCCTTGCTTGAGGCAGTGGAGGAAGCTAACGTGTTTCAACTGACCACTCATCGCCCTTAGGCGAGGGTGGACTTCACTGGTGAACCTTCTGTTCGAATTAGGAGTTCTCATGAACCTTCTATTCGAATTGGGAGTTCTCACTCGAAGAGGAGGTCTTCTATACGAACCTAACTTCCAACTATCGAGACTTCTAACCCCAAACGAAAGGTTTGAGTTGGCCTCTTATCGCTCATAGGCGAAGGAGGATTTCACCGGTACGAATCGTCCTTGGTGTTCTCACTCGGAAGGAGAGGCGTTCCTTATGAACCTTCCTTTCCCGCTTCCAAGACTTCTAACCCAATCTGACGAGTCCTTACTGACCTCACATTGCCCAAAGGCAGAGGAGGATTTAACTGGTGAACCTTTCTATTCATAGTTAGGAGTTTTCACTCGAAGGGAGAGGTGTTCTTCACAAACCTACCTTCCCTCTTACGAGACCTCTAACCCCAACTGACAGGTTCTGACTGACCTCACATCGCTCATAGGCGAAGGAGGGTTTCGTTGGGTGAACCTTTCTGTTCAAATTGGAAGTTCTCACTCGAAGAGGAGGTGTTCTCTACGAACCTACCTTCCTACTTACGAGACCTCTAATCCCAACTGACAGGTCCGATCTGACCTCACACCGCTCATAGGCGAATGAGGGTTTCGCTGGGTGAACCTTTTTGTTCAAGTTGGGAGTTCTCACTCGAAGAGGAGGTGTTCCTTACGAACCTACCTTCCTACTTATGAGACCTCTAACTCTAAATGACAGGTCCAATCTGCATTGTACAAATACATTCAAAAATGTATCTTAACTGAAAATTTTATTGGGTGACCTCATTAAAAACCCTTCAAAGGGAAAAAAGAGTGTCCCCTAAACTGTGTACAATGTTACATAGTTTTAACTGAAATAAAACTTCAGGTGAGTCGCATTCCATGTACGAGGAATCGGACCACCTTCTAGAGTCTCAAGCCTATACGCTCCATTCCCCAGGGCCTCTGTCACTCTAAAGGGACCAGTCCACTTAGGTTGATAGGTTGTTCTCTATTTGGTAGGGAGATGCCTTCCGCATCACTAGGTCAGTGACCTGGAACCGCCGAGCTCTCAACGTGGAACTGTGCTTGAGCTCAACCCTCCTCTTCAACGCTTAAGCTTTGATTCCTGCCTCTTCCCTAACTTCATCTAAGAGATCTAAATTCACCTTCCTTTCTTCGTTGGATTCCTCAGCCACGAAGTTCTGGAAACGTGGTGAGCTCTCCTGGATCTCCACAGGGATCATGGCGTCTGAACCATACACCAAGCTGAAAGGGGTCTCCTTGGTGGTGGACTGAGGAGTGGTATGATAGGCCCATACAATTTTGGGAACCTCATCAGCCCAAGTCCCCTTTGCCTTTTCCAGCCTTCTTTTCAGCCCTCTGAGTAGGACTCGGTTGGCTGACTCGACCTGTCCATTAGTCTAAGGATGCTCGACTGATGCGAACACCTGCTTGATTCCCAACTTTGTGCATAGCTTTCCCAACTGTTGACTTGCAAATTGGGTGCCATTATCAGACACCAAGCGCTTGGGTACACCAAAGCGACACACTATATTCTTCCACACGAAGTGCTGGATCTTGTGGGCTGTGATTTGTGCTACGGGCTCAGCCTCGATCCATTTCGTGAAGTATTCTATGGCGACCACGAGGTACTTCATCTGCCGCATAGCCAAAGGAAAGGGCCCTAGGATGTCAATTCCCTAGGTGTGGAATGGCCACGGGCTGTATATAGATCTGAGCTCCTCTAGAGGCGCCTTGTGCCAATCTGCATGTAGCTGACACTGTTTGCACTACTGCGCATACTTCGTGCAATCTTCCCTCATGGTCGGCAATTAATACCCTGCTCGAATGGCCTTTGATGCCAAAGCGTAACCTCCTGTGTGACTCCCACATATTCCTTCATGGAGCTCTGCCATTATACGCACGCATTGCTCACCATGCATACACACCAGAATAGGGTGTGTGAACCCGTGCCTATATAGCTCCCCATCAATGAGTGTGTACTTAGTTGAGTTCTTTTTCACTTTCCTCGCCTCTGTAGTCTCCATGGGCAACATCCCATCAGCCAAGTAGCGCTTGTAGGGCGTCATCCACGTTTCCCCACTTTGCAACAAGCATACCTGTGGCAACATCTCCTCCAGTGCCACATATGCATTGACCCTTGGCTTCTTCAAAGTTTCCTGGGTCAACGACCGATGACTCCTCCTCCTAGTCCTCCTATCGTCAGACTGGCTGATTTGGTGGACTCCTACTAAGTTATCAGCCGTGTAGGAGCGAGGTGCCCTCAGGGTCTCCTGGATGACTGTCCTCTGCCTTCCCCCCTTGCTCGAGCTTGCGAGTTTTGCTAACAAGTCAGCTCCCGCATTTTGATCTTTGGGCACATGCACCAATTCAAAAGCTGCAAAGGAACTCTTCAATGCCTAGACATACTCTAGGTAGGAGGCCATTTGAGGATCTTTGGCCTGGTACTCTCCCGCCACCTGACCTGTGACCAACAGGGAGTCACTCTTTGCCAAAAGACTCCATGCTCCCATCTCCTTGGCCAACAGCATTCCAGCAGTTAGAGCCTCATACTTAGCCTGGTTATTTCTGGCCTTAAAGGCAAACCGTAGGGCTTGCTCAATCAACAGCCTGTTTGGTCCCTCCAAGATTACCCCGGCTCCGCTACCTTGTTGATTAGAAGACCCATCCACCGAGAGCACCCATCTGAAGTCAGGTCCATCCTGCTGGGTTTCTGCCGAGGACATCTCGGCTACAAAGTCGGCGTATACTTGGCCTTTGATCGGGCCTCTAGGCTTGTAGTGTATGTCGAATTCAGACAATTCCACTGCCCATCGTACCATCCTCCCTGCTACATCTGGCTTCTGTAAGACCTTCCTAATGGGTAGGTCTATCATCACCACCACTGTAAAGCTCTGGAAGTAATGGCGAAGCCTACTCGCAGAGAACACTACGGCCATTGCCACCTTTTCTATGGCCTGGTATCTCACCTCGGGCCCCTGCAATACCTTGCTAACAAAGTAGATAGGATTTTGGTTTTGATCTTGCTCCTGGACCAAAATTGAACTCACCACCCTTTCTGTGATTGTGATGTACAAGCACAATGGGGTGCCGATCTGTGGTTTGCACAGCACTGGCAGGTTGGCCAGATATTGTTTCAACTTGAGGAATGCTTCTTCACACTCCTTGGTCCACAAGAACCTGTTGTTCCTCCTCAAGCATTGAAAATAAGGGTGGCCCTTATCACCCCCTGCTGAGACAAACCTGGAGAGAGTAGCCATCCGACCTGTCAACTGTTACACTTCCTTAACTGACGTCGGGTTCCTCATGGCTAAGATCATCGCGCACTTGTCTGGATTGGCCTCGATTCCTCGTTCTGTGAGCAAGAACCCGAGGAACTTGCCTACTTCCACCCCAAAGACACACTTCTCTGGATTCAGCTTCAAACCATACTTAGCTATTGTAGTGAATAGTTCCTCCAAATCGGCGACGTGCTGATCTCTCACCTGGGATGTCACCACCATATCATCTACATAGGCTTGCACGTTGCACCCTATCATGGGTGCAAGGACCTTGTCCATTAGCCTTTGGTAGTTGGCGCCTGCATTCTTCAACCCAAATGGCATGACTGTATAGCAGTAGCAAGATAGCTCGGTCATAAACGCTATCTTGCTCTCCTCAATTGGGTGCATCTTGATATGGTTATAACCAGAAAAAGCGTCCAAGAAGCTGAGCAGCTTGCACCCCGAGGCGTTATCTACCAGTGCATCAATACTCGGCAGAGGATAAGAATCCTTTGGATATGCCTTATTGAGGTCAGTGAAGTCCACACACATCCGCCACTTCCCATTGGCCTTCTTCACCAACACCACATTCGCTAGCCACTCAGGGTATTGGATCTCCCGTATGTGACCAGCCTGGAGCAGCTTTTGTGTCTCTTCCCTGATCACTTGTCTCCTTTCTTCGTTGAATTTTCGCCTCCTCTATCGGACTAGTCTGGCTTGGGGATTCAACGCAAGGCAATGACATAAAAATTCTGGATCAATACCTGGCATATCTGAGGCAGACCAAGCAAAAGCATCCATATGCCGCTCTATAACTCCCGCTACTTGGTCTTGTGTATCTTGGCGTAAGGATTTTCCAAGTTTGAACACCCTGCCTTCAATCTCCCTCTCTACTACCTCCTCTGCTAGCTCGGGTTGTCTCTCTTGGGCGACCTGTGTTCGTGCAACTCCAACTTCTCCTCGGGGCAAATCGGTATTAGCGCACTCTCTACCCGGTGGTTGGGTGGTCACCGCGCACACTTCCCTTCTCGTCTTGAGGCTGTTCTCATAGCACTTCTTAGCCTCCTTCTGATCTGACCTGATGGTGATCACCACACCTTCCATCGAGGGCAACTTCATCTTCATGTGCCTCGTCGACACTATGGCTCCCAGTCTGTTCAAAGCTGACCTGCCCAACAACATATTGTAGGCTGATGGGGGATTCACAACTAGATACTTGATGTTCTCGGTGCGGGAGGCCACCCCATCAGTGAAAGTGGTCTTCAGCTCTATATATCCTCGCACCTTGACCTGGTCACCTGCGAACCCATACAGATAGCCAGTATAAGGCCTTAGCTGATCTGGGGACAGTTGCAACTTGTTAAAGGTCGACCAGAACATCACGTCGGCCGAACTCCCTTGATCGACGAGGACCCGGTGCACCCTTCTTCCCACGGTAACCGCCGATATCACCACTGGATCATTGTCATCGGGAACGACGTCGAGGTGATCCGCCTTCGTGAATGTGAGGTCGATGTCTAGGAAGTGGTCTTCCCCACATGTTTCCACTGCCATCACCGAACGCGCATACTTCTTGCGCTGCGACAAGGTGCACCCTTCTCCTAAGAACCCACCTGAAATGGTATGGATCTCTCCATGTATGGGCACCTCGTGTCCCTGATCAGCCCTCGGTGCTACCACCACCTCTCCCCCTTGTGACTCCCGCAAGTAATCATTCAGGAAACCGCTTTTGACCAACTCATCTAGCTGATGACCCAGGGCCAAGCAGTTTCGAATAGGATGGCCAAACGCTTGATGGAATTCACACCAGGCGCTCTTGTTGGGCCCCAATCTCTTGTCTCTCTTTGGGGGCACCTTCAGCCTTTCTGCCACGTTGGGAATGGCAATCAACTATTTGAGCTCCACCAAGAAGTCATGTCTGGGGCCACATCCTCCTTAGCGCGTGCCCTGGTTTGGGGCTTCCTGGTCTCATAAGGCTTCTGCTTTCCCTGGGCTATCTTTTCTGTCGTCGCCTCATGTACCCGCAGGGGCTGTGGTCGACTAGGTACTCGCAGTCGTGAAGAGACTGCGCTCTCACGCTTCTCATTGAGTTCTCCTTCGGCGGCAATGTGAGCAACAGCACGACGCTTGATGTCACCAAAGGTCTTTGGGCGACTTTGAATAAGGGACTCACTGAAAGGTCCTGGCAATATCCCCTTTCTGAAGGCGTGCACCACCATATCCTCATCTTTGGTGTGCAACCTCACTACCATCGCCCCAAATCTATTGAGGTAATCTTTAAGGGACTCCTTCTGATATTGCCTAACATCAAAAAGGTCATAAGACACCGGTGGGGGAGCCCAGTTGACGATATACTATTCTCTAAACAACATGGAGAACTACACGAAGGATGTAATATGTCCCTCAAGCAGGCTAACAAACCACTCCAGCGCTGTCCCCGTCAACGTGGTCATGAAGAGCTTGCAATGCACCGCATTGGACCCTCCTGATAGCATCATCTACGTATGAAACGCTGTGAGATGCGCTCCTCCACCCCTGTGAACACAGTCTTAGGGCCCACGAAGGTAGCTGGGACCACCGTGTCCATGATTGCTTGGGAGAAGGGCATTGGGAAAGCCCTTGGCGGTGTTGGTGGAGCCCGATCATCCACCACACGATCCCCTGCTTGCTGCAAATTGCGCAAGTTCATGCGCAATTCTTCGTTTGCCCTGTGCAACTCCTCGTTCCTGGCCTGTGATGCGGCCAGGTCCATCTGCATCCGTACTTGATCTGCCCTTGATTCCGCCATCGTCTCTTGGAGAACGCGCATCGTTTCCATGAGTTGTTGCATGTAAAGACCTGTAAAATTGAATTGGAATAAAAAGGGTTATATTTTAAAAGAATTCTATGTATGTTTTATTTAAAATAAAAAGGGAGGAAAAGTTAAGTTAGAAGGCTATGAGATCGCCGGTCGCCTGCTACACTTGAGCGCCAGGTGGACGTCGCCAGGGCGCGAGGCATGCAGACATCGCGCGGGCGCGCGAGGCATGCGGGCATCGCGCGGGCGCGCGAGGCATGCGGGCATCGCGCGGGCGCGAGGCATGTGGACGTGGCCAAGGCGCGA
This sequence comes from Phaseolus lunatus, assembly GCA_013389735.1. Taxonomy (NCBI): domain Eukaryota; kingdom Viridiplantae; phylum Streptophyta; class Magnoliopsida; order Fabales; family Fabaceae; genus Phaseolus; species Phaseolus lunatus. The sequence goes on along the minus strand of CM023861.1, from coordinate 19,383,356 downwards.
GAGGCATGCGGTCATTGCCAGGGCGCGAGGCATGTGGACGTGGCCAAGGCGCGAGAGGCATGCGGTCATTGCCAGGGCGCGAGGCATGTGGACGTGGCCAAGGCGCGAAAGGCATGCGGGCATCGCCAGGGCGCGAGGCATTTGGACGTGGCCAAGGCGCGAGAGTTATGAGGGCGTCGCCAGGGAAGACATCGGTCGTCTCCCAGAGGAAGACATCGGTCGTCTTCCAGGGCGAAGGAGACATCGGTCGTTCGCCAGGATGAGTCAGCAGTGGAAAGTTATCGCGCGACGCCGAGTTTTACACAGAGTAAAGTGGGACCCAGACTCCCAGCATGAAATGTCCTGCACACACGCCACGTAGACAAAAAGGGTGGTTTAGAGTGGTGACATCAGAATGTTGGCATGCGCAGGAGACACTCGCGGTCGTACTGTTCAGAGCAGTGGTTGGCATGCACAAGCGACAACAGTGGTAGTACTGTTCAGAGCAGTGGTTGGCATGCACCAGAGACAACAGTGGTCGTATTGTTCAGGGCAGTGGTTCTCAGACTTCTCTGCAGAGTGGGTGTGGCAGCTGCTTTTGGTGGATAAGTTGGGTTAAGATGCAGAGACCCACTGCTGAGAGAACAAAAACGTTGCAACATTCAAAGAGAGAAAGAGTGAGTTACCTCCCTTCTCCTCCAGATATCTCCTTCGCGCTGCGATTCTAGCATCTTCACACAAGAGTACGACGAGAGGCAGCACCATTAGAGCACCTGGGAGATTCTCTGCAAGTCCTTCAACCAGACGCAAAAACAGAGCCAAGGCGTTTTTCAAGCTTCGTTGGGTTTCGGAGCTCCTGGTGTTTTATGCAAGTCCAGGTAAGGGAAGCTAGACTTCATTTTCATTACAAGCTATAGTTTAGTTATTTCTGAAATGAGGGCGACGTGGTCGCCGGTTTCGTTTTCATCTGCGTGAATGCTCTGTTCCATGTGTTTGGGCGACGTGGTCGCCGGTTTTAAATGCAGACTTCGAAATACCCTGTTTTTGAACTAGATCGCCGGTTTTGGCGTTGTTTACGAACTCCCTGTTTTTGATGTTGCTTTGAAACGGTATGAGATTTAAATGAGATATTCGGAAATAAGAACTTTGGAGTGAGCTTTTGCTGTGATTGAAATTGTTCCTTTAAGTGCTATGTGATGTGTTGAATGTGGTGAATGTGGGATCGAGGCATAGTATTTTCAGGAAAGAAAATACCGTGTAAGATCGTGTAGGATGTGCATTGATCGGTGATTCCTAAGGGGATATCCTGACTCTGCTGAGAAAATGGAATCACATAGAGGAAGTTACTCAGTTGGTGAGAGTCGAAGGAGGTTCATATGAATGGGCGTCTCGTGTGAAAAAGAACGAGCTCCGCCTGTTTTATGGATTAACCCTGTCATACCGGGAGAACTATTGACATTGAGATTATATATGCGCATGCTGTGTGGATTCACAGCGACCCTGTGTGGATTTCACAGTGGTATGGGATGACAGGTGCAGATCTCTGAGTCTAATCAATGCATGAGTCTTCCGGAAGTAGTGTCAAGTGTCTTGTGTGCTGAGTCAGTGGTGGTCTGACATGTGAAATGAGGAACTTGAAATTGATAGACACTTGATACAGTTGTGAAATAGAATGACTCTGGAAAGTATTGCGAAATGTGTGATTTCTGGGCGATCAGGTGAAGAGTATGAGAAACTTGATAACTTACGTGAATATCTTGAAATTGTTTACCTTGATTTTATTTTAATTATCCTTATTTAAACTCTCTTTAAAATGTCTAGCTTACCCTGCGTGTTTTGGTTCTGTGGCTGTTCTCTTAAAACTGTGATGATCGTGTATAACTTACACGGGAGCAGATGATCTTCCAGGAAGTAGAGCTCCTTAGTGAGTGGTCGCCGGAAGCAGATCGGCTGTTTTTGGGTCCCCCGATGGGCGATCGGCCTCGTCCGATAGGAGATCGGCCTCGTCCGATAGGAGATCGGTCTCTTCCGATAGGAGATCGCCTGCTTCGTTTTTTTTTACTGTATTTTGTTTATGTTTCTGGAAAAATTTGACCGAATTTGTATTAAACTCCCTGTGAGGAGAAACTACATTTCATATATATAATATTTTGTTCACTTCAATCTATTTGTTACCTTTATTTTCATTATATACATTTGTATGGTATTTTGGCGGGATGTTACATTAATGGTATCAGAGCAGTTCGTCCTTAGGATGACCTGAGGGCTGTGGATCCATTGTGTTTCTTCTGCTCATGAAAATTTATTTGAGTTTAAAATAACAACTATAGTGAAAAGTTTTCAAACGTTTTTGTATTGAGATTTTGTGTGTGCTTTGGTGAATATATGTTATAACTGAAAATCTTAGTATTAAGAATGAGAAGGTCTTGATAAAGTAGTGAGGGTGCACACTCATAACTGGATCAGGATGAGTCTCAACCTTAATTCCAAAGGTTTGATGTTTAGCATATATTGAATTCTGGTGTGAGCTATTTCATTTTCTTGAGTGTCTTTGTAATGGATTGAAAATGGTTGATTGGATTGATGACTGCATACCAGTAGTTGTTCTGGTGTTATGCTTGATGTTATAAGCATTATGATTCTGTTGTTGAGCTCAAATTCTTAAGGATTTTGAGATGCTGACCTTTGTAAGGTCTATATGTTACCTCCTGAATGAATTGATTTCTTATCCTGTAGTTGTAGGGAGTATAGAAACCTGTAGTTTCAATCTGAAACGAAGAGAGATGGCACGTAGACCTTCTACCCCTCCCCAATCTTCTTCGGAGATGAGCCAGATTGCTAAAGCTATCGAGATGATGGCAACTGCCATCCAACAGCAGAATGCAGCGATGGCTCAGAACCATCAAGCTACAATGCACCACTGGGAAACTGCTCGGTCGGCTGAGACAAACTCCCACGGCGGTCAGCCTCAAGAACAGATGGGACTGACTGAGTTCATGAGGCACAACCCACCCAAGTTTAGTGGGAATGCTACCCCTGATCAGGCAGATCAGTGGGTCAGAGAGCTGGAGAAAATCTTTAGGGCGACCTCCTGCCCTGAAGAGAAGAAATTGCTGTTCGCCACTTATCTGCTATCAGGAGAAGCTGAGTTCTGGTGGATGGGAGCTCAGCAGATGATGGATGCCCGAGGGGATGTTTTGGATTGGGAGAGCTTCAGGGTGAAGTTCTTGGAGAAATACTTCCCTGACAGCGCCAAGTTTGCGAGGGAAGCTGAGTTCCTGAAGCTGGAGCAGGGGGATATGTCAGTGAACGCCTATGCTGCTCGTTTTGAGTACCTCGCCCGGTTCTATACCCAGGCGACCTCTGAGGCCTGGAGGTGTAGGAAGTTTGAAGAGGGACTGAAGCATGGGCTGAAGAGGACCATAGCCCCGATGTGCATCAGGGAATTTCACGCCTTGGTAGAGAAGGCGAAGATGGTTGAGACCCTGGAAAAGGGTGATTCTCGGGTGATGAGGTCACACCCAGGGAGTTCTTCCAGTGGGAAAGCTAAGGTGCAGCACCCACAAGGCAAGCCTTATACGAGACCTCCACCCCGTCGGGCGGAAGCAGCGCCATCCCAGTTTCAGCAACAACAACATTGGAAACCCAAGTGTCTCCATTGTGGTGGACCACACGCCTCCAATGCATGCTTCAAGAAGACTTCTGAGAGGAGATGTTTTGCCTGCCAAAGGACAGGGCACGTTGCTAGAGAATGCCCTAGCAGGAATGGGGCGACCCAACCCAGTGGCTCCCAGCAGATGAGAAACGAAGGCAGCAGACCTCAGGCGACAGGGAGAGTGTTTGCCATGTCTGGAGCAGAAGCATCTCAGTCAGGTAACCTCATACAAGGTGTTTGTTTTATTGCTGGTAGAGGTGTAAAAGCTTTGTTTGATTCTGGAGCGACACACTCCTTTGTGTCAAGCCTGTGTGTAGCCGAGTTGGGTCTTCTAATGAAGGAGTTACCCTTCGAACTGTTGGTCTCTACACCTGCGTCAGGACAGGTGTCGACCTCTACAGTTTGCCCCGAATGTCCAGTGATTGTAGAGGGACGCAGATTCAAGGTGAACTTGATCTGCCTACCTCTTCAGGACCTAGATGTTATCCTGGGAATGGATTGGTTAGCTGCCAATCACGTTCTCATTGACTGCGGTAGTCAGAGGATTGCGTTTCCAGACCTCCAAGGATCAGATGTAGTTTCTACTCAGCAAGGGCAGTCAGAGTTGGAAGAAGGGGCGAGGTGCTTTGTGATACTCGCTCGGTCGGAGGTGGAGAATAAAGGGGACGTAAGCAGAATACCCGTGGTGAAAGATTTCACGGATGTATTCCCAGAAGAAGTACCTGGGTTACCCCCTAAGAGAGAAGTGGAATTCTCTATTGACTTGGTACCTGGAGCTGGACCAGTGTCAATGGCACCTTACAGGATGGCACCAGCCGAGTTAGTGGAGTTAAAGAAGCAAGTGGAAGAGTTGCTAGAGAAGCAATTCATCAGACCCAGTGTATCTCCATGGGGAGCTCCAGTGCTCCTAGTTAAGAAGAAGGATGGAGGGTCTCGGCTGTGTATAGATTACAGGCAGTTGAGCAAGTTGACCATCAAGAACAAGTACCCCCTACCTAGGATTGATGATTTGATGGATCAAATACATGGAGCCTCGGTGTTCTCCAAGATTGACCTGAGATCGGGGTACCACCAAATTTTTGGTTAAAGCTGATGATGTGCAAAAGACAGCTTTTAGGTCTCGGTATGGGCATTATGAGTATGTGGTGATGCCGTTTGGGGTCACAAATGCTCCAGCCCTGTTCATGGACTACATGAATAGGATTTTTCGCCCTTTCTTGGATAAGTTTGTGGTGGTCTTCATAGACGACATACTCATTTACTCAAGGACCGAGGAAGAGCATGAAGAACACCTGAGGACAGTATTGGAGATACTGAGGGAGAAGCAGCTCTATGCCGAATTCTCGAAGTGTGAGTTCTGGCTGAGGGAAGTCAACTTCTTGGGACATGTGATATCTGCCCAGGGGATCTCGGTTGATCCAGCCAAAGTGGAGGCAGTGCTTCTATGGGAACGTCCTAAGACAGTTACTGAAATAAGGAGTTTTGTGGGCCTAGCTGGCTACTATCGGCGGTTTATTGAGGACTTTTCCAAGGTAGTGGCTCCTTTAACACAGCTGACCCGCAAGGATCAACCTTTTGCTTGGACCGACCGATGTGAGCAGAGCTTCAAGGAACTAAAGGAAAGGCTGACTAGTGCTCCAGTGTTGGTGATCCCCGAGGTGGGAAGACCTTTTGACGTCTTCTGTGACGCTTCACATCAGGGTTTGGGATGTGTTTTGATGCAAGAGAAGAGAGTGGTTGCATATGCTTCAAGGCAACTCAAGGTCCATGAGAGGAACTACCCCACGCATGATTTGGAGTTGGCGGCTGTGGTATTTGCCTTGAAGATCTGGAGGCACTATTTATATGGAGCTCGGTTCCAGGTGTTCAGTGACTATAAGAGCCTGAAATATCTGTTCGATCAGAAGGAACTAAACATGAGACAAAGAAGGTGGATGGAGTTTCTAAAGGACTACGATTTTCAACTCACGTATCATCCAGGGAAGGCCAATGTAGTGGTTGATGCTTTGAGTAGGAAATCAATACAAGTCGCCACCATGATGATGGAAGAGCAGAAACTGATCGAGCAGTTCAGAGACTTAAACTTTGGAATAGAATTTCACGTGAATCACATTAGTTGTAGTAAGCTGGCTATAACTAATGACTTCCTTGGGATGTTAAGGGATAAGCAGTTGGAGGACCCTAGTCTAAAGCGTACTGTAGAGTCACTAGGGACAGATCAGGCTAGAGACTTTGTGATGGGCGATGATGGGATCTTGAGATTTAATGGCAGAATTTGCATCCCTGCAGATGGAGAATTGAAGAAGATGATCCTAGATGAAGGTCATAAGAGTCTCCTTAACCTCCATCCAGGCATGACCAAGATGTACCATGACTTGAAGGAGTCATTTTGGTGGTCAGGCATGAAGAGAGACATCGCCCAGTATGTTGCTACCTGTTTGACGTGTCAGAAGGCAAAGGTAGAACATCAAAGGCCTGGCGGGTTGTTACAACCATTGGATATCCCTGAGTGGAAATGGGACAGCATTGCCATGGATTTTGTCACCCATTTACCCAGATCGGTAAAGGGCCATGATGCAATCTGGGTCATCACTGATCGGCTGACGAAGAGTGCTCATTTTCTCCCAGTGAATATGAGGATGCCCATGGCCAAGTTGGCACAGTTGTACATCCAGGAAATAGTGAGGCTGCATGGAGTGCCTTCCAGCATTGTTTCAGATAGGGATCCCAGGTTCACCTCACGGTTTTGGCAGACCTTACAAGAGTGCTTGGGAACTAAGTTGAGGATGAGCTCTGCATATCATCCCCAAACAGATGGTCAGTCAGAGAGAACGATCCAGTCCTTGGAAGACCTGCTGAGGACGTGTGTCTTGGATCAATTGGGGAATTGGGACGAGGTGTTGCCACTGGTGGAGTTTACATATAATAACAGTTATCACGCTAGTATTGGGATGGCACCATATGAAGCCCTGTATGGGAGGAAATGCAGAACTCCCTTATGTTGGTACCAGGAGGGCGAAGCAGTCTTGGTTGGGCCAGAGTTGATTCAGCAGACGACCGAGAAGGTGCAGCAGATACAAAGCAGAATGAAGGCTTCTCAAAGTAGGCAGAAGTCATATGCAGACCAGAGGAGGAAGCCTTTGGAGTTTGCTGCTGGAGACCATGTGTTCATGAAAGTGACACCAACCAAGGGTGTAGGAAGGGCGATCAGACCAAAGAAGTTGTCCCCTAAGTTCGTGGGACCATATCAGATCTCAAGGAGGATTGGCCCAGTAGCTTATGAGATCGCCCTACCTCCCCATTTAGCGAATCTGCACAATGTCTTTCACGTTTCACAGCTGAGGAAGTACATGGCAGACCCTAGTCATGTGCTGGAAGTGGACAACGTGCAGATCAGGGATGACTTGTCCTTTGAAGCGAAACCAGTCAGGATTGAAGATCGTCAAAGTAAACAGCTCAGAGGCAAGACCATTAACATGGTGAAAGTGGTGTGGGATGAGCGATCGGGTGACTCAACTTGGGAGTTGGAAGAACCCATGAGAGAAGCCTATCCATATCTCTTTTCCTTGTAATTCAATTTTCGAGGACGAAAATTTTTCTTGTTGGGGAGAATGTAAGGACCTGTAAAATTGAATTGGAATAAAAAGGGTTATATTTTAAAAGAATTCTATGTATGTTTTATTTAAAATAAAAAGGGAGGAAAAGTTAAGTTAGAAGGCTATGAGATCGCCGGTCGCCTGCTACACTTGAGCGCCAGGTGGACGTCGCCAGGGCGCGAGGCATGCAGACATCGCGCGGGCGCGCGAGGCATGCGGGCATCGCGCGGGCGCGCGAGGCATGCGGGCATCGCGCGGGCGCGAGGCATGTGGACGTGGCCAACGCGCGAGAGGCATGCGGTCATTGCCAGGGCGCGAGGCATGTGGACGTGGCCAAGGCGCGAGAGGCATGCGGTCATTGCCAGGGCGCGAGGCATGTGGACGTGGCCAAGGCGCGAAAGGCATGCGGGCATCGCCAGGGCGCGAGGCATTTGGACGTGGCCAAGGCGCGAGAGTTATGAGGGCGTCGCCAGGGAAGACATCGGTCGTCTCCCAGAGGAAGACATCGGTTGTCTTCCAGGGCGAAGGAGACATCGGTCGTTCGCCAGGATGAGTCAGCAGTGGAAAGTTATCGCGCGACGCCGAGTTTTACACAGAGTAAAGTGGGACCCAGACTCCCAGCATGAAACGTCCTGCACACACGCCACGTAGACAAAAAGGGTGGTTTAGAGTGGTGACATCAGAATGTTGGCATGCGCAGGAGACACTCGCGGTCGTACTGTTCAGAGCAGTGGTTGGCATGCACAAGCGACAATAGTGGTAGTACTGTTCAGAGCAGTGGTTGGCATGCACCAGAGACAACAGTGGTCGTACTGTTCAGGGCAGTGGTTCTCAGACTTCTCTGCAGAGTGGGTGTGGCAGCTGCTTTTGGTGGATAAGTTGGGTTAAGATGCAGAGACCCACTGCTGAGAGAACAAAAAAGTTGCAACATTCAAAGAGAGAAAGAGTGAGTTACCTCCCTTCTCCTCCAGATATCTCCTTCGCGCTGCGATTCTAGCATCTTCACACAAGAGTACGACGAGAGGCAGCACCATTAGAGCACCTGGGAGATTCTCTGCAAGTCCTTCAACCAGACGCAAAAACAGAGCCAAGGCGTTTTTCAAGCTTCGTTGGGTTTCGGAGCTCCTGGTGTTTTACGCAAGTCCAGGTAAGGGAAGCTAGACTTCATTTTCATTACAAGCTATAGTTTAGTTATTTCTGAAATGAGGGCGACGTGGTCGCCGGTTTCGTTTTCATCTGCGTGAATGCTCTGTTCCATGTGTTTGGGCGACGTGGTCGCCGGTTTTAAATGCAGACTTCGAAATACCCTGTTTTTGAACTAGATCGCCGGTTTTGGCGTTGTTTACGAACTCCCTGTTTTTGATGTTGCTTTGAAACGGTATGAGATTTAAATGAGATATTCGGAAATAAGAACTTTGGAGTGAGCTTTTGCTGTGATTGAAATTGTTCCTTTAAGTGCTATGTGATGTGTTGAATGTGGTGAATGTGGGATCGAGGCATAGTATTTTCAGGAAAGAAAATACCGTGTAAGATCGTGTAGGATGTGCATTGATCGGTGATTCCTAAGGGGATATCCTGACTCTGCTGAGAAAATGGAATCACATAGAGGAAGTTACTCAGTTGGTGAGAGTCGAAGGAGGTTCATATGAATGGGCGTCTCGTGTGAAAAAGAACGAGCTCCGCCTGTTCTATGGATTAACCCTGTCATACCGGGAGAACTATTGACATTGAGATTATATATGCGCATGCTGTGTGGATTCACAGCGACCCTGTGTGGATTTCACAGTGGTATGGGATGACAGGTGCAGATCTCTGAGTCTAATCAATGCATGAGTCTTCCGGAAGTAGTGTCAAGTGTCTTGTGTGCTGAGTCAGTGGTGGTCTGACATGTGAAATGAGGAACTTGAAATTGATAGACACTTGATACAGTTGTGAAATAGAATGACTCTGGAAAGTATTGCGAAATGTGTGATTTCTGGGCGATCAGGTGAAGAGTATGAGAAACTTGATAACTTACGTGAATATCTTGAAATTGTTTACCTTGATTTTATTTTAATTATCCTTATTTAAACTCTCTTTAATATGTCTAGCTTACCCTGCGTGTTTTGGTTCTGTGGCTGTTCTCTTAAAACTGTGATGATCGTGTATAACTTACACGGGAGCAGATGATCTTCCAGGAAGTAGAGCTCCTTAGTGAGTGGTCGCCGGCAGCAGATCGGCTGTTTTTGGGTCCCCCGATGGGCGATCGGCCTCGTCTGATAGGAGATCGGTCTCTTCCGATAGGAGATCGCCTGCTTCGTTTTTTTTTACTGTATTTTGTTTATGTTTCTGGAAAAATTTGACCGAATTTGTATTAAACTCCCTGTGAGGAGAAACTACATTTCATATATATAATATTTTGTTCACTTCAATCTATTTGTTACCTTTATTTTCATTATATACATTTGTATGGTATTTTGGCGGGATGTTACATTGCATGGTGAAGCTCTCACCCCCATTTGGCGGGACGGATCCTTGCCTAGTATACCTCATGTCTGCGATTTCTTCTCTTTTTCTTGTGTATGGGACCTTGTTTTACTTCGGCCCCATGGTGGGGGCCAAATGTTCTTGCCGGTAGACCCTCCTGTCGGTTGACTCTACGACACTCACGCGCCTCCTTTCCTCACCTTGAATTATGCTTTGCTGTCTCGAAACAACCTGCACCTGCAAGATCTAAAGGGGCGCCCTAGAGGCCGTTTGCACTCCGACGCTCAAATCAAAACTAGGGCAAGCACACCAAGTGTATTCAGTATCTCTGTTTAGGTTTAGAAACTGTGTACCTTTGCAAAGTATTTCATTACCCTTTATATAGTCTAGGGTTTCCTCTGCGCCGCTACCCATATTTAGGGTTTATAGGAATACCCTTGCACCGCTATCACCCAGACTTAGGGTAATCTAGCACGTAAGTTTCCTTAACTGGAGTGCAAACTCTAATAAGATGGCCACCTGGGTACCCCCTCGTGCACCTAGTCTCTGGGGCCACCTGTCCTGGGAGCGCCTTCACTGTTCACGTGCCATGCATGTAGCTTCACTGGGAAACCCTAGTTCTGATGAGTACTCAACCCCTCAGGACTCTGCACCTAACTGTGCTTTTCCTACCACACGCATAGACACTTCGTGACTTAGGCCTCTCCTTACTTCTAGGCATTTTACTGATAACTGGTCTTCTCTCAGGACACACATCAGACGTTCTAGTCCTGCTGTTCAAAACACCCAAGATCGATGTCACCTCGTCCCACTCTGTTGCTGAGGACTCATCATCCTGCTGAGTGACGAAGACACATCAGTCCACTCTGGTGATCGACACGCTAACGACTAATCATCCCGCTAGTCCTTATTACCTGCGAGACCCAGCCCACGTGGCTCTGGCTCATGCTGTGGGACCCATCTGACGCGGCTCATCTTTACTAGCCGTTCTCGGTGTCTGAGTACTGGTCAGTACATATCTGTATTAAGAAACAAAGCAAACAAAATATGCAAGTCAACGTACAAGAATTCATGTGTTCAGAATATGCATGATTTTCATGGTTTCGACACTATAAAGACAATTTCTGAATTGTCTTCATTGCAGGTGTCGTTATAAATCAGGTGGTTATAAAGACAGTTCTAGAACCGTCATTATAAACCCACATTAACGACGTGTAAAAGCGAACATTCTACCAAACAAATAATTAAAAACACTTTAACGATGGTTTTAGTCTGGAACCGTCGTTATAAGTGCTTATAGAGGGCTTTTAAAGACGGTTCCAATGGGAACCGTCGTTATAAGTGTATTTTTTTTTAAAAAAATATTATTTTTTATTATACACTCACTCTATTCCTGCATAAAATATCAAATCTCCAAAATAATAATGTACATAATATCATAAATTAAATATGAAAGTGTACAAAAAGTTCTATAACTATATGAAAAAGTTTTATGTCATTCTAAAGTGTTATATGTAAGGACCTAGAAACTTTAATTGGAATAAAAGTGTTATATTTAAATAATTTCAGAAGATGTTATTATTTAAAATACAAAGAGTTGGTAATAGAAGTTTCGTAGTAGTCGGACATCGAACGTCGCCCAAGGTCTGGGGTCAGCTGGTAGAGGTCGGTCGGCTAACCATTGTATTAACCAAGTAGTCAGGTGCGATGACTTTATCGTGAGGTAATCACGTGGGTGTGCTCGAGGAAGACATGTGGATCAAGAAGAGTAAAGGAAAAAAAGTGTAGCTTAGAAGTCTTCTACGAGATCGCCGTTATTGAAGACGGAGGTGATCTCCGACTTCTCAGGCACATAATCGCCTGTCGCCTAGAGGAGACATGATCGCCTATGGTGCACATGATCGCCGAAAGTGCACTCAGTATGTGGTCAGGATACTGGATCAACCATAGTGGGTTCCAAAAACCACGCGTATCAAGGTGTGGGTTAAGCCTTAGATACGCTGTGCATGCGAAGCTCTATGCTTGAGCATAAGAAATCGTCCTTAGTGTTGCATTCATGGGCGCACGAGGAGTAGTGCTGATCCATTCTTGGAAATGTGAAGCTACCGACGTCACCAAGCCATGTGGAGGTGATACCTTGGACGTAACATAGTGGGATGAAGAACCTTCAGCAAGGTGTGACGATGTGACATCGGTGACCAGAGTAAGGCGATGTGTTCTCGTCACACACAAGGGCGACAAGAGATCGCCAAAAGGATGAGAGGAACATCGGTCATCAACCAGGATGGGAGACACATCGGTGGTCTGCCAGGGTGAGACATCGGTGGTCCTCCAGGGTACAACATCGGTTGTCTGCCAGGATGAGGAATCAGTCGTCCGTTAGGAAGAGGAATCAGTCATCACCGGGATGAGGCACATCAGTCATCGCCGGTATGAGAGACAGACGGTCATCGCCAGGATGAGGGACACATCGGTCGTTTTCCAGGGAGAGACATCGGTCGTTTGCCAGGATGAGAGATCGGTGGATAGTCATCGCGCGATGTCGAGTTTCACACAGATAAGGTGGGACCCAGGCTCCCAGCATGAGACGTCCTGCAAGCGCGACACGTAGACAAAAAGGGTGGTTCAGAATAGTGACATCAGAGAGTTGGCATGCGCAGAGTCACGCGTGGTCATACTGTTCAAGGAAGTGTGAACGCAAGCTTTCCTGCAGAGTGGGCAGGGGGCAGCGGCATTGTAACATCCCGCCAAAAATACTATTCATATTTATATAATGAAAATAAAGGTAACAAATAGATTGAAGTGAATAAAATTATATATATGTAATGAAGTTTCTCCTCACAGGGAGTTTAATACAAATTCGGTCAATTTTCCAAAAACGTAAACAAAATTACATTAAAATAGAAAGACAGGCGATCTCCTAACAGCAAAAGGCGATCTCCTATCAGAAAACAGAAGAAGGGTGATCGCCTAACAGAAAAAGGAACAGGCGATCTCCTTCCGGCGACCACTCACAGAGGGGCTCTACTTCCTGCAACATCATCTGCTCCCGTGTAAATTATACACGATCATCACAGGTTTAAGAAAAGCCAAACACAGCACCAGAAATCACAGGGTAAGCTAGACATTTGAAAAAGAGTTAGATATGAAACTTTAAAATCGAGATGAAACAAATTAAAGACACCCACGTAAAGACTATCAATTTTCTCGTTCCCTTCACATGACCACCAAGTAATCACACATTTCACAATATTCTCAAGAGTCGTTCTATTTCACATAATGCATCAAGTGTCTATCAATTCAATGTTTCTCATTTCTCACGTCAGACTTCAACTGACTCATCACACAAGACACTTGACACTACTTCCGGAAGACTCGTGCATTGACTAGACTCAGAGATCTGCACTTGTCATACTAAACTGTTGTAATGTTTCCACAGCTATGCGCATCAACACAATCTCGATCTCAATTCATCACTCTCACAGTATGACAGGGTTGATCCATATAACAGGCCGAGCTCGTTCTTTTTCACACGACTCACCCATTCATATGAACCTCCTTCGACTCTCACCAACTGAATAACTTCCTCTATGTGATTTCGTTATCTCAGCAGAGTCAGGATATCTCATTATAGAATCACCGATCAATGCACATCCTACACAATCTTACACGGTATTTTCTTTCCTGAAAACACTATGCCTTGATCTCACAATCACAACATTCAACACTTCATACAACATTTAATGAACGATTCCAATCACAGAAAAACTCATGCCAAGGTTCAGATTTTCGAATATCACATTTAAATCTCAAACAGTTTCAAACAACACCAAAAACAGGGGAGTTTGAAAAACAACGCCAAAACCGGCAATCTCGTTCAAAAACAGAGATTTATGCAATAAAAGTTGAAAACCAGCGACCACGTCGCCCCATCATCTCAAACATCTATTATAAGGTTTTTCGTTGGAAAATAAAGCTAGCTTCCCTTACCTGGACTAGCGCAAAACTCTAAGAGCTCCGAAACCCAACAAAGCTTTAAGATGCTTTCACTCTGTTTTAGTGTCCCGGTCTGGAGAACTTGCAGAGAACCTCCCAAGTGCTCTAAGGGCAGTCGTCGCTGGTTGCACTGGTGCTTGAGGTTGTCTGAATCGCCGCACGAAGGAGAGAAAAGGGAGGGATGAAGATGCACTCACTCTTTCACTCTTGAGTCTCTGTAACGTTCTTTGCCTCCTCGCAGTGGGTTTTTGAATCCAAGCCTACTTGTCCACGCATGCTGCTGCCACCACCCCCTCTGCAAGAAAGCCAGAGTGTACGTTTCACTGAACAGTACGACCACGGTTGTCTTCTTGTGCATGCCAACCACTTCCCTGAACAGTACGACCGCGAGTGTCTCTTGCGCATGCCAACTTTCTGATGTCACTATTTTGAACCACCCTTTTTGTCCACGTGGCGCGCGTGCAGGACGTGTCATGCTGGGAGTCTGGGTCCCACCTCATCTGTGTGAAACTCGACATCGCGCGATAACCTTCCACCGATGACCGCTCGCGCGATGACTATCCACTGAGGTCTCATACTGGAGGACGACCGATGTCTCTCTCTGGGAGACGACCGATGTCTAACCCTGGCGACGCCCGCATGCCTCTCGCGCCCTGGCGATGCCTGCATGCCTCGCGCCCCGGCGACGCCCGCATGCTTTTCGCGCCCCAGCGTTGCCCGCATGCCTCGCGCCCCGGCGTTGCCCGCATGCCTCGCGCGCCCTGGCGACGTCCACATGCCTCGCGCCCTGGCGATGTCCGCATGCCTCTCGCGCCTGGCGATCATGTGTAGTAGGCGACAGGCGATCTTATAGTCTTCTAAACTACACTTTCCTTCCTTTTTATTTTAAATAAAAACATACTTAGAATTCATTTAAAATATATTCCTTTTTATTCCACTTTAATTTTACAGGTCCTTACAGGCATTTCTGGGCAAGTTGGCTTAGTTTTAAAAACTCATTTCTGAGAGGAGAGAACGGGACTGTGGTTCAAGAGTGACAGAGTGAGTTTACCTTCATCCTCCTCTTTTCTCTCCTTCGCGCTGCGATTCAGACATCCTCAAGCACCAGTGCGATGAGTGACGACTGCACTTGGATACCTGGGGAGTTCTCTGCGAGTTTTCCGTCAGTACGCTAGCACAGAGTTAAGGCATCTTAAGCTTCGGTGGGTTTTGGAGCTCTTGGTGTTTTGCGCAAGTCCAGGTAAGGGAAGCTAGCATTTTCGTTTATGAAAACGTTAGGCGAGTAGGTTCTGAAGTGAGGGCGATGTGGTCGCCGGTTTTCATATGCTTTTCACGATACTCTGTTTTTATGTGTGGGGCGACGTGATCGCCGGTTTTAATGCTGATTTCGAAATCCTCTGTTTTAGTGTCGTTTGAAACTGTTTGAGATTGAAATGTGAATGTGGGATCAAGGCATAGTATTTTCAGGAAAGAAAATACCGTGTAAGATCGTGTAGGATGTGCATTGATCGGTGATTTCTATAATGAGATATCCTGACTTTCTTGAGATAATGAAATCATATAGATGAAGTTATTCAGGCGTTGAGAGTCGATGGAGGTTCATACGTATGGGTAAGTGTTTGAAAGATAACTACTTGACCTGTTGTGTGGATTCACCCTGTCATACTGTGAGAGTGATGAGATTGAGATCGAGATTATGTTGATGCGCATAGCTGTGGAAACTTTACAGCAGTGTAGTATGACAGGTGCAGATCTCTGAGTCTAGTCAATGCACGTGTCTTCCGGAAGTAGTGTCAAGTGTCTTGTGTGATGAGTCAGTAGAAGTCTGACGTGAGAAATGAGAAACATTGAATTGATAGACACATGATGGAATTATGTGAATTGAACGACTCTTGAGGAAATTGTGAAATCTGTGATTACTTGATGGTCATGTGAAGGGAATGAGAAAGTTGATGGTTTTACGTGGGTGTCTTAAATTTGTTTTATCTTGATTTTAAAGTTTCATATCTAAATTCTCTTTCAAATATCTAGCTTACCCTGTGTTTTTGGTGTTGTGTTTGGCTTTTTCTTAAACCTGTGATAATCCTGTATAATTTACACGGGAGCAGATGATGTTGCAGGAAGTAGAGCTCCTCAGTGAGTGGTCGCCGGAAGGAGATCGCTTGTTTCTGTTAGGCGATCACCCCTTTTTCTGTTTTCTGATAGGAGATCACCTTTTTCTGTTAGGAGATCGCCTGTTTTTTTTATTTTGCTGTATTTTGTTTAAGCTTTGGAAAACTGATCGGTATGTATTAAACTCCCTGTGAGGAGAAATTTCATTATATATATATATGTACACATATGTTCACTTCAATATTTTTGTTTTACCTTATTTCATTTTATAATTATGAAAAGGATTTGGCGGGATGTTACATTATATATGGTTACCTTAAGGTGCATTCAAGTGAGTTTCTTTCCATTTTCACTTGCACTTGCACTTCTCCCCCCACTCAACATGTTATATCCAGAATAAACACTGAAATAATAAGATTTCATGTTAGAACACACACATAACAAATTTGTGAGTAATGTATGAGTAATAAATTTGTGAATGTAATATAATCATAATGGTTTGATAAATTATGCAAAACTTCAAAATTCTCTAATAAGTGTAAGTATGAGAACTAAAACCTCAAAATACCTAAAAAACACCTAAATAACACGGAAAAATTAAAAAAAATTGATAGCAAATGGTGGATTTTTGGAATTTTGGTTTCAGGGATTGGCGATGGCCTTCGTTACCTCGTTTCAAGCAACTTTCATTATTTACACGTTTTCATCCAACTTCTCTATCAAAATTTATGGCTATTTGAAGTTTTTTCATGCTAATTTCTAGTACGAAACCCTAAACCCTAAATCTATCACTCTTCTCCTCAATTTCAGGCTCATCCATCAATTATACACTAAATGAAACCCTAAACTATTAACTAATCAACACAACACATACATTCAAATATTTATTAAAAAAATTTAAAATTATAAACCCTAGAAATACTAACCTTTTGGAGCCAAGTCTGTGGTGGCAGCGTGTGGTGGAGGTGTTGGTGGTGTGCGAAAGGTGTTGCTGGCGTGCGGAGGTGAAGGGTTGGCGTGCGGAGGTATATGCATCTATTTGCTTGTGCGCGCAGAGGAGAGAAGACGCTTGGTGTGTTGGTGAACTTCGATGGTTGCCGCGATGGTGAGGCGTGGACGGCTGGACAAGGAGCGGCAAGGCGAGGCTGGAGCTGGAGGACGGCGCAGAGCGGCAAAGCTGAAGCCAGAGGACGATGCCCAACTTTTAGTATATTGGAGGAGATGATGAGAATGGGATAAGAAGAGTGAATGGAGGAGGGGCCAGATCTTTGAGTGTATTGGAGAGTGAGAGGCGAGAATGGGAGAAGAAGAATGGAGGAGGACAGTGCGGAGCTTTGAGAGAATGAGAGGCGTGAATGAGAAGATAACTGAATGAGTGTGCGCGGGATGGGTTTATTTTTCGTTTTGGACGCGGAACCCATTTATAACGATGGTTGAGAAAAGAAATGACATTATAAATCACTTAAGACCACTATTAATGACAATTCAGAAAAGAACCGTCATTATAAATCCACCCAGGACCACTATTAATGACAGTTCATAAAAGAACCGTCATTATTTTGCAGTTAAATGTTGAGTTAATAATGAAAATGCCACCGCATTTTTTCCAATAACGTGTTTCGGCCAACTGTCGTTATTCACTTTCGTTTTTAAGGCTTTTTGTACTAGTGTATATATCTAGATAATAGTTGTGAGAATATATGGCCTTAAACAAGAGGGGGGTGAATTGTTTGTGAAAGATTTCCGCAAACTTTGAAGGTACAATGAAACTTAGTGCAGAATAATAGATAAAGAAATCAAGTTAGCCAAGAATATATTCTGTTTTAAGTGAAATACAGAAAAACAATTGATTATTTCTTCGAAACAATCAGTTGTTTATATCAGCAGATATTTAAAACAACTTAAAACAACAATTTAAAAGAGTTAAGGGTAAGAGAAAAGCACACCAACAATTTTATACTGGTTTACCCTACTCACAAGGGCTACATCCAGTTCTCAGAAAACCACTAGGTTCCACTATGCAATTAATCACAGATTACACACACCACACACCAAAGTAGTAACCTTGAACCCCTCAAGAAACACACTACCTTTGGCAAACCATACCACAGAATTTAGAACCCCTCTGATTCTACACTTACAACCAATTATAGAAATGCAGTAATCAAGAACAAAGAGAGTGGAATACACCTGGGTATTACAAAGCTTAAAGATCATATTTACACCCCAGTCCTATTCCACACCTTTGAAAATCTAAAGCTTGAATGAATCTTGAAAACTTTTAGCCAAATTTGCACTTTGATTTCTCAAAACTATTTCTTACTTTTTAGGAGCGTCTAACCAACTTTATATAGACTAGCAAAGTGGTCAAAAGCATTTAAAACAAGAGCGCATTCAGTTAGAAATCATTTAATAAAGATTCAATTCAAAAACACAAAGTTCTTAAGATTTTCAAACAAACAATCGATTGTTTTATTGATACAATCAATTGTTTTGGCTTTGACAGCTTAGTCAACCAAGCCAAACAATTTTCAACCTTTTTCAAAACCTTCTAAGTACAAAAAAATCGGTTGATTTGACAAAACAACAGGTTGCTTTTCACTTAGTTGAAAAATATTCTATTTTAAAAAGGTTTTCAAATCAAAGTTGTTTTGGATTCAAACAAGGAGTGGATTACATAAAATCTACCCCATTTCCCACCCATACACATCAGCAACACAGGCTTCCATCAAACACCTTGGATTTGGATTTTTCAAAGCTCTTGATCACTCTTGATCAACAAAAAGACTCAAAGTAAAAGGCAAGATCAAAGAAAGGCATAACAAGGAACATATTCAAAACGAAAAATGCTATGAATATAAGGTGATGGAAAAAAATTTCTACAAGAAGTAAAGGTGCTGGTGTAACATCCCACCAAAATAATACATGCATACATGTATAATTGAAATTAAGTGTAATCAAATAATATTGAAGAGTGCAAAATCATATGTATATATATATATCAGAAGTGAAGTTACTCCTCTTAGGGAGTTTAATACATAACCAAATCAAATGTTTGCAATGTTTAACAAAATTAAAGGAAATGCAGTAAAACCGGCGGTCTAAAAGGAACGGCGATCTCCAACATTTAAAACGGCGATCCCACACAGAAGACTTCAAAACTGGCGATCTCCTACCAGGACACAAGAACCGGCGATCTCCACCGATGACCTCGCGCGAAGACTACCACCGATGACCTCGCGCGAAGACTACCACCGATGACCTCGCGCGAAGACTACCACCGATGACCTCGCGCGAAGACTACCACCGATGACCTCGCGCGAAGACTACCACCGATGACCTCGCGCGAAGACTACCACCGATGACCTCGCGCGAAGACTACCACCGATGACCTCGCGCGAAGACTACCACCGATGACCTCGCGCGAAGACTACCACCGATGACCTCGCGCGAAGACTACCACCGATGACCTCTTCCTGGCGAACGACCGATGTCTTCCTCTGGGAGACAACCGATGTCTTCCCTGGCGACGCCCTCATAACTCTCGCGCCTTGGCCACGTCCACATGCATCGCGCCCTGGCAATGCCCGCATGCCTCGCGCCCGCGCGATGCCTGCATGCCCCTCGCGCCCGCGCGATGCCTGCATGCCTCTCGCGCCCGCGCGATGCCTGCATGCCTCTCGCGCCCGCGCGATGCCTGCATGCCTCTCGCGCCCGCGCGATGTCCACCTGGCGCTCATGTGTAGCAGGCGACCGGCGACCTCGTAGCCTTCTAAACTTAACTTTTTCCTCCCTGTCTATTCTAAATAAAAACATACTTAGAATTTATTTAAAATATAACTCTTTTATTCCAATAAATTTTCAGGTCCTTACATTCTCCCCAACAACAAAAATTTTCGTCCTCGAAAATTGGATTACAAGGAAAAGAGGTATGGATAAGCCTCCCTCATGGGTTCTTCTAACTCCCAAGTAGAATCCCCCGATTTCTCATCCCACACCACTTTCACCATGTCGATGGTCTTGCCTCTGAGCTGTTTACATTGCCGATCGTCAATCCTGACTGGTTTTGCTTCAAAGGACAAGTCATCCCTAATCTGCACGTCGTCTACATCCAGCACATGACTAGGGTCTGCCATGTACTTCCTCAGCTGTGACACGTGAAACACATTGTGCAGATTCGCCAGATGGGGAGGTAGGGCGATCTCATACGCCACTGGGCCAATCCTTCTTAAGATCTGATATGGTCCCACGAATTTAGGGGACAATTCTTTGACCTGATCGCCCGCCCTACACCCTTGGTTGGTGTCACTTTCATGAATACGTGATCTCCAGCAGCAAACTCCAAAGGCTTCCTCCTCTGATCTGCATAGGACTTCTGCCTACTCTGAGAGGCTTTCATCCTGCTTTGTATCAGCTTCACCTTCTCGGTCGTCTGCTGAATCAACTCTGGTCCAACCAAGACTGCCTCGCCCTCCTGGTACCAACATAATGGAGTTCTGCATTTCCTCCCATACAGGGCTTCATATGGCGCCATCCCAATGCTGGCGTGGTAGCTATTGTTATAGGTGAACTCCACTAGTGGCAACACCTCCTCCCAACCTCCCAATTGATCTAAAACGCATGCCCTCAGCAGATCTTCCAAAGATTGGATTGTCCTCTCTGACTGACCATCTGTTTGGGGATGATATGCAGAGCTCATCCTCAACTTGGTTCCCAAACACTCTTGCAAGGTCTGCCAAAACCGTGAAGTGAACCTGGGATCCCTATCTGAAATGATGCTGGAAGGCACTCCATGCAACCTCACAACCTCCTTGATGTACAGCTGTGCCAACTTGGCCATGGGCATCTTCATATTTACTGGGAGGAAGTGGGCACTCTTCGTCAGTCTATCAATGATGACCCAGATTGCATCATGACCCTTTACTGATCTGGGTAAATGGGTGACAAAATCCATGGCGATGCTGTCCCATTTCCACTCAGGGATATCCAATGGTTGTAATAACCCACCAGGCCTTTGATGTTCTACCTTCGCCTTTTGACACGTTAAGCAGGTTGCCACGTACTGGGCGACGTCCCTCTTCATGCCTGACCACCAAAATGACTCCTTCAAGTCATGGTACATCTTGTTCATGCCTGGGTGGAGGTTAAGGCGACTCTTATGGCCTTCCTCTAGGATCATCTCCTTCAACTCGTCATTTGTAGGTATGCAGATCCTGCCATCAAACCTCAAGATCCCATCCTCGCCCATCTCAAAGCCTCTCGCCTGATCTGTCCCTAGTGACTCCATAGTGCGCTTCAGGCTAGGGTCCTCCAATTGTTTGTCCTTCAACATCACAAGGAAGTCATTAGTTATAGTCAGCTTACTACAACTAATGTGATTCACGTGGAACTCTACTCCCAGGTTTAAGTCCCTGAACTGCTCGATCAGCTTCTGCTCTTCCATCATCATGGTGGCGACTTGTATAGACTTCCTACTCAAGGCATCTGCCACTACATTGGCCTTCCCTGGGTGATACATGAGTTGAAAGTCGTAGTCCTTTAGGAATTCCATCCACCTTCTTTGTCTCATGTTTAGCTCCCTCTGATCGAACAGGTACTTCAAGCTCTTGTGGTCACTGAACACCTGGAACCGAGCTCCATATAGATAATGCCTCCAGATCTTCAAGGCAAACACTACCGCTGCCAACTCCAAATCATGAGTAGGGTAGTTTCTCTCATGCACCTTGAGTTGCCTTGAAGCATATGCAACCACCCTCTTCTCTTGCATCAAGACGCATCCCAAGCCTTGATGTGAGGCATCACAGAAGACGTCAAAAGGTCTTCCTATCTCGGGGATCACCAGCACTGGAGCACTGGTCAACCTCTCCTTTAGCTCCCTGAAGCTCTGCTCACATCGGTCGGTCCAAGCAAAGGGTTGGTCCTTGCGAGTCAGCTGTGTCAAAGGAGCCACTACCTTGGAAAAATCCTCAATAAACCTCCGATAGTAGCCCGCCAACCCCACAAAGCTCCTTATCTCAGTCACTGTCTTAGGACGTTCCCATTGTAGCACTGCCTCTACCTTGGCTGGATCTACCGAGATCCCTTGGGCAGATATCACGTGTCCTAAGAAGTTGACTTCCCTTAGCCAGAACTCACACTTGGAGAACTTGGCATAGAGCTGCTTCTCCCTCAGTATTTTCAATACTGCCCTTAGGTGTTCCTCATGCTCTTCCTCGGTCTTTGAATAAATGAGGATGTCATCTATGAAGACCACCACAAACTTATCCAAGAAAGGGCGAAAGATCCTATTCATATAGTCCATGAATAGAGCTGGAGCATTGGTGACTCCAAATGGCATCACTACATACTCGTAGTGCCCATATCTAGACCTAAAAGCTGTCTTCTGAACATCTTCAGCTTTTACCAAGATTTGGTGATACCCCGATCTCAGGTCAATCTTGGAGAACACCGAGGCCCCATGAATTTGGTCCATCAAATCATCAATCCGAGGTAGGGGGTACTTGTTCTTGATGGTCAATTTGTTCAATTGCCTGTAGTCTATGCACAACCGAGACCCTCCATCCTTCTTCTTGACTAGGAGCACTGGAGCTCCCCATGGAGATACGCTGGGTCTGATGAACTGCTTCTCCAGCAACTCTTCCAATTGCTTCTTTAACTCCACCAACTCGGCTGGTGCCATCCTGTAAGGTGCCATTGACACTGGTCCAGCTCCAGGTACCAAGTCAATAGAGAATTCCACTTCTCTCTTAGGGGGTAATCCAGGCACCTCCTCTGGGAACACATCGGTGAAGTCTCTCACCACTTGGATCTCGTTTACGTCCCCTTTATTCTCCACTTCCAACCGGGCGAGCACCACGAAGCACCTCGCCCCTTCTTCCAATGCTGATCGCCCTTGTTGAACTGTTAACACATCCGCTTCATGGGGGTCTGGAAACGCTACCTTCTGCCTACCACAGTCTATGAGGACGTGATTGGCAGTTAACCAATCCATTCCTAGGATGACATCCAGGTCCTGAAGAGGTAGGCAGATCAAGTTCACCTTGAATCTACGTCCTTCTACAATCACTGGACATTCAGGGCACACTGTAGAGGTCGACACCTGTCCTGACGCAGGTGTAGAGACCAACAGCTCAAAAGGTAACTCCTTCACTAGGAGACCCAACTCAGCTACACACAGGCTTGACACAAAGGAGTGTGTCGCTCCAGAATCAAACAAAGCCCTTACACCTCTACCAGCAATAAAACAAACACCTTGGATGAGGTTACCTGACTGAGTTGCCTCTGCTCCAGACATGGCGAACACCCTCCCTGCTGCCTGAGGTCTGCTGCCCTCGTTCCTCGTCTGCTGAGAGCCACTGGGCTGGGTCGCCCTATACTGGTTAGGGCATTCTCTAGCAAAATGCCCCGTCTTTTGGCAGACAAAACATCTCCTCTCTGGATCCCTCTTGGGGCACACGCTGGCTGTATGGGGTCCACCGCAATGGAAACATTTAAGTTTCCCAGGTTGTTGCTGTTGGAACCGGGATGAAGCTGTTCCCACCCGATGTGGTGAAGGCCTAGCATATGGCTTGCTTTGTGGGTGCTGTGCCTTAGCTCTCCCACTGGAAGGACCTCCTGGGTGTGACCTGATCACCCTAGACTCACCCTTTTCCAGGGTCTCCACCATCTTTGCCTTCTCCACTAAGGCGTGGAACTCCCTGATGCACATCGGGGCTATGGTCTTCTTCAGCCCATGCTTCAGTCCTTCCTCGAACTTCCTACACCTCCAGGCCTCGGAGGTCGCCTGGGTATAAAACCGGGCGAGGTACTCAAAACGGGCAGCATATGCGTTTATAGTCATGTCCCCCTGCTCCAACTTCAGGAACTCAGCCTCTCTTGCAAACTTGGCGCTGTCTGGGAAGTACTTCTCTAAGAACTTCACCCTGAAGCTCTCCCAATCCAGAACATCCTCCCGTGCCTCCATCATTTGCTGAGCTCCCATCCACCAGAACTCTGCTTCTCCTGATAGCAGATAAGTGGCGAACAGCAGCTTCTTCTCTTCAGGGCAGGAGGTCGCCCTAAAGATTTTCTCCAACTCCCTGACCCACTGATCTGCCTGGTCAGGGGTAGCGTTCCCACTGAACTTAGGTGGGTTGTGCCTCATGAACTCAGCTAATCCCATCTGTTCCTGGGGCTGACCAACGTGGGAGTTTGTCTCAGCAGATCGGGCAGTTTCCCAGTGCTGCATTGTGGCTTGATGGTTCTGGGCCATTGCGGCGTTCTGCTGCTGAATGGCAGTCGCCATCATCTCAATGGCCTTGGCGATTTGACTCATTTCTGAGGAAGGTTGGGGTGGGGTAGCAGGTCTACGTGCCATCTTCTTCGCTCTGAATTCTGAATCTATAGGCTTCTATAATCCCTACAACTATAAGAATGAAACCGATAAGAATCAATTCATTCAAGGGGGTAACTGCTAGACCTTACACAGGTCAGCATCTCAAAGTCATTAAGAATTTGAGTTCATCAACAGAATCACAACACTTATAATTTCAAACAAAACACCAGAACAGCTACTGGTGGGCACGCATCAATCCAAACTACCACCTCAGTCAAATTCAAGAACACTCAATAATCACATCAGGATTCAATGTAGGCTAAACATCAAACCTTTGGAATTAAGACTAAGAATTATCTTGATCCAGTTATGAGTGTGCACCCTCACCACTGTATCAAGACCTTCTCATTCTCAAGGCTAAGATCTTCAGTTAGGCACACATTCACTAAGGCACATACAAAATTTCAACACAAAAACGTTTGAAAACCTCCCACTATAGTGGTTATTTAAAATTCAAATAAGTTTTATGAGCAGAAGAAACACAATGGATCCACAGCCCTCAGGTCATCCTAAGGCGAACTGCTCTGATACCATTAATGTAACATCCCACCAAAATAATACATGCATACATGTATAATTGAAATTAAGTGTAATCAAATAATATTGAAGAGTGCAAAATCATATGTATATATATATATCAGAAGTGAAGTTACTCCTCTTAGGGAGTTTAATACATAACCAAATCAAATGTTTGCAATGTTTAACAAAATTAAAGGAAATGCAGTAAAACCGGCGGTCTAAAAGGAACGGCGATCTCCAACATTTAAAACGGCGATCCCACACAGAAGACTTCAAAACTGGCGATCTCCTACCAGGACACAAGAACCGGCGATCTCCACCGATGACCTCGCGCGAAGACTACCACCGATGACCTCGCGCGAAGACTACCACCGATGACCTCGCGCGAAGACTACCACCGATGACCTCGCGCGAAGACTACCACCGATGACCTCGCGCGAAGACTACCACCGATGACCTCGCGCGAAGACTACCACCGATGACCTCGCGCGAAGACTACCACCGATGACCTCGCGCGAAGACTACCACCGATGACCTCGCGCGAAGACTACCACCGATGACCTCTTCCTGGCGAACGACCGATGTCTTCCTCTGGGAGACAACCGATGTCTTCCCTGGCGACGCCCTCATAACTCTCGCGCCTTGGCCACGTCCACATGCATCGCGCCCTGGCAATGCCCGCATGCCTCGCGCCCGCGCGATGCCTGCATGCCCCTCGCGCCCGCGCGATGCCTGCATGCCTCTCGCGCCCGCGCGATGCCTGCATGCCTCTCGCGCCCGCGCGATGCCTGCATGCCTCTCGCGCCCGCGCGATGTCCACCTGGCGCTCATGTGTAGCAGGCGACCGGCGACCTCGTAGCCTTCTAAACTTAACTTTTTCCTCCCTGTCTATTCTAAATAAAAACATACTTAGAATTTATTTAAAATATAACTCTTTTATTCCAATAAATTTTCAGGTCCTTACAGCTGGAAAATTAAAAACAAGAAACTAATGACAAGAAAGTAAAGAAACTTGAATTTAAAGGTGCTAGAATTTAAATTGCTTGAAAGTAAAGTGCCAAATCAACTCAAAAAAAGAAACAACACCATAGCTCTTGATACCACATGATGTGAGTTGATTTTAGATTGATTCATTAGGTGACACTTTATTAGAACTAGGATCAAGATTCTTAAGCAATTTAGGTGAGAAGTCTAAGTAAAATTCCCACTGGACATTAACTTAAGAAGTGTTAAGTAGATGTGAAGGTTCATTTCCATAAGACCAAAGAAAAAACACAATTATAGGTGATGAATGAATGGATGAAAAAGGTGCGGTAAAGTGCATAATTAAAATGCACAAAAACAAAATTGAAAACAGAACAAACAAAGGAAGAAACACTTAACAATTGGCAAGAACCGAATTGAAAACTAGAACTTAAAACAAGACATGTTTAGGAACTGAAATGGAATGGAATTGGAATTGAAAGATGAAGGATATGAAAGCTTATTTGGGTGAAGCTTGGAAGGGAAGAACATGCCACTTGAGAGTGTGAATTTGCTCCAAGATGAGTGTAGTTGCCGCCACTTGAGAGCTCCCAAAACTCACAAGATGAGACTAAAGCTTGGAGAAGAATTCTCACTAATCTAAAACAAATTGTGTATAGTAACTTTACTTAAAATTTAAATTGTGATTACATGAGCCAAGCACCTCTATATATAGTGTGAGAGGGTTGGATTTTAAAAAGGAAAAAGGTCGGAAAATTCAAATGAAAACCATTTGAATTTGGTGCCTAAAGTGAGTCACATGGAAGGTCTGACTTAGTTTTGCACGTTGGCACCCCCTAATTATATCTACACCTTCCTTTATGCTATATATCACTTATTCTATCCTATCTTTATTATTTTAGACCCTTATATTGAGCCCAATATTATTTACACCTATTTAACTCTTGACTACACCAATAGGAAGAACAATAGATGCTTTGTTCCTTTTCTTCTTCTTCCTTTGGTGAATTCTGCTTGATCCATGGTGTGGTCTTCTCTTGAATAAGAAGAGGACTTCTCATGATTTGCTCCTTTGGTCCACTCCTTGTGATCTTGGTTCGTATCATACAGGGAGCTGCTGTGCTCAAATTTTGTGGATCAAACAATAGCTGGAAGACTTTGGATTGAAAGTCAGCAAAGTACCTTTGTTTTGTGACAATACAAGTCCTATTAATCTCACAAAAAATTCGGTTCAACACTCTAGAACAAAGCACATTGAGATCCGACACCATTTCATAAGAGATCATGCGGGCAACAGAGATTGTGAGGTGAAGTTTATTTCAACTGAAAGGCAACTAGCAGACATCTTCACCAAGCCTTTATCAAAGGGAAGGTTTTTCTTTTTAAGAAATGAGTTAGGAGTTCTTGATTCACAAACTATATCTTAAAACATGTTTTTATCCTTCTTTCACTCTATTTGTGAAGACAAATAGGGGGGGAAGTGTTATGGGCTTGTAATGTTCTAATTTATGCCACCTATGTTGTTTTAAAACTGCTTTAGTTGGAATGAATAGTTGCTGATTTTAACTGTTGCACTCTAATTTTAACTGCTGCATTAATCTGTTGTTTTTTTGCTAGTTTTCACATTGATTTTTGTTGATTTTCTTTATGGAAATCACTTAGTGAAAACTAGTTCAGTGGTGTTTCAAATATCTGGAATAGATTACCCTTTGTACCTGCACATTCTGTGTTTTGCAGGCTTTGCCAAATTCTAAACAAAACATCCCAAGCAACCCAGGGATCTGTCTTCATCAAATAGGGGGAGATTATTGATCTTGAAGCATTGATGAAATCCATGAAGATTGCTTGAAGGCTGTGTTGCTGCTTGTGGGCATGGGTTCTGGGTAGTTTAGAATTTGTTAATCCACTCTTAGCTCAAGTCAAATCTAAATCAAATTGGTTTTTAAAAAGAAAAAGTGTTTTTCAAAGTAAGCGAAAAATAACCTGTTCATTTATCGTTTTAATCGGTTGTTTTTCTCTTAGTGTGTTTGAAAGGTTTTTAAAACTGGTTTGACCTTGGTTGACTTAATTGTCAAACCAATTTAATCGGTTGATGCGACAATTCAACCAGTTGATATTTGAAAATTCTTAACGAATTTAGTTAAGTCTATTAAATTTGTTTTCTATGGTTTCAATCAGTTTTGGTTCATGTTTAACTGCCTTAAACTGCTTTTTTTGAAAGCTTTAAAAATGGGTTTACCTCCCTATTTCAAAAATACAGAAAGAGAGATTCAAAAACACATTTGACAGATTGTGAAAAGTTTCAAGATTGCAAGATTGCTTAGGCTTTGCATTGGTTAAAGAGTGGAATAGGATCAACTGTGATTTCTTGTATTAGGTGTAATCTTTCCTATTCTCTTTTGTAATAGTTTTCAAGGTTGAATATATGTAAACTGTTGGTACAGTAAGGTCAAAGGGTGTTCTGACTTGGTGTGTGTGGTGTATCAAAGAGGGTGAGTGTTCTTGAGAGGTCAAGATCACCTCTTTGTTGTTGTGTGTTGTTTGTAATCTATTGTTGATTACTTAGTGGAATCTCAGTGGTTTTCTGAGAACTGGATATAGCTTTGGTAAGGAGTGAACTAGTATAATTGCTTGTGTGATTCTCTCTATCTTTCACTCCTTAAAACTATTTGATTTGTGAATTTAACAAACTACTGGTACAAACAATCGGTTGATTTGTATAAATAATCGATTTATTTTCTGGAATCAAATTAAAAATAGTTTTATTTCTTAGTTGATCTGATTGCTTCTTGTAACATCCCGCCAAATTCTTTTCATAATTATAAAATGAGATAAAGGTAAAACAATAATATTGAAGTGAACATATGTATATATATATATAATGAAATTTCTCCTCACAGGGAGTTTAATACATAACCAGTCAGTTTTCCAAAACTTAAACAAAATACAGCAAAATAAAAAAAAACAGGCGATCTCCTAACAGAAAAGGCGATCTCCTAACAGAAAAGGCGATCTCCTATCAGAAAACAGAAAAAAAAGGGTGATCGCCTAACAGAAACAGAAACAGGCGATCTCCTTCCGGCGACCACTCACTGAGGAGCTTTACTTCCTGCAACATCATCTGCTCCCGTGTAAATTATACACGATCATCACAGGTTTAAGAAAAAGCCAAACATAACACCAAAAACACAGGGTAAGCTAGATATTTGAAAGAGAATTTAGATATGAACTTTAAAATCAAGATAAAACAAATTTAAGACACCCACGTAAAACCATCAACTTTCTCATTCCCTTCACATGACCATCAAGTAATCACAGATTTCACAATTTCCTCAAGAGTCGTTCAATTCACATAATTCCATCAAGTGTCTATCAATTTAATGTTTCTTATTTCTCACGTCAGACTTCCACTGACTCATCACACAAGACACTTGACACTACTTCCGGAAGACTCGTGCATTGACTAGACTCAGAGATCTGCACCTGTCATATTGCACCACTGTGAAATCACACACATTCACAGGGTCGCTGTGAAATCACACACATTCACAAGCGTATAAATGAATCTCAATATCATCACTATCCTAGCATGACAGGGTTAATCCATACAACGGGTCAAGCTCGTTCTCTTTCAAACAACTCACCCAGAGGTATGAACCTCCATCGACTCTCAACGCCTGAATAACTTCATCTATATGATTCCATTATATCAGGAGAGTCAGGATATCTCATTATAGAAATCACCGATCAATGCACATCCTACACGATCTTACACGGTATTTTCTTTCCTGAAAATACTATGCCTTGATCCCACATTCACAACATTCAACACATCATATAACACTTAAATGAACGATTCCAATCACAGCAACAATCATTCCAAGGTTCAAATTTTCGAATATCACATTTCAATCTCACACAGTTTTCAAACGACACTAAAACAGGGGATTTCGAAAACAGCATTAAAATCGGCGATCACGTCGCCCCACACATAAAACAGAGCATCGTGAAAAGCATATGAAAACCGGCGACCACGTCGCCCTCACTTCAGAACCTACTCGCCTAACGTTTTATAAACGAAAATGCTAGCTTCCCTTACCTGGACTTGCGCAAAACACCAAGAGCTCCAAAACCCGCCGAAGCTTAAGGATGCCTTAACTCTGTGCTAGCGTACTGACGAAAAACTCGCAGAGAACTCCCCAGGTGTCCAAGTGCAGTCGTCGCTCGTCGTACTGGTGCTTGAGGATGTCTGAATCGCAGCGCGAAGGAGAGAAAAGAGAAGGATGAAGGTGAACTCACTCTGTCACTTTTTAACCACAGCAACGTTCTCCCTCTCAGAAGTGAGTTTTTGAATCTAAACCAGCTTGTCCACAAAAGCCGCTGCCACCACCCACTCTGCAGGGAAGCTTGCGTGCACGCTTCCCTGAACAGTACGACCACGTGTGCCTCTGCGCATGCCAACACTCTGATGTCACTATTCTGAACCACCCTTTCTGTCTACGTGTCGCGCGTGCAAGACGTCTCATGCTGGGAGCCTGGGTCCCACCTTATCTGTGTGAAACTCGACATCGCGCGATATCCTTCCACCGATGACCGCTCGCGCGATGACCATCCACCGATGTCTCATCCTGGCAAACGACCGATGTCTCTCCCTGGGAGACGACCAACGTCTCGCCCTGGCGATGACCGCATGCCTCGCGCCCTGGCGATGCCCGCAATGCCTCGTGCCCTGGCGATGCCCGCATGCCTCGTGCCCTGGCGATGCCCGCATGCCTCGCGCCCGGCGACGCCCGCATTGCCTCGCGCCCTGGCGATGCCCGCATGCCTCGCGCCCGGCGATGCCCGCATGCCTCGCGCCTGGCGATGCCGCATGCCTCGCGCCCTGGCGATGCCCGACGACAATCGCCACGCCTTGCTGAAGGTTCTTCATCCCACTATGTTACGTCCAAGGTATCATCTCCACATGACTTGGTGACGTCGGTAGCTTCACATTTCCAAGAGTAGATCAGCACTACTCCTCGTGCGCCCATGCATGCAACACTAAGGACGATTTCTTATGCTCAAGCATAGAGCTTCGCATGCACAGCGTATCTAAGGCTTAACCCACACCTTGATACGCGTGGTTGTTGGAACCCACTCTGGTTGATCCAGTATCCTGACCACATACTGAGTGCACTTCCGGCGATCATGTGCACCATAGGCGATTGGCGATCATGTCTCCTCTAGGCGACAGGCGATTATGTGCCAGAGAAGTCGGAGATCGCCCCCGTCTTCAACAACGGCGATCTCGTAGACTTCTAAGCTACACTTTTCTTCCCTTACTCTTCTTGATCCACATGTCTTCCTCGAGCACACCCACGTGATTACCTCACGATAAAGTCATCGCACATGACTACTTGGTTAATACAATGGCCAGCCGACCGACCTCTACCAGCTGACCCCAGACCTTGGGCAACGTCCGAGGTCCGACTACTACGAAACTTCATTTACCAGCTCTTTGTATTTTTAAATAATAACATCTTCTGAAATTATTTAAATATAACACTTTCATTCCAATTAAAGTTTCTAGGTCCTTACACTTCTTCTATGGTTCTTCAATTGTCTTCATTCCTGATCCGGTCGGTCATCGGTAGGCGATGACGTCAGAAGCAGATGACCACGTGGGCCAATCACAGAGTGACGCGTGGCACGTAAAGGCAGATGAACCAGGGTGGAGATCGTTCAAGAACGGCGATCAGTGGTCAGCTACCGAGTGACCGCCACCAGCAGATCAGTTCCTACTTGAGCGCTTGGAAGAAGAGCGCGAGAAGGGACGAAGCACCGATCAGTCATCGGTGCGTTCAGAGTGATCTGTCATCGGTACATGCATTGTGATCAGTCATCGGTGCATGGAGAATGGTCAGTCGTCGGGGGTTCCTTGTCAACACGTGTTAAACTGGGACCCAGGCTCCCAGCGAGAACGTTGCTCAAGGACCTCGCCTGATTCCATAAGCAGAGCACGAGGATGTGAAGAAGCACATCGGTCATCGGTGTGTGTTGAGGTGACATCGGTCGCGCGATGTGAACAACGCAATCGATGATCAGCAAAACGCGCAGAGACAGTGAATGGCCTTAGTCGCGAGACAACCACGCATGAAGATGAGAAGACGCAGTTAAGTGCAGAATCTTGCTAGACGAGAACCCATCAAAGTTAGAGTCTCCCAGTGGGGTTACATGTCTGCCACGTGGATGGTGAAGATGTTCCCAGAGAATAGGTAAGGCAGGTAGGCACAGAAGTCGAGGGGTCCAGAGGTACCCACGCGGCCTCCCCTGTCGGACCTGGCACTCAAGTGAAGAAGGCTGGCACGCAAAGCACCCTGGGGAGTGGAAACGGCACTGCAGAGTAATTAAGTGAACCTAGAGGTAGCCTGTAGGGGCTTGCAGGGTTTATATGAGGAAGAAGAACACCAAACCAGGTATGCAATCTTTACCTCAGACACACAACACAAATCGAAGAGCACTCAGTCTTCGAATCAAAGAGGACTGAGGGCACACACACACGGTCTCACACAGAGAAACCTAAGAGAGACCTTTTGGTGTTCCCGTTGCCTGACTTGAGCGTCGGAGCTACAACGGCCGCCAGAGGTGCCGTCTGTGTGTTTTACAGGCACCATTCGGAGTTCCGGTGAAGGTTCCTGGAGCCTCCTTGCAGGACGCGCAACAGTTAGAAAGCCAGGCGAAGGAGTGACGAGGCTATCTCTCCACGCTTGAGTCTGCGGCGAGATCATTTGGCGCCCACCGTGGGGCCCGAAGTAAAACGAAGCCCCCATACACAAGAACGAGGATAGAAATCGCACAGATGAGTAGAAGAACCAGACAAACGACACCTCCACCACCTGCTGGTGAAGAAACTATGACCATGGCGCAGGTCATGGGGATGATGCGCGTTGCAGGATAGCGTCGCGGCATCGAGACTTGAGCAAGAGAAGATGCATGCAGAGCTGACTGCATCGCATAGCAGGAACGAAGAGCTAAACCGCGTGAACGAGGAGTTGCGTAGGGAATTGCAGGCGCAGAACGAGCGCGTATTCGAAGACAGAACGTCGATGCCGCCGTCGCCCCCTAGAGCATTTCCTATGCCCTTCTCCCCCGAGATCATGAACACGGTGGTGCCCCCCAACCTAGTGGGAGTGAAGGCGTCGTTCACGGGGGTGGAAGACCCAGAAGCACATTTGACAGCCTTCCACACTCAGATGATGCTGTCTGGAGGTTCAGACGCAGTATATTGCAAAATGTTTATGAGCACGCTGAGCGGAGTGGCTATGGAGTGGTTCATGAGCTTGCCGGAGGGCCGCATCACCTCCTTCCATCAGTTCTCAAGGCTATTCACGGAGCAGTATATAGTCAACAGAGCACCGCCAGTGGTGACTTACGACTAGTTCGACGTGCGCCAGTACCAGGGGGAGTCGCTGAAGGACTTCCTCAACCGTTTCGCTGCGCAGGTGGTGAGATTGCCCAGCAAGGACGAGAGCATGTTAGTGCACGCGTTCAAGAAAGGCGTGCTGCCTGGTCCTTTCGGTGAATCCCTCATAAGGAGCCACCCCGCCACCTTTGCTAAGATCCGGCGACGAGCGGTGGCGCACATAGTAGCAGAGACGGAGGTCTCTGAGAAGAGAGGCAGCACTGTGCCGACGAAGCCGCGCGGAGGTCAGGGGAAGCAACAGCAGCAGGTGCGGGTGTATGAGACCAGGGAGGAGAGGAAAGCACAGGGAAGGCCTCGTCCCTATGCACCCAGGAAGGACCAGCCCAGGGGGCGTGCAAGGGAGAACAACACACCCCCTAGGTATGATTTCGTGATAGAGTTGGCAGAGCTGATCGCCATCCCTGCCGTGGCTGCAAGACTCCGAGTACCAGAGAAAGCTGACATGGTACTTGGAAAGAGGAAGGACAAGTGGTGTGAGTTCCATCAGGCTTATGGACACACACTCCACACATGCCTGGCGTTGGGGCGTCAACTTGCTGAGTTGGTGAAAGCAGGACTCCTGACCGATTACCTGCGAGGGACACAAGGTGATCGCCTTTCGGGGTCCCCGGCAGGCGATCAGCAGCATGAAATCCCTGTGCTCGGGGAAGTCAGATGATAGAAGATGCCACACTGGGGGGGCTCCCAGGTAGCTCAGGTGGGAGCTGAAGCTAAGGGCGTGATCACCCCTCATGAGTAAGGCATCCCAGGTCGGTAATTGCCCATCCAGAGTGGATGAACCGTTGGAGAAGCGC
Organism: Phaseolus lunatus; assembly: GCA_013389735.1. NCBI lineage: Eukaryota > Viridiplantae > Streptophyta > Magnoliopsida > Fabales > Fabaceae > Phaseolus > Phaseolus lunatus. The sequence goes on along the minus strand of CM023861.1, from coordinate 19,349,419 downwards.
TTGAAGTCATGAGTTTCCCACACAAGTTCAAGGAAGTCCAGTCAGTTCGCTTTAACACACCTCGCGATGGTGTAACGAAAGGGAAGCAGCGAGCTTATGGAGAACTTGGGATGCGCGAACAAGTTTGAAGTTAAGGACACAGGCGCGAGTACGGACCACTGACCTATGTTCTCCTCACCCCAGGAGTGAGTGCAGGTGGCCAAAATTTGGGAACTCGGGAGTTCTAGTAAAACCAAGAGAGGAAAGGGAAGATTTCGAGAAACGTCCAATAAGAACCAGACCTAAAGGTCGATGACCTCGGGGCAAGCGAGAGGGGTCAACAAGTAAAACTCTCCTTCCCCGTAGCTAGACATCACCTTCGCGTTTAAGCACCAAGAAGCAGAGCTCGATCAGTTGTCGGTGCACCCAAAGCAAGATCAGCCGTCGGTGCATGTCGGGGTAAGTACTCGGTCGGTCCATTGGTCATCGGGGTCATGTTAACACGTGTTAAGCTGGGACCCAGGTTCCCAGCGAGAGCGTTACGCATGCACCACGCATGATTCCAAAATAAGGCTGGTCATCGGGGTCGTGCTAACACGTGTTAAGCTGGGACCCAGGTTCCCAGCGAGAGCGTTACGCACGCACCTCGCATGATTCCAGAAGAAGGTTTGTCATCGGGGTCTTGTTAACACGTGTTAAGCTGGGACCCAGGCTCCCAGCAAGAGCGTTACGCATGCACCCCGCATGATTCCAAACCAGAAGAAGAGGAGTTGCCCACTCAAAAGGCGTGCAGTGATACCATGCAGGCAGGGATGCGCCTGGCGAGTGCGCTTAGACAGCCACCCCTGGTGCTCCCCTGGGAGCATGCACCCACTCAGTGAAGAAAGCCCTCTTCCTCTGCTTCTTACAGCAAGGTTGAGGCAAGAAAACCAAGTCCTTATCCTCTGCTTCATACAGCAAGGTTAAGGCAACAGAAAAAGTCCTCACCCTCGACTTTATACAGCAGGGTGCAGGCAGAGAAAAGTCCTCGCCCTCGACTTTGTACAGCGGGGTGCAGGCGAGAGAAAGTCCTCGCCCTCGACTTTGTACAGCGGGGTGCAGGCGAGAGAAAGTCCTCATCCTCGACTTTATACAGCGGGGTGCAGGCAGAGAAAAGTCCTCGCCCTCGACTTTGTACAGCGGGGTGCAGGCGAGAGAAAGTCCTCGCCCTCGACTTTGTACAACGGGGTGCAGGCGAGAGAAAGTCCTCATCCTCGACTTTGTACAGCGGGATGCAGGCAGAGAAAGTCCTCTTCCTCTGCTCCTTACGGCAAGGTTGAGGCAAAGGAACCAAGTCCTTATCCTCTGCTTCATACAGCAAGGTTAAGACCACAGATAAAGTCCTCACCTCGACTTTATACAGCGAGGCTGAGGCGAGATAAAAAGTCCTCACCTCGACTTGTTACAGCGAGGCTGGGGCAAGAGGAGAAAGACCTCACCTCAACTTCCTACAGCGAGGCTAAGGCAAGAGGGGTCATCAAGAAGCAGTCCTCTCCCCCAAAACACAGGCATCAACTTCAGAGGTCGGGTCCTCTATGCACTTAGCGCTGGAGTGGCACGGAAGTAATGCGAAGCCTGAAGCGCGATGACTGATCGGTGGTGCGCTAACATGCTAGTCGGTGGTCGGTAGCAAAGCCCTTTGTATGAAAGCTTGCCCAAACAAGGTCTTGGACGATCAGTCGAAGCATTTAGACGCCATCAGGTCAGTCATCCAACACGAACTTATGCATACAAGATTATATACAAGTTTGTAGCAGCAAGAGAAATTACACACAAGGAGAAGTGGCAAGGGAAGAAGCTCAAGGAGGAGGAATGAGCCTGCCATCGGCCACTGAATGGTGGAGGCTAGGTTGGGTAGAGTCCGAGTCTGGTAGGACGCAGTGAACCTGCTGCAAGCCCATGGAACCCATCTATCAGAACCTCAGCACCAACAGCCGTGGTCTCAGGTACATCAGCTTCGAGCTCCTTCTTCCCTTTGGCAACGAAGACCACTTAGTCTCTTCGCTGAGAACAAGTTCACTGCTCGAGACTGGGGGGCTTGTGATCCGGTCGGTCATCGGTAGGCGATGACGTCAGAAGCATATGACCACGTGGGCCAATCACAGAGTGACGCGTGGCACGTAAAGGCAGATGAACCAGGGTGGAGATCATTCAAGAACGGCGATCAGTGGTCAGCTACCGAGTGACCACCACCAGCAGATCAGTTCCTACTTGAGCGCCTGGAAGAAGAGCGCGAGAAGGGACGAAGCACCGATCAGTCATCGGTGCGTTTAGAGTGATCTGTCATCGGTACATGCATTGTGATCAGTCATCGGTGCATGGAGAATGATCAGTCGTCGGGGGTTCCTTGTCAACATGTGTTAAACTGGGACCCAGGCTCCCAGCGAGAACGTTGCTCAAGGACCTCACCTGATTCCATAAGCAGAGCACGAGGATGTGAAGAAGCACATCGGTCATCGGTGTGTGTTGAGGTGACATCGGCCGCGCGATGTGAACAACGCAATCGATGATCAGCAAAACGCCCAGAGACAGTGAATGGCCTTAGTCGCGAGACAACCACGCATGAAGATGAGAAGACGCAGTTAAGTGCAGAATCTTGCTGGACGAGAACCCATCAAAGTTAGAGTCTCCCAGTGGGGTTACATGTCTGCCACGTGGATGGTGAAGATGTTCCCAGAGAATAGGTAAGGCAGGTAGGCACAGAAGTCGAGGGGTCCAGAGGTACCCACGCGGCCTCCCCTGTCAGACCTGGCACTCAAGTGAAGAAGGCTGGCACGCAAAGCACCCTGGGGAGTGGAAACGGCACTGCAGAGTAATTAAGTGAACCTAGAGGTAGCCTGTAGGGGCTATGCAGGGTTTATATGAGGAAGAAGAACACCAAACCAGGTATGCAATCTTTACCTCAGACACACAACACAAATCGAAGAGCACTCAGTCTTCGAATCAAAGAGGACTGAGGGCACACACACACGGTCTCACACAGAGAAACCTAAGAGAGACCTTTTGGTGTTCCCGTTGCCTGACTTGAGCGTCGGAGCTACAACGGCCGCCAGAGGCGCCGTCTGTGTGTTTTGCAGGCACCATTCGGAGTTCCGGTGAAGGTTCCTAGAGCCTCCTTGCAGGACACGCAACAGTTAGAAAGCCAGGCGAAGGAGTGACGAGGCTATCTCTCCACGCTTGAGTCTGCGGCGAGATCAATTCCAATCCATTATTTGCGAAAATCTTCCAATAAACAATTCACCCCCCTCTTGTTTAAGCCTTTAATTCTAACAGTTTCTACAATCAGCGCATGGACATAAAATCTCATATCCTTGAGGTCTTCCTTTAGTGTAAGCAAAATCTAAAAATAACTCAAGACCACCTATATACTCTCTGCTAAACCTTGGGGATTTTTCTCACTCTTTCTCCATCACCTTTAATGTAAAATATAAACAATTTATTTTTATTAAAATAACATTAAATTTATCTTTAATTGGAAATTTTTTGTATATTACGCATACTTTCATGTAGTTCAAGGAAAAGTAAGTCAAGGAAATCAAATACCTCCTTTGCAGTGCTGCAGAGGTCGACCGGGCGATCAGTAAGGCTCTTCACTAAGACAAGTCCCAGCTCGAGCTTGGGGGGCTTGTGTAGTGGCCAGACCTCAGACGTCGGCCATTGAGTGAAAGGTCGGCACAGGAGAGGTCGGTATGGTGGGGCCCATAGCGGGGTCCACAGAATCACACGTGTAAGAATATAAACCAGATTCGCGGATACGTCACGCACGCGGGGTTTATGTGTGACGTAAGGCTTTGGCATAGAGGATCTATCTTTAAAAGGAAAAAAAAAACACATAAGAAGGCACGTGAGTAATTAACTTAACGCAGAAGATTTGGCCATGCGGCGCTAGGGTTACAGTGTATGTCTAAGCGCCCACACTTGAGTTAAGCACTCCAGGAAAGGAAGGTTGCCACGAGAGTTGCACTCCAAGAATGGAAGGCTTCCGCGGGACGTGCAAGAAGATAGTGTGATGGAGTCCCAAAAAGGTAACCTTAAATTTGCTAGGAGGCAACACGGGGACGCGAGGATAGGCGTGGCAGGAACCCTAGAAGGGCTATATAAAGGGTAATAAGGCATTCCCAAAGGTATGCATCTTTTGAGACTAGAACTCTTTTGCTATACACTTGTGTTTCTTGCCCTAGTCTTGACTTGAGCGTTGGAGTGCAAACGGCCGCTAGGGCGCCCATCTTTCTTTCTTTGCAGGTTCAGCAGTTCCAGCAAAAGGGAAGGGAGAAGGTGCGAGCGATTGTAGAAGTCAACTGACGGGAGAGTCCACCGGCGAGAACAAAGGGTGTATAGGGCAAAGGGTTTAACGTATAGGGGAAGCAGGAAGCGGCAACGCTCCCAGCTGTTAAAATTGCCACGTGTACGCTCCAGAAAAAGTGTGGTGAGATGTCATCTCGAGGCACTATGCATGTCCAATCACTCAGAGCCACCTCAGTGCCACGTAGGTTGCCACGGGCGAGTAGTTATGCTTTTCGCTGAAACAAGCTCCAGCTCGAGCCTAGGGGGCTTGTGTAGTGGCCAGACCTTGGACGTCGGCAGTATACAGTAGAGGTCGGCATACTAGGACCCATAGAGGGGTCCCCAGAAATTACATGTGTTAAGTATTATGTTAGTAAAAAAGCCCGATTCACATATATACCTTGCATGCAGAACGTATATAAGACATTTGGGTCTGGCACAAGTAGATTACCCCTAGGAGCGCTAATGCCCAAGAGCGCTAGGGTTTTTAGAGAAAGCTGCATGCAAGGCACGTGAGAAATTAGGGCACTTACAGAACGGATTGGTCTCGTAGTGCTGGTACACACATTGTAACCCTAGTTTCCATACCGCTAGACACGCACTCTAGAAAAAGAATGTTGCCACGAGTGTTGCACTCTAAGAAAGAAATGTTGCTAAGACTGTGTGATAGTATCCAAAAAGGTAACCCTAAATTTGATAGAGGCAAGGCTTTGGTAAGAGAATGTCAGCGACAAGTTAACCTAGAAACAATTATATAAGGGGGTAAGACCCAAGGTAAAGGCACGCAGTCTTCTACGTAAGACATAGTTCTTACACACACATTATAAGCTTAAGCACTTTTGCTTATTTGATGTTTCTTGCCCTCTATTGACTTGAGCGTTGGAATGCAGTTACAGGTAGGGCCCCCCTTTGTCTCAACGAAGCCACTGTTTGGGAAGGATAGAACCACTGCGAAGATAGGAGGAGCCACCATCTGCCTCAGAGTCAACTGCGGCTGAGTCAACTGGCGAGCACAACTATTATTATTATTATTTTATCAACAATGAATTAATTAAATAAAAGGAAAGTACTTTAGCGGTGTTCCAATCCATGTACAAAACCTCCAACCAAAACTAGTTCTACATCCAAAGAAGTAGTTATTCCACCTGAATTTAAATTCCAATATGTATTAGAACATCCAGCTATTGCACCATCCTTCCTTTCATTATTATTTTTATTAATATTGGATATTTTAGTTTTGATTAATTTTTAATAATATTTATCATGCAATCTCATTAATTATAAAGAAAATCAAGATACATTAGATTAAATTAGAGTTTCTCAATGTTTTTACAACCATTGTGAATTAGAACGAAAACATAGTGTACGAGTTTTGTTCTTCAGTTGCTATTTGCAAAGAAGTTAGAAGATAAACTAGAAATAGACAAAAGATAAGTCATAAGAGTGTTTTACTCTCTTTTTTTAATTTACATTTTATTAAATATATTATTTTAAAAAAATACTTTTTTAATGATAAATAGAGAACAACATAACATATTTATTAATTTATTTCCGAATATAATTAAAATATTGAAAGAAACTTAATTAAGGGGAGAAAGAAATATAAATAATTTTGTATGAATCAAAAAGAACAATGATTGAACAAAACAAACGATATGAAGAATGAAGAACGGGAAAAAAGATTTGAGGAAATGATGAATTTTTTCTATTAAAATTATAAAGGTCAATTGCCTCCTGAGTTTACTATGTTCAGTGCTTCATCGGTGATGTTTAAAATTGTTAAATAACTTCTTTTATTTTTCAAATTTTTACATTTCTAATTGTGATACATGTTTATATTTTGTAGATTTCTGATCAAAGAAGTGTGCCAATAAATTTCGGATCGGATATCAAGAGGAGCATATGTGATTGTTGAAGAATATAGTATATGTGGAAATGATTTTTGTACTATTTTTTTCTTTGTGAACAATATGTTATGTTTTCATTAGTAGTACTTCATAGCCCTATTCTCTTATAAAGCTTCCTTATAGTTTTTTAACTCATATTTTGAGTTTGAACTTCATTGTGTTTACTTGATATATTTTGGTATATTTTAATAAATATTTTGATATATTTTGTCAATTGTTGAATGCTATATCCATTTATTTGTTTTATTTATTGAAAGAGTATTCTACCAATATAGATAAATAAATACTATAGATGTAAATAATTGTGGTTAAAAAACACATGAATGCTTAAATGAGAAATGAATAAAAAAAAATGTTCATAGTTATGAAACCTATGGTATTTTACGGAGGTCCTAAAACCCATGCTATTTTATAGAGGTCTTGAAAAACATGATATTTTATGGAGGTTCCAAAATCTATGGTATTTTACGGATTTTTTGAAACCCATGGTATTTAACGAAGGTTTTGAAACCCATGGTATTTTACAAAGATTTTGAAACCTATAATATTTTACGGGGTTCAGAAACCTATGGTATTTTATGGAGCTTTTGAAACCCATGGTATTTTACAAAGGTTATTAAACCCATGGTATTTAACAGGGATTTTGAAAGACTTTTTCCTGGGGTTTAAAAACCTGAAACCCTAGGTAAATGACCTAATAGAGGTTTTAACCCTTGGTAATGTAAAAATAAACTCTTGTTAAAATATTTTTTCTTGTAATGATATTTGTAAAATATTATATGATACATTTTGACAACTTACTATATACAACTAAAATTAATAATAAATACTTTAACTATATGACATTATATTATGGTTAAAATTCTTAGGAGTTCATATTTTTGAAAGTATTAATTAAGAATTTTTTTTATTAATATAATTAATTTTTTAATTATAATTTATATTTTCCTTTTTTAAATTAATTAAACTTATTTATCTAATTTGTCATTACTTTGTAAAAATAGAATTGTAAAAAATGTTAAAAGATAGAAACAAAATTGTAACTTTACATCTAATATATATTTACACTCAATATTGTTTAATATTAAGATAAAGATAATTTTCACTTATATTTTTCGGTAAAATTTGAAAAATAAAACTAAAGATAGAGATGAAATTGTAATTTCTCATTTGATATACAATTCTTCATACAATGTATTGTGTTTAATATTAAAAAAAATCAATTCATGTATGAATAAGAGAAAACACATCTCAATTGGATGTCATCTTAGGTAACTCATTCCACTTCCATACATTAAGCAAACCAGTCCCATTGCCAGTGAAGAAGAGTCCATCAGGGCCTAACTCAAAAGATGCAATGTCTTTCTTAGCATATAAAAGACCCCTCTCTGAAAATCTATATAGGATAAGGTCATGGTTAAGGGATGAAAATATATTTAACAAAGTGATATGTAACAATAGAGATAGAAATGGAATTAAATTTTACTTACAATGGCAATTCGTACATGCATATTGAATTGTCTCCACAAGAGAAAAACAATATTGGCTTGCCTTTTGCATCAGGCATCCCGAAAAGTGAGACAATGCCTTGTGTACAAAATGTATGAATTTAGTGAATTGATCAACTTCTTCATGATTAGTATTAGTTTTTTTTTTTCTAAAATGCACATACTACCAAATGATTAGGTATCTTACACTTTGTTTGGTGTGTGTATATACCACATTCAACGTTCCTAGTTCCATGCATGCCCAAATCTTAATCGTGCCATCAAATGAACTTGACAACAAAAAATTGTCCCAACAAATAAGGGATGTGACTACATCATTATGTTCATTAAGTATCATTTTACATTGTAATGTATCCATGTCCCATACCTGAAGAAAACAAGGTTATGAGATTTGGACGATAAATGATAATTGAATTCAAACAAATTTGACATGATACAAGAGGAAACCAATATCTCTACATTAACTCACAACATACATACCTTTATGCTTTGGTCCATGGATCCAGAGTACAACATCTTGCGTCCAACAATTTGGCAAACCACAGATTTAGTGTGATCAGTTAGTGATGCAAAACTAGCTTGTTTTGGCTTCTTTTTTTTGTTGTAATTTTGTATGTTGCGGAAGGATGGACTTGAAAATGACATCAATGGCTGAATGGAAGTGTGGAGAAGATGAAATGAAGAGGGGAAGTAGAGGCTTAGAAGAGGTGTGGCCAACTTCTAAGAAGATTCAAGAAAAACACTAGAAGTGCAAACTTGAGAGTGAGAATTTGAAGAAAAATTAGCTAGCAACTTGGACAGCATTTCATTATTAATTTAAATCTAATTTACATGGGGGCTAGAACTTGTATTTATAGTGCTATTGTAACGCCCCTCAATATCTTATTCATTTTTATATATAAAATAAAATAAAGGTAAAACAATAATATCCAAAAATTAACATAGGTATATATATAATATAATTCATCTATTCCATACATTGTGTCTCAAAATAACATCCCTTTTCTAGGGAATTTTAATATATCTCCAACAGGAGTTTTCAAAATAAAACAAAATACAGCATTCAAGACAGACGATCCCTTCCTCCCAAAATGCTCACTGAGGAGCTCTACTACCTGCAACATCATCTGCTCCCGTGTAAATTATACACGATCATCACAGTTTTAAAGAAAACAACCACAAAACAAAACACAGGGTAAGCTAACTATTTTAAAAACTTTAAATATGAAACTTGATATCATCATAAACCATCATTTTTCACACATTTCACAATTTCACATCCACGTAATCAGCAATATTCATAATTTCATAACTTCATCACGTGTCTATCATTTTACATAGCCATCAAGTGTCTATCAAAATTTCAATATTATTCATCTTTCTCACATCAGAATTTCCACTGACTCACAACACGTAGACACTTGACTCTACTTCCGGAAGACTCGTGCGTTGAACTTAGCATCTAGAGACCTGCACCTGTCATACTACACCACTGTGAATCCACACAGGGTCGCTGTGAATCCACACAGCTATGCGCATAAACAATCTCAATATCATCACTCTCCTAGTATGACAGTCAGTTATCTTTCAAACAACTTACCCATACATATGAACCTCCTTCGACTCTCACCAACTGAATAACTTCATCTATTTGATTCCATCATATCAGTAGAGTCAGGATCATCTCATTCACAGGATACTCACAGATCAATACACCCTCATAACAATCTCAACACGGTATTTCCTTTCCTGAAAATACTATGTCTTGACCACATTTTCACATCATTCCATATTCATACAACACATCCATGAATGATTCAATCATATCATATTTTCAACCGTTTCTAAACAATCCAAATCATACCAAAGTTCAAGATTTCAAAAATCATATGCATTTCACAGCATCTACTATATTTAAAATTTCACATTTCAATCTCAAACAAATTTTGATCCACACATAAAAACAGAGCATCGTGCAAGAAAGTATGAAACCGGCGACCACGTCGCCCCAACTTCAGAATCTTCTAGCCTACAGTTGTTATTGAAAATAAAGCTAGCTTCCCTTACCTAGACTTGCGTAGAAACTCACTAAGAGCTCCAAACCCACCGAAACTTAAGGATGTCCTAACTCTGTTTTAGCGTACTGATCGGAAAACTTGTAGAGAAAAACACCACAGTCCAGTGGCAGTCGCCGTCGTCAAACTGGTGAGGGAGGCATCCGTGACGTTGAGAGAAGGAGGAGAAAGGAGAAGGGGAATGAAATGAGCTTATTCCCTCAGCTATTATAGTCGAATGGCTCTGTAGCCTTCACGGCCATCACCCACTCTCTAAGCAACCTTGCGTGTGGGTTTCCTCTAACAGGATGGCCACGTGGGTCTTTGCGCACACTAACTCTGAGTCACTTTCCATACCAACTCTCTGGTGCCAACTATTCTAAAACACTCTTACTGACTACGTGTCGCGCATGCAGAACGCTCATGCTGGGAGCTTGTGCCCCACCTTGTCTGCGTATAACAGGACCCCCCGATGACTAATCTCGCGATGACTATCCACCGATGTCTCACCCTGTCAGACGACCGATGTCTCTCCCTGGAAGATGACCGATGTATCATCCTGGCAGACGACTGATGTCTCATCCTGGCAAACGACCGATGTCTCTCCCTGGAAGACGACCGATGTGTCCCTCATCATGGCAGACGACTGATGTGTAAATTTCTAGATCCTTACAGCTATGGGCAGCCAAGGTGGAAACTTTAACCCTAAAAACTCTCCACTCATAGAAGGACAAGTGTCTCTCTCTAGTTGGAGCAAATCCTCTCAAATTAGAGGTTGACAAGTGTCCTCCTCTAATTGGAGAGAATCCTCTCCATTCCCATGAAGACAAATGTCCTTTTGGCATTGGTGGGAATCCTCTCCATTAAGAAGATGACATGTGGACCTTCATGCCTTCCTTGCCACTCCATGCTTTTTATTTGCACTCTAGTAATTTATTTGTGCACCCTAGATGGTCTAGAGTTGCATTGGGTCCAAGGAGGCCCAATTGTAACTCTAGCTAGACTCTTTCTTTTTCCATTTACACCTTAGTGTAATTGGGCCAATACATGGCCCATGAAAATTGGCCCAAATACAAGCCTAAAATAAAGCCTATACTACTTTGTATAATATTTTTAAAACTAGATAAAAATGGAAGAGCAGACAACATTAATTCTCCCTAAGATGAGAGTCTTCTAAAATCCTTTTTCCGCTTCCAATCTTCTTAACCAAATGTTTCAAGGCTAGATGGTTTTCATCAGTTAGTGAGCCAACTAATTCAAACGAGACTTATCTTCAGAGCTTTTTCCCTAGGCAATAATGACACCATCCTAAAATTTTAATAATTACATGATGCATAAATTAGTAGACACTAGAAACAAATGTTGAAAAGGAAAGAGTTTTGAAGTTAATGAAAGAAAAAAAAACTTGTAGTGTAAGTAATTAGGACTAAAAAGGTTGGGTAAAAGGTATAAAATATTTAGAAAGTTTATGAATACTTAATCTAATAAAAAAGAAAATTGGTGTTGTTAACTAACTAGATAAAAAAAATATTAGGAAAATTTGACATAGATAAGATCCAAGTTTTGTGTGGATGATTACCTCTGCCCTGGCAAAAAGGATGTTGTTACCAACAGTCATGTGAAGGATCCTTCCTTTGGGTCCATCAAGAGTGTATTGGCCAGACCTTGGGCCTTGGCACCGGTAGATATCGGCTGCAGTAGACATCAGATGCAGTAGACATCGATACCAGTAGACATCGGCTGAAGTAGACATCAACACCAGTGGATGTCGATAGCAGTGATCTGATTAGTATGATAGGCCACATAAGTAAGGCCCTAAAGAACATATGTATGTTATCCTATGAGAATAAGGGCCTATTTCACGGAAAGTCCATGCGTGCATTGTGTATAGTACATTCAGGTCTAACACGAGTAAGGTATTTCCTGGAGGCGCCAAAGCCCAAGAGTGCTAGGGTTTCCAGGAAAGGCTGCATGCATGGCACGTGGAAAATTAGGGCACCTACAGAACAGATGGATTTCGCAGCCAGTGGAGCAGCCATACTGTTAAGACTACGCACTCCATAAGAGGAAAGTCCTGTGCCCGGCTGATGGAGATCAAGTAGAAGAGGATTTCACTAATGGAGGAAGAGGTCATCCACCCAAGCATTTAAAATTCTTCTTACTAGTCTTCTTAAAGAGCAGAACATTTTGGGTTCTCTTGAAAATTCAAAAGATAGTAGTATAAATAAATCTTTGTAAATACTCTTGTATAAATTTGTAAATAATATAGAAATATCCTTAGGAGTATGCCAAAGAGGAAAACCAAAAGAAACCTCTAAATGTAAGGCATTTTAGGCACTTTCTTTAGGAAAAAGTGGAAAAAGTGACTTTTCTACTCCTTTCTCTCTTATACACTAGAAGGAGTTAGAAGAGTGACTCTTCCCACTCCTTCCCCTTTGTAACATGACCAGCCCTCTCCATTATAAATAGGGGTGCTTGGTACTTTGAATAAAAAAAGTTGAAAGTTAGAAGAAAAGAAACTATCTTGAAATTGAGAAAGAGTGAGTTTGTGATACTTGTCTCTTCTTCTCCTTCATGTCTTATCTTGTGAGCTTTGGAGACTCTCAAGTGGCGGCACCACCCACTCATCTTGGAAGAACCACCCTCCAAGTGGCGTGAATCACATCTCCAAAAGGCTACAACCACATAAGTCATTTCTATTCATCTTCTAAAAATACCCATTTGTGTTTTCTTGTAGTTTTTCCATTTTTAATCGGTTCAATCTTTTCCATGAGTTGTTTCCTTTCATTTGCTGCCATTGTTCTGCACTTTGTTTGGTTTATTTCCTTGTTTTCTTGCTGTTTTAATTTCGTCCAAACCATGGGTTTCCATATACATGTGTTGTTCTTGTTTTCCATCCATGGGTTTTTTGTTCTTTGATGAGTTTCTTGTGATTTTCTAATTCCTATTGAATTTCAATCTGTATTTTCACTTCTTCTTGGTGTTCTTATGATGTTCTTGTGTTTCCTTTGAATTTTGGTACTATTCTTGAATTACCCATTCATATTCCATTGTTATCTTACACTACAAGTTACCTATTCATGTGTTTTTAGTATGAACCTTTGAGTTCTTGAGTAGAAACTCTATTAATTGTTCTTTAGAATTTTGATCCTAATTCTTGAAAGTGTCATGAATACAATGAAACCTATATCAACTCAACCCAAACCAAGAAAGGTTCATAAGAGACTCACATCACCGGCTGCGCTAAGTTTGTGCACACGCACAGGATGCCTTGATAGGTAATCCTAATTCCACTTAAGGAAAGATTCTTGTGGGATAGAGGAGTTGACCTAGAACACAACGTATAAGAAGGGTGGTAAAAACCCTAGAAAGGTACACCGTTCTAAGCTTGAACTATTTTTACTTACTCGTTGTTCTTTACCCCAGTATTGACTTGATCGTTGGAGTGCAATCTAAAGGTAGGGCCCCATCTACTTCAACGAAGCCGCTTTCCAGAATCTAAGAGTAGAACCACCAAGAAATAAGAGGAGCAACCTCCCGCCTTGAAGTCAACGGCGGCCAGGTTAACTGGCAAGAACAAAGAGTAAACTCTAAATTGGTCTCGGTATTCAAAGTCTTTACCACAAACACATCCATGAAATAAATTTTGTTATACTATTCCTATAATTAGAACATTATGATTCATTAAAATAAAAGAAGGACAAAAAAGTGTTTACCTTGATAGCATTGTTCAAACCAACAAAAACCCATGACCCCTCACTTCTCAAAGAGTTAACTTGGGTGTCAAAATTTAGGACTTTAACACATTGACCTGTATGGCAATCCTATATCCGAACGGTTCCATCGGTGATTCCAGAATAAAGTTTGTTGGATCCATCTAGAAGCATAATTTCGGTGATAGCTTGATGTCCAAAAGTTGATCAAACCAATTTTGATTGAAGTAATATTCTAAATGTATATTATAAAAATATATTTTATAATAGTGGTATTTGTAAGGACCTGTAAAATTAAATTTGGAATAAAAAGGGATATATTTTAAATGAATTCTAAGCATGTTTTTATTTAGAATAAAAAAAAAAAGAAAGGAAAGTGTAGTTTAGAAGACTATAAGATCGCCGGTCGCCTACTTCACATGATTGCCAGGGCGCGAGGGGCGTGCAGGCATCGCAAGGGCGCGAGAGGCATGCGGGTGTCGCCAGGGATAGGCATCGGTTGTCTCCCCGGGAGAGACCTCGGTGGATAGTCATCGCGCCATCTCTCATCGGTGTATAGTCATCGCGCTATCTGTCATCGGTGGATAGTCTTCGCGCGAGAGGTCATCGGTGGATAGTCTTCGCGCGAGAGGTCATCGGTGGATAGTCTTCGCGCGAGAGGTCATCGGTGGATAGTCTTCGCGCGAGAGGTCATCGGTGGATAGTCTTCGCGCGAGAGGTCATCGGTTGATAGCCTTCGCGCCAGTGGTCATCGGTGAAAGGTTATCGCGCGATGTCGAGTTGCACACAGAGAAGGTGGGACCCAGACTCCCAGCATGACACGTCCTGCACGCGCGCCACGTATACAAAAAAGGGTGGTTCAGAATAGTGACCTCAGAGTGTTAGCCTGCGCAGAGGCACGCTTAGTCGTACTGTTCAGTGCAGCGTACACGCAAAACTTCCCTGCAGAGTGGGTGGTGGCAGCGGCTTTTGTGGACAAGTTAGTTTAAGATGCAAAAACCCACTTCTGAGAGAAAGGAACGTTGCAGTTGTTCAAGAGCGAAAGAGTGAGCTACCTCCTTTCTCCTCCATTTCTCTCCTTCGCGCTACGGTTCAGGCATCTTCACACAAGAGTACGACGAGAGACGACCACCATTAGAGCACCTGGGAAGTTCTCTGCAAGTCCTACAAACCAGACGCAGAAACAGAGTGAAAGCATCTTTTTAGCTTCGTTGGGTTTTGGAGTTCTTGGTGTTTTGCGCAAGTCCAGGTAAGGGAAGCTAGCCTTCATTTTCAATACAAGCCATAGATTAGCTGTTTCTGAAGTGAGAGCGACGTGGTCGCCGGTTTCTTTTTCATCTTCGTGAATACTCTGTTCTATGTGTTTGGGCGACATAGTCGCCGGTTTTAAATACAGATTTCGAAATCCCCTGTTTTGGACAAGATCGCCGATTTTGGCGCTGTTTTACGAACTCCCCTGTTTCTGGTGTTGCTTTGAAACTGTTTGAGATTTAAATAAGATATTCGAAAATAAGAACCTTGGAGTGAGTTTTGCTGTAGTTGAAATTATTCCTTTAAGTGTGGTATGATGTGTTGAATGTTGTGAATGTGGATCAAGGCATAGTATTTTCAGGAAAGAAAATACCGTGTAAGATCGTGTAGGATGTGCATTGACCGGTGATTCGTCATGATATCCTGACTCTCCTGATATAATGGAATCATATAGATGAAGTTGTTCGGGCGTTGAGAGTCGAAGGAGGTTCATACGTATGGGTGAGTTGTTTGAAAGAGAACGAGCTCGGCCTGTTGTGTGGATTAACCCTGTCATGCTAGGATGGTGATGATATTGAGATTCATTATACGCTTGTGAATGTGTGTGATTTCACGGCGACCCTGTGAATGTGTGTGATTTCACAGTGGGCAGTATGACAGGTGCAGATCTATGAGTCTAGTCAATGCACGAGTCTTCCGGAAGTAGTGTCAAGTGTCTCGTGTGCTGAGTCAGTGGTAGTCTGACGTGTGGAATGAGGAACTTGATATTGATAGACACTTGATGCAGTTTGTGAAATAGAACGACTCTTGAAAATATTGTGAAATGTGTGATTTCTGGGCGATCAGGTGAAGGGAATGAGCAACTCTATAGCTTTACGTGAATATCTTGAAAACTGTTTACCTTGATTTAATGTTTTATTTAAACTCTCTTTAAAATATCTAGCTTACCCTGCGTGTTTTGGTTCTGTGGATGCTTTCTTAAAACTGTGATGATCGTGTATAACTTACACGGGAGCAGATGATCTTCCAGGATGTAGAGCTCCTTAGTGAGTGGTCGTCGAGGAAGAGATCGCCGGTTTTCTATCTCTTGGTGGTGATCGCTGGTTTTATGTCCTGCTAGCAGATCGCCTGTTTTAGGGGCCTTCTGTTACCAGATCGCCGGTTCATGTATGGAGACCGCCGGTCTTGTTGTATTTGATTGAATTTCGTTTAAATTTTGAAAACATTTGACTGGTTATGTATTAAACTCCCGAAGAGGAGCAACTTCATTACTTATATATATATATTATCATGTACTCCTCAATATTGTTTGTTTACCTTTATTTTCATTATACATGTATGTATGGTTTATTTTGGCGGGATGTTACAGTATTAGAGTTATTACCTTTTTGTGTTGGTGAAGTTTTGTTAATGTGGAAAACCCATCACAATGAAACCATGAATGTAAATTCAAGCATTGTTCACCATACACACAATTGTTGTTGGTCCAATATTTGCAAATACTTGGAGATGATTTCTTAGACACCTAAACAATATTTGTCCCATCTCCTTTATCTCCTCTCTTTCTAACCAGTGTTTTCTTGGGGTTATATTTAGAGGTATTATTAGAGGATGAATGAGATTTTTTTCCACAATTGAAGGTTAAGATTCATCTTCTAGAAAATGTTTCTTTGGGTCATTCATTAGCTCTAGCAAATATTGGAGGACCAGAAACAACACGTGCAAATATAAAACACATAAAAAATTTAAAAACTCAAGGAACACATCCATATTTGGACAATTATGAGATGGAGGTTTTATTTATAATAATATTTAAATTAATAAATTAAACATATAAATTATAGTGACTTATTTAATACAATTTTTCTTTTAAAACAAATAAATTGGTTGATGTTTTGGTCACTCATAGTGACTGATGGAGTTATGCCTTCATCCGTGAGCTTGATTTTGAGATTGGAAGTGGTTGGCGGAAGCATTCATGGATTGAAACGTGCAAGGCACTCCTAGGAGTTGCAGAAACCTTGAAGGTGAAGTGTTAGGTGTGAAGAGTGAGTGGTGAGGCCATCTCACTTGAGCTAAGGAGAATTTTGAAGACTAAAGGTCTATCCTAGAGGTAAGAGACAAGAGTGAACAATTGGCACAAAGTTGGCAGCAATTTTACTCAACATTAATCTTGAGAATCACATAAGCCAAGCCCTCTTATTTATAGTGTTAGAGGGCTGCAATTTCAAATGAAAGTGTAGGGAAATTCAAATGAGATTTCTACCAAAAGTGGTGCCTAAGTGAGAGCACATGGGAGGGGTGTGATTAGCGTTGCAAGCTCACTCCCTCTATGGCTTTCCAACCAGCCTTGGTTAATTTAGAGGTTTTAGAAACCATAAATTAACCTAGGTTGGTGTTTTAGGTGCCAAAATTAATTCTAAGAAAAATTACAAATAATTTCCTATTCTAATTTTAATAAGAAAATTAAATTCTACTTCTACACTAAGCTTCTGGCATCTGTAACATGTAGAGGAAAGTCTCTCTGCCATCAGTAGCAGTATCCCAATCCTCATGAATTCTTTGTAGTTGGCCCATATCTTCTATTTATTGGGCTTTGCCTTGGGCTTGGGCTTGGGCTTCTTCCATTATCCCCTCTCTCTTGAGAAGGATTTGTCCTTAAATCCAATGCGTCTACCTCTTCTTCGTCACTTACCTTATTATGTGGTTTTGTGTGGCTAGATGGTTTCCATCATCCCCTCCCTTTTAAGAGGATCTGTCCTCAGATCTATAGGGTTGATCTCGAACAGCAGCCTTATTCTCGCTTTGAAAACTGTTCTGGCCAGTTGACTCGCCTGTCGGTTGACTCCACGACACTCACACGCCTCCTTCCTCACGTTGGTATGTGCTTGGTTCTTTCGAAGCAATCTGCACCTGCAAAAGAGAAAGGGGGCGCCCTAGAGGCCATTTGCACTCCGACGCTCAAGTCAAGATTGGGCAAGCAACACCAAGTGTTTGAGTAACTGTGTTTTAGGTTTGAAACTGCGTACCTTTGTGAAGTATTTTACTGTCCCTTATATAGTCTAGGGTTTACTGCGCTGCTGGCCCTCCTTAGGGTTTCTTGCGCTACTAGCTATATTTAGGGTTTACTGGAATGCCCTTGCACCGCTATCACCCAGCCTTAGGGTAATCTAGCACATAAGGTTTCCTTATCTGGAGTGCAAACTCTAACAGAATGACCACCTGGGTACCTCCTCGTGCACCAGTCTCTGGGGCCACCTGTTCTAGGAGTACCTTCATTATTCACGTGCCATGCATGTAGCCTTCACTGGGAAACCCTAGTTCTGATGAGTACTCGACCCCTCAGGACTCTGCACCTAACGGTGCTTTCCCTGCCACCCACATAAGCTCTTCGTGATTTAGGCCTCTCCTTTCCTCTGGGTATTTAACTGGTAACTGGTCTCCTCTCTGGACCCACACTAAATGTTCTAACTTTGTTGTTCAAACACCCAAGACCGATGTCACCTCGTCACACTCTGTGGCCGAGGACTTATCACCCCACTGAGTGTCGATGACATATCAGTCCATTCTGATGATCATCACGCTAATGACTAACCACCCTTTTCTGTGGGGACACGCTGATGACTAATCACCCTACTAGCCCTCACCACTTGTGGGGTCCATCCCATGTGGCTTTGGCCCACACTATGGGACCTAGCTGATGTGGCTCACCCCTTACTAGCTATTCTCGGTGTCCGAGGACTGGTCGGTACACAAGCCCCCCAGTCTCAAGCTGTTAACTTGTTTCAGCGAAGAGAGTAAGTAATCAGCCCGACGACCTACGTGGCGCTGCACGTAAGGACATGAACAGTGCGCTGAGGGGACATTTCACCAACCCCCCTTTTATCTGTAGACACGTGGCCGCATCAACGGTCTGGGATTCCTAACGTTTGCGCTCCCTAGGGCTACGTTAAACCTCTTCAAAATCCCGCACTTCTTCACTGTTTCATCACTTTGCATTCTCAACTTCTGCAAACTCTACCTTCTTGTGCACACTTCCACTCCCTCGCTACTTCCTCATTCCTTTTCGTTTCTGCTCAACTAAAGGTATGATTTTTACGCCTCTTCTCCCTTCTTAGTGTGATTTTAGCCTTCCTTGCATGCTGTGACTGTCCTGGGCCTGCCTTTGATTTCTTCATTTAGGGTTTTTGTTCTTCCTTTCTGTGTTTCGTTATTCTTTTGAGTCTTCGTCCGCCATTGTTTTCGTCATCACTTCTTCTAAACCCTTTTCTCTTCCTGCCTCTCACTTGTTTTAGATTCGAGATGGCCAGACTAAAACCACCTCCAATCCTCCTCCAACTGTAGCAATTGACTACAAGGCCCTCTACCCCTGGGCCTCTGAGGATCTCCTTGCTGAGACCTCAAACCTCGCGTCCTGTGAAGATCTGAGAAAACACAGGGATGACGAAAACGAGATCAAGGGGCGCATCTTTGGCAGGGAAAGTGACGCGTATATCTCGGTGCGGCCCTGCACAAAAGGCGAACCCGTGTGCGTTGATGACCGTTGCAACGAATGGGAGCCCTTCTTCTTCTTCTATGCCACCGTTTTCAAATGAGTCAAAGTCCACCTTCCCTTCACCGGGTTCGAGAGGGCTTTGCTCACGGAACTGAACGTGGCACCCACCCAGCTGCACCCCAACAGTTGGGCCTTCATCAGGGCCTTCTCCGTTCTTTGCAACAACCTAGGGTTCACTCCTTCGGTAGATGTATTTATATACTTCTTCGAGGCGAAGAGCCCTGGGAAAAGGCTTTGGGTAAGCCTTAACGGAGTGGCTGGGAGGGTTCTGCTCACCCTCTTCTCTCAATCATATAAAGGCTTCAAGGGGAAGTTCTTCCGAGTCTGCTGCAGCTCCTACGACTCCACCATGCTCGATGGTTTCCCACTATATTGGGTGGAGAAGTTGAAGTTCAAGAAGCCCCGTGGACTCGAAGAGCTGACGCCCTTTGACTGAGAAGTGTGCCAGACACTCTCCAACTGGGGTGTGGTGTTCGACACCACCCAGCTGATTAGGCACAAATATGATGCCGAGACTCTCAGCGTTTACCTTGGTACCTTGTCTCTGTCTCGCATATACTTGACTTTGTGTTTCATATTTAACTCTTCTCACCCCTTCCTGTTGTCATTTGCAGGTATGGTACTAAACATTGAGAAGAAGAATAGGCTGGCTGATGTGATAAGTCGTCGCACCGCAGGTGGCTCAGGCCCTGCTGGCCCTTCTTCGCCCGCTGTGCCTACCCCAGAACCAACTGCTGACAAGTCGAAGAGGGCAGCCCCAGTGGAAATCTCTGAAGACGAGGACACCTGCTCTGGCCTCGTTTTCAAGAGGAAAAGGGTGGAGGTTGTTGCAGAGGTCTCTTCTGCAACAGAGGGGCAACCTTCTTCCTTCAGGGAGTACCCTCCCAGCGCCTCCTCTCCACCCGAGCCACTCTTGGCACACGAGGGTGGAGGGGAGAGTGCCCCTTCGTGTAGCCAAGCGCCTTCTGCTCCTGAACTGCCTCCTCTCCTCCAGCAGGCGCTCGCTCAGATGCCCGGCCAAGCTGCGATGGAGGCTATGGGCAGGAACTCTCTGGGGGACCTACTCAGTCATGGCCTTGGGGAGTTCCTTGCTGCCTCCAATTTCTTACTGACCAAAGGCAGCGCAGAGGTAGAGTTGTGGGAGAAAATTGCCAATTTGGAGAGGGAGCTGGAGTAGAAAAAGAACTTGGACCTCTAACTCCAACAAGCTGCTAAGC
Organism: Phaseolus lunatus; assembly: GCA_013389735.1. NCBI lineage: Eukaryota > Viridiplantae > Streptophyta > Magnoliopsida > Fabales > Fabaceae > Phaseolus > Phaseolus lunatus. The sequence goes on along the minus strand of CM023861.1, from coordinate 19,328,912 downwards.
GAGAGACTGCCCTGAACCAGGAGTTGGGCAGTCTCCGCCAATCTGAGAAGGAGGCCAAGAGACTCCTCTTCTCCAAAGGGCAGGAGGCCCTCCAGCTTGAAGCCAAGATTCTCCCCCTCCGCAACAAAGTCATTGAGCTGGAAGAGCAGTGGGAGGGGGCTCAAACTAAAATGACCAAGCTGGAGGAAAGGGCTACCAGTCGAGAGGTTCAGCTGGGCAAGGTTAAGGAGGAACTTGCCCAACAAATGGAGCTGCTTAAGAAGACTGAGGCGGAGCTCACTAAAGATGCCACCGATGCCTATGGGGAGGGATTTAGCGATGCCCTTGCTCAATTTGCCTGCGTGCATCCTGAGATGGACCTCTCGCCATTCTCCGTAACTTCGCAGGTAGTCGACGGGCAAATAGTGCCCAGATAGGTCTACTTGAGCAGCTGTATCTTATAGCTGAACCTCTTGTGATTATTTTTTTTTTGTAAACATTTTCTCAATAAAATACCATTTTGTCTATCTTACTTGTTCTCCTTTGTACTTTAATTGACTTGCATTCGCATCTGTGCTATTGTTTAACTGTTTAGCATACCTGGTTGAACTCACCACTCAGCATAGAATAGAACCATAAGCATCACGCTCGACTCAAAATGACCCATAGGTAGCATGTTTAACTCTGTCGACTCGCTATGAGCAAAACTTTATGATGACTTCTCTACTGGAAAGTAGCTCACCACCTCGTCTTCTCCCACACCTCTTAGCCTTGTGAGGACTTCAGTTTCTATCTGTGTGCACCTGACTGGCTAACAAACTTCATATGGCCACTCATCTCCCTTAGGTGAAGGTGGGCCTCACTGGTGAACCCTCTGCTTGAATTGGGATTTCTTCCTCGACAAAGAGGTGTTCTACACGAACCTACTCTCCACTGTCGGGACTTCTAACCCATCCGAAAGGCTCGATCTGACCTCTGATCGCTCATAGGCAAAAGAGGATTTCACTGGTACGAGTCGTCCTTGGTGTTCTCACTTGGTGGGGAAGGCGTTCTTTATGAACCTTCCTTTCTCGCTTCTAAGACTTCTAACGCCATGTGACGAGTCCTGGCTTGCCTCACATCGCCAAAAGGCCAAGGAGGATTTCATTGAATGAACCTTTCTGTTCAAGTTGGAAGTTCTCACTCAAAGGGGAGGTGTTCTCTTCGAACCTACCTTCCCTTTTACGAGTCCTCTAACCCCAGCTGACAGGTTTTAGCTGACCTCTCATCACTCATAGGTGAAGGAGGATTTCACGGGTGACTTCACTGGTGAACCTTTCTTTCAAATTGGGAGTTCTCACTCGAAGAGGAGGTGTTCCTTACGAACATACCTTCCCACTTATGAGACCTCTAACCCCAAATGACAGGTTCGAACTGACCTCACCTCGCTCTTAGGCGAAGGAGGATTTCACTGGTGAACCCTTCTGTTCACATTGGGAGTTCTCACTCGAAGGAGAGGTGTTCTCTATGAACCTACCTTCCACCTTGCGAGACTTCTAACCCCAAGTGGCAGGTTCAAACTAACCTCACATCGCTCTTAGGCGAAGGAGGATCTAACTGGGTGAACCTTTCTATTCAAATTAGGAGTTCTCACTCGAAGGGGAGGCGTTCTCTACGAACCTACCTTCCCACTTACGAGACCTCTAACCCCAAATGTCAGGTTCTAACTGCATTGTACAAACACATTCAGATATACATCTTTAACTAAAATTTTTATTAGGTGACCTCATTAAAAACCCTTAAAAAGGGAAAAAAGAGTGTCCCCTAAACTGTGTACAATATTACATGGCTTTAACTAAAATAGAACTTCAGGTGAGTCGCATTCCATGTACAAGGAATCGGACCACCTTCTAAAGTCTCCAGCCTATATGCTCCATTCCCCAAGGCCTCTGTCACTCTAAAGGGACCAATCCACTTAGGGGATAGCTTGTTCTCTGTCTGGTATGGAAATGCCTTCCGCATAACTAGGTCGGCCACCTGGAACTGCCGAGCTCTCAATTTGGAACTGTGCTTGAGCTCGACTCTCATCTTCAATGCCTCGGCTTGATTCCTGCCTCTTCCCTTACTTCATCCAAGAGATCGAGATTCACCTTCCTTTCTTCGTTGGACTCCTCCACCACAAAGTTCTGGAAACGTGGTGAGCTCTCCTGGATCTCCATAAGGATCATGGCATCTGAACCATACACCAAGCTGAAGGGGGTCTCCTTGGCGGTGGACTGGGGAGTAGTATGGTAAGCCCATACAATTCTGGGAACCTCCTCAGCCCACCTTCCCTTTGCCTTCTCCAGCATTCTCTTCAGTCCCCTGAGTAGAACTCGATTGGCTGACTCGACCTGCCCATTGGTTTGTGGGTGCTCGACCGTTGCAAACACCTGCTTGATCCCCAATTCTATGCATAGCTTTCCCAACAGTTGACTTACGAATTGGGTGCCATTATCAGACACCAAACGCCTGGGTACTCCGAAGTGGCACACTATATTCTTCCACACAAAGTGCTGGATCTTCTAGGATGTGATTTGTGCTACTGGCTCAGCCTCGATCCACTTTGTGAAATATTCAATGGCGACCACGAGGTACTTCATCTGCCGCACTGCCAAAGGAAAAGGCCCCAGGATGTCAATTCCCCAGGTATGGAATGGCCAAGGGCTGTATATCGACCTGAGCTCTTCTGGTGGCGCCTTATACCAATCAGCGTGCAATTGGCACTGCTTGCACTGCTGCGCGTACTTAGTGCAATCCTCCCTCATAGTCGGCCAATAGTACCCTGCTCGAACGGCCTTAGATGCCAAAGCTCGACCTCCGATGTGGCTCCCACATATGCCCTCATGGAGCTCCGCCATTATTCTCACACACTGCTCCCCATGTACGCACACCAGGATGGGGTGGGTAAACCCATGCCTGTACAGCTTGCCATCAATGAGTGTGTACTTGGCCGAGTTCTTCTTTATCTTCCTTGCTTCCATTGGCTCCATTGGGAGCATCCCATCAGCTATGTAGCGCTTATAGGGCGTCATCCATGTCTCTCCACTCTGTAACAGGCAGATTTGCGATGGTGCCTCCCCCATTGGCATGCAGACGCTGACCCGTGGCTTCTTCAGAGTTTCTTGGGTCAACGACCGATGACTCCTCTTCTCGCTGTGTGATTGGCTGATCTGATGGACTCCCACCAAATTGTCAGCTGTATAAGTGCGAGGCGCCCTTAGGGTCTCCTGGATGACCGTCCTCTGCCTGCCCCCCTTGCTTGAGCTGGCGAGTTTGGCCAACAAGTCAGCTCTTGCATTCTGCTCCCTGGGTACATGCACTAGCTCAAAGGTTTTGAAAGAACTCTTCAACTTCTGAACATACTCCAAGTAGGAGGCCATCTGGGGATCTTTGGCCTGGTACTCTCCCGCTACTTGACCTGTGACCAATAGTGAGTCACTCTTTGCCATAAGACTCTGTGCTCCCATCTCCTTAGCCAACAACATTCCAGCAATCAAGGCTTCATATTTTGCTTGGTTATTGCTGGCTTTGAAGGCGAACCGCAGGGCCTGCTCTATCAATAATCCCTTGGGCCCTTCAAGGATCATGCCCGCTCCACTACCTTGCTGATTTGAGGACCTATCTACTTAAAACGCCCACCTGAAGCTAGGTTCTTCCTACTGGGACTCAGTCGAGGACATCTCGACCACAAAATCAGCGTAGACCTGTCCCTTGATCGGATCTCTAGGCTCATATTGTATGTCGAATTCTGACAACTCGACTGCCCATCGAACCATTCTCCCCGCCACGTCTGGTTTCTGCAAGACCTTAAGTATTGACAGATCTGTCATCACCACCACTGTGAAACTCTAAAATTAGTGACAAAGTCTCTGGGATGAGAACACAACTGCCAAGGCCGCCTTTTCAATGGCCTGGTATCTTCCCTCAGGCCCCTGTAACACTTTGCTGACAAAGTAGACGGGCTTTTGGCTTTGATCCTGTTCCTGGACTAAGACAGAACTCACCGCCTTCTCTGTGACTACGAAGTACAATCATAGCGGGGTGCCAAGTTGGGGCTTGCACTACTGGCGGGCTAGCCAGGTACTCTTTGAGTTTAAGGAACGCCTGTTCACACTCCGAGGTCCACGAAAATCTGCTGTTTCTTCTCAAACATTGGAAATAAGGGTGGCCCTTGTCTCCTCCCGCTGACACAAACCTGGAGAGGGCAGCCATCCGACTCGTCAATTGCTGCACTTCCTTGACCGATGTCGGGCTCCTCATGGCTATGATCACCACGCACTTGTCTGGGTTGGCCTCAATCCCTCGCTCGGTAAGCAGGAAGCCAAGGAACTTGCCTGCCTCTACCCCAAAGACTCATTTCTCTAGATTCAGCTTCAACCTGTACTTAGCTATTGTATTAAATAGCTCCTCCAAATCAGTAACATGCTGATCTCGCGCCTTGGAGGTCACCACCATGTCATCTACATAGGCTTGTACGTTGTGCCCCAGCATAAGAGCAAGGACTTTATCCATCAGTCTCTGGTATGTGGCACCTGCGTTCTTCAAGCCAAATGGCATGACGGTGTAGCAGTAGCAGGACAACTCAGTCATGAATGTTGTCTTGCTTTCATCTCTCAGGTGCATCTTTATCTGATTGTACCCAGAGAAGGCATCCAAGAAATTGAGCAACTTGCACCCCGAGGCACTATCTACCAACGCGTCAATGTTGGGTAAGGGGTAAGAGTCTTTCGGGCATGCCTTGTTGAGGTCTGTGAAATCTATGCACATCCTCCATTTCCCATTGTCCTTTTTTACCAATACGACATTGGCCAACCACTCAGGATACTGGATTTCCCGTATGTGGCCTGCGTCGAGCAGCTTCTGTGTCTCCTGTCTGACCACCTGCCTCCTTTCGATGTTAAACTTATTCCTTCGTTGTCTCACAGGCCTGGCCTGGGGATCCAACACAAGGCGATGACATAGGAAGTCTGGGTCAATACCTGGCATGTCTGAAGCGGACCAAGCGAAGGCGTCCATGTGTCGCTCTATCACTCCTGCTACTTGGTCCTGAGTCTTCTGAGGCAGGGACTTGCCAAGTTTAAAATCCTGCCCCCGATCTCCTTCTCTACCACCTCCTCTACCAATTCAGGTCGCCTCGCCCGGGCGACCTCTGCTCGTGTGACCCCGGTGTCTCCTCGGGGCATGTCAGTGTCATCACACCTCCCACCTGGAGGTTGGGTGGTCACCATGCATACTCCTCTTCTCGTCTTGAGGTTGTTCTCATAACACTTCTTAGCCTCCTTTTGATCTGATTTGATGGTTATCACCATCCCCTCCATCGAAGGCAACTTCATCTTCATATGCCTCGTGGACGCCACCACCCCCAACTTATTCAGGGCTGGTCTACCCAACAACATGTTATAGGCAGATGGGGCGTTCACCACTAGATACTTGATGCTCTCTGTGCGGGAGGCCACTCCATCAGTGAAAGTGGTCCTTAACTCTATGTACCCCCGCACCTCTACTTGGTCTCCTGCGAACCCATACAGACAGCCGACGTAGGGCCACAACTGGTCAGGGGATAGCTGCAATTTGTTGAAGGTCGACCAGAACATCACATCGGCTGAACTTCCTTGATCCACCAGGACTCGATGCACCCTGCTTCCCGCAGTGACCACTAATATCACCACTGGATCGTTATCGTGGGGGACAACATCCCGACGATCAGCTTTTATGAAGACAAGGTCGATGTCTGGGAAGTGGTCTTCCTCACATGTTTCCGCTGTCATCACTGAACACGCATACTTTTTGCGCTGCGATGAGGTGCACCCTCCTCCTAAGAATCCACCTGCTATAGTGTGGATCTCACTATGTATGGGCACTTCATGCCCCTGATCAGCCCTTGGGGCTACCACCGCCTCGCCCCCTTGTGTCTCCTTCAGGTAATCACTCAAGAACCCACTTTTGACCAATTCGTCCAACTGGTGGCCTAGGGCCAGACAGTTGCGGATGGGGTGGCCAAAAGCCTGATGAAACTCGCACCAGGCGTTCTAGTTTGGCCCTAGCCTCTTGTCCGTCTTTGGGGGCATCTTCAATCTTTCTACCACATTAGGAATGGCAATCAGCTCCTTCAGCTCCACCAGGAAATCATGTCTAGGGGGCATATCCTCCTTGGCGCGTCCCCTAGTCTGGGGCTTTCTGGCCTCATAGGGCTTCTGCTTTCCCTGGGCCCTCTTCTCTGTTGTCGCCTCGTGCACCCGCAGGGGTTGAGGTCGACTAGGCACTCGCGGTCTTGAAGAGACTGCACTTTCTCACTTCTCATTGAGTTCTCCCTCTGCGACAATGTGAGCAACAACACGTCGTTTAATGTCGCCAAAGGTCTTGGGACGATTTCAGATTAGAGACTCGCTAAAAGGCCCTGGCAATATTCCCTTCCTGAAGGCATGTACCACCATATCTTCATCTTTGGTGTGCAACTTCACCACCATTGCCCCAAATCTGTTGAGGTAATCTCTAAGAGACTCTCTCTGATGCTGCTTTACGTCGAAGAGATCATAAGACACCTGTGGAGGGGCCCGGTTGGCAATGTATTGTTCTTTGAACAGCGTGGAGAATTGTGTGAAAGACGTGATATGTCCCTTGGGCAAGCTAACGAACCACTCCAGCGCTGTCCCTGACAGCGTGGTCATGAAGAGCTTGCAATGCACCGCATCAGACCCACCTGACACCATCATCTGCGTGTGGAACGCTGTGAGATGCGCTTCAGGATTTTCTACCCCAGTGAACACAGTCTTAGGCCCCACGAAGGTGGCTGGGACCACCGTGTCCATGATCGCTTGGGAGAAGGGCATGGGGAAAGCCCTTGGCGGTGTTGGTGGAGCATGATCGTCTCCAACGCGATCCCCAGCTTGCTGCATATGGTGCAGGTTCAAGCATAGTTCCTCATTCGCTCTGTGTAACTCCTTATTCCTGGCCTGTGAGGCTGTCAGGTCCGCCTGCATACGCGCCTGATGCGTTCCAGACTCCGCCATCGTCTCCTGGAGAGCGCGCATCATTTCCATAAGTTGTTGCATGGTCACACTTTCACCCCCATTTGGTGGGACGGATCCTTGTCTAGTATTTCTCATCTCTGTGGTTTTTCTCTTACTCTCATGTATGGGACCTTGTTTTATTTTGGCCCCACGGTGGGCGCCAAATGTTCTCGCCGGTTGACTCGCCTGTCAGTTGACTCCACGACACTCACACGCCTCCTTCCTCAGGTTGGTATGTGCTTGGTTCTTTCGAAGCAATCTGCACCTGCAAAAGAGAAAGGGGGTGCCCTAGAGGCCGTTTGCACTCCAACGCTCAAGTCAAGATTGGGCAAGCAACACCAAGTGTTTAAGTAACTATGTTTTAGGTTTGAAACTGCGTACCTTTGTGAAGTATTTTACTGTCCCTTATATAGTCTAGGGTTTACTGCGCTGCTGGCCCTCCTTAGGTTTTCTTGCGCTGCTAGCTATATTTAGGGTTTACTGGAATGCCCCTGCGCTGCTAGCACCCAGCCTTAGGGTAATCTAGCACATAAGGTTTCCTTATCCGGAGTGCAAACTCTAACAGGATGACCACCTGGGTACCTCCTCGTGCACCTAGTCTCTGGGGCCACCTGTTCTGGGAGTACCTTCATTATTCACGTGCCATGCATGTAGCCTTCACTGGGAAACCCTAGTTCTGATGAGTACTCGACCCCTCAGGACTATGCACCTAACGGTGCTTTCCCTGCCACCTGCATAAGCTCTTCGTGATTTAGGCCTCTCCTTTCCTCTGGGTATTTAACTGGTAACTTGTCTCCTCTCTGGACCCACACTAAATGTTCTTACTTTATTGTTCAAACACCCAAGACCGATGTCACCACGTAACGCTCTGTGGCCGAGGACTCATCACCCCGCTGAGTGTCGATGACATATCAGTCCATTCTGATGATCATCACGCTGATGACTAACCACTCTTTTCTATGGGGACACGCTGATGACTAATCACCTTACTAGCCCTCACCACTTGTGGGGTCCATCCCACGTGGCTTTAGCCCACACTGTGGGACCCAGCTGACGTGGCTCACCCCTTACTAGCTGTTCTCGGTGTCCAAGGACTGGTCGGTACAAAAACTATGCTCCTCTAAGATCAAATGTCCATCTATTGGAGTCATCAAACAAATCAAATGAGTTAGTTTCAGTAGTTGTATAAAAGTCACTCTTTTTAAGTTGCCATTCCTCTTGTTTTTCTATTGTTTTTGGCAACTTTTCACAAAATTTCTTTAGAGAGGAGTACATAATTTTCTTTTCTAAATTTTTCCTCCCTTTTTCTAGATTTTTATTACTAGACTCTTTAGACACTACCTTTTGTTCTAGAAGAGGTAGTGTTTTTTCATTTTTTATTTTCTTATTGAATCTTTTTTTACCATCCAACATGATCCGGTCGGTCATTGGTAGTCGATGACGTCAGCAGCAGATGACCACGTAGACCATTCGCAGGGTGACACGTGGAATAAGTTAGCAGGAGAATCAGGAAGGAGATCACTTAGAACGGTGATCGGTGGTCAGTTCACGAGTGACCACCACCCGCAGATCAGTACCTAGATGAGCGCCTGGAAGCAGAGCGCGAGAAGTAATGAAGCACTGATCAGTCATCGGTGCATGGTCATCGGGGTTTCTTGCTACACGCACTTAAACTGGGACCCAAGCTCCCAGTGAGAGCGTTACGCATGCACCTTGCATGATTCCAAACCAGAAGAAGAAGAGCTGATCGCCAGTAGGGTCGTGCATGAGGATGGTATAAGGGAGCTAGTAAACTGGTCAGTGATCAGTGACTCTCTTAACCCATTCATGCATGGCACTGTGCGGTGAGGTCATGCATGCAGGATGCAGCGCCTAGTGAGTATGTTTAGACCAGCCACACCCGGTGCTCTCTTGGGAGCATGCGACTCAGAGGGAAGAAACGCGCTAAGTTACTCCGCAAGGGAATAACTTAGGCGCACAAAGAAAAGCGCAAAGGCCCTTCAGGGTGGACACGTGTATGGTTAGATGCAATTTGCATGCCTCCATGTGTCACCATCTGAGAGAGAGGCGCGGCCCAGGTATAAAAGCACTCCACGTCATGTAAGGTACAAAGGGTTTTACACACACACAGTTTTTACAGTTTACACAGATTACACACATTTCTGAGTCATTGTGAGCACGTTTTACACACGTTGCACAGTGATAACAGAATTCAGTTAGAGAGAGAGAAAGTGGATCTGAGAGGACACACGAGTCTCACAGAAAGATTCAGAGAGAGTTTTTGGTGGTTCTGTTACCTGACTTGAGCGTCGGAGTGCACACGGCGGCTAGAGGCGCCGTCTGTGTTGTTTTGCAGGCATTTTTTGGAGTTCCAGAGAAGGTTCTTGGAGCGTTCTTGTAGGACACACAGTTGTAGAAGGCTAGGCGAAGGAGTGACGAGGCACATCCTCCACATTCGAGTCAGAGGCAAGATCACAACACCTGAGAAGGTGTTAAAGGATAAAAAAAATATTTATTTTTTTCATGTGTGAAGGTAATCTCGTTGGTACGACCATTATGCATGGAGTTTTTAACAAATTGCCATGGTTGTGTCAATAAGATATTACAAGTTTCTATAGGCATTACATCACATAAAATTTTATCTTTATAGATGCCTACAGATAACTTGACCTTCACTTGTTGGTTATATCTTAGCATATATTCAAAATAAACTACTATATATTTACCTATACAATCTCTCAAGACATGATTCATGAGCCTCATGAATTTACTGGGTGCATTAGTGAGTCCAAAAGGAATCACTAACCACTCATATAATCCAAATTTGGTTTTAAAAGTGGTTTTCCATTTGATCCTGCCGCTTGACTCGAACGTGGAGGATTGCCTCGTCACTCCTTCGTCTAGCCTTCTGTTCTGCAGGAACGCTCCAAGAACCACCACCGGAACTCCAAACGCTGCCTGCAAAACACACAGACGGCGCCTCTGGCGGCCGTTGTAGCTCCGACGCTCAAGTCAGGCAACAGGAACACCAAAACTATCACTGAATCTCTCTGTGAGACTCGTGTGTGCTCTCAGATCCACTTTCTCTCTCTATAACTATTTTCTGTTATCACTATGCCACGTGTCAGAATGCTCCCACAGTGACTCAGAAACTAAGTGTAGTGAGCATGTGTAAACTTGTAATCTGCGCTTCTCTCTGTGCAGGCCGCATGCTCCCAGGAGAGCGCCAGGCGCATCCTGCCTGCATGGCCTTGCCGCACGTCCTCTGAGTGGGCATCATGCGAGGTGCATGCGTAGCGTTCTCGCTGGGAACCCCGATGACCGATCGCCCTCTGCATGCACTTACGATCGACCTCCCTCTGCATGAACTTACGACCGATCTCCCTCTTAACGCCCGATCGCGCTCTTCATGCAGTCACACCCGATCGGTGCCTCATAACTTCCACCGATGATCGGGTGGTGCCTCATAACTTCCCCTGATGACCGGGCGGTGCCTCATGACTATCCACCGACGTCCGTGCGGTGCTTGCAGGCGCTTATCTAGGCACCGCTCTGGGGGTGGTGGCCACTTGGTATCTGACTACTGATCACCGTTCTAGGTAATCTCCTCCCTGATTCACTTGCTCTTTCTACCACGTGCCACCCTGTGCATGGTCCACGTGGTCAACTGCTGCTGACATCATCAACTACTGATGACCGACCGGATCACAAGCCCCCCCAGTCTCGAGCTGTGAACTTGTTCTCAGCGAAGAGACTAAGTGGTCGCGCCCTCGATCCACGTGGCAGGTGGGGCCACGCCACGTGCTGCTCACGTATCTGCTCCTCGGCATCACGGCTTCCATACTTTATCTCTCGACACATGGACGCATTAATGGCCCCCACTGAGTGTCGCTACCGTTTCCTTCATTCAACAGAAGCGTGCGCATCCCTCTGGATCATCTAGAGATTAACATTTTCTGTTTTCTTCTTCTCAACCGCGCTAGGGTTCGCTGCGTTTCTTCTCTTTAACTCTCTGCATGTGAATAACTGTTAACTAGCTTAGGCTTTAGCGCGATCTCATTGCAACCCCTCAAACTTGGCTTCTGACTTGATCGCGGCTAACTGTTACCTTAGCATTGCCTTCAACATAACTTCGTGCTGGATGACTGACTTAACGGGGCCTAAACGCTTCGGCTTCATGCAGCAGAACTTGCTTCTACCACCGACCACCGACTAGCATGTTAGTGCACCACTTATCAGTCATCGCGCTTTTGGCTTCGCTACACTTCTCTGCCACACCAGCGCTGAGTGCATAGAGGGCCTGAACACCAACTATGACGCCTGTGTTTTGGGGAAGAAAAGTGCTTCTCGACGACCCCTCTTGCCTCAACCTCGCTGTAAGAAGTCGTGGGTGAGGTCTTGCTTCTCTCACCTCAGCCTCGCTGTAAAAAGCAGAGGGAAGGGACTTGGTTCTCTTGCCTCAACCTTGCTATAAGAAGCAGAGGAAGAGGACTTTTCTCTCGCCTCAACCTTGCTGTGAAAAGCAGAGGAAGAGGACTTTTCCTCATGCCACAGCCTCGCTGTACAAAGTCGAGGTGAGGACTTTCTCTGTTGCCTCAACCTTGCTGTAAGAAGTGAAGGAGAAGGACTTTTCTTCTTGCCTCAACCTTGCTGTAAGAAGCAGAGGAAGAGGACTTTCTCTCTTGCCTCAGCCTCGCTGTACAAATTCGAGGTGAGGACTTTCACTCGCCTGCACCTCGCTGTACAAAGTCGAGGGAGGACTTTCTTCTTTCTCACCTGCACTCGCTCAAAGGCAAGGAGGTCTTCCTCTGTTGCCTACACTTGCTCAAAGGCAAGGAGGACTTCTGATGGAAGAGGGCCAAGCATAACCTTCCATGAAAGGCAAGAGCCAAGTCAAGAGCGTCTAAGACCAAGCTAGGAGCGTCTAAGACAAGCTAGGAGCGTCTAGGACGAGAAGGCCAAGCTAGAAGTGTAACATCCCGCCAAATTTCTTTGAAAATAAATATAAAACGAAAATAAAGGTGACAAATAGATTGAAGTGAGCAAAATCTTTATATAAAATAAATAAGTTTCTCCTCACAGGGAGTTTAATACAAACGATCACTTCTCCATTAAAACGTAAACGAAATACAATACAAAAGACAGATAGGCGATCTCCTGGCAAAAAGGGCGATCTCCTATAAGAAGGGCGATCTCCTTTCATATAGGCGATCTCCTATAAGAAGGGCGATCTCCTTTCATAAAGGCGATCTCCTATTATAAAGCAGCAAGAGGGGCGATCACCCAACAGAAAAGAAAACAGGCGATCTCCTTCCAGCGACAATTTTCTAAAGAGCTCTACTTCCTGCAACATCATCTGCTCCCGTGTAAATTATACACGATCATTACAGGTTTAAGAAAAGGCCACAACACAAACGAAAACACAGGGTAAGCTAGACATTTAAAAAGAGTTTAAATAAGGATACTTAAAATAAAATCAAGGTAAACAATTTCAAGATATTCACGTAAAGTTATCAAGTTTCTCATACTCTTCACCTGATCACCCAGAAATCACACATTTCACAATATTCTCAAGAGTCATTCTATTTCACAAAACTGCATCAAGTGTCTATCAATTCAATGTTTCTCATTTCTCACGTCAGACCACCACTGACTCAACACACAAGACACTTGACACTACTTCCGGAAGACTCATGCATTGATTAGACTCAGAGATCTGCACCTGTCATACCATACCACTGTGAAATCCACACAGGGTTGCTATGAATCCACACAGGATGCGCATATATAATCTCAATGTCAATAGTTCTCCCGGTATGACAGGGTTAATCCATAGAACAGGCGGAGCTCGTTCTTTTTCACACGAGACGCCCATTCATATGAACCTCCTTCGACTCTCACCAACTGAGTAACTTCCTCTATGTGATTCCATTATCTCAGCAGAGTCAGGATATCCCCTGAGGAATCACCGATCAATGCACATCCTACACGATCTTACACGGTATTTTCTTTCCTGAAAATACTATGCCTCGATCCACATTCACAACATTCAACACATCATACCGCCCTTAAATAAATGATTCAAGTCACAGCAATGTTCGTTTCAAAGATTCAGATTTTCGAAGATCACATTTAAGCTTCAACAGTTCAAAGTAACACCAAAAACAGGGAGTTCGCAAACATCGCCCAAACCGGCGACCTGGTTCAAAAACAGGGTATTTCGAAGTCTGTATTTAAAACCGGCGACCACGTCGCCCAAACACATGGAACAGAGCATTCACGCAGATGAAAACGAAACCGGCGACCACGTCGCCCTCATTTCAGAAATAACTAAACTATAGCTTGTAATGAAAATGAAGTCTAGCTTCCCTTACCTGGACTTGCGCAAACACCTAGAGTTCCGAAACCCAACAAAGCTTGAAGAACGCCTTGGCTCTGTTTTTGCGTCTGGTCGAAGGACTTGCAGAGAACTGCCCAGGTGCTCTAATGGTGACTGTCGCTCGTCGTACTCTCGTGTGAAGGTGCTAGAATCGCAGCGCGAAGGAGGCAACTGGAGGAGAAGGGAGGTAACTCACTCTTTCTCTCTTTGAAGGCTGCAACGTTTCTTCCTCTCAGCAGTGGGTTTTCTGCATCTTAAACCAACTTATCCACCAAAAGCAGCTGCCACCACCCACTCTGCAGAGAAGTCTGAGAACCACTGCCCTGAACAGTACGACCACTGTTGTCTTTGGTGCATGCCAACCACTGCTCTGAACAGTACTGCCACTGTTGTCGCTTGTGCATGCCAGCCACTGCTCTGAACAGTACGACCGCGAGTGTCCCCTGCGTATGCCAACATTCTGATGTCACTATTCTGAACCACCCTTTTTGTCTACGTGGCGTGCGTGCACTACGCTTCCTGCTGGGAGTCTGGGTCTTACCCCCTCTGTGTGCAACTCGACATCGCGCGATAATCTTTCGACGATGACCCCTCGCGCGAAAACAATCCACCGAATGACATCTCGCGCGAAGACTATCCACCGATGACCTCTCGCGCGAAGGCTATCCACCGATGACCTCTCGCGCGAAGACTATCCACCGATGACCTCTCGCGCGAAGGCTATCCACCGATGACATCTCCTGGTGGACGACCGATGTCTCCCCCTGGCAAAGCCCGCATGCCTCTCGCGCCTTGGCCACGTCCACGTGCCTCGCGCTCTGGCAATGCCCGCATGCCTCGCGCCCGCGCGATGCCCGCATGCCTCTCGCGCCCGCGCGATGCCTGCATGCCTCTCGCGCCCGCGCGATGCCTGCATGCCTCGCGCCCTGGCGACGTCCACCTGGCGCTCATGTGTAGCAGGCGACCGGCGATCTCATAGCCTTCTAACTTAACTTTTCCTCCCTTTTTATTTTAAATAAAACATACATAGAATTCTTTTAATATATAACCCTTTTTATTCCAATTCAATTTTACAGGTCCTTACATTCTCCCCAACAAGAAAAATTTTCGTCCTCGAAAATTGAATTATAAGGAAAAGAGGTGGGCATATGCATCTCTCATGGTTTCCTTCAAATTCCATGGTGAATCACCCGATCTGCACGTCGTCCACTTCCAACACGTGACTAGGGTCTGCAAGATACTTCCTTAGCTGTGATACGTGAAACACATTATGCAGGTTTGCTAATTGGGGAGGTGGGGTGATCTCATAAGCCACTGGACTGATCCCCCTTGGGTCTGATATGGCCCAACCAACTTAGGGGACAGCTTCTTTGATCTGATAGCTCGTCCTACACCCTTGGCTGTTGCTTCCCTCATAAAGACATGATCCCCAGCAGCAAACTCCAAAGGTCTTCTCCTCTGATCTGCCGAGGACATCTGCCGACTTTCAGAAGCTTTCATTCTGCCTTGCATCAGTTTCACCTTCTCGGTTGTCTGTTGAACCAACTCTTACTACTCCAATACTTCATCAATTTCCATTCTCCATCTGCTGGTATGCAAATTCTGCCATTAATCTCAATATTCCATCTTTACCCGTTACAAAGCCTTTAGCCTAATCGGTGCCTAGTAAATTCCACAATACGTTTCAGACTAGGATCCTCTCACTGTTCAATCAAAACTGATTCGCCCTCCTGGTTCCAACAATAAGGGAATTCTGCATTTCCTCCCATACAAAGCTTCACACAATTACTGTCTTCAAATCTCCATAACAACACTACCACTGCCGATTCTAAATCATAAGTAGAATAGTTTCTCTCCTGAAATTTGAGTTGCATTGAACATATGCAACTCCTGTCTTCTCTTGTATTCAGACACAATTCAAACTTTGATGTGAGGCATCATACTAAACCTCAAAAGGCTTGTCTTCTGCACATCTTCTGTCTTAGCAAAATCTGGTTTTATCCAGATTTCCGATAAAACTTTAAGGACACTGAAGTTCCATCTAACTGATCCCTCAACTCATCAATTACGGGTAGAGGGTAGTTGTCCTGGATGGTCAACTTATTCAACTTCCTGTAGTCCCTACACAGTTGAGGTCCTTCCTCTTCCTTTTTAACCAACAATGCTGGAAACTCCAAGGAGATATATTGGGCTTGACTAACTGCGTCTCTAACAACTCTTCCACTTATTTTCTTCAATTTAATCAACTCGGCTGAACTTTGGAAACACTATCTTTCGTTGAGCTTAACCTTTGGAAACGTGATTGACAGATCACTAATCCCTTTTCTGGAATAACATCCAATTCATCTCCTACATACTCAACATAAACTAGTGTCCAATTTCGAATCACATACAGCTTTCAAATCCAAATTAATTAAACAACATCCATCCCACGTGAGACTTTCTCTCTCATCCAAGCAATTTCTCCGCCTGTTGCTTTTCAACAATTTTCTTTGCCTAACTGTAACTTTAAACACAATTAAGATATTTCATCTTTCCTCTTTCCCCAAAATCATTGATACATCTCAAGATGATATAATCATCTTGTAAACTTATTCTCTACCAAATCTCAAATTTCCATTTCAAGCCTTGTGTCCAGCTAGAGGTCATCACCAAGCTCCAGATCAAAGAAAGATTCCTACTTTCATCTTGGAACTTAACTCCAGTACTTCCCATGGATACACATGCTTAAGTCTTTAAACCCTCAACATTCTGCTTACATACTCTCCATAACTTATATGTAGCTGAACCTACACCTTGGTACACTAAATCTAACTTACACTTCCTTCTATAATTCCATCAACTCAGCTGGAGCCGTTGACACTGGTCCAGCTCCAGGTACCAAAACAATAGAGAGTTCCACCTCTCTCTTAGGAGGTAACCCAGGTACCTCTTCTGGAAATACATCCGTGAAATCTTTCACCACGGGTATTCTGCTTACGTCCCCTTTATTCTCCACCTCCGACCGAGCGAGTATCACGAAGCACCTCGCCCCTTCTTCCAACGCTGACTGCCCTTGCTGAGCAGATATTACATCTGATCCTTGGAGGTCTGGAAATGCAATCCTCTGACCACCGCAGTCAATGAGAACGTGATTGGCAGCTAACCAATCCATTCCCAGGATAACATCTAGGTCCCGAAGAGGTAGGCAGATCAAGTTCACCCTGAATCTGCGTCCCTCTACTATCACTGGACATTCGGGGCAAACTGTAGAGGTCATCACCTGCCCTGACGCAGGTGTAGAGACCAACAGTTCGAAAGGTAACTCCTTCACTAGAAGGCCCAACTCGGCTACACACAAGCTTGACACAAAGGAGTGTGTCGCTCCAGAATCAAACAAAACCTTTACACTCCTACCAGCTATAAAACATATACTCTGCACGAGGTTACCTGACTGAGACGCCTCTGCTCCTGACATGGCCAACACTCTCCCTGTTGCCTGAGGTCTGCTGCCTTCATTCCTCAACTGCCGAGAACCACTGGGTTGAGTCATCCTTTTTCTGTTAGGACAATCTCTAGAAATGTGCCCCATTTCTTGGCATGTGAAACACCCTTTCTCTGAATTCCTCTTGGAGCACACCTTGACGTTATGTAACCCACCACAACGGAAACACTTTGGTTTCCATGGTTGTTGCCGCTGAAACTGGAGCGGAACTGCTCCTGCCCGACGTGGTGGAGGTCTCGCATAAGGCTTGCTTTGTGGGTGCTGCACCTTGGCCTTCCCACTGGAGGGACCCCCTGGGTGTGATCTGATTATCCTGGAATCACTCCTCTCCAGGGTCTCCACTACCTTTGCCTTCCTTACTAAGGCATGTAACTCCCTGGTCCACGGATCTGCTTGATCAGGGGTAGCACTCCCACTGAGCTTGGGTGGGTTGTGCCTCATGAACTCGGTCATCCCTACCTGCTCCCGAGGCTGATTGACCTGGGAAGCTGTTGTAAGGACCTGTAAAATTGAATTGGAATAAAAAGGGTTATATTTTAAAAGAATTCTATGTATGTCTTATTTAGAATAGAAAGGGAGGAAAAAGTTAAGTTTAGAAGGCTATGAGATCGCTGGTCGCCTGCTACACATGAGCGCCAGGTGGACGTCGCGCGGGCGCGAGAGGCATGCAGGCATGGCGCGGGCGCGAGAGGCATGCAGGCATCGCGCGGGCGCGAGAGGCATGCAGGCATCGCGCGGGCGCGAGAGGCATGCAGGCATCGCGCGGGCGCGAGGCATGCGGGCATTGCCAGGGCGCGAGGCATGTGGACGTGGCCAAGGCGCGAGAGTTATGAAGGCGTCGCCAGGGAAGACATCGGTCGTCTCCCAGAGGAAGACATCGGTCGTCTCCCAGAGGAAGACATCGGTCGTCTTCTAGGGCGAAGGAGACATCGGTCGTTCGCTAGGATGAGTCAGCATTGGAAAGTTGTCGCGATGGCGAGCCTCACACAGATAAAGTGGGACCCAGACTCTCAGCATGAAACGTCCTGCACGCGCGCCACGTAGACAAAAAGGATGATTCAGAGTGGTGACATCAGAATGTTGGCATGCGCAGGAGACACTCGCGGTCGTACTGTTCAGAGCAGTGGCTGGCATGCACAAGCGACAACAGTGGCAGTACTGTTCAGAGCAGTGGTTCTCAGACTTCTCTGCAGAGTGGGTGGTGGCAGCTGCTTTTGGTGGATAAGTTGGTTTAAGATGCAGAAGACCCACTGCTGAGAGAAAGAAAACGTTGCAGCCTTCAAAGAGAGAAAGAGTGAGTTACCTCCCTTCTCCTCCAGTTGCCTCCTTCGCGCTGCGATTCTAGCACCTTCACACGAGAGTACGACGAGCGACAGCCACCATTAGAGCACCTGGGCAGTCCTCTGCAAGTCCTTCAACCAGACGCAAAAACAGAGCCAAGGCGTTCTTCAAGCTTTGTTGGGTTTCGGAACTCTAGGTGGTTGCGCAAGTCCAGGTAAGGGAAGCTAGACTTCATTTTCATTACAAACGATAGTTTAGTTATTTCTGAAATGAGGGCGACGTGGTCGCCAGTTTCGTTTTCATCTGCGTGAATGCTCTGTTCCATGTGTTTGGGCGACGTGGTCGCCGGTTTTTAAATACAGACTTCGAAATACCCTGTTTTTGAACCAGGTCGCCGGTTTGGGCGATGTTTGCGAACTCCCCCGTTTTTGGTGTTGCTTTGAAACTGTTGAGATTTAAATGAGATATTCGAAAATAAGAACCTTGGATTGAGTTTTGCTGTGATTGAAATCATTCCTTTAAGTGTTATGTGATGTGTTGGATGTGGTGAATGTGGATCGAGGCATAGTATTTTCAAGAAAGAAAATACCGTGTAAGATCGTGTAGGATGTGCATTGATCGGTGATGTCTATAATGCGATTATCCTGACTCTCCTGAGATAATGGATTCATATAGATGAGGTTATTCAGGCGTTGAGAGTCGAAGGAGGTTCATATGTATGGGTGAGTCGTGTGAAACAGAACGAGCTCGGCCTGTCATATGGATTAACCCTGTCATACTGTGAGAATGGTGAACTTGAGATCGAGAATGTGTTGATGCGCATAGCTGTGGAAACATTACAACAGCTTGTATGACAGGTGCAGAATCTCTGAGTCTAGTCAATGCACGAGTCTTCCGGAAGTAGGTCAAGTGTCTTGTGTGCTGGGTCAGTGGTGGTCTGACATGTGAAATGAGGAACTTGAATTGATAGACACTTGATGCAGTTTTGTGAAATAGAATGACTCTTGAGAATATTGTGAAATGTGTGATTTCTGGGTGATCAGGTGAAGGATATTGGGAAAATCTATAGCTTTACGTGAATATCTTGAAATTGTTTACCTTGATTTTATTTTAATTATCCTTATTTAGACTCTCTTTAAAATATCTAGCTTACCCTGCGTGTTTTGGTTCTGTGGCTGTTCTCTTAAAACTGTGATGATCGTGTATAACTTACACGGGAGCAGATGATCTTCCAGGAAGTAGAGCTCCTTAGGGAGTGGTCGCCGGAAGCAGATCGGCTGTTTTGGGTCCTCCGATGGGAGATCGGCCTCGTTCGATAGGAGATCGGTCTCTTCCGATAGGAGATCGCCTGCTTCGTTTTTTTTACTGCATTTTGTTTATGTTTCTGGAAAAATTTGACCGAATTTGTATTAAACTCCCTGTGAGGAGAAACTACATTTCATATATATAATATTTTGTTCATAGAATCTATTTGTTACCTTTATTTTCATTATATACATTTGTATAGTATTTTGGCGGGATGTTACAGCTGTTGCAGCCGATCCAGCAGTTCCCAAATGATTCATTACAGCCCGATGAATCTGGGCCATTACCGTATTCTGCTGTTGGATGGCAGTTGCCATCATCTCGATAGCCTTGGCAATCTGGCTCATCTCCGAAGGAGGTTGGGGAGGGGTAGAAGGTCTACGTGCCATCTCCTTCGTTTTCAGATTTTGAAATTATAAGATTCCTATATTACCTACAACTACAAGAATGAGATCGATAAGAAATCAATTCATTCAAGGGGGGTAACAGCTAGACCTTACAAAGGTCAGCATCTCAAAATCATTAAGAATTTGAGCTCATCAACAGAATCATAATGCTTATAACATCAAGCATAACACCAGCACAACTACTGGTATGCAGTCACCAATCCAATCAACCATTTTCAATCAATTACAAAGACACTCAAGAGGATGAGATAGCTCACACCAGAATTTAATATATGCTAAACATCAAACCTTTGGAATTAAGATTGAGACTCATCTCGATCCAGTTATGAGTGTGCACCCTCACTACTTTATCAAGACCTTCTCATTCTTAATACTAAGATTTTCAGTTATGACATATATTCACTGTAACATCCCACCAAATACATTTCATATTTATATAATATAAATGAAGATAAACAAGTATTTTGAAATAAACATAATTATATATATATAATGGAGTTTCTCCTCATCGGGAGTTTAATACACAAACTGTGAATCTTTCCAAAAAAAAACTTAACCAAAAATACAACAAAAGACAAATCGGGCGATATGCTAAAAAAAAGGGCGATCTCCTAGTCAATCAGGTGATCTCCTATCAGCCAGGCGATCTCCTATCAGACCGGCGATCTCCTATCAGACCGGCGATCTCACTTTCCTGCAACGTCATCTGCTCCCGTGTAAATCATACACGATCATCACAAGTTTTAAGAAGAACATCCACAAACGAAAACGCAGGGTAAGCTAGACAGTTTTAAAAGAGAATTTAGATATGAACTTTAAAATCAAGATAAATTAATTTAAGGCACCCACGTAAAAACATCAGCTTTCTCATTCTTCCCACATACCATCAAGTAAAAACCCACATTTCACAAGTCCTCAAGAGTAGTTCATATCACACGGTGCAGCAAGTGTCTATCCACATACAGTGTTCCTCATTTCTCACGTCAGGTTTTCCACTGACTCACAATACATAGACACAAGACACTAATTCCGGAGTACTCGTGCATTGATTAGACTCAGAGATCTGCACCTGCCATATTGCCCACTGTGGAATCTCACACATCCACAGGGTCGCCGTGAAATCTCTCACATTCATCAGCGTATAATGAATCTCACACATCACCATACAGCATGACAGGGTTAATCCACGCAAAACAGGTCGGTTTGTTCTCTTTCAAACAACCCACCCATACAGGTGAACCTCCTTCGACTCTCAACAACTGAGTAACTTCCTCTACGTGAGTCCATTACCTCAGCAGAGTCAGGATATCTCGTTCTTAATCACCGATCAATGCACCTACCACAAGATCTTACACGGTATTTTCTTTCCTGAAAATACTATGCCTCGACCTCACACTCACCACATCCAACACATCATACCATTTAAATAAATCATTCAAATCACATCAACAACCATTTCAAAGCTTCAGATCTTCGAATACCTCATGTAAATCTCAAGTAATTTCAAAACAGTATCAAAAACAGAGGAGTTCGTAAAACAGCGCCAAAACCGGCGATCTAGTTCAAAAACAGAGTGTGTCGAAGATTGTATATAAAACCGGCGACCTCGTCGCCCAAGCACACATACAGAGCATTTTACGCAGATGAAAACGAAAATGGCGACCACGTCGCCCTCACTTCAGAAGATAGCTAAACTATGGCTCGTATGGAAAAGAGGTCTAGCTTCCCTTACCTGGACTTGCGCAAACACCAGGAGTTCCGAAATCCAACGAAGCTTGAAGAACGCCTTGACTCTGTTCTTGTGTCTGGTTTTGAAGAGCTTGCAGAGAACCACCCAAGTGCTCCAATGGTGGCTGTCGCTCGTCGTATTCCCGCGTGAAGGTGTACTAGAATCGCAGTGTGAAGGAGAGAAATGGAGAGGAGGGAACTCACTCTTTCTCTCTTCGACTACAACAATGTCTTCCTTTTCTCTCAGCAGTGGATTTCTGTAATTTAAACCAACTTATCCCTCCAAAAGCAGCTGCCACCACCCACTCTGCAGAGAAGTCTGAGAACCACTGCCCTGAACAGTACTACCACTGTTGTCTCTGGTGCATGCCAACCACTGCTCTGAACAGTACTGCCACTGTTTGTCGCTTGTGCATGCCAGCCACTGCTCTGAACAGTACGACCGTGAGTGTCTCCCGCGCATGCCAACATTCTGATGTCACTATTCTGAACCACTTTTTCGTCTACGTGGCGCGCGTGCAGAACGTCTCTTGCTGGGAGTCTGGGGCCCACGTTCTCTGGGTGTAACTCAACGTCGCGCGATGACCTTTCGCCGATGACTACCAGCTCGAAGAGAAACCACTGATGACCTCTCGCGCGAAGACGATCCACCGATGACCTCGCGCGAAGACTACCACCGATGACCTCGCGCGAAGACTACCACCGATGACCTCGCGCGAAGACTACCACCGATGACCTCTTCCTGGCGAACGACCGATGTCTTCCTCTGGGAGACAGCCGATGTCTTCCCTGGCGACGCCCTCATAACTCTCGCGCCTTGGCCACGTCCACATGCATCGCGCCCTGGCAATGCCCGCGTGCCTCGCGTCCGCGCGATGCCCGCATGCCCCTCGCGCCCGCGCGATGCCTGCATGCCTCTCACGCCCGCGAGATGCCTGCATGCCTCTCACGCCCGCGCGATGCCTGCATGCCTCTCGCGCCCGCGCGATGCCTGCATGCCTCTCGCGTCCGCGCGATGCCTGCATGCCTCTCGCGCCCGCGCGATGCCTGCATGCCTCTCGCGCCCGCGCGATGCCTGCATGCCTCTCGCGTCCGCGCGATGCCTGCATGCCTCTCGCGTCCGCGCGATGTCCACCTGGCGCTCATGTGCAGCCGGCGACCGGCGACCTCGTAGCCTTCTAAACTTAACTTTTTCCTCCCTTTCTATTCTAAATAAAAACATACTTAGAATTTATTTAAAATATAACTCTTTTATTCCAATAAATTTTTCAGGTCCTTACATTCACCAAAGCACACACAAAATCTCAATACAAAAACGTTTGAAAACTTTTCACTATAGTTATTATTTTAAACTCAAATAACTTTCATGAGCAGAAGAAACACAATGGATCCACAGCCCTCAGGTCATCCTAAGGATGAACTGCTCTGATACCATTAATGTAACATCCCGCCAAATTTCTTTGAAAATAAATATAAAACGAAAATAAAGGTGACAAATAGATTGAAGTGAGCAAAATCTTTATATAAAATAAATAAGTTTCTCCTCACAGGGAGTTTAATACAAACGATCACTTCTCCATTAAAACGTAAACGAAATACAATACAAAAGACAGATAGGCGATCTCCTATAAGAAGGGCGATCTCCTTTCATATAGGCGATCTCCTATAAGAAGGGCGATCTCCTTTCATAAAGGCGATCTCCTATTATAAAGCAGCAAGAGGGGCGATCACCCAACAGAAAAGAAAACAGGCGATCTCCTTCCAGCGACAATTTTCTAAAGAGCTCTACTTCCTGCAACATCATCTGCTCCCGTGTAAATTATACACGATCATTACAGGTTTAAGAAAAGGCCACAACACAAACGAAAACACAGGGTAAGCTAGACATTTAAAAAGAGTTTAAATAAGGATACTTAAAATAAAATCAAGGTAAACAATTTCAAGATATTCACGTAAAGTTATCAAGTTTCTCATACTCTTCACCTGATCACCCAGAAATCACACATTTCACAATATTCTCAAGAGTCATTCTATTTCACAAAACTGCATCAAGTGTCTATCAATTCAATGTTTCTCATTTCTCACGTCAGACCACCACTGACTCAACACACAAGACACTTGACACTACTTCCGGAAGACTCATGCATTGATTAGACTCAGAGATCTGCACCTGTCATACCATACCACTGTGAAATCCACACAGGGTTGCTATGAATCCACACAGGATGCGCATATATAATCTCAATGTCAATAGTTCTCCCGGTATGACAGGGTTAATCCATAGAACAGGCGGAGCTCGTTCTTTTTCACACGAGACGCCCATTCATATGAACCTCCTTCGACTCTCACCAACTGAGTAACTTCCTCTATGTGATTCCATTATCTCAGCAGAGTCAGGATATCCCCTGAGGAATCACCGATCAATGCACATCCTACACGATCTTACACGGTATTTTCTTTCCTGAAAATACTATGCCTCGATCCACATTCAAAACATTCAACACATCATACCGCCCTTAAATAAATGATTCAAGTCACAGCAATGTTCGTTTCAAAGATTCAGATTTTCGAAGATCACATTTAAGCTTCAACAGTTCAAAGTAACACCAAAAACAGGGAGTTCGCAAACATCGCCCAAACCGGCGACCTGGTTCAAAAACAGGGTATTTCGAAGTCTGTATTTAAAACCGGCGACCACGTCGCCCAAACACATGGAACAGAGCATTCACGCAGATGAAAACGAAACCGGCGACCACGTCGCCCTCATTTCAGAAATAACTAAACTATAGCTTGTAATGAAAATGAAGTCTAGCTTCCCTTACCTGGACTTGCGCAAACACCTAGAGTTCCGAAACCCAACAAAGCTTGAAGAACGCCTTGGCTCTGTTTTTGCGTCTGGTCGAAGGACTTGCAGAGAACTGCCCAGGTGCTCTAATGGTGACTGTCGCTCGTCGTACTCTCGTGTGAAGGTGCTAGAATCGCAGCGCGAAGGAGGCAACTGGAGGAGAAGGGAGGTAACTCACTCTTTCTCTCTTTGAAGGCTGCAACGTTTCTTCCTCTCAGCAGTGGGTTTTCTGCATCTTAAACCAACTTATCCACCAAAAGCAGCTGCCACCACCCACTCTGCAGAGAAGTCTGAGAACCACTGCCCTGAACAGTACGACCACTGTTGTCTTTGGTGCATGCCAACCACTGCTCTGAACAGTACTGCCACTGTTGTCGCTTGTGCATGCCAGCCACTGCTCTGAACAGTACGACCGCGAGTGTCCCCTGCGTATGCCAACATTCTGATGTCACTATTCTGAACCACCCTTTTTGTCTACGTGGCGTGCGTGCACTACGCTTCCTGCTGGGAGTCTGGGTCTTACCCCCTCTGTGTGCAACTCGACATCGCGCGATAATCTTTCGTCGATGACCCCTCGCGCGAAAACAATCCACCGAATGGCATCTCGCGCGAAGACTATCCACCGATGACCTCTCGCGCGAAGGCTATCCACCGATGACCTCTCGCGCGAAGACTATCCACCGATGACCTCTCGCGCGAAGGCTATCCACCGATGACATCTCCTGGTGGACGACCGATGTCTCCCCCTGGCAAAGCCCGCATGCCTCTCGCGCCTTGGCCACGTCCACGTGCCTCGCGCTCTGGCAATGCCCGCATGCCTCGCGCCCGCGCGATGCCCGCATGCCTCTCGTGCCCGCGCGATGCCTGCATGCCTCTCGCGCCCGCGCGATGCCTGCATGCCTATCGCGCCCGCGCGATGCCCGCATGCCTCTCGCGCCCGCGCGATGCCTGCATGCCTCTCGCGCCCTGGCGACGTCCACCTGGCGCTCATGTGTAGCAGGCGACCGGCGATCTCATAGCCTTCTAACTTAACTTTTCCTCCCTTTTTATTTTAAATAAAACATACATAGAATTCTTTTAATATATAACCCTTTTTATTCCAACTCAATTTTACAGGTCCTTACAAGAAGCGTCTAGGACAAGAAGACTTGGATCAAAGCTATGAATGGGAGAGTGGCATACTAGCACATATCCCGTGAAGGCCCATCAAATGTAGTTTAGCTTTAATTGGGGTGTAAATAGCATAGTCATGTGGACAAATGTTTATTTTTCTGCACATTAGAATTAAGGAGAAGTTAACCTTCCCACTATTCTAGAAAGCCCATGGAGGGGGTGAACTTACAAACTAGACACACCCCTCCCCATGTGCTCACACTTTCCATGTGGCCCATGTGCTTCACATTTAGATTTCATTTGGCTAGCATTAGGGTTGCATTATGGTCCTCCTTAGCCTATAAAAGGAGGAGCCTACACCTTGTATTTTCAAGATTAAATAGAGTATTGTTATGCTGCCCAAATTGTGCCATACACTACTCCTTGCCTAACACTTAGGTTTTAGTCTTCAATTCATCACTACCAAAGGGGCTGGCCAAACCTCCCCATTTCCTCACTCTTCATGCACCTTCAAGGCACCCATGCTTCCTAGGAAGGCCTTGCTCACCTCCTCCAGAAGCTTCCGCATCCATCATCACCAAGGAACACCAAAATCCAAAGAAGAGCTCATAGAAATGCTATCATTTGGTATCTAGAGCTATGGTTCTTCAAAGATGAGTATCTCTTTTCATTTTCTTTTTGAGTTCTTCTTTTCTCCAAGTTGTTCATCTTTATTCCAAGTTGTCTTGCTGTTTTTTGTGTTTTAATATGATTTGAATGCTTGTTTATTCATTTCATTTGGTGGGTTTGTTCAAACTTGTGCTTGAACATCTATTTTCAATTTTGTGTAGGATTCTTGATATATTTGTGTTGCTGTTTTTATTTTTAGGTATTTGAGTCTTGCTTGAAATTTCATTTGGGTCATATGATGTTCTTGTGTCTTTTCATTTTATGAATCCATAAGTTTTGTCTAAGTCATGTGTTTCCATATTTGTCATCAAATCCTAGTAGTACTCTTTTTGATTTATTTGTTTCTTGTTTTTGGTCTGAATGTTTGATCTGAAATCTGTTTTGTGTTGATCCTTTGGTGCATTTTTTAATTTTAGTTTGAGTTCTTATTTGTGTGTTAGATCCACACAAATTCCATCATATTAACTCCATTGTGTTTTTAAGGTATATCATTCTGTTTTTCATTCCAGTTTTCAGAACCCCTGTTTTCACATTTCTGTGCTGACTGTTTTGTCTTATGAAAATTACATACATCATCAAAAATTTCTGAGCCTCTGGATTTCAAAAATTTGAGGTGTTATCAAAAGGACAAAAAAAGAACCATCTGAAAAAAAGAAATAGAAAAAAAAAGATAAATATTACAAAAAAAGTGTGCAATCCTGACGTTCCAGCTGGCAGCTCTGAGCACTGATTTTATAAAATTTACCAAAATTAATTGGTATATGCGTTTGGAGTGAAACCAACGCCAAAAGTTTGTTAAGATCTTGTTTTGATTGTGTCTCAATTTTCAGAAGCAAATACAAAAGGGTCAGCTCAGCATAAATCTTTTAAAGATATGCTTTCTGGACCACAACAATTTGTGCTTTTCTGTGGTGCTGTTTTTTGGTTTTTAAATCAAATCTAGTGCTATTCCTAGGTTCCTTTTTGTGTGCCATCCATTATTTGAGTACCTTTTATTTGCTTGTCTAATTTCATTTGAACTCTTTCTAGTTGTGTCACATTTAAATTCCATTTGTGTGGTACTGTTTTTCAAATTAATTTGTTTCTTGCTTTCTTTCTTTGGCCTCTAAGCTTGTTGGTGGATTAAATATCAATTGGTACTTGTTGAGTGAGAATTTGACTTGAGGGGAGTCTAGCTTGCTTAATAGGTGCTGGATTGAAGATTTTATTGACCTAATTCCAAGAGGAACAAAGGCAAAGGGCAGCAACAAACACCATACTACAAATACACCACACACTTTGGAAGGCCCAACAAGTAGAAAAGCAACAAAAGGGGTGCAACTAGAAGAACAACAAAAGGGGTGCAAATAGTAAAAGCAACAAAGGGAGTGTCATTTAATTTCTTTGCAATCTTGCTTGTGTTAATTACTTGTTAATCACGCAATTAGTCGGTGAGTGTGTCTTCAAGGGCTCCAAGTGTCCAAGAAGCCTCACCTAGGGCCGTCTAGCTTAATTTTGTTTTTATTAATTACTTTAATTGAACCAACTTGCTTTAATCACTTCGTTAATTTCTTGTTTAATCTTGTTTAAGGCTTTCATAGCTTGCATTGTTTTCTTGCATTAAAAATTTGATTTCTTCAACCTAATTGTGTTTTAAGTGGTTTACTAAGAGAAAGCTTTATGTGAAGACATTGAGGGATAGTCTTTGGCTAAGGCAAGGCTTGGTATTTAAGTAGTCCATTGTGACTCACCTCCCTTACCTGGAAGACTACCTTCTTTGACTTCCCTAAATTTTCTCAAGGTAAAATATTTCTATACACAAAGGTCTAGTCATGTCTTCTCATTCCTTTAAATCTCTTAAAAGTGAGGTGAAATCCTTGAAATCTCTTTTGGAACAACTTTCCAAGAATATTCAATCAATTTCATCTAAACAATTGGAGAATGAGGCCAAAACTAATGAATTGACTAAATCAAAGGATGAGAAGTCTCACATTTCAAAAAAATTACCTTCTCATGCATCTATCTCTAAAAAGCATGATTCTTTTGGGGAGGGAAGACATAGAAGAGATAGAAAAGAACAAGAAAGCCCAAGAGAGGTTAGGGTAGACCTACCCCATTCCCATGGAAAAGAAAATATAGAAACTTGCCTAGATTGGGAAATGAGGGTAGAAAAATTGTTTGCTTCCCATAAAGAAAGAAAGGAAAGAAAGATACAAAAGAAAAGAGAGGAAGCTGAAAGGGAAGCTAAAGAAAAAGAAAAAGAAAAAAGAAAAAGAAAAAGAAAAGCATGAGAAGACCCTTGAGAAACAAAAGGCGTGGGAGAATAGTGTTCCTTCTCACAAGGTCATTCAACAAGACAAAAGATTTAAAAATACCTTTGAAAATATGCGTCTTGTTGAACAACCTAGCCTTTCCTTTTGTAAAGGAACACTTGCAAGTGTAAGGACCTGTAAAATTGAATTGGAATGAAAGTGGTATATTTTAAATAATTCCAGAAGATGTTATTATTTAAAATACAAAGAGCTGGTAAATGAAGTTTCGTAGTAGTCGGACCTCGGACGTCGCCCAAGATCTGGGGTCAGCTGGTAGAGGTCGGTCGGATGATGTGTGGATCAAGAAGAGTAAAGGAAGAAAAATTAAGTTTAGAAGGCTATGGGATCGCCGGTCGCCTGCTAAACATGAGCGCCAGGTGGACGTCGCCAGGGCGCGAGGCATGCAGGCATCGTGCGGGCACGAGAGGCATGCAGGCATCGCGCGGGCGCGAGGCATGCGGGCATTGCCAGGGCGCGAGGCATGCGGGCATTGCCAGGGCGCGAGGCATGTGGACGTGGCCAAGGCGCGAGAGGCATGCGGGCATCGCCAGGGCGCGATGCATGTGGACGTAGCCAGGGCGCGAGAGTTATGAGGGCGTCGCCAGGGAAGACATCGGTCGTCTTCCAGGGCGAAGGAGACATCGGTCGTCTCCCAGGGCGAAGGAGACATCGATCGTCTTCCAAGGCGAAGGTGACATCGGTCGTCTTCCAAGGCGAAGGTGACATCGGTCGTCTTCCAGGGCGAAGGAGACATCGGTCGTTCGCCAGGATGAGTCAGCAGTGGAAGGTTATCGCGCGATGTTGAGTTGCACACAGAGAAGGTAAGACCCAGACTCCCAGCATGAAGCGTAGTGCACGCACGCCACGTAGACAAAAAGGGTGGTTCAGAGTGGTGACATCAGAATGTTGGCATGCGCAGGAGACACTCGCGGTCGTACTGTTCAGAGCAGTGACTGGCATGCACAAGCGACAACAGAAGTCGTACTGTTCAGAGCAGTGGTTGGCATGCACAAGCGACAACAGTGGTCGTACTGTTCCGGGCAGTGATTCTCAGACTTCTCTGCAGAGTGAGTGGTGGCAGCAGCAGCATGCGTGGACAGGTAAGTTGAGATTCAAAAGCCACTGCATGAAGGCAAAGAGCATTACAGACTCAAGAGTGTGAGGGTGAGTGCAAACTCCCTCCCCCCTTCTTCTCTCCTTTGCGCTGTAACTCAGGCAAACTCCAGCACCTGTGCGACGAGCGACGACAGCCCTTAGAGCACCTGGGAGTTTCTCTGCAAGTTCTACCAACCAGGCACTGAAAACAGAGCTAAGGCATCCTTCAAGCTCGGTGGGTTTGAGCTCTCGGTATTTTTGCGCAAGTCCAGGTAAGGGAAGCTAGACTTCATTTTCATTACAAGCTATAGTTTAGTTATTTCTGAAATGAGGGCGACGTGGTCGCCGGTTTCGTTTTCATCTGCGTGAATGCTCTGTTCCATGTGTTTGGGCGACGTGGTCGCCGATTTTAAATACAGACTTCGAAATACCCTGTTTTTGAACCAGATCGCCGGTTTTGGCGTTATTTGCGAACTCTCTGTTTTTGGTGTTGCTTTGAAACTGTTTGAGATTTAAATGAGATATTCGAAAATAAGAACTTTGGAGTGAGTTTTGCTGTGATTGAAATCATTCATTTAAGTGTGGCATGATGTGTTGAATGTTGTGAATGTGAGATCAAGGCATAGTATTTTCAGGAAAGAAAATACCGTGTAAGATCGTGTAGGATGTGCATTGACCGGTGATTCGTCATGATATCCTGACTCTCCTGAGATAATGAATTCATATAGATGAAGTTATTCAGGCGTTGAGAGTCGAAGGAGGTTCATACGTATGGGTGAGTTGTTTGAAAGAGAACGAGCTCGACCTGTGGTGTGGATTAACCCTGTCATGCTTGGATGGTGATGATATTGAGATTCATTATACGCTTGTGAATGTGTGTGATTTCACGGCGACCCTGTGAATGTGTGTGATTTCACAGTGGGCAGTATGACAGGTGCGAATCTATGAGTCTAGTCAATGCATGAGTCTTCCGGAAGTAGTGTCAAGTGTCTTGTGTGCTGGGTCAGTGGTGGTCTGACGTGTGGAATGAGGAACTTGGAATTTATAGACGCTTGATGCTGTTTGTGAAATAGAACGACTCTGGGAAATATTGTGAAATGTGTGGTTTCTGGGCGATCAGGTGGAGGGTATGAGCAACTCTAAGTTTTACATGGATATCTTGAAAAATGTTTTACCTTGATTTTAAAGTTCATATCCAACTCTTTTTAAATGTCTAGCTTACCCTGTGTTTTCTTTTGTGTTGTGGCCTCTTCTTAAAACTGTAATGATCGTGTATAATTTACACGGGAGCAGATGATGTTGCAGGAAGTAGAGCTCCTTAGAAAATTGTCGCTGGAAGGAGATCGCCTGTTTTCTTTTCTGTTGGGTGATCACCCCTCTTGCTGCTTTATGATAGGAGATCGCCCTTCTTAAAGGAGATCGCCCTTTCTGCCAGGAGATCGCCTATCCGTCTTTTGTATTGTAATTCGTTTACGTTTCTAATGGAGAAGTGATCGTTTGTATTAAACTCCCTGTGAGGAGAAACCTTATTCTCATATATAAAATTTTAATTCACTTCAATCCATTTGTTACTTTTATTTTCATTATATAAATACATATGTATAGTATTTTGGCGGGATGTTACATTAATGGTATCAGAGCAGTTCGTCCTTAGGATGACCTGAGGGCTGTGGATCCATTGTGTTTCTTCTGCTCATAAAATCTATTTGAGTTTTAAATAACAACTATAGTGAAAGGTTTTCAAAACGTTTTTGGTATTGAAATTTTGTGTGTGCTTTAGTGAATGTATGCTCTAATTGAAAATCTAGGTATTAAGAATGAGAAGATCCTGATAAAGTAATGAGGGTGCACACTCATAACTGGATCGAGATGATTCTTAATCTTAATTCCAAAGGTTTGATGTTTAGCCTACATTGAATTCTGGTGTGATTTATTTAGTGTTCTTGTAATTGACTGAGAGTGGTTGATTGGGTTAATGACTGCATACCAGTTGTTGTTCTGGTGTTATGCTTGATGTTATAAGCATTATGATCCTGTTGATGAACTCAAATTCTAAATGACTTTGAGATGTTGACCTTTGTAAGGTCTAGATGTTACCTCCTGAATGAATCGATTTCTTATCGATCTCATTCTTATAGTTGTTGGGGGGGGGGGTATAGAAACCAATAGTTTCCTAATCTTCTACAGAGAAGAATGGCTCCTAGACAGCCTACCCCTCCCAAACCTTCTGCTGAAATGGGCCAGATCGCCAGGGCCATTGGGATGATGGCGAGTACCATCCAGCAGCAGAGTACGGCGATGTCTCAGAATCACCAAGCTACGCTGCATTATGAGGAGACCGCCAGATCGGCTGCAACCCCAACGTCGGTCAGCCTCAGGAGCAGATGGGACTGACCGAGTTCATGAGGCGCAACCCACCCAAGTTCAGTGGGAATGCTACCCCTGATCAAGCAGATCAGTGGGTCAGAGAGTTGGAGAAAATCTTTAGGGCGACCTCCTGCCCTGAAGAGAAGAAATTGCTGTTCGCCACTTATCTGCTATCAGGAGAAGCTGAGTTCTGGTGGATGGGAGCTCATCAGATGATGGAGGCCCAAGGGGATGTATCGGATTGGGAGAGCTTCAGGGTGAAGTTCTTGGAGAAATACTTCCCAGACAGCGCAAGATTTGCGAGGGAAGCTGAGTTCCTGAAGTTGGAGCGGGAGAATGGTTGCCATGACAGGAGCAGAGGTGCCTCAGTCAGGTAACTTGGTGGAAGGTGCTTCGTGATACTCACTCGGTCGGAGGTGGAGAATAAAGGGGACGTAAGCAGAATACCCGTGATGAAAGATTTCACGGATGTATTCCCAGAAGAAGTACCTGGGTTACCCCTAAGAGAGAAGTGGAATTCTCTATTGTTTTGGTACCTGGAGCTGGACCGGTGGCAATGGCTCCAGCTGAGTTGATGGAATTAAAGAAGGAAGTGTAAGTTAGATTTAGTGTACCAAGGTTTAGTTTCAGCTATACATAAGTTATGGAGAGTATATAAGCAGAATGTTGAGGGTTTAAAGACTTAAGCATGTGTATCCATAGGAAGTACCGGGGTTAAGTTCCAAAAATGAAAGAATGAATTTACTTTTATTTGAAGCTTGGGAGATGTTTATGTCGATGAAACAACATGAGATGACTCTAGCTTAACCACAAGCTTAAAAGGAAAGAGGAGATATTGTATTTATGTCTAAAGTTCAATTAGACAGAGAAAGTTGCTGAAAAGTACCAAGTAGAGAAGTTACAGGGAGAAGAGAGAAAGCTTCACGCAGAATGGATGCTATTTTGTGGATCGTGATTTGGAAGATGAGTATGGAAATGGTGGAAGAGGAGTGATGAGAAAGGGAAATGGAAAGATATTCTTGTATCCAAATATGACTCGGAACTTGGGGGAAGCCGATGCTCATTCGAAATATCAATCGTGGTGGTGGAGAGATGTACGTAAGGTGTGCGAGGAGGGTGAAGATGATGGTTAGTTCCAAAAAGTCATTGTTTGGAAAGTTGGAGGCGGAGGGGATGTGAGATTTCAGGAGGATGCATGGGCCACTAACTTTAACTTTAAAGCAACGTGGCTGGTCTATGTGCTTCAAGTGGATAAGTGTTCTATTTGTTCGACATAAGGATTTGAGGTCCCACCTTGAGAACTTTTATCTCATACGTATGTCACCCAAGTAGAATCAGGTGTGGAAGGGAATGTGGGTGGCAATAGTCTGTTGTATCTTGGAGAAGAGGAATAGAGTTGTCCTTAAGAAAGAAAATCCTGGATGCAGAGGAAATTTTCCAATCGGCTCCACTACTTGCATGGATGTGGTTGAGATATATGGTGCGTTCGTTTTTGTATACCTTTTCAGATAGGCACCTGAACCCAAATCAATGCATCCAATGTATACATTGAACAAGGAGGAAATGATGGGAACAGGAAGCCGAGTTGGCAAAAGAAGTCATGATGATGATTTAGAAAGTAACAGCAACAAGAACTTTGTCTTTATAAGGTGCAGAATTATGTGGTATAGTGGTGAACCAAAGGTGTTCCTTTAGGGAGCGTGAGAATTAGATCAGCAGTTGGGAAGTCGATGGATGGTTTTGATCAAGATGCGGAAGTTGATTCCTAGAAGGATATTTCGGATCCTAGTTTGAATTGGCTGGGGGACATGAGCAGTAGTCAGCGGTCCTCTTTCCTTCCGATGAAGGGATCTTGCTCACTTTTTCTCTACAGGGGGCTAGTCCTGGTTCTGTTAAGGGCTTAGTTCTGGACTTGCTCGACCAAGTCTTCAGGGTTGGAAGTAGAGTGTGAGTACTGGAGTTGGCGCTTAATGGAGCAGCATACTCCATATGCAGGGATGGAGAATGGAATTTAATGAAGTATTGGAGTAGTAAGAGTTGGTTCAACCGACAACCAAGAAGGTGAAACTGATGCAAGGCAGAATGAAAGCTTCTCAAAGTCGGCAGATGTCCTAGGCAGCTCAGAGGCAAGACCATCAGTATGGTGAAAGTGGTGTGGAATGAGAGATCGGGTGATACAACTTGGGAATTAAAAGGAACCATGAGAGAAGCCTATCCCTACCTCTTTTCCTTGTGATTCAATTTTCGAGGACGAAAATTTTTCTTGTTGGGGAGAATGTAAGGACCTGTAAAATTGAATTGGAATGAAAGTGGTATATTTTAAATAATTCCAGAAGATGTTATTATTTAAAATACAAAGAGCTGGTAAATGAAGTTTCGTAGTAGTCGGACCTCGGACGTCGCCCAAGATCTGGGGTCAGCTGGTAGAGGTCGGTCGGATGATGTGTGGATCAAGAAGAGTAAAGGAAGAAAAATTAAGTTTAGAAGGCTATGGGATCGCCGGTCGCCTGCTAAACATGAGCGCCAGGTGGACGTCGCCAGGGCGCGAGGCATGCAGGCATCGTGCGGGCGCGAGAGGCATGCAGGCATCGCGCGGGCGCGAGGCATGCGGGCATTGCCAGGGCGCGAGGCATGCGGGCATTGCCAGGGCGCGAGGCATGTGGACGTGGCCAAGGCGCGAGAGGCATGCGGGCATCGCCAGGGCACGATGCATGTGGACGTAGCCAGGGCACGAGAGTTATGAGGGCGTCGCCAGGGAAGACATCGGTCGTCTTCCAGGGCGAAGGAGACATCGGTCGTCTCCCAGGGCGAAGGAGACATCGGTCGTCTTCCAAGGCGAAGGTGACATCGGTCGTCTTCCAAGGCGAAGGTGACATCGGTCGTCTTCCAGGGCGAAGGAGACATCGGTCGTTCGCCAGGATGAGTCAGCAGTGGAAGGTTATCGCGCGATGTTGAGTTGCACACAGAGAAGGTAAGACCCAGACTCCCAGCATGAAGCGTAGTGCACGCACGCCACGTAGACAAAAAGGGTGGTTCAGAGTGGTGACATCAGAATGTTGGCATGCGCAGGAGACACTCGCGGTCGTACTGTTCAGAGCAGTGACTGGCATGCACAAGCGACAACAGAAGTCGTACTGTTCAGAGCAGTGGTTGGCATGCACAAGCGACAACAGTGGTCGTACTGTTCCGGGCAGTGATTCTCAGACTTCTCTGCAGAGTGAGTGGTGGCAGCAGCAGCATGCGTGGACAGGTAAGTTGAGATTCAAAAGCCACTGCATGAAGGCAAAGAGCATTACAGACTCAAGAGTGTGAGGGTGAGTGCAAACTCCCTCCCCCCTTCTTCTCTCCTTTGCGCTGTAACTCAGGCAAACTCCAGCACCTGTGCGACGAGCGACGACAGCCCTTAGAGCACCTGGGAGTTTCTCTGCAAGTTCTACCAACCAGGCACTGAAAACAGAGCTAAGGCATCCTTCAAGCTCGGTGGGTTTGAGCTCTCGGTATTTTTGCGCAAGTCCAGGTAAGGGAAGCTAGACTTCATTTTCATTACAAGCTATAGTTTAGTTATTTCTGAAATGAGGGCGACGTGGTCGCCGGTTTCGTTTTCATCTGCGTCAGACTTCGAAATACCCTGTTTTTGAACCAGATCGCCGGTTTTGGCGTTATTTGCGAACTCTCTGTTTTTGGTGTTGCTTTGAAACTGTTTGAGATTTAAATGAGATATTCGAAAATAAGAACTTTGGAGTGAGTTTTGCTGTGATTGAAATCATTCATTTAAGTGTGGCATGATGTGTTGAATGTTGTGAATGTGAGATCAAGGCATAGTATTTTCAGGAAAGAAAATACCGTGTAAGATCGTGTAGGATGTGCATTGACCGGTGATTCGTCATGATATCCTGACTCTCCTGAGATAATGAATTCATATAGATGAAGTTATTCAGGCGTTGAGAGTCGAAGGAGGTTCATACGTATGGGTGAGTTGTTTGAAAGAGAACGAGCTCGACCTGTGGTGTGGATTAACCCTGTCATGCTTGGATGGTGATGATATTGAGATTCATTATACGCTTGTGAATGTGTGTGATTTCACGGCGACCCTGTGAATGTGTGTGATTTCACAGTGGGCAGTATGACAGGTGCGAATCTATGAGTCTAGTCAATGCATGAGTCTTCCGGAAGTAGTGTCAAGTGTCTTGTGTGCTGGGTCAGTGGTGGTCTGACGTGTGGAATGAGGAACTTGGAATTTATAGACGCTTGATGCTGTTTGTGAAATAGAACGACTCTGGGAAATATTGTGAAATGTGTGGTTTCTGGGCGATCAGGTGGAGGGTATGAGCAACTCTAAGTTTTACATGGATATCTTGAAAAATGTTTTACCTTGATTTTAAAGTTCATATCCAACTCTTTTTAAATGTCTAGCTTACCCTGTGTTTTCTTTTGTGTTGTGGCCTCTTCTTAAAACTGTAATGATCGTGTATAATTTACACGGGAGCAGATGATGTTGCAGGAAGTAGAGCTCCTTAGAAAATTGTCGCTGGAAGGAGATCGCCTGTTTTCTTTTCTGTTGGGTGATCACCCCTCTTGCTGCTTTATGATAGGAGATCGCCCTTCTTAAAGGAGATCGCCCTTTCTGCCAGGAGATCGCCTATCCGTCTTTTGTATTGTAATTCGTTTACGTTTCTAATGGAGAAGTGATCGTTTGTATTAAACTCCCTGTGAGGAGAAACCTTATTCTCATATATAAAATTTTAATTCACTTCAATCCATTTGTTACTTTTATTTTCATTATATAAATACATATGTATAGTATTTTGGCGGGATGTTACAGCAAGCATAGTAACAAAAAAAGAGTCTTTAAAAGAAGCTTGCATAGATAAAGATAAAGTGGATTATTTCTCATATGTGCTAGGATATCACCAAGTGAATGTCAAGTTATTTACAAGCATCTACAAAAACAAATTTTTATGTGAAGTAGTGCCTAAAGAAACTTGTCATGTCCTATTGAGACAACCATTGCCAAGTGTGCAACTTCTCATAAACAATGGTTGTAATAACGAGACTATCTTTACACATAAGAGAAAAATTCTTCATGAAGGAGAACTCATGGACCAAATTAGAGTTGATAAAACTCTAGAGCTTTTAAAAGGAAAACTTTTGTCACCCATGAGAAAAGATGTTCAAAGACATTACCCTAGATACATTTCTTGTTTTAAAAATACACCTAAGGTGATGTCTCATGAACTCTATACTCCTTTACCTTTTGCAAATGATCCTTGGGAAGACATAAACCTCAATTTTATCTTAGAGCTTCCTAGGACAACAAAAGGTTTTGATTCCATTTTTATGGATATGGATAATCTCTTCTATATAGAAGTGACAAGTCTTCATGGTTTATCTTCAAGCATAGTATTGGATAGAGCTCCAAAATTTGAAAACCATCATTTGAGGAATCTTTTAGAAAAACTTGAAATTAAGTTGTACTCTTCAAATTTTTATCCTCAAAAGAATGGTCAAAATAAAATTGAAAACATAGCTCTTTTTACTATGCCTAGAGAAATCATGAAAGACAATCACAATTCTTGGGATGAGTATCCTTTTGAGCATGCATACAATGGAGTAGTCCACAAGACTACTAATATTTCTACATTTGAAATTGCATGTGGACTTAATCCTCTTTCGCTTTTTAAGTTGTTACCCTTTCCTAAAGGTATTGTGCCTAAGGAAAAGGTAACCAATATTGAAAATTTTCAAATACATAAGAGGATTAGAGAACACATACAACCATCAAAAGAGAAATATTGTACAAAGTTGCCAAAAACAAAAGAAAAACAAAAATGGCAACTTCATACAATTAAGTTCTCTCCAATTGCTCACACTAACACCTTTACTTTGTTTGATGATTTCCATAGGTGGACGTTTGATCCGGGAGGACAAGCCTTGCCGAAACAATAGGCTGCTATCCGAGATCAAATCTGTAGATCTGA
The DNA here is from genome assembly GCA_013389735.1 of Phaseolus lunatus. NCBI lineage: Eukaryota > Viridiplantae > Streptophyta > Magnoliopsida > Fabales > Fabaceae > Phaseolus > Phaseolus lunatus. Next base: position 19,290,960 of record CM023861.1, on the reverse strand, counting down.
GGATAGATCTTCTCAAAGGAGAAGGAGATGATGGACACCATCCAGCCCCATCCATCCCCCTAGTTGAAGACAAAGCAAGGGATTTGAGGACAAATCCTTTTTCAAGAGGGAGGGGATGATGGAAGAGGGCCAAACATAACCTTCCATGAAAGGCAAGAGCCAAGTCAAGAGCGTCTAAGACCAAGCTAGGAGCGTCTAAGACAAGCTAGGAGCGTCTAGGACGAGAAGGCCAAGCTAGAAGCGTCTAGGACAAGAAGACTTGGATCAAAGCTATGAATGGGAGAGTGGCATACTAGCACATATCCCGTGAAGGCCCATCAAATGTAGTTTAGCTTTAATTGGGGTGTAAATAGCATAGTCATGTGGACAAATGTTTATTTTTCTGCACATTAGAATTAAGGAGAAGTTAACCTTCCCACTATTCTAGAAAGCCCATGGAGGGGGTGAACTTACAAACTAGACACACCCCTCCCCATGTGCTCACACTTTCCATGTGGCCCATGTGCTTCACATTTACATTTCATTTGGCTAGCATTAGGGTTGCATTATGGTCCTCCTTAGCCTATAAAAGGAGGAGCCTACACCTTGTATTTTCAAGATTAAATAGAGTATTGTTATGCTGCCCAAATTGTGCCATACACTACTCCTTGCCTAACACTTAGGTTTTAGTCTTCAATTCATCACTACCAAAGGGGCTGGTCAAACCTCCCCATTTCCTCACTCTTCATGCACCTTCAAGGCACCCATGCTTCCTAGGAAGGCCTTGCTCACCTCCTCCATAAGCTTCCGCATCCATCATCACCAAGGAACACCAAAATCCAAAGAAGAGCTCATAGAAATGCTATCAACTTCCTCTGTTGCCTGCACTTGCTCAAAGGCAAGGAGGTCTTCCTCTTTCTCGCCTGCACTTGCTCAAAGGCAAGGAGGACTTCCTCTGTTGCCTCAACCTTGCTGTAAAAAGCGGAGGAAGAGGACTTTCGCTCTTGCCCCAACCTTGCTGTATAAAGCAGAGGAAGAGGACTTTCGCTCTTGCCCCAACCTTGTTGTATAAAGCAGAGGAAGGGGACTTTCTCTCGCCTGCACCTCGCTGTACAAAGTCGAGGGAGGACTTTCTTCTCTTGCCCCAACCTTGCTGTATAAAGCAGAGGAAGAGGACTTTCTCTCGCCTGCACCTCGCTGTGCAAAGTCGAGGGAGGACTTTCTCGTGGGTGCACGCTCCCAGGGGAGCGCCAGGCGTGGCTGTCTAAGTGCACTCACCAGGCGCACCCTGCCTGCATGGTCTCACCGCACGTTCTCTGGGTGAGTGCATGCTCCCAGGAGAGCACCTGACGTTGCTCATCTGAGCGCACTCGCCAAGCACATCCTACCTGCATGGCCTCATCGCGCGTTCTCTGTGTGAGTGTGAGTGCATGCACGTCCCCACCGGCGAGGAGCTCTTCTTCTGGAATCATGCGAGGTGCATGCTTAACGCTCTCGCTGGGAACTTGGGTTCCAGCTTAACACATGTTAGAAAGACCCCGATGACCATGCACCGACCGAGCACCCACTCTCTACATGCACCGACGGCGGATCGCGGTCTGCATGCACTGATGGCTGATCGCGCTCTACATCCAGGCGCTTATCTAGGGGCTGATCTGTGGGTGGTGGCCGCTCGGTAACTGACCACCGATCACTTGTACTTGCACCTGGGGCAAGGAGAACTTTAAACTGGGAACACTCGCACACTTTATGTACTGAAAATCTTTTATTGGGTGGCATCGTTAAAAAGAGTGCCCCCTGATCTGCTCAACTGTTTAATACACTAAGTGTGTGTACAGCGTGATAGCGCATCCACTTTACAACTTAACTAGAGTAGGAAACAAGCGTGTAGCGTCCTGGATTCTGGGAATAGCCGTTCCGTCCAGAGTCTCTAGCCGACAGGCTCCATTCTCCAACGTCTCAACCACTCTGGATGGGGTCTCCTTTAACCGATGATGACCGCCCTGGCGACGCACACACGTGGGGCGATCATGCCTTCCGCTTTAGCTCTGGGAGCCCCCCCAATATAGCCTCTTCCATCACCTCACCTTCCCAAACACAGGGAGCTCATGCTGCTGGTCGCCTGCCTGGGACCCCGAAGAGCGATCACCTTGTGTCTTCTGCAGGTAATCAGTCAGGAACCCTGTCTTCACCAACTCAGCAAGCTGACGCCCCAACGCCAGGCAGGTACGGAGTGTATGTCCATAAGCTTGATGGAATTCACACCACTCATCCTTCCTCCCTCCAAGTACCCTGTCGGTTTTCTCTGGCACATGGAGTCTTGCTGCCACAGCAGGGATGGCAATCAGCTCCGCCAAACTTATCATGAAATCATACCTGGGGGGTGCGTTGCTTGCACGCCCCCTGGTCTGGTCCTTCCTGGGTGCATAAGGGCGAGACCTTCCCTGCTCCTTCCTCCCTTCCTTGATCTCATGCACCCGCGCCTGCTGCTGCTGATTCCCCTGACCTCCACGTGGCTTCGACAGTGCAGCACTTCCTCTCTTCTCAGAGACCTCTGTCTCTCCTACTATGTGTGCCACCGCACGTCACCGTATCTCGGTGAAGGTTGCAGGGTGGCTCCTGATGAGCGATTCACTGAAAGGACCAGGGAGGACACCTCTCTTGAACGCATGCACCAGCATGTCCTCATCCTTGACGGGCAATCTCACCACCTGCGCCCCATGTAACATCCCGCCAAAATAAACCATACATACATGTATAATGAAAATAAAGGTAAACAAACAATATTGAGGAGTACATGATAATATATATATATATATATAAGTAATGAAGTTGCTCCTCTTCGGGAGTTTAATACATAACCAGTCAAATGTTTTCAAAATTTAAACGAAATTCAATCAAATACAACAAGACCGGCGGTCCCCATACATGAACCAGCGATCTGGTAACAGAAGGCCCCTAAAACAGGCGATCTGCTAGCAGGACATAAAACCGGCGATCACCACCAAGAGATAGAAAACCGGCGATCTCTTCCTCGGCGACCACTCACTACGGAGCTCTACATCCTGGAAGATCATCTGCTCCCGTGTAAGTTATACACGATCATCACAGTTTTAAGAAAGCATCCACAGAACCAAAACACGCAGGGTAAGCTAGATATTTTAAAGAGAGTTTAAATAAAACATTAAATCAAGGTAAACAGTTTTCAAGATATTCACGTAAAGCTATAGAGTTGCTCATTCCCTTAACCTGATCGCCCAGAAATCACACATTTCACAATATTTTCAAGAGTCGTTCTATTTCACAAACTGCATCAAGTGTCTATCAATATCAAGTTCCTCATTCCACACGTCAGACTACCACTGACTCAGCACACGAGACACTTGACACTACTTCCGGAAGACTCGTGCATTGACTAGACTCATAGATCTGCACCTGTCATACTGCCCACTGTGAAATCACACACATTCACAGGGTCGCCGTGAAATCACACACATTCACAAGCGTATAATGAATCTCAATATCATCACCATCCTAGCATGACAGGGTTAATCCACACAACAGGCCGAGCTCGTTCTCTTTCAAACAACTCACCCATACGTATGAACCTCCTTCGACTCTCAATGCCCGAACAACTTCATCTATATGATTCCATTATATCAGGAGAGTCAGGATATCATGACGAATCACCGGTCAATGCACATCCTACACGATCTTACACGGTATTTTCTTTCCTGAAAATACTATGCCTTGATCCACATTCACAACATTCAACACATCATACCACACTTAAAGGAATAATTTCAATCACAGCAAAACTCACTCCAAGGTTCTTATTTTCGAATATCTCATTTAAATCTCAAACAGTTTCAAAGCAACATCAGAAACAGGGGAGTTCGTAAAACAGCGCCAAAACCGGCGATCTTGTCCAAAACAGGGGATTTAGAAATCTGTATTTAAAACCGGCGACTACGTCGCCCAAACACATAGAACAGAGTATTCACGAAGATGAAAAAGAAACCGGCGACCACGTCGCTCTCACTTCAGAAACAGCTAATCTATGGCTTGTATTGAAAATGAAGGCTAGCTTCCCTTACCTGGACTTGCGCAAAACACCAAGAACTCCAAAACCCAACGAAGCTTAAAAGATGCTTTCACTCTGTTTCTGCGTCTGGTTTGTAGGACTTGCAGAGAACTTCCCAGGTGCTCTAATGGTGGTCGTCGCTCGTCGTACTCTTGTGTGAAGATGCCTGAACCGTAGCGCGAAGGAGAGAAATGGAGGAGAAAGGAGGTAGCTCACTCTTTCGCTCTTGAACAACTGCAACGTTCCTTTCTCTCAGAAGTGAGCTTTTAAATCTAACTCAACTTGCCCAGAAATGCCGCTGCCTCCATCCACTCTGCAAGAAAGGTTGTGTGTACGCTTCCCTGAACAGTACGACTACGCATGCCTCTGCGCAGGCTAACACTATGAGGTCACTATTCTGAACCACCCTTTTTGTCTACGTGGCGCGCGTGCAGGACGTTTCATGCTGGGAGTCTGGGTCCCACCTTCTCTGTGTGCAACTCGACATCGCGCGATAACCTTTCACCGATGACCACTCGCGCGAAGACTATCCACCGATGACCTCTTGCGCGAAGGCTATCCACCGATGACCTTTTGCGCGAAGGCTATCCACCGATGACCTCTCGCGCGAAGACTATCCACTGATGACCTCTTGCGCGAAGGCTATCCACCGATGACCTTTTACGCGACGGCTATCCACCGATGACCTCTCGCGCGAAGACTATCCACCGATGACTTATCCTGGACGACGACCGATGTTCCTCTCTTACCGACGATGACTGACGTTCCTCATCCTGGTGATGACTGGTTCCTCATCCTGGCAGACAACCGATGTCTCACCCTGGTGGAGCACCGATGTCTCTCCCTGGAAGACGACCGATGTCCACATGGCTCTTGCCCTGGCGATGCCCGCATGTCCCGCGCCTGGCGACGCCCGCATGCCTTGCGCCCTGGCGATGACCGCATGCCTCGCGCCCCGGCGATCATGTGTAGTAGACGACCGGCGATCATGTGCTAACTAGGCGACTTATAGTCTTCTAAGCTACACTTTCCTTCCTTTTTATTTCAAATGAAAACATACTTAGAATTCATTTAAAATATACTCTTTTATTCCAATTTAATTTTACAGGTCCTTACACCCCAAAGCGATTGAGGTAGTCCTTCAACGGCTCCCCCTGATACTGGCGCACGTCAAACAGGTCGTAGGACACCACTGGCGCAGGTCGATTGATGATGTACTGCTTCGTGAACAGCTTCGCAGACTGATGGAAGGAAGTGACGTGGCCCTCTGGCAGGCTGACGAACCACTCCATAGCCACTCCTCTCAGCATACTCATGAACATCTTGTAGTACACAGAATTTGAACCTCCAGTCAGCATCATCTGAGTGTGGAAGGCTGTCAGGTGTGCTTCTGGATCTTCCACCCCCATGAACGACGCTTTTAGTCCCACCAGATTGGGAGGCACCACCGTGTTCATGATCTCGGGGGAGAAAGGCATAGGGAATGCTCTAGGAGGCGATGGCAGCGTCGACGTCCTCTCTTCAACTGTGCGCTCCTTCTGCGCCTGCAATTCCCTACGCAGCTCTTCATTCATACGGTTCAACTCTTCGTTTCTTCTCTGCGATGCAGTCAGCTCTGCACGCATCCTCTCTTGCTCAACTCTTGATGCCACGACGCTATCTTGTAGCGCGCGCATCATCTGCACTACCTGCGCCATGGTAACAGCTCCTTCTTCAGCAGATGGCGTAGGTGAGGTTTGCCTGGTTCTTCTACTCATCTCCTCTACACTTCAACGTAACTTCACTTCGACGAAATGATCAAGAAGCTCCAAGAAACCTCGAGAAACTTCAAGAACTGCGACGTGGATGGGAACAAAATTCACACGGGCCCCACGGTGGGTGCCAATGATCCTGCCGCTTGACTCGAACGTGGAGGATTGCCTCGTCACTCCTTCGTCTAGCCTTCTGTTCTGCAGGAACGCTCCAAGAACCACCACCGGAACTCCAAACGCTGCTTGCAAAACACACAGACGGCGCCTCTGGCGGCCGTTGTAGCTCCGACGCTCAAGTCAGGCAATAGGAACACCAAAACTATCACTGAATCTCTCTGTGAGACTCGTGTGTGCTCTCAGATCCACTTTCTCTCTCTATAACTGTTTGCTGTTATCACTGTGCCACGTGTAAGAACGCTCCCACAGTGACTCAGAAACTAAGTGTAGTGAGCATGTGTAAACTTGTAATCTGGAAAGAATCCCCTTACCTTACATGACGTGGAGTGCTTTATACCTGAGCCGCGCCTCTCTCCCAGATGGTGACACGTGGAGGCACACAGCTGGCATCTACCGTACACGCATATACCTGGAGGGCCTCTGCGCTTCTCTCTGTGCGAGCCGCATGCTCCCAGGAGAGCGCCAGGCGCATCCTGCCTGCATGGCCTTGCCGCACGTCCTCTGAGTGGGCATCATGCGAGGTGCATGCGTAGCGTTCTCGCTAGGAACCCCGATGACCGATCGCCCTCTGCATGCACTTACGACCGACCTCCCTCTGCATGAACTTACGACCGATCTCCCTCTTAACGCCCGATCGCGCTCTTCATGCAGTCACACCCGATCGGTGCCTCATAACTTCCACCGATGACCGGGCGATGCCTCATAACTTCCCCTGATGACCGGGCGGTGCCTCATGACTATCCACCGACGTCCGTGCGGTGCCTCATGACTATCCACCGACGTCTGTGCGGTGCCTCATGACTATCCACTGACGTCCGTGCGGTGCTTGCAGGCGCTTATCTAGGCACCGCTCTTGGGGTGGTGGCCACTTGGTATCTGACTACCGATCACCGTTCTAGGTAATATCCTCCCTGATTCACTTGCTCTTTCTACCACGTGCCACCCTGTGCATGGTCCACGTGGTCAACTACTGCTGACGTCATCAACTACTGATGACCGACCGGATCACCATTCATCACCTTCTTTAATTCTGATTTGGTCATATCCGCTTTTAAGATCAATCTTGCAAAATATAAGGGACTTTTGCAGTTCATCAAGCATGTCAGCTAGTCTTGGGATTGGATGCCTGTACTTGATGGTGATGTTATTGATGGCTTTATAGTCATAGCACATTCTCCACTTGCCATCTTTTTTTGGCACCAACAAGACAAGTACAGCAGAAGGACTTAGGCTCTTTTAAACCAAGCCCTTTTCCAACAAATCCTGTACTTGTGTCTCTATCTCCTTAGTTTCTTCTGGATTAGTTCTATAAGCTGGTCTATTGGGTAGACTGGCTCCTGAAACTAAATCTATTTGATGTTCTATTCCTCTAAAAGGTAGAAGTCCAATGATGCCTTTTTTAAGGAATACATCATCAAATTCTTTTAAAAGTTCTTTTACTAAAGGAGGTAGTTCACAAGTCTCAGTAAATGTGGCAGTGCATGTAAGTGTTCCTTTACAAAGCAGGAGGCCTGAAGGTTGTTCAGAAAGAACTATTTTTTCAATTTTGTTTCCATGTTTTTCTTCTTTCTGAATGATCGTGTGGGAAGGAACACTCTTCTCCCAAACCTCAGCATTGTCCCTAAGGACTTTCACTTGATTTTCGATTTCTTTCTTTTTTTTCTCATTTTCTTCACTCTTACTAGTTTCTTTTTCTTAGCTATTATATTCATCTTTGTCCCTTATGTTGAACCAAGTGGTGTTCAATGTTTTGAAGAATCCAAATCCTTTGAAGGATGTTGAAGCCTCTGCTTTGCTTGTTGCTGCTGTGCTGGTTTATAGTTTTGTTCTGGGGTAGTTTTATGTTGTAATCCACCCTTAGATTAAATCTCAAAGCAATTAGCATCTCAATCTTTAACAAAGCAAAGAGTTTTTTAAGCTAAGTTGAAACAACCGATTGTTTACACTTAGGTGTTTTGAGAAAGTTTGAAAACTGTTTTGAATGGTGAAATCTGTTAAGTAACAAAACAACCGATTGATTCGAGGAAACAATCGATTGTTTGTTTTGGAACCATAACAAAATAACTGTTTTCTTTTACTGAGCTTTAAATGATTTGAAACTGAATATGCTCCAGTCATTAAATGCTTTGACCAATCTTTTTGATCCGGTCGGTCATCGGTAGGCGATGACGTCAGAAGCAGATGACCACGTGGGCCAATCGCAGAGTGACGCGTGGCACGTAAAGGCAGATGAACCAGGGTGGAGAACGTTCAAGAACGGCGATCAGTGGTCAGCTACCGAGTGACCGCCACCAGCAGATCAGTTCCTACTTGAGCGCCTGGAAGAAGAGCGCGAGAAGGGACGAAGGACCGATCAGTCATCGGTGCGTTCAGAGTGATCTGTCATCGGTACATGCATTGTGATCAGTCATCGGTGCATGGAGAATGATCGGTCGTCGGGGGTTCCTTGTCAACACGTATTAAACTGGGACCCAGGCTCCCAGCGAGAACGTTGCTCAAGGACCTCGCCTGATTCCATAAGCAGAGCACGAGGATGTGAAGAAGCACATCGGTCATCGGTGTGTGTTGAGGTGACATCGGCCGCGCGATGTGAACAACGCAATCGATGATCAGCAAAGCGCCCAGAGACAGTGAATGGCCTTAGTCGCGAGACGACCACGCATGAAGATGAGAAGACGCAGTTAAGTGCAGAATCTTGCTGGACGAGAACCCATCAAAGTTAGAGTCTCCCAGTGGGGTTGCATGTCTGCCACGTGGGGTTGCATGTCTGCCACATGGATGGTGAAGATGTTCCCAGAGAATAGGTAAGGCAGGTAGGCACAGAAGTCGAGGGGTCCAGAGGTACCCACGCGGCCTCCCCTGTCAGACCTGGCACTCAAGTGAAGAAGTCTGGCACGCAAAGCACCCTGGGGAGTGGAAACGGCACTGCAGAGTAATTAAGTGAACCTAGAGGTAGCCTGTAGGGGCTACGCAGGGTTTATATGAGGAAGAAGAACACCAAACCAGGTATGCAATTTTTACCTCAGACACACAACACAAATCCAAGAGCGCTCAGTCTTCGAATCAAAGAGGACTGAGGGCACACACACACGGTCTCACACAGAGAAACCTAAGAGAGACCTTTTGGTGTTCCCGTTGCCTGAATTGAGCGTCGGAGCTACAACGGCCGCTAGAGGCGCCGTCTGTGTGTTTTGCAGGCACCATTCGGAGTTCCGGTGAAGGTTCCTGGAGCCTCCTTGCAGAGCGCGCAGCAGATAGAAAGCCAAGTGAAGGAGTGACGAGGCATTCTCCCGACGCTCGAGTCCGCGGCGAGATCACTTTTTAAGAATAAGAGAATCTTTTGTAAAAGTTTTTCTAAGAGAGTTTTTCAAAGTGCTGAGATTGTTTAAGAGTTTTGTGATTGATCAAGGTGCTGGAATAGAATTCTACTTGTATTGATTTCAGATATTCATCTGTAACAAGTGTAATCTTTTTAAACTGCTAAAACAATTCGTTTGTGTGTTTTTGCTGAGATTGGCTGTGTGTTCTTGAGGTGTTCAAGATCAGCAATCTTAGTGTTGGCCAAGGAGAGTGTGTTTCTTGAGGTTTTCAAGGTCATTTTCTTGGTTGTTGTGTAAGTGATCAAGGTGTGATTGCTTAGTGGATTTCCTCAGGGTTTCTGAGAAGACTGGATGTAGCTCTGGGTTGGAGTGTGTAAGGACCTGTAAAATTCAATTGGAATAAAAAGGGATATATTTTAAATGAATTCTAAGTATGTTTTTATTTAAAATAAAAAGGAAGGAAAGTGTAGCTTAGAAGACTATGAGATCGCCTAGTTAGTACTTAATCGCCGGTCGTCTACTACACATGATCGCCAGGGCGCGAGAGGCATGCGGCCATCGCCAGGGCGTGAGGCATGTGGACGTCACCAGGGCGCGAGAGGCATGCGGGCATCGCCAGGGCGCGAGGCATGTGGGCATCGCCAAGCGCGAGGCATGCAAGCATCGCCAGGGCGCGAGGCATGTGGACGTCGCCAGGGCGCGAGAGGCATGCGGGCATCGCCAGGGCGCAAGGCATGTGGGCATCGCCAGGGCGCGAGGCATGTGGACGTCGCCAGGGCGCGAGGCATGTGGACGTCACCAGGGTGCGCGAGGCATGCGGGCAACGCCGGGGCGCGAGGCATGCGGGCAACGCTGGGGCGCGAGAGGCATGCGGGCGTCGTCGGGGCGCGAGGCATGCAGGGATCGCTGGGTCGCGAGAGGCATGCGGGCGTCGCCAGGTATAGACATCGGTCGTCTCCCAGGGAGAGACATCGGTCGTTTGCCAGTATGAGACCTCAGTGGATAGTCATCGCGCGAGCGGTCATCGGTGGAAGGTTATCGCGCGATGTCGAGCTTCACACAGATAAAGTGGGACCCAGACTCCCAGCATGAAACGTCCTGCACGCGCGCCACGTAGACAGAAAGGGTGGTTCAGAATAGTGACATTAGAATGTTGGCATGCGCAAGAGACACTCGCGGTCGTACTGTTCAGGGCAGTGGTTGGCATGCACAAGAGACAACAGTGGTCGTACTGTTCAGGGCAGTGGTTGGCAGGCGCAAGAGACAACCGTAGCCGTACTGTTCAGTGAAATAGTACACTCAGGCTTTCCTGCAGAAGGGGTGGTAGCAGCAGCATACGTGGACAGGTAGGCTTGGATTCAAAAGCCCACTGCGGGAAGGCAAAGAAGGTTACAGTGGCTCAAGAGTGAATGAGTGTCTGCATCTTCATCCCTCTCTTTTCTCTCCTTCGCGCTGCGACTCAGGCAACCCCCAGCACCAGTGCAACGTGCGACGACTGCCCTTAGAGCACCTGGGAGGTTCTCTGCAAGTTCTACAAACTAGACGCTGAAAACAGAGCTAAGGCATCCTTTAAGCTCGGCGGGTCTTGGAGCTCTTGGTGTTTTGCGCAAGTCCAGGTAAGGGAAGCTAGCCTTATTTCCAACGAAAATCCTTACATTCATGATTGAGATGATGGGGGCGACGTGGTCGTCGGTTTTTCAACTGTTATTGTATAATCCTCTATTTTTGAACGAGATCGCCGGTTTTGGCGTTATTTTTCGAACTCCCCTATTTTTGGTGTTGTTTGAAGCTGTTTGAGAGTTAAATGTGAAATACATGTGATATTCGAAAATTTGAACCTTTGAAATGACTGTTGCTGTGATTTGAATCATTCATTTGAGTGGTATGATGTTTTGAATGTTGTGGATATGGGATCGAGGCATAGTATTTTCAGGAAAGAAAATACCGTGTAAGATCGTGTGTAATGTGTATTGACTAGGTGATGGCATTTTCATGTGTTCTTCTTAAATCAAAGTAGAAATAGATGGAGCGGAAGCAATGGGTGAGTGAAATAAGACCCTCCTAGGAGTTGTGTTGGTCTTGAAGGTGCATGGTGAGTATGGATTGAGTGGTTCGGCCAGCTCAAGGGAGAAGGTGAAAGGATTGAAGTTTATAGCCTAGATTTCTAGGAGGAGTAAAGCTTGTGCACAAAAAATGGCAGCATAACATTACTCAAATAAACTTGAAAATGCATGAGGTAGGCCTCCTTATTTATAGATTTAGGAGCCTTGGTGAGCAAGCTTAAAGGGTAGGGATGGAAATACAAAAAGTGGGGCTGCCTAGGGTATTGACTTTAGTCAAACCACACCATCATCCTAATATTCTAGAAGATAGGTCAAAAATGCAACATTTGATAGTACACCCCTCCTTCTTTTGCTAAAGGCACCTATTTGCTAGCACACCCCTCCTTCTATTGCTAAGGGCACCTTTTTGATAGCACACCCCTAAGTGAGCAAGTTTTGCTTTCTACACTACACTAATCTACTAAGCACCCCCTACCCCTTTGGGCCTTTATGAAACATGTACAAGGATCTCTCTCTTCCATCCGTGGCTTCTTCTATGTGTGCTTGGATATGTTTAGCCATGGATCTTGTGAGAGGTCCTAGACGGTCTAGCTCCATGGATAGCCTCCCTCCTTCACGTTCTAGACAATCACTTCCTGGAGCTAGACGCTCCTCTTGGTCTAGACGGTCTTCTTGGTTTGGGCCTTGGCTTCCTTGGCTAGATGTTCTTGGCCCTCCTCCATCACTAGGGACCTGTCTAGAAGGAGATATCCTGACTCTGCTGAGATAATGGAACCACATAGAGGAAGTTATTCAGTTGGTGAGAGTCGAAGGAGGTTCATATGAATGGGTGAGTCGTGTGAAAAAGAACGAGCTCGGCCTGTTATATGAATTAACCCTGTCATACTAGGAGAGTGAAGATATTGAGATTCATTTATGCGCATGGCTGTGTGAGTTTCACAGCGACCCTGTGTGGGTGATGTAGTATGACAGGTGCAGATCTCTGGGTCTGAGTCAACGCACGAGTCTTCCGGAAGTAGTGTCAAGTGTCTTGTGTGATGAGTCAGTGGAAGCCTGACGTGAGGAATGAGGAACATTGAAATTGTTAGACACTTGATGCATTATGTGAAATAGAATGACTCTTGAGAATATTGTGCAATATGTGTTTTAGTTGATGGTTTACGTGGGTGTCTTTAATTTGTTTCATCTTGATTTCAAAGTATAATATCTAAACTCTTTTTCAAATGTCTAGCTTACCCTGTGGTGTTTCTTTGGTGTTGTGTTTGGCTCTTTCTTAAACCTGTGATGATCGTGTATAATTTACACGGGAGCAGATGATGTTGCAGGAAGCAGAGCTCCTCAGTGAGTGGTCGCCGGAAGGAGATCGCCTGTTTCTACTTCTGTTAGGCGATCACCCTTTTGCTGTCTTCTGATAGGAGATCGCCCTCTTCTGATAGGAGATCGCCTGCCTTGTTTTTTTACTGTATTTTGTTTACGTTTTCTGGAAAAGTGACCGAATTTGTATTAAACTCCCTGTGAGGAGAAACTACATTTCATATATATAATTTTGTTCACCTCAATCTATTTGTTACCTTTATTTTCATTATATAAACATGAATAGTATTTTGGCGGGATGTTACAGAGTGAACCAGTATAAATAACTGTGTGCAATCTCTCTATCCTTATCTCTTTAAATTCAGTTTGTTTATTGTTTGCTGGTATAAACAACCAATTGTTTCGAAGAAACAACCGATTGTTTTTTCTAGTGTTACAGTTTTGCTTGCTGTTTTGGCTAACTGAATTGCTGAATCAATTGGTTTCTTAAATAAATTCATTCTAGCTCTGAAAAGATTGCGAAAACCCCTTTAAACAATTCACCCCCTCTAGTTTAAAGCCATCTTTTCTAACAATTGGCATCAAGAGCTTGGTTCTTGAAAGTTATTCAAGTTGATCTAAATTTTTTTTTATGGCTGGAAAACTATCTTTTGAGGAGGGTGCTTCAATCTACAAACCACCTTTATTCTGTGGATTGAATTATAAGTTTTGGGAAGCAAGAATGAAAATATTTATTGAATCAATTGATCAAAGAATTTGGGACTCAATTGAGAATGGTCCTTACATTCCAAAATTCAAAAAGAATAATTCCTTAACTGCAAAACCTTTGTCCAAATGGACAGATGATGAATGTAAGATGGCTCAGCTTGATAGGTCTGCTCAAAACATTATTATAGCTTCTGCACTAGATACTAATGAATTTTTCAGGATATCAAAGTGCAAAACTACTAAGGAAATGTGGGAGACTCTCAAGGCTACTCATGAACCAACGGAAGCAAAGACAAAGAGTCAATCAAGAAGGAAGAAAAGGAAAAATAAGAAAAGCCTCAATCTTTGCTTAATGCCAAGAAGGGAGGATGACTCATCTAGTGTGAGTTCATCAAACTCTTCAAACTCTGAAAATTATGGTCAATTGCTTCAAGCCTTTCAAGAAACACATGAAGAAGCCAACCGATTGGCTCTCTTAAACAATCGGTTGAAAGAAAAGAATAGCTGGCTTGAAAACAGTGTAAAGGCACTGGAGGAGGATTTAGAAAATTCAAAAATGGATTTTGAAAAACTGGAAATCATTTACAAAAACTCCTCTTGCAAGTGTGATATTCTAGTTTGTGAAAATTGCGAAAATCTTGAAAAGAAGGTCCACTATCTTGTTAAAACAGTGGATAAGCTTTCTAAAGGCCAATCTAACTTTGAAAGTGTGCTAGCATCTCAAAATTGTGTTTTGGAAAAATCTGGATTGGGTTTTAATCCACAAAAACAGCAAGATAGATTTTCAAAATCATTTTCGAAAAAGCCAGAAAAACAATCGATTGGACCATCAAAACAACCGATTGTTACATGCTTCTATTGCATGAAAAGAGGTCATTCTGTGCGATTCTGTAAAATCAGAAAACATGTTGTTCCTAAAGGGCTTATGAAGTGGACTCCCAAGAAAAATAAAGCGTGTAATGATGAGTATAAACCAGATGGACCCTCATTCATAAGGGGACCAAATCTATGTACTTGAAAATTTTTTCTGTAGGAAATCTTGGAGGAAAGAAAGCAACTTTGGTACTTGGATAATGGATGCTCCAAGCATATGATAGGGGACAAATCAAAGTTCCTGAGAATATCATTCAAGCAAGAGGGTCATGTCACCTATGGAGACAACAACAAAGGAAGAATACTTGGGAGAGGATCCATAGGAGATGAGAGCATCTTGGTGATTCATGATGTGCTCTTTGTTGAAGGCCTAAAGCATAATCTATTGAGTAATAGCCAACTATGTGACAAGGGATATCAAGTGATGTTCAAGACAAACACATGTGAAATCTGTCTACCCAACACCAAAGAGGTAATGTTGGTAGGTAAGAGAGTTAAGAATGTGTATCTTCTAGATATCTCTTCACCATGTTCAATTGGATGTCTTCTATCCAAGCAAGATGAATCTTGACTTTGGCATAGAAGAATTGCTCATATTCACATGAATCATTTGAACAAGCTAATATCAAAAGATCTTGCGATTGGGCTGCCAAAACTCAAGTTTGAGAGGGATCACATTTGTTAAGCTTGCTAAAAAGGGAAACAAGTGAAAAGTTCTTTTAAAACCAAAAATGTTGTCTCTTCATTGAGACCTCTTGAACTCCTTCACATGGATCTCTTTGGACCCTCTAGAACTATGAGCCTTGGTGGAAATTATTATGCTCTTGTTATTGTTGATGATTTCTCTAGGTACACTTGGACCTTGTTCTTGGAATCAAAGAGTGATGCCTTTGCTGCATTCAAAAAGCTAGCAAGAAGACTTCAAAACACAAAGAGCAGCAACATAGGTTCCATAAGGAGTGACCATGGAGGAGAATTTCAAAATGAGAAGTTTGTCAAGTTTTGTGAGAAGTTGGGAATCCTACACAATTTCTCTGCTCCAAGAACACCACAGCAAAATGGAGTTGTAGAGAGGAAGAACTGGTCTCTTGAAGAGCTTGCAAGGACAATGCTTAGTGAATCATCACTTCCTAAGTATTTTTGGGCAGATGCAGTAAGCACCTCTTGTTATGTGATGAATAGGGTGCTTATAAGGCCCATTTTGAAGAAAACTCCATATGAACTTTTCAATGAAAGGAAGCCTAACATCAGCCACCTCAAAGTCTTTGGTTGTAGCTGTTCTCAACAATGGAAAGGAAAGCTTGGGAAACTTTGATGAGAAAGCTGACCTTGGCATTTTCATTGGTTATTCACTCACAAGCCATGCTTATAGAGTCTACAACAAAAGGTTGATGACTGTAGAAGAATCAGTTCATCTAGTCTTTGATGAGGTAGATCGCAGAATCAGTGAGAACCCAAAGATCAGTGCTGAAGAAGACAAACAGAGCATCAGTTTGGAGAAGCTGGATATCTGTGCAGAAAAACAACCGGTTGTTTCTGCGAATCAACCGATTGAAAATCTACAACAGAGTGAGCTGCCCAAAGAGTGGAGGATTCCAAGAGATCTGTCAGTGGATAACATCATAGGGCAGATAAAGGAAGGTGTCTCCACACGTAGCTCCATCTCAAACTACTGCAGACACACAGCTTTTGTCTCTTAAATTGAACCAAAGTCAATTGAAGAAGCTCTCAAGGATGAGAAGTGGGTTGAAGCTATGCATGAAGAGCTAAACCAATTTGAAAGAAATGAGGTATGGTCTCTTGTCCCTAAAACTAATGAAATGAATATTATTGGTGCAAAATAGGTTTTCAGGAATAAGCTAGATGAGGATGGAATGATCACTAGAAACAAAGCAAGGCTAGTTGCCAAAGGCTACAATCAAGAAAAGGGCATAGACTATGCTGAAACCTTTGCTCCTGTGGCTAGATTGGAGGCTGTGAGGCTGCTGCTGGCTTTTGCATGTATAAGTGGTTTTAAACTCTTCCAAATGGATGTAAAGAGTGCCTTCTTGAATGGCTACATCAATGAAGAAGTCTATGTAGATCAACCACCGGGTTTTGAAGATCACAAGTATCCCAACCATGTCTTCAAGTTGAAGAAAGCTTTGTATGGACTGAAACAAGCTCCAAGGCAGTGGTATGAGAGGCTTAGCAACTTTCTGCTATCTCTTGGTTATGAAAGAGGAATGGTAGACAAGACTCTCTTCATCAAGAAGTCATATGCAGAAATAATTCTTGTGCAAATATATGTTGATGATCATCTTTGGTGCTACACAAGATAGGTTGTGTGAAGAATTTGTGGCTGTAATGAAAGGTGAGTTTGAAATGTCTATGATGGGAGAACTATCTTTCTTTCTTGGATTGCAGGTTAAACAAACAAAGGATGGGATCTTCTTAAGTCAATCAAAGTATTGCAAGGAGATTCTCAAAAAGTTTGAAATGGAAAATTCCAAAGAGGCAAGCACTCAAATGCCATCAAGCTGTTACATGGATGCAGATACTGCTGAAAAGAGTATAAATCAAACAAAATTCAGAGGTTTGATTGGATCATTGCTTTATCTAACAGCAAGTAGGCCGGACATCATGTTTGCGATGTGTCTATGTGCAAGATATCAAGCAAATCCTAAAGAGTCACACTTCAAAGCTGCAAAAAGGATTTTGAAATATCTCAAAGGAACTTCATCTGTAGGATTATGGTATCCTTCTCATTCTCCAATACATTTAATTGGTTATTCAGATTCTGACTCCGCAGGTTGCAAGCTAGATAGAAAGAGCACAAGTGGCACTTGTCACCTTCTTGGCTCTAGCCTAATCTGATGGCATAACAAGAAGCAAGCATGTGTTGCTCTCTCTACTGCTGAGGCAGAATATATAGCTGCTGGTAGCTGCTGTGCACAAATCCTATGGCTCAAACAACAACTTGCAGATTTTGGTTTACAAATCAGCAAAGTTCCTTTGATGTGTGATAACACAAGTGCAATCAATCTTACCAAAAATCAAATCCAGCACTCAAGGACCAAACATATTGAAATAAGACATCATTTCATCAGAGATCATGTGGAAAATGGGAACTGTGAAGTGAAGTTTGTGGATACCAAAGTGCAGCTAGCTGACATCTTCACAAAGCCTTTGCCAAAAGAGAGGTTTTTCTTCTTAAGAAACGAGTTAGGTATTCTTGATCTAAATAATCTCTTTTAAAATCTGTGTTTGGTACATGTCAAAATCTATTTGTGAAGACAAATAGGGGGAGAATTATTGGTTCTTGTATATCTGTATCTCATATGCATAAAATGTTTATATCTCTGAGAATAAAAATGTTTTCTGTTGCTGTTGATAGAAACAACCGATTGTTTCATGTAAACAACCGATTGTATATTATGTTGAAAGAGGTATAATCTAACTTGCTGCTGTAAGAAGCTTTGGATAGTGTAAATGCTTTCTCTGCAGGAACTGCTTTAGATTTAATCAGTACAAAACAAGCACCAGGGATTTGTCTTCATCAAATAGGGGGAGATTGTTGAACCAAGTGGTGTTCAATGTTTTGAAGAATCCAAATCCTTTGAAGGATGTTGAAGCCTCTGCTTTGCTTGTTGCTGCTGTGCTGGTTTATAGTTTTGTTCTGGGGTAGTTTTATGTTGTAATCCACCCTTAGATTAAATCTCAAAGCAATTAGCATCTCAATCTTTAACAAAGCAAAGAGTTTTTTAAGCTAAGTTGAAACAACTGATTGTTTTGTCGAAACAACCGATTGTTTACACTTAGGTGTTTTGAGAAAGTTTGAAAACTGTTTTGAATGGTGAAATCTTTTAAGTAACAAAACAACCGATTGATTCGAGGAAACAATCGATTGTTTGTTTTGGAACCATAACAAAATAACTGTTTTCTTTTACTGAGCTTTAAATGATTTGAAACTGAATACGCTCCAGTCATTAAATGCTTTGACCAATCTTTTTAAAGCAATTAAGAGTTTGTTAAGATTTGATAACAAACTATATCTTCGTATAAATTCAGAAAAACTGTTTTTAAGAATGAGAGAATCTTTTGTAAAAGTTTTTCTAAGAGAGTTTTTCAAAGTGCTGAGATTGTTTAAGAGTTTTGTGATTGATCAAGGTGCTGGAATAGAATTCTACTTGTATTGATTTCAGATATTCATCTGTAACAAGTGTAATCTTTTTAAACTGCTAAAACAATTCGTTTGTGTGTTTTTGCTGAGATTGGCTGTGTGTTCTTGAGGTGTTCAAGATCAGCAATCTTAGTGTTGGCCAAGGAGAGTGTGTTTCTTAAGGTTTTCAAGGTCATTTTCTTGGTTGTTGTGTAAGTGATCAAGGTGTGATTGCTTAGTGGATTTCCTCAGGGTTTCTGAGAAGACTGGATGTAGCTCTGGGTTGGAGTGAACCAGTATAAATAACTGTGTGCAATCTCTCTATCCTTATCTCTTTAAATTCAGTTTGTTTATTGTTTGCTGGTATAAACAACCAATTGTTTCGAAGAAACAACCGATTGTTTTTTCTAGTGTTATAGTTTTGCTTGCTGTTTTGGCTAACTGAATTGCTGAATCAATTGGTTTCTTAAATAAATTCATTCTAGCTCTGAAAAGATTGCGAAAACCCCTTTAAACAATTCACCCCCCCTCTACTTTAAAGCCATCTTTTCTAACACCTTAAGATCATAGTTCTTTCATTGGGACACTGAGATGCTAAATGACCCTTACCAAGACATTTAAAATACTGAATTTCTCTAATTTGGGTGTGTGAGTTGTGCTTATTTTTAGATAGCTTTTGGGAAGGTTCTAGACATGTTTCTTTTATATGCTCTTCCCCTCTTTGGAACTCATCCTTGTCATAAGTTACAAAGTGTGAACTTTGTTTTTGACTTATTCTTTTTTCAAAATTTCTTTTTCAACTTTAATGCAAAGTTGAATCAAGTCATTTAAATCTTTATAAGATAAAAGTTCAATTTTGTTTCTTATCTCAAGTTTGAGACCACTTAAAAACCTTGAAATGGTGGTATTAATTTCTTCATTAATCCCTACCCTTATAATATATTACACCATCTTTTGCCAATATTCTTCTACGCTCAGATTTTTTTGATGAAGTCTTTGGAGCTTGTCCATCAACTTGCTATTGTAGTTTGAGGGAATATGGTGACATCTCAAGGCTCCCCTAAGATCATTCCAACACGTAATGGGAGTGTTCTTATGGAGATGTCTCTCTCTTTTTAGGGCAATCCACCAATTCATAGCACTATCTTGAAAGCTTAGGATGGCTAAGGGTACTTTTCTTTCCTCACTTACTTCATGACAAGCAAACAATTGTTCTACCTTCATTTCCCAATCTAGGTAGGTTTCTACGTTTTCTTTCCCATAGAAATAAGGTAGATCTACCCTATCCTCCTTAGTGCTTTCTTTTCTTTCTTTTCTAGCTCTTTTAGGGGGTGGTTGATAGTATTCATTAATCCTAAGGCTTTGTTCACCAAGAGAATCACTACCCCTAGAGCTAGATGCATGTAAACTTCTTTTTGTTTTATGGGTGTATTGATCTTTCTCTTTAACCATCCTCAACTCGTTCTCCAACAAAGCAAAATGAGCATCCCTCTCTTTGAGTTGGGTCTCTTGTTGTAATTGTCTAAATGAAAGTGATTGAAAGTCTTGTGCAAGTTGTTTTAAAAGAGATTTGATTGACTTTCGATCATCTTCACTAGAGTTATGAGAATGAGTAGACATGATTAAAGCTATGTGATAAAAGCAATTTACCATAAGAAAGATAGGTGGAGTAGTAATGTAGGTAGATTCCCAGGAAAGGGAGGTGGATCACTTGGATCACTTAAGTACCAAGCCTTTCCTAGCCAGATTCTACCCTTCAAGATTTTCACAAACCTTTCTCCAAGTAATTCACTTAGAGCACAATTAAGAATGAAAATACAATTTTATAAAAGAAAACAAATAGGGTAAAGCAATTAAACACAAATGAAATTAATTCTAGCTAGAAAGCAATAAACTAGTCGGATTTCTTAAGGATGAGGCTTGTTGGCACTTGTGAACCTTCAAGACACACTCATCGACTAATTACGTGATTATTCCACTAAATGTTCAAGGTTTAACAAATTACAACTAAAGAAAAATACAATGGAAATTGGATTAATAAAAATTGTAAATCCTAATCTATGCACTTCTTCCTTTTGGCACTCCTTCTTTTGTTTTGCACCTTCTCTCTTTGGTGTATGTTTGTATATCTTTGTTGTTGCACTCTTGCTTTACCTCTTTTAGGATAGTCACTTGAAGTAATCAATTCAGCACCTACTAAGTGATAATGGCACTCACCACAAAGGTTAGCTCCAAACTTAACAAGCACCTTTTGAAAACTTCCACCAGATAAGAGGTCAACAAAATTAAAGCAACAAAAGCTCAATTTGAATTTGGACAATAGCAAAGAGATTTAAAATGTGAAAAAAACTGGAAGGAATATTGAAAAAAAATTGACAATCAAGCAAAAATAAGGCAATCAACAAAGCTAGCACATAGAGTGAACTTAGGGAAATGATGTGATTCCACTAGCCACAATAACATGATTCTTTGATATTCTATGGAATCAAATTGAGTTGGCAAAGATTAGGCACTTTTATAGAAGAGGATCAATGTTCTATATTTCAAGAACTCACCAAATCTTGCACCATAAACCAAACTCACATGGAAGATCCATTTACTATCAATTGAACCGAAAAGAATTGAAGGAAAACAGAAATGAACCGATCAAAACAAATAAAAGAAAGAATAGTTGCTGGAAAACTGAAAACAGAACCAAAAACTCAAGAAAACCAACTCAAAACATGAACAACTAAAGAGAAGAAAGGAAGGAGAATAGAAAACTTATGAAAATGGATGTAGATAGGTATGAACACACCACTAGAAGTGATGGATGCTCCTAGATGAGTGTGCTGCCGCCACTTGAGGACACCATGGATCCTTCAAGATAAGACTAGAGAAGAAGGCTCAAAGCTCTCCAATGTTCTCTCAAAATTTGAGTAGAGTTTCTTTTCTATAAAATTCCAATATGAAAAATACAAAGAGAGCACCTCTATTTATAGCCTAAGGTGCTGATATGCAAGCTGCACAAATTCAAAAATCTGCCTCCTAAATTGGCGCCAAAAACAAAGCATGAGGAAGGTGTGATCCTTCTCTTACTTTGGCACCTCCTTATTTACTTCTACACCTATCTACTAATACACCCCCCCCTAAGACTCCTAACTAAAGACTAAAAGATGCTATAACAATAGAGGTTTCTAATGTTTCCCTCTAAGCACCTTCAACCAAAGAAATTACAAAAAGAGAGAATAATTGTTCCCTAGCTCCTAAAGCTTTGAACATGTTTCTTGTAAGCCTTTGAGGTGGGCTTTGACCTCCATGGGCGTCCTCTATTTGTGCCTCTACCTCTTCTTGATCTTGTTGATTGGCCTCCATGTCCACTAGAGCTTGATCTCCATCATACTCCCCGAGTTGGAGAGAATTCGACCACGAATTCTGGAGACCTACAGAAAAAGGAGTTAGATCGCTGACATTAAAAGTATGACTACCTAAGAATGTATCAGGCATATCTAACTCATAAGCATTGTTATTAATCTTCTTGAGGACTTGGAAAGGTCCATCCCCTCGGGGCATTAGTTTGGACTTCCTTTGAGTAGGAAAACGATCCTTCCTCAAGTGAAGCCAAACCCAATCACCCTCATCAAACAACAATGCTTTTCTCCTTTTATTGGCAAGTTCAGCATACTTGCCAACCTTCTTCTCAATTCTCTGTTTGATGTCTTTATGGAAAGGTACTAGAATTGGATTACAAAAACCAAAACTAAACTACAGAAAATTGAGGTATAAAAAACGTGACTTATAAAATTTGTGTTGATCTGTATTTTTTAAATTTAAATTTGAATTTTTAAACACAGATATTTCAAGATGTCAGCTAACTTTTGGGGCTTAAGTCACACTACACACCAATTAATTACAATAAAATTTTCAAATCTGGTGCCAGATTATCGTTTTTTTTTTCGCGCCAGTTTTGAACACTGATTTTGTTTGATTTATCATTTTTTTTTTCAGTTTGAATTTTGATTCAACTTTTTTTTTATTGTTTTTTCTAAGACATCAAAATTCTCAAATCCAGATTTCCAGAATTTTTCTCCACCGGAATCAAATTCCACAATGAAAAACAGGCAGCACAGTTTTAGAAATCCTAATCTTGAATTAAAAACAGTAATAAGAAACTTCAAAAACACAAAGGAAATTGATGTATATGAAATTGTGTGGATCTAACACACAATTATGAAATAAAAACTATAAGTAAAATGCCCCAAAGGATCAAACAAAACAAAATTAAATTGTACTCAAAATCAAATCAAGAAACCAAAAATTATCAAGAAAAGGTACTACAAAGATTTAATGACATTTCTTGGAGAAACATGACTTGACAAAACATGTATAGATTTCAAAATCAAAATGACTCAAATTAAAACAGATTGAACCGATTAAAATATGCAAGAAAGACTCAAAACGTAATAAAAATCAAACAGCATACCAATACTCAAAGAATCCTACATAAAATTGCAAGTAGAAGTTCAAGATCAATTTGAACATGTTTCTACTGATTGGAATTATCCAAAACAGCATTGAAATCAAAAATTAAAACTCAAAACAACAAGACATTAAGGAATATGATGAACAACAAGGATTCAAGGACAAAAACACAAAAAATTAAAATTAATAGAAGAAGACACTTAGCTCTTGAAGAACCATGGCTCTAGATACCACTTGATGGAGTTGTGCCTTCATCCGTGAGCTTGATTTTGAGATTGGAAGAGGTTGGCAGAAGCATTCATGGATTGAAATATGCAAGGCACTCCTAGAAGCTGCGGAAACCTTGAAGGTGAAGTGTTAGGTGTGAAGAGTGAGTGGTGAGGCCATCTCACTTGAGCTAGGGAGAATTTTGAACACTACAAAAAAACTTGTATATAGTGGCGGTTATAATATGGCGGTTATTAAAAACCGCCACAATTAGCTGTATAATACGACAGCTTCATAACCGCCATAATTTTCCTTCGAAATGTGGCACGTAGAACCGCCACAATTATCCTTCGAAATTGATCCTGCCGCTTGACTCGAACGTGGAGGACTGCCTCGTCACTCCTTCGTCTGGCCCTCTGTTCTGCAGGAACGCTCCAAGAACCACCGCCGGAACTCCAAACGCTGCCTGCAAAACACACAGATGGCGCCTCTAGCGGCCGTTGTAGCTCCGACGCTCAAGTCAGGCAACAGGAACACTAAAACTATATCTGAATCTCTCTGTGAGACCCGTGTGTGACTGAAACTCTCAGATGTGTGAGCAATGAGAATCTGTCAAAAACCTCCCCTTAATTCGTTAAGAGTTTCGCTTATATACCTGAGTTTTTCTCTCTCCTAACGGTTATTCCTCTTGACACGTGGATAACATCTGGTCGTACACGTGTCATCATCTAGAGTGTCTGCAGCTGAAACGTTACTTCCACTGTGCCCCTGCGACTAAGTTATCCACACAGGGAGTAGCTTAGTACACAGGCTACTCTGGGCGCAACCTTAACATGGCGAGCTGGTTAACCCTGGGCATTGCAGCTCACATTACACATGGTGGCAGATATGCCACTTATCCTCTGTACTTAGACCATACAACAAGTGCATGCCAAGTCTTCTCAAACACCCGGCGATGTGCTCTTTTGGCGACTTGCTGACCACCTGATCTCCCAACCTTAACACACGGCGATCATGTGTAATCTGGGCGATTACTGATCCTTACCGACGATGACTACTCAAGGCGATAGGCGATTACTCACCTCAAGGCGATAGGCGATTACTCATCATCACAGGCGAGAGGCGATTACCATTCTGAGTGATCGCCTCCCTGATTCGCCTGCTATCCTCTACCACGTGTTACCCTGTGAATGGTCCACGTGGTCAACTGCTGCTGATGTCATCCACTACCGATGACCGACCGGAACACAAGCCCCCCAGTCTCGAGCTGTGAACTTGTTCTCAGCGAAGAGACTAAGAAATCGTCTTCTGGCGGTCTACAGGAGCGCACACTCTGGTACTAACACTGTTTCATCCCTTCTTCTTCGCCTTCAAACATTCAAAGCATCTCTCTGGATCATGTAGAGATTCACCTTCTCTGTTTTCTTCTTCTCAAACGCACTGGAGTTCGCTGCGTTTCTTCTCTTTAACTCTCTGCATGTGACTAACTGTTAACTAGCTTAGGCTTTAGCGCGATCTACCTGCAACCCCTCAAACTTGGCCTCTGACTTGATCGCGGCTAACTGTTGCCTTAGCATTGCCTTCAACATAACTTTGTGCTGGATGACTGACTTAACGGGCCTAAACGCTTCGGCTTCACGCAGCAGAACTTGCTTCTACCACCGACCACCGACTAGCATGTTAGCGCACCACCGATCAGTCATCGTGCTTCTGGCTTCGCTGCACTTCTCTGCCACACCAGCGCTGAGTGCGTAGAGGGTCTGAACACCAACTATGACACCTGTGTTTTGGGGAAGAAAAGTTCTTCTCGATGACCCCTCTTGTCCCAACCTTGCTGTAAGAAGTCGTGGGTGAGGTCTTGCTTCTCTCACCTCAGCGTAGCTGTAAAAAGTAGAGGGAAGGGACTTGGCTCTCTCGCCTCAACCTTGCTGTAAAAAGCAAAGGGAAGAGGACTTTTCCTCATGCCTCAGCCTCGCTGTACAAAGTCGAGGTGAGGACTTGGTTCTCTCGCCTCAACCTTGCTGTAAGAAGCAAAGGGAGAGGACTTTCTCTCTTGCCTCAGCCTCGCTGTACAAAGTCGAGGTGAGGACTTGGTTTTCTCGCCTCAACCTTGCTGTAAGAAGCAAAGGGAGAGGACTTTCTCTCTTGCCTCAGCCTCGCTGTACAAAGTCGAGGTGAGGACTTTCACTCGCCTGCACCTCGCTGTACAAAGTCGAGGGAGGACTTTCTTCTTTCTCGCCTACACTCGCTCAAAGGCAAGGAGGTCTTCCTCTGTTGCCTACACTTGCTCAAAGGCAAGGAGGACTTCCTCTGTTCTCGCCTGCACTTGCTCAAGGGCAAGGAGGACTTCCTTTGTTCTCGCCTGCACTTGCTCAAGGGCAAGGAGGACTTCCTCTGGTGCCTGCACTTGCTCAAAGGCAAGGAGGACTTCCTCTGGTGCCTGCACTTGCTCAAAGGCAAGGAGGACTTCCTCTAGTGCCTGCACTTGCTCAAAGGCAAGGAGGTCTTTCTCTGGTGCCTGCACTTGCTCAAAGGCAAGGAGGACTTCCTCTGTTCTCGCCTGCACTTGCTCAAAGGCAAGGAGGTCTTCCTCTGTTGCCTACACTTGCTCAAAGGCAAGGAGGACTTCCTCTGTTCTCGCCTGCACTTGCTCAAAGACAAGGAGGACTTCCTCTGTTCTTGCCTGCTCTTGCTCAAGGGCAAGGAGGACTTCCTCTGGTGCCTGCACTTGCTCAAAGGCAAGGAGGACTTCCTCTGGTGCCTGCACTTGCTCAAAGGCAAGGAGGTCTTCCTCTGTTTTCGCCTGCACTTGCTCAAAGGCAAGGAGGACTTCCTCTGGCCTCAACCTTGCTGTATAAAGCAGAGGAAGAGGACTTTCTCTTGCCTCAACCTTGCTGTATAAAGCAGAGGAAGAGGACTTTCTCTTGCCTCAACCTTGCTGTATAAAGCAGAGGAAGAGGACTTTCTCTCGCCTCAACCTTGCTGTATAAAGCAGAGGTGAGGACTTTCTCTGTTGCCTCAACCTTGCTGTAAAAAGCAAAGGAAGAGGACTTTCTCTCGCCTCAACCTTGCTGTATAAAGCAGAAGTGAGGACTTTCTCTGTTGCCTCAACCTTGCTGTAAAAAGCAAAGGAAGAGGACTTTCTCTCGCCTCAACCTTACTGTATAAAGCAGAGGTGAGGACTTTCTCTGTTGCCTCAACCTTGCTGTAAAAAGCAAAGGAAGAGGACTTTCTCTCGCCTCAACCTTGCTGTATAAAGCAGAGGTGAGGACTTTCTCGTGGGTGCACGCTCCCAGGGGGGCGCCAGGCGTGGCTGTCTAAGCGCACACACTGGGCGCGCCCTGCCTGCATTGCCTCTGTTAGAAAAGATGGCTTTAAACTAGAGGGGGGGTGAATTGTTTAAAGAGGTTTTCGCAAACTTTTCCAAGCTAGAATGAATATCTTTCAGAAATCAAATGATTAAGCAATTCAGTTTGCCAAAACAGCAAGCAAAACAGCACTGCCAGGAAAACAATCGGTTGTTTCTTCGAAACAATCGGTTGTTTATACCAGCAAACAACAAACAAACTGAAATTAAAGAGTTAGGGATAGAGAGATTGTACACAGTTGTTTATACTGGTTCACTCCAACCCAGAGCTACATCCAGTCTTCTCAAAAACCCTGAGGAAATCCACTAAGCAATCAACACTAGATTACTTACACACAACCAAGAAAGTGACCTTGAACACCCTCAAGAAACACACTTTCCTTGGTCAGCACACCACACTAAGAAAGCTGATCTTGATCCCCTCAAGAACACACAACTCTTCTTAGCAACAGCACAAAACGAATGTTCACAGAATTATAAGGATTACACTTTTTACAGAAGCAATCTGAAATCAATACAAGAGAATCCTATCTCAGCACTTTGATCAACCAAAACACTAAGCAATCTCCAACTCTTAGAAAAACTTTCACAATTCACTTAGATTCTTCTTACTCAAACTGTTTTTCTGTATATATATAAAGAAGATGTTTGTAAACAAATCTTAACAAACTCTTAATTGCTTTAGAAAGATTGGTCAAAGCATTTAATGACTGGAGCGTATGAATTAAAACCATTTAGAGCTCAGTCAAAGTCAAAACTGTTTTCTGTTATAAAAACATAACAAACAATCGATTGTTTCCTCGAATCAATCAGTTGTTTTGTTACTTAACCAATTTTCACATTTCAAAACAGTTTTCAAAACACCTAAGCTTAAACAATCGGTTGTTTCGATAAAACAATCGGTTGTTTTAACTCAGTTTGAAAAAAACACTTTACTTTGTTTGAAAGTTGAGATGCTTGAGCTTTAGATTCAATCAAAGGTTGAGTTACACAACTCAAACTACCCAGATCCTAACTAGACCAGCACAGCAAAAGCTTCATCATCCTTCAAAGGATTTGGATTCTTCAAAACCTTGAACACCACTTGGTTCAACAATCTCCCCCTATTTGATGAAGACAAATCCCTGATGCTTGATCCCAAATGCTTATGTTGTTCTGATTGAATCTGAAGCAGTTCCTGCAACTGAACTTTTAGCAGACATAGAACTTCTGATATTTTGTTAGAATATATACACACAGTTTAAGGCTTAAACAATTAATATCAGTAAAAACAGCTAAAAGCAGTCTTAAACAGGCATATAAGCAAACAAGCATAAAATCTCCCCCTATTTGTCTTCACAAATAGACAAATATAAGAGATAAAGCCATAAAAAGTTCATATTACATCAGAATTATAAAAGCAACAGCAGAAGGAAAGAAAGGAAAACCAAACTTCAACAGCAGCAAAAACAATCGATTGTTTCGACAATCCAATCGGTTATTTTTCTTCATTCTTCCTTATCTCCAAACTGAAGATCAAAAATTTGGTTCTGAACAGCCTCAATTTGTTCATCCAGGCTCATGAACCTTGCATCCATGTTGTCAAACCTGGTATCAAACCTCTGGAAATTGCTAACACACAGATCATGGAGGTTTCTTTGATTTTCAGCAAAGCTATCCATCCTATTCATCATGAACCTTTCAAAAGGTGACATTGATTGAATCCTTTCTTCTGGATGTTCAGCAGCCGCACTGGGTCCAGCATCTTGAAACCCTCCTGTTGGATCTTCATGTTCAACATCCATATCTGTAGGTTCTTCTTGAGCAGCACCACTAGAGGAGGCACCATGATCACCATCCTTGCTTACCCATTTTCCACCTATTTTTGTAAATCCCATCTTGCTGAGTGATCCATTGTTCAACTCTTGAGTTGACTTGACCAGCTCAGAAGTCTCATCTTCCAGATTAACTTCAAAATAGTTTAGGAATTTAGATATCAAAATAGCATAGGGATAGTGATAGTCACCCAACCTCATTGCTTTTTGCATGTGCTCTTTGATGATGTGGATCCAATTTAGCTTGACTTTCTTGGTGATGCAGAAGATGTAAACCAGATCTTCTTAAGTCAAAACAGAATGGTTGCTCCCCCTTGGAGTTAGAATCCATGTCACAATGAGAGCAAGCAACCTCTCATCCAGTTTCAATCCTCCAACTGAGCATGCACTCACTTGAGCTTGAGTGTTTTTCAAACAGCTTCTGTAAAACTGAATTTTGTTGAAATCCTCCACCACACCAAGATTGCCTTTGCTGATTCGCAGTCCAGAAAACTTGAGTCCAGCAACAGCAGCCCAAACCTCATGGGTTATCTCCATGTCCACACCTTTTACATGAGAAACTAGGTTGTTTCTCTCAAATTTCAAATTGGTGTAGAAGACCTTCACCAAGTCTGGATATATGTTGCCCTTCATCTCCAGAAACCTTCTGAGATACTGATCTTTGAGAAGTTTCCTCACATTGTCCAGCTTTTGACTTTTCAGCCAATCAAAACTCACAACCTTGGGGTTGTTGATTTTCTTGAGACTTGTCTCATATCTATATTTTTCTATGAGATCTTTATCTCCAGAAAACCATCCTTCCAGCCTTCCTCCAGACCTTACAGCTCTGGTTTTGATTCTTCCAGAAGTGGGAGGAGTTGATTCCATGGCAGCAGAGATGAGAAAACAGAGGGCAGCTCTTCTTTACAGATTTTCTCAAGAGATGGTGCAAGAGATGTTGCAAGAGATGTTGCAATTGGTTGTTCATCTGCACCTGATTTTATAAACATCCGAAAACCAATTTATGAATAATTCCATTCAATGGGTACCTGATTTTCAGAGAGAGAAGACTGTTCTGCACAGAACATGTCAAAAAAACCTGAAAATCACATGGTCTTCATATGTGGACTTTGACTAGTCATTAAGGCACTTGAATTTCCAAGATTTTGGAATATTTTCCTTTATGATAGTTGTAACTTCTTTTCTGAACTTGTTCAGCATTCAATCATAGTACCATTGACCAAGATTCTCTATTTGAAATGATCTGCAACGAATAGAAATCCAAAAATAGAATTAAATCAATTTTCTCACAGTGCTGTCAGACCCAAAACAATCGGTTGTTTCGAAGAAACAATCGGTTGTTTTTCTGCAGTAGTTAAAACTTGATTTTAAGAAATTTTAACAAAAAACAGAAGCAGATAACAACAGATAACATTGACCAAAGAGGGATTAATCACAGGAAAGAACTTTAATACTAAAATAGAGGACAGTAAAAGAAAAAACTCATCCTTGTGTTGTTTCTTCAATGAGCCAATTGCTTGTTGATCAAGAAGGCTTCTTTTCATTGAATTGACCTTCTGCAAAGCATTGATTCAGCTTCAATGATTGCCCTTTGTCTTTAACAGTCTAACCAGTTGGCTCAGCTCCTCTTTTTCTATTTATTTTCCTGCACAAACATTAGTTCAAGCAACAAGATTTGGTCCTTTCACAAATGTGGGTCCAATTGGTTTCTTTTTCACACTTGGAACCTCACATCCTTTAGGGATCCATTTCATGTAGCCTCTTGGAACAGAAAACTTTCTTATTTTGCAGAATCTAACCGAATGGCCCTTTTTCATGCAATAAAAGCATGTAACAATCGATTGTTTCGTCTTAACAATCGGTTGTTTTTCTGGTTTTCTTAAAAAACTTTTTGAAAACCTATCTTGCTTGTTCTGTGGATTGAAGCCTAAACCAGCCTTTCCAAAAACACAACTTTGAGATGCCAAGACATTCTCAAAGTTTGATTTCCCTTTTGAAAGCTTGTCCACAGTTTCAACAAGATATTGAACCTTTTTCTCAAGATTTTCACAATTTTCACAAATGAGAGTATCACACTTACAAGAGGTGTTTTTGAAATGATTTTCCTGTTAGGAAAGATGGCTTTAAACTAGAGGGGGGGTGAATTGTTTAAAGAGGTTTTCGCAAACTTTTCCTAGCTAGAATGAATATCTTTCAGAAATCAAATGATTAAGCTATTCAGTTTGCCAAAACAGCAAGCAATACAGCACTGCCAGGAAAACAATCGGTTGTTTCTTCCTCTGGGAGACGACCGATGTCTTCCCTGGCAACGCCCTCATAACTCTCGCGCCCTGGCTACGTCCACATGCATCGCGCCCTGGCGATGCCCGCATGCCTCTCGCGCCTTGGCCACGTCCACATGCCTCGCGCCCTGGCAATGCCCGCATGCCTCTCGCGCCTTGGCCACGTCCACATGCCTCGCGCCCTGGCAATGCCCGCATGCCTCGCGCCCTGGCAATGCCCGCATGCCTCGCGCCCGCGCGATGCCTGCATGCCTCTCGCGCCCGCACGATGCCTGCATGCCTCGCGCCCTGGCGACGTCCACCTGGCGCTCAAGTGTAGCAGGCGACCGGCGATCTCATAGCCTTCTAAACTTAACTTTTCCTCCCTTTTTAAATAAAACATACATAGAATTCTTTTAAAATATAACCCTTTTTATTCCAATTCAATTTTACAGGTCCTTACACATCACACAAGCAGAGGCTTCATCATCCTTCAAAGGATTTGGATTCTTCAAAACCTTGAACTCCACTTGGTTCAACAATCTCCCCCTATTTGATGAAGACAAATCCCTGATGCTTGATCCCTGATGCTTGTGTTGATCTGATTAAATCTGAAGCAGTTCCTGCAAACGAACTTTTAGCAGACATAGAACTTCTGATATTTGGTTAGAAAAAAAAAAATACACAGTTAAAGCTTAAACAATTAATATCAGAAAAAACAGCTAAAAGCAGTCTTAAACATGCATCTAAGCAAACAAGCATAAAATCTCCCCCTATTTGTCTTCACAAATAGACAAATATAAGAGATAAAGCCATGAAAAGTTCATATTACATCAGAATTATAAAAGCAACAGCAGAAGGAAAGAAAAGAAAATCAAACTTCAACAGCAGCAAAAACAATTGATTGTTTCGACAATCCAATCGGTTGTTTTTCTTCATTCTTCCTTATCTCCAAACTGAAGATCAAAGATTTGGTTCTGGACTGCTTCAATTTGTTCATCTAGGCTCATGAACCTTGCATCTATGTTGTCAAACCTGGTATCAAACCTCTGGAAATTGCTAACACACAAATCATGGAGGCTTCTTTGGTTTTCAGCAAAGCTATCCATCCTATTCATCATGAACCTTTCAAAAGGTGACATTGATTGAATCCTTTCTTCTGGATGTTCAGCAGCTGCACTGGGTTCAGCATCTTGAAATCCTCCTGTTGGATCTTCATGTTCAACATCCATATCTGTAGGTTCTTCTTGAGCAGCACCACTAGAGGAGGCACCATGATCACCATCCTTGCTTACCCATTTTCCACTTATTTTTGTAAATCCCATCTTGCTGAGTGATCCATTGTTCAACTCTTGAGTTGACTTGACCAGCTCAGAAGTCTCATCTTCCAGATTAACTTCAAAATAGTTTAGGAATTTAGATATCAAAATAGCATAGGGATAGTGATAGTCACCCAACCTCATTGCTTTTTGCATGTGCTCTTTGATGATGTGAATCCAATTTAGCTTGACCTTCTTGCTGATGCAGAAGATGTAAACCAGATCTTCTTCAGTCAAAACAGAATGGTTGCTCCCCCTTGGAGTTAGAATCCATGTCACAATGAGAGCAAGCAGCCTCTCATCCAGTTTCAACCCTCCAACTGAGCATGCACTCACTTGAGCTTGAGTGTTTTTCAAACAGCTTCTGTAAAACTGAATTTTGTTGAAATCTTCCACCACACCAAGATTGCCTTTGCTGATTCGCATACCAGAAAACTTGAGTCCAGCAACAGCAGCCCAAACCTCATGGGTTATCTCCATGTCCACACCTTTTACTTGAGAAACTAGATTGTTTCCCTCAAATTTCAAATTGGTGTAGAAGACCTTCACCAAGTCTGGATATATGTTGCCCTTCATCTCCAGAAACCTTCTGAGATACTGATCTTTGAGAAGTTTCCTCACATTGTCCAGCTTTTGACTTTTCAGCCAATCAAAACTTACAACCTTGGGGTTGTTGATTTTCTTGAGACTTGTCTCATATCTATATTTTTCTATGAGATCTTTATCTCCAGAAAACCATCCTTCCAGCCTTCCTCCAGATCTTACAGCTCTGGTTTTGATTCTTCCAGAAGTGGGAGGAGTTGATTCCATGGCAGCAGAGATGAGAAAACAGAGGGCAGCTCTTCTTTACAGTTTTTCTCAAGAGATGGTGCAAGAGATGTTGCAATTGGTTGTTCATCTGCACCTGATTTTATAACCATCCAAAAACCAATTTATGATTAAATCCATTCAATGGGTACCTGATTTTCAGAGAGAGAATACTGTTCTACACAGAACATGTCAGAAAAAGCTGAAAAACACATGGTCTTCACATGTGGACTTTGACTAGTCATTAAGGCACTTGAATTTCCAAGATTTTGGAATATATTCCTTTATGATAGTTGTAACTTCTTTTCTGAACTTGTTCAGCATTCAATCACAGTATCATTGACCAAGATTCTCTATTTGAAATGATCTGCAACGAATAGAAATCCAAAAAAAAAGAATTAAATCAATTTTCTCACAGTGCTGTCAGACCCAAAACAATCGGTTGTTTCGAAGAAACAATCGGTTGTTTTTCTGCAGCAGTTAAAACTTGATTTTAAGAAATTTTAACCAAAAACAGAAGCAGATAACAACAGATAACATTGACCAAAGAGGGATTAAACACAGGAAAGAACTTTAATACTAAAAATAGAGGACAGTAAAAGAAAAAAACTCATCCTTGTGTTGTTTCCTCAATGAGCCAATTGCTTGTTGATCAAGAAGGCTTCTTTTCATTGAATTGACCTTCTGCAAAGCATTGATTCAGCTTCAATGATTGCCCTTTGTCTTTAACAGTCTAACCAGTTGGCTCAGCTCCTCTTTTTCTATTAAATTTCCTGCACAAACATTAGTTCAAGCAACAAGATTTGGTCCTTTCACAAATGTGGGTCCAATTGGTTTCTTTTTCACACTTGGCACCTCACATCCTTTAGGGATCCATTTCATGTAGCCTCTTGGAACAGAAAACTTTCTTATTTTGCAGAATCTAACCGAATGGCCCTTTTTCATGCAATAAAAGCATGTAACAATCGATTGTTTCGTCTTAACAATCAGTTGTTTTTCTGGTTTTCTTAAAAAACTTTTTGAAAACCTATCTTGCTTGTTCTGTGGATTGAAGCCTAATCCAGCCTTTCCAAAAGCACAACTTTGAGATGCCAAGACATTCTCAAAGTTTGATTTCCCTTTTGAAAGCTTGTCCACAGTTTCAACAAGATATTGAACCTTTTTCTCAAGATTTTCACAATTTTCACAAATGAGAGTATCACACTTACAAGAGGTGTTTTTGAAATGATTTTCAATCTTTTCAAAATCAATTTTTGCTTTTCTCAGATCCTCTTCAAGTGATTTAACTCTCTTTTCAAGCCCATTGTTAAGATCTCTCAATCGGTTGTTTGAAAGCACCAATCGATTAGCTTCATCATGTGTTTCTTGAAAAGCTTCAAGCAATTCACAATAATTTTGTTCATTTAAGGAAGCACACGAACTTACCTCACTTGAACTGCTTGAATCATCATCATCTTCAGCAATCAAACATAGGTTTGCTTTCTCATCTTCACTTGATGAAGAACTTGATGATGATACCTCATTTTCATCCCAAGCTATGTAGGCTCTCTTTGTCTTGCCTTTCTTCTCCTTGTAGCTTGCCTTTTTCTCCTTGCTTGTGTTGGGACAGTCTCCTTTATGTGACCTTGCTCACCACAACCAAAACAAGTATAGTTATTTGAATTTAAATCATTGGATTTCTTGTTTCCATACCTATCCTTGTTGTTGTCTTTGTTGCGGTTTCTCTTTAGGAATTTGCTGAATTTTCTTGACAGCAAACTCAGATTTTCCTCATCACTATCATCACTTGAATCTTGCTTTCCCTTGTGTTTGGATGCTTTCAAGGCTATGCTCCTTGTGTGCTTATCTTGATTCTCTTGAACATTGAGTCTATTCATCTCTAGCTCATGTTCCCTAAGCTTTCCAAACAAAGAAGCAACACTTAAGGATGTTAGATCTTTAGATTCAGAAATAGCAGTTACCTTTGGTTGCCATGCTCTATCAAGACATTTCAAGATCTTGATGTTTAGCTCTTCTTTGTCAAAAGTCTTGTCTAGGCTCATAAGGTGATTGATGATATGAGTAAACCTTTTCTGTACTTCAGCAATTGTTTCACCTTTAAGCATTCTGAACATTTCATACTCTTGGATTAGAGCATGCTTTCTAGCTCTTTTAACTTCATTTGTTCCTTCATGAGTGACCTCCAAAGTATCCCACATTTCCTTTGATGATTTACATTGTGATACCCTGAAAAACTCATCAGAATTTAAAGCAGAGGTTATAATATTTTTGGCAATGCAATCAAATTTGGCCTTTTTGCTTTCTGCATCAGTCCATTGAGACCATGGCTTCTCAATGACAGAACCATCTTTTTCAAACTTTGGTATAAAAGGACCATTTTCAATTGCATCCCAAATTCCTTTGTCAAGAGATTCCATGAATATTTTCATTCTAACTTTCCAAAACTGGTAATTCAAACCACAGAACAAGGGTGGTCTGTTTATTGAAGCACCTTCCCCAAAAGGTAGTCTATCAGCCATTTTAAAAGATTTTAGGATCAACTTGAATGACTTTCAAGAACCAAGCTCTTGATGCCAATTGTTAGGAAAGATGGCTTTAAACTAGAGGGGGGGTGAATTGTTTAAAGAGGTTTTCGCAAACTTTTCCAAGCTAGAATGAATATCTTTCAGAAATCAAATGATTAAGCTATTCAGTTTGCCAAAACAGCAAGCAATACAGCACTGCCAGGAAAACAATCGGTTGTTTCTTCGAAACAATCGGTTGTTTATACCAGCAAACAACAAATAAACTGAAATTAAAGAGTTAGGGATAGAGAGATTGTACACAGATGTTTATACTGGTTCACTCCAACCCAGAGCTACATCCAGTCTTCTCAGAAACCCTGAGGAAATCCACTAAGCAATCAAACCCAGATTACTTACACAACAACCAAGAGAATGACCTTGAACCCTTCAAGACACACACTCTCCTTGGTCAACACTGAGATCTCTGATCTTGAATACCTCAAGGTCACACAGACAATCTCAGCAACGTATACAGAAAAGATTCAATAGTTTACAGAATTACACTTGTTACAGATGAGATCTGAAATCAATACAAGTGAAAAACCTATCCCAATACTTCAATCAATCTCTCAAGCACTTCAGCAATCTCTTTTTCAGTTCTTAGTACTTTTTTTTTTTATATCTTTTTCAAAAACAAAAAAGCTTATATAATACAGATCTTCTGATTATAAAAGGAAAGATTGTTTATCCATGATTTCTCTCAAAAAGATTGGTCAAAGCATTTAATGACTGGAGCGTATACAGTTTCAAATCATTTAAAGCTCAGTCAAAGAAAACAGTTTTTCTGTTATGGTTCCAAAACAAACAATCAATTGTTTCCTCGAATCAATCGGTTGTTTTGTTACTTAACAGTTTTCTCCAATCAAAAACAGTTTTCAAAACTTTCTCAAAACATCTAAGTATAAACAATCGGTTGTCTCGACAGAACAATCGGTTGTTTCAACTTAGTTTGAAAAACACTTTGTTTCATTAAAGATTGAGATGCTTTTTGCTTTGAGATTAAATCTAATATTGGTTTACACTTTGAACTACCCCAGAACAAAACTATAAAGCAGCACAGCAGCATCACACAAGCAGAGGCTTCATCATCCTTCAAAGGATTTGGATTCTTCAAAACCTTGAACTCCACTTGGTTCAACATTTCCATCTTTTCAAAATCAATTTTTGCTTTTCTCAGATCCTCTTCAAGTGATTTAACTCTCTTTTCAAGCCCATTGTTAAGATCTCTCAATCGGTTGTTTGAAAGCACCAATCGATTAGCTTCATCATGAGTTTCTTGAAAAGCTTCAAGCAATTCACAATAATTTTGTTCATTTAAGGAAGCACAAGAACTTACCTCACTTGAACTGCAAGCATCATCATCATCCTCAGCCACTAAACATATGTTGGCTTTTTCATCTTCACTTGATGAGGAACTTGATGAAGACACTTTATTTTCATCCCAAGCTATATAGGCTCTTTTTGTCTTGCCTTTCTTCTCCTTATAGCTTGTCTTTTTCTCCTTGCTCTTGTTGGGACAATCTGCCTTTATGTGACCTTGCTCACCACAACCAAAACAAGTATAGTTATTTGAATTTAAATCATTGGATTTCTTGTTTCCATACCTATCCTTGTTGTTGTCTTTGTTGCGGTTTCTCTTTAGGAATTTGCTGAATTTTCTTGACAGCAAACTCAGATTTTCCTCATCACTATCATCACTTGAATCTTGCTTTCCCTTGTGTTTGGATGCTTTCAAGGCTATGCTCCTTGTGTGCTTATCTTGATTCTCTTGAACATTGAGTCTATTCATCTCTAGCTCATGTTCCCTAAGCTTTCCAAACAAAGAAGCAACACTTAAGGATGTTAGATCTTTAGATTCAGAAATTGCAGTTACCTTTGGTTGCCATGCTCTATCAAGACATTTCAAGATCTTGATGTTTAGCTCTTCTTTGTCAAAAGTCTTGTCTAGGCTCATAAGGTGATTGATGATATGAGTAAACCTTTTCTGTACTTCAGCAATTGTTTCACCTTTAAGCATTCTGAACATTTCATACTCTTGGATTAGAGCATGCTTTCTAGCTCTTTTAACTTCATTTGTTCCTTCATGAGTGACCTCCAAAGTATCCCACATTTCCTTTGATGATTTACATTGTGATACTCTGAAAAACTCATCAGAATTTAAAGCAGAGGTTATAATATTTTTGGCAATGCAATCAAATTTGGCCGTTTTGCTTTCTGCATCAGTCCATTGAGACCATGGCTTCTCAATGACAGAACCATCTTTTTCAAACTTTGGTATAAAAGGACCATTTTCAATTGCATCCCAAATTCCTTTGTCAAGAGATTCCATGAATATTTTCATTCTAACTTTCCAAAACTGGTAATTCAAACCACAGAACAAGGGTGGTCTGTTTATTGAAGCACCTTCCCCAAAAGGTAGTCTATCAGCCATTTTAAAAGATTTTAGGATCAACTTGAATGACTTTCAAGAACCAAGCTCTGATACCAATTGTTA
This sequence comes from Phaseolus lunatus, assembly GCA_013389735.1. Classification (NCBI taxonomy): domain Eukaryota; kingdom Viridiplantae; phylum Streptophyta; class Magnoliopsida; order Fabales; family Fabaceae; genus Phaseolus; species Phaseolus lunatus. The sequence goes on along the minus strand of CM023861.1, from coordinate 19,253,256 downwards.
GAAAAGATGGCTTTAAACTAGAGGGGGGGTGAATTGTTTAAAGAGGTTTTCGCAAACTTTTCCAAGCTAGAATGAATATCTTTCAGAAATCAAATGATTAAGCAATTCAGTTTGCCAAAACAGCAAGCAAAACAGCACTGCCAGGAAAACAATCGGTTGTTTCTTCGAAACAATCGGTTGTTTATACCAGCAAACAACAAACAAACTGAAATTAAAGAGTTAGGGATAGAGAGATTGTACACAGTTGTTTATACTGGTTCACTCCAACCCAGAGCTACATCCAGTCTTCTCAGAAACCCTGAGGAAATCCACTAAGCAATCAACACTAGATTACTTACACACAACTAAGAAAGTGACCTTGAACACCCTCAAGAAACACACTTTCCTTGGTCAGCACACCACACTAAGAAAGCTGATCTTGATCCCCTCAAGAACACACAACTCTTCTTAGCAACAGCACAAAACGAATGTTCACAGAATTATAAGGATTACACTTGTTACAGAAGCAATCTGAAATCAATACAAGAGAATCCTATCTCAGCACTTTGATCAACCAAAACTCAAAGCAATCTCCAACTCTTAGAAAAAATTTCACAATTCACTTAGATTCTTCCTACTCAAACTGTTTTTCTGTATATATATAAAGAAGATGTTTGTAAACAAATCTTAACAAACTCTTAATTGCTTTAGAAAGATTGGTCAAAGCATTTAATGACTGGAGCGTATGAATTAAAACCATTTAGAGCTCAGTCAAAGTCAAAACTGTTTTCTGTTATAAAAACATAACAAACAATCGATTGTTTCCTCGAATCAATCGGTTGTTTTGTTACTTAACCAATTTTCACATTTCAAAACAGTTTTCAAAACACCTAAGCTTAAACAATCGGTTGTTTCGATAAAACAATCGGTTGTTTTAACTCAGTTTGAAAAAAACACTTTACTTTGTTTGAAAGTTGAGATGCTTGAGCTTTAGATTCAATCAAAGGTTGAGTTACACAACTCAAACTACCCAGATCCTAACTAGACCAGCACAGCAAAAGCTTCATCATCCTTCAAAGGATTTGGATTCTTCAAAACCTTGAACACCACTTGGTTCAACAGCCTCATTGCGCGTTCACCGACTTCCCGACCGGCGAGGACCTCTTCTTCTGGAATCATACGAGGTGCATGCTTAACGCTCTCGCTGGGAACTTGGGTCCCAGCTTAACACGTGTTAGCAAGACCCCGATGACCATGCACCGACCGAGTACTCACTCTTTACATGCACCGACGGCTGATCGTGGTCTGCATGCACTGATGGCTGATCGCGCTCTACTTCCCAGCGCTTATCTGGGGGCTGATCTGCGGGTGGTGGCCACTTGGTAACTCACCACCGATCACCTGGTCTTGCACCTGGGGCAAGGGGAACTTTAAACTGGGAACACTCGCACACTTTATGTACTGAAAATCTTTTATTGGGTGGCATCGTTAAAAAGAGTGCCCCTGATCTGCTCAACTGTTTTAATACACTAAGCATGTGTACAGCGCGATAGCGCATCTACTTTACAACTTAACGAAAGCAGGAAAGAAGCGTGTAGCATCCTGGGTTCTGGGAATAGTCGTTACGTCCAGAGTCACCAGCCGACAAGCTCCATTCTCCAACGTCTCAACCACTCTGGATGGGGTCTCCTTTAACCGGCGATGACCGCGCTGGCGATGCTCACACGTGGGGCGATCATGCCTTCCGCTTCAGCTCTGGGAGCCCCCCCAGTGTAGCCTCTTCCATCACCTCACCTCCCCAAACACAGGGAGTTCATGCTGCTGGTCGCCTTCCTGGGACCCCGAAGCGCGATCACCTTGTGCCTTCTGCAGGTAATCGGTCAGGAATCCTGTCTCCACCAACTCAGCAAGCTGACGCCCCAACGCCAGGCAGTTACGGAGTGTATGTCCATAAGCTTGATGGAATTCACACCACTCATCCTTCCTCCCTCCAAGTACCCTGTCGGTTTTCTCTGCCACAGCAGGGATGGCGATCAGCTCCGCCAAACTCATCATGAAATTATACCTGGGGGGTGCGTTGCTTGCACGCCCCCTGTTCTGGTCCTTCCTTGGTGCATAAGGGCGAGACCTTCTCTGCTCCTTCCTCCCTTCCTTGACCTCATGCACCCGCGCCTGTTGATGTTGATTCCCCTAACCTCCACGTGGCTTCGACGGTGCAGCACTTCCTCTCTTCTCAGAGACCTCGGTCTCTGCTACTATGTGTGCCACCGCACGTCGTCGTATCTCGGTGAAGGTGGCAGGGTGGCTCTTGATGAGCGATTCACTGAAAGGACCAGGGAGGACACCTCTCTTGAACGCATGCACCAGCATGTCCTCGTCCTTGCTGGGCAATCTCACCACCTGCGCCCCAAAGCGATTGAGGTAGTCCCTCAACGGCTCCCCCTGATACTGGCGCACGTCAAACAGGTCGTAGGACACTACTGGCGCAGGTCGGTTAATGATGTACTGCTCCATGAACAGCTTCGCGAACTGATGGAAGGAAGTGACATGGCCCTCTAGCAGGCTCACGAACCACTCCATAGCCACTCCGCTCAGCGTGCTCATGAACATCTTGCAGTACACAGCATCTGAACCTCCAGTCAGCATCATCTGAGTGTGGAAGGCTGTCAGGTGTGCTTCTGGATCTTCTGCCCCCGTGAACGACGCTTTCAGTCCCACCAGATTGGGAGGCACCACCGTGTTCATGATTTCGGGGGAGAAAGGCATAGGGAATGCTCGCGGAGGCGACGGTGGCGTCGTCGTCCTCTCTTCAGCTGCGCGGTCCCTCTGCGCCTACAATTCCCTACGCAGCTCTTCATTCATACGGTTCAACTCTTTGTTTCTTCTTTGCGATGCAGTTAGCTCTGCACGCATCCTCTCTTGCTCAACTCTCGATTCCGCGACGCTATCTTGCAGCGCGCGCATCATCTCCACTACCTGCGCCATGGTAACAGCTCCTTCTTCAGCAGATGACGCAGGTGAGGTTTGCCTGGTTCTTCTACTCATCTCCTCTGCACTTTGACGTAACTTCAAGAAACCTCGACGAAATGATTAAGAAGCTCCAAGAAACTTCAAGAAACCTCAAGAAACTTCAAGAACTGCGACGTGGATGGGAACCAGATTTACACGGGCCCCACGGTGGGCGCCTAATGATCCTGCCGCTTGACTCGAACGTGGAGGACTGCCTCGTCACTCCTTCGTCTGGCCCTCTGTTCTGCAGGAACGCTCCAAGAACCACCGCCGGAACTCCAAACGCTGCCTGCAAAACACACAGACGGCACCTCTAGCGGCCGTTGTAGCTCCAACGCTCAAGTCAGGCAACAGGAACACTAAAACTATATCTCAATCTCTCTGTGAGACCCGTGTGTGACTGAAACTCTCAGATGTGTGAGCAGTGAGAATCTGTCAAAAACCTCCCCTTAATTCGTTAAGAGTTTCGCTTATATACCTGAGTTTTTCTCTCTCCTAACGGTTATTCCTCTTGACACGTGGATAATATCTGGTCGTACACGTGTCATCATCTGGAGTATCTGCAGCTGAAACGTTACTTCCACTGTGCCCCTGCGACTAAGTTATCCACACAGGGAGTAGCTTAGTACACAGGCTACTCTGGGCGCAACCTTAACATGGCGAGCTGGTTAACCCTGGGCATTGCAGCTCACATTACACATGGTGGCAGATATGCCACTTATCCTCTGTACTTAGACCATACAACAAGTGCATGCCAAGTCTTCTCAAACACCCGGCGATGTGCTCTTTCGGCGACTTGCTGACCACCTGATCTCCCAACCTTAACACACGGCGATCATGTGCAATCTGGGCGATTATTGATCCTTACCGGCGATGACTACTCAAGGCGATAGGCGATTACTCACCTCAAGGCGATAGGCGATTACTCATCATCACAGGCGAGAGGCGATTACCATTCTGAGTGATTGCCTCCCTGATTCGCCTGCTATCCTCTACCACGTGTTACCCTGTGAATGGTCCACGTGGTCAACTGCTACTGATGTCATCGACTACCGATGACCGACCGGAACAGAAATAAACGCTCTCCCGCGTTTCGTTCCCTCCGTATAATTTCCACATAATTGCCAAAATTTATTCCCTAAAACCTGCATTTTGTTACCTCCCTATAATTCCCACATAATTCCCAAAATTTATTCACTAAAACCTTTGAAAATCTCTATTCTCTTTGAAACCCTTTCTTCTTCTCTCTGCCACTCATTGTCTTCTCCCCACCGCTCTTTGCCTTCTCTTTGCCGTATCCACCATCTTCTCTCTGCAACTCATCGTCTTCTCTTCACCACTCACCATTTTCTCTTTGCCACATCCACTGTTAGTTTCGTTTGCGCTGGATTTTTCCAAAACAAACCCATTTTCTCCCTCTTTCACTCTCCACTCTCCATCATCTCTGCAAGTCCCTCCTTTGTTTCCTACATTTCCCACATTTCCTCAAATTTTTTATTTCCCAAAACCCTATTCTTATCTTCATTCCCAGATTGTCCAAAAATTTTCAAAAATCCTTTGAAAACCTATTCCCTAAATCCTTTGTTCCTTTGTCTTTCCCAATCTCCTTTCTTCGTTTAACCTAGCCATCACCTGCACCTTCATCGCAATCCATTTTTTGTCAGCCTCATCCATAGAGATCTTCTCACGATGATTCCCCACCATTAACTTGACCGCAAATCGTCAGCCTCACCGTTGGCCTCACTGATTTTGCTTCAAACACGACGTTAAGAGGTAAGCTTCCCTCACTATCAGCCTCACTCATGTTCAAATTGGGTTTTTTTAATGAAATCTGTGAATTATGTGCATTGTGGTCTCTGTAAAGTGAGTAAATTTCTGCATAGTCCACTTTGAGTTTAACCTTTCAGAAAGGTACATGCACTTTGCTCCCTGCTCTCTGTGCAGGCTAAGTCTCAACTTTTATCCTTCTTTCTTTTCTTTCCATTATTCATAGGCATTTTAAGGGGTGGTGGTGCAACAGTGGGGACAAAATTTAAGGTATAAAAGTTACGATGGCACAAACAGAAAGGGAGAAAAAGGGTGTTTGTCTTTTATGTTATCTTTTGCACTTGCCTTCTGTACAAAGGACTGTCATTTGAAACATGACAATTTTATATCTACATTATCTGCAACAGGAATTGTGGTTTCTTTACTTGGAAAGGTGATCCGGTCGGTCATCGGTAGGCGATGACGTCAGAAGCAGATGACCACGTGGGCCAATCACAGAGTGACGCGTGGCACGTAAAGGCAGATGAACCAGGGTGGAGATCGTTCAAGAACGGTGATCAGTGGTCAGCTACCGAGTGACCGCCACCAGCAGATCAGTTCCTACTTGAGCGCCTGGAAGAAGAGCGCGAGAAGGGATGAAGCACCGATCAGTCATCGGTGCGTTCAGAGTGATCTGTCATCGGTACATGCATTGTGATCAGTCATCGGTGCATGGAGAATGATCGGTCGTCGGGGGTTCCTTGTCAACACGTGTTAAACTGGGACCCAGGCTCCCAGCGAGAATGTTGCTCAAGGACCTCGCCTGATTCCATAAGCAGAGCACGAGGATGTGAAGAAGCACATCGGTCATCGGTGTGTGTTGAGGTGACATCGGCCGCGCGATGTGAACAACGCAATCGATGATCAGCAAAGCGCCCAGAGACAGTGAATGGCCTTAGTCGCGAGACAACCACGCATGAAGATGAGAAGACGCAGTTAAGTGCAGAATCCTGCTGGACGAGAACCCATCAAAGTTAGAGTCTCCCAGTGGGGTTGCATGTCTGCCACGTGGATGGTGAAGATGTTCCCAGAGAATAGGTAAGGCAGGTAGGCACAGAAGTCGAGGGGTCCAGAGGTACCCACGCGGCCTCCCCTGTCAGACCTGGCACTCAAGTGAAGAAGGCTGGCACGCAAAGCACCCTGGGGAGTGGAAACGGCACTGCAGAGTAATTAAGTGAACCTAGAGGTAGCCTGTAGGGGCTACGCAGGGTTTATATGAGGAAGAAGAACACCAAACCAGGTATGCAATCTTTACCTCAGACACACAACACAAATCCAAGGGCACTCAGTCTTCGAATCAAAGAGGACTGAGGGCACACACACGGTCTCACACAGAGAAACCTAAGAGAGACCTTTTGGTGTTCCCGTCGCCTGACTTGAGCGTCGGAGCTACAACGGCCGCTAGAGGCGCCGTCTGTGTGTTTTGCAGGCACCATTCGGAGTTCCGGTGAAGGTTCCTGGAGCCTCCTTGCAGAGCGCGCAGCAGATAGAACGTAAAACGAAGGAGTGACGAGGCAATCTCTCCACGCTTGAGTCCGCGGCGAGATCAAAAGGAAAGTGGGGCAGGTGACTTTTTGGTTCAGGATGTACTGGATGCTGGCTTACCCCCACAGATAGAATTTCCCCTTAAATCAGGTAACTCTTGTATATCCCTTGCATTTTATAACCCAATAAAGCACACCCTTGACATTTATGGGATTTTTGCCCAGACCTTTAGCTACACATTGTAGATTATGATTTCCCATTTGAGGACAGAAGAATATTTGGTGAATTGGCATCCCACTTTCCTGCATAAAGTGATGTTTCTGTTATCTGTTTAGTATTTGGTCAGAAGGATTTGTGCAGTTTGAAAATTATATTATTCATTGTCTGCAATCATAAATGGTCTTCTGTTTCCTTTTTCTTACATAGTCTCTTTCTATTTGATTGCATAAGATTTTAGTTGTATTTGTTGGAGTTAACGGAACAAATTTCTTATCTTTGTAAGTCATTAAACATAAATGAAAATAGCAACTTAGCCACTCACATTCTTGCATGTATAAACATGCAAAGAGTCAACTAGCTCTGTATTTAAATATGGTAGCTCATAGTTCTGGTCTAAACATGGTACAATAATTAATCTTAAATTTGCAGAGATCAAGTATTTGGAAGCTAATCCTGTCTTGGTCTCTTATCTATGAAAGAACTTCGCCACTCCCTATCAAGCAAACCTAACTAACTCAGGTTTTTAATATCTCATGTGCATGAGGGGTTTAAGAATGTGGCCGGTTAATTAACATATTTAGTATAATTTAGAAATACACAATTAAAGGTATGATCTGAGAAATAGTATGATGATGTAATTGAGGTATTTTGCTTGATCTGTAATATAACTCGTGGACAAGCTGAGACATCACCAATTAAGCACCGAACCTAAATCTGTTCCCATTAAAGCTTTGTCCTATTACATGTACTCCATCATGTACCAATCTATTTATGTGGAAAAGAAATTAATTAAGAAGCATTTAATTTTTGTTAGGTTTTGGGTGATATCAAAGATTTGACTTGAATGGGTTAAAGCAGATGCTTCAATATGCTTTGGGGTATTCACAGGACCACGCACCACTGCATAAAAGTTCCCGTGTGGGATTGGCCAATTATAAAAATTGCGTGTTCTTTCCTTCACAACAATCACAATGTGTTCTATTGGTAGAATCAATTTGTTTGCTTTAATTTTAAAAAACACATAAATCATTTAAGAAAAAAAAATCGACTTTTTTTTTATCACTGTGATGTAACAGTATATATATGTCTTTTTATCTAATAATAAAAATTAAATAAATAAAAGTTACTTTTAGAAGTAATCTAAATGATTACAAAATCTAACAATTTCAGAAGTTTGTCAATAATTTTTTACTAAAATAATTATAAATTACTAAAAAAACAGAGGTTTTCAAAGACCGAAAACCAAAAAACCAGCTACCTCTCAAAACAATTAACCAAAACAAATCCCACCAAAGAGTCCAAATTATATTATCATTATTGATATGTATGTAACATCCTTATCTAATATTAAGGTAACTGATACGGTATACAATTTTTTTTTTATATTTGAGTTACTGGATAGTACATAGCTATTAGCTAGGTTCATTAGCTGGCAGCTTAATCTACTGCAGCAGAGGAAAACGATAGATGGATTGAACAAGTATATTTTTTTGGTCGGTTAACAAATCTGGTTCATAATAAATAATTATCAGCACACAGCTCCGACTAAAAGCTAATCTATCACATTATACTGAGGCCAATCTGTGATGTCATCGTATTTAGAATCTAGTTGATCAAAAAACTAACCATAATTAACATAACAGTTCCTCAATCGTATCAGATTTTCTTCTTTGTTGTTAATATAGTTTGGTTGCAGATTGCAACCCAACTCAGCAACTTACAAGCAAATACAAGGTAGATTATAGCTATAGGGAGCCCAATATTTTAAGATGAAAAATGAAAATGGAATCCTCATGAATAAACATGTGATTTTTGAAAATTAAGAAAATGTATATGACCATGGAAGGATTGGATAAATGTAGATTAAATTTAGAACTATCTCTGTATAAAGTTAGTTGTAGTTTATTCAATTTGATATTGTCTATACTTATTTGAAAATAATGTCATCAATCAATCAATGAAAAAAATAAAATAAAATAATGCATTATTTTTGCATATATTTATACTATTTTTTTAATTTAGAAAACGTTATTTGAGTGGTGAGATATCATTTTAACTATTCTATCCAATAACAACACTTCTCAATAAATAAAGAAGAAAACAACAAAAATAATCCATTTGTTTGCTTCAAAATACATATCCAATCCAACAACAATACATATAAGCTATCTGTAAGGATCTAGAAATTTATTTGGAATAGAAGTGGTATATTTTAAATGATTTATGAGTATGTTATTATTTAAAATGAAAAGAACTTGTAATAGAAATTCCATAGTAGTCAGACCTCGGACGTCGCCCAAGAGGTCTGAGGTCAGTATGGTAGAGGTCGGTCGGTTGAACATAGTGGGTTCCAGAAATCACATGTATCAAGGTGTGATTTGAACCTTAGATACGCCATGCATGCGGGATAAATGCGAAACTCTATGCTTTGGCATAAGAGATTGTCCTCAGTGTTGTATGCATTGGCGCGTGAGGAGTTAGTACCGACCTGTCCTCGGGTAGGAGAAGCTACCGACGTCACCGAGCCACGTGGGGCTGATAACACAGACGTGGAATAGTGAGTCGATGAGCCTTCAGCAGGGGTGACGAGGTGTCATCAGACATCGGTTGTCTGCCAGGGAGAGACATCGGTCGTCTGCCAGGGAGAGGCATCGGTTGTCTTCCAGGGAGAGACATCGGTCGTCTTCCAGGATGAGACATCAGTCGTCTTCCAGGATGAGACATCAGTCGTCTGCCAGGATGAGACATCGGTCGTCTGCCAGGGTGAGACATCGGTGGATAGTCATCGCGAGATCAATCATCGGTTCCTGGTCATCGGGGGTTCCTGTTATATGTAAGGACCCAGGAAATTTTATTGGAATAAAAGTGGTATATTTAAATAATTTCAGAAGAAGTTATTATTTAAAATACAAAGAGCTGGTAAATGAAGTTTCGTAGTAGCTGGACCTCGGAAGTCGCCCAAGATCTGGGGTCAGCTGGTAGAAGTCGGTCGGATGATGTGTGGATCAAGAAGAGTAAAGGAAGAAAAGTTAAGTTTAGAAGGCTATGAGATCGCCGGTCGCCTGCTACACATGAGCGCCAGGTGGACGTCGCCAGGGCGCGATGCATGTGGACGAAGCCAGGGCGCGAGGGTTATGAGGGCGTCGCCAGGGAAGACATCGGTCGTCCTCCAGGGCGAAGGAGAAATCGGTCGTCTTCCAGGGCGAAGGAGACATCGGTCGTCTTCCAGGGCGAAGGAGACATCGGTCGTCTTCCAGGGCGAAGGAGACATCGGTCGCTCGCTAGGATGAGTCAGTAGTGGAAAGTTATCGCGCGACGTCGGGTTTCACACAGAGTAAAGTGGGACCCAGACTCTCAGCATGAAACGTCCTGCACGCGCGCCACGTAGACAAAAAGGATGATTCAGAGTGGTGACATCAGAATGTTGGCATGCGCAGGAGACACTCGCGGTCGTACTGTTCAGAGCAGTGGCTGGCATGCACAAGCGACAACAGTGGCAGTACTGTTCAGAGCAGTGGTTCTCAGACTTCTTTGCAGAGTGGGTGGTGGCAGCTGCTTTTGGTGGATAAGTTGGTTTAAGATGCAGAAAACCCACTGCTGAGAGAAAGAAACGTTGCAGCCTTCAAAGAGAGAAAGAGTGAGTTACCTCCCTTCTCCTCCAGTTGCCTCCTTCGCGCTGCGATTCTAGCACCTTCACACGAGAGTACGACGAGCGACAGCCACCATTAGAGCACCTGGGCAGTCCTCTGCAAGTCCTTCAACCAGACGCAAAAACAGAGCCAAGGCGTTCTTCAAGCTTTGTTGGGTTTCGGAACTCTAGGTGTTTGCGCAAGTCCAGGTAAGGGAAGCTAGCCTTCATTTTCAATACAAGCCATAGTTTAGCTATTTCTGAAGTGAGGGCGACGTGGTCGCCGGTTTTCGTTTCATCTTTGTAAAATGCTCTGTTCTTATGTGTTTGGGCGACGTGGTCGCCGGTTTTATATACAGTCTTCGAAATACCTTGTTTTTGAACCAGATCGCCGGTTTTGGCGCTGTTTTACGAACTCCCCTGTTTTTGGTGTTGTTTTGAAACTGTTTGAGATGTAAATGTGATATTTGAAAACATGAACCTTGGAGCGAGTTTTGCTGTGATTGAAATCATTCCTTTAAGTGTTATGTGATGTGTTGGATGTGGTGAAAGTGGATCGAGGCATAGTATTTTCAGGAAAGAAAATACCGTGTAAGATCGTGTAGGATGTGCATTGATCGGTGATGTCTATAATGGGATTATCCTGACTCTCCTGAGATAATGGATTCATATAGATGAGGTTATGCAGGCGTTGAGAGTCGAAGGAGGTTCATATGTATGGGTGAGTCGTGTGAAACAGAACGAGCTCGGCTTGTCATATGGATTAACCCTGTCATACTGTGAGAATGGTGAACTTGAGATCGAGAATGTGTTGATGCGCATAGCTGTGGAAACATTACAACAGCTTGTATGACAGGTGCAGAATCTCTGAGTCTAGTCAATGCACGAGTCTTCCGGAAGTAGTGTCAAGTGTCTTGTGTGCTGGGTCAGTGGTGGTCTGACATGTGAAATGAGGAACTTGAAATTTATAGACACTTGATGCAGTATTGTGAAAATGAATGACTCTTGTGAATATTGTGGAATGTGTGATTTCTGGGCGATCAGGTGAAGAGTATTGAGAAAATCTATAACTTTACGTGAATATCTTGAAAATTGCTTACCCTGATTTTAATGTTCTTATTTAAACTCTCTTTAAAATATCTAGCTTACCCTGCGTGTTTTGCTCGTTGGCTGTTTTTCTCTTTAAACTGTGATGATCGTGTATAACTTACACGGGAGCAGATGATCTTCCAGGAAGTAGAGCTCCTTAGTGAGTGGTCGCCGGAAGGAGATCGCCTGATTTCTGTTCTGGTAGCCGATCGGCTGTTTTGGGTCCTCTGATAGGAGATTGGCCTCGTCCGATAGGAGATCAGTCTCTTCCGATAGGAGATCGCCTGCTTAGTTTTCTTACTGTAATTCGTTTATGTTTCTGGAAAATTTGACCGAATTTGTATTAAACTCCTTGTGAGGAGAAACTACATTTCATATATATATAATATTTTGTTCATAGAATCTATTTGTTACCTTTATTTTCATTATATACATTTGTATAGTATTTTGGCGGGATGTTACATTAATGGTATCAGAGCAGTTCGTCCTTAGGATGACCTGAGGGCTGTGGATCCATTGTGTTTCTTCTGCTCATGAAATTTAATTGAGTTTAAAATAACAACTATAGTGAAAAGTTTTCAAACGTTTTTGTATTGAGATTTTGTGTGCTTTGGTGAGTATATGTTCTAACTGAAAATCTTAGTATTAAGAATGAGAAGGTCTTGATAAAGTAGTGAGGGTGCACACTCATAACTGGATCGAGATGAGTCTCAATCTTAATTCCAAAGGTTTGATGTTTAGCATATATTGAATTCTGGTGTGAGCGATTTCATTTTCTTGAGTGTCTTTGTAATGATTGAAAATGGTTGATTGGATTGATGACTGCATACCAGTAGTTGTTCTGGTGTTATGCTTGATGTTATAAGCATTATGATTCTGTTGATGAGCTCAAATTCTTAATGACTTTGAGATGCTGACCTTTGTAAGGTCTAGATGTTACCTCCTGAATGAATTGATTTTTAATCGATCTCATTCTTGTAGTTGTAGGGAATATAGAAACCCATAGTTTCAAAATCTGAAAACGAGGAAAGATGGCGCGTAAACCTCCTACCCCTCCCCGACCTTCTTCAGAGATGGGTCAGATCGCCAGGGCCATGGAGATGATGGCGACTGCCATCCAACAGCAGAATACGGTAATGGCCCAGATTCATCAGGCTGTAATGAATCATTTGGAAACTGCTGGATCGGCTGCAACAGCTTCCCCTGTCAATCAGCCTCGGGAGCAGATGGGGATGACCGAGTTCATGAGGCACAACCCAACCTAGTTCGGTGGGAACGTTTCTCCGAACCAACCAGATCAGTGGATCAGGGAGTTCCATGCCTTAGTAGAGAAGGCAAAGAGAGTGGAGACCCTGGAGAGGGGTGGTTCCAGGGTAATCAGATCACACCCAGGGGGTCCCTCCAGTGGGAAGGCCAAGGTGCAGCACCCACAAAGCGAGCCTTATGCGAGACCTCCACCACATCGAGCAGGAGCAGTTCCTCTCCAGCTTCAGCAGCAACAACCGTGGAAATCAAGGTGTTTCCGTTGTGGTGGGTTACATAACGTCAAGGTGTGCTCCAAGAGGAATTCAGAGAAAGGGTGTTTCACATGTCAAGAGATGGGGCACATTTCTAGAGATTGTCCTAACAGAAAAAGGATGACTCAACCCGTTAGTTCCCAGCAGTTGAGGAGCAAAGGCAGCAGACCTCAGGCAGCAGGGAGAGTGTTTGCCATGCCTGGAGCGGAGGCATCTCAGTCAGGTAACTTAGTACAGAGTGTTGCTCTATAGCTGGTAGATGCGTTAGAATTTTGTTTGATTCTGGAGCGACACACTCCTTTGTGTCTAGCCTGTGTGTAGCCGAGTTGGGCCTTCTAGTGAAGGAGTTACCGTTTGAACTGTTGGTCTCTACACCTGCGTCAGGACAGGTGTTGACCTCTACAGTTGCCCTGAATGTCCAGTGATGGTAGAGGGACGCAGATTCAAAGTAAACTTGATCTGCCTACCTCTTCAGGATCTGGATGTTATCCTGGGAATGGATTGGCTAGCTGCCAATCACGTTCTCGTAGTCTGCGGTAGTCAGAAGATAGCGTTTCCAGACCTCCAAGAGGCAGACGTTGTAAGGACCTGTAAAATTGAATTGGAATAAAAAGAGGTATATTTTAAAAGAATTCTATGTATGTTTTATTTAGAATAGAAAGGGAGGAAAAAGTTAAGTATAGAAGGCTATGAGATCGCCGGTCGCCTGCTACACATGAGCTCCAGGTGGACGTCGCGCGGGCGCGAGAGGCATGCAGGCATCGCGCGGGCGCGAGAGGCATGCAGGCATCGCGCGGACGCGAGAGGCATGCAGGCATCGCGCGGGCGCGAGAGGCATGCAGGCATCGCGCGGGCGCGAGAGGCATGCAGGCATCGCGCGGGCGCGAGAGGCATGCAGGCATCGCGCGGGCGCGAGAGGCATGCAGGCATCGCGCGGGCGCGAGAGGCATGCAGGCATCGCGCGGGCGCGAGAGGCATGCAGGCATCGCGCGGGCGCGAGAGGCATGCAGGCATCGCGCGGGGCGCGAGGCATGCGGGCATTGCCAGGGCGCGAGGCATGTGGACGTGGCCAAGGCGCGAGAGTTATGAGGGCGTCGCCAGGGAAGACATCGGTCGTCTCCCAGAGGAAGACATCGGTCGTCTTCTAGGGCGAAGGAGACATCGGTCGTTCGCCAGGATGAGTCAGCGTTGGAAAGTTGTCGAGATGGCGAGCCTCACACAGATAAAGTGGGACCCAGACTCTCAGCATGAAACGTCCTGCACGCGCGCCACGTAGACAAAAAGGATGATTCAGAGTGGTGACATCAGAATGTTGGCATGCGCAAGAGACACTCGCGGTCGTACTGTTCAGAGCAGTGGTTGGCATGCACAAACGACAACAGTGGTCGTACTGTTCAGAGCAGTGGTTGGCATGCATAAACGACAGCAGTGGTCGTACTGTTCAGGGCAGTGGTTCTCAGACTTTCCTGCAGAAGGGGTGGCAGCAGCAGCAAACGTGGACAGGTAAGCTGGGATTCAAAAGCCACTGCGGGAAGGCAAAGAGTGTTACAGACTCAAGAGTGTTAGAGTGAGTGCAAACTTCCTCCCTCCCTTCTTCCCTTCCTTGCGTTGAGACTCAGGCAACCTCCAGCATCAGTACGACAAGCGACACTGTCCTTAGAGCACCTAAGAGGTTCTCTGCAAGTTCTACAGACCAGGTGCAGAAAACAGAGCTAAGGCATCCTTCAGGCTCGGTGGGTTTTGAGCTCGCGGTATTTTACGCAAGTCCAGGTAAGGGAAGCTAGACTTCATTTTCAATACAAGCCATAGTTTAGCTATTTTCTGAAGTAAGGGCGACGTGGTCGCCGATTTTCGTTTGCATCTGCGTGAATGCTCTGTTCCATGTGTTTGGGCGACGTGGTCGCCGGTTTTTAAATGCAGACTTCGAAATACCCTGTTTTTGAACCAGGTCGCCGGTTTTGGCGTTGTTTGCGAAACTCTTTGTTTTTGGTGTTGCTTTGAAACTGTGTAGATTTAAATGAGATATTCGAAAATAAGAACCTTGGATTGAGTTTTGCTGTGATTGAAATCATTCCTTTAAGTGTTATGTGATGTGTTGGATGTGGTGAATGTGGATCGAGGCATAGTATTTTCAGGAAAGAAAATACCGTGTAAGATCGTGTAGGATGTGCATTGATCGGTGATGTCTATAATGGGATTATCCTGACTCTCCTGAGATAATGGATTCATATAGATGAGGTTATTCAGGCGTTGAGAGTCGAAGGAGGTTCATATGTATGGGTGAGTCGTGTGAAACAGAACGAGCTCGGCCTGTCATATGGATTAACCCTGTCGTACTGTGAGAATGGTGAACTTGAGATTGAGATCGTGTTGATGCGCATAGCTGGTAAACATTACAGCTTGTATGACAGGTGCAGAATCCCTGAGTCTAGTCAATGCACGAGTCTTCCGGAAGTAGGTCAAGTGTCTTGTGTGCTGGGTCAGTGGTGGGCTGACATGTGAAATGAGGAACTTGAAATTCATAGACACTTGATGCAGTTTTGTGAAATAGAATGACTCTTGTGAATATTGTGAAATGTGTGATTTCTGGGTGATCAGGTGAAGAGTATGAGAAAACTTGATAACTTACGTGAATATCTTGAAATTGTTTACCTTGATTTCATTTTGATTATCCTCATTTAAACTCTCTTTAAAATGTCTAGCTTACCCTGCGTGTTTTGGTTCTGTGGTTGTTCTCTTAAAACTGTGATGATCGTGTATAACTTACACGGGAGCAGATGATCTTCCAGGAAGTAGAGCTCCTTAGTGAAGTGGTCGCCGGAAAGGAGATCGGCTGTTTTTTTTGGGTCCCCCGATAGGCGATTGACCTCGTCCGATAGGAGATCGGTCTCTTCCGATAGGAGATCGCCTGCTTCATTTTTTTACTGTATTTTGTTTATGTTTCTGGAAAAATTTGACCGAATTTGTATTAAACTCCCTGTGAGGAGAAACTACATTTCATATATATATAATATTTTGTTCATAGAATCTATTTGTTACCTTTATTTTCATTATATACATTTGTATAGTATTTTGGCGGGATGTTACAGACGTGATATCAGCTCAGCATGGGTAGTCGGAGTTGGGAGAAAGAAGCGAGGTGCTTCATGATCCCAGCTCGGTTGGGAGTGAAGAATGAAGAAGACGTAAGCAAGATACCTTGGTGAAAGATTTCATGGATGTATTTCCAGAAGAGATATATGGATTACCTCCTAAGAGAGAGGTGGAACTCTCTATTGTTTTGGTACCTGGAGCTGGACCAGTGTCAATGGCTCCAGCTGAGTTGATGGAATCAAAGAAGGAAGTGTAAGTTAGATTTAGTGTACCAAGGTTTAGTTCCAGCTACATATAAGTTATGGAGAGTATATAAGCAGAATGTTGAGGGTTTAAGGACTTAAGCACGTGTATCCAGGGGAAGTACCGGAGTTAAGTTCCAAGAATGAAAGAATGAATTTTCTTCTATTTGAAGCTTGGGAGATGTATCGTGTCGATGAAACAGCATGAGGTGACGTTAGCTTAACCACAAGCTTAAAAGGAAAGAGGAGATATTGTATTTGTGTCTAAAGTTCTTTAGGCCAGAGGAAGTTGTTGAAGAATACCAAGTAGAGAAATTACTGGGAGAAGAGAGAAAGCTCCACGCAGAATGGATGCCGTTTTGTGGATCGTGATTTGGAAGATGAGTATGGAAATGGTGGATGAAGAGTGATGAGAAAGGGAAATGGAAAGATATTCTTGTATCCGAATATGACTCGGAACTTAGGAGAAGCCGAGCTCATCCGAAATATCAATCGTGGTGGTGGAGAGACGTACGTAGGATGTGCGAGGAGGGTGAAGATGATGGTTAGTTCCAAAAAGTCATTGTTTGGAAAGTTAGAGGCGGAGGGAATGTGAGATTTCAGGAGGATGCGTGGGCCACTAACTCTAACTTTAAAGCAACGTGGCTGGTCTATGTGCTTCAAGTGGATAAGTGCTCTATTTGTTCGACATAAGG
The DNA here is from genome assembly GCA_013389735.1 of Phaseolus lunatus. Lineage (NCBI taxonomy): Eukaryota > Viridiplantae > Streptophyta > Magnoliopsida > Fabales > Fabaceae > Phaseolus > Phaseolus lunatus. The sequence continues at coordinate 19,236,494 of CM023861.1, read as the reverse complement.
ATTTGAGGTCCCACCTTGAGAACTTTTATCTTATACGTATGTCATCCAAGTAGAATCAGGTGTGGAAGGGAATGTGGGTGGCAATAGTCTGTTGTATCTTGGAGAAGAGGAATAGAGTTGTCCTTAAGCAAGAAAATCCTGGATGCAGAGGAAATTTTCCAATCGGCTCCACTACTTGCATGGTTGTGGTTGAGATATATGGTGCGTTCGTTCTTGTATACCTTTTCAGATAGGCACTTGAACCCAAATCAATGCATCCAATGTATACATTGAACAAGGAGGAAATGATGGGAACAGGAAGCCGAGTTGGCAAAAGAAGTCATGATGATGATTTAGAAAGTAACAGCAACAAGAACTTTGTCTTTATAAGGTGCAGAATTATGTGGTATAGTGGTGAACCAAAGGTGTTCCTTTAGGGAGCGTGAGAATTAGATCAGCAGTTGGGAAGTCGATGGATGGTTTTGATCAAGATGCGGAAGTTGATTCCTAGAAGGATATTTCGGATCCTAGTTGAATTGGCTGGGGGACATGAGCAGTAGTCAGCGGTCCTCTTTCCTTCCGATGAAGGGATCTTGCTCACTTTTTCTCTACAGGGGGCTAGTCCTGGTTCTGTTAAGGGCTTAGTTCTGGACTTACTCGATCAAGTCTTCAGAGTTGGAAGTAGGGTGTGAGTGCTGGAGTTGGTGCTCAATGGAGCAGCATATTCCACATGCAGGGATGGAGAATGGAATTTGATGAAGAATTGGAGTAGTAAAGGTTGGTTCAACAGACAATCGAGAAGGTGAAACTGATGCAAAGCAGAATGAAAGCTTCTCAAAGTCGACAGATGTCATATGCAGATCAGAGGAGAAGACCTTTGGAGTTTGCTGCTGGGGACCATGTCTTTATGAGGGTGACACCAGCCAAGGGTGTAGGACGAGCTATCAGATCAAAGAAGCTGCCCCCTAAGTTTGTTGAGCCATACCAGATCCTGAGGAGGATCGGTCCAGTAGCTTGAGATCGCCCCACCTCCCCATTTAGCAAACCTGCATAATGTATTTCACGTATCACAGCTAAGGAAGTATCTTGCAGACCTAGTCACGTATTAAAAAGTGGACGACGTGCGGACCGGGTGATTCAACATGGGAAATAGAAGAAACCACGAGAGAAGCCCATCCATACCTCCTTTCCTAATAATTCAATTTTCGGGGACGAAAATTTTTCTTGTTGGGGAGATTGTAAGGACCCAGGAAATTTTATTGGAATAAAAGTGGTATATTTAAATAATTTCAGAAGAAGTTATTATTTAAAATACAAAGAGCTGGTAAATGAAGTTTCGTAGTAGCTGGACCTCGGAAGTCGCCCAAGATCTGGGGTCAGCTGGTAGAAGTCGGTCGGATGGTGTGTGGATCAAGAAGAGTAAAGGAAGAAAAGTTAAGTTTAGAAGGCTATGAGATCGCTGGTCGCCTGCTACACATGAGCGCCAGGTGGACGTCGCCAGGGCGCGAGGCATGAAGGCATCGTGCGGGCGCGAGAGGCATGCAGGCATCGCGCGGGCGCGAGGCATGCGGGCATTGCCAGGGCGCGAGGCATGTGGACGTGGCCAAGGCGCGAGAGGCATGCGGGCATTGCCAGGGCGCGAGGCATGTGGACGTGGCCTGTAAGGACCTGAAAAATTAAATTGGAATAAAAGAGTTATATTTTAAATGAATTCTAAGTATGTTTTCATTTAGAATAGGAAGGGAGGAAAAGTTAAGTTTAGAAGGCTACGAGGTCGCCGGTCGCCTGCTACACATGAGTGCCAGGTGGACGTCGCCAGGGCGCGAGAGGAATGCAGGCATCGCGCGGGCGTGAGAGGCATGCAGGCATCGCGCGGGCGCGAGAGGCATGCAGGCATCGCGCGGGCGTGAGAGGCATGCAGGCATCGCGCGGGCACGAGAGGCATGCAGGCATCGCGCGGGCGCGAGAGGCATGCAGGCATCGCGTGGGCGCGAGAGGCATGCGGGCATCGCGCGGGCGCGAGGCATGCGGGCATTGCCAGGGCGCGAGGCATGTGGACGTGGCCAAGGCGCGAGAGTTATGAGGGCGTCGCCAGGGAAGACATCGGTTGTCTCCCAGAGGAAGACATCGGTCGCCTTCCAGGGCGAAGGAGACATCGGTCGTTCGCCAGGATGAGTCAGGAGTGGAAAGTTATCGGGCAACGTCGAGTTTCACACAGAGAAGGTAAGACCCAGACTCCCAGCATGAAGCGTAGTACACGCACGCCACGTAGACAAAAAAGGGTGGTTCAGAATAGTGACATCAGAATGTTGGCATGCGCGGGAGACACTCGCGGTCGTACTGTTCAGAGCAGTGGCTGGCATGCACAAGCGACAACAGTGGCAGTACTGTTCAGAGCAGTGGTTCTCAAACTTCTCTGCAGAGTGGGTGGTGGCAGCTGCTTTTGGTGGATAAGTTGGTTTAAGATGCAGAAAACCCACTGCTGAGAGGAAGAAACGTTGCAGCCTTCAAAGAGAGAAAGAGTGAGTTACCTCCCTTCTCCTCCAGTTGCCTCCTTCGCGCTGCGATTCTAGCACCTTCACACGAGAGTACGACGAGCGACAACCACCATTAGAGCACCTGGGCAGTTCTCTGCAAGTCCTACGACCAGACGCAAAAACAGAGCCAAGGCGTTCTTCAAGCTTTGTTGAGTTTCGGAACTCTAGGTGTTTGCGCAAGTCCAGGTAAGAGAAGCTAGACTTCTTTTTTTCAATACAAGCCATAGTTTAGCTATTCCTGAAATGAGGGCGACGTGGTCGCCGGTTTCGTTTGCATCTGCGTGAATGCTCTGTTCCATGTGTTTGGGCGACGTGGTCGCCGGTTTTTAAATACAGACTTCGAAATACCCCGTTTTGAACTAGATCGCCGGTTTTGGCGCTGTTTTACGAACTCCCCTGTTTTTGGTGTTGTTTTGAAACTGTTTGAGATGTAAATGTGATATTCGAAAACATGAACCTTGGAGTGAGTTTTGCTGTGATTGGAATCATTCATTTAAGTGTGGCATGATGTGTTGAATGTTGTGAATGTGGATCGAGGCATAGTATTTTCAGGAAAGGAAATACCGTGTAAGATCGTGTAGGATGTGCATTGATCGGTGATTCCTCAGGGGATATCCTGACTCTGCTGAGATAATGGAATCACATAGAGGAAGTTACTCAGTTGGTGAGAGTCGAAGGAGGTTCATATGAATGGGCGTCTCGTGTGAAAAAGAACGAGCTCCGCCTGTTCTATGGATTAACCCTGTCATGCTTGGATGGTGATGATATTGAGATTCATTCTACGCTTGTGAATGTGTGTGATTTCACGGCGACCCTGTGAATGTGTGTGATTTCACAGTGGGCAGTATGACAGGTGCAGATCTCTGAGTCTAATCAATGCATGAGTCTTCCGGAAGTAGTGTCAAGTGTCTTGTGTGATGAGTCAGTGGAAGTCTGACGTGAGAAATGAGAAACATTGAATTGATAGACACTTGATGCAGTTTGTGAAATAGAATGACTCTTGAGAATATTGTGAAATGTGTGATTTCTGGGTGATCAGGTGAAGAGTATGAGAAACTTGATAACTTTACGTGAATATCTTGAAATTGTTTACCTTGATTTTATTTTAAGTATCCTTATTTAAACTCTTTTTAAATGTCTAGCTTACCCTGTGTTTTCGTTTGTGTTGTGGCCTTTTCTTAAACCTGTAATGATCGTGTATAATTTACACGGGAGCAGATGATGTTGCAGGAAGTAGAGCTCTTTAGAAAATTGTCGCTGGAAGGAGATCGCCTGTTTTCTTTTCTGTTGGGTGATCGCCCCTCTTGCTGCTTTATAATAGGAGATCGCCTTTATGAAAGGAGATCGCCCTTCTTATAGGAGATCGCCTATATGAAAGGAGATCGCCCTTCTTATAGGAGATCGCCCTTTTTGCCAGGAGATCGCCTATCTGTCTTTTGTATTGTATTTCGTTTACGTTTTTAATGGAGAAGTAATCGTTTGTATTAGACTCCCTGTGAGGAGAAACTTATTTATTTTATATAAAGATTTTGCTCACTTCAATCTATTTGTCACCTTTATTTTCATTTTATATTTATTTTCAAAGAAATTTGGCGGGATGTTACATGGCCAAGGCGCGAGAGGCATGCGGGCATTGCCAGGGCGCGAGGCACGTAGACGTGGCCAAGGCGCGAGAGGCATGCGGGCATCGCCAGGGCGCGATGCATGTGGACGAAGCCAGGGCGCGAAGGTTATGAGGGCGTCGCCAGGGAAGACATCGGTCGTCCTCCAGGGCGAAGGAGAAATCGGTCGTCTTCCAGGGCGAAGGAGACATCGGTCGTCTTCCAGGGCGAAGGAGACATCGGTCGTCTTCCAGGGCGAAGGAGACATCGGTCGTCTTCCAGGGCGAAGGAGACATCGGTCGCTCGCCAGGATGAGTCAGCAGTGGAAAGTTATCGCGCGACGTCGGGTTTCACACAGAGTAAAGTGGGACCCAGACTCTCAGCATGAAACGTCCTGCACGCGCGCCACGTAGACAAAAAGGATGATTCAGAGTGGTGACATCAGAATGTTGGCATGCGCAGGAGACACTCGCGGTCGTACTGTTCAGAGCAGTGGCTGGCATGCACAAGCGACAACAGTGGCAGTACTGTTCAGAGCAGTGGTTCTCAGACTTCTCTGCAGAGTGGGTGGTGGCAGCTGCTTTTGGTGGATAAGTTGGTTTAAGATGCAGAAAACCCACTGCTGAGAGAAAGAAACGTTGCAGCCTTCAAAGAGAGAAAGAGTGAGTTACCTCCCTTCTCCTCCAGTTGCCTCCTTCGCGCTGCGATTCTAGCACCTTCACACGAGAGTACGACGAGCGACAGCCACCATTAGAGCACCTGGGCAGTCCTCTGCAAGTCCTTCAACCAGACGCAAAAACAGAGCCAAGGCGTTCTTCAAGCTTTGTTGGGTTTCGGAACTCTAGGTGTTTGCGCAAGTCCAGGTAAGGGAAGCTAGCCTTCATTTTCAATACAAGCCATAGTTTAGCTATTTCTGAAGTGAGGGCGACGTGGTCGCCGGTTTTCGTTTCATCTTTGTAAAATGCTCTGTTCTTATGTGTTTGGGCGACGTGGTCGCCGGTTTTATATACAGTCTTCGAAATACCTTGTTTTTGAACCAGATCGCCGGTTTTGGCGCTGTTTTACGAACTCCCCTGTTTTTGGTGTTGTTTTGAAACTGTTTGAGATGTAAATGTGATATTTGAAAACATGAACCTTGGAGCGAGTTTTGCTGTGATTGAAATCATTCCTTTAAGTGTTATGTGATGTGTTGGATGTGGTGAAAGTGGATCGAGGCATAGTATTTTCAGGAAAGAAAATACCGTGTAAGATCGTGTAGGATGTGCATTGATCGGTGATGTCTATAATGGGATTATCCTGACTCTCCTGAGATAATGGATTCATATAGATGAGGTTATTCAGGCGTTGAGAGTCGAAGGAGGTTCATATGTATGGGTGAGTCGTGTGAAACAGAACGAGCTCGGCCTGTCATATGGATTAACCCTGTCATACTGTGAGAATGGTGAACTTGAGATCGAGAATGTGTTGATGCGCATAGCTGTGGAAACATTACAACAGCTTGTATGACAGGTGCAGAATCTCTGAGTCTAGTCAATGCACGAGTCTTCCGGAAGTAGTGTCAAGTGTCTTGTGTGCTGGGTCAGTGGTGGTCTGACATGTGAAATGAGGAACTTGAAATTTATAGACACTTGATGCAGTATTGTGAAAATGAATGACTCTTGTGAATATTGTGGAATGTGTGATTTCTGGGCGATCAGGTGAAGAGTATTGAGAAAATCTATAGCTTTACGTGAATATCTTGAAAATTGCTTACCCTGATTTTAATGTTCTTATTTAAACTCTCTTTAAAATATCTAGCTTACCCTGCGTGTTTTGGTTCGTTGGCTGTTTTTCTCTTTAAACTGTGATGATCGTGTATAACTTACACGGGAGCAGATGATCTTCCAGGAAGTAGAGCTCCTTAGTGAGTGGTCGCCGGAAGGAGATCGCCTGATTTCTGTTCTGGTAGCCGATCGGCTGTTTTGGGTCCTCTGATAGGAGATCGGCCTCGTCCGATAGGAGATCGGTCTCTTCCGATAGGAGATCGCCTGCTTAGTTTTCTTACTGTAATTCGTTTATGTTTCTGGAAAATTTGACCGAATTTGTATTAAACTCCCTGTGAGGAGAAACTACATTTCATATATATATAATATTTTGTTCATAGAATCTATTTGTTACCTTTATTTTCATTATATACATTTGTATAGTATTTTGGCGGGATGTTACATTATACGCAGATAAGCTGGGACCCAGGCTTCCAGCAAAGGTGTTCTGCAGGCGCGACACGTAGACAGTAAGGGTCCCCAGAGCAGTTGGCAACAGAGAGTAAGTAGGGCAGGTGGCTCCAGAGTTTTGGGCATACAAAGGTGTCCACGTGGCCATCCTGTCAGAGGAAACTTGCACGCAAGAGTTTTCCATCAGAGTGGGTGGTGGCAGCGGCATTCCTGGGCAAGGTGGTTTAATGTCAAAATCCACTTCTGATAGGCAATGTTCGAACGCTGTTTGGGTAGAGAGAAATCGAGTGAGTTGAGTTTTGGTTCCCTGTTTCCTTTCTCTCCTTCTCTCCACGTTCGGGCATCTTCGCTACCAGTTGACGTTTCCGACACCATTAAGCACCCGTTTAACGATCGGCGACTGCCCCTGGGCTCCGGGCAAGTATCTCTGCAAGTTTCCGATCAAAGCCTTAAAACAGAGTAAGTTCGTCGTGCTCTGTTTTTGAAGTCGCTTCTGAACTTGAGAGAGTTGCCTCTGCATAGGCTTTGCGTGCGACTCTCTTGGCTTCAGAGTTAGTCTCTGTTAACTCAGAATATGAGTGTTATAGTTAGTTTTGTGATCGGGACTCTATGGTGCAAGTTAAGGCATCCTTGAGTTCTCGGTGGGTTTGGAGCTCTTTGTAACATCCCGCCAAATTCTTTTCATATTTATATAATAAAAATAAAGTTAAACAAATATATTGAAGTGAACATAATTATATATATGTAATGAAGTTTCTCCCCACAGGGAGTTTAATACATAATCGGTCAAATTTTCCAAAAACGTAAACAAAATTACAGCAAAAAGACAAACAGTCGATCTCGTATCAGAAAAGGGCGATCTCCCATCAGAAAAGGGCGATCTCCTATCAGACAACAAAAAAAGGGTGATCACATAACAGAAATAGAAACAGGCGATCTCCTTCCGGCGACCACTCACTGATGAGCTCTACTACCTGCAACCTCGTCTGCTCCCGTGCAAAAATACACGATCATCACAGGTTTTAGAAAGCAATCACAATACCAGATAAAAGGGTAAGCTAGATGTTTTAAAAACTTTAAATATGAAACTTTAAATCAATAGAAAACATAAATCTTCACACCATTCATAATCCATATCAATTTCAACCATCAACATTCCCATATTCCACAAACTCGTCAAGTGTCTATTCGCTACTTTCAATATTCATGGTTCACACGTCAGACTTTCCACTGACTCATAATATATAGACACATGACTCTACTTCCTGAAGACTCGTGCGTTGACTCAGGCTCAGAGATCTGCACCTGTCATACCACACCACTGTGAAATCCACACAGGGTCGCTGTGAAATCCACACAGCCATGCGCATACATAGTCTCAATATCATCACTCTCCCGGTATGACAGGGTTAATTCATATAACAGGTCAAGCTCGTTCTTTTTCAAACAACTTACCCATACATATGAACCTCCTTCGACTCTCCACAACTGAATAACTTCATCTATGTGATTCTATTATATCAGCAGAGTCAGGATATCTCCTTCTAGACAAGCCCCTAGTCAATACACATTACACACGATCTTACATGGTATTTTCTTTCCTGAAAATACTATGCCTTGATCCCACATTCACAACAATCAATACATCATACAACACTGAATGAACGATTCAGTCACAGCAACATTCATTCCACGGTTCAGATTTTCGGATATCACATGTATTTCACATTTAAATCTCAAACAGTTTTCAAACAGCACTAAAACAGGGGAGTTCGAAAAAACAACGCCAAACCGGCGAACTCATTCAAAAGCAGGGGATTTCGAAAACAAAGTTAAAACCGATGACCACGTCACCCCACACATAAAAATAGAGCATTGTGAAAAGAAATATGAAAACCGGCGACCACGTCGCCCTCACTTCAGAACTTACTCGCCTAACGTTTTTATAAATGTAGAGTACTAGCTTCCCTTACCTGGACTTGCGCAAAACACCAAGAGCTCCAAAACCCACCAAGCGTAAAGGATGCCTTAGCTCTGTTTTAGCGTCTGGTTTGTAGAACTTGCAGAGAACCTCCCAGGTGCTCCAAGGACAGTCGTCGCTCGTCGTACTTTTGCTTGAAGGTGCCTGAATCGCAGCGCGAAGGAGAGAAAAGGAGAAGAATGAAGGTAAACTCACTCTTTCACTCTTGAACCACTGCAACGTCCTTTGCCTCTCAGAAGTGGGTTTTTGAATCTTAAACCAACTTGTCCACAAGAGCCGCTGCCACCACCCACTCTGCAGGGAAGTTTGCGTGTACGCTTCCCTGAACAGTACGACTACACGTGCCTCTACGCAGGCTAACACTCTGAGGTCACTATTCTGAACCACCCTTTTTGTCTACGTGTCGCGCGTATAGTACGTCTGCTGCTGAGAGCCCGGGTCCCACTTTATCTGTGTGAAACTCGACATCGCGCGATAACCTTCCACCGATGACCGCTCGCGCGATGACTAACCACCGATGCCTCATCCTGGCGGACGACCGATGTCTCTCCCTGGGAGACAACCGATGTCTCGCCCTGGCAATGCCCGCATGCCTCGCGCCTGGCGATGCCTGCATGCCTCGCGCCCGGCGATGTCCGCATGCCTCGCGCCTGGCGATGCCCGATGACACATCGCCACGCCGTGCTGAAGGTTCTTCATCCCACTATGTTACGTCCAAGGTATCATCTCCACATGACTTGGTGACATCGGTAGCTTCACATTTCCAAGAGTAGATCAACACTACTCCTCGTGCGCCCATGCATGCAACACTAAGGACGATCTCTTATGCTCAAGCATAGCGCTTCGCATGCACAGCGTATCTAAGGCTTAACCCACACTTTGATACGCATGGTTGTTGGAACCCACTCTGGTTGATCCAGTATCCTGACCACATACTGAGTGCGCTTTCGGCGATCATGTGCACCATAGGCGACTGGCGATCACGTGTAACCTAGGCGACAGGCGATCATGTACTAACCAGGCGATCTCGTAGTCTTCTAAACTACACTTTCCTTCCTTTTTATTTTAAATAAAAACATACTTAGAATTCATTTAAAAATATATCCCTTTTTATTCCAATTTAATTCTACAGGTCCTTACACTCTTAGTGAGATCGGCTCAAGTCCAGGTAAGGAAAGCTAGCGTTATTTTTAATAAAAACCTTAGGCTAGCAGATTCTGAAGTTGGGGTGACGTGGTCACCAGTTTTAAATTCTATTTCACAATCCCCTGTTTTTGTGTGAATCGGTATTTGTTGAGATTGAAATGTGGTTTTTTTTTTTTTAATATAGTGGATGCTGTGAACTGTGTATGATTTTCGAAATTATCAACCTTGGTATGGTTTGATTGAGATATGTTTGGATTGTTAGAAAAGGTTTAAAGTATGTTATGGTTGCCTTGTTCATTTACGTGTTGGATGATATACTGGAATGATGTGAAAGAGTGATCAAAGCATAGTATTTTCAGGAAAGAAAATACCGTGTGGAGATTTGTTTAGAATGTGCATTGACTAAGGATTTGTAATAAGGAGATATCCTGACTCTCCTAAGATAATGGAATCATATAGATTAAGTTATTCAGGTGGTGAGAGTCGAAGGAGGTTCATATGTATGGGTAAGCCGTTTGAAAGATAACTGACTTGACCTGTTATATGGATTAACCTTATCATACTAGGAGAGTGATGATATTGAGATTGTTTATGCGCATAGCTGTGTGGATTCACAGCGACCCTGTGTGGATTCACAGTGGTGTAGTATGACAGGTGCAGATCTCTGAATCTGAGTCAATGCACGAGTCTTCCGGAAGTAGAGTCAAGTGTCTATGTGTTATGAGTCAGTGGAAAGTCTAACATGAGAAAGCTGAATAAAGAGAAATTTTGATAGACACTTGATGGTTATGCGGAATGAATGACACTTGATGAAATTGTGAAATGTGTGAAAAGGATGGGTTATGTTGATATAAAGTTTCATATTTAAAGTTTTTTTTTAACAGCGAGCTTACCCCTTTGTTTTGTTTTGTGGTTGTTTTTCCTTAAATCTGTGATGATCGTGTATAATTTACACGGGAGCAGACAAGGTGGCAGGTGATAGAGCTCCCCAGTGAGTTATTGGAGGAAGGGATGGAAGAGTTTGAATGTTGTATTTTAGTTCTTTTTGAAATCTATTTGATGAATCTGTATTAAAATCCTCTAGAGAAGGGATGTTCTTTTGAGATACAATGTATGGGATGGATGTATTTTATTATATATACATATGTTATTTTTTATATTATTGTTTTACGTTTATTTTATTATATAAATATGAATAAAATTTGAGGGGCGTTACACTATCAACTCTCAATCTCTTCATCTACAATATGTCCCTTTTATCAAACACGAATGAAAAGAAAAAAAAAAAAACAATGTAATCTTTGTTTGGATTGAACCACCCTACCAAAACTCCAATTCAATAATCTTGCTCGTTGTCTAACTTTTTCCTTTAAGTTATAATAAAGCAAAATTAAAATATTCTATATAAACTTATAAAAAGTTAAAAGAAGCAAAAGTTTGAATAATATAAATAATGATATATAACTGATCCGGTCGGTCATCAGTAGTCGATGACGTCAGCAGCAGATGACCACGTGGGCCAGTCACAGGGTGACGCGTGGCATGAGATAGCAGATGAATCAGGGTGGAGATCGTTCAAGAACGGTGATCAGTGGTCAGTTACCGAGTGACCACCACCAGAAGATCAGTTCCTACATGAGCGCCTAGAAGCAGAGCGCGAGAAATGATGAAGCACCGATCAGTCATCGGTGCATGCAGAGCGATCAGTCGCCGGGGGTTCCTTGCCAACACGTGTTAAACTGGGACCCAGGCTCCCAGCGAGAACGTTACCCAAGGACCTCGCATGATTCCATAAGGAGAGCACGACAACGTGAAGAAGCGCCATCTGTCATCGGTCAGGGTGACACATCGATCATCGGTCAGAATGAGAGATACCTCGGTCATCGGTGTGTGGCGAGTGACGTCGGCCACGACGATGTGAATAACGCGCTAAGTTACTCCGCAAGGGAATTGTAGTGGCCAGACCTCAGACGTCAACCCGGGGCTGAGAGATCGATGAGCCCTCAGAAGGGTCGATCACCAAGAACAAGGGCGATGAGAGATCGCCAAAAGGGGGACTCATCGGTCATCGGTACCCAGCGCCAGGGAGGGGCCTTAGTCACGGAACGACCATGCATGAGGCGGTGGAGGCACAGTTAGGTGCAAAATCCTGTTGGGATGAAAACCCATCAAGGTTAGAGTTCCCAGTGAGGCTGCATTCCTGGCACGTGCACCGTGAAGATGTTCCCGGAGAGTGAGTGCGTGCAGAGGCGCCCACGTGGCCGTTCTGCCAGACTTTCCACTCAAGTAGAGGAAACTTGCACGCAAGATATCGCAGAGAGTGGGTGATGGCAGTGCAGGGGTACTCAAGTGAGGCCTAGACGTAGCCAGTAGACCTCGAAGGTATATGGGTGGCAGAGAAACACTACACCAGGTACGCAATACGTAACCCATAAATTATCCAAAGAGAGTTTTTGGTGTTTCCTGACCCAAACTAACTTGAGCGTCGGAGCTACACCGGCCGCTAGGGCGCCCCTCTATGTTTGTAGGAACCGTTTGCTTCATTCGAAGGGAAGCCAACCGAAGGAACAGACGCGGACGCGGGAGGAACACGAAGCCCATCCACGTTCGAGTCCATCGGCGGGAACATTTGGCGCCCACCGTGGGGCCCGAAGTAAAACGAAGCCCCCATACACAAGAACGAGAGTAGAAATCGCACAGATGAGGAATACCAGACAAGGATCTATCCCACAGAATGGAGGCGAAGGCGTTACCCTGCAGCAACTCATGGAGACGATGCACGTGCTCCAAGAAACAGTGGCAGAGTCTAAAGCCCACCAGGAGCGCATGCAGGCCGACTTGGTCGCATCCCAGGCCAGAAATGAGGAGCTGCACAGGACCAACGAAGAACTACGTTTGATTCTGCGTCACATGCAGCAAGCTGGGGACTGCGTGGGAGAGGACCAGGCTCTGTCGACGCCCCCAAGGGCCTTTCCCATGCCCTTCTCCCCCGAAATCATGAACACGGCGGTGCCTCCCAACCTAGTGGGAGTGAAGGCGTCGTTCACGGGGATGGAGGACCCGGAAGCACATCTGACGGCCTTCAACACTCAGATGATGTTGTCTGGAGGCTCAGACGCTGTGTACTGCAAGATCTTCATGAGCATACTGAGCGGAACAGCTATGGAGTGGTTCGTGAGCCTGCTAGAGGGCCACATCACCTCCTTCCATCAGTTTGCGAAGCTGTTCACGGAGCAGTATATCGTAAACAGAGCGCACCACCGGTGGTATCCTACGACCTGTTTGACGTGCGCCAGTACCAGGGGGAGTCGGTGAAGGACTTCCTCAACCGTTTCAGTGCTCAAGTGGTGAGATTGCCCAGCAAGGACGAGAACATGCTGGTGCATGCATTCAAGAAAGGCGCACTACCTGGCCCTTTCAGCGAATCGCTCATCAGGAGCCACCCTGCCACCTTTGCTGAGATCCAGCGACGCGCGGTGACGCACATAGTAGCAGAGGCAAAGGTCTCTAAGAAGAGAGGCGCCAGGTGATCGCGCTTCGAGGTCCCAGGCAGGTGATCAGCAACACGAAGTCCCTGTGCATGGGGACGTGAGATGATGGAAGATGCTACGCTGGGGGGCTCCCAGGTAGCCCAGGTGGAAGCTGAAGCAGAGGGCATGATCGCCCCTCATGAGTCAGGCGTAGCCAGGGCGGTCATCGCCGAAGAAAGGAGACCTGTCCAGAGTAGTTGAGGTGTTGGAGAGTGGAGCTTATTGGCTGGAGACTCTGGATGGAGCAGCTATTCCCAGGATGTAGAACGCTGCACACTTAAGTACATAAAGTGTGCAAGTGTTCCCAGTTTAAAGTTCTCCTTGCCCCAGGTGCAAGTACAGGTGATCAGTGGTCAGTTACCGAGTGGCCACCACCCACAGATCATCCCCTAGATAAGCGCTTGGATGTAGAGCGCGATCAGCCATCAGTACATGCAGACCAAGATCAATCGTCGGTGCATGTCGGGAGTGAGCACTCGATCGGTGCATGGTCATCGGGGTCTTGCTAACACGTGTTAAGCTGGGACCCAAGTTCCCAGTGAGAGCGTTACGCATGCACCTCGCATGATTCCAGAAGAAGATTGGTCATTGGGGTCTTGCCAACACGTGTTAAGCTGGGACCCAGGCTCCCAGCGAGAGCGTTACGCATGCACCTCGCACAATTCCAGAAGCAAAGCACTCATTGGTGCATGGTCATCGGGGTCTTGCCAACACGTGTTAAGCTGGGACCCAGGCTCCCAGCGAGAGCGTTACGCATGCACCTCGCATGATTCCAGAAGCAGAGCACTCATCAGTGCATGGTCATCGGGGTCTTGCCAACACGTGTTAAGCTGGGACCCAGGCTCCCAGCGAGAGCGTTACACATGCACCTCGCATGATAACAGAAGCAAAGCACTCATTGGTGCATGGTCATCGGGGTCTTGCCAACACGTGTTAAGCTGGGACCCAGGCTCCCAGCGAGAGCGCTACGCATGCACCTCGCATTATTCCAGAAGTAGAGCACTCATCGGTGCATGGTCATCGGGGTCTTGCCAACACGTGTTAAGCTGGGACCCAGGCTCCCAGCGAGAGCGTTACGCATGCACCTCGCATGATTCCAAACCAGAAGAAGAGGAGTTGCCCACTCAAAGGGCGTGCAGTGATACCATGCAGGCAGGGATGCGCCTGGTGAGTGCGCTTAGACAGGTCCTGGTGCTCCCCTGGGAGCATGCACCCACTCAGAGAAGAAAGTCCTCACCCTCGACTTTGTACAGCGAGGTGCAGGCGAGAGAAAGTCCTCACCCTCGACTTTGTACAGCGAGGTGCAGGCGAGAGAAAGTCCTCTCCCTCGACTTTGTACAGCGAGGCATGGGCCAGAGAAGAAAGTCCTCACCCTCGACTTTGTACAGCGAGGTGCAGGCAGAGAAAGTCCTCTTCCTCTGCTTTTTACAGCAAGGTTGAGGCGAGAGAAAAGTCCTCTTCCTCTGCTTCTTACAGCAAGGTTGAGGCGAGAGAACCAAGTCCCTCTCCTTTGCTTCATACAGCAAGGTTAAGGCAACAGAGAAAGTCCTCTTTCTCTGCTTTTTACAGCAAGGTTGGGGCGAGTGAAAGAAGTCCTCACCTCGACTTTATACAGCGAGGCTGAGGCGAGATAAAAAGTCCTCACCTTGACTTTGTACAGTGAGGCTGAGGCGCGAGAAAAAAGACCTCACCTCGACTTTGTACAGCGAGGCTGAGGCGAGAGGAGAAAGACCTCACCTCGACTTCTTACAGCGAGGCTGAGGCAAGAGGGGTCATCGAGAAGCATTTTCCTTCCCCAAAACACAGGCGTCATCTTTGGCGTTCAGGCCCTCTATGCATCTAGCGCTGGAGTGACAGAGAAGTAAAGAAAGCCTGAAGCGCGATGACTGATCGGTGGTGCACTAACAAGCTAGTCGGTGGTCGGTGGTAAAGCTCTAAGTATGAAAGCTTTCCCAAGCAAGTTGTTGTGCGATCAGTCGAAGCATTTAGACACCATCAGGTCAGTCATCCAACATGAATTTATGCATAAAAGGTTTATACACAAGTTTGTAGTAGAAAGAGAAATTACACAAAAGGAGAAGTCGCAAGGGAAGAAGCTCAAGGAGGAGGAATGAGCTTGCTGTAACATCCCGCCAAATTACTTTTCATAAATATAAAATGAATTAAAGGTAAAACAATAATATTTAAGTGAACATACTTATTTATATAAAATGAAGTTGCTCCTCACAGGGAGTTTAATACATAACTGGTCAATTTTTCTCAAAACTTGAACAAAATACAGTCAAATACATTGAAACCGGCGGTCTCCATACATAAACCGGCGATCTCCTATCAGAAGACCCAAAACAGCCGATCTGCTATCAGGACAGAAATCAGGCGATCACCACAAAGAGATAGAAACAGGCGGTCTCCTTCCGGCGACCACTCACTAAGGAGCTCTACTTCCTGGGAGATCATCTGCTCCCGTGTAAATTATACACAATCATCACAATTTTAAGAAAAACAGCCACAGAACCAAAACACGCAGGGTAAGCTAGATATTTTAAAGAGAGTTTAGATAGGAACTTTAAAGTCAAGATAAAACAAATTCAAGATACCCACGTAAAACTATAGATTTTCTCGTTCCCTTCACCTGATCGCCAAGAAATCACACATTTCACAATATTTTCAAGAGTCGTTCTATTCACATAATGCACCAAGTGTCTATCAATTCAATGTTTCTCATTTCTCACGTCAGACTTCCACTGACTCATCACACAAGACACTTGACACTACTTCCGGAAGACTCATGCATTGACTAGACTCATAGATTTGCACCTGTCATACTGCCCACTGTGAAATCACACACATTCACAGGGTCGCCGTGAAATCACACACATTCACAAGCGTATAAATGAATCTCAATATCATCACCATCCAAGCATGACAGGGTTAATCCACACAACAGGTCGAGCTCGTTCTCTTTCAAACAACTCACCCATACGTATGAACCTCCTTCGACTCTCAACGCCCGAATAACTTCATCTATATGATTCCATTATATCAGGAGAGTCAGGATATCATAACGAATCACCGGTCAATGCACATCCTACACGATCTTACACGGTATTTTCTTTCCTGAAAATACTATGCCTTGATCTCACATTCACAACATTCAACACATCATGCCACACTTAAATGAATGATTTCAATCACAGCAAAACTCACTCCAAGGTTCATGTTTTCGAATATCACATTTACATCTCAAACAGTTTCAAAACAACACCAAAAACAGGGGAGTTCGTAAAACAGCGCCAAAACCGGCGATCTTGTCCAAAAACAGGGGATTTCGAAATCTGTATTTAAAACCGGCGACCACGTCGCCCAAACACATAGAACAGAGTATTCACGAAGATGAAAAAGAAACCGACGACCACGTTGCCCTCACTTCAGAAACAGCTAATCTATGGCTTGTATTGAAAATGAAGGCTAGCTTCCCTTACCTGGACTTGCGCAAAACACCAAGAGCTCCAAGACCCACCGAGCTTAAAGGATGCCTTAGCTCTGTTTTAGCGTCTGGTTTGTAGGACTTGCAGAGAAACTCCCAGGTGCTCCAAGGGCAGTCGTCGCTGGTTGCACTGGTGCTTGATGTTGCCTAAATCACAGCGCGAAGGAGAGAAAAGAGAGGGATGAAGATGCACCCACTCTTTCACTCTCGAGTCTCTGTAACCTTCTTTGCCTTCCCGCAGTGGGCTTTTGAATCCAAGCCTACCTGTCCACATATGCTGCTGCTGCCACCCCTTCTGCAGGAAAGCCTGAGTGTACTATTTCACTGAACAGTACAGCCACGGTTGTCTCTTACGCCTGCCAACCACTGCCCTAAACAGTACGACCACTGTTGTCTCTTGTGCATGCCAACCACTGCCCTGAACAGTACGACCGCGAGTGTCTCTTGCGCATGCCAACATTCTGATGTCACTATTCTGAACCACCCTTTTTGTCTACGTGGCGCGCGTGCAGGACGTTTCATGCTGGGAGTCTGGGTCCCACTTTATCTGTGTGAAACTCGACATCGCGCGATAACCTTCCATCGATGACCGCTCGCGCGATGACTATCCACTGAGGTCTCATACTGGCAAACGACCGATGTCTCTCCCTGGAAGACGACCGATGTCTCTCTCTGGGAGACGACCGATGTCTATACCTGGCGATGCCTGCATGCCTCGCACCCCGACGACGCCCGCATGCCTTTCGCGCCCCAGCGTTGCCCGCATGCCTCGCGCCCCGGCGTTGCCCGCATGCCTTGCGCGCCCTGGTGACGTCCACATGCCTCGCGCCCTGGCGATGCCCGCATGCCTCTCGCGCCTGGCGACGTCCACATGCCTCGCGCCCTGGCGATGCCCGCATGCCTCTCGCGCCCTGGCGATCATGTGTGGTAGACGACCGGCGATCTCATAGTCTTCTAAACTACACTTTCCTTCCTTTTTATTTTAAATAAAAGCATACATAGAATTCATTTAAAATATATCCCTTTTTATTCCAATTCAATTTTACAGGTCCTTACACTTGCCATCAACCACTGAATGGTGGAGGCTAGGTTGGGTAGAGTCCAAGTCTGGCAGGACGCAATGAACCTGCTGCAAGCCCATGGAACCCATCTATCAGAGCCTCGGCACCAGCAGCCATGGTCTCAGGTACATCGGCTTTGAGCTCCTTCTTCTCTTTGGCAAGGAAGACCACTTAGTCTCTTCGCTGAGAACAAGTTCACAGCTTGAGACTGGGGGGCTTGTTATTCGGTCGGTCATCGGTAGTCGATGACGTCAGCAGCAGATGACCACGTGGGCTAGTCACAAGGTGACGCGTGGCATGAGATAGCAGATGAATCAGGGTGGAGATCGTTCAAGAACAGTGATCAGTGGTCAGTTACCGAGTGACCACCACCAGAAGATCAGTTCCTACATGAGCGCCTGGAAGCAGAGCGCGAGAAGTGATGAAGCACCGATCAATCATCGGTGCATGCAGAGCGATCAGTCATCGGGGGTTCCTTGCCAACACGTGTTAAACTGGGACCCAGGCTCCCAGTGAGAACGTTACCCAAGGACCTCGCATGATTCCATAAGGAGAGCACGACAACGTGAAGAAGTGCCATCTATCATCGGTCAGGGTGACACATCGATCATCGGTCAGGATGAGAGATACCTCGATCATCGGTGTGTGGCGAGTGACGTCGGCCACAACGATGTGAATAACGTGCTAAGTTACTCCGCAAGGGAATTGTAGTGGCCAGACCTCAGACGTCAACCAGGGGATGAGAGATCGATGAGCCCTTAGAAGGGTCGATCACCAAGAACAAGGGCGATGAGAGATCGCCAACAGGGGGACACATCGGTCATCGGTACCCAGAGCCAGGGAGCGGCCTTAGTCACGGAACGACCATGCATGAGGCGGTGGAGGCACAGTTAGGTGCAAAATCCTGTTGGGACGAAAACCCATCAAGGTTAGAGTTCCCAGTGAGGCTGCATGCCTGGCACGTGCACCGTGAAGATCTTCCCAGAGAGTGAGTGCGTGCAGAGGCGCCCACGTGGCCGTTCTGCCAGACTTTCCACTCAAGTAGTGGAAACTTGCACGCAAGATACCGCAGAGAGTGGGTGATGGCAGTGCAGGGGTACTCAAGTGAGGCCTAGACGTAGCCAGTAGACCTCGAAGGTATATGGGTGGCAGAGAAACACTACACCAGGTACGCAATATGTAACCCAGAAATTACCCAAAGAGAGTTTTTGGTGTTTCCTGGCCCAAATTGACTTGAGCGTCGGAGCTACACCGACCGCTAGGGCGCCCCTCTGTGTTTGCAGGAACCGTTTGCTTCGTTCGAAGGGAAGCCAACCGGAGGAATGCAGAGCCCATCCACGTTCGAGTCCACCGGCGGGAACAATAACTTTTATTTATATCAAGTTTTATTTTTATATATAAAAAAGTCACGTCTTACACAATTAAAAAAAAAAAAAACACCAAATTACATAAAGCAATAAATTAAGTAGGGTAAATTTTAATTAGGTAAAAAGGACACTGTAATTTGTAATTAAAAATCTAAAAAATTATGATATATAGAATATTTGAGTTTAAATTCTTTAATTGTAGTATTTGTGCTACTTAAGGAAGTAATGAGATATTTTTGATGGGGATTAGTGTGATTTGAAGGGGTTCACATGTCTGGCTAACAAATTGGAAGATTCTTACTTTCCACCACACAAACAACTCATAAAATATGACCCACCCAACATTCTTACTTGCATGTAGATGTTGTTCTATGAGGTAGCTTTTCAATGCCCCCATAACAGTGAAAGAAAGCGGTAAGTGTAACATCCCGCCAAAATACTATTCATGTTTATATAATGAAAATAAAGGTAACAAATAGATTTGAAGTGAACAAAATATTATATATATATGAAATGTAGTTTCTCCTCACGGGGAGTTTAATACAATTTCGGTCAAATTTTCCAGAAACATAAACAAAATACAGTAAAAAAAACAAAGCAGGCGATCTCCTATCGGAAGAGACCGATCTCCTATCGGAAGAGGCCGATCTCCTATCAGAGGACCCAAAACAGCCGATCTGCTACCAGAACAGAAATCCGGCGATCTCCTTCCGGCGACCACTCACTAAGGAGCTCTACTTCCTGGAAGATCATCTGCTCCCGTGTAAGTTATACACGATCATCACAGTTTTAAGGGAAAAACAGCCAACGAGCAGAACACGCAGGGTAAGCTAGATATTTTAAAGAGAGTTTAAATAAGGATAATTAAAATAAAATCAAGGTAAACAATTTCAAGATATTCACGTAAAGTTATCAAGTTTCTCATACTCTTCACCTGATCGCCCAGAAATCACACATTTCGCAATATTTTCCAGAGTCATTCTATTTCACAACTGTATCAAGTGTCTATCAATTTCAAGTTCCTCATTTCACATGTCAGACCACCACTGACTCAGCACACAAGACACTTGACACTACTTCCGGAAGACTCATGCATTGATTAGACTCAGAGATCTGCACCTGTCATACCATACCACTGTGAAATCCACACAGGGTCGCTGTGAATCCACACAGCATGCGCATATATAATCTCAATGTCAATAGTTCTCCCGGTATGATAGGGTTAATCCATAGAACAGGCGGAGCTCGTTCTTTTTCACACGAGACGCCCATTCATATGAACCTCCTTCGACTCTCACCAACTGAGTAACTTCCTCTATGTGATTCCATTATCTCAACAGAGTCAGGATATCCCCTTAGGAATCACCGATCAATGCACATCCTACACGATCTTACACGGTATTTTCTTTCCTGA
Organism: Phaseolus lunatus; assembly: GCA_013389735.1. Taxonomy (NCBI): domain Eukaryota; kingdom Viridiplantae; phylum Streptophyta; class Magnoliopsida; order Fabales; family Fabaceae; genus Phaseolus; species Phaseolus lunatus. The sequence goes on along the minus strand of CM023861.1, from coordinate 19,216,178 downwards.
AAATACTATGCCTCGATCCACATTCACAACGTTCAACACATCATACCACCCTTAAATAAATGATTCAAGTCACAGCAACGATCGTTTCAAAGATTCAAATTTTCGAAGATCACATTTAAGCTTCAACAGTTCAAAGTAACACCAAAAACAGGGAGTTCGCAAACATCGCCCAAACCGGCGACCTGGTTCAAAAACAGGGTATTTCGAAGTCTGTATTTAAAAACCGGCGACCACGCCGCCCAAACACATGGAACAGAGCATTCACGCAGATGAAAACGAAACCGGCGACCACGTCGCCCTCATTTCAGAAATAACTAAACTATCGCTTGTAATGAAAATGAAGTCTAGCTTCCCTTACCTGGACTTGCGCAAAACACCAGGAGCTCTGAAACCCAACGAAGCTTGAACGACGCCTTGGCTCTGTTTTTGCGTCTGGTTGAAGGACTTGCAGAGAACCTCCCAGGTGCTCTAATGGTGCTGCCTCTCGTCGTACTCTTGTGTGAAGATGCTAGAATCGCAGCGCGAAGGAGATATCTGGAGGAGAAGGGAGGTAACTCACTCTTTCTCTCTTTGAATGCTGCAACGTTTTTTTCTCTCAGCAGTGGGTCTCTGCATCTTAAACCAACTTATCCACCAAAAGCAGCTGCCACACCCACTCTGCAGAGAAGTCTGAGTGTACGTTTCCCTGAACAGTACGACCACTGTTGTCTCTGGTGCATGCCAACCACTGCCCTGAACAGTACGACCACTGTTGTCTCTGGTGCATGCCAACCACTGCCCTGAACAGTACGACTGCGAGTGTCTCCTGCGCATGCCAACATTCTGAGGTCACTATTTTGAACCACTCTTTTTGTCTACGTGGCGCGCGTGCAGGACGTTCCATGCTGGAAGTCTGGGTCCCACCTTCTCTATGTGTAACTCGACGTCGCGCGATGACCTTTCACCGATGACCACAGGCGCGAAGTCTATCCACCGATGACCTCTCCCGCGAAGGCTATCCACCGATGACCTCTCGTGCGAAGACCATCCACCGATGACCTCTCGCGCGAAGACAATCCACCGATGACCTCTCGCGCGAAGACAATCCACCGAGGACCTCTCGCGCGAAGGCTATCCACTGAGGACCTCCCGTGTAAGGACCTGTAAAATTGAATTGGAATAAAAAGGGTTATATATTAAAAGAATTCTATGTATGTTTTATTTAAAATAAAAAGGGAGGAAAAGTTAAGTTAGAAGGCTATGAGATCGCCGGTCGCCTGCTACACATGAGCGCCAGGTGGACGTCGCCAGGGCGCGAGGCATGCAGGCATCGCGCGGGCGCGAGAGGCATGCAGGCATCGCGCGGGCGCGAGAGGCATGTAGGCATCGCGCGGGCGCGAGAGGCATGCGGGCATCGCGCGGGCGCGAGGCATGCGGGCATTGCCAGAGCGCGAGGCACGTGGACGTGGCCAAGGCGCGAGAGGCATGCGGGCTTTGCCAGGGGGAGACATCGGTCGTCCACCAGGAGATGTCATCGGTGGATAGCCTTCGCGCGAGAGGTCATCGGTGGATAGTCTTCGCGCGAGAGGTCATCGGTGGATAGCCTTCGCGCGAGAGGTCATCGGTGGATAGTCTTCGCGCGAGATGTCATTCGGTGGATTGTTTTCGCGCGAGGGGTCATCGACGAAAGATTATCGCGCGATGTCGAGTTGCACACAGAGGGGGTAAGACCCAGACTCCCAGCAGGAAGCGTAGTGCACGCACGCCACGTAGACAAAAAGGGTGGTTCAGAATAGTGACATCAGAATGTTGGCATGCGCAGGGGACACTCGCGGTCGTACTGTTCAGAGCAGTGGCTGGCATGCACAAGCGAAAACAGTGGCAGTACTGTTCAGAGCAGTGGTTGGCATGCACCAGAGACAACAGTGGTCGTACTGTTCAGGGCAGTGGTTCTCAGACTTCTCTGCAGAGTGGGTGGTGGCAGCTGCTTTTGGTGGATAAGTTGGTTTAAGATGCAGAAAACCCACTGCTGAGAGGAAGAAACGTTGCAGCCTTCAAAGAGAGAAAGAGTGAGTTACCTCCCTTCTCCTCTAGTTGCCTCCTTCGCGCTGCGATTCTAGCACCTTCACACGAGAGTACGACGAGCGACAGTCACCATTAGAGCACCTGGGCAGTTCTCTGCAAGTCCTTCGACCAGACGCAAAAACAGAGCCAAGGCGTTCTTCAAGCTTTGTTGGGTTTCGGAACTCTAGGTGTTTGCGCAAGTCCAGGTAAGGGAAGCTAGACTTCATTTTCAATACAAGCCATAGTTTAGCTATTTCTGAAGTGAGGGCGACGTGGTCGCCGGTTTTCGTTTCATCTTTGTAAAATGCTCTGTTCTTATGTGTTTGGGCGACGTGGTCGCCGGTTTTATATACAGACTTCGAAATACCTTGTTTTTGAACCAGATCGCCGGTTTTGGCGCTGTTTTACGAACTCCCCTGTTTTTGGTGTTGTTTTGAAACTGTTTGAGATGTAAATGTGATATTCGAAAACATGAACCTTGGAGTGAGTTTTGCTGTGATTGGAATCATTCATTTAGGTGTGGCATGATGTGTTGAATGTTGTGAATGTGGATCGAGGCATAGTATTTTCAGGAAAGGAAATACCGTGTAAGATCGTGTAGGATGTGCATTGATCGGTGATTCCTCAGGGGATATCCTGACTCTGCTGAGAAAATGGAATCACATAGAGGAAGTTACTCAGTTGGTGAGAGTCGAAGGAGGTTCATATGAATGGGCGTCTCGTGTGAAAAAGAACGAGCTCCGCCTGTTCTATGGATTAACCCTGTCATACCGGGAGAACTATTGACATTGAGATTATATATGCGCATGCTGTGTGTAAGAACCTAGAAGTTTATATTGGAATAAAAGTGTTATATTATAAATAAATTCGAAGCACGTGTTTATTTAAATATAAAGGAAGGAATGTATAGCTGAGAAGCCTACGAGATCGCCGTTATTAAGCGGGTAGGCGATCTCCAACTTCTCTGGCACTTGAACGCCTATCGCCTGTGTGTACCTAGTCGCCTGTCGCCTAGAGTACACCTAATCGCCGAAACTACACTGAGTGTGTAGCCAAAATGTTGGATCAACCCTGGTACGTCCCAAAAGCCATGCGTATCAAGGTGTGGGTTAAACCTTGGATACGCTGGGCAGGCGAAGCTCTATACTTGAGCATAAGAGAATCATCCTTAACGTTACACGCTTGGGCGCACGAGGACTTGTGCTAATCAACTCTGAAGTGTGAAGCTACCGACGTCACCAAGCCTTGTGGAGAGAATACCTTGGATGTAACATAGTGGAATGAAGAACCTCCAGGGGGGAGTGGCGAGTGTCATCGGGCATCGCAGGGCGCGAGGCATGCTGCGGGGTGTGTCTTCGCGCGAGGGGTCATCGGTCGAGAGTCTTCGCGCGAGAGGTCATCGGTCGAGAGTCTTCGCGCGAGAGGTCATCGGTCGCTCGCGCGAGAGGTCATCAGCGGGTGTCATCGCGCGATAGCTCATCAGCGGGTTGTCATCGCGCGATAGCTCATCAGCGGGTTGTCATCGCGCGATAGCTCATCAGCGGGTTGTCATCGCGCGATAACTCATCAGCGGGTTGTCATCGCGCGATAGCTCATCGGCGGGTTGTCATCGCGCGATAGCTCATCAGCGGGTTGTCATCGCGCGATAGCTCATCGGCGGGTTGTCATCGCGCGATAGCTCATCAGCGGGTTGTCATCGCGCGAGAGGTCCTCAGGGGTTGTCTTCGCGAGAGAGGCATCGGTGGAGGGTCTTCGCGCTGGTAGCCATCGGCGAAAGGTCATCGCGCGGCGCTAAGTTATACACAGAGAACGTGGGACCCAGACATCCAGCATGAGACGTTCTGCATGCGCGCCACGTAGACAAAAGAGTGGTTCAGAATAGTGACCTCAGAGCGTAGCCTGCGCAGAGGCACGCTTAGGTGTACTGTTCAGCGAAGCGTACACGCAAACTCCCTGCAGAGTGGGTGGTGGCAGCGGTTTTTGTGGAGAAGTCAGCTTAAGATGCAAAAACCCATTTCTGAGGGAGAAGGAAAGAAACGTTGCTGTGGTTCCAGAGCTAAAGGGTGCGTTTATCTCCCTTCTCCTCCATTCTCTCCTTCGCACTGCGATTCTAGTACACCTTCACGCGGGAATACGACGAGCGACAGCCACCATTGGAGCACTTGGGTGGTTCTCTACAAGCTCTTCAAAACCAGACTCAAGAACAGAGCCAAGGTTCTGCAAGCTTCGTTGGATTTCGGAGCCCCTGGTATTTGCGCAAGTCCAGGTAAGGGAAGCTAGACCTCTTTTCCATACGAGCCATAGTTTAGCTATCTTCTGAAGTGAGGGCGACGTGGTCGCCATTTTCGTTTTCATCTGCGTAAAATGCTCTGTTTGTGTGCTTGGGCGACGAGGTCGCCGGTTTTATATACAATCTTCGAAACACTCTGTTTTTGAACTAGATCGCCGGTTTTGGCGCTGTTTTACGAAATCTCTGTTTTTGATGTTGTTTTGGAACTACTTGAGATTTTCATGAGATATTCGAAGATCTGAAGCTTTGAAATGTTGTTGATGTGATTTGAATCATTTACTTGAGTGGTATGATGTGTTGAATGCTGTGAATGTGGGATCGAGGCATAGTATTTTCAGGAAAGGAAATACCGTGTTGAGATTGGTTAGGAAGTGCATTGATCAGTGAGTAACCTGTTAATGAGACGATCCTGACTCTGCTGAGATAATGGAATCACGTAGATGAAGTTATTCAGTTGGTGAGAGTCGAAGGAGGTTCATACGTATGGGCGAGTTGTTCAAATGGGAACGAGCTCGAGCTGTGGTATGGATTAACCTTGTCATGCTGTATGGTGGTGTGTTGAGATTCATTATACGCTTGTGAATGTGTGAGATTTCACGGCGACCCTGTGGATGTGTGAGATTCCACAGTGGGCAGTATGACAGGTGCATGTCTCTGGATACTAAGTTCAACGCACGAGTCAATCCGGAAGTAGTGTCAAGTGTCTTGTGTTGTGAGTCAGTGGAAAGTCTGACATGTGAAATGAGAAACTTGTATATTGATAGACACTTGATGCTGTATTGTGAAATAGAATGATTCTGAGGAATGTTGTGAAGAAATATGATTTTGGGCGATCAGGTGAATGAGATGAGTAGCTCTACGTTTTACATAGAGATTTGAAAAATGTTTTACCTTACTCTATTATGTTCATGATTTAATGCCTTATTCTAAACTCTCTTTAAAATGGCTAGCTTACCCTTTTATCTGTTATTGTGGTTGTTTTCTCAAAACTGTGATGATCGTGTAATTGTTACACGGGAGCAGATGATCTTCCAGGAAGAAGAGCCCCCTAATGGGTGGTCGCCGAGGGCTGAGATCGCCCATTTCCACCTCTCGGTGGCGATCGCCGGATTTTGCCCTACTATCAGATCGCCTGTTTTGAGGTCGTCTGTTATGAGATCGCCGATTTTATGTCTGGCTAGCAAGTCGCCTATTTTTGGGGACTTTTGGAGATCGCCGTTTTCTTTTGAGACCGCCTGTCTTACTGCATTTCTTTTAATTTCGTAAAATCTTGCAAACATTTGATTTGGTTATGTATTAAACTCCCTAAGAGGAGTAACTTCATTTCTGATATATATATATAAATACATATTATTTTGCACTCTTCAATATTATTTGGTTACACTTAATTTCAATTATACATGGATGTATGTATTATTTTGGCGGGATGTTACATTAATGGTATCAGAGCAGTTCGCCTTAGGATGACCTGAGGGCTGTGGATCCATTGTGTTTCTTCTGCTCATAAAAATTTAATTGAGTTTTAAATAACCACTATAGTGGGAGGTTTTCAAACGTTTTAGTTTTGAACTCTTGCGTGTGCTTTGGTGAATGTATGCCTAACTGAAAATCTTAGTATTAAGAATGAGAAGGCCTTGATAAAGTAGTGAGGGTGCACACTCATAACTGGATCGAGATGAGTCTCAATCTTAATTCCAAAGGTTTGATGTTTAGCATATATTGAATTCTGGTGTGAGCTATCTCATTCTCTTGAGTGTCTTTGTAATTGATTGAAAATGGTTGATTAGATTGGTGACTGCATACCAGTAGTTGTGCTGGTGTTATGCTTGATGTTATAAGCTTTATGATTCTGTGGATGAACTCAAATTCTTAATGACTTTGAGATGCTGACCTGTGTAAGGTCTAGCTGCTACCCCTTGAATGAATTGATTCTTATCGATTTCATTCTTATAGTTGTAGGGAATATAGAAGCCCATAGATTCAGAATTCAGAACGAAGAAGATGGCACGTAGACCTGCTACCCCACCCCAACCTTCCTCAGAGATGAACCAGATCGCCAAGGCTATCGAGATGATGGCGACTGCCATTCAGCAGCAGAATGCAGCGATGGCTCAGAACCATCAAGCCACGATGCAGCACTGGGAAACTGCCCGATCTGCTGAGACAAACTCCCACGTCGGTCAACCCCAAGAACAGATGGGACTGGCCGAGTTCATGAGGCACAACCCACCTAAGTTCAGTGGGAATGCTACCCCTGATCAGGCAGATCAGTGGGTCAGGGAGGTGGAGAAAATCTTTAGGGCGACCTCATGCCCTGAAGAAAAGAAGCTGCTGTTCGCCACTTATCTGCTATCAGGAGAAGCTGAGTTCTGGTGGATGGGAGCTCAGCAGATGATGGAGGCACGAGAGGATGTACTGGATTGGGAGAGCTTCAGGGTGAAGTTCTTGGAGAAATACTTCCCTGACAGTGCCAAGTTTGCAAGGGAAGCTGAGTTCCTGAAGTTGGAGCAGGGGGAGATGTCAGTGAACGCCTATGCTGCTCGTTTTGAGTACCTCGCCCGGCTTTATACCCAGGCGACCTCCGAGGCCTGGAGGTGTAGAAAATTCGAAGAGGGGCTGAAGCATGGACTGAAGAGGACCATAGCCCCGATGTGCATCAGGGAATTTCACGCCTTAGTAGAGAAGGCAAAGATGGTAGAGACCCTGGAAAAGGGTGATCCTCGAGTGATCAGGTCACACCAAGGATGCTCTTCCAGTGGGAAGGCGAAGGTGCAGCACCCACACAGCAAGCCATATGTGAGATCTCCACCACATCGGGTGGGAACAGCTTCGTCCCAATTTCAGCAACAACAAACATGGAGACCCAGGTGTTTCACATGCCAAGAGATAGGGCACCTTTCTAGAGATTGTCCCAACAGAAAAAGGATGACTCAACCCGTTAATTCACAGCAGTTGAGGAACGAAGGCAGCAGACCTCAGACAGGAGGGAGAGTGTTTGCCATGTCTGGAGCGGAAGCCTCTCAATCAGGTAATCTAGTACAAGATACTTGTTTATAGCTGATAGATACGTTATAGTTTTGTTTGATTCTGGAGAGACACACTCTTTTGTGTCAAATCGGTGTGCAACCGAGCTTGGGCCATATAGTGGAGGAGCTGTCGTTTGAACGATTGGCCTCTGCACCTGCTTCAAAAACAGGTTTTGACCTCCCTAGGTTGCTCTGAATGCCCTGTGGTAGTAGATGGAATGGAAGGAACAAGTGTGAGTTAGATTTGGTAGTACCAAGGTTTAGTCCCAGTTACGTATAAGTCATGGAGAGTAAATAAGCAAGAGGCTGGGGGTTTAAAGCTTAAGCATGTGTAACCATGGGAAGTACCAGAGTTAAATTCCAAGGAAGGAATTTTCTTTTGAAGCGTAGAAGATGCTCATGTCAATGAAACAGCATGAGATGGTTCTAGCTTAGGCTTCACGCAGAATGGATGCTGTTTGGCTGACCGGGATTTGAAAGAGGATTATGGAAATGGTGGGTTGAGATAAAAGGCTTCCGAAAATGTAAGCCTCCGAAGTTTTTGGCAAATAAGATGTAGATCGACCTGTGAATGTAGAAGGGAAGGAGGATATGGCTGTGGATAAAAATGAGGGTAGGCCGTGTTATGATGATGTTGAGTCCTTCTAGAGATGTAGTAAATTTCAGAATGATGGGTGTGGAAGGGATTGTGAGTGGAAATAGCATGTGGTATCTGGGACAGAAGGAGAATAGAGTTATCCTTAGGCAAGAGATTCTGGAGGCAGAGGTGCGTTCGTTCTCGTATGCCTTCTGGATAGGCACCTGAAACCGACGTCAATGCATCCAACGTATACATTGAAGAAGAAGGTCGTAATGGGAACAGGAAGTCGAGTTGGCAAAAGGGGTCATAATAATAATTTGGAAGGTAACAGCAACAGAAACCTTGTCTTTGTAAGGTACAGAATTATGCAGCGGAGTAATGAATAAAAAGTGTCCCTTTTGGGAGTGTGGGAATTTGATCAGCAGTTGAGAAGTCGGTGAATGATTTGATCAAGATGCAGGAGTTGATTCCTAGAAGGACACTTCGGACCCTAGTTTGAGTTCGCTAGGGGGTGGCATGAGTTGTGGACAGCTGCCCCCTTTCCTCCCAATGAAGGGATCTTGCCCGCTTTCTCTAAAGGGGCTAGTCCTGGTTACGTTAAGGACCTAGTTCTAGACTTGTTCAACAAAGTCTTCAAGGTTGGAAGTAGAGCGTGAATGCTGGAGTTGGCACTCTATGGGACAGCATATCCCATGTACAGGGATGTAAAATGGATTTTGATGAAGTATTGAGGTAGGAAGAGTTGGTTCAATAGATCACCGAGAGGGTGAATTTGATACAGGACAGAATAAAAGTTTCTTAAGGTCAGCAAATGTCCTAGGCAGAGCAGAGGAGGAGACCTTTGGAGGTTGCTGCTGGGGTCATGTCTTTATGAAGGGGGACACCAGCCAAGGGTGTAGGGTAGGCGATCAGATCAAAGAAGCTGTCCCCTAAGTTTGTTGGGCCATATCGGATCTTAAGGAGGATAAGTCTAGTGGCTTATGAGATCGCCCCACCTCCCCAATTAGCAAGTCTACATAATGTATTCCACGTATCATAGCTAAGGAAGTCCCTTACAGACCCTACTCCCGTGTTGGGAGTGGACAACGTGAAGATCGGGTGATTCACCATGGGAATTTGAAGAAACCATGAGAGAAGCACATCCTTACCTCCTTCCTTGTAACCCAATTTTCGAGGACGAAAATTTTTCTTGATGGGGAGAATGTAAGAACCTAGAAGTTTATATTGGAATAAAAGTGTTATATTATAAATAAATTCGAAGCACGTGTTTATTTAAATATAAAGGAAGGAATGTATAGCTGAGAAGCCTACGAGATCGCCGTTATTAAGCGGGTAGGCGATCTCCAACTTCTCTGGCACTTGAACGCCTATCGCCTGTGTGTACCTAGTCGCCTGTCGCCTAGAGTACACCTAATCGCCGAAACTACACTGAGTGTGTAGCCAAAATGTTGGATCAACCCTGGTACGTCCCAAAAGCCATGCGTATCAAGGTGTGGGTTAAACCTTGGATACGCTGGGCAGGCGAAGCTCTATACTTGAGCATAAGAGAATCATCCTTAACGTTACACGCTTGGGCGCACGAGGACTTGTGCTAATCAACTCTGAAGTGTGAAGCTACCGACGTCACCAAGCCTTGTGGAGAGAATACCTTGGATGTAACATAGTGGAATGAAGAACCTCCAGGGGGGAGTGGCGAGTGTCATCGGGCATCGCAGGGCGCGAGGCATGCTGCGGGGTGTGTCTTCGCGCGAGGGGTCATCGGTCGAGAGTCTTCGCGCGAGAGGTCATCGGTCGAGAGTCTTCGCGCGAGAGGTCATCGGTCGCTCGCGCGAGAGGTCATCAGCGGGTGTCATCGCGCGATAGCTCATCAGCGGGTTGTCATCGCGCGATAGCTCATCAGCGGGTTGTCATCGCGCGATAGCTCATCAGCGGGTTGTCATCGCGCGATAACTCATCAGCGGGTTGTCATCGCGCGATAGCTCATCGGCGGGTTGTCATCGCGCGATAGCTCATCAGCGGGTTGTCATCGCGCGATAGCTCATCGGCGGGTTGTCATCGCGCGATAGCTCATCAGCGGGTTGTCATCGCGCGAGAGGTCCTCAGGGGTTGTCTTCGCGAGAGAGGCATCGGTGGAGGGTCTTCGCGCTGGTAGCCATCGGCGAAAGGTCATCGCGCGGCGCTAAGTTATACACAGAGAACGTGGGACCCAGACATCCAGCATGAGACGTTCTGCATGCGCGCCACGTAGACAAAAGAGTGGTTCAGAATAGTGACCTCAGAGCGTAGCCTGCGCAGAGGCACGCTTAGGTGTACTGTTCAGCGAAGCGTACACGCAAACTCCCTGCAGAGTGGGTGGTGGCAGCGGTTTTTGTGGAGAAGTCAGCTTAAGATGCAAAAACCCATTTCTGAGGGAGAAGGAAAGAAACGTTGCTGTGGTTCCAGAGCTAAAGGGTGCGTTTATCTCCCTTCTCCTCCATTCTCTCCTTCGCACTGCGATTCTAGTACACCTTCACGCGGGAATACGACGAGCGACAGCCACCATTGGAGCACTTGGGTGGTTCTCTGCAAGCTCTTCAAAACCAGACTCAAGAACAGAGCCAAGGTTCTGCAAGCTTCGTTGGATTTCGGAGCCCCTGGTATTTGCGCAAGTCCAGGTAAGGGAAGCTAGACCTCTTTTCCATACGAGCCATAGTTTAGCTATCTTCTGAAGTGAGGGCGACGTGGTCGCCATTTTCGTTTTCATCTGCGTAAAATGCTCTGTTTGTGTGCTTGGGCGACGAGGTCGCCGGTTTTATATACAATCTTCGAAACACTCTGTTTTTGAACTAGATCGCCGGTTTTGGCGCTGTTTTACGAAATCTCTGTTTTTGATGTTGTTTTGGAACTACTTGAGATTTTCATGAGATATTCGAAGATCTGAAGCTTTGAAATGTTGTTGATGTGATTTGAATCATTTACTTGAGTGGTATGATGTGTTGAATGCTGTGAATGTGGGATCGAGGCATAGTATTTTCAGGAAAGGAAATACCGTGTTGAGATTGGTTAGGAAGTGCATTGATCAGTGAGTAACCTGTTAATGAGACGATCCTGACTCTGCTGAGATAATGGAATCACGTAGATGAAGTTATTCAGTTGGTGAGAGTCGAAGGAGGTTCATACGTATGGGCGAGTTGTTCAAATGGGAACGAGCTCGAGCTGTGGTATGGATTAACCTTGTCATGCTGTATGGTGGTGTGTTGAGATTCATTATACGCTTGTGAATGTGTGAGATTTCACGGCGACCCTGTGGATGTGTGAGATTCCACAGTGGGCAGTATGACAGGTGCATGTCTCTGGATACTAAGTTCAACGCACGAGTCAATCCGGAAGTAGTGTCAAGTGTCTTGTGTTGTGAGTCAGTGGAAAGTCTGACATGTGAAATGAGAAACTTGTATATTGATAGACACTTGATGCTGTATTGTGAAATAGAATGATTCTGAGGAATGTTGTGAAGAAATATGATTTTGGGCGATCAGGTGAATGAGATGAGTAGCTCTACGTTTTACATAGAGATTTGAAAAATGTTTTACCTTACTCTATTATGTTCATGATTTAATGCCTTATTCTAAACTCTCTTTAAAATGGCTAGCTTACCCTTTTATCTGTTATTGTGGTTGTTTTCTCAAAACTGTGATGATCGTGTAATTGTTACACGGGAGCAGATGATCTTCCAGGAAGAAGAGCCCCCTAATGGGTGGTCGCCGAGGGCTGAGATCGCCCATTTCCACCTCTCGGTGGCGATCGCCGGATTTTGCCCTACTATCAGATCGCCTGTTTTGAGGTCGTCTGTTATGAGATCGCCGATTTTATGTCTGGCTAGCAAGTCGCCTATTTTTGGGGACTTTTGGAGATCGCCGTTTTCTTTTGAGACCGCCTGTCTTACTGCATTTCTTTTAATTTCGTAAAATCTTGCAAACATTTGATTTGGTTATGTATTAAACTCCCTAAGAGGAGTAACTTCATTTCTGATATATATATATAAATACATATTATTTTGCACTCTTCAATATTATTTGGTTACACTTAATTTCAATTATACATGGATGTATGTATTATTTTGGCGGGATGTTACATTAATGGTATCAGAGCAGTTCGCCTTAGGATGACCTGAGGGCTGTGGATCCATTGTGTTTCTTCTGCTCATAAAAATTTAATTGAGTTTTAAATAACCACTATAGTGGGAGGTTTTCAAACGTTTTAGTTTTGAACTCTTGCGTGTGCTTTGGTGAATGTATGCCTAACTGAAAATCTTAGTATTAAGAATGAGAAGGCCTTGATAAAGTAGTGAGGGTGCACACTCATAACTGGATCGAGATGAGTCTCAATCTTAATTCCAAAGGTTTGATGTTTAGCATATATTGAATTCTGGTGTGAGCTATCTCATTCTCTTGAGTGTCTTTGTAATTGATTGAAAATGGTTGATTAGATTGGTGACTGCATACCAGTAGTTGTGCTGGTGTTATGCTTGATGTTATAAGCTTTATGATTCTGTGGATGAACTCAAATTCTTAATGACTTTGAGATGCTGACCTGTGTAAGGTCTAGCTGCTACCCCTTGAATGAATTGATTCTTATCGATTTCATTCTTATAGTTGTAGGGAATATAGAAGCCCATAGATTCAGAATTCAGAACGAAGAAGATGGCACGTAGACCTGCTACCCCACCCCAACCTTCCTCAGAGATGAACCAGATCGCCAAGGCTATCGAGATGATGGCGACTGCCATTCAGCAGCAGAATGCAGCGATGGCTCAGAACCATCAAGCCACGATGCAGCACTGGGAAACTGCCCGATCTGCTGAGACAAACTCCCACGTCGGTCAACCCCAAGAACAGATGGGACTGGCCGAGTTCATGAGGCACAACCCACCTAAGTTCAGTGGGAATGCTACCCCTGATCAGGCAGATCAGTGGGTCAGGGAGGTGGAGAAAATCTTTAGGGCGACCTCATGCCCTGAAGAAAAGAAGCTGCTGTTCGCCACTTATCTGCTATCAGGAGAAGCTGAGTTCTGGTGGATGGGAGCTCAGCAGATGATGGAGGCACGAGAGGATGTACTGGATTGGGAGAGCTTCAGGGTGAAGTTCTTGGAGAAATACTTCCCTGACAGTGCCAAGTTTGCAAGGGAAGCTGAGTTCCTGAAGTTGGAGCAGGGGGAGATGTCAGTGAACGCCTATGCTGCTCGTTTTGAGTACCTCGCCCGGCTTTATACCCAGGCGACCTCCGAGGCCTGGAGGTGTAGAAAATTCGAAGAGGGGCTGAAGCATGGACTGAAGAGGACCATAGCCCCGATGTGCATCAGGGAATTTCACGCCTTAGTAGAGAAGGCAAAGATGGTAGAGACCCTGGAAAAGGGTGATCCTCGAGTGATCAGGTCACACCAAGGATGCTCTTCCAGTGGGAAGGCGAAGGTGCAGCACCCACACAGCAAGCCATATGTGAGATCTCCACCACATCGGGTGGGAACAGCTTCGTCCCAATTTCAGCAACAACAAACATGGAGACCCAGGTGTTTCACATGCCAAGAGATAGGGCACCTTTCTAGAGATTGTCCCAACAGAAAAAGGATGACTCAACCCGTTAATTCACAGCAGTTGAGGAACGAAGGCAGCAGACCTCAGACAGGAGGGAGAGTGTTTGCCATGTCTGGAGCGGAAGCCTCTCAATCAGGTAATCTAGTACAAGATACTTGTTTATAGCTGATAGATACGTTATAGTTTTGTTTGATTCTGGAGAGACACACTCTTTTGTGTCAAATCGGTGTGCAACCGAGCTTGGGCCATATAGTGGAGGAGCTGTCGTTTGAACGATTGGCCTCTGCACCTGCTTCAAAAACAGGTTTTGACCTCCCTAGGTTGCTCTGAATGCCCTGTGGTAGTAGATGGAATGGAAGGAACAAGTGTGAGTTAGATTTGGTAGTACCAAGGTTTAGTCCCAGTTACGTATAAGTCATGGAGAGTAAATAAGCAAGAGGCTGGGGGTTTAAAGCTTAAGCATGTGTAACCATGGGAAGTACCAGAGTTAAATTCCAAGGAAGGAATTTTCTTTTGAAGCGTAGAAGATGCTCATGTCAATGAAACAGCATGAGATGGTTCTAGCTTAGGCTTCACGCAGAATGGATGCTGTTTGGCTGACCGGGATTTGAAAGAGGATTATGGAAATGGTGGGTTGAGATAAAAGGCTTCCGAAAATGTAAGCCTCCGAAGTTTTTGGCAAATAAGATGTAGATCGACCTGTGAATGTAGAAGGGAAGGAGGATATGGCTGTGGATAAAAATGAGGGTAGGCCGTGTTATGATGATGTTGAGTCCTTCTAGAGATGTAGTAAATTTCAGAATGATGGGTGTGGAAGGGATTGTGAGTGGAAATAGCCTGTGGTATCTGGGACAGAAGGAGAATAGAGTTATCCTTAGGCAAGAGATTCTGGAGGCAGAGGTGCGTTCGTTCTCGTATGCCTTCTGGATAGGCACCTGAAACCGACGTCAATGCATCCAACGTATACATTGAAGAAGAAGGTCGTAATGGGAACAGGAAGTCGAGTTGGCAAAAGGGGTCATAATAATAATTTGGAAGGTAACAGCAACAGAAACCTTGTCTTTGTAAGGTACAGAATTATGCAGCGGAGTAATGAATAAAAAGTGTCCCTTTTGGGAGTGTGGGAATTTGATCAGCAGTTGAGAAGTCGGTGAATGATTTGATCAAGATGCAGGAGTTGATTCCTAGAAGGACACTTCGGACCCTAGTTTGAGTTCGCTAGGGGGTGGCATGAGTTGTGGACAGCTGCCCCCTTTCCTCCCAATGAAGGGATCTTGCCCGCTTTCTCTAAAGGGGCTAGTCCTGGTTACGTTAAGGACCTAGTTCTAGACTTGTTCAACAAAGTCTTCAAGGTTGGAAGTAGAGCGTGAATGCTGGAGTTGGCACTCTATGGGACAGCATATCCCATGTACAGGGATGTAAAATGGATTTTGATGAAGTATTGAGGTAGGAAGAGTTGGTTCAATAGATCACCGAGAGGGTGAATTTGATACAGGACAGAATAAAAGTTTCTTAAGGTCAGCAAATGTCCTAGGCAGAGCAGAGGAGGAGACCTTTGGAGGTTGCTGCTGGGGTCATGTCTTTATGAAGGGGGACACCAGCCAAGGGTGTAGGGTAGGCGATCAGATCAAAGAAGCTGTCCCCTAAGTTTGTTGGGCCATATCGGATCTTAAGGAGGATAAGTCTAGTGGCTTATGAGATCGCCCCACCTCCCCAATTAGCAAGTCTACATAATGTATTCCACGTATCATAGCTAAGGAAGTCCCTTACAGACCCTACTCCCGTGTTGGGAGTGGACAACGTGAAGATCGGGTGATTCACCATGGGAATTTGAAGAAACCATGAGAGAAGCACATCCTTACCTCCTTCCTTGTAACCCAATTTTCGAGGACGAAAATTTTTCTTGATGGGGAGAATGTAAGAACCTAGAAGTTTATATTGGAATAAAAGTGTTATATTATAAATAAATTCGAAGCACGTGTTTATTTAAATATAAAGGAAGGAATGTATAGCTGAGAAGCCTACGAGATCGCCGTTATTAAGCGGGTAGGCGATCTCCAACTTCTCTGGCACTTGAACGCCTATCGCCTGTGTGTACCTAGTCGCCTGTCGCCTAGAGTACACCTAATCGCCGAAACTACACTGAGTGTGTAGCCAAAATGTTGGATCAACCCTGGTACGTCCCAAAAGCCATGCGTATCAAGGTGTGGGTTAAACCTTGGATACGCTGGGCAGGCGAAGCTCTATACTTGAGCATAAGAGAATCATCCTTAACGTTACACGCTTGGGCGCACGAGGACTTGTGCTAATCAACTCTGAAGTGTGAAGCTACCGACGTCACCAAGCCTTGTGGAGAGAATACCTTGGATGTAACATAGTGGAATGAAGAACCTCCAGGGGGGAGTGGCGAGTGTCATCGGGCATCGCAGGGCGCGAGGCATGCTGCGGGGTGTGTCTTCGCGCGAGGGGTCATCGGTCGAGAGTCTTCGCGCGAGAGGTCATCGGTCGAGAGTCTTCGTGCGAGAGGTCATCGGTCGCTCGCGCGAGAGGTCATCAGCGGGTGTCATCGCGCGATAGCTCATCAGCGGGTTGTCATCGCGCGATAGCTCATCAGCGGGTTGTCATCGCGCGATAGCTCATCAGCGGGTTGTCATCGCGCGATAACTCATCAGCGGGTTGTCATCGCGCGATAGCTCATCGGCGGGTTGTCATCGCGCGATAGCTCATCAGCGGGTTGTCATCGCGCGATAGCTCATCGGCGGGTTGTCATCGCGCGATAGCTCATCAGCGGGTTGTCATCGCGCGAGAGGTCCTCAGGGGTTGTCTTCGCGAGAGAGGCATCGGTGGAGGGTCTTCGCGCTGGTAGCCATCGGCGAAAGGTCATCGCGCGGCGCTAAGTTATACACAGAGAACGTGGGACCCAGACATCCAGCATGAGACGTTCTGCATGCGCGCCACGTAGACAAAAGAGTGGTTCAGAATAGTGACCTCAGAGCGTAGCCTGCGCAGAGGCACGCTTAGGTGTACTGTTCAGCGAAGCGTACACGCAAACTCCCTGCAGAGTGGGTGGTGGCAGCGGTTTTTGTGGAGAAGTCAGCTTAAGATGCAAAAACCCATTTCTGAGGGAGAAGGAAAGAAACGTTGCTGTGGTTCCAGAGCTAAAGGGTGCGTTTATCTCCCTTCTCCTCCATTCTCTCCTTCGCACTGCGATTCTAGTACACCTTCACGCGGGAATACGACGAGCGACAGCCACCATTGGAGCACTTGGGTGGTTCTCTGCAAGCTCTTCAAAACCAGACTCAAGAACAGAGCCAAGGTTCTGCAAGCTTCGTTGGATTTCGGAGCCCCTGGTATTTGCGCAAGTCCAGGTAAGGGAAGCTAGACCTCTTTTCCATACGAGCCATAGTTTAGCTATCTTCTGAAGTGAGGGCGACGTGGTCGCCATTTTCGTTTTCATCTGCGTAAAATGCTCTGTTTGTGTGCTTGGGCGACGAGGTCGCCGGTTTTATATACAATCTTCGAAACACTCTGTTTTTGAACTAGATCGCCGGTTTTGGCGCTGTTTTACGAAATCTCTGTTTTTGATGTTGTTTTGGAACTACTTGAGATTTTCATGAGATATTCGAAGATCTGAAGCTTTGAAATGTTGTTGATGTGATTTGAATCATTTACTTGAGTGGTATGATGTGTTGAATGCTGTGAATGTGGGATCGAGGCATAGTATTTTCAGGAAAGGAAATACCGTGTTGAGATTGGTTAGGAAGTGCATTGATCAGTGAGTAACCTGTTAATGAGACGATCCTGACTCTGCTGAGATAATGGAATCACGTAGATGAAGTTATTCAGTTGGTGAGAGTCGAAGGAGGTTCATACGTATGGGCGAGTTGTTCAAATGGGAACGAGCTCAAGCTGTGGTATGGATTAACCTTGTCATGCTGTATGGTGGTGTGTTGAGATTCATTATACGCTTGTGAATGTGTGAGATTTCACGGCGACCCTGTGGATGTGTGAGATTCCACAGTGGGCAGTATGACAGGTGCATGTCTCTGGATACTAAGTTCAACGCACGAGTCAATCCGGAAGTAGTGTCAAGTGTCTTGTGTTGTGAGTCAGTGGAAAGTCTGACATGTGAAATGAGAAACTTGTATATTGATAGACACTTGATGCTGTATTGTGAAATAGAATGATTCTGAGGAATGTTGTGAAGAAATATGATTTTGGGCGATCAGGTGAATGAGATGAGTAGCTCTACGTTTTACATAGAGATTTGAAAAATGTTTTACCTTACTCTATTATGTTCATGATTTAATGCCTTATTCTAAACTCTCTTTAAAATGGCTAGCTTACCCTTTTATCTGTTATTGTGGTTGTTTTCTCAAAACTGTGATGATCGTGTAATTGTTACACGGGAGCAGATGATCTTCCAGGAAGAAGAGCCCCCTAATGGGTGGTCGCCGAGGGCTGAGATCGCCCATTTCCACCTCTCGGTGGCGATCGCCGGATTTTGCCCTACTATCAGATCGCCTGTTTTGAGGTCGTCTGTTATGAGATCGCCGATTTTATGTCTGGCTAGCAAGTCGCCTATTTTTGGGGACTTTTGGAGATCGCCGTTTTCTTTTGAGACCGCCTGTCTTACTGCATTTCTTTTAATTTCGTAAAATCTTGCAAACATTTGATTTGGTTATGTATTAAACTCCCTAAGAGGAGTAACTTCATTTCTGATATATATATATAAATACATATTATTTTGCACTCTTCAATATTATTTGGTTACACTTAATTTCAATTATACATGGATGTATGTATTATTTTGGCGGGATGTTACACTGTGTGGATTCACAGCGACCCTGTGTGGATTTCACAGTGGTATGGTATGACAGGTGCAGATCTCTGAGTCTAATCAATGCATGAGTCTTCCGGAAGTAGTGTCAAGTGTCTTGTGTGATGAGTCAGTGGAAGTCTGACGTGAGAAATGAGAAACATTGAATTGATAGACACTTGATGCAGTTTTGTGAAATAGAATGACTCTTGAGAATATTGTGAAATGTGTGATTTCTGGGTGATCAGGTGAAGAGTATGAGAAACTTGATAACTTTACGTGAATATCTTGAAATTGTTTACCTTGATTTTATTTTAAGTATCCTTATTTAAACTCTTTTTAAATGTCTAGCTTACCCTGTGTTTTCGTTTGTGTTGTGGCCTTTTCTTAAACCTGTAATGATCGTGTATAATTTACACGGGAGCAGATGATGTTGCAGGAAGTAGAGCTCTTTAGAAAATTGTCGCTGGAAGGAGATAGCCTGTTTTCTTTTCTGTTGGGTGATCGCCCCTCTTGCTGCTTTATAATAGGAGATCGCCTTTATGAAAGGAGATCACCCTTCTTATAGG
This sequence comes from Phaseolus lunatus, assembly GCA_013389735.1. Lineage (NCBI taxonomy): Eukaryota > Viridiplantae > Streptophyta > Magnoliopsida > Fabales > Fabaceae > Phaseolus > Phaseolus lunatus. The sequence goes on along the minus strand of CM023861.1, from coordinate 19,197,281 downwards.
AGATCGCCTATATGAAAGGAGATCGCCCTTCTTATAGGAGATCGCCCTTTTTGCCAGGAGATCGCCTATCTGTCTTTTGTATTGTATTTCGTTTACGTTTTAATGGAGAAGTGATCGTTTGTATTAAACTCCCTGTGAGGAGAAACTTATTTATTTTATATAAAGATTTTGCTCACTTCAATCTATTTGTCACCTTTATTTTCGTTTTATATTTATTTTCAAAGAAATTTGGCGGGATGTTACATCCCGCGCGAAGGCAATCCACCGATGACCTCACCCTAGCGAACGACCGATGTCTCCCCCTGATGATGCCCGCATGCATCTTGCCCTGGCGACGCCTGCATGCCTCGCGCCCTGGCGACGACATGCAGTCTAGGCGACCGGCGATTATGTATTAACAAAGAACTCTTATCGTTTTCTAGACTGCACTTTCCTTCCTTTTTAACTTAAATAAAAACATACTTAGAATTTATTTAAAATATACTCTTTTATTCCAATAAATTTTTCAGGTCCTTACAGTAAGAGGAGAACTTTTGAGTGGTTCTCGTGCAAGTTTGACTACAACGTTGCAATATTGCATGCTGGTTTTAGCACTGGTTGAGTGAGTCAGAAAAGCATGTGTAGAAAGCTGGAAGCGGATATATATGGATGATTGATTCAGTCTTTGAAGTTTGAACGAATGTTTCTATCCCCTATAGCCCTAGCTACCTAATTCCTTTTTACCTTTTTCCTTTTTCGTCTCTAATATACCTTTCCTTTAAACAAAATCTGCACACTCTTCTCTTTCTCTAATTAACCTATTCAAATTGCTTCAACATCTGCATACATAAGTACCAAAAATTCTTTTCTTTATAGTCTGTGAAAATAAATTAGCTTAAACTCATTTCTTAATAAAGTGTGAAGAAAAAAAAAGCAGAAAAAAGGGACTTTTCAAAATAAGCATAGATATCACTAATAATTGTCCTTGACCCATAAGTGATGGAGTCGGAGGATTAGAGGACATTTCAAATATGTTGTTTGTTCTATGCTTGTCCTGCTTGTCTTAATGTAGAGTTAATGTAGAGATAATGAGCAACAGACTTGCCATTTTATCCTTTTAACTTTACATCTTTGATGATCCATACTTCAATATTTCTTATTAAAATTTCAAATTTTAGTGAAAATATTGTCTTGAATTTTCTTTTATTTGTCTTCTACAGGGGAAGACAAATACGTTGTTCTTGTGTCAGGTTTAAGGCTTAGGAGCAGCACCTTTAATCCTCTTCAGTTTCAGCTTCTCATTGATCATATCACAGGGCATTTAGGAGATGAGAAGGTTTGTCCTGTTTTTCTCTCAACTTCTCAAGTTGATAATTATGCACCATTACATTTTAACTAATAAAAAGTGTCAAATTACACAGGAGCAAAGTATTGCGTCAAAAATTGTTCAAGTTGTCTTTGCTGGAAATTTAGTTGAGGAGACACCTCAGATACTTCTTAACGGACAGGTATTTATGTTCCTGCATAGGGAGAGAGAGAGATAGGAAAACAAAAGGATTTTAGAGAGAAGTCGTTATTTCTGCATATGCCATTTACTACTTACATGAGCTTTACTGTGTAAGAAGAGATCTGATTTATTACAAGAAAAGAATAGTATAACTATGTGACAATGTGTGGTTATACAAAAGTAACATAATAGAGTAATATGCACCACTAATATCTTAACAGTGTCACTGACGAGTTTCTTTAATGATTATGCATTTTTTTTCAACTATTTGGTTTCCTATGCCAATATGTCTTTGCTTAACAAGTTTAAACAATGCATTCAATATAATTCAATAGTTTTACCTTTTTCTTCTTCTAATAAAGTAAACACCTTCGTTTGATGGACCAAAATATGATCACCCACTCTTCTCTTGTACTTTATATTGTATAATCACCAATTAGTTTTCTCTGGTATCTGAATTCCTTGATTTAAGAAATTTATAGAAATTTATAGAGACAACAATCGATCCAAACTAGCTTGCAAATTGGTTTGGATCTAATTTTATATTCAAGCATCCAGATCTGTTTTTAAGGGTACTGGATGATGTGCTTCTATGATCGAAGTACTTGCAAATTTAAATTTTTGTTTGTATGATCCATAAAATTTGGTAAATGTAGGTTGCAGTTAACTATTTCATGTAGTTAATGCATGTATATAAGCAATTTTTTGTTATGGTGTTTTGTTTTGTAGTCATGCCAATTGATAAAAGTTGGATTTCTAAACCACGAAACACCATTGAATATGCAAATGGTTTGAATGAATTTTTGGAATTTGCTTTTGGAAATGCTAATGGTGTTGTCATAAAGTGTCCATGTTCAAAGTGTGGTTTCAAAAAGTGGCAAACAAGGGATGTAGTTCAAGAACACTTAACATGTAGCACTTTTCCTCAAAACTACCAAACTTGGTATATGCACGGTGAAGGACTAAGTGGAAATGAGTCTTTGGCTGTTACAAGTGCGCATGTCATTGAAGATTTCATAGAATCTCGTAATCCAATGGAAGACATGTTGAATGATGCATTTGGGTTTGTGGGGCACGGCGATGATCACATTGATGAGGGTACTCAAGATGATGGTGCACAAGATGATATGCTGCATGGTGAAGGAAATACAAACTTTGATGAGTTGTTGAAGGACAATAACGAACCATTATATGAAGGTTGTACCAAGTATTCAAAGTTATCATTCATTTTGAAGTTGTATCATATAAAATGCATGTGCAGAATGAGTGATAAAGCAATGACCATGATTCTAGACTTTCTAAAGGACGCATTTGAACATGCTAAGTTTCCTAACTCATTTTATGAGGCCAAGAATGTGATTAACAAACTTGGTCTTAATTATGTCAAAATACCAGCTTGTCCAAAAGATTGCATGCTATATTGGGGTGAAGAGAATGAAAGCTTAGAAGAATGTAAACGGTGCAAAACATCTAAGTGGAAAGATAAAGATAAGAAACAATATGCAAAAATCTTGCGTTACTTTCCATTAAAGTTAAGATTGCAACGATTGTTTATGAGTTCTAAGACAACTGAATCTATGACATGGCATGTATCAAAGGATAACCAGGATGGTTGATGAGGCATCCTAGATATTCTGAGGCTTGGAAAGCATTTGATCTATTACATCCAAAATTTGCAAGTGATCCTCGAAATGTACGACTGGGCTTAGCTAGTGATGGCTTCAACCCTTTCGGAACCATGAGTACAAGCTATAGTATATGGCTAGTGGTCCTCATCCCATACAATCGTCCTCCTTGGGAGTGTATGAAGCAAACCTCTTTCATCCTATCCATGATAATTCCTGGAAAACAAATGACTGGAAACGACATTGATGTATACTTACAACCACTCATAAAAGAATTAAAGGAGCTTTGGTTTGATGGAGTGTAAACATTTGATTATTCGAAAAAAGAAATGTTTACATTGCGAGCGGCTTTGTTGTGGACAATTAGTGATTTTCCTGGCCTAGGAAATTTATCTGGATGGAACACGCACACTGGTCTTGCTTGCCCAACTTGTAACTTTGACACTGAGTCTTCTTTGTTGTATAGGGGCAAATACAGCTTTATGGGACACCGTCGATTTTTACATAAAGACCACAGATTCAAACTGAGTCGTTCTCTTTTTGACGGAAGAACTGAACTAAGGGAAGCACCAGAACATTTGTCAGGGTCAGACATATTTGAACAAGTTCAAGGAGTCAATGTTACATTTGGAAAACCATTAGAACCTATCCATACAAGTAAAAGGGGTCGGGGAAAGAATGTTGTTGAAGTTGTTGGAGTTGAACAATGCAAAAAGAGAAGTATATTTTTCGACCTTCCTTATTGGGAGACAAACTTGTTACGCCATTGTCTAGATGTCATGCATATTGAGAAAAATGTTTGTGACAATGTTTTGTATACGTTACTCAATGACCCTAAGAAATCAAAAGATAATTTAAAAGCCCGAAAGGTACTTAAAAAAATGGGTATAAGGAAGGAACTTTGGCCAGATGAAAGAGGAAGATTTCGGCCAAGTTTGTTTTCATTGTCAAAAGCAAAGAAAAAAACGTTTTTACAAACACTTAAAGATGTCAAAATGCCAGATGGATACTCAAGTAATATTTCAAGGTGTATTGATTTGAAAGCTGGAAAGATTTTTGGCCTCAAGAGTCATGATTGTCATATTCTTATGGAACATTCACTACCCATTGCCATACGTAATGTTTTACCAAACAATGTGACTGTAGTGGTAGTAGAACTATGTTCATTTTTTCGACAATTATGTGGCAAAAGTTTAAGTCAAACTGAACTTGATAAACTTCAATCCCGCATCATTGAAACTCTTTGCCACATGGAAATGTTGTTCCCTCCTACCTTTTTTACAATTATGGTGCACTTAACTTGTCACTTAGTTGGTGAGGCCATACTTGGAGGCCCAGTTCATTATCGTTGGATGTATCCTATAGAAAGGTAAATGTTTTTGGCGCACATAGAGTTCAAATGTTTTTAACCTTCATGTTTGATTCTCCTAATTGCAAAATTATTTTATAGGTATTTGGGACATTTAAAATCATATGTTCGAAATAAGGCACAACCTGAAGGTTCCATTGTTGAAGGATACCTAGCTGAAGAGGTTTTGACCTTTAGCTCTGAATATATGGAAGGGGTCGAGACAAGAAGTAATAGACCTTCACGTGTGGATGATTCTTGTAATACAAATCTGCCACAATTGAGTACTATTTTCCCACCAATTAGTGGAGTAGTAAGTGCCTCTTCAACTTTTCAGTTGTCAACCATGCAAAGAACTCAAGCACATCGATATGTGTTATTTAATTGCCCTGAAGTCACCCCTTTTATTGAGTGAGTGTTAACACAACTATAAATTTAATTATATTCAAAATGTTTCTTTAATGAAATCATTAGTAACATGTTGGTTATGAATATTTTCTTAGGGAATTTAAAGGTCATTTGCGAAGGAGGTCTAGAGGGAGAAGAATTTCAAATACAGAGATAGAAAGGAGTGTTAATAAGGATTTTATTAATTGGTTTCCTCAAAGTGTACGTGTAACATCCCGCCAAAATACTATACATATGTATTTATATAATGAAAATAAAAGTAACAAATGGATTGAAGTGAATTAAAATTTTATATATGAGAATAAGGTTTCTCCTCACAGGGAGTTTAATACAAACGATCACTTCTCCATTAAAAACGTAAACGAATTACAATACAAAAGACAGATAGGCGATCTCCTGGCAGAAAGGGCGATCTCCTATAAGAAGGGCGATCTCCTATCATAAAGGCGATCTCCTATTATAAAGCAGCAAGAGGGGCGATCACCCAATAGAAAAGAAAACAGGCGATCTCCTTCCAGCGACAATTTTCTAAGGAGCTCTACTTCCTGCAACATCATCTGCTCCCGTGTAAAACACACGATCATCACAGTTTTAAGAGAAAACAGCCACAGAGCAATACAAAAGAAAAGGGGTAAGCTAGATGGTTTAAAAAGAGTTTAAATATGAACATAAAAATCAGGATAAAACAAATTCCATATACCCACATAAAATTATAAAGTTTCTCATTTCTTACGTCGGACTTCCACTGATTTAACACACATAGACACTTACCATACCACTGTAAAGTCCACACAGGACAGCAAGGAAAGTCCACACAGGACAGCAACCAGAGTCACACAGGAAACCACCAAGGTCCACACAGGACAGCAAGCAAAGTCCACACAGGACAGCAACCAAGGTCCACACAGGACAGCAAGCAAAGTCCACACAGGACAGCAAGGAAAGTCCACACAGGACAGCAACCAGAGTCCACACAGGACAGCCACCAAGGTCCACACAGGACAGCAAGCAAAGTCCACACAGGACAGCAACCAAGGTCCACACAGGACAGCAAGCAAAGTCCACACAGGACAGCAAGGAAAGTCCACACAGGACAGCAAGCAAAGTCCACACAGGACAGCAACCAAAGTCCACACAGGACAGCTAAAGATCATCAATTCACCCAACGCACCATACAATACTTAAATGAACGATCTCAACCACAGCAACAAACGTATCCAGGTTCAGACTTTTCCAATAACGCGTGCATTTCACATATCAGTCACAAACAAGCTCAAAGCGACACTAAAAAGGGGATTTCGAAGACAACATTTAAAACCGGCGATTACGTCGCCACACGCGTAAAAACAGAGCATCAAGAAAAAGGGGTTTAAAACCGGCGACCACGTTGCCCAAACACATAGAACAGAGTATCACGAAAAAGAAAACGAAACCGGCGACCACGTCGCCCTCACTTCAGAAACAGCTAATCTATGGCTTGTATTGAAAATGAAGGCTAGCTTCCCTTACCTGGACTTGCGCAAAACACCAGGAGCTCCGAAACCCAACGAAGCTTGAACAACGCCTTGGCTCTGTTTTTGCGTCTGGTTGAAGGACTTGCAGAGAACCTCCCAGGTGCTCTAATGGTGCTGCCTCTCGTCGTACTCTTGTGTGAAGATGCTAGAATCGCAGCGCGAAGGAGATATCTGGAGGAGAAGGGAGGTAACCCACTCTTTCTCTCTTTGAATGCTGCAACCTTTTCTTCTCTCAGCAGTGGGTCTCTGCATCTTAAACGAACTTATCCACCAAAAGCAGCTGCCACACCCACTCTGCAGAGAAGTCTGAGTGTACGTTTCCCTGAACAGTACGACTACGGTTGTCTCTTGAGCAGGCCAACCACTCCCTGAACAGTACTACTGAGCGTGCCTCTGCACAGGCTAACACTCTGAGGTCACTATTCTGAACCACTCTTTTTGTCTATGTGGCGCGCGTGCAGGACGTTCCATGCTGGAAGTCTGGGTCCCACCTTCTCTGTGTGTAACTCGACGTCGCGCGATGACCTTTCACCGATGACCATAGGCGCGAAGTCTATCCACCGATGACCTCTCGCGCGAAGGCTATCCACCGATGACCTCTCGCGCGAAGACTATCCACCGATGACCTCTCGCGCGAAGGCTATCCACCGATGACCTCTCGCGCGAAGACTATCCAGTGATGACATCTCGCGCGATGACTTTCCACCGATGAATTATCCTGGAGGACGACCGATGTCTCACCCTGGTGGACCACCGATGTCTCTCCCTGGAAGACGACCGATGTCCACATGCCTCGCGCCCTGGCGATGCCCGCATGTCCCGCGTCTGGCGATGCCCGCATGCCTTGCGCCCTGGCGGTGCCCGCATGCCTCGCGCCCTGGCTATGCCCGACGACACATCGTCACGCCTTCCCGAAGGTTCTTCATTCCACTATGTTACGTCCAAAGTATCATCTCCACATGACTCGGTGACATCGGTAGCTTCACATTTCCAAGAGTAGACCAGCACCACTCTTCGTGCGCCCATGCATGCAACACTAAGGGCGATCTCTTTTGCTCAAGCATAGAGCTTCGCATGCACAGCGTATCTAAGGCTTAACCCACACCTTGATACGCGTGGTTGTTGGAACCCACTCTGGTTGATCCAGTATCTTGGCCACATACTACGTGCACTCCCGTCGATCACGTACACCATAGGCGATTGGTGGTCATGTCTCCTCTAGGCGACAGGCGATTATGTCCCAGAGGAGTCGGAGATCGCCTCCGTCTTCAATAACGGCGATCTCGTAGAAGACTTCTTATCTACACTTTTCTTCCTTTACTCTTCTTGATCTACATGCCAGCCGACCGATCTCTACCAGTTGACGCCAGACCTTGGGCGACGTCCGATGTCCGACTACTACGAAACTTCATTTATCAGTTCTTTGTATTTTAAATAATAACATCTTCTGAAATTATTTAAATGTAACACTTTCATTCCAATTAAAGTTTCTAGGTCCTTACAGTACGTAGAATATGTTTTCATAATTGTTTGATTAAAATTTGTAACATATCTTCACACATTTAATCCTTATTTTTGTAGATTAATAACCCAGACATTTCAAGTACAGTGTCAGATGATCTTAAGTATCTATCTCAAGGTCCAACTCCACATGCTAGAAGATTTTCTGCCTTCAATGTAAATGGATTCAAATTTAGGACCGAAAGTCGAGAACATGGGTTAAAAACCCAAAATAGTGGAGTTTACTTAACTTCATCAACATCACGTGTTGCAAGTAGGGCAGATCAAAACATTAGGGAAGCGGATTTGGCATACTATGGAAAATTAGAAGATATAATTGAGCTTAATTACTATGGTCGTTTTAAAGTGACATTGTTCAAATGTAAATGGGCTGACACCACAAGGGATAGGGGGCTTAGAAAGGATCCGTGAGGTTTCACTTCGGTTAATTTTTCAAGATTAATTCACATGGGAGATCGTGAAGAGCATGATCCGTATATTGAAGCTTCACAGGCTGAAATGGTATATTATGTTAATGATGAAGTTAACAAGGATTGGAAAATTGTCATCCACTTGAAACCACGAGACTTGTATGATATGGGAGAAGGACATAATGAAGTTTGTGAAGTGCAACCATGTCCACAACAAGACTTAAATCAGTTTTTCAGCGAGTCTGAAGATTTTCCATTGTTTAGGGATGATGAAGATGATGAGTTATTAAACGAGGACAACAATGATCATGAACTTCATGAAAATGAGTCAATGTCAGAGTAATAATAAGCTTGGTTTGTTAATAAAACTGCACATGTATGGTTAATGTCAATTACACATGTATTTGATTATGTACTTTGATAGGCACTGTTATATCTTGTTTTTGTTCTTCATTCTTTCCTTTTTATGTGCAGATATGCCTAGGCCTAAGAAAATTAAGAACTTGCTTAAGGCAATTGGTGGACATAGTTCAGACACATCTGTGGGAAACTATGTTCAACTTAATGACACGCCTCAAAGTACACGTCAAAAAATAACTGAATCTGCTCAACCACATTTTGGATCTCCTTTACCACAAGCATCTGGACATATACCACCACAAATCTCACAATCTGCACAACCACACACATCTAATTCTGCACTACCACATATGTCTGAGTCTACACTACCACATACATCTGACTCTGCACTACCACATACATCTGACTCTGCACTACCACATACATCTGACTCTACACTGCCACATGCATATGAGTCTGCAGAACCACATACCCCTCAGCCTGCACAACCGCATACATCAGAATCTGAAGCTGAAAGGGTGCCACCAAGAAAAGGCAGGAAGTCAAACCACTATTGGTTTGTTGATACTATAGGTAAAGATATGTTAATTTTGCTATTGTGTTTTTCTTTTCATTTAATTACTTTCATTGCAGATACCTTAATGTATTATACTTTGTAGATGAGCATGGAGTTACTCAGAAAATGAAGCTCAAGGTTAGGGATGCTCATAACTTGCCCAGTGGAATACGTGTGGTTGTCGACTATGATGACAACTTTCAACCCATTGGAGATTGCTTGCTGGAGTTTGTGGACAACTAGTAGGAAATCATATATTGTTGCCTATAAGTTTTGAAAATTGGTCATTTGTGCCTGATACTTACAAGGATACTATATGGGAGAGTACACTGAAGGTAATTGACCCAACGTTCAATACAATATTAAATATGTACATTCTTATTTCTTTTTTTCAATATATATATATGGACTAATTGTTGTATTATTTGAAGACTCGTTTTTGCTTCAAGGTAAATGAAGACCTCGCTAAAAGAGATGTTATGTTCAAAATTCGCAAATTATGGAGGGAGTATAGATGCAAGCTCTGGAATGAATTCTATGACCCACTGTCAAGCAGAAATGACCTAATAAAGAATATTCCAGATGGTCTTACCATGGAGCAGTGGGCTATATTTGTGGATTATCGTCTCGGGCCTTCCACAGTGGTACATACTTTTCATTTCATGTATTTTCACTAAGCTTGATTTTAAATTTGCAAAAACTGATTTTATTTTACTTTGTAGAAACTGTGTAATAGGAATAGAGATATAAGAAAGAAACAGACTATTCCTTACACTGGTGGTGCTATGCCATTGTCAAGAAGGAGGGATAATTTGGTATATTTACTTAAATACAGCTTTGTGAATTTGGCATATATTTTTTGATTTATAATATATTATGAATTTTTGTAATTATATTATCCTTTTTGGAATGTATAGAAAATTGAAAGTGGTAGGAAAATTGGCCGAGCTGAGATGTGGAAGATCACACACAAGAGGAAGAATGGCACATATGTTAATGATGAAGCTATGGACATAAGTTCTAATAACATATATCAGTTTTGGGCTATTTTGGATACTGTCTTGGACTATTTTGGACACTGTTTTGGGAACATATTGTCTCTGCCATGGGTATATACTGTTTTGGACTATTTTGGGTTGTTGTGGATGCTGTCTTGGACTATATTTTACATTGTTTTTGGACTGTTTTGGGAACATATTGTCTCTGCCATGGGTATACTATTTTGGGCTATTTTGGATGTTGTCTTGGACTATTTTTTACATTGTTTTGGACTGTTTTGGGACCATATTATCTCTGCCATGGGTATATATTGTTTTGGACTATTTTGGGCTATTTTGGATACTGTCTTGGACTATTTTGGACACTGTTTTAAGAACATATTAACTATGTCATGGATATATATTGTTTTGGACTATTTTGGATTTTTTTGGGCTATTTTGGATTCTGTCTTGGATTATTTTTTACATTGTTTTGGATTGTTTTGGGAACATATTGTCTCTGCCATGGGTATATACTGTTTTGGACTATTTTGGATACTGTCTTGAACTATTTTTTACATTGTTTTGGAGTGTTTTGGGACCATATTGTCTGTGCCATGGGTATATATTGTTTTGGACTGTTTTGGATTGTTTTGGGCCATTTTGGATACTGTCTTGAACTATTTTTTACATTGTTTTGGACTGTTATGGCACCATATTGTCTCTACCATGGGTATATATTTTTTTGGATTGTTTTGGATTGTTTTGGGATATTTTGGATGCTGTCTTGGACTATTTTTGACATTGTTTTGGACTGTTTTGGGAACATATTTTCTTTATAAAGGATTGCAGATTTCCTAGTTCCCTTGATTATATGCGCACGGAGTTTTGGATTTGATAAATAGTATTTTCTTTATTATTGTTATTGTTTTTCTACATGGACCGTGTTTCTTTGTTAATGTTGGTTGCTTCCATTTTTATGTAGGAAAAAATTGATGAGCTAATGCTGCAAAATCCAGATACTGCATCAGATATATCTCCAAATGATCCAGTTGGTGTCATTTTTGGAAAGGAGCATCCAGGAAGGGTCAGAGGACTTTTCATATGGAGCTTGTCCAACCCTTGCTTTCAGGAAGTCCACAACAAGGTTAAGCAATATGAATCATGGTTCCTCTAGTGGTGTGTCTTCAACAAATGTTGAAGAAAAGGTGGACCAGATGGCAACTAAACTTGCAACTGTAAAAGGTCAAATGCATACTCTGCTAGCCTACATTGCTTCTAGACCAGACGTGCCGGAACATTTAGCTGCAATGGCAGCAAATTTGGTACAACCCTCTATTAATGAGGTATAAATTATATACTTAAAATTTTATTCTAATACTGTTTTCATTTCTTTTTTTATAAATTTTCAGTTAACTTTAAACATATTTTAACTTATTTCAGGCACCGGATGTTGGAAGTGATGCTCCATCACCAAACCAGAATATAAGATCAAGTGGAGGCAGTAAGACAAATTAGGATTGGAGTTATAGTTGTAATATGTTTAGAAAGTGAAACAAGAGTGAACAATTGGCACAAAGTTGGTAGCAAGTTCACTCAACATTAATCTTGAGAATTACATGAGCCAAGCCCTCTTATTTATAGTGTTAGAGGGCTGAAATTTCAAATGAAAGTGGAGGTAAATTCAAATGAGATGTCCACCAAAAGTGGCGCCTAAGTGAGAGCACATGGGAGGGGTGTGATTAGTGTCGCAAGCTCACTCCCTCTATGGCTTTCCAACCAGCCTTGGTTAATTTAGAGGTTTTTGAAATCCTAAATTAACCTAGGTTGGTGTTTTAGGTGCCAAAATTAATTCTAAGAAAAATTACAAATAATTTCCTATTCTAATTTTAACAAGAAAATTAAATTCTACTTCTACACTAAGCTTGTGGCATCTGTAACATTTAGAGGAAAGTCTCTCTGCCATCAGTACCAGTATCCCAATCCTCTTGAATTCTTTGTAGTTGGCCCATATCTTCTATTTATTGGTGTTCTCGCCGGTTGACTCTCTCGTCAGTTGACTTCTACGATCGCTCGCACCTTTTCCCTTCCCTTTCGCTGGAACTGTTGAACCTGCAAAGAAAGAAAGATGGGCGCCTTAGAGGCTATTTGTACTCCAACGCTCAAGTCAAGACTAGGGCAAGAAACATAAGTGTATAGCAAAAGAGTTCTAGTCTCTGAAGCTGCGTACCTTTGGCAATTCCTTACTACCCTTTATATAGCCCTTCTAGGGTTCTTGCCGCGCCTATCCTCGCGTCCCCGTGTTGCCTCCTAGCGAATTTAGGGTTACCTTTCTGGGACTCCATCACACAATCTTCTTGCACGTCCCACGACAGCCTTCCATTCTTGGAGTGCAACTCTCGTGGCAACCTTCCTTTCCTGGAGTGCTTAACTCAAGCGTGGGCGCTTAGACATACACTGTAACCCTAGCGCCGCATGGCCAAATCTTCTGTGTTAAGTTAATTACTCACGTGCCTTTTGATGTATTTTTTTTTCCTTTTAAAGATAGATCCTCTATGCCAAAGCCTTACGTCACACACAAACCCCGCGTGCGTGACGTATCCGCGAATTTGGTTTATATTCTTACACGTGTGATTCTGTGGACCCCTCTATGGGCCCCATCATACCGACCTCTCCTGTTCTGACCTCTCACTCAGTGGCCGACGTCCGAGATCTGGCCACTACACAAGCCCCCGAGGCTCGAGCTGGGACTTGTCTCAGTGAAGAGCCTTACTAATCGCCCGGTCGACCTCTGCAGCACTGGCCCACGCGTCCTTTTCACAGTCCTGAGTGATTTGACGCGTACCCTAGAAGTGACATTTTCGCGCATTTTTCCTAGAGCGTACATGTGGCACTCTCAGCGGCTAAAATGGCTCGTCGCTTCATGTTTTCCTTTATACGTTACTCCCTTGTCCCCTACGCTCCCTACTGTTTCATTCCCTCTCATTTCTCCATTTCAAAGCCTCTTCTCTTCAAACTGTTCTTCGAGCGCCTACCACACCTCTCAAACTTCAATCTTTCATCCCTTCATCAAACAAAGGTACGTTCTTTCGGCCTCCTTTACCTTCGTTTTACTACTACGATGTTCTTTGTTTACCTATAACTGCCTGGGATTGTTTTTTATTCTCGTTTTCATTTTGCTTTGCCCTACCTTATTGTCCCGTCACGTTTACCTGGAACACGCTATCCTTTCCTTCTTTCTGAGCTTGTCTTTTTTGTCTATCCTTGTGTTTTAGTCTTTGAAATGGACCAGTCTTCCTCCTCCCATTCAGGGTCTAAGTCAGACTCCTCCCAATCTTCTGCCCGTCCAGTAGTTCTAGGGCTCCACTCGGACTACTACCAACTTTTGTACCCTTGGGCCCCTGAAGGGCTTCTCAAGGAATCTTCTGATTTCACCACCTCTGAGTCCATTGTCACCTATAGGAAGGCTGAGGTGCGAAGAAAAAGCAGCCATGCCAATCGCATCTTTGGGAAAGACGATGATAGATACATCGGGGTGGTTCCTTGCACAATAGGCGAGCCCGTGTGCTGCGACGAGACTTTGAGGCAGGAGGGCCCCTTCTGCTTCCTTTACTCCACCATTTTTTAAAGGGTTTGCCTTCGCTTACCCTTTACTGGCTTTGAGCGGGCATTGGTGACGGAGATGAACGTGGCTCCAGCCCAGCTTCACCGAAATGGCTGGGCCTTCGTGCGCGCCTATGCCATCCTCTGCAACTACTTTGGGCGCCTGCCCTCAGTAGATTCCTTTCTTTACTTTTTCGAAGCCAAGAGCCTTGGGAAGAACCTCTAGGTCAGCCTGAACGGGGTTGCTGGGAGAGCACTCCTAACCCTCTTCTAGTAATCTTATAAGGGGTTGAAGGGCAAATTCCTGAAGATCCGCTGCCTCCCCACTAACCCTACCCTCCTGGACGGGTTTCCGCTCTACTGGGTGGAGAAGCCCAACCTGGCCAAGCCCAGGGCTCTGACGGACTTGCACCCGCAAGACACGGAGGTGTGTGAGTTCCTGTCTAGCCCCGAGGCAGTGGTCAACACTGCCAAACTCATCCAATACAAGTTCCTGCCCAAGAGCTTGCAAGGGTGTATGGGTAGGGCCTTAGCCTCTCTTCTTTGCAATTCTTCTCTTTTCCCTAACTACTTCTGTTTGTGTGGCTTCTTCTATTATATTTCTTACACTTATTGTTCTTATGGTGTTCTGACTTCACGCTTGTTGCAAAGATGACAATCGAGGTTGAGCGAAGAAGACAACTGGCCGCGCATGCCATGAAGAAGAGCGGTGCTAGCTCATCCCGACCTGTCCAGGAGGAAGCCCCTCCTTCTACCGATGACGTGGCTCTCGATGCCGTGCCTCTGTCAGCCGCGGCCACCACAGAAACTGTAAGGACCTATAAATTAATTGGAATAGAAGTGATAGATTTTAAATAATTTCCGAGTATGTTATTATTTAAAATAAAAAGGACATAAAAATAGAAAATCTCATAGTGGTCAAACCTCGGACGTCGCCTAAGGTCTGGGGTCAGCTGGTAGAGGGCGGTCGGTTGACCATTGTGCTAACCAAGTAGTCAGGTGCGATGACTTCATCGTGAGGTAATCACGTGGGCGTGCTTAAAGGGAGGAGGCACGTGAATCAAGAAGGGTAAGAGAAAGGAAGGTGTAGCTTAGAAGTCGATGAGATCGCCGTTTGTTGAAGAAGGCAGCGGCCTCCGACTTCCCCCGTATGAAACTGCCAATCGCCTATGGTGTACATGATCGCCGAAAAGAGCACATCGCCGAGTATTCGAGAAGACTTGGTAAGCACTTAGTATGTGGTCTAAATACAGAAGATAAGTGATATAGAAGACAGGTGGCATATCTGCCACCATGAGTAGTGTGAGCCGTGATACCACAGACTTAGAGGAATGGGAGGACGAGCCCTCAGCTGGGTGTGACGATGTGACATCGGTGACCAGAGTGAGGCGATGTGTCCTCGTCACACACAAGGGCGATAAGAGATTGCCAACAGAATGAGAGGTACATCGGTCATCAACCAGGATGGGAGACATCGGTTGTCTGCCAGGGTGAGACATCACTTGTGTGCCAGGGTGACACATCGGTTGTCTGCCAGGGTGAGACATCGGTTGTCCGCCAGGGTGACACATCGGTTGTCTGCCAGGGTTGTAACATCCCTCCAAATTTTCGTTGAAAATAAATATAAAACGAAAATAAAGTGACAAATAGATTGAAGTGAGCAAAATCTTTATATAAAATAAATAAGTTTCTCCTCGCAGGGAGTTTAATACAAACGATCACTTCTCCATTAAAAACGTAAACGAAATACAATACAAAAGACAGATAGGCGATCTCCTGGCAAAAAGGGCGATCTCCTATAAGAAGGGCGATCTCCTTTCATATAGGCGATCTCCTATTATAAAGCAGCAAGAGGGGCGATCACCCAACAGAAAAGAAAACAGGCGATCTCCCGATGGAGGCATAAACCGGCGATCACCCGGTAGATACGGAAATAGGCGATCTCCTTCCGGCGACCACTCACTGAGGAACTCTACTCCCTGGAAGATCATCTGCTCCCGTGTAAAATACACGATCATCACAGTTTTTTAATAGAAAACAGCCACAGAGCAATACAAAATAAAGGGTAAGCTAGATATCTTTAAATAGAGTTTAAATCATAAACATGACAATCAAAGTAAACCAAGTTCCAAATTATCCATGTAAAACGTAGAACTACAATTAGCATTCAGCTGATCGCCCAAAATCACAAATTCACTACATTTCCCATAGTCATTCCATTTCACAACACAGCATCAAGTGTCTATCAATATTCCAGTTTCTCATTTCACATGTCAGACTTTCCACTGACTCTCAACACAAGACACTTGACACTACTTCCGGATTGACTCGTGCGTTGAACTTAGTATCCAGAGACATGCACCTGTCATACTGCCCACTGTGGAATCTCACACATCCACAAGGTCGCCGTGAAATCTCACACATTCACAAGCATACGATGAATCTCAACACATCACCATACAGCATGACAAGGTTAATCCATACAACAGCTCGAGCTCGTTCCCATTTGAACAACTCGCCCATACGTATGAACCTCCTTCGACTCTCACCAACTGAATAACTTCATCTACGTGATTCCATTATCTCAGCAGAGTCAGGATCGTCTCATTAACAGGTTACTCACTGATCAATGCACTTCCTAACCAATCTCGACACGGTATTTCCTTTCCTGAAAATACTATGCCTCGATCCCACATTCACAGCATTCAAACACATCCTACCATTCAAGTAAATGATTCAAATCACATCCACAAACATTTCAAAGCTTCAGATCTTCGAATATCTCATGTAAATCTCAAGTAGTTTCAAAACAACATCAAAAACAGAGATTTCGTAAAACAGCGCCAAAACCGGCGATCTAGTTCAAAAACAGAGTGTTTCGAAGGCTTTATATGAAACCGGCGACCTCGTCGCCCAAGCACACAAACAGAGCATTTTACGCAGATGAAAACGAAAATGGCGACCACGTCGCCCTCACTTCAGAAGATAGCTAAACTATGGCTCGTATGGAAAAGAGGTCTAGCTTCCCTTACCTGGACTTGCGCAAACACTTAGAGTTCCGAACCCAACAAAGCTTGAAGAACGCCTTGACTCTGTTCTTGTGTCTGGTTTTGAAGAGCTTGCAGAGAACTGCCCAGGTGCTCTAATGGTGGCTGTCGCTCGTCGTACTCTCGTGTGAAGGTGTTAGAATCGCAGCGCGAAGGATATATCTGGAGGAGAAGGGAGGTAACTCACTCTTTCTCTCTTCGAAGGCTGCAACGTTTCTTCCTCTTCAGTAGTGGATTTCAGTGACTTAAACCAACTTATCCCTCCAAAAGCAGCTGCCACCACCTACTCTGCAGGGAAGTTTGCGTGCACGCTTCCCTGAACAGTACGACCACTGTTGCCTCTGGTGCATGCCAACCACTGCTCTGAACAGTACTGCCACTGTTTGTCGCTTGTGCATGCCAGCCACTGCTCTGAACAGTACGACCGCGAGTGTCTCCCGCGCATGCCAACATTCTGATGTCACTATTCTGAACCACCCTTTTCGTCTACGTGGCGCGCGTGCAGAACGTCTCATGCTGGATGTCTGGGTCCCACGTTCTCTGTGTGTAACTTAACGTAGCCCGATGACCTTTTCACCGATGACCACAGGCGCGAAGACTCTCCACCGATGACCTCTCGCGCGAAGGCTAACAACCGATGACCTCTCGCGCGAAGGTTAACAACCGATGACCTCTCGCGCGAAGGCTAACAACCGATGACCTCTCGCGCGAAGGTTAACAACCGATGACCTCTCGCGCGAAGGTTAACAACCGATGACCTCTCGCGGGAAGGCTAACAACCGATGACCTCTCGCGCGAAGGTTAACAACCGATGACCTCTCGCGCGAAGGTTAACAACCGATGACCTCTCGCGGGAAGGCTAACAACCGATGACCTCTCGCGCGAAGGCCATGTCCACATGCATCGCGCCCTGGCAATGCCCGCGTGCCTCGCGTCCGCGCGATGCCCCTCGCGCCCGCGCGATGCCTGCATGCCTCTCACGCCCGCGCGATGCCTGCATGCCTCTCACGCCCGCGCGATGCCTGCATGCCTCTCGCGCCCGCGCGATGTCCACCTGGCGCTCATGTGTAGCAGGCGACCGGCGACCTCGTAGCCTTCTAAACTTAACTTTTTCCTCCCTTTCTATTCTAAATAAAAACATACTTAGAATTTATTTAAAATATAACTCTTTTATTCCAATAAATTTTTCAGGTCCTTACATTCTCCCCAACAAGAAAAATTTTCGTCCTCGAAAATTGGATTACAAGGAAAAGAGGTATGGATAAGCCTCCCTCATGGGTTCTTCTAACTCCCAAGTAGAATCCCCCGATTTCTCATCCCACACCACTTTCACCATGTCGATGGTCTTGCCTCTGAGCTGTTTACATTGCCGATCGTCAATCCTGACTGGTTTTGCTTCAAAGGGCAAGTCATCCCTAATCTGCACGTCGTCTACATCCAGCACATGACTAGGGTCTGCCATGTACTTCCTCAGCTGTGACACGTGAAATACATTATGTAGACTTGCTAATTGGGGAGGTGGGGCGATCTCATAAGCCACTAGACTTATCCTCCTTAAGATCCGATATGGCCCAACAAACTTAGGGGACAGCTTCTTTGATCTGATCGCCTACCCTACACCCTTGGCTGGTGTCCCCCTTCATAAAGACATGACCCCAGCAGCAACCTCCAAAGGTCCTCTCCTCTGCTCTGCCTAGGACATTTGCTGACCTTAAGAAACTTTTATTCTGTCCTGTGTCAGATTCACCCTCTCGGTGATCTATTGAACCGACTCTTCCTACCTCAATACTTCATCAAAATCCATTTTACATCCCTGTACATGGGATATGCTGCCCCATAGAGTGCCAACTCCAGCGTTCACACTCTACTTCCAACCTTGAAGACTTTGTTGAACAAGTCTAGAACTAGGTCCTTAACGTAACCAGGACTAACCCCTTTAGAGAAAGCGGACAAGATCCCTTCATTGGAAGAAAAGGGGACAGCTGTCCACAACTCATGCCACCCCCCCTAGCGAACTCAAACTAGGGTCCGAAGTGTCCTTCTAGGAATCAACTCCTGTATCTTGATCAAATCATTCACCGACTTCTCAACTGCTGATCAAATTCCCGCGCTCCCAAAAGGGACACTTTTTATTCATTACTCCGCTGCATAATTCTGTACCTTACAAAGACAAGGTTTCTGTTGCTGTTACCTTCCAAATTATTATTATGACCCCTTTTGCCAACTCGACTTCCTGTTCCCATTACGACCTTCTTCTTCAATGTATACGTTGGATGCATTGACGTCGGTTTCAGGTGCCTATCCAGAAGGCATACGAGAACGAACGCACCTCTGCCTCCAGAATCTCTTGCTTAAGGACAACTCTATTCTTCTCCTCCTAGAAAAATAGACTATTTCCACTCACAATCCCTTCCACACCCAACTTTCTGAAATTTACTACATCTCTAGAAGGACTCAACATCATCGTAACACGGCTTACCTTCCTTCTCATCCACAGCCATTTCCTCCTTCCCTTCTACATTCACAGGCCGATCTGCATCCTATTTGGCCAAATTCAGGAGGCTTACGGTTTCGGAATCCTTTTATCCCAACCCACCATTTCCATAATCATCTTTCCAATCACGATCAACAAAACAGCATCCCTTCTGCGTGAAGCTTAAGCCAGAACCATCTCATGCTGTCTCGTCGACATGAAAATCTTCTAAGCTCCAAAAGAAAAATTCATTCTTGGAATTTAACTCTGGCACTTCCCATGGATACACTTGCTTAAGCTTTAAACCCCCAGCATCCTGCTTATTTACTCTCCATAACTTATATGTAGCTGAAACTAAACCTTGGTACAACTAAGTCTAACTTACACTTGCTTCTTTAATTCCATCAACTCAGCTGAAGCCATTGCCACTGGTCCAGCTCCAGGCACCAAAACAATAGAGAGTTCCACCTCTCTCTTAGGAGGTAATTCAGGTATCTCTTCTGGAAATACATCCATGAAACCCTTCACCAAGGTATCCGACTTACGTCCTCTTCATTCTTCACTCCCAACTGAGCTAGGATTCACGAAGCACCTCGCTATCTGACTCTTGGAGATCTGGAAACGCTAATTTCTAACTACCGCAGACTACGGGAACGTGATTGGCAGCTAGCCAATCCATTCCCAGGATAACATCCAGGTCCTGAAGAGGTAGACAGATCAAGTTCACTTTGAATCTGCGTCCCTCTACTATCACTGGACATTCAGGGGAAACTGTAGAGGTCAACACCTGTCCTGACGCAGGTGTAGAGACCAACAGTTCGAAAGGTGACCCCTTCACTAGAAGGCCCAACTCGGCTACCCACAAGCTTGACACAAAGGAGTGTGTCGCTCTAGAATCAAACAAAATTCTAACGCATCTACCAGCTATAGAGTAACACTCGGTACTAAGTTACCTGGCTGGGATGCCCCCGCTCCAGACATGGCAACCACTCTCCCTGCTGCCTGAGGTCTGCTGCCTTCGTTTCTCGACTGTTGGGAACGTACGGGTTGAGTCATCCTTTTTCTGTTAGGACACTCTCTAGCAAGGTGTCCCGTCTTTCGGCAGATGTAGCATCTTCTCCCAGAATTTCTCTTGGGGCACACATTGGATGTGTGTGGTCCACCACAATGGAAACATCTGGGTTTCCAGGGCTGTTGCTGCTGAAACTGGGGCGGAATTGCTCCTGCCCGATGTGGTGGAGGTATCACATAAGGCTTGCTTCGTGGGTGCTGTACCTTGGCCTTCCCACTGAAGGGACCCCTTGGGCGTGATCTGATTACTCTGGAATCACTCCTCTCCAGGGTCTCCACCACCTTTGCCTTCCCTACTAAGGCATGAGACTCTCTGATCCACTGATCTGGTCGGTTCGAAGAAACGTTCCCACGGAACTGGGTTGGGTTGTGCCTCATGAACTCGGTCATCCCCATCTGCTCCCGAGGCTGATTAACATGGGAAGCTGTTGCAGCCGATCCAGCAGTTTCCAAATGATTCATTACAGCCTGATGAATCTGGGCCATTACCATATTCTGCTGTTGGATGGCAGTTGCCATCACCTCCATGGCCCTGGCGATCTGACCCATCTCTGAAGAAGGTTGGGGAGGGGTAGAAGGTCTACGTGCCATCTCCTTCGTTTTCAGATTTTTGAAACTATAAGGTTCCTATATTCCCTACAACTACAAGAATGAGATCGATAAGAAATCAATTCATTCAAGGGGGGTAACAGCTAGACCTTACAAAGGTCAGCATCTCAAAATCATAAAGAATTTGAGCTCATCAACAGAATCATAATGCTTATAACATCAAGCATAACACCAGCACAACTACTGGTATGCAGTCACCAATCTAATCAACCATTTTCAATCAATTACAAAGACACTCAAGAGAATGAGGTGGCTCACACCAGAATTCAATATATGCTAAACATCAAACCTTTGGAATTAAGATTGAGACTCATCTCGATCCAGTTATGAGTGTGCACCCTCACTACTTTATCAAGGCCTTCTCATTCTTAATACTAAGATTTTCAATTAGAACATATATTCACCAAAGCACACACAAAATTTCAATACAAAAACGTTTGAAAACCTTTCACTATAGTTATTATTTTAAATTCAAATAACTTTCATGAGCAGAAGAAACACAATGGATCCACAGCCCTCAGGTCATCCTAAGGACGAACTGCTCTGATACCATTAATGTAACATCCCTCCAAATTTTCGTTGAAAATAAATATAAAACGAAAATAAAGTGACAAATAGATTGAAGTGAGCAAAATCTTTATATAAAATAAATAAGTTTCTCCTCGCAGGGAGTTTAATACAAACGATCACTTCTCCATTAAAAACGTAAACGAAATACAATACAAAAGACAGATAGGCGATCTCCTGGCAAAAAGGGCGATCTCCTATAAGAAGGGCGATCTCCTTTCATATAGGCGATCTCCTATTATAAAGCAGCAAGAGGGGCGATCACCCAACAGAAAAGAAAACAGGCGATCTCCCGATGGAGGCATAAACCGGCGATCACCCGGTAGATACGGAAATAGGCGATCTCCTTCCGGCGACCACTCACTGAGGAACTCTACTCCCTGGAAGATCATCTGCTCCCGTGTAAAATACACGATCATCACAGTTTTTTAATAGAAAACAGCCACAGAGCAATACAAAAATAAAGGGTAAGCTAGATATCTTTAAATAGAGTTTAAATCATAAACATGACAATCAAAGTAAACCAAGTTCCAAATTATCCATGTAAAACGTAGAACTACAATTAGCATTCAGCTGATCGCCCAAAATCACAAATTCACTACATTTTCCATAGTCATTCCATTTCACAACACAGCATCAAGTGTCTATCAATATTCCAGTTTCTCATTTCACATGTCAGACTTTCCACTGACTCTCAACACAAGACACTTGACACTACTTCCGGATTGACTCGTGCGTTGAACTTAGTATCCAGAGACATGCACCTGTCATACTGCCCACTGTGGAATCTCACACATCCACAAGGTCGCCGTGAAATCTCACACATTCACAAGCATACGATGAATCTCAACACATCACCATACAGCATGACAAGGTTAATCCATACAACAGCTCGAGCTCGTTCCCATTTGAACAACTCGCCCATACGTATGAACCTCCTTCGACTCTCACCAACTGAATAACTTCATCTACGTGATTCCATTATCTCAGCAGAGTCAGGATCGTCTCATTAACAGGTTACTCACTGATCAATGCACTTCCTAACCAATCTCGACACGGTATTTCCTTTCCTGAAAATACTATGCCTCGATCCCACATTCACAGCATTCAAACACATCCTACCATTCAAGTAAATGATTCAAATCACATCCACAAACATTTCAAAGCTTCAGATCTTCGAATATCTCATGTAAATCTCAAGTAGTTTCAAAACAACATCAAAAACAGAGATTTCGTAAAACAGCGCCAAAACCGGCGATCTAGTTCAAAAACAGAGTGTTTCGAAGGCTTTATATGAAACCGGCGACCTCGTCGCCCAAGCACACAAACAGAGCATTTTACGCAGATGAAAACGAAAATGGCGACCACGTCGCCCTCACTTCAGAAGATAGCTAAACTATGGCTCGTATGGAAAAGAGGTCTAGCTTCCCTTACCTGGACTTGCGCAAACACTTAGAGTTCCGAACCCAACAAAGCTTGAAGAACGCCTTGACTCTGTTCTTGTGTCTGGTTTTGAAGAGCTTGCAGAGAACTGCCCAGGTGCTCTAATGGTGGCTGTCGCTCGTCGTACTCTCGTGTGAAGGTGTTAGAATCGCAGCGCGAAGGATATATCTGGAGGAGAAGGGAGGTAACTCACTCTTTCTCTCTTCGAAGGCTGCAACGTTTCTTCCTCTTCAGTAGTGGATTTCAGTGACTTAAACCAACTTATCCCTCCAAAAGCAGCTGCCACCACCTACTCTGCAGGGAAGTTTGCGTGCACGCTTCCCTGAACAGTACGACCACTGTTGCCTCTGGTGCATGCCAACCACTGCTCTGAACAGTACTGCCACTGTTTGTCGCTTGTGCATGCCAGCCACTGCTCTGAACAGTACGACCGCGAGTGTCTCCCGCGCATGCCAACATTCTGATGTCACTATTCTGAACCACCCTTTTCGTCTACGTGGCGCGCGTGCAGAACGTCTCATGCTGGATGTCTGGGTCCCACGTTCTCTGTGTGTAACTTAACGTAGCCCGATGACCTTTTCACCGATGACCACAGGCGCGAAGACTCTCCACCGATGACCTCTCGCGCGAAGGCTAACAACCGATGACCTCTCGCGCGAAGGTTAACAACCGATGACCTCTCGCGCGAAGGCTAACAACCGATGACCTCTCGCGCGAAGGTTAACAACCGATGACCTCTCGCGCGAAGGTTAACAACCGATGACCTCTCGCGGGAAGGCTAACAACCGATGACCTCTCGCGCGAAGGTTAACAACCGATGACCTCTCGCGCGAAGGTTAACAACCGATGACCTCTCGCGGGAAGGCTAACAACCGATGACCTCTCGCGCGAAGGCCACGTCCACATGCATCGCGCCCTGGCAATGCCCGCGTGCCTCGCGTCCGCGCGATGCCCCTCGCGCCCGCGCGATGCCTGCATGCCTCTCACGCCCGCGCGATGCCTGCATGCCTCTCACGCCCGCGCGATGCCTGCATGCCTCTCGCGCCCGCGCGATGTCCACCTGGCGCTCATGTGTAGCAGGCGACCGGCGACCTCGTAGCCTTCTAAACTTAACTTTTTCCTCCCTTTCTATTCTAAATAAAAACATACTTAGAATTTATTTAAAATATAACTCTTTTATTCCAATAAATTTTTCAGGTCCTTACAAGGGTGACACATCGGTTGTCTGCCAGGGTGAGACATCGGTTGTTTGCCAGAGTGACACATCGGTTGTCTGCCAGGGTGAGACATCGGTGGTCTGCTAGGGTGAGGAATTAGTCGTCCGTCAGGAAGAGGAATCAGTCATCGCCAGTATGAGAGGCATCGGTCATTGCCGGTATGAGGGGCATGGTCATCGCGCGAGCAGTCATCGGTGGATAGTTATCGCGCGATGTCGTGTTTCACACAGATAAGATGGGGCCCAGGCTCCCAGCATGAGAACGTCCTGCATGCGCGACACGTAGACAAAAAGGGTGTTTCAAAATAGTTAGCATCAGAGAGTTGGTATGCGCAGAAACCCACGTGGTCATACTGTTCAAGGAAGTGTGCACGCAAGCTTTCCTGTAGAGTGGGTGGTGGCAGCGGCATTTCTGGGCAAGTTGGTTTAGATTCAAAACTCACTCCTGAGAGGCAGTGGACATTGCTGTGGTTCGAGAGTGATTGATAGAGTTAGAGTTGGTTCCCTGTTCCTTTCCTCTCCTTCTCCCTGGGTTCAGACGTCCTAGCGAACCAGTTGAAGATCGGTGACTGCCCTTGGATTCCTGACGTTGTGCTCTGCAAGTGTTCTGATCAAAGCCGTGAAACAGAGTTAAGGCATCCTTAAGCCGGTGGGTTAGAGCTCGTAGTGAGATTCTACGCAAGTCCAGGTAAGGGAAGCTAGCATTTTCGTTTATAAAAACTTTAGGCGAGTAGGTTCTGATGTGAGGGTGACGTGGTCGCCGGTTTCATATTCTGTTTCACGATGCTCTGTTTTTATGTGTGGGGCGACGTGATTGTAACATCCCGCCAAATGCTTTTCATAATTATAAAATGAAATAAAGGTAAAACAATAATATTGAAGTGAACATATGTATATATATATATATATATAATGAAATTTCTCCTCACAGGGAGTTTAATACATATCCGGTCAGTTTTCCAAAACTTAAACAAAATACAGCAAAATAGAAAAACAGGCGATCTCCTAACAGAAAAGGGCGATCTCCTATCAGAAAACAGAAAAAGGGTGATCGCCTAACAGAAACAGAAACAGGCGATCTCCTTCCGGCGACCACTCACTGAGGAGCTCTACTTCCTGCAACATCATCTGCTCCCGTGTAAATTATACACGATCATCACAGGTTTAAGAAAAAGCCAAACACAACACCAAAAACACAGGGTAAGCTAGTATTTGAAAGAGAATTTAGATATGAAACTTTAAAATCAAGATAAAAAAAATTTAAGACACCCACGTAAAAACCATCAACTTTCTCATTCCCTTCACATGACCATCAAGTAATCACATATTTCACAATTCCTCAAGAGTCGTTCAATTCACATAATTCATCAAGTGTCTATCAATTTCAATGTTTCTCATTTCTCACGTCAGACTTCCACTGACTCATCACACACAGACACTTGACACTACTTCCGGAAGACACGTGCATTGACTAGACTCAGAGATCTGCACCTGTCATACTACACTGCTGTAAAGTTTCCACAGCTATGCGCATCAACATAATCTCAATCTCAATCTCATCACTCTCCTAGTATGACAGGGTGAATCCACACAACAGGTCAATTAGTTATCTTTCAAACAACTTACCCATACGTATGAACCTCCATCGACTCTCAACGCCTGAATAACTTCATCTATATGATTTCATTATCTCAGGAGAGTCAGGATATCTCATTATAGAAATCACCGATCAATGCACATCCTACATGATCTTACACTTACACGGTACTTTCTTTCCTGAAAATACTATGCCTTGATCCCACATTCACAACATTCAACACATCATATAACGCTTAAATGAACGATTCCAATCACAGCAACAATCATTCCAAGGTTTAGATTTTCGAATATCACATTTCAATCTCAAACGGTTTCAAACGACACTAAAACAGGGGAGTTCGAAATCAACATTTAAAACCGGCGATCACGTCGCCCCACACATAAAAACAGAGTATCGTGAAAAGCATATGAAAATCGGCGACCACGTCGCCCTCACTTCAGAACCTACTCGCCTAACGTTTTTATAAACGAAAATGCTAGCTTCCCTTACCTGGACTTGCGCAAAATGTAAGGACCTGTAAAATTGAATTGGAATAAAAAGGGTATATTTTAAATGAATTCTAAGTATGTGTTTATTTAAAATAAAAAGGAAGGAAAGTGTAGTTTGGAACTCTATGAGATCGCCTAGTAGTACATGATCGCCGGTCGCCTGCTACACATGAGCGCCAGGGCGCGAGGCATGCAGGCATCGCGCGGGCGCGAGGCATGTGGACGTCGCCAGGGCGCGAGGCATGCAGGCATCGCGCGGGCGCGAGGCATGTGGACGTCGCCAGGGCGCGAGGCATGCAGGCATCGCGTGGGCGAGAGGCATGCGGGCATCGCCAGGGCGCGAGGCATGCGGGCTTTGCCAGGGCGCGAGAGGCATGCGGGCATTGCCAAGGCGCGAGGCATGAGAGCGTCGCCAGGGATATACATCGGTCGTCTCCCAGAGGGAGACATCGGTCGTCTTCCAGGGCGAGGGAGACATCGGTCGTCTTCCAGGGCGAGGGAGACATCGGTCGTTCGCCAGGATGAGTCAGCAGTGGAAAGTTGTCGCGCGATGACGAGCTTCACACAGATAAAGTGGGACCCAGACTCCCAGCATGAAACGTCCTGCACACGCGCCACGTAGACAAAAAGGGTGGTTCAGAGTGGTGACATCAGAATGTTGGCATGCGCAGGAGACACCAGTGGTCGTACTGTTCAGGGCAGTGGTTGGCATGCACAAGCGACAACAGTGGTCGTACTGTTCAGGGCAGTGGTTGGCATGCACAAGAGACAACAGTGGTCGTACTATTCAGGGCAGTGGTTGTCAGGCTTTCCTGCAGAAGGGGTGGCAGCAGCAACATACGTGACAGGTAGGCTTGGATTCAAAAGCCCACCGCGGGAAGGCAAAGAAGGTTACGGTGGCTCAAGAGTGAAAGAGTGTCTGCACCTTCATCCCTCTCTTTTCTCTCCTTCGCGCTGCAACTCAGGCAACCTCCAGCACCAGTGCGACGTGCGGCGACTGCCCTTAGAGCACCTGGGAGGTTCTCTGCAAGTTCTACAAACCAGACGCTAAAACAGAGCCAAGGCATTCTTTAAGCTTCGTTGGGTTTCGGAGCTCTTGGTGTTTTGCGCAAGTCCAGGTAAGGGAAGCTAGCTTTATCTTCAATAAAAGCCGTAGATTAGCTGTTTCTGAAGTGAGGACGACGTGGTCGCCGGTTTCGTTTTCATCTTCGTGAATGCTCTGTTTTTACGTGTAGGGCAACGTAATCGCCGGTTTTAAATGTTGTCTTCTAAAATCCCCTGTTTTAGTGTCGCTTTGCACTTGTTCGAGCTTGATATATGAAATACATGTGTTATTGGAAAGATCTGAACCTGGATACGTTTGTTGCTGTGGTAGAGATCGTTCATTTAAGTGTTGCATGGTGTATTGGGTGAATTGATGATCTTTTACTGTCCTGTGTGGACTTTCCTTGCTGTCCTGTGTGGACTTTGCTTGCTGTCCTGTGTGGACTTTCCTTGCTGTCCTGTGTGGACTTTACTTGCTGTCCTGTGTGGACTTTACAGTGGTGTGGTGTGTGTCTATGTGTGTTAAATCAGTGGAAGTCTGACGTAAGAAATGAGGAACTTTGAATTGATATACACTTGAGGCATGATGTGAAATAGAACGACTCTTGAAAATATTGTTAAATGTGTGACTTCTTGGCGATCAGGTGAAGGGAATGAGAAACTTTATAGTTTTATGTGGGTACCTTGAATTTGTTTTATTCTGATTTTTATGTTCATATTTAAACTCTCTTTAAAATATATAGCTTACCCTGCGTGTTCTGCTCTATGGCTGTTTTTCTCTTAAACTGTGATGATCGTGTAATTTTTACACGGGAGCAGATGATCTTCCAGGAAGTAGAGCTCCTTAGTGAGTGGTCGCCGGGGAAGAGATCGCCTGTTTCTATCTCTTGGTGGTGATCACCAGATTTATGTCCTGATAGCAGATCGCCTGTTTAGGGGTCTTCTGTTAGGAGATCGCCGGTTTATGTATGGAGACCGCCGTTTTCGTTGTATTTGATTGATTTTGTTAAGTTTTGAAGAACATTTGACTGGTTATGTATTAAACTCCCTGTGAGGAGCAACTTCATTACTTATATATATAATTATGTTCTCTTCAACATTATTTGTTTACCTTTATTTCATTTTATAATTATTCCAAAGTATTTGGCGGGATGTTACACAAAACACCAAGAGCTCCAAAACCCACCGAAGCTTAAAGATGCCTTAACTCTGTTCTAGCGTCCTGACGGAAAACTCGCAGAGAACTCCCCAGGTATCCGAAGGCAGTCGTCGCTCATCGCACTGGTGCTTGAGGATGTCTGAATCGCAGCGCGAAGGAGAGAAAAGAGAAGGATGAAGGTGAACTCACTCTGTCACTCTTGAACCACAACAACGTTCTCCCTCTCAGAAGTGAGTTTTTGAATCTAAACCAACTTGTCCACAAAAGCCGCTGCCACCACCCACTCTGCAGGGAAGCTTGCGTGCACGCTTCCCTGAATAGTACGACCACACGTGCCTCTGCGCAGTCCAACACTCTGATGTCACTATTCTGAACCACCCTTTTTGTCTACGTGTCGCGCGTGCAGTACGTCTCTTGCTGGGAGCCTGGGTCCCACCTTATCTGTGTGAAACTCGACATCGCGCGATAACTTTCCACCGATGACCGCTCGCGCGATGACTATCCACCGATGTCTCATCCTGGAGGACGACCGATGTCTCTCCCTGGAAGACGACCGATGTCTCGCCCTGGCGATGTCCGCATGCCTCGCGCCCCGGCGATGCCCGCATGCCTCGCGCCCTGGCGATGCCCGACGACACATCGCCACGCCTTGCTGAAGGTTCTTCATCCCACTATGTTACGTCCAAGGTATCATCTCCACAGGACTTGGTGACGTCGGCAGCTTCACATTTCCAAGAGTAGATCAGCATTACTCCTCGTGCGCCCATGCATGCAACACTAAGGACGATTTTCTTATGCTCAAGCATAGAGCTTTGCATGCACAGCGTATCTAAGGCTTAACACACACCTTGATACGCGTGGTTTTTGGAACCCACTATGGTTGATCCAGTATCCTGACCACATACTGAGTGCACTTTCGGCGATCATGTGCACCATAGGCGATTGGCGATTATGTGTAGTCTAGGCGACAGGCGATTATGTACTAACCAGGCGATCTCATAGTCTTCTAAACTACACTTTCCTTCCTTTTTATTTTAAATAAAAACATACTTCGAATTCATTTAAAATATATTCCTTTTATTCCAATTTAATTTTACAGGTCCTTACAGTGATCGCCGGTTTTAATGCAAATTTAGAAATCCCCTGTTTTAGTGTCGTTTTGAAATTGTTTGAGATTGAAAGGTGAAATGCATATGACATTCGAAAACCTGAACTTTGGTATGATTGTTTCTGTGATTGGGATTGTTTAAGGAAAGATTCAAAATATTATATGATGGAATTGTGCTTTTACGTGTGGTATGATGTACTGGATGAATGTGAAAGAGTGATCAAAGCATAGTATTTTCAGGAAAGAAAATACCGTGTGGAGATTTTATGAGGGTGTATTGATCTGTGAGTATCCTGTGAATGAGGCGATCCTGACTCTGCTGATATGATGGAATCACATAGATGAAGTCATTCAATTGGTGAGAGTCGAAGGAGGTCCATATGTATGGGTAAGTCGTTTGAAAGATAACTGACTTGACCTGTTATATGGATTAACCCTGTCATACTGAGAGAGTGAGGATATTGAGATTGAGATTGAGATCGAGATTATGTTTATGCGCATGGCTGTGGAAACTTTACAGCAATTTCGTATGATAGGTACAGGCCTCTGGATGCTAAGTCCAACGCACGAGTCTTCCGGAAGTAGAGTCATGTGTCTATATGTTATGAGTCAGTGGAAAGTCTGACGTGTGAACCATGAGTATTGAATGTATTGAATAGACACTTGACGAGTATTATGGAATATGGGGATATTGATGGCTGAAATTGTTATACATTATGAATGGTGTGAAGATTTATGCTTTCTTTTGATATGAAGTTTCATATTTAAAGTTTTAAAAATATCTAGCTTACCCTTTTGTTTTGTATCATGGTTGTTTTTCTTAAACCTGTGATGATCGTGTATATTTGCACGGGAGCAGATGAGGTTGCAGGTAGTAGAGCTCCTCAGTGAGCATTTCTGGAGGAGGAGATCGCCGGTTTTTGAATGCTGATTGTTTTGTTTTATTTTGAAAACTCCTGTATGGAGATGTATTAAAACTTCCTCGAAAAGGGATATTATTCTGAGGCACATTTGTATTAATGGATGAATTATATTATGTATATACCTATGTTAAATTTTTGATATTATTGTTTCACCTTTATTTTATTATATAAAAATGAACAATATTTTGAGGGGCGTTACAGAATCAACTGCCCCTCCCCAAGGCGCGATTGCGGCTGTTGAGGCTGCTCCCTCAGACGACAAGGGAACCTGCTCCAGGCTGGTGTTCAAGCAGAGGTGCACTCAGGACACAGTTGTGCTTCCCTCGTCCGGCTCAGACAGAGAGGGTCCTAGGGCCCCCTTGGGCTCTTCCTCCTCTCCTCATATCGTCGTGGAGCAGGGAGAGAGCGTCCCTGGGGAAGGGCAGCTGAGCCCCCCTACGTTCCTAGCACCATTTCTGCAGCGCACCTTAAAATCCTCTCAGGAGATTGAGGAGATGGAGAGTTTGGAGGTAGGACCGCTGATGGACCAGGTGGCCCGGGGCTTCGACAAGGCTCTTGGGAGTGCCAGTCTCCTCTTCACAAAGATGATGAAGGCCCACCAGAAAGCTAAGCATCGGGCCCTGGCCGCTGTGGGGGCAGAGCGTTGCATCACGAGCCTCACCCTGGAGGTGGTCGAATTGCAAAAGTCAGATAAAGAGGTCAGGGATCTTCTGTTTTCTAAGTCTCGAGAGGCCCTGCGAGCTTATGCCAAGTGTAATGACTTTTGCATGGCTGTGGAGGACCTAAAAAGGGAGGCGAGCCGCCACGAGGAGACGATTGTGGACCTTAAGGAAGAACTGGCGCGGCATGATGACGACCTGTGTAAGGACCTGTAAAATTAAATTGGAATAAAAAGGAATATATTTTAAATGAATTCTAAGTATGTTTTTATTTAAAATAAAAAGGAAGGAAAGTGTAGTTTAGAAGACTATGAGATTGCCTGGTTAGTACATAATCGCCGGTCGCCTACTACACATGATCGCCAGGGCGCGAGACATGCGGACATCGCCAGGGCGCGAGGCATGTGGATGTCACCAGGGCGCGAGGCATGTGGACGTCGTCAGGGCACAAGAGGCATGCAGGCATCGCCAGGGCGCGAGAGGCATGCGGGCGTCGCCAGGGATAGACATCGGTCGTCTTCCAGGGAGAGACATCGGTCGTCCGCCAGGATGAGACATCGGTGGATAGTCATCGCGCGAGCGGTCATCGGTGGAAGATTATCGCGCGATGTCGAGTTTCACACGAATAAAGTGGGACCCAGACTCCCAGCATGACACGTCCTGCACGCGCGCCACGTGGACAAAAAGGGTGGTTCAGAATAGTGACATCAGAAAGTTGGCATGCGCAAGAGACACTCGTGGTCGTACTGTTCAGGGAAGTGGTTGGCATGCGCAAGAGACAACCGTGGCCGTACTGTTCAGTGAAACGTACACTCTGGCTTTCTTGCAGAGGGGGTGGTGGCAGCAGCATGCGTGGACAAGTAGGCTTGGATTCAAAAATCCACTGCGAGGAGGCAAAGAAGGTTGCAGTGACTCAAGAGTGAAAGAGTGAGTGCATCTTCATCCCTCTCTTTTCTCTCCTTCGCGCTGCGATTCAGGCATCCTCAAGCACCAGTGCGACAAGCGACGACTGCGCTTGGTGTAACATCCCGCCAAAAACTATTCATATTTATATAATGAAAATAAAGGTAAACAAATAATGTTGAAGAGAACATAATTATATATATAAGTAATGAAGTTGCTCCTCACAGGGAGTTTAATACATAACCAGTCAAATGTTTTTCAAAACTTAACGAAATTAATCAGATACAACGAAAACGGCGGTCTCCATACATAAACCGGCGATCTCCTAACAGAAGACCCCAAAACAGGCGATCTGCTATCAGGACATAAATCCGGCGATCACCACCAAGAGATAGAAACAGGCGATCTCTTCCCCGGCGACCACTCACTAAGGAGCTCTACTTCCTGGAAGATCATCTGCTCCCATGTAAAAATTACACGATCATCACAGTTTTAAGAGAAAAACAGCCATAGAGCAGAACACGCAGGGTAAGCTATATATTTTAAAGAGAGTTTAAATATGAACATAAAAATCAGGATAAAACAAATTCAAGATACCCACATAAAACTATAAAGTTTCTCATTCCCTTCACCTGATCGCCAAGAAATCACACACTTTACAATATTTTCAAGAGTCATTCTATTTCACAAACTGCATCAAGTGTCTATCAATTCAATGTCCCTCATTTCTCACGTCAGACTACCACTGACTCAGCACACAAGACACTTGACACTACTTCCGGAAGACTCATGCATTGACTAGACTCATAGATTTGCACCTGTCATACTGCCCACTGTGAAATCACACACATTCACAGGGTCGCCGTGAAATCACACACATTCACAAGCGTATAAATGAATCTCAATATCATCACTATCCTAGCATGACAGGGTTAATCCACACAACAGGTCGAGCTCGTTCTCTTTCAAACAACTCACCCATACGTATGAACCTCCTTCGACTCTCAACGCCCGAATAACTTCATCTATATGATTCCATTATATCAGGAGAGTCAGGATATCATGACGAATCACCGGTCAATGCACATCCTACACGATCTTACATGGTATTTTCTTTCCTGAAAATACTATGCCTTGATCTCACATTCACAACATTCAACACATCATATAACACTTAAGTGAATGATTTCAATCATAGCAAAACTCATTCCAAGGTTCATATTTTCGAATATCACATCTAAATCTCAAACAGTTTTCAAAATAACACCAAAGACAGGGGAGTTCGCAAAACAACGCCAAAACCGGCGATCTTGTCCAAAAACAGGGGATTTCGAAATCTGTATTTAAAACCGGCGACCACGTCGCCCTCACTTCAGAAACAGCTAATCTATGGCTTGTATTGAAAATGAAGGCTAGCTTCCCTTACCTGGACTTGCGCAAAACACCAAGAGCTCTGAAACCCAACGAAGCTCAAAGAATGCCTTGGCTCTGTTTTAGCGTCTGGTTTGTAGAACTTGCAGAGAATCTTCCAGGTGCTCTAATGGTAGTCGTCGCTCGTCGTAATGGTGCTTGAGGTTGCCTGAATCACAGCGCGAAGGAGAGAAAAGAGAGGGATGAAGATGCACTCACTCTTTCACTCTTGAGCCACTGTAACCTTCTTTGCCTTCCCGCAGTGGGCTTTTGAATCCAAGCCTACCTGTCCACGCATGCTGCTGCTGCCACCCCTTCTGCAAGAAAGCCAGAGTGTACGTTCTTACTGAACAGTACGGCCACGGTTGTCTCTTGTGCATGCCAACCACTGCCCTGAACAGTACGACCACAGTTGTCTCTTGTGCATGCCAACATTCTGATGTCACTATTCTGAACCACCCTTTTTGTCCACGTGGCGCGTGTGCAGGACGTGCCATGCTGGGAGTCTGGGTCCCACCTTAACTGTGTGAAACTCGACATCGTGCGATAATGTTCCACCGATGACCGCTCGCTCGATGACTTTCCACCGATGACAGATAGCGCGATGACTATACACCGATGACAGATAGCGCGATGACTACCCACCGATGTCTCTCCCGGGGAGACGACCGATGTCTATCCTTGGCGACACCCGCATGCCTCTCGCGCCCTGGCGATGCCTGCGCGCCCCCTCGCGCCCTAGCGATGCCTGCATGCCCCTCGCGCCCTGGCGATCATGTGTACTAGGCGACCGACGATCTTATAGTCTTCTAAACTACACTTTCCTTCCTTTTTATTTTAAATAAAAACATGCTTAGAATTCATTTAAAATATATCCCTTTTTATTCCAATTTAATTTTACAGGTCCTTACATTCTCCCCATCAAGAAAAATTTTCGTCCCCGAAAATTGAATTACAAGGAAAAGAGGTATGGGTAAGCTTCTCTCATGGGTTCTTCTAACTCCCAAGTTGAATCCCTCGATCTCTCGTCCCACACCACTTTCACCATGTTGATGGTCTTGCCTCTGAGCTGTTTACTTTGCCGATCGTCAATCCTGACTGGTTTTGCTTCAAAGGACAAGTCATCCCTGATCTGCACATCGTCCACTTCCAGCACATGACTAGGGTCTGCCATGTACTTCCTTAGCTGTGATACGTGAAAGACATTGTGCAGATTCGCTAAATGGGGAGGTAGGGCGATCTCATAAGCCACTGGACCAATCCTTCTTAAGATCTGGTATGGTCCCACGAACTTAGGGGACAACTTCTTTGATCTGATCGCCCGTCCCACACCCTTGGTTGGTGTCACTTTCATGAACACATGGTCTCCAGCAGCAAACTCCAAAGGCTTTCTCCTCTGGTCCGCATATGACTTCTGCCTGCTTTGAGAAGCTCTCATTCTGCTTTGTATCTGTTTCACCTTCTCGGTCGTCTGCTGAATCAATTCTGGCCCAATCAGGACTGCTTTGCCCTCCTGGTACCAACATAAGGGAGTTCTGCATTTCCTCCCATACAGGGCTTCATATGGTGCCATCCCAATACTGGCGTGATAACTGTTATTATAGGTAAACTCCACCAGTGGCAATACCTCCTCCCAACTTCCCAATTGATCCAAGACGCACGCCCTCAGCAGATCTTCCAAAGATTGGATCGTTCTCTCTGACTGTCCATCTGTTTGGGGATGATATGCAGAGCTCATCCTCAACCCAGTTCCCAAGCAATCTTGTAAGGTCTGCCAAAACCGTGAAGTGAACCTGGGATCTCTATCTGAAACAATGTTGGAAGGCACTCCATGCAACCTCACTATTTCTTTGATGTATAATTGTGCCAACTTGTCCATAGGCATCTTCATATTCACTGGAAGAAAGTGGGCACTCTTCGTCAGCCTATCAATTATGACCCAGATTGCATCATGACCCTTTACCGATCTGGGTAAATGGGTGACAAAATCCATGGCGATGCTGTCCCATTTCCACTCAGGGATATCCAGTTGCTGTAACAACCCGCCAGGTCTTTGATGCTCTACCTTCGCCTTCTGACAAGTTAAGCAGGTTGTGTAACATCCCGCAAAATAAAACCAATACATACATGTATAATGAAAATAAAGGTAAACAAATAATATTGAAGAGTACATGATAATATATATATAAGTAATGAAGTTGCTCCTCTTAGGGAGTTAAATACATAACCAGGTCAAATGTTTTCAAAATTTAAACGAAATTCAACCAAATACAACAAGACCGGCGGTCTCCATACATGAATCGGCGATCTGGTAACAGAAGGCCCAAAACAGGCGATCTGCAGCAGGACATAAATCCGGCGATCACCACCAAGAGATAGAAAACCGGCGATCTCTTCCTCGGCGACCACTCACTAAGGAGCTCTACATCCTGGAAGATCATCTGCTCCCGTGTAACAATTACACGATCATCACAGTTTTAAGAGAACAGCCACAGAACCAAAACACGCAGGGTAAGCTAGATATTTTAAAGAGAGTTTAAATAAGAACATTAAAATCAAGGTAAAAACATTTTTCAAGATATCCATGTAAAACTTAGAGTTGCTCATACCCTTCACCTGATCGCCTAGAAACCACACATTTCACAATATTTCCCAGAGTCGTTCTATTTCACAAACAGCATCAAGTGTCTATAAATTTCAAGTTCCTCATTTCACATGTCAGACCACCACCGACCCAGCACACAAGACACTTGACACTACTTCCGGAAGACTCGTGCATTGACTAGACTCATAGATCTGCACCTGTCATACTGCCCACTGTGAAATCACACACATTCACAGGGTCGCCGTGAAATCACACACATTCACAAGCGTATAATGAATCTCAATATCATCACCATCCAAGCATGACAGGGTTAATCCACACCACAGGTCGAGCTCGTTCTCTTTCAAACAACTCACCCATACGTATGAACCTCCTTCGACTCTCAACGCCTGAATAACTTCATCTATATGAATTCATTATCTCAGGAGAGTCAGGATATCATGACGAATCACCGGTCAATGCACATCCTACACGATCTTACACGGTATTTTCTTTCCTGAAAATACTATGCCTCGATCCCACATTCACAACATTCAACACATCATACCACTCTCAACTAGATGATTCAATCACCGCAATAGTCATTTCAAAGGTTCATGTTTTCGAATATGTCATTTGAATCTCAAACAGTTTTCAAAGCAACACCAAAAACAGAGAGTTCGCAAACAACGCCAAAACCGGCGATCTAGTTCAAAAACAAGGTATTTCGAAGACTGTATATAAAACCGGCGACCACGTCGTCCAAACACATAGAACAGAGCATTCACGAAGATGAAAACGAAACCGGCGACCACGTCGCCCTCACTTCAGAAATAGCTAAACTATGGCTTGTATTTAAAATGAAGTCTAGCTTCCCTTACCTGGACTTGCGCACACACCTAGAGTTCCGAAACCCAACGAAGCTTGAAGAACGCCTTGGCTCTGTTTTTGCGTCTGGTTGAAGGACTTGCAGAGAACTGCCCAGGTGCTCTAATGGTGGCTGTCGCTCGTCGTACTCTCGTGTGAAGGTGCTAGAATCGCAGCGCGAAGGAGACAACTGGAGCAGAAGGGAGGTAACTCACTCTTTCTCTCTTTGAAGGCTGTAACGTTTCTTTCTCTCAGCAGTGGGTTTCTGCATCTTAAACCAACTTATCCACCAAAAGCAGCTGCCACCACCCACTCTGCAGAGAAGTCTGAGTGTACGTTTCCCTGAACAGTACGACTACAGTTGTCTCTTGCGCAGGCCAACCACTCCCTGAACAGTACTACTAAGCGTGCCTCTGCGCAGGCTACCACTCTGAGGTCACTATTCTGAACCACCCTTTTTGTCTACGTGGCGCGCGTGCAGGACGTTCCATGCTGGAAGTCTGGGTCCCACCTTCTCTGTGTGTAACACGACGTCGCGCGATGACCTTTCACCGATGACCACAGGCGCGAAGTCTATCCACCGATGACCTCTCCCGCGAAGGCTATCCACCGATGACCTCTCGTGCGAAGACTATCCACCGATGACCTCTTGCGCGAAGGCTATCCACCGATGACCTCTCGCGCGAAGACTATCCACCGATGACCTCTTGCGCGAAGGCTATCCACCGATGACCTCTCGCGCGAAGACTATCCACCGATGACTTATCCTGGACGATGACCGATGTTCCTCTCTTACCGGTGATGACGGACGTTCCTCATCCCGGTGATGACTGGTTCCTCATCCTGGCAGACAACCGATGTCTCACCCTGGTGGACCACCGATGTCTCTCCCTGGAAGACGACCGATGTCTACATGGCTCTTGTCCTGGCGATGCCCGCATGTCCCGCGCCTGGCGACGCCCGCATGCCTTGCGCCCTGGCGATGACCGCATGCCTCGCGCCCCGGCGATCATGTGTAGTAGACGACCGGCGATCATGTATTAACAAAGAACTCTTATAGTTTTCTAGACTGCACTTTCCTTCCTTTTTAACTTAAATAAAAACATACTTAGAATTTATTTAAAATAATCCTTTTTATTCCAACTTAATTTTTCAAGGTCCTTACAGGTTGCAACATACTGGGGGATGTCTCTCTTCATGCCCGACCACCAAAATGACTCCTTCAAGTCATGGTACATCTTGTTCATGCCTGGATGAAGGTTAAGGCGACTCTTATGACCTTCATCTAGGATCATTTTCTTCAACTCTCCATTTGCAGGGATGCAAATTCTGCCATTAAATCTCAAGATCCCATCATCGCCCATCACAAAGTCTCTAGCCTGATCTGTCCCTAGCGACTCCACAGTACGCTTCAGACTAGGGTCCTCCAATTGCCTATCCCTTAACATCCCAAGGAAGTCATTAGTTATAGCCAGCTTACTACAACTAATGTGATTTACGTGAAATTCTACCCCAAGGTTTAAGTCTCTGAACTGTTCGATCAGTTTCTGCTCCTCCATCATCAAGGTGGCCACTTGAATTGATTTTCTACTCAAAGCATCTGCTACTACATTGGCCTTCCCTGGATGATACATGAGTTGAAAATCGTAGTCCTTTAGAAACTCCATCCACCTTCTTTGTCTCATGTTTAGTTCCTTCTGATCGAACAGGTATTTCAGGCTCTTATGGTCACTGAACACCTGGAACCGAGCTCCATATAAATAGTGCCTCCAGATCTTCAAGGCAAACACCACCGCCGCCAACTCCAAATCATGCGTAGGGTAGTTTCTCTCATGAACCTTGAGTTGCCTTGAAGCATATGCAACTGCTCTTTTCTCTTGCATCAAAACACATCCCAAACCCTGATGTGAAGCATCACAGTAGACATCAAAGGGTCTTCCTACCTCTGGGATCACCAGCACTGGAGCACTAGTCAACCTCTCCTTTAGTTCCATGAAGCTCTGCTCACATCGGTCGGTCCAAGCAAAAGGTTGATCCTTGCGGGTCAGCTGTGTTAAAGGAGCCACTACCTTGGAAAAGTCCTCAATAAACCTCCGATAGTAGCCCGCCAGGCCCACAAAGCTCCTTATCTCGGTGACTGTCTTAGGACGTTCCCACTGCAGCACTGCCTCTACCTTGGCTGGATCCACCGAGATCCCCTGGGCAGATATCACGTGTCCTAAGAAGTTGACTCCCTTCAGCCAGAACTCACACTTAGAGAACTTGGCATAGAGTTGCTTCTCCCTCAGTATCTCCAATACTGTCCTCAGGTGTTCCTCATGCTCTTCCTCGGTCCTTGAATAAATGAGTATGTCGTCTATGAAGA
The DNA here is from genome assembly GCA_013389735.1 of Phaseolus lunatus. NCBI lineage: Eukaryota > Viridiplantae > Streptophyta > Magnoliopsida > Fabales > Fabaceae > Phaseolus > Phaseolus lunatus. The sequence continues at coordinate 19,157,937 of CM023861.1, read as the reverse complement.
CCACCACAAACTTATCCAAGAAAGGGCGAAAAATCCTATTCATGTAGTCCATAAACAGAGCTGGAGCATTGGTTACTCCAAACGGCATCACCACATACTCATAGTGCCCATACCGAGACCTAAAAGCTGTCTTTTGAACATCTTCAGCTTTTACCAAAATTTGGTGGTACCCCGATCTCAGATTAATCTTGGAGAACACCGAGGCCCCATGTATTTGGTCCATCAAATCGTCAATTCTAGGAAGGGGGTACTTGTTCTTGATGGTCAACTTGTTCAACTGTCTGTAATCTATACACAGCCGAGACCCTCCATCCTTCTTCTTAACTAGGAGTACTGGAGCCCCCCATGGAGATACACTGGGTCTGATGAATTGTTTCTCCAGCAACTCTTCCACTTGCTTCTTTAATTCTACCAACTCGGCTGGTGCCATCCTGTAGGGCGCCATTGACACTGGTCCAGCCCCAGGTACCAAATCAATAGAGAATTCCACTTCTCTCTTAGGGGGTAACCCAGGTACTTCTTCTGGAAATACATCCGTGAAATCTTTCACCACGTGTATTCTGCTTACGTCCCCTTCATTCATCACTTCCACCCGAGCTAGCATCACGAAGCACCTCGCCCCTTTTTCCAACTCTGCCCACCCGTGCTGAACTGATATCACATCTGACTCTTGGGGGTCTGGAAACGCTATCTTCTGACTACCGCAGTTTATGAGAACGTGATTGGCAGCTAGCCAATCCATTCCCAGGATAACATCCAGGTCCTGAAGAGGTAGGCAGATCAAGTTCACCTTGAATCTGCGTCCCTCTACTATCACTGGACATTTGGGGCAAACTGTAGAGGTCGACACCTGTCCTGACGCAGGTGTAGAGACCAACATATTCCTTCATGAAGTTCTACTATTATGTGAGTGCACACTGTAACATCCCGCCAAAAACTATTCATATTTATATAATGAAAATAAAGGTAAACAAATAATGTTGAAGAGAACATAATTATATATATAAGTAATGAAGTTGCTCCTCACAGGGAGTTTAATACATAACCAGTCAAATGTTTTTCAAAACTTAACGAAATCAATCAAATACAACGAAAACGGCGGTCTCCATACATAAACCGGCGATCTCCTAACAGAAGACCCCAAAACAGGCGATCTGCTATCAGGACATAAATCCGGCGATCACCACCAAGAGATAGAAACAGGCGATCTCTTCCCCGGCGACCACTCACTAAGGAGCTCTACTTCCTGGAAGATCATCTGCTCCCGTGTAAATTATACACGATCATCACAGTTTTAAGAAAACAGCCACAAAACCAAAACACGCAGGGTAAGCTAGATATTTTAAAGAGAGTTTAAATATGAACATTAAAATCAAGATAAAACAAATTCAAGATACCCACGTAAAACTATAGAGTTTCTCATTCCCTTCACCTGATCGCCCAGAAATCACACATTTCACAATATTTTCAAGAGTCATTCTATTTCACAAAATGCATCAAGTGTCTATCAATTCAATGTTCCTCATTTCTCACGTCAGACTACCACTGACTCAGTACACAAGACACTTGACACTACTTCCGGAAGACTCGTGCATTGATTAGACTCAGAGATCTGCACCTGTCATACTAAACAGCTGTAATGTTTCCACAGCTATGCGCATCAACACATTCTCGATCTCAAGTTCACCATTCTCACAGTATGACAGGGTTAATCCATATAACAGGCCGAGCTCGTTCTTTTTCACACGACTCACCCATACATATGAACCTCCTTCGACTCTCAACGCCTGAATAACTTCATCTATATGAATCCATTATCTCAGGAGAGTCGGGATAATCTCATTATAGACATCACCGATCAATGCACATCCTACACGATCTTACACGGTATTTTCTTTCCTGAAAATACTATGCCTTGATCCCACATCCACAACATTCAACACATCATACAACACTTAAATGAATGATTTCAATCACAGCAAAACTCACTCCAAGGTTCTTATTTTCGAATATCTCATTTAAATCTCAAACAGTTTCAAAACAACACCAAAAACAGGGGAGTTCGTAAAACAGCGCCAAAACCGGCGATCTTGTCCAAAAACAGGGGATTTCGAAATCTGTATTTAAAACCGGCGACCACATCGCCCAAACACATAGAACAGAGTATTCACGAAGATGAAAAAGAAACCGGCGACCACGTCGCCCTCACTTCAGAAACAGCTAATCTATGGCTTGTATTGAAAATGAAGGCTAGCTTCCCTTACCTGGACTTGCGCAAAACACCAGGAGCTCCGAAACCCAACGAAGCTTAAAGAATGCCTTGGCTCTGTTTTTGCGTCTGGTTTGAAGGACTTGCAGAGAACCTCCCAGGTGCTCTAATGGTGGCCGTCGCTCGTCGTACTCTTGTGTGAAGGTGCCAGAATCGCAGTGCGAAGGAGAGAATGGAGGAGAAGGGAGGTAAACTCACTCTTTCGCTCTTGAACAACTGCAACGTTCCCCTCTCTCAGAAGTGGGTTTTTGCATCTTAAACCAGCTTGTTCACAAAAGCAGCTGCCACCACCCACTCTGCAGAGAAGTCTGAGTGTACGTTTCTCTGAACAGTATGACCACGTTTGTCTCTTGCGCATGCCAACCACTTCCTGAACAGTACGACCGCGAGTGTCTCCTGCGCATGCCAACATTCTGATGTCACTATTCTGAATCATCCTTTTTGTCTACGTGGCGTACGTGCAGGACGTTCCATGCTGGGAGTCTGGGTCCCACCTTCTCTATGTGCAACTCGACATCGCGCGATAACCTTTCGCCGATGACCTCTCGCGCGAAGACAATCCACCAATGACCTCTCGCGCGAAGGCTATCCACCGATGACCTCTCGCGCGAAGACAATCCACCGATGACCTCTCGCGCGAAGGCAATCCACCGATGCCTCATCCTGGCGGACGACCGATGTTTCCCCCTGGAAGATGCCCGCATGCCTCGCGCCCTGATGATGCCCGCATGCATCGCGCCCTGGCGACGTCTGCATGCCTCGCGCCCTGGCGATGACGTGTAGTCTAGGCGACCGACGATTATGTACTAACAAGGAAATCTTATAATCTTCTAAACTACACTTTCCTTCCTTTTTTTATTTTAAATAAAAACATACTTAGAATTCATTTAAAATATATCCTTTTATTCCAATTTAATTTTTCAGGTCCTTACACACAGGACAGCTCGTGAAGTCCACACAGGACAGCTAATGAAGTCCACACAGGACAGCTCGTGAAGTCCACACAGGACAGCTAAAGAAATCCACACAGGACAGCTAAAGAAGTCCACACAGGACAGCTAAAGAAGTCCACACAGGACAGCTAAATATCATCAATTCCCCCAATGCACCATACAACACTTAAATGAACGATTCCAACCACAACAACAATCGTATCAAGGTTCAGATTTTCCAATATCACATGTATTTCACATATCAATCTCAAACAAGTTCAAAGCGACACTAAAACAGGGGATTTCGAAAACAACATTAAAACTCGCGATCACGTCGCCCCACACATAAAAACAGAGCATCGTGAAAAAGAATATGAAACCGGCGACCACGTCGCCCTCACTTCAGAACCTACTCGCCTAAAGTTTTTATAAACGAAAATGCTAGCTTCCCTTACCTAGACTAGCGTAAACTTCACTAAGAGCTCCAACCCAACGAGATTCAAGGATGCCTTAACTCTGTTTTAGCGCTTTGAGCAGAAAACTTGCAGAGCACAACGTCAGGAATCCAGGGTAGTCGCCGATCTTCAACTGGTTCGCTAGGACGTATGAACGCAGGGAGAAGGAGAGGAAAGGAACAGGGAACCAACGCTAACTCTCTCAATCACTCTCAAACCACAGCAACGTCCACTGCCTCTCAGGAGTGAGTTTTGAATCTAAACCAACTTGCCCAGAAATGCCGCTGCCACCACCCACTCTGCAGGAAAGCTTGCATGCACACTTCCTTGAACAGTATGACCACGTGGGTTTCTGCGCATACCAACTCTCTGATGCTAACTATTCTGAAACACCCTTTTGGTCTACGTGTCGCGCATGCAGGACATTTTTGGAACCCACTATGGTTGATCCAGCATCTTGACCACATACTAAGTGCACTTTCGGTGATCATGTACACCATAGGCGATTGGCGATCATGTGTACTCTAGGCGACAGGCAATTATCTGCCAGAGAAGTCGGAGATCACCTCCGTCTTCAACAACGGCAATCTCGTCGACTTCTAAGCTACACTTTTCTTCCTTTACTCTTCTTGATCCACATGTCTTCCTCGAGCACACCCACGTGATTACCTCACGATAAAGTCATCGCACCTGACTACTTGGTTAATATAATGGTCAGTCGCCCGACCTCTACCAGCTGACCCCAGACCTTGGGCGACGTCCGAGGTCCGACTACTACGAAACTTCTATTACCAACTCTTTGTATTTTAAATAATAACATCTTCTGAAATTATTTAAATATAACACTTTTATTCCAATTAAAGTTTCTAGGTCCTTACATTCTCCCCAACAAGAAAAATTTTCGTCCTCGAAAATTGAATTACAAGGAAAAGAGGTAGGGATAGGCTTCTCTCATGGTTTCTTCTAACTCCCAAGTTGAATCCTCTGATCTGTCATTTCATTGGTTGAAGTAGAGACTTGCAGACCAGAAAACCTTTCTCAAATACTTGATCCTTAAAACTTCTAATTCCTCTTGTTTTAGAAGTCCTTCGTTGGCATGAACTGATCTGCAATGACTTGGGTTGACATCAACATTATTATTCTATCTAGAAACTACAGAGATGGAGTTTCTTCCAGGATTTTCATTTTTTTTTTCAGTTCAGAAACAATCGGTTTGTAGCTTGACTTCACATTAGGCACCGTTTCTTGTCAAACTGATGGTGAAGCAGCAAAAGCTTGAGGGAGCACGGTTTCTGTAACATCCCGCCAAAATCTTTTCATAATTATATAAAAAAAAATGAAATAGAGATAAAATAATAATGTTGAAGTGAACAAAATTGCATATACGAAATGAAGTTCTCTCCTCGCAGGGAGTTTAATACAAGGTCGGTCGGTTTTCCAAAAACGTAAACTAAATACAACAGAATAAATAAAAACAGGCGATTCCCCAACAAGACAGGCGATCTCCCATCAGGAAAGGGCGATCTCCTATCAAAGAGGGCGATCTCCTATCAGACAACATAAAAAGGGGTGATCGCCTAGCGGAAATATAAATGGGCGATCTCCTCCCGGCGCCCACTCACTGAGGAGCTCGACCACCTGCAACTTCGTCTGCTCCCGTGCAAAAATACACGATCATCACAGTTTAAGAGAAAACAGCCACAGAGCAATACAAAATAAAGGGGTAAGCTAAATGTTTTAAAAGCTTTTAAATCAATGGTAAACATAAAACTTCACGCCATTCATGATCCATATCAATTACCACCATTAACATTCTCATATCCCATAACTCGTCAAGTGTCTATTTGCTACTTTCAGTATTCAAGATTCACACGTCAGACTTTCCACTGACTCACAATGCATAGACACATGACTCTACTTCCGGAAGACTCGTGCGTTGAACTTAGCATCCAGAGACCTGCACCTGTCATACTTCATTGGCTGAAATGTTTCCACAGCCATGCGCATCAACACAATCTCGATCTCAATTCCATCACTCTCACAGTATGACAGGGTTAATCCATATAACAGGCCGAGCTCGTTCTTTTTCACACGACTCACCCATTCATATGAACCTCCTTCGACTCTCACCAACTGAATAACTTCCTCTATATGATTCCATTATCTCAGCAGAGTCAGGATCGCCTCATTCACAGGATGCTCACAGATCAATACACTTCATAACCAAATCTCAACACGGTATTTCCTTTCCTGAAAATACTATGTCTTGATCCCACATTCAAGACATTCCACACAACATATAACGCTTAAATGAACGATTTCAATCACAGCAAAAACTCATTCCAAGGTTCAGATTTTCGAATATCACATTTAAATCTCAAACAGTTTCAAACAGCACCAAAACAGGGGAGTTCGAAAAACAACGCCAAAACCGGCGATCTGGTTCAAAACAAGGTATTTCGAAGTCTGTATTTAAAACCGGCGACCACGTCGCCCAAACACATAGAACAGAGCATTCACGAAGATGAAAACGAAACCGGCGACCACGTCGCCCTCACTTCAGAAACAGCTAATCTATGGCTTGTATTGAAAATGAAGGCTACCTTCCCTTACCTGGACTAGCGCAAAACTCCAAGAGCTCCGAAACCCAACGAAGCTTAAAGATGCTTTCACTCTGTTTTAGTGTCCCGGTCTGGAGAACTTGCAGAGAACCTCCCAAGTGCTCTAAGGGCAGTCGTTGCTCGTCGTACTGGTGCTTGGGGAATGCCTGAATCGCAGCGTGAAGGAGAGGAAGGAGAAGGAGCCAACTCTAACTCTCTAAATCACTTTCTAACCACCAACGTCTCTTACCTCTCAGGAGTGAGTTTAAATCTAAGCCAACTTGCCCAGGAATGCCGCTGCCTCCACCCACTCTGCAGGAAAGGTTGCGTGTACGCTTCCCTGAACAGTACGACTACGCATGCCTCTGCGCAGGCTAACACTCTGAGGTCACTATTCTGAACCACCCTTTTTGTCTACGTGTCGCGCGTGTAGTACGTCTGATGCTGAGAGCCTGGGTCCCACCTTATCTGTGTGCAACTCGACATCGCGCGATAACCTTTCACCGATGACCACCGGCGCGAAGACTATCCACCGATGACCTCTCGCGCGAAGGCTATCCACCGATGACCTCTCGCGCGAAGGCTATCCACCGATGACCTCTCGCGCGAAGACTATCCACCGATGACCTCTCGCGCGAAGACTATCCACCGATGACTCTCGCGCGAAGACTATCCACCGAGGTCTCATCCTGGAGGACGACCGATGTCACTCCCTGGGAGGCGACCGATGTGCCTCTCATACCGGCGATGACTGATTGCCTCATCCCGGTGATGACTGCTTCCTCACACTGGCAGACAACCGATGTGTCACCCCTGGAGGACCACCGATGTCTCACGCTGGCAGACAACCGATGTCCCACCCTGGAGGATCACCGATGTCTCACCCTGGCAGACCACCGATGTCTCTCCCATCCTGGTTGATGACCGATGTTTCTCTCATGCTGTTGGCGATCTCTTATCGCCTTTGTGTGTGACGAGAACATCGCCTTACTCTGCTCACCGATGTCACATCGTCACACCTTGCTGAAGGTTCATCCTCCCATTATGTTACGTCCAAGGTATCACTTCCAGATGACTTGGTGACGTGATGTGAGTCTCTTATGAACCTTTCTTGGTTTGGGTTGAGTTGATATAGATTTCATTGTATTCATGACACTTTCAAGAATTAGGATCAAAATTCTAAAGAGCAATTAATAGAGTTTCTACTCAAGAAAACAAAGGTTCATACTAAAAACACATGAATAGGTAACTTGTAGTGTAAGATAACAATGGAATATGAATGGGTAATTCAAGAACAGTACCAAACTTCAAAGGAAACACAAGAACAACATAAGAACACCAAGAAAAAGTGAAAATACTGATTGAAATTCAATAGGAATTACAAAATCACAAAGAAACTCATCAAAGAACAAAAACCCATGGATGGAAAACAAGAACAACACATGTATATGGAAACCCATTGTTTGGACGAAATTAAAACAGCAAGAAAACAAGGAAATAAACCAAACAAAGTGCAGAACAATGGCAGCAAATGAAAGGAAACAACTCATGGAAAAGATTGAACCGATTAAAAATGGAAAAACTACAAGAAAACACAAATGGGTATTTTTAGAAGATGAATAGAAATGACTTATGTGGTTGTAGCCTTTTGGAGATGTGATTCACGCCACTTGGAGGGTGGTTCTTCCAAGATGAGTGGGTGGTGCCGCCACTTGAGAGTCTCCAAAGCTCACAAGATAAGACATGAAGGAGAAGAAGAGACAAGTCTCACAAACTCACTCTCTCTCAATTTCAAGATAGTTTCTTTTCTTCTAACTTTCAACTTGTTTTTTTTATTAAGGACCAAGCACTCCTATTTATAATAAGGAGGGCTGGACATGTTACAAAGGGGAAGGAGTGGGAAGAGTCACTCTTCTAGCTCCTTCTAGTGTCTAAGAGAGAAAGGAGTAGAATAGTCACTTTTTCCACTTTTTCCTAAAGAAAGTGCCTAAAATGCCTTACATTAGAGGTTTCTTTGGTTTCCCTCTTTGGCATATTCCTAAAGCTAATTTTATATTTATTTACAAATATTTACAAATGTTTATACATGGGTAATTACAAAAATAGAAAACAATTGATGTTCTTTACCCAAATCTCTAGCCTTGCTCCTTGTGATCCTTTGAGGTATGAAGGATTTTGAGCTAACTTGTCCTTGAGGTTCTTGGCTTTTATCCTCACTTTCCTCTTCTATTTGATCTCCATCATGACGTCAGTAGCTTCACATTTCCAAGAGTAGATAGGACTGCTCCTCGTGCTCCCATGCATGCACACTAAGGATGACTTCTTATGCTCAAGCATAGAGCTCTGCATGCACAGCGTATCTAAGGCTTAACCCTCACCTTGATACGCGTGGTTGTCGGAACCCACTCTAGTTGATCCAGTATCTTGACCACATACTGAGTGCACTTTCGGCGATCATGTGCACCATAGGCGGCAGGCGATCATGTGCAACCTACTCGATAGGTGATCATGTACTAACCAGGCGATCTCATAGGAGACTTCTTAACTACACTTTTCTTCCTTTACTCTTCTTGATCCACATGTCTTCCTCGAGCACATCCACGTGATTACCTCACGATAAAGTCATCGCACCTGACTACTTGGTTATTACAATGGTCAGCCGACTGACCTCGACCAGCTGACCCCAGACCTTGGGCGACGTCCGAGGGCCGACTACTACAAAACTTCATTTACCAGCTCTTTGTATTTTAAATAATAACATCTTCTAAAATTATTTAAGTCTAACACTTTTATTCCAATTAAAGTTTATAGGTCCTTACAGTTTCTTTCTTCAGGCGCCCCTCTGGTTCATTTCTTCTTTGATTACTAATAGCAGATCAGGAAAAACCCACCCCTTTAGCAGATGGTTGGGATTTCAGAGCTGCTAACTCAGGAATTCCAATGGATACATCCATATTAGCATTGCATGGGATCTCAGGGTGCTCAGTATTCAACACACAGATCATAAATCCCTCACTGTGTTCAGGGTGAGGACTTGTTGCTACAGCTGACGATGCAGCATTGTTTCTAGGATCAGAAACGAAACGCTGACCACCACAACTGCCCATTTAAAGGATTAGCTGCAAATCCTATCCCATTAGAAACACAAGGCACGGAAAGTTCTGCTTCCCCATCCAACTTTCTGCAATTTACTAACATCGCTAGAAGAACTCAACATCATCATAACACGGCTTACCCTTATTCTTATCCATAGCCGTTACCTCCTTCCCTTCTACATTCACAGGCAGAACTGCATCCTCATTTGCCAAGTTCAGGAGACTTACGGCATCAGGAGCCTTTAATCTCTACCCACCATTTCCATACTCATCTTTCAAATCACGATCAACAAAACAGCATCCATTCTGCGTGAAGCTTTCTCTCTTATCCCAGTAACTTCTCTACCTAGTATTTTTCAGCAAATTTCTCTGTCTAATTGAACTTTAGACATAAATACAATATCTCATTTTTCCTTTTAAGCTTGTGGTTAAGCTAGAGTCATCTCATGCCGCTTCATCGACATAAACATCTTCCAAGCTTCAAATAAAAGAAAATTCATTCTTTCATTCTTGGAACTTAACTCTGGTACTTCCCATGGATACACATGCTTAAGTCTTTAAACCCTTAACATACTGCTTATTTACTCTCCATAACTTATATGTAGCTGAAACTAAACCTTGGTACAACTAAATCTAACTTACACTTGCTTCTTTAATTCCATCAACTCAGCTGGAGCCATTCTGTAGGGAGCCATTGACACTGGTCCAGCTCCAGGTACCAAAACAATAGAGAATTCCATCTCTCTCTTAGGAGGTAGTCCAGGTATTTCTTCTGGAAATACATCCATGAAATCCTTCACCACATGTATACTGCCCATATCATCATCATTCTTCACTCCCCCTTGAGCTAGGATCACAAGGCACGTCGCCCCTTCTTTCAACTCCGACCATACATGCTGAGCAGATATCATGACTCTTGGAGATCTGGAAACACCACTTCCTGCCTACTGCAATCTATGAGAATGTGATTGGCAGATAGCCAATCCATTCCCAGGATAACATCCAGATCCTGAAGAGGTAGACAGATCAAATTCACTTTGAACCTGCGTCCCTCTACTATCACTAGACATTCAGAGCAAACTGGGGAGGTCAAAACCTGTCCTGATGCAGGTGTAGAGACCAACCGTTCAAACGGCAGCTCCTTCACTAGAAGGCCCAGTTCGGTTGCACACCGATTTGACACAAAAGAGTGTGTCGCTCCAGAATCAAAGAAAACTCTAACGTATCTACCAGCTATAAACAAGCACCTTGTACTAGGTTACCTGACTGAGATGCCTCCGCTCCAGACATGGCAAACACTCTCCCTGCTGCCTGAGGTCTGCTGCCTTCATTCCTCAACTGCTGGGAACCACTGGGTTGAGTCGCCCTATTCCCGTTAGGACACTCTCTATCAAGGTGTCCCGTCTCTCGGCAGATGTAGCATCTTCTCCTTGAATCTCTCTTGGGGCACACATTGGATGTGTGTGGTCCACCATAATGGAAACATTTGAGTTTCCAGGGCTGTTGTTGCTGAAACTAGGGCGGTGCTGCTTCTGCCCTATGCTGTGGAGGTCTCGCATAAGGCTTATTCTGCTGTTGCTGCACCTTGGCCTTCCCACTGGAAGAACCCCCTGGGTGTGACCTGATCACCCGAGAGTAACTCTTCTCTAGTGTCTCCGCCATCATCGCCTTCTCCACTAAGGCGTGAAATTCTCTTATGCACATAGGTGCTATGGTCCTCTTCAGCTCATGCTTCAGTCCTTCTTCAAATTTCCTACACCTCCAAGCCTCAGAGGTCGCCTGGGTGTAGAATCGGGCGAGGTACTCAAACCGAGCAGCATAAGCATTTACTAACATCTCCCCCTGCTCCAACCTGAGGAATTCTGCTTCCTTCGCAAACTTTGCACTATCTGGGAAGTTTTTCTCCAGGAACCTCACCCTGAAGCTCTCCCAATCCAACACATCCTCTCGGGCCTCCATCATCTGCTGAGCTCCCATCCACCAGAACTCGGCTTCTCCAGATAGCAGATAAGTGGCGAACACCAATTTCTTCTCTTCAGGGCAGGAGGTCGCCCTAAAGATTTTCTCCAACTCTCTGACCCACTGATCTGCCTGATCAGGGGTAGCATTCCCACTGAACTTGGGTGGGTTGTGCCTCATGAACTCGGTCAGTCCCATCTGTTCTTGAGGCTGACCGACGTGGGAATTTGTTTCAGCCGACCGAGCAGTTTCCCAATGGTGCATTGCAGCTTGATGGTTCTGAGCCATTGCTGCATTCTGTTGTTGGATGGCAGTTGCCATCATCTCAATAGCCTTGGCAATCTGGCTCATTTCCGAAGAAGGTTGGGGAGGGGTAGGAGGTCTACGTGCCATCTTCTTCGTTTCAGATTTTGAAACTATTGGTTTCTATATTCCCTACAACTACAAGAATGAGATCGATCAGTAATCAATTCATTCAGGAGGTAACCTCTAGACCTTACAAAGGTCAGCATCTCAAAGTCATTAAGAATTTGAGTTCATCAACAGAATCATAATACTTATAACCTCAAGCAAAACACCAGAACAGCTACTGGTATACAACCATCAATCCAAACAACCACTTTCAATCCATTACAAAAACACTCAGTAAAATGAAATAAATCACACCCGAATTCAATGTATGCTAAACATCAAACCTTTGGAATTAAGATTGAGAATCATCTCGATCCAGTTATGAGTGTGCACCCTCACTACTTTATCAAGATCCTCTCATTCTTAATACTAAGATTTTCAGTTAGGGCATATATTCACTAAAGCACACACAAAATTTCAATACAAAAACGTTTGAAAACATTTCACTATAGTTGTTATTTAAAACTCAAATAAATTTTATGAGCAGAAGAAACACAATGGATCTACAGCCCTCAGGTCATCCTAAGGACGAACTGCTCTGATACCATTAATGTAACATCCCGCCAAATTTTTTTTCATAATTATAAAATGAAACAAAGGTAAAACAATAATATTGAAGTGAACATATGTATATATATATATATAATGAAATTTCTCCTCACAGGGAGTTTAATACATATCCGGTCAGTTTTCCAAAACTTAAACAAAATACAGCAAAATAAAAAAAAACAGGCGATCTCCTAATCAGAAAAAGGCGATCTCCTATCAGAAAACAGAAAAAGGGTGATCACCTAACAGACACAGAAACAGGCGATCTCCTTCCGGCGACCACTCACAGAGGAGCTCTGTAAGGACCTTGAAAAATTAAGTTGGAATAAAAAGGATTATTTTAAATAAATTCTAAGTATGTTTTTATTTAAGTTAAAAAGGAAGGAAAGTGCAGTCTAGAAAACTATAAGAGTTCTTTGTTAATACATAATCGCCGGTCGCCTAGACTACACGTCGTCGCCAGGGCGCGAGGCATGCAGGCGTCGCCAGGGCACGATGCATGCGGGCATCATCATGGGGAGACATCGGTCGTTCGCCAGGGAGAGGTCATCGGTGGATAGTCTTCGCGCGAGAGGTCATCGGTGGATTGTCTTCGCGCGAGAGGTCATCGGTGGATAGCCTTCGCGGGAGAGGTCATCGGTGGATAGCCTTCGCGCGAGAGGTCATCGGTGGATAGACTTCGCGCGAGAGGTCATCGGTGGATAGACTTCGCGCAAGTGGTCATCGGTGAAAGGTCATCGCGCGACGTCGAGTTACACACAGAGAAGGTAGGACCCAGACTTCCAGCATGGAACGTCCTGCACGCGCGCCACGTAGACAAAAAGGGTGGTTCAGAATAGTGACCTCAGAGTGTTAGCCTGCGCAGAGGCACGCTTAGTAGTACTGTTCAGGGAGTGGTTGGCCTGCGCAAGAGACAACTGTAGTCGTACTGTTCAGAGAAACGTACACTCAGACTTCTCTGCAGAGTGGGTGGTGGCAGCTGCTTTTGGTGGATAAGTTGGTTTAAGATGCAGAAACCCACTGCTGAGAGAAAGAAACGTTGCAGCCTTCAAAGAAAGAAAGAGTGAGTTACCTCCCTTCTCCTCCAGTTGTCTCCTTCGCGCTGCGATTCTAGCACCTTCACACGAGAGTACGACGAGCGACAGCCACCATTAGAGCACCTGGGCAGTTCTCTGCAAGTCCTTCAACCAGACGCAAAAACAGAGCCAAGGCGTTCTTCAAGCTTCGTTGGGTTTCGGAACTCTAGGTGTTTGCGCAAGTCCAGGTAAGGGAAGCTAGACTTCATTTTAAATACAAGCCATAGTTTAGCTATTTCTGAAGTGAGGGCGACGTGGTCGCCGGTTTCGTTTTCATCTTCGTGAATGCTCTGTTCTATGTGTTTGGGCGACGTGGTCGCCGGTTTTATATACAGTCTTCGAAATACCTTGTTTTTGAACTAGATCGCCGGTTTTGGCGTTGTTTGCAAACTCTCTGTTTTTGGTGTTGCTTTGAAAACTGTTTGAGATTCAAATGACATATTCGAAAACATGAACCTTTGAAATGACTATTGCGGTGATTGGATCATCTAGTTGAGAGTGGTATGATGTGTTGCATGTTGTGAATGTGGGATCGAGGCATAGTATTTTCAGGAAAGAAAATACCGTGTAAGATCGTGTAGGATGTGCATTGACCGGTGATTCGTCATGATATCCTGACTCTCCTGAGATAATGAATTCATATAGATGAAGTTATTCAGGCGTTGAGAGTCGAAGGAGGTTCATACGTATGGGTGAGTTGTTTGAAAGAGAACGAGCTCGACCTGTGGTGTGGATTAACCCTGTCATGCTTGGATGGTGATGATATTGAGATTCATTATACGCTTGTGAATGTGTGTGATTTCACAGCGACCCTGTGAATGTGTGTGATTTCACAGTGGGCAGTATGACAGGTGCAGATCTATGAGTCTAGTCAATGCACGAGTCAATCCGAAAGTAGTGTCAAGTGTCTTGTGTGCTGGGTCAGTGGTGGTCTGACATGTGAAATGAGGAACTTGAAATTTATAGACACTTGATGCAGTTTTGTGAAATAGAATGACTCTTGAGAATATTGTGAAATGTGTGATTTCTGGGCGATCAGGTGAAGGGTATTGAGAAAATCTATAGCTTTACGTGAATATCTTGAAAATTGCTTACCCTGATTTTAATGTTCTTATTTAAACTCTCTTTAAAATATCTAGCTTACCCTGCGTGTTTTGCTCGTTGGCTGTTTTTCTCTTTAAACTGTGATGATCGTGTATAACTTACACGGGAGCAGATGATCTTCCAGGATGTAGAGCTCCTTAGTGAGTGGTCACCGAGGAAGAGATCGCCGGTTTTCTATCTCTTGGTGGTGATCGCCGGATTTATGTCCTGCTAGCAGATCGCCTATTTGGGCCTTCTGTTACCAGATCGCCGGTTCATGTGTGGAGACCGCCGGTCTTGTTGTATTTGATTGAATTTCGTTAAATTTTGAAAACATTTGACCTGGTTATGTATTTAACTCCCTAAGAGGAGCAACTTCATTACTTATATATATATTATCATGTACTCTTCAATATTATTTGTTTACCTTTATTTTCATTATACATGTATGTATGGTTTTATTTTGCGGGATGTTACAAGCTCTACTTCCTGCAACATCATCTGCTCCCGTGTAAATTATACACGATCATCACAGGTTTAAGAAAAAGCCAAACACAACACCAAAAACACAGGGTAAGCTAGATATTTGAAGGAGAGTTTAGATATGAACTTTAAAATCAAGATAAAACAAATTTAAGATACCCACGTAAAACCATCAACTTTCTCATTCTCTTCACATGACCATCAAGTAATCACATATTTCATAATTTCCTCAAGAGTCGTTCAATTCACATAATTCATCAAGTGTCTATCAATTCAATGTTTCTCATTTCTCACATCAGACTTCCACTGACTCATCACACACAGACACTTGACACCACTTCTGGAAGACTCATGCATTGACTAGACTCAGAGATCTGCACCTGTCATACTGCCCCACTGTGAAATCACACACATTCACAGGGTTGCTGTGAAATCACACACATTCACAAGCGTATAAATGAATCTCAATATCATCACCATCCTAGCATGACAGGGTTAATCCATACAACGGGTCAAGCTCGTTCTCTTTCAAACAACTCACCCATACGTATGAACCTCCTTCGACTCTCAACGCCTGAATAACTTCATCTATATGATTCCATTATATCAGGAGAGTCAGGATATCTCATAATAAACGAATCACCGGTCAATGCACACTCTACACGATCTTACACGGTATTTTCTTTCCTGAAAATACTATGCCTTGATCCCACATTCACTACATTCAACACATCATACAACACTTAATGAACGATTCAGTCACAGCAACATTCGTTCCGCGGTTCAGATTTTCGAATATCACATACATTTCACATTTAAATCTCAAACAGTTTCAAACAACATGAAAACAAGGGAGTTCGAAAATCAACGCCAAAACCGGCGATCTCGTCCAAAACAGGGGATTATACAATAACAGTTGAAAACCGGCGACCACGTCGCCCCATTATCTCAATCATCTAATATAAGGTTTTCGTTGGAAATAAGGCTAGCTTCCCTTACCTGGACTTGCGCAAAACACCAAGAGCTCCAAAACCCACCGAAGCTTAAAGATGCCTTAGCTCTGTTTTAGCGTCTGGTTTGGAGAACTTGCAGAGAACCTCCCAGGTGCTCTAAGGGCAGTCGTCGCTCATCGCACTGGTGCTTGAGGATGCCTGAATCACAGCGCGAAGGAGAGAAAAGAGAAGGATGGAGGTGAACTCACTCTGTCACTCTTGAACCACAGCAACGTTCTCCCTCTCAGACGTGAGTTTTTGAATCTAAACCAACTTGTCTGCAAAAGCCGCTGCCACCACCCACTCTGCAGGGGAGCTTGCGTGTACGCTTCCCTGAACAGTACGACTATGCGTGCCTCTGCGCAGGCCAACACTCTGATGTCACTATTCTGAACCACCCTTTTTGTCTACGTGTCGCGCGTGCAGTACGTCTCATGCTGAGAGCCTGGGTCCCACCTTATCTGTGTGAAACTCGGCATCGCGCGATAACCTTCCACCGAGGACCACTCGCGCGATGACTAACCACCGATGCCTCATCCTGGCGGACGACCGATGTCTCTCCCTGGGAGACGACCGATGTCTAGCCCTGGTGATGACCGCATGCCTCGCGCCCTGGCGATGCCCGCAAGTCTCGCGCCCTGGCGATGCCCGCATGCCTCGCGCCCGGCGATGCCCGACGACATCGCCACGCCTTGCTAAAGGTTCTTCATCCCACTATGTTACGTCCAAGGTATCATCTCCACATGACTTGGTGACGTCGGTAGCTTCACATTTCCAAGAGTAGATCAGCACTACTCCTCGTGCGCCTATGCATGCAACACTAAGGACGATCTCTTATGCTCAAGCATAGAGCTTCGCATGCACAGCGTATCTAAGGCTTAACCCACACCTTGATACGCGTGGTTCTTGGAACCCACTCTGGTTGATCCAGTATCCTGACCACATACCGAGTGCACTTTCGGCGATCATGTGTACCATAGGCGATTGGCGATCATATGTAATCTTGGCGACAGGCGATTATGTACTAACCAGGCGATCTCATAGTCTTCTAAGCTATACTTTCCTTCCTTTTTATTTTAAATAAAAACATACTTAGAATTCATTTAAAATATCTTCCTTTTATTCCAATTTAATTTTACAGGTCTTTACAGCCTACCCCTCCCCAACCTTCTGCTGAAATGGGCCAGATCGCCAGGGCCATTGAGATGATGGCGAGCGCCATCCAGCAGCAGAATACGGTGATGTCTCAGAATCACCAAGCTACAATGCAGCATTGGGAGACCGCCAGATCAGCTGCAACAGCTCCCAACGTCGGTCAGCCTCAGGAGCAGATGGGACTGACCGAGTTCCTCAGGCACAACCCACCTAAGTTCAGTGGGAATGCTACTCCTGACCAAGCAGATCGATGGGTCAGGGGTTTAGAGAAAATCTTCAGGGCGACCTCCTGCCCTGAAGATAAGAAGCTGGTATTCGCCACATATCTTCTGTCTGGAGAAGCTGAGCTCTGGTGGATGGGAACTCAGCAGATGATGGAGGCCTGAGAGGAAGTGTTGGATTGGGAGAGCTTCAGGGTGAGGTTCCTGGAGAAATACTTCCCAGACAGTGCAAGGTTTGCGAAGGAAGCTGAGTTCCTAAGGTTGGAGCAGGGGGATATGTCTGTGAACGCCTATGTTGCTCGGTTTGAGTGCCTCACCCGATTCTATACCCAGGCGACCTCTGAGGCTTGGAGGTGTAGGAAGTTTGAAGAAGGTTTAAAGCATGAGCTGAAGAAGACCATAGCACCCATGTGCATCAGAGAGTTTCATGCCTTAGTAGAGAAGGCAAAGATGGTGGAAACCTTGGAAAGGGGTAATTCTCGGGTGATCAGGTCACACCCAGGGGGTTCTTTCAGTGGGAAGGCCAAGGTGCAGCACCCACAAAGCAAGCCTTATGCAGGACCTCCACCACATCGGGCAGGAGTAGTTTCGCCCCAGTTTCAGCAGCAACAAACATGGAAACCCAGATGTTTCACGTGCCAAAAGATGGGGCACATATCTAGAGATTGTCCTAGCAGAAATAGGATGACTCAATCCAGTGGTTCCCAACAGATGAGGAATGAAGGCAGCAGACCTCAGGCAGCAGGGAGAGTGTTTGCCATGACAGGAGCAGAGGTGTCTCAGTCAGGTAACTTGGTGCAAGGTGCTTCGTGAATCCTAGCTCGGTTGGGAGTGAAGAATGAAGAGGACGTAAGCAGGATACCTGTAGTGAAAGATTTCATGGATGTATTTCCAAAAGAAATACCTGGATTACCTCCTAAGAGAGAAATGGAATTCTCTATTGATTTGGTACCTGGAGCTGGACCAGTGTCAATGGCTCCAGCTGAGTTGATGGAATTAAAGAAGCAAGTGTAAGTTAGATTTAGTTGTACCAAGGTTTAGTTTCAGCTACATATAAGTTATGGAGAGTAAATAAGCAGTATGTTGAGGGTTTAAAGACTTAAGCATGTGTATCCATGGGAAGTACCAGAGTTAAGTTCCAAGAATGAAAGAATGAATTTTCTTTTATTTGAAGCTTGGAAGATGTTTATGTCGATGAAACAACATGAGATGACTCTAGCTTAACCACAAGCTTAAAAGGAAAGATGAGATATTGTATTTATGTCTAAAGTTCAATTAGACAGAGAAATTTGCTGAAAAATACTAGGTAGAGAAGTTACTGGGATAAGAGAGAAAGCTTCACGCAGAATGGATGCTGTTTTGTTGGTTGTGATTTGAAAGATGAGTATGGAAAAGGTGGGTTTTTCATAATCTGCTATTAGTAATCAAAGAAAAGATGAACCAGATGGGCGCCTGAAGGAAAGAAGCCGTTCTCTTTTAGTCTTTTGCTGCTTCAAGATCGGTTCGACAAGAAACGGTGCCTAATGTGAATTCGAACTACAAACCTGTCGTTTTTGAACTGAAAAGTGAAAATCCTGGAAGGAACTCTATCTCTGCAGTTTCTAGACAGAATAACAATGTGGATGCCAACCCAAGTCATGGCAAATCAGTTCGTGCCAATGATGGACATCTGAAACAAGAGGAATTAGAAGTTTAAGGATCAAAATTTTGAGAGGGGTTTTCTGGTCTACAAGTCTCTACTCCTACCAATGAAATGACAAAATGTGGACCAAAGCCTAATCTGTTCTTCCAGGTCAGTGCTAGTATAGAGGTACTCTGGCATGATAGTGGCGTTAGAGAATGCTGGTTTAGATGAAAAATCTGGAGTGTGTCTCCAAGGCTGCTGAAGGTCCAGTACGATGATTTGCTTGATAAAGAGGGACCGCAGAAACTAGAGGAATGGGTCCCTTCGTCTAGAGTGGCAGCTACTAATTAATTGGGTATGCGATGTTCAGACCGCTTAACAGTCAAGCCATGCTTTCCTGAACGCCATTCAGGTCGCCCTCTTGAGTTTGAATCAGCAGTGTATGCCTGGTGGTATGAGGGGTGGTGGGAAGGTGTTGTAACTGCAGCTAATGACAGTGGTAGAGGGATCTTCGTTAGATGGCTCTGCCTTAGAAAGTGAATCATCATCCATCCCCAAAGTTGAAGTTGCTAAGAAGGTGAGCAGGAATCGTTTGGTTGGGAAACCCCTGTGGATCTGGAAAATATGAAGGGAATAACTTTGAGGGAGCCACTCTATGTCGCTCCTGAGGACAAGGGTAACAACTCTAGTGGTGGCTATGAGGACGAAGCTGACAAGGCTAAGAAGACACTTCTGGCCTTAAATGAACACAAGGATAATAACTCTTGTAGAGGCAGTGATGATGTTTACAGTGAGGAGAAGACCTTTGGAGTTGTAGTTGGAGATCATGCATTTATGAAAGTGACACCGACCAAGGGTGTAGGACGAGCTATCAGATCAAAGGAGTTGTCTCCTAAGTTCGTCGGGCCATATCAGATCTTAAGGAGGATCGGTCCAGTGGCTTATGAAATCGCCCTACCTCCCCAATTAGCAAATCTGCATAATGTCTTTCACGTGTCACAGCTAAGGAAGTATCTTGCAAACCCTAGTCACGTGTTGGAAGTAGACGATGTGCAGACAGGGATGACTTGTTGTTTGGAGCGAAACCAGTCAGGATTGATGATCAGCAGAGTAAGCAGCTCAGAGGCAAGACCATCAACATGGTGAAGGTGGTGTGGGATGACAGATCGGGTGATACAACTTGGGAATTAGAAGAAACCATGAGAGAAGCCTATCCCTACCTCTTTTCCTTGTAATTCAATTTTTGAGGACGAAAATTTTTCTTGTTGGGGAGAATGTAAGGACCTAGAAACTTTAATTGGAATGAAAGTGTTATATTTAAATAATTTCAGAAGATGTTATTATTTAAAATACAAAGAGCTAGTAAATGGAGTTTCGTAGTAGTCGGACCTCGGACGTCACCCAAGGTCTGGGGTCAGCTGGTAGAGGTCGGTCGGCTGACCATTGTATTAACCAAGTAGTCAGGTGCGATGACCTTATCGTGAGGTAATCACGTGGGTGTGCTCGAGGAAGACATGTGGATCAAGAAGAGTAAAGGAAGAAAAGTGTAGCTTAGAAGTCTACAAGATCGCCGTTGTTGAAGACGGAGGCGATCTCCAACTTCTCTGGCACATAATCGCCTGTCGCCTAGAGGAGACATGATCGCCAATCGCCTATGGTGCACATGATCGCCAAAATTGCATGTAGTATGTGGTCAAGATGCTGGATCAACCATAGTGGGTTCCAAAAACCACGCGTATCAAGGTATGGGTTAAGCCTTAGATACGCTGTGCATGCGAAGCTCTATGCTTGAGCATAAGAAATCGTCCTTAGTGTTGCATGCATGGGTGCACGAGGAGTAGTGCTGATCTATTCTTGGAAATGTGAAGCTACCGATGTCAGCAAGCCATGTGGAGGTGATACCTTGGACGTAACATAGTGGGATGAAGAACCTTCAGCAAGGTGTGACGATGTGACATCGGTGACCAGAGTAAGGCGATGTGTTCTCGTCACACACAAGGGCGATAAGAGATCGCCAACAGGTTGAGAGAAACATCGGTCATCAACCAGGATGGGAGACACATCGGTGGTCTGCCAGGGTGAGACATCGGTGGTCCTCCAGGGTGAGACATCGGTTGTCTGCCAGGGTGAGACATCGGTGGTCCTCCAGGGTGAGACATCGGTTGTCTGCCAGGATGAGGAATTAGTCGTCCGTCAGGAAGAGGAATCAGTCATCACCGGGATGAGGCACATCAGTCATCGCCGGTATGAGAGACACGCGGGCATCGCCAGGCGGCAGAGACGCGGGCATCGTCAGGGCGAGAGACAGACGGTCATCGCCAGGATGAGGGACACATCGGTCGTCTCCCAGGGAGAGACATCGGTCGTCCGCCAGGATGAGACTTCGGTGGATAGTCATCGCGCGAGCGGTTATCGGTGGAAGGTTATCACGCGATGTCTAGTTTCACATAGATAAGGTGGGACCCAGGCTCCCAGCATGAAACGTCCTGCACGCGCGACACGTAGACAAAAAGGGTGGTTCAGAATAGTGACATCAGAGTGTTGGCATGCGCAGAGGCACGCGTGGTCGTACTATTTAGGGAAGCGTGCACGCAAGCTTCCCTGCAGAGTGGGTGGTGGCAGCGGCTTTTGTGGACAAGTTGGTTTAGATTCAAAAACTCACTTCTAAGAGGGAGAACATTGTTGTGGTTCAAGAGTGACAGAGTGAGTTCACCTTCATCCTTCTCTTTTCTCTCCTTCGCGCTGTGATTCAGACATCCTCAAGCACCAGTGCGACGAGCGACGACTGCACCTGGATACCTGGGGAGTCCTCTGCGAGTTTTCCGTCAGGACGCTAGAACAGAGTTAAGGCATCTTTAAGCTTCGGTGGGTTTTGGAGCTCTTGGTGTTTTGCGCAAGTCCAGGTAAGGGAAGCTAGCAATTTCATTTATAAAAACGTTAGGCGAGTAGGTTCTGAAGTGAGGGCGACGTGGTCGCCGGTTTTCATATGCTTTTCACGATACTCTGTTTTTATGTGTGGGGCGACGTGATCGCCGGTTTTAAATGCTGTTTTCGAAATCCCCTATTTTAGTGTCGTTTGAAACTATTTGAGATTGAAATGTGATATTCGAAAATCTGAACCTTGGAATGAGTTTTGCTGTGATTGGAATCGTTCATTTAAGTGTTATATGATGTGTTGAATGTTGTGAATGTGGGATCAAGACATAGTATTTTCAGGAAAGGAAATACCGTGTTGAGATTGATTATGAGGTGTATTGATCAGTGAGTATCCTGTGAATGAGACGATCCTGACTCTGCTGATATGATGGAGTCACATAGATAAAGTCATTCAGTTGGTGAGAGTCGAAGGAGGTCCATATGTATGGGTAAGTCGTTTGAAAGATAACTGACTTGACCTGTTATATGGATTAACCCTGTCATACTGTGAGAGTGATGAGATTGAGATCGAGATTATGTTGATGCGCATGGCTGTGGAAACATTAAAATTGAATTGGAATAAAAAGGGTCATATTTTAAAAGAATTCTATG
Organism: Phaseolus lunatus; assembly: GCA_013389735.1. Taxonomy (NCBI): domain Eukaryota; kingdom Viridiplantae; phylum Streptophyta; class Magnoliopsida; order Fabales; family Fabaceae; genus Phaseolus; species Phaseolus lunatus. The sequence continues at coordinate 19,135,505 of CM023861.1, read as the reverse complement.
TATGTTTTATTTAAAATAAAAAGGGAGGAAAAAGTTAAGTTTAGAAGGCTATGAGATTGCCGGTCGCCTGCTACACGTGAGTGCCAGGTGGACGTCGCCAGGGCGCGAGGCATGCAGGCATCGCGCGGGCGCGAGAGGCATGCGGGCATCGCGCGGGCGCGAGAGGCATGCAGGCATCGCGCGGGCGCGAGAGGCATGCGGGCATCGCGCGGGCTCGAGGCATGCGGGCATCGTGCGGGCGCGAGGCATGCGGGCATTGCCAGGGCGCGAGGCATGCGGGCATTGCCAGGGCGCGAGGCATGTGGACGTGGCCAAGGCGCGAGAGGCATGCGGGCATTGCCAGGGCGCGAGGCATGTGGGCGTGGCCAAGGCGCGAGAGTTATGAGGGCGTCGCCAGGGAAGACATCGGTCGTCTCCCAGAGGAAGACATCGGTCGTCTTCCAGGGCGAAGGAGACATCGGTCATTCGCCAGGATGAGTCAGCAGAGGAAAGTTATCGCGCGACGTCGAGTTTCACACAGAGTAAAGTGGGACCCAGACTCCCAGCATGAAACGTTCTGCACACGCGCCACGTAGACAAAAAGGGTGGTTTAGAGTGGTGACATCAGAATGTTGGCATGCGCAGGAGACACTCGCGGTCATACTGTTCAGAGCAGTGGTTGGCATGCACAAGCGACAACAGTGGTAGTACTGTTCAGAGCAGTGGTTGGCATGCACCAGAGACAACAGTGGTCGTACTGTTCAGGGCAGTGGTTCTCAGACTTTCCTGCAGAAGGGGTGGCAGCAGCAGCATGCGTGGACAGGTAAGTTGGGATTCAAAAGCCACTGCGGGAAGGCAAAGAACGTTACAGACTCAAGAGTGTTAGAGTGAGTGCAAACTTCCTCCCTCCCTTCTTCCCTTCCTTGCGTTGAGACTCAGGCAACCTCCAGCATCAGTGCGACAAGCGACGTTGCCCTTAGAGCACCTAAGAGGTTCTCTGCAAGTTCTACAGACCAGGCGCTGAAAACAGAGCTAAGGCATCCTTCAGGCTCGGTGGGTTTTGAGCTCGCGGTATTTTACGCAAGTCCAGGTAAGGGAAGCTAGACTTCATTTTCCATACAAGCCATAGTTTAGCTATTTCTGAAGTGTGGGCGACGTGGTCGCCGGTTTTCGTTTTCATCTTTGCAAAATGCTCTGTGCTATGTGTTTGGGCGACGTGGTCGCCGGTTTTAAATGCAGACTTCGAAATACCCTGTTTTTGAACTAGATCGCCGGTTTTGGCGTTGTTTACGAACTCCCTGTTTTTGATGTTGCTTTGAAACGGTATGAGATTTAAATGAGATGTTCGGAAATAAGAACCTTGGAGTGAGCTTTTGCTGTGATTGAAATCTTTCCTTTAAGTGTTATGAGATGTGTTGCATGATCTGAATGTGGATCGAGGCATAGTATTTTCAGGAAAGAAAATACCGTGTAAGATCGTATAGGATGTGCATTGATCGGTGATTCCTAATGAGATATCCTGACTCTGCTGAGATAATGGAATCCCATAGAGGAAGTTACTCAGTTGTGGAGAGTCGAAGGAGGTTCATAGGAATGGGTGAGTCGTGTGAAACAGAACGAGCTCGGCCTGTTCTATGGATTAACCCCGTCATACCGGGAGAACTATTGACATTGAGATGATATATGCGCATGCTGTGTGGATTCACAGCGACCCTGTGTGGATTTCACAGTGGTATGGTATGACAGGTGCAGATCTCTGAGTCTAATCAATGCATGAGTCTTCCGGAAGTAGTGTCAAGTGTCTTGTGTGCTGAGTCAGTGGTGGTCTGACATGTGAAATGAGGAACTTGAAATTGATAGACACTTGATACAGTTGTGAAATAGAATGACTCTGGAAGGTATTGCGAAATGTGTGATTTCTGGGCGATCAGGTGAAGAGTATGAGAAACTTGATAACTTTACGTGAATATCTTGAAATTGTTTACCTTGATTTTATTTTAATTATCCTTATTTAAACTCTCTTTAAAATATCTAGCTTACCCTGCGTGTTTTGGTTCTGTGGCTGTTCTCTTAAAACTGTGATGATCGTGTATAACTTACACGGGAGCAGATGATCTTCCAGGAAGTAGAGCTCCTTAGTGAGTGGTCGCCGGAAGGAGATCGCCGGATTTCTGTTCTGGTAGCAGATCGGCTGTTTTTGGGTCCTCCGATGGGAGATCGGCCTCGTCCGATAGGAGATCGGTCTCTTCCGATAGGAGATCGCCTGCTTTGTTTTTTTTTTACTGTATGTTGTTTATGTTTCTGGAAAAATTTGACCGAATTTGTATTAAACTCCCTGCGAGGAGAAACTACATTTCATATATATAATATTTTGTTCACTTCAATCTATTTTTTTTACCTTTATTTTCATTATATACATTTGTATAGTATTTTGGCGGGATGTTACATTGTGAATGTGGGATCAAGACATAGTATTTTCAGGAAAGGAAATACCGTGTTGAGATTGATTATGAGGTGTATTGATCAGTGAGTATCCTGTGAATGAGACGATCCTGACTCTGCTGATATGATGGAGTCACATAGATAAAGTCATTCAGTTGGTGAGAGTCGAAGGAGGTCCATATGTATGGGTAAGTCGTTTGAAAGATAACTGACTTGACCTGTTATATGGATTAACCCTGTCATACTGTGAGAGTGATGAGATTGAGATCGAGATTATGTTGATGCGCATGGCTGTGGAAACATTACAGCAATGAAGTATGACAGGTGCAGGTCTCTGGATGCTAAGTTCAACGCACGAGTCTTCCGGACGTAGTGTCAAGTGTCTTGTGTGATGAGTCAGTGGAAGTCTGACGTGAGAAATGAGAAACATTGAATTGATAGACACTTGATGAATTATGTGAATTGAACGACTCTTGAGGAATTGTGAAATATGTGATTACTTGATGGTCATGGGAAGGGAATGAGAAAGTTGATGGTTTTTACGTGGGTGTCTTAAATCTGTTTTATCTTGATTTTAAAGTTTCATATCTAAATTCTCTTTCAAATATCTAGCTTACCCTGTGTTTTTGGTGTTGTGTTTGGCTTTTTCTTAAACCTGTGATGATCGTGTATAATTTACACGGGAGCAGATGATGTTGCAGGAAGTAGAGCTCCTCAGTGAGTGGTCGCCGGAAGGAGATCGCCTGTTTCTGTTTTTGTTAGGCGATCACCCTTTTTCTGTTTTCTGATAGGAGATCGCCTTTTTCTGTTAGGAGATCGCCTGTTTTTCTATTTTGCTGTATTTTGTTTAAGTTTTGGAAAACTGACCGGATATGTATTAAACTCCCAATGAGGAGAAATTTCATTATATATATATATACACATATGTTCACTTCAATATTATTGTTTTACCTTATTTCATTTTATAATTATGAAAAGGATTTGGCGGGATGTTACACTCATGACCTTCCACCGACGTTCGTGCGGTGCCTCATGCCTTTCCACCGACGTCCGTGCGATGCCTTATTACTCCATCGACCGACCGATGATTCGTCACTTCACGCGCCCTGTTTCCAGGCGCTCATTTAGGAAACGCTCTGGGGGTGGCGGCCACTGGGCAACCGACCACCGATCGCCTTTCTGAGGGATCTCCTCCCTGATTCTCCTGCTATCTCGTTCCACGTGGCACCCTGTGATTGGTCCACGTGGTCATCTGTTGCTGATGTCATTGACTAACAATGACCGACCGGATCAAAGGATAAGCCTAGAATACGGGATTGACTTAGTCAAACCCTATGGCTGCCCACTTTTTCCCTTTCCCCATTCTACCCTTTAAGCTTGCTTTCCAAGGCTCCTAAATCTATAAATAGGGAGGCCTACCTCATGTATTCATAAGTTGAAATTAGAGTAAAGAAACTATACACAATTTTTGTGTGATTTGTGAGTGAGTGAAATTCCTCCTCTCTTGGTTTTATCTTAGAGTGTTGAAACTCTTAAGTGGCGGCCTCCCTTCACTTGATGGTTCCATCCTATCAAGTGGCGTGATTCACCATTGCTCCACCTCCATAAGTTCTTTCTTTCATCATCTCTTCCATTATTCCATTCCAATTTTATGTCTTTAGTTTCTTTTGTTCTTTAATCTTGTTCTCGGTTTTGGAACTCCCTTGTGAGTTGGAAGCATCATTTGGAATGGCTTGTACACCATTGATGCATTCCTTTTCTCCTTTCTAAATTCTAAGTTTTGATTTTGCATCATAATTACCTTAATCCATGTCTTTTCCTTTTTCCTTTGTGAAATGAACCTTCACATCTACTTAACCACTTGGTTAAGTTAATGTCCAGTGGGGATTTTCCTTAGGTTCTCACCATACTTGTCTCATAAAATCCTATCCTAAGTAAAGTGTCACCATACAAATGGAATAAGATGAAATTATGTGGTTGTAGTCATGGTTGGGAATGAGCACGCCACTTAGAGGTGATGATCCAAGATAAGTGTAGTATTGCTGCCACTTGAGAGCTCCTAAAGCCTCACAAGATGAGACAAGAAAGAGGAGAACAAATCTCACACAATTCACTCACAATTTGAGTATAATAACTTTTCTTCTATTTCAAACTTGAATTTACAATGACCAAGCACCTCTATTTATAGTTTTAGAGGGCTGAAATGAAAGTGAAACAAATTCAAAATTCACTCCTAATTCAAATTCTAATTTGGAGCCAAACTTGAGTCACATGGGAGGTGTGACCTTTTTTCTACTTTGGCACCTCCTAAAAACTACACCTACACCTACTCTTTATGTCACATGGAAGGTGTGACTTATTTTTGTACATTAGCACCCCCTTATTTTAATATCTACACCTTCCTTTAAAGTTCTACTAAAAAACTATACACAAGTAATTATAAAAAGAGACATCCATTGATGCTTATTTCCCAAAGCTTTAGCCTTACTCCTATTGATGCTTATGAATTGGGCTTGGGCCCCCACTTGACTTGGGCTTCTTGGGCTTGGGCCCTCTTTATTTATACTACTATTTGGATTCTTCAAGAGAACCCAATTATTTACAAAATGTTATACTCTTTAAGAAGACTAGTAAGAAGAACTTCAAGTGCTTTGGAATATGGCCCTTTCTTCTTTTGATTGTTAAGATGACCCTTTATATATAGTGTAAGGACCTGTAAAATTGAATTGGAATAAAAAGGGTTATATTTTAAAAGAATTCTATGTATGTTTTATTTAAAATAAAAAGGGAGGAAAAGTTAAGTTTAGAAGGCTATGAGATCGCCGGTCGCCTGCTACACATGAGCGCCAGGTGGACGTCGCCAGGGCGCGAGGCATGCAGGCATCGCGCGGGCGCGAGAGGCATGCAGGCATCGCGCGGGCGCGAGAGGCATGCAGGCATCACGCGGGCGCGAAAGGCATGTGGGCATCGCGCGGGCGCGAGGCATGCGGGCATTGCCAGAGCGCGAGGCACGTGGACGTGGCCAAGGCGCGAGAGGCATGTGGGCTTTGCCAGGGGGAGACATCGGTCGTTCACCAGGAGATGTCATCGGTGGATAGCCTTCGCGCGAGAGGTCATCGGTGGATAGTCTTCGCGCGAGAGGTCATCGGTGGATAGTCTTCGCACGAGAGGTCATCGGTGGATAGCCTTCGCGCGAGAGGTCATCGGTGGATAGTCTTCGCGCGAGATGTCATTCGGTGGATTGTTTTCGCGCGAGGGGTCATCGACGAAAGGTTATCGCGCGATGTCGAGTTGCACACAGAGGGGGTAAGACCCAGACTCCCAGCAGGAAGCGTAGTGCACGCACGCCACGTAGACAAAAAGGGTGGTTCAGAATAGTGACATCAGAATGTTGGCATGCGCAGGGGACACTCGCGGTCGTACTGTTCAGAGCAGTGGCTGGCATGCACAAGCGACAACAGTGGCAGTACTGTTCAGAGCAGTGGTTGGCATGCACTAGAGACAACAGTGGTCGTACTGTTCAGGGCAGTGGTTCTCAGACTTCTCTGCAGAGTGGGTGGTGGCAGCTGCTTTTGGTGGATAAGTTGGTTTAAGATGCAGAAAACCCACTGCTGAGAGGAAGAAACGTTGCAGCCTTCAAAGAGAGAAAGAGTGAGTTACCTCCCTTCTCCTCCAGTTGCCTCCTTCGCGCTTCGATTCTAGCACCTTCACACGAGAGTACGACGAGCGACAGCCACCATTAGAGCACCTGGGCAGTTCTCTGCAAGTCCTTCGACCAGACGCAAAAACAGAGCCAAGGCGTTCTTCAAGCTTTGTTGGGTTTCGGAACTCTAGGTGTTTGCGCAAGTCCAGGTAAGGGAAGCTAGACTTCATTTTCAATACAAGCCATAGTTTAGCTGTTTCTGAAGTAAGGGCGACGTGGTCGCTGGTTTTCGTTTCATCTCCGTGAATGCTCTGTTTCTATGTGCTTGGGCGACGTGGTCGCCGGTTTTATATACAGACTTCGAAATACCTTGTTTTTGAACCAGATCGCCGGTTTTGGCGTTATTTGCGAAACTCCCTGTTTTTGATGTTGCTTTGAAACTGTTGAGATTTAAATGAGATATTCGAAAATAAGAACCTTGGATTGAGTTTTGCTGTGATTGAAATCATTCCTTTAAGTGTTATGTGATGTGTTGGATGTGGTGAATGTGGATCGAGGCATAGTATTTTCAGGAAAGAAAATACCGTGTAAGATCGTGTAGGATGTGCATTGATCGGTGATGTCTATAATGGGATTATCCTGACTCTCCTGAGATAATGGATTCATATAGATGAGATTATTCAGGCGTTGAGAGTCGAAGGAGGTTCATATGTATGGGTGAGTCGTGTGAAACAGAACGAGCTCGGCCTGTCATATGGATTAACCCTGTCATACTGTGAGAATGGTGAACTTGAGATCGAGAATGTGTTGATGCGCATAGCTGTGGAAACATTACAACAGCTTGTATGACAGGTGCAGAATCTCTGAGTCTAGTCAATGCACGAGTCTTCCGGAAGTAGTGTCAAGTGTCTTGTGTGCTGGGTCAGTGGTGGTCTGACATGTGAAATGAGGAACTTGAAATTTATAGACACTTGATACAGTTGTGAAATAGAATGACTCTGGAAAGTATTGCAACATGTGTGATTTCTGGGCGATCAGGTGAAGAGTATGAAAAACTTGATAACTTTACGTGAATATCTTGAAAATTGCTTACCCTGATTTTAATGTTCTTATTTAAACTCTCTTTAAAATATCTAGCTTACCCTGCGTGTTTTAGTTCTGTGGCTGTTCTCTTAAAACTGTGATGATCGTGTATAACTTACACGGGAGCAGATGATCTTCCAGGAAGTAGAGCTCCTTAGTGAGTGGTCGCCGGGAGCAGATCGGCTGTTTTTGGGTCCCCCGATGGGCGATCGGCCTCGTCTGATGGGAGATCGGTCTCTTCCGATAGGAGATCGCCTGCTTCGTTTTTTTTTTACTGTATTTCGTTTATGTTCTGGAAAAATTTGACCGAATTTGTATTAAACTCCCTGTGAGGAGAAACTACATTTCATATATATAATATTTTGTTCATAGAATCTATTTGTTACCTTTATTTTCGTTTTACATTTATTTTCAAAGTAATTTGGCGGGATGTTACATTAATGGTATCAGAGCAGTTCGTCCTTAGGATGACCTGAGGGCTGTGGATCCATTGTGTTTCTTCTGCTCATGAAAGTTATTTGAGTTTAAAATAATAACTATAGTGAACGGTTTTCAAACGTTTTTGTATTGAAAATTTTGTGTGTGCTTTGGTGAATATATGTTCTAATTGAAAATCTTAGTATTAAGAATGAGAAGGTCTTGATAAAGTAGTGAGGGTGCACACTCATAACTGGATCAAGATGAGTCTCAATCTTAATTCCAAAGGTTTGATGTTTAGCATATATTGAATTCTGGTGTGAGCTATCTCATTCTCTTGAGTGTCTTTGTAATTGATTGAAAATGGTTGATTGGATTGGTGACTGCATACCAGTAGTTGTGCTGGTGTTATGCTTGATGTTATAAGCATTATGATTCTGTTGATGAGCTCAAATTCTTAATGATTTTGAGATGCTGACCTTTGTAAGGTCTAGCTGTTACCCCCCTTGAATGAATTGATTTCTTATCGATCTCATTCTCGTAGTTGTAGGGAATATAGGAATCTTATAATTTCAAAATCTGAAAACGAAGGAGATGGCACGTAGACCTTCTACCCCTCCCCAACCTCCTTCGGAGATGAGCCAGATTGCCAAGGCTATCGAGATGATGGCAACTGCCATCCAACAGCAGAATGCGGTAATGGCCCAGATTCATCAGGCTGTAATGAATCATTTGGGAACTGCTGGATCGGCTGCAACAGCTTCCCAGGTCAATCAGCCTCGGGAGCAGGTAGGGATGATCGAGTTCATGAGGCACAACCCACCCAAGCTCAGTGGGAGTGCTACCCCTGATCAAGCAGATCCGTGGACCAGGGAGTTACATGCCTTAGTAAGGAAGGCAAAGGTAGTGGAGACCCTGGAGAGGAGTGATTCCATGATAATCAGATCACACCCAGGGGGTCCCTCCAGTGGGAAGGCCAAGGTGCAGCACCCACAAAGCAAGCCTTATGCGAGACCTCCACCACATCGGGCAGGAGCAGTTCCGCTCCAGTTTCAGCGGCAACAACCATGGAAACCAAAGTGTTTCCGTTGTGGTGGGTTATATAACGTCAAGGTGTGCTCCAAGAGGAATTCAGAGAAAGGGTGTTTCACATGCCAAGAAATGGGGCACATTTCTAGAGATTGTCCTAACAGAAAAAGGATGACTCAACCCTGTGGTTCTCGGCAGTTGAGGAATGAAGGCAGCAGACCTCAGGCAACAGGGAGAGTGTTTGCCATGTCAGGAGCAGAGGCGTCTCAGTCAGGTAACCTCGTGCAGAGTATATGTTTTATAGCTGGTAGGAGTGTAAAAGTTTTGTTTGATTCTGGAGCGACACACTCCTTTGTGTCAAGCCTGTGTGTAGCCGAGTTGGGCCTTCTAGTGAAGGAGTTACCTTTCAAACTATTGGTCTCTACACCTGCGTCAGGGCAGGTGATGACCTCTACAGTTTGCCCCGAATGTCCAGTGATAGTAGAAGGACGCAGATTCAAGGTGAACTTGATCTGCCTACCTCTTCGGGACCTAGATGTTATCCTGGAAATGGATTGGTTAGCTGCCAATCACGTTCTCATTGACTGCGGTGGTCAGAGGATTGCATTTCCAGACCTCCAAGGATCAGATGTAATATCTGCTCAGCAAGGGCAGTCAGCGTTGGAAGAAGGGGCAAGGTGCTTCGTGATACTCGCTCGGTCGGAGGTGGAGAGTAAAGGGGACGTAAGCAGAATACCCGTGGTGAAAGATTTCACGGATGTATTTCCAGAAGAGGTACCTGGGTTACCTCCTAAGAGAGAGGTGGAACTCTCTATTGTCTTGGTACCTGGAGCTGGACCAGTGTCAACGGCTCCAGCTGAGTTGATGGAATTAGAGAAGGAAGTGTAAGTTAGATTTAGTGTACCAAGGTGTAGGTTCAGCTACATATAAGTTATGGAGAGTATGTAAGCAGAATGTTGAGGGTTTAAAGACTTAAGCATGTGTATCCATGGGAAGTACTGGAGTTAAGTTCCAAGATGAAAGTAGGAATCTTTCTTTGATCTGGAGCTTGGTGATGACCTCTAGCTGGACACAAGGCTTGAAATGGAAATTTGAGATTTGGTAGAGAATAAGTTTACAAGATGATTATATCATCTTGAGATGTATCAATGATTTTGGGAAAGAGGAAAGATGAAATATCTTAATTGTGTTTAAAGTTACAGTTAGGCAAAGAAAATTGTTGAAAAGCAACAGGCGGAGAAATTGCTTGGATGAGAGAGAAAGTCTCACGTGGGATGGATGTTGTTTAATTGATTTGGATTTGAAAGCTGTATGTGATTCGAAATTGGACACTAGTTTATGTTGAGTATGTAGGAGATGAATTGGATGTTATTCCAGAAAAGGGATTAGTGATCTGTCAATCACGTTTCCAAAGGTTAAGCTCAACGAAAGATAGTGTTTCCAAAGTTCAGCCGAGTTGATTAAATTGAAGAAAATAAGTGGAAGAGTTGTTAGAGACGCAGTTAGTCAAGCCCAATATATCTCCTTGGAGTTTCCAGCATTGTTGGTTAAAAAGGAAGAGGAAGGACCTCAACTGTGTAGGGACTACAGGAAGTTGAATAAGTTGACCATCCAGGACAACTACCCTCTACCCGTAATTGATGAGTTGAGGGATCAGTTAGATGGAACTTCAGTGTCCTTAAAGTTTTATCGGAAATCTGGATAAAACCAGATTTTGCTAAGACAGAAGATGTGCAGAAGACAAGCCTTTTGAGGTTTAGTATGATGCCTCACATCAAAGTTCGAATTGTGTCTGAATACAAGAGAAGACAGGAGTTCCATATGTTCAATGCAACTCAAATTTCATGAGAGAAATTATTCTACTTATGATTTAGAATCGGCAGTGGTAGTGTTGTTATGGAGATTTGAAGACAGTAATTGTGTGAAGCTTTGTATGGGAGGAAATGCAGAATTCCCTTATTGTTGGAACCTGGAGGGCGAATCAGTTTTGATTGAACAGTGAGAGGATCCTAGTCTGAAACGTATTGTGGAATTTGCTAGGCACCGATCAGGCTAAAGGCTTTGTAACGGGTAAAGATGGAATATTGAGATTAATGGCAGAATTTGCATACCAGCAGATGGAGAATGGAAATTGATGAAGTATTGGAGTAGTAAGAGTTGGTTCAACAGACAACCGAGAAGGTGAAACTGATGCAAGGCAGAATGAAAGCTTCTGAAAGTCGGCAGATGTCCTCGGCAGATCAGAGGAGAAGACCTTTGGAGTTTGCTGCTGGGGATCATGTCTTTATGAGGGAAGCACAAGCCAAGGGTGTAGGACGAGCTATCAGATCAAAGAAGTTGTCCCCTAAGTTGGTTGGGCCATATCAGACCCAAGGGGGATCAGTCCAGTGGCTTATGAGATCACCCCACCTCCCCAATTAGCAAACCTGCATAATGTGTTTCACGTATCACAGCTAAGGAAGTATCTTGCAAACCCTAGTCACGTGTTGGAAGTGGACGACGTGCAGATCGGGTGATTCACCATGGAATTTGAAGGAAACCATGAGAGATGCATATGCCCACCTCTTTTCCTTATAATTCAATTTTCGAGGACGAAAATTTTTCTTGTTGGGGAGAATGTAAGGACCTGTAAAATTGAATTGGAATAAAAAGGGTTATCTTTTAAAAGAATTCTATGTATGTTTTATTTAAAATAAAAAGGGAGGAAAAGTTAAGTTTAGAAGGCTATGAGATCGCCGGTCGCCTGCTACACATGAGCGCCAGGTGGACGTCGCGCGGGCGCGAGGCATGCAGGCATCGCGCGGGCGCGAGAGGCATGCAGGCATCGCGCGGGCGCGAGAGGCATGCAGGCATCGCGCGGGCGCGAGAGGCATGCAGGCATCGCGCGGGCGCGAGAGGCATGTGGGCATCGCGCGGGCGCGAGGCATGCGGGCATTGCCAGAGCGCGAGGCACGTGGACGTGGCCAAGGCGCGAGAGGCATGCGGGCTTTGCCAGGGGGAGACATCGGTCGTTCACCAGGAGATGTCATCGGTGGATAGCCTTCGCGCGAGAGGTCATCGGTGGATAGTCTTCGCGCGAGAGGTCATCGGTGGATAGTCTTCGCACGAGAGGTCATCGGTGGATAGCCTTTGCGCGAGAGGTCATCGGTGGATAGTCTTCGCGCGAGATGTCATTCGGTGGATTGTTTTCGCGCGAGGGGTCATCGACGAAAGGTTATCGCGCGATGTCGAGTTGCACACAGAGGGGGTAAGACCCAGACTCCCAGCAGGAAGCGTAGTGCACGCACGCCACGTAGACAAAAAGGGTGGTTCAGAATAGTGACATCAGAATGTTGGCATGCGCAGGGGACACTCGCGGTCGTACTGTTCAGAGCAGTGGCTGGCATGCACAAGCGACAACAGTGGCAGTACTGTTCAGAGCAGTGGTTGGCATGCACCAGAGACAACAGTGGTCGTACTGTTCAGGGCAGTGGTTCTCAGACTTCTCTGCAGAGTGGGTGGTGGCAGCTGCTTTTGGTGGATAAGTTGGTTTAAGATGCAGAAAACCCACTGCTGAGAGGAAGAAACGTTGCAGCCTTCAAAGAGAGAAAGAGTGAGTTACCTCCCTTCTCCTCCAGTTGCCTCCTTCGCGCTTCGATTCTAGCACCTTCACACGAGAGTACGACGAGCGACAGCCACCATTAGAGCACCTGGGCAGTTCTCTGCAAGTCCTTCTACCAGACGCAAAAACAGAGCCAAGGCGTTCTTCAAGCTTTGTTGGGTTTCGGAACTCTAGGTGTTTGCGCAAGTCCAGGTAAGGGAAGCTAGACTTCATTTTCAATACAAGCCATAGTTTAGCTGTTTCTGAAGTAAGGGCGACGTGGTCGCCGGTTTTCGTTTCATCTCCGTGAATGCTCTGTTTCTATGTGCTTGGGCGACGTGGTCGCCGGTTTTATATACAGACTTCGAAATACCTTGTTTTTGAACCAGATTGCCGGTTTTGGCGTTATTTGCGAAACTCCCTGTTTTTGATGTTGCTTTGAAACTGTTGAGATTTAAATGAGATATTCGAAAATAAGAACCTTGGATTGAGTTTTGCTGTGATTGAAATCATTCCTTTAAGTGTTATGTGATGTGTTGGATGTGGTGAATGTGGATCGAGGCATAGTATTTTCAGGAAAGAAAATACCATGTAAGATCGTGTAGGATGTGCATTGATCGGTGATGTCTATAATGGGATTATCCTGACTCTCCTGAGATAATGGATTCATATAGATGAGATTATTCAGGCGTTGAGAGTCGAAGGAGGTTCATATGTATGGGTGAGTCGTGTGAAACAGAACGAGCTCGGCCTGTCATATGGATTAACCCTGTCATACTGTGAGAATGGTGAACTTGAGATCGAGAATGTGTTGATGCGCATAGCTGTGGAAACATTACAACAGCTTGTATGACAGGTGCAGAATCTCTGAGTCTAGTCAATGCACGAGTCTTCCGGAAGTAGTGTCAAGTGTCTTGTGTGCTGGGTCAGTGGTGGTCTGACATGTGAAATGAGGAACTTGAAATTTATAGACACTTGATACAGTTGTGAAATAGAATGACTCTGGAAAGTATTGCAACATGTGTGATTTCTGGGCGATCAGGTGAAGAGTATGAAAAACTTGATAACTTTACGTGAATATCTTGAAAATTGCTTACCCTGATTTTAATGTTCTTATTTAAACTCTCTTTAAAATATCTAGCTTACCCTGCGTGTTTTGGTTCTGTGGCTGTTCTCTTAAAACTGTGATGATCGTGTATAACTTACACGGGAGCAGATGATCTTCCAGGAAGTAGAGCTCCTTAGTGAGTGGTCGCCGGGAGCAGATCGGCTGTTTTTGGGTCCCCCGATGGGCGATCGGCCTCGTCCGATGGGAGATCGGTCTCTTCCGATAGGAGATCGCCTGCTTCGTTTTTTTTTACTGTATTTCGTTTATGTTCTGGAAAAATTTGACCAAATTTGTATTAAACTCCCTGTGAGGAGAAACTACATTTCATATATATAATATTTTGTTCATAGAATCTATTTGTTACCTTTATTTTCGTTTTACATTTATTTTCAAAGTAATTTGGCGGGATGTTACATATAGCATCTTTGGTCATCCTTAAGTGCTCTTGACTTGCATCAAACGGATCCAACAAGGAACACAAAGTGTGGATGCTTATTTTAAGGAACTTGAAACAACATTAACAAAAATTAATTTGCATGAACATTTCTTTTGGCCTCACATACGCAAATTCGTACATAGCTTATGTGACAAATGCATAGCATGTAGGAAGGCTAAATCTAAAGTGCAACCCCATGGTTTATATACCCCTCTTCCCATCCCTAATATGCCTCGGGTAGATATTTCCATGGATTTCATTCTAGATCTTCCCAAGACATCTTGGGGTATGGATTCTAATTTTGTGGTTATGGATAGATTTTCTAAAATGGCTCATTTTATTCTCTACCACAAAGTAGATGACGCAACTCATATTGCAAATCTCTTCTTTAAGGAAGTAGTGTGATTGCTTGGACTCCCTAAGAGTATAGTGTCTGACAGGGATTCTAAGTTTGCCTATAACCGAGTGATTAATTCTACTACTTCTCACACCCCTTTTGAGGTTGTGTATGGGTTTAACCCCCTCACACCCCTTGACCTCCTTCCTATTCCTATGCTAGATGAAGTGTTGTGCAAAGATGGTTTTGAAAAGGCTTCTTATATAAAAGACTTGCACAACCACATTAAGCTGCAAATAGAAAGGAAGGTAGGCAAGTGTGCTGACTATGCCAATAAGGGGCGTAAGGCTTTGATCTTTGAACCCAGGGACTAGGTTTGGCTTCACTTGAGGAAGGATAGATTTCCTACTCAAAGGAAGTCCAAACTTCTACCGCGAGGTGATGACCCTTTTCAAGTCATCAAAAGGATCAATGATAATGCGTACGAGTTAGATCTTCCTGATACATATTTAGGTAGTAGTTCTTTCAATATCAGTGATCTGACTCCTTTCTCCGCAGGTCTTCCAAATTCGTGGGCAAATTCCCTCCCACTCGGGGAGCATGATGAGGACCTAGAAGGGAATATGCCTACTGACCAGGCCCAACCTCAGAGGAGGCAGACTAGGAGCAGGACACAAGACCAAGGGCCAAGTTAAGATGCTCCAACCATTACCTCAGCTCCCACTTTACCTCAAAGGATTACAAGAAGCAAAGCACAGGCTTTGGGTGCTGAGCATCAGTTGGTTTCATTATTTGTAATTTTAGTAGAATATGTGTAAATAATTTAGGCACATTTTAGGGGTCCAAATAACAAAGATAGGCTAGAATAAGGTGCCTTTAGCATAGTTGGGGGTGTAGTTAGCATTTTAGCTTGTTCTTGGCCCTTTTGGAAGGCATTTTGACCTATTTTCTAGAAGGACAAGCCTAGGATGCGGGTTTAACTTAGTCAAACCCTAAGGCTACCCATTTTTTCCCTTTTCCCACCCTACCCCTTTAGCTTGTTCTCTAAGGCTCCTTCACCTATAAATAGGAGGCCTACCTAGTGTATTTTTCAAGTTGAAATTGAATAGTAAAGAAACTATACACAATTTTTGTGTGAGTAGTGAGTGAGTGAGTCTCCTCCATTGTGGTCTTATCTTGTGGGTGATGATGCTCTCAAATGGCAGCCTCCTTCCACTCTTGGTGATTCCATCCCATCAAGTGGCGTGATCCTTCCAAAGCTCCATCTCCATAAGTTCTTCGTTCACTAACTCTTCCATTTCCATTCCTTTTCTTTGTTACGTTTTACTCTTCTTTGTTATCTTTGTATTCTTGGTTTTGGAGACTCATTTATGAGTGAGGAGCATCATTTGGAATGGCTTGTACACCATTGATGCATCCCTTTTCTCCTTTCTAAATTATGGTTTCGGCTTGCATTCATAATCACCATAATTCATGTCTTTTTCTCTTTACCTTATGCAAATGAACCTTCACATATACTTAACCAATTGGTTAAGTTAATGTCCAGTGGGGATTTTCCTTAGGTTCTTGTTCCGGTCGGTCATCGGTAGTCGATGACATCAGCAGCAGTTGACCACGTGGACCATTCACAGAGTAACACGTGGTAGAGGATAGCAGGCGAATCAGGGAGGTGATCACTCAGAATGGTAATCGCCTCTCGCCTGTGATGATGAGTAATCGCCTATCGCCTTGAGGTGAGTAATCGCCTATCGCCTTGAGAATGAGTAGTCGGTCATCGCCGGTATGATCAGTAATCGCCCAGATTGCACATGATCGTCGTGTGTTAAGGTTGGGAGATCAGGTGGTCAGAAAGTCGCCGAAAGAGCACATCGCCGGGTGTTTGAGAAGACTTGGCATGCACTTGTTGTATGGTCTAAGTACAGAGGATAAGTGGCATATCTGCCACCATGTGTAGTGTGAGCTACAATGCCCAGGGTTAACCAGCTCGCCATGTTAAGGTTGCGCCCAGAGTAACCTGTATACTAAGCTACTCCCTGTGTGGATGACTTAGTCGCATGGGCACAGTGGAAGTAACGTTTCAGCTGCAGACACTCCAGATGATGACACGTGTACGACCAGACGTTATCCACGTGTCAAGAGGAATAACCGTCAGGAGAGAGAAAAACTCAGGTATATAAGCGAAACTCTTAACGAATTAAGGGGAGGTTTTTACAGATTCTCACTGCTCACACATCTGAGAGTTTCAGTCACACACGGGTCTCACAGAGAGATTCAGATATAGTTTTGGTGTTCCTGTTGCCTGACTTGAGCGTCGGAGCTACAACGGCCGCTAGAGGCGCCGTCTGTGTGTTTTGCAGGCAGCGTTTGGAGTTCCGGCGGTGGTTCTTGGAGCGTTCCTGCAGAACAGAGGGCTAGACGAAGGAGTGACGAGGCAGTCCTCCACGTTCGAGTCAAGCGGCAGGATCATTTGGCGCCCACCGTGGGGCCCGTGTAAATCTGGTTCCCATCCACGTCGCAGTTCTTGAAGTTTCTTGAGGTTTCTTGAAGTTTCTTGGAGCTTCTTAATCATTTCGTCGAGGTTTCTTGAAGTTACGTCGAAGTGCAGAGGAGATGAGTAGAAGAACCAGGCAAACCTCACCTGCTTCATCTGTTGAAGAAGGAGCTGTTACCATGGCGCAGGTAGTGGAGATGATGCGCGCGCTGCAAGATAGCGTGGCGGAATCGAGAGTTGAACAAGAGAGGATGCGTGCAGAGCTGACTGCATCGCAAAGAAGAAACGAAGAGTTGAACCGTATGAATGAAGAGCTGCGTAGGGAATTGCAGGCGCAGAAAGAGTGCGCAGCTGAAGAGAGGACATCGACGCCACCGTCGCCTCCGCGAGCATTCTCTATGCCTTTCTCCCCCGAAATCATGAACACAGTGGTGCCTCCCAATCTGGTGGGACTGAAAGCGTCGTTCACGGGGGCAGAAGATCCAGAAGCACACCTGACAGCCTTCCACACTCAGATGATGCTGACTGGAGGTTCAGATGCTGTGTACTGCAAGATGTTCATGAGCACGCTGAGCGGAGTGGCTATGGAGTGGTTCGTGAGCCTGCCAGAGGGCCACGTCACTTCCTTCCATCAGTTCGCGAAGCTGTTCACGGAGCAATACATCATTAACCGACCTGCGCCAGTAGTGTCCTACGACCTGTTTAACGTGCACCAGTATCAGGGGGAGCCGTTGAGGGACTACCTCAATCGCTTTGGGGCGCAGGTGGTGAGATTGCCCAGCAAGGACGAGGACATGCTGGTGCATGCGTTCAAGATAGGTGTCCTCCCTGGTCCTTTCAGTGAATCGCTCATCAGGAGCCACCCTGCCACCTTCACCGAGATACGGCGACGTGCGGTGGCACACATAGTAGCAGAGACCGAGGTCTCTGAGAAGAGAGGAAGTGCTGCACCATCGAAGCCACGTGGAGGTCAGGGGAATCAATAGCAACAACCGCGGGTGCATGAGGTCAAGGAAGGGAGGAAGGAGCAGAGAAGGTCTCGCCCTTATGCACCAAGGAAGGACCAGACCAGGGGGCGTGCAAGCAACGCACCCCCCAGGTATGATTTCATGATAAGTTTGGCGGAGCTGATCGCCATCCCTGCTGTGGCAGCAAGACTCCATGTGCCAGAGAAAACCGACAGGGTACTTGGAGGGAGGAAGGATGAGTGGTGTGAATTCCATCAAGCTTATGGACATACACTCCGTAACTGCCTGGCGTTGGGGCGTCAGCTTGCTGAGTTGGTGGAGACAGGATTCCTGACCGATTACCTGCAGAAGGCACAAGGTGATTGCGCTTCGGGGTCCCAGGAAGGCGACCAGCAGCATGAACTCCCTGTGTTTGGGGAGGTGAGGTGATGGAAGAGGCTACACTGGGGGGGCTCCCAGAGCTGAAGCAGAAGGCATGATCGCCCCACGTGTGAGCATCGCCAGGGCGGTCATCGCCGGTTAAAGGAGACCCCATCCAGAGTGGTTGAGATGTTGGAGAACGGAGCTTGTCGGCTGGCGACTCTGGACGTAACGACTATTCCCAGAACCCAGGACGCTACACGCTTCTTTCCTGCTTTCGTTAAGTTGTAAAGTAGATGCGCTATCGCGCTGTACACATGCTTAGTGTATTAAAACAGTTGAGCAGATCAGGGGCACTCTTTTTAACGATGCCACCCAATAAAAGATTTTCAGTACATAAAGTGTGCGAGTGTTCCCAGTTTAAAGTTCCCCTTGCCCCAGGTGCAAGACCAGGTGATCGGTGGTGAGTTACCAAGTGGCCACCACCCGCAGATCAGCCCCCAAATAAGCGCTGGGATGTAGAGCGCGATCAGTCATCAGTGCATGCAGACCACGATCAGCCGTCAGTGCATGTAAAGAGTGAGTACTCGGTCGGTGCACGGTCATCGGTGTCTTGCTAACACGTGTTAAGCTGGGACCCAAGTTCCCAGGTAGAGCGTTAAGCATGCACCTCGTATGATTCCAGAAGAAGAGCTCCTCGCCGGTCGGGACGTCGGTGAACGCGCGATGAGGCAATGCAGGTAGGGCGCGCCCAGTGTGTGCGCTTAGACAGCCACGCCTGGCGCCCCCCTGGGAGCGTGCGCCCACGAGAAAGTCCTCACCTCTGCTTTATACTGCAAGGTTGAGGCGAGAGAAAGTCCTCTTCCTTTGCTTTTTACAGCAAGGTTGAGGCAACAGAGAAAGTCCTCACCTCTGCTTTATACAGCAAGGTTGAGGCGAGAGAAAGTCCTCTTCCTTTGCTTTTTACAGCAAGGTTGAGGCAACAGAGAAAGTCCTCACCTCTGCTTTATACAGCAAGGTTGAGGCGAGAGAAAGTCCTCTTCCTTTGCTTTTTACAGCAAGGTTGAGGCAACAGAGAAAGTCCTCTTCCTCTGCTTTATACAGCAAGGTTGAGGCAAGAGAAAGTCCTCTTCCTCTGCTTTATACAGCAAGGTTGAGGCAAGAGAAAGTCCTCTTCCTCTGCTTTATACAGCAAGGTTGAGGCAAGAGGAAGTCCTCCTTGCCTTTGAGCAAGTGCAGGCACCAGAGGAAGTCCTCCTTGCCTTTGAGCAAGTGCAGGCACCAGAGGAAGTCCTCCTTGCCTTTGAGCAAGTGCAGGCACCAGAGGAAGTCCTCCTTGCCCTTGAGCAAGTGCAGGCACCAGAGGAAGTCCTCCTTGCCCTTGAGCAAGTGCAGGCGAGAACAGAGGAAGTCCTCCTTGCCCTTGAGCAAGTGCAGGCCAGAACAGAGGAAGTCCTCCTTGCCCTTGAGCAAGTGCAGGCAAGAACAGAGGAAGTCCTCCTTGCCTTTGAGCAAGTGTAGGCAACAGAGGAAGACCTCCTTGCCTTTGAGCGAGTGCAGGCGAGAAAGAAGAAAGTCCTCCCTCGACTTTGTACAGCGAGGTGCAGGCGAGTGAAAGTCCTCACCTCGACTTTGTACAGCGAGGCTGAGGCAAGAGAGAAAGTCCTCTCCCTTTGCTTCTTACAGCAAGGTTGAGGCGAGAGAACCAAGTCCTCACCTCGACTTTGTACAGCGAGGCTGAGGCATGAGGAAAAGTCCTCTTCCCTTTGCTTTTTACAGCAAGGTTGAGGCGAGAGAGCCAAGTCCCTTCCCTCTGCTTTTTACAGCGACGCTGAGGTGAGAGAAGCAAGACCTCACCCACGACTTCTTACAGCAAGGTTGGGACAAGAGGGGTCATCGAGAAGCACTTTTCTTCCCCAAAACACAGGCGTCATAGTTGGTGTTCTGACCCTCTACGCACTCAGTGCTGGTGTGGCAGAGAAGTGCAGCGAAGCCAGAAGCGCGATGACTGATCGGTGGTGCGCTAACATGCTAGTCGGTGGTCGGTGGTAGAAGCAAGTTCTGCTGCGTGAAGCCGAAGCGTTTAGGCCCGTTAAGTCAGTCATCCAGCACAAAGTTATGTTGAAGGCAATGCTAAGGCAACAGTTAGCCGCGATCAAGTCAGAGGCCAAGTTTGAGGGGTTGCAGGTAGATCGCGCTAAAGCCTAAGCTAGTTAACAGTTAGTCACATGCAGAGAGTTAAAGAGAAGAAACGCAGCGAACTCCAGCGCGTTTGAGAAGAAGAAAACAGAGAAGGTGAATCTCTAGATGATCCAGAGAGATGCTTTGAATGTTTGAACGCGAAGATGAAGGAATGAAACAGTGTTAGTACCAGAGTGTGCGCTGCTGTAGACCGCTAGAAGATGATTTCTTAGTCTCTTCGCTGAGAACAAGTTCACAGCTCGAGACTGGGGGGCTTGTATTTCGGTCGGTCATCGGTAGTCGATGACATCAGCAGCAGTTGACCACGTGGACCATTCACAGAGTAACACGTGGTAGAGGATAG
This sequence comes from Phaseolus lunatus, assembly GCA_013389735.1. Lineage (NCBI taxonomy): Eukaryota > Viridiplantae > Streptophyta > Magnoliopsida > Fabales > Fabaceae > Phaseolus > Phaseolus lunatus. The sequence continues at coordinate 19,115,087 of CM023861.1, read as the reverse complement.
CAGGCGAATCAGGGAGGTGATCACTCAGAATGGTAATCGCCTCTCGCCTGTGATGATGAGTAATCGCCTATCGCCTTGAGGTGAGTAATCGCCTATCGCCTTGAGAATGAGTAGTCGGTCATCGCCGGTATGATCAGTAATCGCCCAGATTGCACATGATCGTCGTGTGTTAAGGTTGGGAGATCAGGTGGTCAGAAAGTCGCCGAAAGAGCACATCGCCGGGTGTTTGAGAAGACTTGGCATGCACTTGTTGTATGGTCTAAGTACAGAGGATAAGTGGCATATCTGCCACCATGTGTAGTGTGAGCTGCAATACCCAGGGTTAACCAGCTCGCCATGTTAAGGTTGCGCCCAGAGTAACCTGTATACTAAGCTACTCCCTGTGTGGATGACTTAGTCGCAGAGGCACAGTGGAAGTAACGTTTCAGCTGCAGACACTCCAGATGATGACACGTGTACGACCAGACGTTATCCACGTGTCAAGAGGAATAACCGTCAGGAGAGAGAAAAACTCAGGTATATAAGCGAAACTCTTAACGAATTAAGGGGAGGTTTTTACAGATTCTCACTGCTCACACATTTGAGAGTTTCAGTCACACACGGGTCTCACATAGAGATTCAGATATAGTTTTGGTGTTCCTGTTGCCTGACTTGAGCGTCGGAGCTACAACGGCCGCTAGAGGCGCCGTCTGTGTGTTTTGCAGGCAGCGTTTGGAGTTCCGGCGGTGGTTCTTGGAGTGTTCCTGCAGAACAGAGGGCTAGACGAAGGAGTGACGAGGCAGTCCTCCACGTTCGAGTCAAGCGGCAGGATCAGTTCTCACCTTAATTATCTTAAAATCCAATCCTAAGCAAAGTGTCACCAAAAAATGCTAAATCATAAAATCAACTACTTTTCAACATCTTGTCATCCTCAAACGGATGGACAAACAAAGCTTGTGAATAGATCTCTATCAACTATGCTTAGGTCAGTCATGAAAGGAAACCACAAATCCTGGGATGAGTACCTTTGAAGGAGTACCATCCAAAGCGGTACACAAGAATAAAAGATATATGAACTATCTGTATGAATAATAGAAATAACTTGTATAGGAGTTGTATTCTACTTTTATCTAGAGTATTTTATAGATGAAATAATGATACTCTAGAAACCCTAAGTTGTCACACAAGTAAAGGCTTCTAAAGCACCTTAGAAGAGCACATAGTCTTCCTTAAGCCACCATACTCACTATAGTTATGTTTACTTAACTACAATTATGGTAGCTTAAGGAGCAAGCTACCTTCATCTATAAATACTCTCAAATCCACTGATGTATTCAGATTTGCGATTAAACGAATGAAGAGTTATGAATTGGAACAATCATTCTATCCCAAATCTCTCTTGCTAGTGAGCCTCTTTGACCTAGTGAACTTAGGAAGGTTGGCCAAATCTCTTTCCCCTTCATTGCACCATCAAACTTCCAAAACCTAGCACCTCACAACCGTTCGGTGCCTCCATCACCACTCCATTTTGCTGCATTCTCCATTCAATCATCCATTCAAGAGCTTGGATAGCATCAACCTTCCTCATATTGAGTTTGTATATAATAGAATGGTCCATAAGACAACTAATATTCCTCCATTTGAGGTTGTATATGGGTTTAATCCTCACACTCCCTTGGATTAGTTACCATTACCTAATCCACAAGAACTTGTGCATAAGGAAGGGGTAACAAAAGCTGAGTTTGTAAAGAAATTGCATGAGAGGATGAATTCAAATACAGAAACAAATAGAGAAATCTATTAAACATAACAATAAGGGGAAGAGAGAGATGATTTTTGAAGAGGGAGACTGGGTTTGGCTTCATCTTAGAAAAGATAGATTCCCTAGTCAAAGGAAGTCTAAACTTAGTCCCTGAGGAGATGGTCCTTTCCAAGTCCTCAAGAGAATCAACAATAATGAATATCAATTAAACCTGCTTGAGGAATATGGAGTGCATGCTACCTTTAATGTTATAGATCAAACACCTTTTGCAGCTAGCACAAATGATGAGGCAGAGACATGTGATTTGAGGACAAATCCTCTTCAAAAGGAAGGGGATGATGGCAGAGGGCCCAACTCAGGACCAATCACTAGAGCTATAGCAAGGAGGATACAAGAAATTAGGATTCTGGTATTGATGGCAGAGACACCCTTTTATATACATTAAAAAATGCCATAACCTAGTGTAATTTTTTCTAAAGTAGAATTTTTTTTTCTTGCTAAAATTAGAATAGGTATTTTACTTGTAAATTTTCTTAAGTGAATTAGGGTTATGATTAAGAATGTAAAACCTACATAGGGTATAATTAGCGCTTCATTGCAGCCCACATTTACTCTAGGCCAATCATTTAGACCTAATTAGGTCACATGGAGCACATTTGATCATGCTTGCCATGTGACACTAATGTGGTGCCTAATTCAAACCTAAAACACTTTTGAATTCTTTTCTTGTAAGCACTGGCTGGATCTCTATCCTATATAAAGAGGTTCTTGGCTCACATTTTAATAAGATCAGTTTATGCGTGTTATGCTGCCAAATTGCTAGCTTATTCACTCCCTTGTCCAAACCTCTCTAGGATAGACACCTTTGGTTTTCTTGATGGAAGAAGGCCAAGCTCAAGCCCAAGTACTAGGTCCATGGCAAGGAAGATACAAAAAGATTGGGAGTCTGCTACTGATGGCAGAGAAACCCTTTTATACATGTTCAAAAATGCCATAAACCTAGTGTAGATATTTAGAGTAGAATTTATTTTCTTGCCAAAAGTAGAATAGGAATTTTACTTGTAATTTTTCTTAAATCAAATTAAGGTTGAATTTAGGCATCTAAAAACCAACCTAGGCTAAATTAGGGTTTCTAGAAGACTCCTAATTAACCTAGGCCGTTCATTTAGACCTAAATGAGTCACATGAAGCACATCTTGTCATGCTTGCCTTGTGGGATCATTTTAGGCACAACTTTCAAACCTTTGCCATTTGAATTTTCCCACCTATTTTTGTAGGAGTGAATTGCTACCAAGATTGCATGCTTTCTCACTCTCTTGTCTAGCCTCTCTAGGATAAACACCTTAATCTTCTTTTTCACCTTCTCCAAGTGATATGGCCCAACCAATCACTCCCCCTACCTATCATGCACATTCAAAGAAAGCATAGCTCCATTGGAGCCATCCTTGTCCGCCACTTCCATTGTGCTTCTGCCAGTCCATCAAGAAAATTCTCCAAGGAACTAATTTGGAAATGGAGCCAACACCATCATTTGGTATCTAGAGCTTTGGTTCTTCAAGAGATAAGTGTTTTCTCTATTAGAATTTAATGGCTTAAACAAGAGGGGGGTGAATTATTTGTTGGAAGATTTTCGAAAATAATGGATTGGAATGAAGATTTATGAAGAATTACAAAAGAAGCAATCAAATCAGCCAAGAAAAAAAATTATTTTAAAATGATTTCAGAAAATCAATCGGTTATTTATACAAATCAACTGATTGTTTATACCAACAGTTTGTTAAATGCACAAATCAAACCATTTTAATGAGTGAGAGAGAGAGAGAATTACACAAGCAATTATACTGGTTCACTCCTTACCATAGCTACATCCAGTTCTCAGAAAACCTCTAAGATTTCACTATATAACTAACAACAGATTACAAACACACACACCAACAAAGAGGTGATCTTGACTTCTCAATAACACTCACCCTCTTTGATAAACAACACACATAAAGTCAGAACACTCTCTAACCTTATAGCACCAACAATTTACAAAATTACAAACTTGAAACCAATTACAAAAGAGAATAGGACAGATTACACCTGATACAGGAAATCACAGCTAATCCTACTCCACTCTTAAACCAATGCAAAGCCAAAGCAATCTTGCAATCTTTTACAATCTTTCAAAATGTGTGATCCGTTCGGTCATCGGTAGTCTATGACGTCAGCAGCTGATGACGACGTGGGTCAGTCACAGACTGATGCGTGGCACGAGAAAGCAGATGAACCAGGGTGGAGATCGTTCAAAAACGGCGATCAGTGGTCAGCTACCGAGTGACTACCACCAGAAGATCGGTTCCTACTTGAGCGCCTGGAAGCAGAGCGCGAGAAGTGAGGAAGCACCGATCTGTCATCGGTACACATAAAGTGATCAGTCATCGGTGCATGCATTGTGATCAGTCATCGGTGCATGCAGATTGATCAGTCATCGATGCATGCAGATTGATCAGTCATCGGTGCATGCAGATTGATCAGTCATCGGTGCATGCAGATTGATCAGTCATCGGTGGTTCCTTGCCAACACGCGTTAAACTGGGACCCAGGCTCCCAGCGAGAACGTTACTCAAGGACCTCGCCTGATTCCATAAGCAGAGCACGACAACGTGAAGAAGCACCATCGGACATCGGCCAGGATGAGAGACACCTCGGTCATCGGTGTGTGTTGAGGTGACATCGGTCGCGCGATGTGAACAACGCAACCAAAGATCAGTAAAGCGCCCAGAGGCAGGGAGCGGCCTTAGTCGCGAGACGACCACGCATGAAGATGAGAAGACGCAGTTAGGTGCAGAATCCTGCTCGGACGAGAACCCATCAAGGTTAGAGTCTCCCAGTGGGTTGCATGTCTGCCACGTGGATGGTGAAGATGGTCCCAGAGAATAGGTAGGGCAGATAGGCACAGAAGTCGAGGGGTGCAGAGGTATCCATGCAGCCTCCCCTGTCAGACTTAGCACTCAAGTGAAGAAGGCTGGCACGCAAGGTAGCCCTGGGGAGTGGAAACGACAGTGCAGAGTAATTAAGTGGCCCTAGAGGTAGCTTGTAGGGGCTACGCGGGTTTATATGAGGAAGAAGAACACCAAACCAGGTATGCAATCTTTACCTCAGAATACACAACACTAAACCTAGAGCACTCAGTTTTCAAATCAAAGAGGACTGAGGGCACACACACACGGTCTCACACAGAGAGATCTGAGAGAGACTTTTTGGTGTTCCCGTTGCCTGACTTGAGCGTCGGAGCTACGAAGAACGCTAGAGGCGCCGTCTGTGTGTTTTGCAGGCACCGTTCGGAGTCCCGTCGAAGGTTCCTGGAGCCTCCTTGCAGAACGCGCAGCAGTTAGAAAGCCAAACGAAGGAGTGACGAGGCATTCTCCCCACGCTCAAGTCCGCGGCGAGATCATTTGGCGCCCACCGTGGGGCACGAAGTAAAACGAAGCCCCCATACACAAGAACGAGAGTAGAAATCGCACAGATGAGTAGAAGAACCAGACAAACGACACCTCCACCACCTGCTGGTGAAGGAACTGTGACCATGGCGTAGGTCACGGAAATGATGCGCGCGTTGCAGGATAACGTCGCGGCATCAAGAGTTGAGCAAGAGAAGATGCATGCAAAGCTGACTGCATCGGATAGCAGGAATGAAGAGTTGAACCGCATGAACGAGGAGTTGCGTAGGGAGCTGCAGGCGCAGAATGAGCGCGTATCCGAAGATAGAACGTCGATGCCGCCGTCGCCCCCTAGAGCATTTCCTATGCCCTTCTCCCCCGAGATCATGAACACGGTGGTGCCCCCCAACCTGGTAGGAGTGAAGGCGTCGTTCACGGGAGCGGAAGACCCGGAGGCACATTTGACAGCCTTCCACACTCAGATGATGCTGTCTGGAGGTACAGACGCCGTGTACTGCAAAATGTTCATGAGCACGCTGAGCGGAGTAGCTATGGAGTGGTTCGTGAGCCTGCCGGAGGGCCACATCACCTCTTTCCACCAGTTCTCAAAGCTGTTCACGGAGCAGTACATCGTCAACAAAGCGCCACCAGTGGTGTCTTACGATTTGTTCGACGTGCGCCAGTACCAGGGGGAGTCGCTGAAGGACTTCCTCAACCGTTTCGCTGCGCAGGTGGTGAGATTGCCCAGCAAGGACGAGAACATGTTAGTGCACGCGTTCAAGAAAGATGTGCTGCCTGGTCCTTTCAGTGAATCCCTCATCAGGAGCCACCCCGCCACCTTTGCTGAGATACGGCGACGCGCGGTGGCGCACATTGTAGCAGAGGCAGAGGTCTCTGAGAAGAGAGGCAGCACTGTGCCGACGAAGCCGCGCGGAGGTCAGGGGAAGCAGCAGCAGCAGGTGCGGGTGTATGAGACCAGGGAGGAGAGGAAGGCGGAGGGAAGGCCTCGTCCGTATGCTCCCAGGAAGGACCAGCCCAGGGGGCGTGCAAGGGAGAACAACACACCCCCTAGGTATGATTTCGTGATAGAGTTGGCAGAGCTGATCGCCATCCCTGCCGTGGCTGGGAGACTCCGAGTACCAGAGAAAACTGACATGATACTTGGAAGGAGGAAGGACGAGTGGTGTGAGTTCCATCAGGCTTATGGACACGCGCTCCACACCTGCCTGGCGTTGGGGCATCAACTTGCTGAGTTGGTGAAGGCAGGATTCCTGACCGATTACCTGTGACGGACACAAGGTGATCGCGCTTCGGGGTCCCAGGCAGGTGACCAGCAACATGAAATCCCTGTGCACGGGAAATCAGATGATAGAAGATGCTGCACTGGGGGGGCTCCCAGGTAGCTCAGGTGGGAGCTGAACCAGAGGGCATGATCGCCCCTCATGAGTAAAGCATCCCAGGTCGGTCATCGCCCATCCAGAGTAGATGAATCGTTGGAGAACGGAGCTTATCGTCTGGAGACCCTGGGTGGAGCAGCTATCGCCGAGACGTGGAACGGTACACATTTGAAAGTTTCACTTTAGTTAAGTTGTAAAGTAGATGCGTTCTTGCACTGCACACTCAATGTATATACTGTAAATAGTTGAGCAAATCAGGGGGCACTCTTTTCCCTGATGAGGGTTTTTAACGAGGCCACCCAATAAAAAAGATTTCAGTATGTCAAGTGTGCACATGTTTCCCAGTTTCAAGTCCTACTTGCCCCGGATGAAAGTGCAAGTGATCGATTGGAGCCTGCTCGCCCCAGGCGCAAGTACGGACCACTGACCTATGTTCTCCTCACCCCAGGAGTGAGTGCAGGTGGCCAAAGTTTGGGAACTCGGGAGTTCTAGTAAAACCAAGAGAGGGAAAGGGAAGATTTCGAGAAACGTCTAAGAGGAATCAGACCTAAAGGTCGATGACCTCGGGGCAAGCAAGAGGGGTCAACAAGAAAAACTCTTCTTCCCCGTAACAAGACATCATCTTCGCGTTTAAGCACCAAGAAGCAGAGCGCGATCAGTCATCGGTGGTCCCAAAGCAAGATCAGCCGTCGGTGCATGTCGTGAGTAAGTACTCGGTCGGTGCATTGGTCATCGGGGTCTTGCTAACACGTGTTAAGCTGGGACCCAGGTTCCCAGCGAGAGCGTTACGCATGCACCTCGCATGATTCCAGAAGAAGGTTGGTCATCGGGGTCTTGTTAACACGCGTTAAGCTGGGACCCAGGCTCCCAGCGAGAGCGTTACGCATGCACCTCGCATGATTCCAGAAGAAGAGCACTCATCGGTGCACGGTCATCGGGGTCTTGCCAACACGTGTTAAGCTGGGACCCAGGCTCCCAGCGAGAGCGTTACGCATGCACCCTGCATGATTCCAAACCAGAAGAAGAGGAGTTGCCCACTCAAAGGGCGTGCGGTGATACCATGCAGGCAGGGATGCGCCTGGCGAGTGCGCTTAGACAGCCACCCCTGGTGCTCCCCTGGGAGCATGCACCCACTCAGAGGAGAAAGTCCTCACCCTCGACTTTGTACAGCGGGGTGCAGGTAGAGAAAGCCCTCTTCCTCTACTTTTTACAGCAAGGTTGAGGCGAGAGAAAGTCCTCTTCCTCTGCTTCTTACAGCAAGGTTGAGGCAAGAGAACCAAGTCCTTCTCCTCTGCTTCATACAGCAAGGTTAAGGCAATAGAGAAAGTCCTCTACCTCTGCTTTTTACAGCAAGGTTGAGGCGAGAGGAAGTCCTCACCCTCGACTTTGTACAGCGGGGTGCAGGCGAAAGGAAGTCCTCACCCTCGACTTTGTACAGCGAGGTGCAGGCCGAGAGAAAAGTCCTCTTCCCCTGCTTTTTACAGCAAGGTTGAGGCGAGAGAAAAGTCCTCTTCCTCTGCTTCTTACAGCAAGGTTGAGGCAAAGGAACCAAGTCCTTATCCTCTGCTTCATACAGCAAGGTAAAGGCAACAGAGAAAGTCCTCACCTCGACTTTATACAGCGAGGCTGAGGCGAGATAAAAGGTCCTCACCTCGACTTTGTACAGCGAGGCTGGGGCGAGAGGAGAAAGACCTCACCTCGACTTCCTACAGCGAGGCTGAGGCTAGAGGGGTCATCAAGAAGCAGTCCTCTTCCCCAAAACACAAGCATCACCTTCAGAGGTCGGGTCCTCTATGCACTTAGCGCTGGAGTGAGACGGAAGTAATGCGAAGCCTGAAGCGCGATGACTGATCGGTGGTGCGCTAACATGCTAGTCGGTGGTCGGTAGCAAAGCTCTTAGTATGAAAGCTTGCCCAAACAAGCTCTTGGACGATCAGTCGAAGCATTTAGACGCCATCAGGTCAGTCGTCCAACATGAACTTATGCATAAAAGATTTATATACAAGTTTGTAGCACCAAGAGAAATTACACAAAAGGAGAAGTGGCAAGGGAAGAAGCTCAAGGTGGAGGAACGAGCCTGCCATCGACCACTGAATGGTGGAGGCTGGGTTGGGTAGAGTCCAAGTCTGGCAGGACGCAGTGAACCTGCTGCAAGCTCATGGAACCCATCTATCAGAACCTCGGTACCAGCAGCCATGGTCTCAGGTACATCAGCTTCGAGCACCTTCTTCTCTTTGGCAACGAAGACCACTTATAAGGGATTCAAGGGCAAATTTTTGAAGATTCGCTGCCTCCCCACTGACCCCACCCTCCTGTATGGATTCCCACTTTACTGGGTGGAGAAGCCCAACCTGGCTAAGCCCAGGGCCTTAACGGACTTGCACCCGCAAGATAGGGAGGTGTGTGAGTTCCTGTCCGGCCTCGAGGTAGTATTCAACACCTCCAAACTCATCCAGTACGAGTACCTGCCTAAGAGCTTGCGGGGGTACATCGATAGGGCTTTAGCCTATCTTCTTTGCAATTCTTATTTTTCCCTTAACTGCTTCTATTTGTGTGACTTCTTCTGTTATATTTCTTTCACTATTGTTCTTATGGTGACCTGTCTTTACGCCTGGCAGTGGAGGACCTAAAGGGTGAGGCGAGCCGCCAAGAGGAAACAATTGTTGACCTCAAAGAAGAATTGGCGCGACACGATGACGACCTGGCCGAGCGGGACATCGAGCTGGCCAGGGTGAAGGAGGAGGTGGCCAAAATTGAGGCAGAGCTGAGGACGGAGATAGCCCGAAGGGAGGAGCTCTATCAGAAGTCCAAAGAGGAGCTTTGCGATGAGGCAGCTGAAGCCTATAGCACGGGGTTTGGTGATGTGAGTTGATTTTATGATTTAACATTTTATGGTGGCACTTTAGTTAGGATTGAGATTTTAGGATGATGAAGGTGAGAACCTAAGGAAAATCTCCACTGGACATTAACTTAACCAAGTGGTTAAGTAGATGTGAAGGTTCATTTCACAAAGGCAAAAGGAAAACACAATTATAAGGTGATGATGATGACAAGTTATGGTGTGGAATTACATAAGGAAAACAAAAGCAACATATAAAAACCGAATAGACATAATGAAGCAAAATAAGAACATGTTTATGAATAGATGAAATGATAATGGAAGGAAAGGATGAAGGAAAAGGAAGCTTATGAGAAAATGGAATTGAGAATGGTTGCACGCCACTTGGATGGTGAAATGACTCCAGGATAAGTGAAGGATCCCGCCACTTGAGAGCTCTCAGAACTCACAAGATAAGACCAATTTTGGAGGAGCTCACTCACTCACAATTCACACAAGAATTTGTGTATAGTAACTTTACTCTAATTTTCAACTTGGAAATACATGAGGCAGGCCTCCTTATTTATAGGTTTAGGAGCCTTGGTGAGCAAGGTTAAAGGGTAGGGATGGAAATACAAAAAGTGGGGCTGCCTAAGGTATTGACTTTAGTCAAACCACACCATCATCCTAATCTTCTAGAAGATAGGTCAAAAATGCAACATTTGATAGTACACCCCTCCTTCTTTTGCTAAAGGCACCTATTTGCTAGCACACCCCTCCTTCTATTGCTAAGGGCACCTTTTTTGATAGCACACCTCTAAGTGAGCAAGTTTTGCTTTCTACCTATAAATAAGGAGGCCTACTTCATGTATTCTAAAACCTGTGATGATCGTGTATTTTTGCACGGGAGCAGACGAGGTTGCAGGAAGTAGAGCTCATCAGTGAGTGGTCGCCGGAAGGAGATCGCCTATTTCTATTTCTGTTAGGCGATCACCCTTTTTCTGTTGTCTGATAGGAGATTGCCCCTTTCTGATGGGAGATCGCCCTTTTCTGATGGGAGATCGCCCTTTTCTGATACGAGATCGACTGTTTTTCTTTTGATGTAATTTTGTTTACGTTTTTGGAAAAAAATCTGACCGAGTATGTATTAAACTCCCTGTGAGGAGAAACTTCATTACATATATATAATTATGTTCACTTTAATATATTTGTTTACCTTTAATTTCATTTTATAAATATGAATTGTATTTTGGCGGGATGTTACAGTATGTCCAAGTGTTGAAGAGTTCCTTCACAGCTTTTGAGTTGGTGCATGTGCCCAGAGATCAGAATGCCTGAGCCGACTTGTTAGCAAAACTCGCAAGCTCAGGCAAGGGGGGCAGGCAGAGGATGGTCATCCAGGAGACTCTGAGGACACCTCGCACCTATAAGGCTGACAACTTGGTAGGAGTCCACCAGATCAGCCAGTTAGACGGTGGGAAGAGGACTCATTGATCGTTGACCTAGGAAACTTTGAAGAAGCCAAGGGTCAATGCACATGTGGCGTTGGAGGAGGTGTCGTCGCAAGTCTATCTATTGCAGAGTGGAGAGACGTGGATGACGCCCGATAAGCGCTACTTAGCTGATGGGATGTTGCCAATGGAGCCAATGGAGGCGAGAAAAGTAAAGAAGAACTCGACCAAGTATACACTCATTGATGCGGAATTGTACAGGCACGGGTTCACACACCCTATTCTGGTGTGCATGCATGGTGAGCAGTGCGTGCGGATAATGGCAGAGCTCCATGAAGGAATATGTGGGAGCCACATAGGAGGTCGTGCTTTGGCATTTAAAGCCATTCGAGCAGGGTATTACTGGCCAACCATGAGGGAAGATTGCACGAAGTATGCGTAGTAGTGCAAGCAGTGTCAACTACATGCGGATTGGCACAAGGCGCCTCCAGAAGAGCTCAAATCTATATATAGCCCTTGGCCATTCCACACATGGGGAATTGATATCCTGGGGCACTTTCCTTTGGCTGTGCGGCAGATGAAGTATCTTATGGTCGCCATGGAATACTTCACGAAGTGGATTGAGGCTGAACCAGTAGCACAAATCACAGCCCATAAGATCCAGCACTTCATGTGGAAGAACATAGTATGCCGCTTTGGCGTACCCAAGCGCTTGGTGTTTGATAATGGCACCCAGTTTGCAAGCCAACAGTTGGGGAAGTTATGCACAGAGTTGGGAATCAAATAGGTGTTTGCATCAGTCGAGCATCCTCAGACTAATGGGCAGGTTGAATCAGTTAACCGATTCCTACTCAGAGGGCTGAAGAGAAGGCTGGAAAAAGCCAAGGGAACTTGGGCTGAGGAAGTTCCCAGAATTGTGTGGGCTTAGCATACCACTCCTCAATCCACCACCAAGGAGACCCCTTTCAGCTTGGTATACAATTCAGACGCCATGATCCCTGTAGAGATCCAGGAGAGCTCGCCATGTTTCCAGAACTTTGTGGCTGAGGAGTCCAACGAGGAAAGGAAGGTGAATTTGGTTCTCTTAGATGAAGTAAGGGAAGAGGCAGGAATCAAAGCGGAAGCATTGAAGAGAAGGGTTGAGCTCAAGCACAGTTCCAAGTTGAAGGCTAGGCAATTCCAGGTCGTCGACCTGATGATGCAGAAGGCATCTCCCTACCAGATAGAGAACAAGCTATCCCCCAAGTGGACTGGTCCCTTTAGGGTGACAGAGGCCCTAGGAAATGGGGCGTACAGGCTTGAGACTCTAGAAGGTGGTCCGATTCCTCGTACATGGAATGCGACTCACCTGAAGTTTTATTTCAGTTAAGAATAATATGTAACATTGTACACATTTTAGGGAACACTCTTTTTTCCCTTCTAAGGGTTTTTAATGAGGTCACCCAACAAAATTTTCAGTTAAGATATATTCTTGAATTTGTTTGTACAATGCAGTTCGAACCTGTCATTTGGGGTTAGAGGTCTCGACATTTGGAAGGTAGGTTCGTAGAGAATGATGGAAGAGGCCCAAGCTCCAACCCAAGTTTAGGCCCAACAACTAGGTCCATGGCAAAGAGGATTCAAGAAGATTGAGACTCTGCTACTGATGACAGAGAAACTTTTCTTTATATGTTCAAAGATTCCTTAGAGGACCACAAGAAGTGAAGCCCAAGCCATGGGAGCTAGTTTCTTTATTTGTAATTTTAGTTTATTTTTATTTTTAGTAGAGTATGGCTCACTTTGGGGGTCCAATTAGCAAGATAGCTTAGAATAAGGTGGCTTTAGCAAAATAGGGGAGGTGTGCTTATCATTGTAGCTTGAGTAGAGCCTTTTAGGGTAGGAAGTTGACCTAGCTTCTAGAACTTTGCTCCTAGGGTGTGGCATTGACTTTAGTCAATACCCTAGCAGCCCCCTCTTTTGTGTATTCCCCATTCTACCCTTGCTCCTTGCTCTCCAAGGCACTTGCACCTATAAATAAAGGTGCTTGGCTCATTTTTTTTTAAGATCAATTTATATGAGTAAATGCTGTCAAAATTATGCTAGCTTCTACTCTTTGTCTAGTCTCTCTAGGTTAGACACTTTGATCTTCACCTTTCTCCAAGTGATTTGGCCTAACCTATTGTTCCTACTGGTTGACTCTCCCGTCAGTTGACTTCTCTCTTCCCCTTGGCTAGAATAGCTGAACCTGCAAAGAAAGAAAGATGGGCGCCCTAGTAGCCGTTTGCACTCCAACGCTCAAGTCAAGATTAGGGCAAGAAACACCAATGTATAGCAAAGAGTTCTAGTCTCAAATGCTGCGTACCTTTGGGAATGCTTTGCTACCTGTTTTATAGCCCTTCCTGCCGCACCTATCCTTGCGTCCCTGCGTTGCCTCCTAGCGACTTTAGAGTTACCTTTCTGGGACTCCATCATACAATCTCCTTGTGTGTCCCGCGGCAACCTTCCATTCTTGGAGCGCAACTCTCGTGGCAACCTTCCTTTCCTAGAGTGCTTAACTTAAGCGTGGGCGCTTAGACATACACTATAACCCTAGCGCCGCACGGCCAAATCTTCTGTCTTAAATTATTTACTCACGTGCCTTTCATGTGTTTTTTTTTTCCTTTTAAGGACTGATCCTCTACGCCAAATCCTTACGTCACATGGAATCCCTTCGTGCATGACGTATCCATGAATCTGACTTATATTCTTACACGTGTGATTCTGTGGGCCCCTCCATGGGTCCCATCATACCGACCTCTACGGTGCCGACCTCTCACTCAGTGATCGACGTCCGAAGTCTGGCCACTACACAAGCCCCCCAGGCTCGAACTGGGACTTGTTCCAGTGAAGAGCCTTACAGCTCGACCGGTCGACCTCTGCAATGCTGGCCCACGCGTCCTTGTCACAGTCCTGAGTGACTTGACGCGTGCCGTACCAAGAAGTGACATTTTTGCGCACTTTCCCTGAAGCGTACACATGGCAATCTTAGCGGCTAGGATGGCTTGACGCTTCATGTTCTCTTTTATACGTTACTTCCTCACTTCCTACGCTCCCTACTGTTTCATTCCCTCTCATTTCTTCATTTCAAAGTCTCTCTTCTTAGAACTCTTCTTCGAGTGCCTACCATTCTCCTCAAACCTCAACCTTTCATCCCTTCAACAGACAAAGGTAGGTTTTTTGGCCTCCTCTATCTTCGTTTTGTTACCAAGATGCTCTTTGTTTACCTGTAACTCTCTGGAATTGTTTTTTGATTCTCATCTTCATTTTGCTTTGCCCTACCTTACTCTTCCGCTGCGTTTTCCTCAAACGCGCTATCCTTTCCCTCTCTTTGAGCTTATCTCTCTCTTTTTTTTTTTGTCTACCCTTGTGTTTTAATCTTCGAAATGGACCAGTCTTCCTCCTCTCATTTGGGGTCTGAATCGGACTCCCCCCAATCTCCTGCTCGTCAAGTAGTTCTAGGGCTCCACTCAGACTACTATTAACTCTTGTACCCCTGGGCCCCTGAAGGGCTTCTCAAGGAATCCTCTGATTTTACTACCTCCGAGTCCATCGTCACCTACAGGAAGGCTGAGGTGCGAAGCAAAAGTAGCCACGCTAATCGCTTCTTTGGGAAAGACAACGATAAGTACGTTGGGGTAGTCCCTTGCACCGCTGGCGAACTGTGTGCTGCGACGAGACCTCGGGGCAGGAGGCCCCTTTCTATTTTATTTACTCCACCATCTTTAAGAAGGTCTGCCTTCGCTTACCCCTCAGCAGCTTCGAGAGGGCGTTGTTGATAGAGATGAACGTGGCCCCAGCCCAGCTTCACCCAAATGGCTGGGCCTTTGTGCACGCCTACGCCATCCTCTGCAACTACTTTGGGCGGCTGTCCTCAGTAGACTCCTTCCTATACTTTTTCGAAGCCAAGAGCCCTGGGAAGAACCTCTGGGTCAGCATAAACGGGGTTGCTGGAAGAGCCCTCCTGACCCTCTTCCAAGGGATTCAAGGGCAAGTTCCTGAAGATCCATTGTCTCTCCACTGACCCTACCCTCCTGGACGGGTTGCCGCTCTACTGGGTGGAGAAGCCCAATCTGGCCAAACCCAGGGCCCTAACGGACTTGAACCCGCAAGATAGAGAGGTGTGCGAATTTCTGTCTAGCCTCGAGGCAGTGTTCAACACCGCCAAACTCATCCAACATGAGTACCTGCCTAAGAGCTTGCGGGGGTGCAAAGGTAGGGCCTTAGGCCATCTTCTCTGCAACTCTTTACTTTCTCTTAACTATATCTATTTGGTGTAGTTTCTTTCGTTATACTGCTTGCACTCACTGTCTTGACTTCGTGTTTGTTGCAGAAATGACAATCGGGGCTGAGCAAAGAGGACAGTTGGCTGCGCGTACCCTAAAAAAGAAGAGCGGCGCTGGCTCATCCCGATCTATCCAGGAGGAAGCCCCTCCTTCAACTAACGATATGGCCGTCGACATCGCGCCCCTGGCTGCCGCGGCCGTCGCAGAAACCACCGCTCCTCCCCAAACTGCGGTTGCTGAGGCTGCTCCCTCAGACGACGAGGGGACCTGCTTCGGGTTGGTGTTCAAACAAAAACGCGCACAAGAGGCCGTGGCAGTTCCCTCATTTGGTTCAGAGGGAGAAGGTCCTCGGGCCCCCTTGGGCATTTCCTCCTCCCCTCGCGTCGCTGCAGAGCAGGGAGAAAGCATCCCGGTGGAAGGGCAGCTGAGCCCCCCTACCTCCCTGGCCCATTTCTGCAACGCACCTTGAAATCCTCCCAGGAGATCGAGGAGGTGGAGAACCTGGAGGTAGGGTCACTGATGGACCAGGTGGCTCGGGGCTTTGGCAAGGCTCTTGGGAGTGCCAACCTCCTCTTCACAAAAATGATGAAGGCACACCAGGAAGCTGAGCATCGGGCAGCGGCTGCTGTGGGGGCAGAACGTCGCATCACGAGCCTCACCCTGGAGGTGGCCGAGTTGTGAAAGTCAGACAAAGAGGTCAGGGACCTCCTGTTCTCTAACTCTCAAGAGGCCTTGCGAGCCCACTCAAAGTGTAATGACTTTCATATTGCGGTGGAGGACCTAAAGGGTGAGACGAGTCGCCAAGAGGAAGTCATTGCAGATCTAAAGGAAGAACTGGCGCGTCGTGATGACGATCTGGCCCAGCGGGATGTTGAGCTGGTCAGGGTAAAGGAGGGGGCAGCAGAGCTGAAGGCGGAGATGGCCCGAAGGGAGGAGCTCTACCAGAAGTCTAGAGAGGAGCTTAGCGATGAGGCAGCTGAAGCCTACAGCGCTGGGTTTGGTGATGCCATGGCCCAGGTTGCCTGCTCGCATCCGGGGGTGGACCTCTCCCAAACTGGCTTAGACAAAGTCGTCCGAGATGGGCAGCTGGTGGATGCTCCTGTCGACCCTTGAGCTCTCCTTTCTTCCTTTGTCTTGACATAAACAGCTTCTTGTAAATATTTGCACATTTTGACTTAATGAATTTATTCTTTCGCACCTTCGTCTTCTTTTGGTAACTTTATGCTTTTGTGAATAGCTGAATATTTTAACTCATGGTGTACTTAGCACCCTTCTCACCTTCTATTCTTACCTCTTTGGTTTCTTCATCTATACATGTTTCTTTGATAATAATATCTTTTGCCGACCTCGACTAACGGGCCAAGGAAGACCTCTTTCTCTATCGACCTCGACTGATAAGTCAAGGAAGATCTCTTTCTCTCTCGACCTCGATTGATAGGCCAAGGAAGATCTCTTTCTCTGTCGACCTCAACTGATAAGCCAAGGAAGCTCTCTTTCTCTGTCGACCTCGACTGATAGGCCGAGGAAGACCTCTTTCTCTGTCGACCTTGACTGATGAGCCAAGGAAGATCTCTTTCTCTGTCGACCTCGACTGATAGGTCGAGGAAGACCTCTTTCTCTGTCGACCTCGACTGATAAGCCAAGGAAGATCTCTTTCTTTGTCGACCTCAACTGATAGGCCGAGGAAGACCTCTTTCTTTGTCGACCTCGACTGATAAGCCAAGGAAGATCTCTTTCTCTGTCAACCTCGACTGATAGGCCGAGGAAGACCTCTTTCTCTGTCGTCCTCGACTGATAAGCCAAGGAAGATCTCTTTCTTGTCCTACTGTGCAAATTGAAAAATTGCTCCTGTTTTTGACCCTGTAGAAATCAAGGAAAGGGACAAGGAAAAGGATTGTTGTGAACCATACTATTCTTCCCCATTCTTTAACAAGGTAGAAGAGGCTCATTCTTCTTGCCCCAGCCTCGCTATAAGAGGAAGAGGACTTTCACTGCGAACCATACTATTCTTCCCCTTTCTTTGACAAGGTAGAAGAGGTTCATTTGACTTCCCTTGATCTCGCTGTGAAAATTCGAGGAC
Organism: Phaseolus lunatus; assembly: GCA_013389735.1. Classification (NCBI taxonomy): domain Eukaryota; kingdom Viridiplantae; phylum Streptophyta; class Magnoliopsida; order Fabales; family Fabaceae; genus Phaseolus; species Phaseolus lunatus. The sequence continues at coordinate 19,097,874 of CM023861.1, read as the reverse complement.
GAGGTCTCTAACTTACCTCAACCTTGCTATACGAAGTCAAGGAGGAGGATATTTACTGCGAACCATACTATTCTTCCCCCTTTTTAAGGTAGAAGAGGTTCATTTAACTTCCCTCGACCTTGCTTTAAAAAGTCGAGGACGAGGTCTCTAACTTACCTCAACCTTGCTATATGAAGTCAAGGAGGCGGATTTTTACTGCGAACCATACTATTCTTCCCCCTTTTTAAGGTAGAAGAGATTCGTTTCACTGTTTAACACAAATATATCCTTCTTAACTCTTTTTCTTTCTTTTATTGGGTGACCTCGTTAAAAAACCCCGTAGGGAAAAAGAGTGTCCCCTTAACTGAATGATACAATTGTGTTCAAATACAACTTTACTAACTAAAATAAAACTTGAGGTTGGCACCATTCCATGTGCGTTGAATCGCATCGCCTTCTAATGTTTCCAACCTGTATGCCCCGTTTCCCAGGGCCTCCGTTACTCGAAACAGGCTTGTCCACTTGGGGGATAGTTTGTTTTCTCACTGGTAGGAGTGGGCCTTTCGCATTACTAGATCGGCGACTTGGAATTACCGAGGTCTCAACTTTGACCTGTATTGGCATTCTACTCTCCTCTTTAACGCTTCAGACTTAACGCGGGCCTCCTCCCTGACTTTGTCTAGTAGGTCTAGAATCATGGCATCTGACCCGTATACCAGGCTGAAGGGCGTCTCTTTAGTGGTGGATTGTGGGGTGGTGTGATATGCCCACACGATCCTGGGGACCTCCTCTGCCCAAGTCCCTTTAGCCTTCTCAAGCCTCCTCTTCAGGCCTCTGAGCAGGACCTTGTTGGCCAACTTGACCTGCTCATTTGTCTGGGGGTGCTCGACTGACGCGAACACCTGTTTGATGCCGAGCTCCAAGCACAACTTTCCCAATTGCTGACTTGCAAACTGGGTACCGTTATCAGATACTAGATGCCTCGGGATTCCAAAATGACACACAATATTCTTCCAAACGAAATGTTGGACCTTATACGCCATAATTTATGCCACTGGTTTAGCTTTGATCCATTTGGTGAAGTATTCTATGGCCACCACCAGATATTTCATCTGTTTGATCGTGAGTGGGAAAGGTCCCAGGATGTTGATCCCCCACGTGTGGAAAGGCCACGGGCTATGGAGGGATCTCAGCTCCTCTGGTGGCGCGCGATGCCAGTCTGCGTGCTCTTGACACAGTCTTCTCTCATTGTGGGCCAATAATACCCTGCGCGGATGGCCTTGGCTGCTAGGGGTCGTCTGTAAGGACCCAGAAAATTTTATTGGAATAAAAGTAGTATATTTAAATAATTTCAGAAGAAGTTATTATTTAAAATACAAAGAGCTGGTAAAAGAAGTTTCGTAGTAGCTGGACCTCGGAAGTCGCCCAAGATCTGGGGTCAGCTGGTAGAAGTCGGTCGGATGATGTGTGGATCAAGAAGAGTAAAGGAAGAAAAGTTAAGTTTAGAAGGCTACGAGGTCGCCGGTCGCCTGCTACACATGAGCGCCAGGTGGACATCGCGCGGGCGTGAGAGGCATGCAGGCATCGCGCGGGCGCGAGAGGCATGCAGGCATCGCGCGGGCGTGAGAGGCATGCAGGCATCGCGCGGGCGCGAGAGGCATGCAGGCATCGCGCGGGCGCGAGGGGCATGCGGGCATCGCGCGGACGCGAGGCACGCGGGCATTGCCAGGGCGCGATGCATGTGGACGTGGCCAAGGCGCGAGAGTTCTGAGGGCGTCGCCAGGGAAGACATCGGTTGTCTCCCAGAGGAAGACATCGGTCGTTCGCCAGGAAGATGTCATCGGTGGTTATCTTCGCGCGAGGTCATCGGTAGTTGTCTTCGCGCGAGGTCATCGGTAGTTGTCTTCGCGCGAGGTCATCGGTGGATCGTCTTCGCGCGAGAGGTCATCAGTGGTTTCTCTTCGAACTGGTAGTCATCGGCGAAAGGTCATCGCGCGACGTTGAGTTACACCCAGAGAACGTGGGCCCCAGACTCCCAGCAAGAGATGTTCTGCACGCGCGCCACGTAGACAAAAAGAGTGGTTCAGGCTAGTGACCTCAGAGTGTTAGCCTGCGCAGAGGCACGCTTAGGTGTACTGTCCAGCGAAGCGTACACGCAAACTCCCTGCAGAGTGGGTGGTGGCAGCGGTTTTTGTGGAGAAGTCAGCTTAAGATGCAAAAACCCATTTCTGAGGAAGAAGGAAAGAAACGTTGCTGTGGTTCCAGAGCTAAAGGGTGCGTTTATCTCCCTTCTCCTCCATTCTCTCCTTCGCGCTGCGATTCTAGCACCTTCACACGAGAGTACGACGAGCGACGGCCACCATTAGAGCACCTGGGAGGTTCTCTGCAAGTCCTTCAACCAGACGCAAAAACAGAGCCAAGGCGTCGTTCAAGCTTCGTTGGGTTTCGGAGCTCCTGGTGTTTGGCGCAAGTCCAGGTAAGGGAAGCTAGCCTTCGTTTTTCAATACAAGCCATAGTTTGCTGTTTCTGAAGTGAGGGCGACGTAGTCGCCGGTTCTCTGTTTCTTTTCGAAATGCTCTGTTTTATGTGGTTGGGCGACGTGGTCGCCGATTTTAAATACGAGTTTCGAACTCCCCTGTGTTGGACATTGTTTGAAACTGTTTGGGATTTAAATACAATATATATGTGATATTCGAAAGTTTGAAACGCTGAAATGGTTGTTGCTGTGATTTGAAATATTCCTTTGTATGGCATGACGTCTTGAATGCTGTGAATGTGGGATCGAGGCATAGTATTTTCAGGAAAGAAAATACCGTGTAAGATCTTGTAGTAGGTGCATTGATCAGTGATTCCTAAGGGGATATCCTGACTCTGCTGAGGTAATGGAATCACGTAGAGGAAGTTACTCAGTTGTTGAGAGTCGAAGGAGGTCTATATGATGGGCGTCTCGTGTGAAAAAGAACGAGCTCCGCCTGTCCTATGGATTAACCCTGTCATACCAGGAGAACTAATGACATTGAGATGATATATGCGCATGCTGTGTGGATTCACAGCGACCCTGTGTGGATTTCACAGTGGTGTGGTATGACAGGTGCAGATCTCTGAGTCTAATCAACGCACGAGTCAATCCGGAAGTAGTGTCAAGTGTCTTGTGTGGTGAGTCAGTGGAAAGTCTGACGTGAGAAATGAGAAACATTGATAGTTTATAGACACTTGATGCAGTATTGTGAAATGGAATGACTATGGGTGAATGTTGTGAAATGTGTGATTTTGGGCGATCAGGTGAATGATATGAGCAACTCTACATTTTACATGGATATTTTGAAACTTGTTTTACTTTGATTTTCATGTTCATGATTTAAACTCTCTTTAAAATATCTAGCTTACCCTGCGTGTTTTGGTTCTGTGGTTTTCTCTTAAAAACTGTGATGATCGTGTATTTTACACGGGAGCAGATGATCTTCCAGGAAGTAGAGCTCCTTAGTGAGTGATCGCCGAGGAGGAGATCGCCGGTTTTCTGTCTCTATCGGGTGATCGCCTGTTTCTGCCTCTATCGGGTGATCGCCTGTTTTTTTTCTGTCCTGATAGGTGATCGGCTGTTTTGGCTCCTTCGATAGGAGATCGGTTTCTTCCGATAGGAGATCGCCTGCTTTGTTTTTTTTTACTGTATTTTGTTTATGTTTCTGGAAAATTTGACCGAATTTGTATTAAACTCCCTAAGAGGAGCAACTTCATTTCATATATATAATATTTTGTTCATAGAATCTATTTGTCACCCTTACTTTCATTTTATATTTATTTCAAAATAATTTGGAGGGATGTTACATTAATGGTATCAGAGCAGTTCGTCCTTAGGATGACCTGAGGGCTGTGGATCCATTGTGTTTCTTCTGCTCATGAAAGTTATTTGAGTTTAAAATAATAACTATAGTGAAAGGTTTTCAAACGTTTTTGTATTGAAATTTTGTGTGTGCTTTGGTGAATATATGTTCTAATTGAAAATCTTAGTATTAAGAATGAGAAGGTCTTGATAAAGTAGTGAGGGTGCACACTCATAACTGGATCGAGATGAGTCTCAATCTTAATTCCAAAGGTTTGATGTTTAGCATATATTAAATTCTGGTGTGAGCTATCTCACCCTCTTGAGTGTCTTTGTAATTGATTGAAAATGGTTGATTGGATTGGTGACTGCATACCAGTAGTTGTGCTGGTGTTATGCTTGATGTTATAAGCATTATGATTCTGTTGGTGAGCTCAAATTCTTAATGATTTTGAGATGCTGACCTTTGTAAGGTCTAGCTGTTACCCCCCTTGAATGAATTGATTTCTTATCGATCTCATTCTTGTAGTTGTAGGGAATATAGGAATCTTATAATCTCAAAATCTGAAAATGAAGGAGATGGCACGTAGACCTTCTACCCCTCCCCAACCTCCTTCGGAGATGAGCCAGATTGCCAAGGCTATCGAGATGATGGCAACTGCCATCCAACAGCAGAATACGGTAATGGCCCAGATTCATCAGGCTGTAATGAATCATTTGGAAACTGCTGGATCGGCTGCAACAGCTTCCCCTGTCAATCAGCCTCGGGAGCAGATGGGGATGACCGAGTTCATGAGGCACAACCCAACCCAGTTCGGTGGGAACGTTTCTCCGAACCAACCAGATCAGTGGATCAGGGAATTCCATGCCTTAGTAGAGAAGGCAAAGAGAGTGGAGACCCTGGAGAGGGGTGGTTCCAGGGTAATCAGATCACACCCAGGGGGTCCCTCCAGTGGGAAGGCCAAGGTGCCGCACCCACAAAGCGAGCCTTATGCGAGACCTCTACCACATCGAGCAGGAGCAGTTCCTCCCCAGCTTCAGCAGCAACAACCGTGGAAATCAAGGTGTTTCCGTTGTGGTGGGTTACATAACGTCAAGGTGTGCTCTAAGAGGAATTCAGAGAAAGGGTGTTTCACATGTCAAGAGATGGGGCACATTTCTAGAGATTGTCCTAACAGAAAAAGGATGACTCAACCCGTTAGTTCCCAGCAGTTGAGGAGCAAAGGCAGCAGACCTCAGGCAGCAGGGAGAGTGTTTGCCATGCCTGGAGCGGAGGCATCTCAGTCAAGTAACTTAGTACAGAGTGTTGCTCTATAGCTGGTAGATGCGTTAGAATTTTGTTTGATTCTGGAGCGACACACTCCTTTGTGTCTAGCCTGTGTGTAGCCGAGTTGGGCCTTCTAGTGAAGGAGTTACCGTTTGAACTGTTGGTCTCTACACCTGCGTCAGGACAAGTGTTGACCTCTACAGTTGCCCTGAATGTCCAGTGATGGTAGAAGGACGCAGATTCAAAGTAAACTTGATCTGCCTACCTCTTCAGGATCTGGATGTTATCCTGGGAATGGATTGGCTAGCTGCGGTAATCAGAAGTTCGCGGTTCCAAACCTCCAAGAGTCAGAGGTGATATCTGCTCAGCATGGGTGGTCGGAGTTGGGAGAAAGAAGCGAGGTGCTTCATGATCCCAGCTCGGTTGGGAGTGAAGAATGAAGAGGACGTAAGCAAGATACCTTGGTGAAAGATTTCATGGATGTATTTTCAGAAGAGATATATGGATTACCTCCTAAGAGAGAGGTGGAACTCTCTATTGTTTTGGTACCTGGGGCTGGACCTGTGTCGATGACTCCAGCTGAGTTGATGGAATTAAAGAAGGAAGTATAAGTTAGATTTAGTGCACCAAGGTTTAGTTTCAGCTACATGTAAGTTATGGAGAGTATATAAGCTGAATGTTGAGGGTTTAAGGGCTTAAGCATGTGTATCCATGGGAAGTACCGGGGTTAAGTTCCAAAAATGAAAGAATGAACGTTCTTTTATTTGAAGCTTGGGAGATGTTTATGTCGATGAAACAGCATGAGATGACTCTAGCTTAACCACAAGCTTAAAAGGAAAGAGGAGATATTGTATTTGTGTCTAAAGTTCTTTAGGCCAGAGGAAGTTGTTGAAGAATACCAAGTAGAGAAATTACTGGGAGAAGAGAGAAAGCTCCATGCAGAATGGATGCCGTTTTGTGGATCGTGATTTGGAAGATGAGTATGGAAATGGTGGATGAGGAGTGATGAGAAAGGGAAATGGGAAGATATTCTTGTATCCGAATATGACTCGGAACTTGGGAGAAGCCGAGCTCATCCGAAATATCAATCGTGGTGGTGGAGAGACGTACGTAGGATGTGCGAGGAGGGTGAAGATGATGGTTAGTTCCAAAAAGTCATTGTTTGGAAAGTTAGAGGCGGAGGGGATGTGAGATTTCAGGAGGATGTGTGGGCCACTAACTCTAACTTTAAAGCAACGTGGCTGGTCTATGTGCTTCAAGTGGATAAGTGCTCTATTGGTTCGACATAAGGGTTTGAGGTCCCACCTTGAGAACTTCTATCTTATACGTATGTCATCCAAGTAAAATCAGGTGTGGAAGGGAATGTGGGTGGCAATAGTCTGTTGTATCTTGGAGAAGAGGAATAGAGTTGTCCTTAAGCAAGAAATTCTGAATGCAGAGGAAACTTTCCAATCGGCTCCACTACTTACATGATTGTGGTTGAGAGATATGGTGTGTTCGTTCTTGTATGCCTTTTCAGATAGGCACCTGAACCCAAATCAATGCATCCAATGTATACATTGAACAAGGAGGAAATGATGGGAACAGGAAGCCGAGTTGGCAAAAAGGAAGTCATGATGATGATTTAGAAAGTAACAGCAACAAGAACTTTGTCTTTATAAGGTGCAGAATTATGTGGTATAGTGGTGAACCAAAGGTGTTCCTTTAGGGAGCGTGAGAATTAGATCAGCAGTTGGGAAGTCGATGGATGGTTTTGATCAAGATGCGGAAGTTGATTCCTAGAAGGATATTTCGGATCCTAGTTGAATTGGTTGGGGGACATGAGCAGTAGTCAGCGGTCCTCTTTCCTTCCGATGAAGGGATCTTGCTCACTTTTTCTCTACAGGGGGCTAGTCCTGGTTCTGTTAAGGGCTTAGTTCTGGACTTACTCGATCAAGTCTTCAGAGTTGGAAGTAGGGTGTGAGTGCTGGAGTTGGCGCTCAATGGAGCAGCATATTCCACATGCAGGGATGGAGAATGGAATTTGATGAAGAATTGGAGTAGTAAAGGTTGGTTCAACAGACAACCGAGAAGGTGAAACTGATGCAAAGCAGAATGAAAGCTTCTCAAAGTCGACAGATGTCCTATGCAGATCAGAGGAGGAGACCTTTGGAGTTTGCTGCGGGGGACCATGTCTTTATGAGGGTGACACCAGCCAAGGGTGTAGGACGAGCTATCAGATCAAAGAAGCTGCCCCCCTAAGTTTGTTGAGCCATACCAGATCCTGAGGAGGATCGGTCCAGTAGCTTGAGATCGCCCCACCTCCCCATTTAGCAAACCTGCATAATGTATTTCACGTATCACGGCTAAGGAAGTATCTTGCAGACCCTAGTCACGTGTTGGAAGCGGACGACGTGAAGATCGGGTGATTCACCAGGGGGAGTTTGAAGAAAACATGAGAGAAGCATATCCCTACCTCCTTCCCTTATAATTCAATTTTCGAGGACGAAAATTTTTCTTGTTGGGGAGATTGTAAGGACCCAGAAAATTTTATTGGAATAAAAGTAGTATATTTAAATAATTTCAGAAGAAGTTATTATTTAAAATACAAAGAGCTGGTAAAAGAAGTTTCGTAGTAGCTGGACCTCGGAAGTCGCCCAAGATCTGGGGTCAGCTGGTAGAATTCGGTCGGATGATGTGTGGATCAAGAAGAGTAAAGGAAGAAAAGTTAAGTTTAGAAGGCTACGAGGTCGCCGGTCGCCTGCTACACATGAGCGCCAGGTGGACATCGCGCGGGCGTGAGAGGCATGCAGGCATCGCGCGGGCGCGAGAGGCATACAGGCATCGCGCGGGCGTGAGAGGCATGCAGGCATCGCGCGGGCGCGAGAGGCATGCAGGCATCGCGCGGGCGCGAGAGGCATGCAGGCATCGCGCGGGCGCGAGGGGCATGCGGGCATCGCGCGGACGCGAGGCACGCGGGCATTGCCAGGGCGCGATGCATGTGGACGTGGCCAAGGCGCGAGAGTTCTGAGGGCGTCGCCAGGGAAGACATCGGTTGTCTCCCAGAGGAAGACATCGGTCGTTCGCCAGGAAGATGTCATCGGTGGTTATCTTCGCGCGAGGTCATCGGTAGTTGTCTTCGCGCGAGGTCATCGGTAGTTGTCTTCGCGCGAGGTCATCGGTGGATCGTCTTCGCGCGAGAGGTCATCAGTGGTTTCTCTTCGAACTGGTAGTCATCGGCGAAAGGTCATCGCGCGACGTTGAGTTACACCCAGAGAACGTGGGCCCCAGACTCCCAGCAAGAGATGTTCTGCACGCGCGCCACGTAGACAAAAAGAGTGGTTCAGGCTAGTGACCTCAGAGTGTTAGCCTGCGCAGAGGCACGCTTAGGTGTACTGTCCAGCGAAGCGTACACGCAAACTCCCTGCAGAGTGGGTGGTGGCAGCGGTTTTTTGTGGAGAAGTCAGCTTAAGATGCAAAAACCCATTTCTGAGGAAGAAGGAAAGAAACGTTGTTGTGGTTCCAGAGCTAAAGGGTGCGTTTATCTCCCTTCTCCTCCATTCTCTCCTTCGCGCTGCGATTCTAGCACCTTCACACGAGAGTACGACGAGCGACGGCCACCATTAGAGCACCTGGGAGGTTCTCTGCAAGTCCTTCAACCAGACGCAAAAACAGAGCCAAGGCGTCGTTCAAGCTTCGTTGGGTTTCGGAGCTCCTGGTGTTTGGCGCAAGTCCAGGTAAGGGAAGCTAGCCTTCGTTTTTCAATACAAGCCATAGTTTGCTGTTTCTGAAGTGAGGGCGACGTAGTCGCCGGTTCTCTGTTTCTTTTCGAAATGCTCTGTTTTATGTGGTTGGGCGACGTGGTCGCCGATTTTAAATACGAGTTTCGAACTCCCCTGTGTTGGACATTGTTTGAAACTGTTTGGGATTTAAATACAATATATATGTGATATTCGAAAGTTTGAAACGCTGAAATGGTTGTTGCTGTGATTTGAAATATTCCTTTGTATGGCATGACGTCTTGAATGCTGTGAATGTGGGATCGAGGCATAGTATTTTCAGGAAAGAAAATACCGTGTAAGATCTTGTAGTAGGTGCATTGATCGGTGATTCCTAAGGGGATATCCTGACTCTGCTGAGGTAATGGAATCACGTAGAGGAAGTTACTCAGTTGTTGAGAGTCGAAGGAGGTCTATATGATGGGCGTCTCGTGTGAAAAAGAACGAGCTCCGCCTGTCCTATGGATTAACCCTGTCATACCAGGAGAACTAATGACATTGAGATGATATATGCGCATGCTGTGTGGATTCACAGCGACCCTGTGTGGATTTCACAGTGGTGTGGTATGACAGGTGCAGATCTCTGAGTCTAATCAACGCACGAGTCAATCCGGAAGTAGTGTCAAGTGTCTTGTGTGGTGAGTCAGTGGAAAGTCTGACGTGAGAAATGAGAAACATTGATAGTTTATAGACACTTGATGCAGTATTGTGAAATGGAATGACTATGGGTGAATGTTGTGAAATGTGTGATTTTGGGCGATCAGGTGAATGATATGAGCAACTCTACGTTTTACATGGATATTTTGAAACTTGTTTTACTTTGATTTTCATGTTCATGATTTAAACTCTCTTTAAAATATCTAGCTTACCCTGCGTGTTTTGGTTCTGTGGTTTTCTCTTAAAAACTGTGATGATCGTGTATTTTACACGGGAGCAGATGATCTTCCAGGAAGTAGAGCTCCTTAGTGAGTGATCGCCGAGGAGGAGATCGCCGGTTTTCTGTCTCTATCGGGTGATCGCCTGTTTCTGCCTCTATCGGGTGATCGCCTGTTTTTTTTCTGTCCTGATAGGTGATCGGCTGTTTTGGCTCCTTCGATAGGAGATCGGTTTCTTCCGATAGGAGATCGCCTGCTTTGTTTTTTTTTACTGTATTTTGTTTATGTTTCTGGAAAATTTGACCGAATTTGTATTAAACTCCCTAAGAGGAGCAACTTCATTTCATATATATAATATTTTGTTCATAGAATCTATTTGTCACCCTTACTTTCATTTTATATTTATTTCAAAATAATTTGGAGGGATGTTACATCGTCCCCCGATGTGGCTTCTGCATATTCCTTCATGAAGTTCTGCTATTATCCGAGTGCATTGTGTCCCACTTACGCATGTCAAAAGGGGATGGGAATAGCCATGCCTGAATACGTTCCCGTCAATCAAAGTGTAGCGGGGTGTATTCTTCTTCACAACTCTTGCTTCTGCGGGGTCTAACGTAAGTGCCTCGTCTGCTAGGTATCGTTCATAGGGCATCATACATGTCTCTCCTTCTTTCACCAAGCAAACTTGTGACGACATTTCAGCTGGCAAGCCATAGGAATTTATGCGAGGTGCTCTCAGCATTTCTTGTGTGAGTGACCTATGACTCCTTCTTCCCGTATGCACAACGTTTATCATTTGTACATCTGCGGGATCTCCTACAGCTGTTCGAGGTGCTCTTAAAGTTTCCTGTATTACTGTCCTCTCTCTGCCCCCCTTGCCTGAGCTGGCGAGTTTTGCTAACAAGTCAGCTCTGGCATTTTGCTCCCGTGGTACATGTAGCAGCTCGAACTCTAGAAATGTTCCTTTCAATAACTGTACGTAGCTGAGATAAGCAGTTAACTGTGGATCCTTGGCTTGGTATTCTCCAGTGATCTGTCCTGTGACCAAGAGAGAGTCGCTTTTTGCCAGCAGGCGTCCCGCGCCCATTTCTTTTTCCAACAACATCCCCGCCATCAAGGCTTCGTACTCCGCCTGGTTGTTGCTGGCTTTGAAAGTGAAACATAGAGCCTGTTCTATCAAGACACCATCTGGACCTTCTAGTATGACCCCGGCGCCGCCGCCTTGCAGGTTGGACGAACCGTCAATCGAAAGGACCCATTTAAATCCTGTCTCTCTCTGAGGTGGAGCTGCCGAGGTGAGCTCGGCCACAAAGTCAGCGTAAACCTGACCCTTGATGGGGCCCCTGGGTTCATATTGAATCTCGAAATCAGACAGCTGTACTGCCCAATGAACCATGCGTCCTGCTACATCAGGCTTTTGCAAGACCTTGCGGATGGGGAGGTCCATCATTACTATGATAGTAAAACTGTGAAAGTAATGATGCAATCTTCTTGATGAGAATACCACTGCTAGGGCCACCTTTTCGATGGCCTGGTTCCGTACCTCAGGCCCCTATAGGACCTTGCTGACAAAATAGATGGGCCTTTGTACCTGCTCCTGGTCCTAGACGAGGACCGAGCTGATTGCTCGATCTGTGATTGCGAAGTAGAGGCGAAATGGGATGCCTGACACCAGCTTACACAGCACCGGAGGGCTAGCTAGGTACTCCTTTAATTTGAGGAAGGCATCCTCGCATTCGCCAGTCCACGAAAATCTATTGTTTCACTTGAGGCACTAGAAGTAAGGATACCCCTTTTTCCCCCCCTGCAGAGACGAAACGCGAGAGGGCGGCCATCCGACCTGTCAGTTGTTGGAATTCCTTGACTGTGGCCGGGCTCCTCATTGCCATGATGACTGCGCACTTCTCTGGATTGGCCTCTATCCCTCGCTCTGTCAGTAAGAACCCTAGAAACTTTCCTGCCTCCACCCCGAATATGCATTTCTCAGGTATCAACTTTAAATTGTACCTGGTGATGGTGCGGAAGAGTTCCTCCAAATTGGTCACATGTTGACTCCTTTCCCGGGATGTAACCACCATGTCATCTACGTATGCCTGGATGTTTTGTCCCAACATTGGGGCGAGTATGCGGTCCATCAACCTTTGGTGCGTCGCCCCTGCGTTCTTCAGTCCAAAGGGCATTACCTTGTAGCAGTAGCTGGACAGTTCTGTCATGAATGTTGTTTTCTCCTCATCACGGGGGTGCATCCGTATCTGGTTGTACCCCGAGAAGGCGTCCAGAAAGCTGAGTAGCTTACAGCCTGACACGTTGTCGACCAAAGAGTCGATGCTGGGCAGAGGGTACGAGTCCTTGGAACAGGCTTTGTTGAGGTCCGTGAAATCCACACACATTCTCCACTTGCCGCTTGCCTTCTTTACTAATACCACATTGGCTAGCCACTCAGGGTACTGAATTTCCCTGATGTGGCCCACCTTTAGCAGTTTTTGGGTCTCCTCTCTGATGACCTGTCGTCTTTCTTCGTTAAACTTTTGACGTCTCTGGCGCACTGGGCGGACCTGGGGGTCTAAAGTTAGGTGGTGGCACAGGAAGTCGGGATCAATCCCTGGCATGTCGGTTGCAGACCATGCGAAGGAGCTCAGTTGTTGTGTCAGAATAGCTACTATTTGGTCCTGATCCTCCTGTCTTAAAGCCTTGCAGAGCTTGAAGGTTTTGTTAGAAATAAGCAGTGTTTAAGATCAAGAGGGGAAGGGTGAATTGAGCTTATAAAATTTTTCCGCAACAAAACCTGAGTTACAGTATGATAGTGTTTAAAAGAATAGATTAATTTTCAAAGAAACAGATTAATTCTTTGAAGCACCTTATTACAGTACAAGACTTGAATTACACTAAATGTATCAACCAACACAAGCAGCAGAAACAATTTTAATGAATTTTATAGCTTACAGCAGAAACAGATTGTATCTTAAAATGAATCTATTTAATTTCACACCAAGCACTTACAAGAAAAACCAAAAACACAAAATATACAATGAAGACAGATTTCACTTAAATCAAATTTCAGATTCACACAACTTTTGAATTTGATAAAATGATTGATTAACCAGCTATAGCATCAATTATCACCAGGTTCAATTTTAACAAATTTGGTTTCAAAAGAACAAATTAATTTTCTTGGCAGAATATGATAAGAACTTATAACGTAGCTTATCACAGTTTTGTCAAATACAAATAAGAGCTTCAAAAACTAGAGAGCACAGTTCTTATTAAACCCAGAATTAACAGATTTATTTTCACATGAACATATTCAAATCTTGACAGTTCTTTAACCCAGATTTCAGAAATAAGAGCAAGAAAGAGAAGAGAATTGCACACAAGTTTTTATACTGGTTCACTCATCAAGAGTTACATCCAGTTCACCTTACCCCAAGGTGTAATTCACTAAAACACAACAAGATTACAGAATACACAGTGGTTCTTGAAACCTACAAGAACACTCACACACCAAGCTGAAAAATACCTATTTTCAACACCACTTGCACTCCAAGAAAACCTATATAGGAATGACTAACACAACTACCTTTACAAATAGAGAGATAAAGGAAAGATTACACTTGAAAAATGATGCAAGAACTCAGAACAGTAGTTCAAATTGTAGCAGTAAAACTGTACCAGCACCCTTCACAAGGCTCCAAGATTTTCTAGACCAAGCACACTTAAAACCTCTCTTGAAAACCTTTCACAAAAGTGTTTTGATCCTTCTTCTCTTGACCTTTGCCTTTTAAAGAAATCAGATTCTAACTGTTTTTCAAAAACCAGTTGAAAACATGGAAACAACAGATTCTGTGCACATCTTAACAGATTTATTTTCTAAAAGGCTCCCAACTCATTTAACTGAAATAATTGAATTGACTTCCCTTTGGTGCCCTAACAGAATTTCAAAAAAGATTTTGATAGAACCAAGAAAAAAAACCTATTGATTTTTCATGAAACAGATTCATTTTTGTCCAGAATACAGGTTTTTCTAAAAACACTTTAAAACCATTTTGAAAAGCTTTTAATCACTCTAAGTGCTTGATCTAAGCTTGCTTAAGCAACTGGAACAGATTATGCAGCAAAAGACATCATAATAAAGCATAAGCCTGAATTCAACGCTTAACTAAAAACTATTACAATCTTCAAAGCACTTGAGCCATTTTCTTCATCAAACATACATCCAGCCTTGGTAGGGAAGAAGCTTCCTTCAGCTTCAACAGGTTTTACCCTTGATCACCCGTTCCAGCACCTCTCCCGCGGGCTCTAGTCTTCTGTCAGGGGCGACCTCTTCCGATTCTGAGTGCTCTCCAGCGGGTGAGTGGAACGTTACTGAGCATACCCCCCTCTTTGTTTTGAGGCTGTTTTCGTAACACTTCCTGGCTGTTTTTTGGTCAGACTTGATGGTGATGACCGTTTCCTCGAGGGAGGGCAGCTTCATCTTCATGTGCATTGACGAGGGTACCGCTCCTAACCTGTTTAATGCTAGCCTACCCAACAAAATGTTGTAAGCTAAAGGGGCGTTGACCACGAGGTACCTGATGTCCATAGTGCGAGATCTCTGACCATTCATTAACGCCGTCCGCAATTCAATGTGCCCCCTGACCTCGACCTGGTCTCCTGCGAACCTATATAGGCAGCCGTCGTATGGCCTCAGCTGATCAGGAGACAACTGTAGCTTCTGGAATGTGGACCAGAACATCACATCTACGGAGCTCCCCTGGTCCACGAGGATGCAGTGGACCCTTCTGCCGATAGTGACTACAGAGATCACAATTGGGTCATTGTCGTGGGGTACCACGACCAGACGATCTACCTTCGTGAAGGTTAGGTCGGGCTCTGGGAACTGATCGGCCTCAACTTCCTGTACCGTTATGACCTCTCTAGCATATCTTATTCTTTGGGACACAGTGCATCCTCCTCCTGAGAATCCCCCTGCGATGGTGTTGATTTTCAAATGAATGGGTACTTCGTGCCCTTGGTCCCCTATCGGGGCTGCTACCACCATGTCTCCCTGTGATTCCTGCAGGTAAGGCGTTGAAAAACTGTTTCTTACCAGTTCATCCAGCTGATACCCCAAGGCGAGGCAATTCCCCAGGGTGTGACCGTGCGCCTGATGGAAATCACACCACTAGTTTTTTCGGGGCCCTAGTTGCTTATCAGACTTTGGGGGAGCCTTTAACCTGCTTGCCACCTCTGGGAGTGCGATGAGTTCCTTGAGCCCGATTCTGAAGCTGTGCCTGGTAGGCTTGGGCCTCTTGGATTCATAAGGCACGGTCCTCGCCTTCTTCTCGACGACGGTGGCATGGACTCTTGGGGGTTGAGCACGTCCCGTCGTGTGAGGTTTTGACAGATCAATCCTCGCACGCTTCTCTGCTACCCACTCTTCTGCTGTGATGTGAGCGACCGCCCTACGATGGATCTCATCGAATGTCCTTGCTGGACACCGTATCAGAGCGTCACTAAAAGATCCTGGGAGGATTCCTCTCTCAAAGGCATGCACAATCATGGCCTCGTCTTTGGTCTGCAATTTCACCACCAATGCTCCAAATCAGTTGAGGAAGTCTTTCATCGGCTCCTCCTGGAATTGCTTCACATCAAAAAGGTCAAAAGCCACGGGGGTCCGTGCTCGATTGACGATGAATTGCTTCTTGAACAACTCCAAAAACTACTCAAAGGACGTGATGTACCCGCTTGGGAGCCCCACGAACCAGTTTAATGTTGTTCCTACAAAAGTACCGATAAACAACTTACAGTGCATGGTGTCTGTACCCCCGGAGATCATCATCTAGGTGTGGAAGGCCGTTATGTGGGCTTCTGGGTCTTCCACACCTGTGAAGGTAATTTTTGGGATCACGAAAGATGCAGGTATCACTGTCTCCATGATTTCTCGCGAGAAAGGCATCAGACGGGCCCTGATTGGGGGTGTGGCCCCTTGCTCCGCCGCAGCCCGCTCTCCTATCCCCCTTCTCAATTCTTCGTTTGCTCTAGGTAACTCCTCATTAGCCGCCAATGAAGCGTTCAAGTCTGCTCTAAACAGATCCTGCCTAAGGGCCTGATCAGCGTGGGATGCAGCGAACGCTTGCTAGAGGTTGCGAATGGTCTCCATGAGCTCCTGGATGGTGGCCGTACGATCACCCTTATCCATTCCAGAACCACCTTGCCTCGTGCTCCTCATGTTGATTGATTCTACTGGTTGCTACTGTGGATGGGACCTAGTTTTAACGGGCCCCACGTTGGGCGCCAAATGTTCCTGCCGGTTGACTCTCTCGTCAGTTGACTTCTGCGATTGCTTGCACCTTCTCTCTTTCCCTTGATTAGAACAGCTGAACCTACAAAGAAAGAAAGATGGGCGACCTAGCGGCCGTTTGCACTCCGATGCTCAAGTCAAGATTAAGGCAAGAAACACCAATGTATACCAAAGAGTTCTAGTCTCAAATGTTGCGTACCTTTGTGAATGATTTGCTACCTGTTTTATAGCCTTTCTAGGGTTCCTGCCGCGCCTATCCTTGTGTCCCTGCGTTCCCTCTTAGAGAATTTAGGGTTATCTTTCTGGGACTCCATCATACAATTTCCCTGCGTGTCTCGCGGCAGCCTTCCATTCTTGGAGTGCAACTCTCGTGGCAACCTTCCTTTTCAGGAGTGATTAACTTAAGCGTGGGCGCTAGGACATACACTGTAACCCTAGCACCGCACGACCAAATCTTCTTTCTTAAATTAATATGCACGTGCCTTTTATGTTGTTTCTTTCTCATAAGGACAGATCCTCTATGCCAAAGTCTTACGTCACATTGAAATCTTGCCTGCGTGACACATCCACGAACCTGATTTATATTCTTACACGTGTGATTCTGTGGGCCCCTCTATGGGTCCCATCATACCGACCTCTCCCGTGCCGACCTCTTGCTCAATGGCTGACATCCAAGGTCTGGCCACTACAAGTATAGAAGAGAAAGGGAGGATAGTTTTTCAAAGGATAAATCTAAAGAAACTCCCAAGAGTGTAGGAAAAGATGTGTCTACCTCACAATCCCGCAGTAGAGACATCTAGTGCTTCAAGTGTCTTGGTAGAGGCCATATAGCATCCCAGTGCCCAAATAGGAGAACCATGATCTTAAGAGGGAGGAATGAGTATAGCAGCCAAGATGAAGAGTCTAGTGGGGAAGAAGAGAAGGAAAGTAGTGAGGGGGCATATCCTTGTGAGGGAGAATTAATGATGATCAGAAGAACCCTCAACAATCAACCTAGTGTGAACCATGAAACACAGAGAGAGAACATCTTTCATACAAGATGTAAAGTTTCAGAAAACATTTGTTCTCTCATTGTGGATAGTGGCTCTTGCTGCAATTGTTGTAGCACTAGGATGGTTGAAAAGCTTAATCTACAATTAATACCTCATCCAGAACCTTACAAACTTTAGTGGATAAATGAAGATGGGGAATTAACTGTAGATAAGCGGGTAAAAATCAGTCTTTCTGTGGGGAACTATAAAGATGAGATTTTATGTGATCTAGTACCCATGGAAGCCTGCCACATCTTATTGGGAAGACCATGGCAATTTGACAAGAAAACTATGCATAATGGTCTTACCAACGAGATAACTTTTACCCATAGGGAGAAAAAGTTTGTACTTTATCCTTTAACACCTTCACAAGTGGTAAAGGACCAAGTACAAATGAAAATAAAAAGAGAAAATGAGAAAAGAAAAAAGAATTAAAGGAAAATTCTTTATTTGGAGTTGAACCAGGCATTGACTTAAATTCTTCTTCCACAGAAAACCCTTGTGAGAATATGCTTGAAGATAAATCTGTGTCTGGAGCTGAACCAGATATAGATATAAACCTTTCCTCCACAGAAAAAGCCAAGTGAGTGGTTGTTTGAAAAAGAAAAAGAGGAATCTAGAAAGAATGAAGAGTATCTTACAACACCTCTTACAAGCATAGTGGGAAAAGAATCCTTAAAGGGGCATTGCAATAGTTTTAACTCTCCTTTTTCTTTGAATCATGATGCTTACTCTTATTCTCAAAAATCACAAAAACAACACTTTGTGATGTTGTTGCTTATCTTGGCCAATGAACAACATAAAGGAAGCTAAAATATTTTTGTAAAGGGCCCTATTTCTTTCCAACAAAACTTTTATAAAAATAGCAAAGGGGCTTATTTCCTTACTATTTTATTTGAATACACTAGTCTTAATTTTCTTATCTCACTTTTCTTTGATGTTTATTGTAGGTTAATATTTGATCCTGGAGGACAAGCATAGTTTTCAAAGCAGGAATAAGGCTGTTGTTTAAGATCAACTTGTAGATCTGAGGATAGATCCTCTCAAGAAGGAGGGGATGATGGAAGAGGCCCAAGCTCCGACCCAAGTTCAGGCCCAACAACTAGGTCCATGGCAAAGAGGATTCAAGAAGATTGAGACTTTGCTACTGATGGCAGAGAAACTTTTCTTTATATGTTCAAAGATTCCTCAGAGGACCACAAGAAGTAAAGCCCAAGCCATGGGAGCTAGTTTCTTTATTTGTAATTTTAGTTTATTTGTATTTTCAGTAGAGTAGGGCTCACTTTGGGGGTCCAATTAGCAAGATAGGTTCGAATAAGGTGCCTTTAGCAAAATAGGGGAGGTGTGCTTATCATTGTAGCTTGAGTAGAGCCTTTTAGGGTAGGAAGTTGACCTAGCTTCTAGAACTTTGCTCCTAGAGTGTGGCATTGACTTTAGTCAATACCCTAGCAGCCCCCTCTTTTGTGTATTCCCCATCCTACCCTTGCTCCTTGCTCTCCAAGGCACTTGCACCTATAAATAAAGGTGCTTGGCTCATGTTTTTTTTAAGATCAATTTATAAGAGTAAATGCTGTCAAAATTATGCTAGCTTCTACTCTTTGTCTAGTCTCTCTAGGTTAGACACTTTGATCTTCATCTTCACCTTCCTCCAAGTGATTTGGCCTAACCTATCACTCTCCATACCTTTCATGCACCTACAAGGAACCCATAGCTCTATATGAGCCATCCTTGATCCATCACCTCCATTGCTTCCGCCACCTTTTTCACCTCGTTTCCTCAAGAAGAACATTGGTCATGAAGAACAACCCATCAGAGAACACCTCCTTTTCGAGTGAGAACTCCCAACTTGAACAGAAAGATTCACCAGTTAAATCCTCCTTCGCTTATGAGCGATGTGAGGTGAGTTCGAACCTGTCATTTAGGGTTAGAGATCTCAACATTTGGAAGGTAGGTTCGTAGAAAACACCTCCTCTTCGTGTGAGAACTCCCAACTTGAATAGAAAGGTTCACCAGTTAAATCCTCCTTTGCCTATGAGCGATGTGAGGTCAGTTCAAACCTATCATTTGGGGTTAGAGGTCTAGACAGTTGGGAGGTAGGTTCGTAGAGAACACCTCCTCTTCAAGTGAGAACTCCCAAGTTGAACAGAAGGGTTCGCCAGTTAAAATCCTCCCTCGCCTACGGGCGATGAGAGGTCGGTTAAGAACCTGTCACTTGGGGTTAAAGGTCTCGAAGGGGGGAAGGCAGGTTCGCATGGAACACCTCCCCTTCGAGTGAGAACACCCAAGTTGAACAGAAGGGTTCGCCAGTCAAAATCCTCCCTTGCTTGCGGGCGATGAGAGGTCAGTTAAGGGTCGTCAGCTTGGGTTAGAAGTCACGGAAGTGGAAAAGGAAGGTTTACATAGAACGCCTCCCCTTTCGAGTGAGGGCACCAAGGACGACTCGTACCACTGAAATCCTCCCTTGTCTCGAGCAAGGAGAGGTCAGGTAAACACAAATCGGTGTTAGGAGTCTCGAAGGGGTAAAAGGAAGGTTCGTACAGAACACCTCCTCCTCGAGTGGAAATACCCAAGTTGAACGGCAGAGTTTGCTAGTGAGACCCACACATGCCTATGGGCGATGAGAGGTTAGCCAAGAAATAGCCTGTGTGTTAGAAGTCTCGAGGTGGAAGAGAAGGGTCCGCAGAGGACACCCCCCCCCCACTCGAGTGAGAACATCAAGGTTGAACGAGGTGGTTCATTAGTTAAATCCTCTTAGGCGTAGTACGAGGGGAGGTCCGTGAAGGGAGTCGTGAATAACCCTTCTCCTCTGAGAGAAAACGCCAAGGTAAACAAAGAAGTGTTCTCTTACCCTAGGGTGGTGATTACACTTATCAGTCTGAATTAAGCGCGCTACCTATGGGATGATTCTATGCCGAAGAGATTGATTAGCTGAGTATGCCAAGGTAGCCAGACAACAATCGAGATACAAATACAAGTAAGTTGATGCACTAGGTCAGGATAGTTATATACGCAAAGTTAAATACTTTATTAGATTGGAAGAGTAATTAGAAAGATGATTACAAGAAGTCCAACAACAGAAAATAGCTGCTCAAGAGCTCAGCCCATCTAGGCACTATCTGCCCCTAGACTACCTGCATGGACATAGAGAAGGGCGAGAGGTCCATCTCAGGATGCGCGCAGGCAACCTGGGCAAGGGCATCGCCAAATCCCTCCCCGTAGGCGTCCGTGATATCTTCAGTTAGCTCAGCCTCAGCTTTCTTGAACAGCTCGGTTTGTTGGGCAAGTTCTTCTCTACCTTGTCCATCTGGACTTCTCGATTCGTAGCCCTCTCCTCCAGCTTGGTCATCTTAATTTGGGCCCCCTCCAACTGCTCTTCCATTTCAAGTTCAAGCCTTTTGTGTTAACTTTATCTTGTTTTGGTAATCTTCTGGGTTTCTTAGGCTGCAATTTCTTATGCATTGACAGTAGGATATTGAACTTTGAAACTGTTTCTAGTGGTTTTTTAGGGATCTAACAGGTATGCTTGGAGGAATCTTGTTCACTTTTTACCAAGTATGCGTCTCCCATACAAACATTTTCATCTATCCTTAATAATTTTGAACTGAAATGTGTGGTACTAGCTTTATGTTGACCATCTGATTGGCTTATGCTGGTTCTCTCTTTTTGAATTGATCCTGCCGCTGACTCGAATGTGGAGGATATGCCTCGTCACTCCTTCGTCTAGCCTTCTACAACCGTGTGTTCTACAAGAACGCTCCAAGAACCTTCTCTGGAACTCCAAACGATGCCTGCAAAACAACCAGACAGCGCCTCTAGTGGCCGTTTGCACTCCGACGCTCAAGTCAGGTAACAGAACCACCAAAAACTCTCTCTGAATCTCTCTGTGAGACTCGTGTGTCCTCTCAGATCCACTTTCTCTCTATAACTAAATTCTATTATCACTGTGCAACGTGTGTAAAACGTGCTCACAATGACTCAGAAATGTGTGTAATGAATATTCCTCAGTAAATCTGTGTGTACCTTACATGACGTGGAGTGCTTTTATACCTGGGCCGCGCCTCTCTCGCAGATGGTGACACGTGGAGGCATGTAACTTACATCTAACCGTACACGTGTCACACCTGAAGGGCCTTTGTGCTTTTCTCTGTGCGCCTAAGTTATTCCCTTGCGGAGTAACTTAGCGCGTTTCTTCCCTCTGAGTGAGTCGCATGCTCCCAGGAGAGCACCAGGGGTGGCTGGTCTAAACACACTCAACAGGCACTGCATCCTGCATGCATGATCTCACCGTATAGTGCCATGCACGTTATGGGTTAAGAGAGTCACTGATCACTGACCAGTTTACTAGCCCTCTTATACCATCCTCATGCACGACCCTACTGGCAAGCAGCTCTTCTTCTTCTAGTTTGGAATCATGCGAGGTGCATGCGTAACGCTCTCGCTGGGAGCCTGGGTCCCAGTTTAACTGCATGTAGTAAGAAACCCCGATGACCATACACCGATGACTGATCGGTGCTTCATTACTTCTCACGCTCTGCTTCCAAGCGCTCATCTAGGCACCGATCTGCGGGTGGTGATCACTTAGTAACTGACCACCAATCACCGTTCTGAGTGATCTCCTCCCTGATTCACCTACTATCTTATTCCACGTGTCACCCTGTAAATGGTCCACGTGGTCATCTGCTGCTGACGTCATCGACTACCGATGACCGACTGGATCATGAATGATTCTGAGACCATTCTTTTTAGTTATATTTATATTTATCCTATATGCTGCAGGGATCAAATCTTGATAGCAATGCAAAAATGTGGCATTTGGTGGCAGATTTTATGAATGATCTTGGTAGATTCTTTCACATTCATCTTTTAAAAAATGTAAAAATATTAATAAATTGTGCAGGCATTTTCTACATGCATTTTTGCTCTCTCTCTCTCTCTCTCTTTAGTATAGACATATGCCCAAAATAGTTGTACATATGGTAGTCCTGGTTTATTAGTATGTTGATTCAAGGATTGAGATTGGGTATAATTAGAGGGTTGGGAGCAGAAGTATGGATAAATTTGTCAACAAATACTTTAAAGGAGTAAACTTCCCTTAAATCATTTGAGCACAAAAGCTATTTGAATGTTTTAATTTGTTTCCAGGTAGATTGAAGGTTGAGGTTCATGCTTGTTTCATTGAGGGGGAGGATTTTGGCTTCAAGCTGGAGGGCTTCCTGCCCCTTGGTGAAGAGGAGCTTCTTGGTTTCCTTCTCTAATTGGCGGAGACTACTCAGCTCCTGGTTTAGAGCAGTCTCACGCTTGGCAGCTAGTTGGACTTGAAGCTCCAATTCTTTCTTCTGCTCCAACTCCTTCTCCAGTTTGGCCACCTTCTCTTGTAGCTCCACCTCTGCATCCCCTTTGATCAGCAAGACGCTGGAGGCGGCAAGGAACTCACCAAGGCCATGGCTGATGAGGTCCCTTAGTGAATTCCTGTCCAGGG
Source organism: Phaseolus lunatus (assembly GCA_013389735.1). NCBI lineage: Eukaryota > Viridiplantae > Streptophyta > Magnoliopsida > Fabales > Fabaceae > Phaseolus > Phaseolus lunatus. The sequence continues at coordinate 19,075,385 of CM023861.1, read as the reverse complement.
CCTCCATCACTTCTTTGGCAGGTAGGTGAGCGAGGGTTTGCTGGAGGAGAGGAGGGAGTTTGGGGGCAGGAGATGCCTGGCCAGTCTGGGGAGCACTCTCTCCCCTACCCTCTGTAAGGACCTGTAAAATTAAATTGGAATAAAAAGGAATATATTTTAAATGAATTCTAAGTATGTTTTTATTTAAAATAAAAAGGAAGGAAAGTGTAGTTTAGAAGACTATGAGATCGCCTGGTTAGTACATGATCGCCAGGCGCGAGAGACATGCGGGCATCGCCAGGGCGCGAGGCACGTGGACGTCGCCAGGGCGCAAAGGGCATGCGGGCGTCGCCAGGGATAGACATCGGTCGTCTCCCAGAGAGAGACATCGGTCGTCCTCCAGTAGGAGACCTCAGTGGATAGTCATCGCGCGAGCGGTCATCGGTGGAAGATTATCGCATGATGTTGAGTTCACACGAATAAAGTGGGACCCAGACTCCCAGCATGACACGTCCTGCACGCGCGCCACGTGGACAAAAAGGGTGGTTCAGAATAGTGACATCAGAAAGTTGGCATGCGCAAGAGACACTCGCGGTCGTACTGTTCAGGGAAGTGGTTGGCATGCACAAGAAGACAACCGTGGCCGTACTGTTCAGTGAAACGTACACTCTAGCTTTCTTACAGAGGGGGTGGTGGCAGCAGCATGCGTGGACAAGTAGGCTTGGATTCAAAAACCCACTGCGAGGAGGCAAAGAACGTTACAGAGACTCAAGAGTGAAAGAGTGAGTGCATCTTCATCCCTCCCTTTTCTCTCCTTCGTGCGGCGATTCAGGCATCCTCAAGCACCAGTGCGACAAACGACGACTGCCCTTAGAGCACTTGGGAGGTTCTCTGCAAGTTCTCCAGACCGGGACACTAAAACAGAGTGAAAGCATCTTAAAGCTTTGTTGGGTTTCGGAGCTCTTAGAGTTTTGCGCTAGTCCAGGTAAGGGAAGCTAGCTTTATTTTCCAACGAAAAACCTTATAATAGATGTTTGAGAATGATGGGGCGACGTGGTCGCCGGTTTTCAACTTTTATTGCATAAATCTCTGTTTTTGAACGAGATCGCCGATTTTGGCGTTGTTTTTCGAACCCCCCTGTTTTTGGTGTGTTTGAAACTGTTTGAGATTTAAATGTGATATTCGAAAATCTGAACCTTGGCATGAGTTTTTCTGTGACTGGAATCGTTCATTAAGTGTTGTATGACGTGTTGAATGTTGTGAATGTGAGATCAAGGCATAGTGTTTTCAGGAAAGAAAATACTGTGTAAGATCGTGTAGGATGTGCATTGATCGGTGATTCTATAATGAGATATCCTGACTCTGCTGAGATAACGGAATCACATAGAGGAAGTTATTCAGTTGGTGAAAGTCGAAGGAGGTTCATATGAATGGGTGAGTCGTGTGAAAAAGAACGAGCTCGGCCTGTTATATGGATTAACCCTGTCATACTGTGAGAGTGATGAAATTGAGATCGAGATTGTGTTGATGCGCATAGCTGTGGAAACATTACAGCAGTTTAGTATGACAGGTGCAGATCTCTGAGTCTAGTCAATGCACGAGTCTTCCGAAAGTAGTGTCAAGTGTCTTGTGTGATGAGTCAGTGGAAGTCTGATGTGAGAAATGAGAAACATTGAATTGATAGACACTGGATGCATTATGTGAAATAGAACGACTCTTGAGAATATTGTGAAATATGTGTTTAGTTGATGGTTTACGTGGGTATCTTGAATTTGTTTTATCTTGATTTTAAAGTTCATATCTAAACTCTCTTTCAAATATCTAGCTTACCCTGTGATTTTGGTGTTGTGTTTGGCTTTTCTTAAACCTGTGATGATCGTGTATAATTTACACGGGAGCAGATGATGTTGCAGGAAGTAGAGCTCCTCTGTGAGTGGTCGCCGGAAGGAGATCGCCTATTCCTTTTTCTGTTAGGCGATCACCCTCCTTCTGTTTTCTGATAGGAGATCGCCGTTCTCTGATAGGAGATCGCCTTTTGCTGTTAGGAGATCGCCTGTCTTTCTATTTTAATGTAATTTTTGTTTACGTTTTTGGGAAAACTGACCGAATTTGTATTAAACTCCCTGTGAGGAGAAACTTCATTACATATATATAATTTTATTCACTTCAATCTATTTGTTACCTTTATTTTCATTATATAAATATGAATAGTATTTTGGCGGGATGTTACACCCTCGAGCACCAGGAGTGGCTCGGGGGGAGAAGAGGCACTAGGGGGGTGCTCCCTAAAGGATGGAGGTTGCTCCTCTATTGTAGATGAGGTCGTTGTAGCAACCTCCACCCTATTTCTCTTGAAGACAAGGCTTGAGCATGTGTCCTCATCTTCAGAGATCACCACGGTGGCTGCCCTCTTTAATTTGCTATCAAAAGTGGGGCCTGGGGCAGCCGCGGCGGGCGAAGAGGGGCCAGTAGGGCATGAGCCACCTGCTGTGCGATGATCCAGCAAGGCGACTAGCCTCTTCTTCTTCTCAGCACCCAACACCATATCTGCAGCAAACAACAGGTAGAAGATGAAAAGTAGCACACATTAAGTACAAATGCAGGCAGATACAAGAAGGGTAAGGTAAGGTAAAGTATACTAATATAGACGCTGAGAGTTTTAGCATCGTACTCGTGCCTGATCAGTTGGGTGGTGTCGAATACCACTCCCTAGCTGGAGAGAAGCAGGCACAGGTCACGATCAAAGGGTGTCAGCTCCTCCAATCCTCGAGGTTTCTTGAGTTTGAGTTTCCCCACCTAGTACAAGGGGAACCCATCGAGCATCGTGGAATCGTAGGAGCTACAGCAGACTCTGAAGAACTTTCCCTTGAAGCCCTTGTAAGACTGCTGGAAGAGAGTTAGCAGAACTCTCCCCGCCACCCCATTTAGGCTTACCCAAAGCCTCTTTCCAAGTCTTTTTGCCTCGAAGAAATAGAGGAAGACATCCATGGTTGGTGGGAATCCCAGGTTGTTACACAAGATTGAGAAGGCCCTGATGAATGCCCAGCTATTGGGATGCAGCTGGGTAGGCGCCACGCTAAGCTCTGTAAGCACATCCCTCTCGAATCCAGTGAAGGGCAGGCGGACCTTAACCCGTTTGAAGATAGTGGCGTACAGGAAGAAGAAGGGCTCCCCGTCATTGCAGCGATAATCAGCGCATATGGGTTCACCCTCTGTGTAGGGTCGAACCGAGACATACACGTCACTCTCCCTGCCAAAGACGCGCCCTTTAATTTCGTGCTCATCATCCCTGTGTTTTCTCAGGTCTTCATGGGTCGTGAGTTTAGAGGTCTTGGCAAGGAGCTCCTCAAGGGCCCAGGAGTAGAGGGCCCTGTAGTCAATGGCGTGGAGGGTTGGAGGATGTTTTGGTTCTTGCCATCTCGAATCTAAAACAAAAAGGGAGGCAAGGAGGAAGAAACAAAGGCTTAGAAGAGAATGAGGGTGTGCCTCAAGCAGTGGACAAAGACTCGAAGATGAAGAACGTAAAAAGGCAAGAAGAACAGAAACCCTAAAATGCAGAAATCATAAATAGGCCCAGAGCAGTTAAAGCATGTAAAGGGAAGAAGAATCATAAAACGAAGGCAAGTGGAAGGGTAAAAATCATACCTTTGAGTAAGCGAAGACGAGGGGTTGTGAGAGTTGGAGTAGAGTGGAAGCGTTCTAGAGAACATAGTGATTATGGAGGTTTGAGTGAAAAGTGATGAAACAGTGCTGGGGCGTGGGGTTTTGAAGGGGTTTAATGTAGGCAAGGTAGCACAAACGTCAAGAAGCCCTAACTGTTGATCTAACCATATGTCAGCAGATTAAGAGGGGTTGGTGAGATGTCCCTTCAGCGCGCTGTTCATGTCCTTTCACTCAGTGCCACGTAGGTCGCCCGAGCCAATGACTTAGTCTCTTCGCTGAACAAGTTAACAGCTCGAGACTGGGGGGCTTGTGTACTGACCAATCTTCGGACACCGAGAACGGCTAGTAATGGTGAGCCATGTCAGCTAGGTCCCACATCATGGGCCAAAGCCACGTGGGTTGGGTCCCACACGTAGTATGAACTAGTGGGATGATTAGTCATCAGCGTGTCGATCACCAGAGTGGACTGAGGTGTCCTTGTCACTCAGTAGGGTGATGAGTCCTCGAAAATAGAGTGGGACGATGTGACATCAGTCTTGGGTGTTTTGAACAACAGAACTAGAACATCTAACATGGGTCCCGAGAGAAGACCAGTTATCAGCAAAAGGCCCAGAGGTAAGAAGAGGCTTTAGTCATGAAGCACCCATGCGTGTGGCAGGGAAAGCATAGTTTGGTGCATAGTCTTGAAGGGTAGAGTACCCATCAAGATTAGGGTTTCCAAGTGAGCCGCATGCATGGCACGTGAATAGTGAAGGAACTCCCAGGACAGGTGGCCCCAAAGACTAGGTGCACGAGGGGGTACCCAGGTGGCCATCTTGTTAGAATTTGCACTCCAATTAAGGAAACCTTACGTGCTAGATTACCCTAAGTCTGGGTGATAGCGGTGCAAGGGTATTCCTATAAACCCTAAATATGGGTAGCGGTGCAGAGGAAACCCTAGACTATATAAAGGGTAGTAAAACACTTCACAAAGGTACGTAGTTTCTAAACCTAAACAAGAATACTCGATACACTTGGGGTGCTTGCCCAGTTTGACTTGAGCGTCGGAGTGCAAACGGCCTCTAGGGCGCCCCTTTCTATCTTGTAGGTGCAGGTTGTTTTAAGTCAGCAAAGCATCACTCAAGGTGAGGGAAGGAGGCGTGTGATCGTCGTAGATTCAACTGACAGGAGAGTCAACCGGCAAGAACAATTAATGTTAGGGAGATGATATGTGGCAATTCTAGCTACAAGACATGTTTGAAAAGAAAATTTGGGGATGAAATGTTTTGTGAAAAATCCTCTTATAAGGTGAGAACCTTTAGGAGGGTTTGGAATATCATCCCTAAACTTCCTAAGCAAAAATATCAAGTATTTAGAATTTTTAGGTAATGAAAAAGAGAAGGAAGGAAAACACCTTGGAGGTGAAGGAATGAGACCCATGGTATGTTAGCCTTCTTTTTCGCTTTCATTTTCACTTTTGGATTTTGTTTTTAGTTGGTCTGGTTTTACCTTGTGTAACATTATGGTTCATTTATCTGGACAATTGGCAGCTATGTGCCCAAAACTTAAACATTTAAAACATTTTCTTTTTGAAGTTTTGGTGGGTGACTAAGGTGGAGATGTAGAAGGAGTATGTTTAGAAACTTTGTGGGTAGAAGTGGGTTTGTTTGAAAAATTGGAAGGAGAAATATTTGTAGAAATTTTGTTGGTATCCTTCCAAGAAGATTTGTAGAAACCATCACTGTGAGTATGTTGAAAGTTGTTTTCTTCAAAAGGTGTATTTCTACCTTGATGGCTAGGTGAACCACTTTCGTTAAAGAGGAGTACTCACTTATTTCTACAAGATCTTTAATTTCTTTTCGCAAACCACTTACAAACCATTTTATCTGTGACTCTTCATTATCATGAATATTCATTTTAGTCAAAGATGTTTCGAAATCTTTAAAATATTCATCTACCATCCTATGTCCTTGATGAAGCCTTTGGAACTTCAACAAGTGTTCCTTCCTATAAGGAGGAGGAACAAACCTCGCGCGCATGCATGCCTTTAAATCATACCAAGAAACCACGGGCGGTTTCTTGTTTAAACCAATGTCCATGAGAGTTCTTTGCCACCGATGGTTGGCATAGTCTAAAAAAACTAAGGAAGCTAACCTGACCTTTTGGGCCTCGATGACCTTATACACATGAAAGAGATGTTCAGCCTTAGCTTCCCAATCTAAATACAAAGAAGGGTCATTGGACCCACTAAAACTAGGTAACTTTACAAAATTAAAAGAATGTTGTGGTTGTGGTTGGTGTTGATGGTGCCTTTTGGCAAAATTGTGCAAACTCCATTTGTCCTCATCATGTTGATTTTGCCTTGCTTGAGCTTCTTCTAGTCTTTGTAATCTTTTGGCAAATTGGCTAAGTTTTTCCTCTTTATGGACAAGTTGTTTCTTGACCTCCACAAGTTCTCCCAAAAGGTGAGCTTTGTGATAGGCATGCGGTTTGGAAGATGCAGCACTTGAAATAGGACCCATCACAACCATCAAACACAAAGAACAAAGTTAGTGGAAAAACAAGTTGAAGCTTGAGGTTTGGAGGAGAAACACTCAATGCACTCAAGAAATTTTTCCCACTTCTCAAAGGTCGTTCTTGATTGATGAAAACCCTCAAATGAAAAAGGACAAAGCCTCAATCACTCAAGTAGATGAAACCGAAACAAAACTTGAAGGAAACAAGAAGACAAGCAAGAAAAACTTAAACAAGAAAAGCTAAACCAAAGATGGAAAGAGAGATATGACAAAACTTTAGAAAAGAATATTGAATGAAAATGACAAGCAAAGAAAATAAGGCACTCAAGAAAAGGTAGTACACAAAGAGAACCTAGAGAATGGTACTAGAATTGGATGAAGAAAACCAAAAACAGTACTACTGGAATATGTGTAAAATTTTGTGTGACTTTAAAAATTTATGCTGAGCTGAATAATGAAAATTTGAATGTGAAATTTAAACCACAAAAAGCTAAATGTCTTAGCTCAAAGTAGGCACTGGAATTGTATCAAAACAGTGCGCCAAATAATTGTGATAAATTTCCGAAAATCACTGCCACTTCACCGTTTTTCCAGCCTCAGAATTTTGTACTCTCTCTGTATTTCATTTATCATTTTTTTTGTATTTTGTATTTTGCTACACTTCTTTTTTTCACTTTTTCTTAACACTTCAAAATACTCAAATCCAGAGTTTCAGAATTTTTCTCCAACAAATTTAATTTGCATAAACGAAAACAGTCAGCACAGATTCAGTGAAATAGAGGAAACCTATTCTGGAATGAAAAACAGCACAATGGAATTGATGTATTTGAACTTGTATGGATCTATCACACAAACATGAACTCAAATCTAAAAGTTAAAATGCACCAAAGGCACAACACAGAATTATAAAACAGCACTCAAATAAAATCAATCAACCAAAATTAGCAATAAAAGGACTACATAGAATTGATGACATTGTAGGAGAAACATGACTTGACAAAACTTGTATGGATTCAAAAATAAAAACGACTCAAACACAATTAATTTGCACCAATTAAAACAGCAAGAAAGACTCAAAATAAAGCAAAAACAGAATAGCTAACTCAACAAGGAACCTAAAAAAAGAATTCTGCACAAAATAAAGTGCCAAATCAACTCAAAAAGATAAACAAAATCATAGCTCTGAATACCACATGATGTGAGTTGATTTTATGATTTAGCATTTTATGGTGGCACTTTAATTCAGATTGAGATTTTAGGATGATTAAGGTGAGAACCTAAGGAAAATCCCCACTAGACATTAACTTAACCAAGTGGTTAAGTAGATGTGAAGGTTCATTTCACAAAGGCAAAAGGAAAACACAATTATAAGGTGATGATGATGACAAGTTATGGTGTGTGTAAGGACCTGTAAAATTAAATTGGAATAAAAGGAATATATTTTAAATGAATTCTAAGTATGTTTTTATTTAAAAATAAAAAGGAAGGAAAGTGTAGCTTAGAAGACTATGAGATCGCCTGGTTAGTACATGATCGCCTGTCGCCTAGACTACACATGCAGACATCGCCAGGGCACGAGAGACATGCGGACATCGCCAGGGCGCGAGGCATGCGGACATCGCCAGGGCGCGAGAGACATGCGGGTGTCGCCAGGGCGCGAGAGACATGTGGGCATCGCCAGGGCGCGAGAGACATGCGGGCATCGCCGGGGCGCGAGAGACATGCGGGCGTCGCCAGGGATAGACATCGGTCGTCTTCCAGGACGAGACATCGGTCGTCTTCTAGGGCGAGACATCGGTCGTTCGCCAGGATGAGTCAGCGGTGGAAAGTTATCGCGCGATGTCGAGTTTCACACAGATAAAGTGGGACCCAGGCTCCCAGCATGAAACGTCCTGCACGCGCGCCACATAGACAAAAAGGGTGGTTCAGAATAGTGACATCAGAGTGTTGGCATGCACAGGGACACTCGTGGTCGTACTATTCAGGGAAGCGGTTGGCATGCGCAGGGACACTCGTGGTCATACTGTTCAGGGGAACGTACACTCAGGCTTTCCTGCAGAGTGGGTGGTGGCAGCAGCATGCGCGGACAAGTTGGTTTAGATTCAAAAACACACTTCTGAGAGGGAGAACGTTGCTGTGGTTCAAGAGTGACAGAGTGAGTTCACCTTCATCATTCTCTTTTCTCTCCTTCGCGCTGCGATTCAGGCATCCTCAAGCACCAGTGCGACGAGCGACGACTGCCCTTAGAGCACCTGGGAGGTTCTCTGCAAGTTCTACAAACCAGACGCTAAAACAGAGCTAAGGTATCTTTAAGCTTCGGTGGGTTTTGGAGCTCTTGGTGTTTTGCGCAAGTCCAGGTAAGGGAAGCTAGCCTTATTTCCAACAAAAACCTTATATTAGATGATTGAGATGATGGGGCGACGTGGTCGCCGGTTTTCAACTGTTATTGTATAATCCCCTGTTTTTGGACGAGATCGCCGGTTTTGGCGTTGTTTTTCGAACTCCCCTATTTTTGTGTTGTTTGAAACTGTTTGAGATTTAAATGTGATATTCGAAAATCTGAACCAGGGAATGATTGTTGTTGTGATTGGAATCATTCAATTAAGTGTTATATGATGTGTTGAATGTTGTGAATGTGGGATCAAGGCATAGTATTTTCAGGAAAGAAAATACCGTGTAAGATCGTGTAGGATGTGCATTGATCGGTGATTTCTATAATGAGATATCCTGACTCTCCTGAGATAATGAATTCATATAGATGAAGTTATTTAGGTGTTGAGAGTCGATGGAGGTTCATACGTATGGGTAAGTGTTTGAAAGATAACTACTTGACCTGTTGTGTGGATTCACCCTGTCATACTGTGAAAGTGATGAGATTGAGATCGAGATTATGTTGATGCGCATAGCTGTGGAAACTTTACAGTAGTGTAGTATGACAGGTGCAAATCTCTGAGTCTAGTCAATGCACGAGTCTTCCGGAAGTAGTGTCAAGTGTCTGTGTGTGATGAGTCAGTGGAAGTCTGACGTGAGAAATGAGAAACATTGAAATTGATAGGCACTTGATGAATTATGTGAATTGAACGACTCTTGAGGAATTGTGTAATATGTGATTACTTGATGGTCATGTGAAGGGAATGAGAAAGTTGATGGTTTTTACGTGGGTGTCTTAAAATTTGTTTTATCTTGATTTTTAAGTTCATATCTAAACTCTCTTTCAAATATCTAGCTTACCTTGTGTTTTTGGTGTTGTGTTTGGCTTTTTCTTAAACCTGTGATGATCGTGTATAATTTACACGGGAGCAGATGATGTTGCAGGAAGTAGAGCTCCTCTGTTAGGCGATCACCCTTTTTCTGTTTTCTGATAGGAGATCGCCGTTTTCTGATAGGAGATCGCCCTTTCTGTTAGGAGATCACCTGTCTTTCTATTTTACTGTATTTTGTTTAAGTTTTTGGAGAACTGACCGGATATGTATTAAACTCCCTGTGAGGAGAAACTTCATTACATATATATAGTTTTGTTCACTTCAATATATTTGTTTACCTTTATTTCATTTTATAATTACGAAAAAGTTTTTGGCGGGATGTTACAGTGTGGAATTACATAAGGAAAACAAGAGCAATATATAAAGACCGAAAAGACATAATGAAGCAAAATAAGAACATGTTTATGAATAGATGGAATGATAATGGAAGGAAAAGATGAAGGAAAAGGAAGCTTATGAGAAATGGAATTGAGAATGGTTGCATGCCACTTGGATGGTGAAATAACTCCAAGATAAGTGAAGGATGCCGCCACTTGAGAGCTCTCAAAACTCACAAGATAAGACCAATTTTGGAGGAGCTCACTCACTCACAATTCACACAAGAATTTGTGTATAGTAACTTTACTATAATTTTCAACTTGTGAATACATGAGGTAGGCCTCCCTATTTATAGATTTAGGAGCCTTGGAAAGCAAGCTTAAAGGGTAGAATGGGAAAAGGGAAAAAAGTGGGCAGCCATAGGGTTTGACTAAGTCAATCCCGTATTCTTGGCTTATCCTTCTAGAAATTAGGTCAAAATGCCTTCAAATGGGCTAGGAACAAGCAAGAATGCTACCCACACCCCCTACTATGCTAAAGGCACTTTATTCTACCTTATTCCTACTATTTGGACCCCTCATTTGAGCCCAATTTATTTACAACATTTTTCTAAATATTTAAGAAGACTAAAAGGAAGAACTTCAAGTGCTCTGGACCTTGTCCATTCCTCCTATTGAAGAGGTCTTCCTTTGCTTGTTGAGATGACCCTTTATAGTTGGCATTCTTGGTCATCTTCTTGTGAACTTGGTTTTGGAGTTTTTGTGGGTTTGTATTAAGTACCTCGCTCGAACGGCCTTGGCCAACAGAGCTCGACCACCGATGTGACTCCCACATATGCCTTCATGGAGCTCAGCGATGATGCGGGTGTACTGTGCCCCACTTACACAAGTCAAGATAGGATGGGTGTAAACAAACTGTCGTCGATCAGAGTGTAGCGGGATGCATTTTTCTTTATGATCCTGGCTTCTGCTGGGTCCATGGGAAGTGTTCCATCAGCAAGGTAACGTCTGTAGGGCGTCATCCATGTTTCCCCCTCTTCAACTAAGTGCACCTATGACGACCTCTCCCTTGGCAGACCATACAAACTTATGCAGGGCGTCTTCAACGTCTCTTGACTAAGAGACTTATGGCTTCTTATTCCTGTATTCGAGACATTTATCATTTGTACGTCTGCACCACCTCGTGGCTATTCGATGTGCTCTCAGAGTCTCCTGAATGACCGTCCTCTGCCTGCCCCCTTGCCTGAGCTGGCGAGCTTTGCCAACAAGTCAGCTCTGGCATTCTGCTCTCGAGGGACATGCAACAACTCGAATTCAACAAAGGTCATCCCCAAGAGCTCCACATACTCGAGGCAAGCGGCCATCTGCGGATCCTTGGCCTGGTATTCACTGGTTATGTAACATCTCGCCAAATTCCTTTTCATATTTATGTAATAAAATAAAGGTGAAACAAATATATCGAAGTGAACATAATTATATATATGTAATGAAGTTTCTCCTCACAGGGAGTTTAATACATAATCGGTCAGTTTTCCAAAATGTAAACAAAATACAGCAAAATAAAATAAAAAAAAACAGGCGATCTCCTATCAGAAAAGGGCGATCTCCTATCAGACAACAGAAAAAGGGTGATCGCCTAATAGAAACAGAAACAGGCGATCTCCTTCCGGCGACCACTCACTGAGGAGCTCTACTTCCTGCAACATCATCTGCTCCCGTGTAAATTATACACGATCATCACAGTTTTAAGAAAAACAGCCACAGAACCAAACACAGGGTAAGCTAGATATTTGAAAGAGAGTTTAGATATGAACTTTAAAATCAAGATAAAACAAATTTAAGATACCCACGTAAAACCATCAACTTTCTCATTCTCTTCACATGACCATCAAGTAAACACATATTTCACAATTCCTCAAGAGTCGTTCAAATCACATAATTCATCAAGTGTCTATCAATTCAATGTTTCTCATTTCTCACGTCAGACTTCCACTGACTCATCACACACAGACACTTGACACCACTTCCGGAAGACTCATGCATTGACTAGACTCAGAGATCTGCACCTGTCATACTGCCCCACTGTGAAATCTGTAACATCCCGCCAAAATACCATACATGCTCATATAATGAAAATAAAAGTAACAAATAGATTGAAGTGAACAAAATTTTATATAAATAAATAAAGTTTCTCCTCACAGGGAGATAAATACATAACCGGTATATTTTTCTAAAATTTAAACAAAATACAACCAACTAAATTGAAAACCGGCGATCTCCCTACATAGACCGGCGATCTCCTATCAGGGGACCCAAAACAGCCGATCTGCTACCAGAACAGAAAAAAATAGGAGATCACCCAATAGCGGCAGAAACAGGCGATCACCCGATAGAGACGGAACAGGCGATCTCCTTCCGGCGACCACTCTCTAAGGAGCTCTATTCCCTGGAAGATCATCTGCTCCCGTGTAAAAATACACGATCATCACAGTTTAAGAGAAAATAACCACAGAGCAATACAAGAGAAAAGGGTAAGCTAGATGGTTTAAAAACTTTTAAATCAATAGTAAACATAAAACTTCACACCATTCATGATCCATATCAATTTTCAACCATCGACATACTCATATTCCATAACTCGTCAAGTGTCTATTTCAAATTTCAGTATTCATGGTTCACACGTCAGACTTTCCACTGACTCACAATGCATAGACACATGACACTACTTCCGGATTGACTCGTGCGTTGACTCAGGCTCTGAGATCTGCACCTGTCATACCATACCACTGTGAAATCCACACAGGGTCGCTGTGAATCCACACAGCCATGCGCATATAATCTCAATGTCATCAACTCTCCCGGTATGACAGGGTGAATTCATATAACAGGCCGAGCTCGTTCCCACTTGAACAACTCACCCATACGTGTGAACCTCCTTCGACTCTCACCAACTGAATAACTTCCTCTATGTGGTTCCATTATCTCAGCAGAGTCAGGATATCTCCTTCTAGACAAGCCCCTAGTCAATACACCTATACAGATCTTACACGGTATTTCCTTTCCTGAAAATACTATGCCTCGATCCCACATTCACAGCATTCAAGACGTCATACCATGCAAAGGAATATTTCAAATTACAGCAACAATCATTTCAACGTTTCAAACTTTCGAATATCACATATATATTGTATTTAAATCCCAAACAGCTTCAAACAACGTCGAACACAGGGGAGTTCGAAACCCGTATTTAAAACCGGCGACCACGTCGCCCAACCACATAGAACAGAACATTTCGAAAAGAAACAGAGAACCGGCGACCACGTCGCCCTCACTTCAGAAACAGCAAAACTATGGCTTGTATTGAAAACGAAGGCTAGCTTCCTTTACCTGGACTTGCGCAAAACACCAGGAGCTCCGAAACACAACGAAGCTTGAACAACGCCTTGGCTCTGTTTTTGCGTCTGGTTGAAGGACTTGCAGAGAACCTCTCAGGTGCTCTAATGGTGGTCGTCGTTCGTCGTACTCTTGTGTGAAGGTGCCAGAATCGCAGTGCGAAGGAGAGAATGGAGAACAAGGGAGGTGAACTCACTCTTTCGCTCTTGAACAACTGCGACGTTTCTTTCTTTCTCTCTCAGAAATGGGTTTTTGTATCTTAAGCTGACTTCTCCACAAAAACCGCTGCCACCACCCACTCTGCAGGGAAGTTTGCGTGTACGCTTCACTGAACAGTACGACTAAGCGTGCCTCTGCGCAGGCTAACACTCTGAGGTCACTAGCCTGAACCACTCTTTTTGTCTACGTGTCGCGCATGCAGGACGTTTCATGCTGGGAGCCTGGGTCCCACCTTACTCTGTGTGAAACTCGACGTCGCGCGATAACTTTCCACCGCTGATTCATCCTGGCGAACGACCGATGCCTCCCTCACCCTGGAAGACGACCGATGTATCCCTCTGGGGGACGACCGATGTCTTCCTCTGGCGACGCCCTCATAACTCTCGCCCCTTGGCCACGTCCACATGCCTCGCGCCCTGGCAATGCCCGCATGCCTCTCGCGCCCGCGCGATGCCTGCATGCCTCTCGCGCCCGCGCGATGCCTGCATGCCTCTCGCGCCCGCGCGATGCCTGCATGCCTCTCGCGCCCGCGCGATGCCTGCATGCCTCTCGCGCCCGCGCGATGCCTGCATGCCTCTCGCGCCCGCGCGATGCCTGCATGCCTCTCGCGCCCGCGCGACGTTCACCTGGCGCTCATGTGTAGCAGGCGACCGGCGATCTCATAGCCCTCTAAACTTAACTTTCCTTCCTTTTCATTTTAAATAAAGACATACTTAGAATTCATTTAAAATATATCTCTTTTATTCCAATTAAATTTTACAGGTCCTTACAAAATCACACACATTCACAGGGTTGCTGTGAAATCACACACATTCACAACCGTATAAATGAATCTCAATATCATCACTATCCTAGCATGACAGGGTTAATCCATACAACGGGTCAAGCTCGTTCTCTTTCAAACAACTCACCCATACGTATGAACCTCCTTCGACTCTCAACTCCTGAATAACTTCATCTATATGATTCCATTATATCAGGAGAGTCAGGATATCTCATAATAAACGAATCACCGGTCAATGCACACTCTACACGATCTTACACGGTATTTTCTTTCCTGAAAATACTATGCCTTGATCCCACCTTCACAACATTCAACACATCATACAACACTTAATGAACGATTCCAATCACAGCAAAACTCATTCCAAGGTTCAGATTTTCGAATATCACATTTAAATCTCAAACAGTTTCAAACAACACCAAAAACAGGGGAGTTCGATAAACAACGCCAAAACCGACGATCTCGTCCAAAAACAGGGGATTATACAATAACAGTTGAAAACTGGCGACCACGTCGCCCCATCGTCTCAATCATCTAATATAAGGTTTTCGTTGGAAATAAGGCTAGCTTCCCTTACCTGAGCTTGCGCAAAAACCAAGAACTCCAAAACCCACCGAAGCTTAAAGATGCCTTAGCTCTGTTTTAGCGTCTGGTTTGGAGAACTTGCAGAGAACCTCCCAGGTGCTCCAAGGGCAGTCATCGCTCGTCGTACTGGTGTCTGAATCACAGCGCGAAGGAGAGAAAAGAGAAGGATGAAGGTGAGCTCACTCTGTCACTCCTGAACCATTGCAACGTTCTTTGCCTCTCCGAAGTGGGTTTTTGAATCTAAACCAACTTGTCCACAAAAGCCGTTGCCACCACCCACTCTGCAGGGAAGTTTGCGTGTACGCTTCTCTGAACAGTACGACTACGCGTGCCTCTACGCAGGCCAACACTCTTATGTCACTATTCTGAACCACCCTTTTTGTCTACATGTCGCGCGTGCATTACGTCTCATGCTGAGAGCCTGGGTCCCACCTTATCTGTGTGAAACTCGACATCGCGCGATAACCTTCCACCGATGATCGCTCGCGCGATGACTATCCACCGATGTCTCATCCTGGAGGACGACCAATGTCTCTCCCTAGGAGACGACCGACGTCTCGCCCTGGCGATGACCGCATGCCTCGCGCCCTGGCGAAGACCGCAATGCCTCGCGCCCGGCGATGCCCGCATGCCTCGCGCCCGGCGATGTCCGCATGCCTCGCGCCCTGGCGATGCCCGACGACACCTCGCCACGCCTTGCTGAAGGTTCTTCATCCCACTATGTTACATCCAAGGTATCATCTCCACATGACTTGGTGATGTCGGTAGCTTCACATTTCCAAGAGTAGATCAGCACTACTCCTCGTGCGCCCATGCATGCAACACTAAGGACGATCTCTTATGCTCAAGCATAGAGCTTCGCATGCACAGCGTACCTAAGGCTTAACCCACACCTTGATACGCGTGGTTGTTGGAACCCACTCTGGTTGATCCAGTATCCTGACCACATACTGAGTGCACTTTCGGCGATCATGTGCACCATAGGCGACTGGCGATCACGTGTAATCTAGGCGACAGGCGATTATGTACTAACCAGGCGATCTCATAGTCTTCTAAACTACACTTTCCTTCCTTTTTTATTTTAAATAAAAACATGATTAGAATTCATTTAAAATATATTCCTTTTTATTCCAATTTAATTTTATAGGTCCTTACAGGTTACTTGCCTCGTGATTAACAGTGAATCACTCTTGGCCAGCAGGCATTCTGCACCCATCTCCTTTGCTAACAGCATCCCTACTATTAAGGCCTCGTATTCAACTTGGTTGTTACTCGCTTTAAAGGAAAAACATAGGGCTTGCTCTATAAGGACCCCTCCTAGTCCTTCCAAGATCACTCCGGCGCCACTACCCTTTAGGTTTGATGATCCATCTACTGAAAGTACCCACCTGAAACCGGGCTCTCCCTGTTTAGCGGCCTCTGTGGAGAGCTCTACCACGAAATTTGCATAAACTTGAGCCTTGATGGGTCCTCGTGGTTCATATTGCACGTCAAACTCAAACAGTTTTACTGCCCAGCGGACCATCCTTCCCGCAACATTTGGTTTCTGCAGGACCTTTCGAATGGGGAGGTCCGTCATCACAATGATCATGAAGCTGTGGAAATAATGACGGAGCCTCCTTGCTGAGAACACCACGGCTAACGCCGCCTTCTCGATGGGCGGATACCATGCCTCAGGCCCTTGTAAGACCTTGCTAACAAAATATATAGGTCTTTGTACTTGGTCCTGTTCTTGTACGAGGACTGAGCTGATCGGCCTTTTTCTGATGGCAAAATATAAACGAAGTGGGATACCTGGTTGTAGCTTGCGCAACACTGGGGGACTAGCCAGATACTCTTTTAACTTGAGGAAGGACTCCTTAAACTCAGCGGTCCACACGAACTTGTTGTTTCTTTTCAAACACTGGAAGTAAGGGTACCCTTTCTCACCTCCTGTTGAAACAAAACGGGACAGAGCGACTAGCCGACCTATCAATTGCTGTACTTATTTCACAAAAATTGGGCTCCTCATTCTCATTATGGCTATGCACTTCTCTGGGTTTGCTTCTATTCCACGTTCAATCAGCAAGAACCCCAGGAATTTTCCTGCTTCTACCCCAAACACACATTTTTCAGGGTTCAACTTGAGATTATACCTGGATATGGTGCTGAAGAGTTCCTCGAGGTCAGCCACATGCTGGTCTTTCTCCTGAGAGGTGACGACCATGTCATCTACATATGCCTGCACGTTTCACCCAACCATAGGGGCGAGTATTCGGTCCATTAGCCTTTGGTACGTTGCTCCTGCATTTTTTAGACCAAAGGGCATCACCTTGTAGCAGTAACTGGAGTGCCCTATCATGAATGCTGTCTTGCATTCGTCTTTGGGGTGCATTCGTATCTGGTTGTACCCAGAAAACTCATCCAAAAAGCTAAGGAGTTTGCATCCTAAGGCGTTGTCCACCAAGGCGTCGATGCTGGGAAGCGAGTATGAGTCCTTGGGGTAGGCCTTGTTCAAATTAGTAAAGTCGACGCACATTCTTTACTTACCATTAGCTTTCTTTACCAGCACCACGTTGGCCAACAATTCAGGGTACTGGATTTCCCTTATGTGACCGGCTTCCAGTAGCTTCTGGGTCTCCTGCCTGATGACCCGCCGCCTCTTTTCATTAAACTTCCTTCGCCTCTGACAAACAAGTCTGACCTGGGGGTTCATGGTGAAATGATGGCACAAGAAATCAGGGTCTATCCCTGGCATGTTTGAGGCAGTCCATGCAAAGGCATCTAGATGTCGGGCCAAAACCTCGGCGACCTGGTCCTATGCTTCCTGGCTCAAAGACTTACCAAGCTTGAAGTGCTTACCCCCGACCTCTCGTTCCATGACCTCCTCTGCGGGCTCGACATGTCCTTTTGGGGCGACCTCTATGCGGACGTCTTCCTCGTCCCTAGGTGGCCCGGTAGTCACTGTACATACACCTCTCTTGGTTTTGAGGCTGTCTTCGTAGCACTTTCAAGCCGTCTTCTGGTCTGACTTCATGGTTATTACCGCACTATCAAGAGAGGGGAGCTTTAACTTCATGTGCCTTGATGAAGGCACCGCTCCTAACATGTTCAAAGCAGGCCTACCCAAAAGAATGTTATAGGTAGAAGGCGCATTAACTACAAGGTACCTAATGTTAATCGTGCGAGACGCTCTGTCATCCCTGAACGTGGTCCTCAATTTGATGTAACCCCGGACCTCCACCTAATCTCCTACAAACTCGTATAAACATCTGTCATAGGGTCTAAACTGGTCAGGGGATAACTGCAATTTGTTGAAGGTCTGCCAGAACATCACGTCTGTTGAGCTTCCCTGGTCAACCAGGACAAGGTGTACCTTCGTTCCAACAGTCACAACTGAAATTACTATGGGGTCATTATCATGCAGGACCACGTCTGCTCGATCCGCCCTTGTAAAGGTGAGGTCAGGCTCTGGGAATCGGTTGAGGTCCACCTTCCCAACAACCATTACCTCTCTGGTGTACCTCTTCCGCTGGGAAGTGGTGCACCCTCCGCCTGAGAAATCCCCAGAGATGGTGTTGATTTCTCCATGGGTGGGTACTTCATGCCCCTGGTCCCCTGTTGGGGCTGTCAATGCAAAGTTTCCCTGAGGTTCCTGCAAATAAGCCGTCAGAAACCCACTTCTTACCAAGTTGTCTATCTGGTACCCCAAAGAGAGGCAGTTGCTCAGGGTGTGACCATGTATTTGGTGGAAGTCACATCATTTGATGGGTTGTTCTTCATGACCATTTGTTCTTCTTGAAATATGAGGTAAAAAGGTGGTGGAAGCTATGGATGATATGGGTCAAGGATGGCTCATATAGAGCTATGGGTTCCTTGTAGGTGCATGAAAGGTGTGGAGAGTGATAGGTTAGGCCAAATCACTTGGAGGAAGGTGAAGATGAAGATCAAAGTGTCTAACCTAGAGAGACTAGACAAAGAGTAGAAGCTAGCATAATTTTGGCAGCATTTACTCATATAATTTGATCTTAAAAAAACATGAGCCAAAGCACCCTATTTATAGGAGATGGTGCCTTGGAGAGTAAGGAGCATGGGTAGGATGGGGAATACATAAAAGAGGGGGCTGCTAGGGTGTTGACTAAAGGTCAATGCAGCCCCTTAGCATGCTTCTAGAAGGTAGGGCTACATTCCTACCCTAAAAGGCCTAGGTACAAGCTAAGTTGTTAAATACACCCCCTATTGTGCTAAATGAACCCTACTCTATTGAAATTACAAATAAACTGAAATTAATTGATGCTCAGCTCCCATGGCTTGGGCTCTACTCCTTGTGGTCCTCTGAGGGGTCTTTGAATATGTAAAGAAAAGTTTCTCTGCCATCAGTAGCAGAGCCCCAGTCTTCTTAATACTCTTTTCCATGGACCTAGTTGTTGGGCCTGAGCTTGGGCTTAGGCTTGGGCCTCTTCCATCATCATTTGTTCTTGTGTGGTCCCAGCTTCTTGTCAGATTTCAGGGGAAACTTCAATCTGTTTGCCACTTTGGGGATGGCTATCAACTCCTTGAGCTCTACCCTGAAACTGTGCCTCGCGGGCTTAGCTTCCTTGGCTCGTATGGTGCTCCTTTGGCCTTCTTTCCTGTGGTGGCCTCATGTACCCTCATGGGCTGAGTGCGCCCTGGTGCACGGGGTTTGGGCGGTTCTACCCTGGCATGCTTCTCCACCACGTGCTCCTTTGCAGTAATGTGTGCCACAGTGTGGCACTAGATCTCATCAAACGTCCTTAGCGGACACCGTATGAACGCGTCACTAAAGGGTCCTGGAAGGATTCCCCTTTCAAACTGTTCCTGCCGGTTGACTCGCCTATCGGTTGACTCCATGACACTCACACGCCTTCTTCCTCACGTTGTGTTGTGCTTGGTTCTTTCGAACCAATCTGCACCTGCAAAAGAGAAAGGGGCGCCCTAGAGGCCGTTCGCACTCCAACGCTCAAGTCAAGATTGGGCAAGAAACACCAAGTGTTTGAGTAACTATGTTTAGGGTTTGTCATTGCGTACCTTTCTGAAGTATTTTACTGTCCCTTATATAGTCTAGGGTTTACTGCGCCGCTAGCCCTAATTAGGGTTCACTACGCTGCTAGCCATATTCAGGGTTTACTGGAATGCCCTTGCGCCGCTATCACCCAGTCTTAGGGTAATCTAGCACATAAGGTTTCATTATCTTCTTAGCTATTCTGGTTATGTTGTTCAAATCACTCACGACCGATGTCACCTCGTCACACTCTATTGCTGAGGACTCCTCAACCTGCAGAGTGACGAAGACACATCAGCCTATTCTGGTGATCATCACGCTGATGACTAATCACCCTTTCCTGAGGGGGCACGCTGATGACTAATCGCCCTACTAGTTCTTACCACTTGTAGGGTTCCTTCCACGTGGCTTCGGCCCACACTGTGGGACCCAGCTGACGTGGCTCACCCCTTACTAGCTGTTCTTGGTGCCCGAGGACTGGTCGGTTCACAAACACATGCACGATCATGGCCTTGTCTTTGGTCTGCAGTCTTACCACAAGTGCCCCAAATCGGTTCAGGAAGCCTTTCAGTGGTTCTTCCTGGAACTGCCTCACGTCGAAGAGATCAAACATGACAGGTGGGCGCGCACGATTGACGATGAACTGTTTCTTGAAAACTCTGTAAACTGGGCAAAGGACGTGATGTGTCCATCTGGGAGTCCGATGAACCAGTTCAATGCCGTCCCTACAAAGGTACCCATAAATAACTTACAGTGCATAGCGTCCGTACCTCCAGTTATCATCATTAGAGTGTGGAAGGCCGTTACGTGGGCCTCTGGGTCCTCGGCCCCTGTGAAGGTGATCTTTGGGATCACGAAAGACACTGGTATGACTATCTCCATGATCTCTTAGGAGAAAGGCATAGGGCGAACCCTGGTCGGGGGTGGAACCCCAGGTCCGCCGCTGTGCGTTCTCCTATCCCTCTCCTCAACTCCTTGTTAGCCCAGTGTAATTCTTGATTTGTGATCCGGTCGGTCACCGGTAGTCGATGACGTCAGCAGCAGATGACCACGTGGACCATTCACAGGGTGACACATGGTAGAAGATAGCAGGTGAATCAGAGGGGAGATCACTCAGAAGGATGATCGGTGGTCAGTTGCTAAAGTGACCACCACCAGCAGATCAGTGCCTAGATGAGCGCCTGACAGTAGAGCGCGAGAAGTAATGAAGCACCGATCAGTCATCGGTGCAAGGTCATCGGGGAGAAGTGTAACATCCCGCTAAAAACTATTCATATTTATAATGAAAATAAAGGTAAACAAATAATGTTGAAGAGAACATAATTATATATATAAGTAATGAAGTTGCTCCTCACAGGGAGTTTAATACATAACCAGTCAAATGTTTTTCAAAACTTAACGAAATCAATCAAATACAACGAAAACGGCGGTCTCCATACATAAATCGGCGATCTCCTAACAGAAGACCCCAAAACAGGCGATCTGCTATCAGGACATAAATCCGGCGATCACCACCAAGAGATAGAACCAGGCGATCTCTCCCCCGGCGACCACTCACTAAGGAGCTCTACTTCCTGGAAGATCATCTGCTCCCGTGTAAAAATTACACGATCATCACAGTTTTAAGAGAAAAACAGCCATAGAGCAGAACACGCAGGGTAAGCTATATATTTTAAAGAGAGTTTAAATATGAACATAAAAATCAAGATAAAACAAATTCAAGATACCCACATAAAACTATAAAGTTTCTCATTCCCTTCACCTGATCGCCAAGAAGTCACACATTTCACAATATTTTCAAGATTCGTTCTATTTCACATCATGCATCAAGTGTCTATCAAATTCCAAAGTTCCTCATTTCACACATCAGACTACACTGACTCAGCATACAAGACACTTGACACTACTTCCGGAAGACTCATGCATTGACTAGACTCGTGTATTTGCACCTGTCATACTGCCCACTGTGAAATCACACACATTCACAGGGTCGCCGTGAAATCACACACATTCACAAGCGTATAATGAATCTCAATATCATCACCATCCAAGCATGACAGGGTTAATCCACACAACAGGTCGAGCTCGTTCCCTTTTGAACAACCCACCCATACGTATGAACCTCCTTCGACTCTCAACGCCCGAATAACTTCATCTATATGATTCCATTATATCAGGAGAGTCAGGATATCATAACGAATCACCGGTCAATGCACATCCTACACGATCTTACACGGTATTTTCTTTCCTGAAAATACTATGCCTTGATCTCACATTCACAACATTCAACACATCATGCCACACTTAAATGAATGATTTCAATCACAGCAAAACTCACTCCAAGGTTCATGTTTTCAAATATCACATTTACATCTCAAACAGTTTCAAAACAACACCAAAAACAGGGGAGTTCGTAAAACAGCGCCAAAACCGGCGATCTGGTTCAAAAACAAGGTATTTCGAAGTCTGTATTTAAAACCGGCGACCACGTCGCCCAAACACATAGAACAGAGCATTCACGAAGATGAAAACGAAACCGGCGACCACGTCGCCCTCACTTCAGAAACAGCTAATCCATGGCTTGTATTGAAAATGAAGGCTAGCTTCCCTTACCTGGACTTGCGCAAAACACCAGGAGCTCCGAAACCCAACGAAGCTTAAAGAATGCCTTGGCTCTGTTTTTTTGCGTCTGGTTTGGAAGGACTTGCAGAGAACCTCCCAGGTGCTCTAATGGTGGCCGTCGCTCGTCGTACTCTTGTGTGAAGGTGCCAGAATTGCAGCGCGAAGGAGAGAATGGAGGAGAAGGGAGGTAAACTCACTCTTTCGCTCTTGAACAACTGCAACGTTTCCCTCTCTCAGAAGTGGGTTTTTGCATCTTAAACCAGCTTGTCCACAAAAGCAGCTGCCACCACCAACTCTGCAGAGACGTCTGAGTGTACGTTTCTCTGAACAGTACGACCATGTTTGTCTCTTGCGCATGCCAACCACTGCCCTGAACAGTACGACCACTGTTGTCTCTTCTGCATGCCAACCACTGCCCTGAACAGTACGACCGCGAGTGTCTCTTGCGCATGCCAACATTCTGATGTCACTATTCTGAACCACCCTTTTTGTCTACGTGGCGCGCGTGCAGGACGTTTCATGCTGGGAGTCTGGGTCCCACTTTCTCTGTGTGAAGCTCGACATCGCGCGATAACCTTCCACCGATGACCTCTCGCGCGAAGGCTATCCATCGATGTCCTCTCGCGTGAAGGCTATCCACTGATGACCTCTCGCGCGAAGACTATCCACCAATGACATCTCGCGCGAAGACTATCCACCGATGACCTCTCGCGCGAAGACTCTCCACCGATGACCTCTCGCGCGAAGACAATCCACCGATGACCTCTCGCGCGAAGACTCTCCACCGATGACCTCTCGCGCGAAGACAATCCACCGATGATCTCTCGCGCGAAGACTAACCCCGCATGCCCGCATGCCCCTCGCGCCCTGGCGATGCCTGCATGCCTCCCACCTGGCGATGCCCGACGACACATCGCCGCGCCTTCCTGAAGGTTCTTCATTCCACTATGTTACGTCCAAGGTATCATCTCCACATGACTTGGTGACGTCGGTAGCTTCACATTTCCAAGAGTAGATCAGCACCACTCCTCGTGCTCCCATGCATGCAACACTAAGGGTGATCTCTTTTGCTCAAGCATAGAGCTTCGCATGCACAGCGTATCTAAGGCTTAACCCACACCTTGATACGCGTGGTTGTTGGAACCCACTCTGGTTGATCCAGTATCTTGACCACATACTACGTGCATTCCCGCCGATCACGTACACTCTAGGCGATTGGCGCTCATGTCTCCTCTAGGCGACAGGCGATTATGTGCCAGAGGAGTCGGAGATCGCCTCCGTCTTCACTAACGACGATCTTGCAGAAGACTTCTTAGTTACACTTTTCCTCTTTTACTCTTCTTGGTCCACATGTCATCCGACCGACCTCTACTAGCTTACCCCAGATCATGGGCGACGTCCGATGTCTGCTACTACGAAACTTCATTTACCAACTCTTTGTATTTTAAATAATAACATCTTTCTGAAATTATTTAAATATACACTTTTATTCCTATTAAAGTTTCTAGGTCCTTACAAGAAGGGTGATTAACACCTCTTTGTCGAGAAAGAAGTCCTCAATTCGAGCAGAGAGCTCACCAATGAAGTCCTCAGAGGGTAAGAGATGTGGGCGATGATAAGGTGGTGAGATGTCCCTTCAGTGCGCTACTCATGTCCTTACGCGCAGAGCCACTTAGGTCGCCCGGGCCGATGACTTAGTCTCTTCGCTGAAACAAGTAACAGCTTGAGACTGGGGGGCTTGTGTACCGACCAGTCCTCGGACACCGAGAACAGGTAGTAAAGGGTGAACCACGTCAGCTGGGTCCCACAGCATGGGCCACAGCCACGTGAAGTGGACCCCGCAGGCAGCTTGGATTAGAGGGTGATCAGTCATCGGTGTGTCCAATCAGAGAAGGGTGATCAGTCATCGGTGTGTTCCCTTAGAGAAGGGTGATCAGTCATTCCCCTCAGAGTAGGGTGATCAGTCATCAGTGTGTCCCCTGAGAGAAGGGTGATTAGTCATCAGCATGTTCCCGCAGAAAAGGGTGATTAGTCATCAGCATGTTCCCACAGAGAAGGGTGACTACCAGACCTCGGACACCGAGAACAGGTAGTAAAGGGCGAACCACGTCAGCTGGGTCCCACAGCATGGGCCAAAGCCACATGAAGTGGACCCCGCAGGCAGCTTGGATTAGAGGGTGATCAGTCATCGGTGTGTCCAATCAGAGAAGGGTGATCAGTCATCGGTGTGTTCCCTTAGAGAAGGGTGATCAGTCATTCCCCTTAGAGTAGGGTGATCAGTCATCGGTGTGTCCCCTAAGAGAAGGGTGATTAGTCATCAGCATGTTCCCACAGAGAAGGGTGATTAGTCATCAGCGTGACGATCACCAGGAAGGGCTGATGTGTCCTTGTCACTCCGCAGGGTGATCAGTCCTCGGC
This sequence comes from Phaseolus lunatus, assembly GCA_013389735.1. Classification (NCBI taxonomy): domain Eukaryota; kingdom Viridiplantae; phylum Streptophyta; class Magnoliopsida; order Fabales; family Fabaceae; genus Phaseolus; species Phaseolus lunatus. The sequence goes on along the minus strand of CM023861.1, from coordinate 19,050,645 downwards.
AACAGAGTGTGACGAGGTGACATCGGTCTTGGGTGATTTGAACAGCATAGACAGAACAGCTAAGATTGGTTCCTAGTGTGGGCCAATGACCAGGTAGGGAGAGGCCTGAATGACGAAGAGCCTATGCGGGTAGCAGGGAGAGCACAGTTAGGTGCAGAGTCCTGAGGGTCGAGTACTCATCAGAACTAGGGTTTCCCAGTAAAGGCTATATGCATGGCATGTGAACAGCAATGGCACTCCCAGAATAGGTGGTCACCCTGTTAGAGTTTGCACTCCAAAGAAGGAAACCTTATGTTCTAGATTACCCTAAGATTGGGTGATAGCGGCGCAAGGGTATTCCAATAAACCCTGAATATGGCTAGCAGCGCAGCGAACCCTAATTAGGGCTAGCGGCGCAGTAAACCCTAGACTATATAAGGGACAGTAAAATACTTCACAAAGGTAGGCAGTTTCTAGACCTAAACACAGAGAGACTCAATACACTTGGTGTTACTTGCCCCCTATTGACTTGAGCGTCGGAGTGCAAACGGCCTCTAGGGCACCCCTTTCTCTTTTGCAGGTGCAGATTGTTTCGAAAGAACCAAGCACGTATCAACGTGAGGAAGGAGGCGTGTGAGTGTCGTGGAAGCAACTGACAGGCGAGTCAACCGGCAAGAACAATTTGCTACCAACGATGTGTTTAGGTCTGTCCTAAATTGATCTTGATCGGCTGTAGATGCCGCAAACGCCTGCTGGAGGTTACGGATGGTCTCCATGAGTTCCTGGATGGTTGCGGCTTGATCATCCTCATCCCTTCCAGCGCCGCCTTGCCTTGTACTCTTTATGTCGCTTGATTCTACTGATCACGATTGTGGATGGGACGTAGTTTTATCGGGCCCCACGGTGGGTGCCAAATGTTCTTAAGAGGAGGATGCACTGCCTCCCAGCGAAAGAGATATGCCAGGGGAGTTAGACCAGTTTCCTGAGCCCAACCTCACCTTCATAAAGGCTGATGGGCTAGACGTGGTCTCCCACGATAATGACCTAGTGGTAATCTCAGTAGTGACGGTAGGAAGGAAATGTAACATCCCTCCAAAACCTTTTCCTATTTATATAATAGAATAAAGCGTAGATATTAAATTTATAAAATCAACATTTGTATTAGATATTGAAAATACATCATCCCGTACATCGTATTCAAAAAGAGACGTCCCTCTTATAGGGTTTTAATACATTCCATCAATTGTTTCGAAATAAAAACCAAATACAGCATGAAAAGGACAAAACAGGCGATCTCCTATCAGAAGACCCAAAATAGCCGATCTGCTATCAGAACAGAAAATAGGCGATCACCACGTAGAGACAGAAACAGGCGATCTCCTCCCGGCGACCACTCACTGAGGAGATCTACTCCCTGGAAGATCATCTGCTCCCGTGTAAAATACACGATCATCACAGTTTTAAGAGAAAACAGCCACATAACAATACAAAGGGTAAGCTAGATATTTTTAAACTTTAAATTATGAACTGGACAACCAACATAGATCAGCCTTTTTAAACATTCACAAAAGTCCATCACTTTCTCATTCATATCACACAACCATCAAGTAATCACATATTTCACAATTTCCTCAAGAGTCGTTCAATTCACATAATTCCATCAAGTGTCTATCAATTTTCAATGTTTCTCATTTCTCACGTCAGACTTCCACTGACTCATCACACATGACACTTGACACTACTTCCGGAAGACTCGTGCGTTGAACTTAGCATCCAGAGACCTGCACCTGTCATACTACATCACCCACACAGGGTCGCTGTGAAACTCACACAGCCATGTGCATAAATGAATCTCAATATCTTCAATCTCCTAGTATGACAGGGTTAATTCATATAACAGGCCGACCTCGTTCTTTTTCACACGACTCACCCATTCATATGGACCTCCTTCGACTCTCACCAACTGAATAACTTCCTCTATGTGATTCCATTATCTCAGCAGAGCCAGGATCGCCTCATTCACAGGATACTCACAGATCAATACACCCTCATAAATCTCCACACGGTATTTCCTTTCCTGAAAATACTATGTCTTGATCCCACATTCACAACATTCAACACATCATATAACGCTTAAATGAACGATTCCAATCACAGCAAAACTCATTCCAAGGTTCAGATTTTCGAATATCACATACATTTTTCATTTCAATCTCGACAAGTTCAAAGCGACACTAAACAGGGGAGTTCAAAAAACAACGCCAAAACCGGCGATCACGTCCAAAACAGGGGATTTCGAAATCTGTATTTAAAACCGGTGATCACGTCGCCCAAACACATAAGAACAGAACATCATGAAAAAGGGGTTTAAAACCGGCGACCACGTCGCCCAAACACATAGAACAGAGCATCACGAAAAAGAATATGAAACCGGCGACCACGTCGCCCTCACTTCAGAAACAGCTAATCCACGACTTTTATTGAAAATAAAGCTAGCTTCCCTTACCTGGGCTTGCGTAAAACCTCACTTCGAGCTCTAACCCACCGAACTTAAGGATGCTCGAACTCTGCCTAAGCGTTCTGATCTGGAGAACTTGCAGAGAACCTCTCAGGTGCTCTATGGCAGTCATCGATAGCTAAGCAGGAACGTGATAAGGCCTGAATGGCAGAGTGAAGGAGAGAAAAGAGAAGGATGAAGGTAACTCACTCACTCACTCTGTCACTCTTGAACCACAGCACCTTCTTTGCCTCTCAGAAGTGAGTTTTTAAATCTAACTCAACTTGCCTAGAATGCCACTGCCACCACCCACTCTGCAGGAAAGGTTGCATGCACACTTCCTTGAACAGTGTGGCCACGAGGGTTTTGGGTCACTTTCCATACCAACTCTCTGAAGCCACTGTTCTGAAGTACGCTCACTGACTACGTGTCGCGCATTCAAGACGCTCATGCTGGGAGCCTGGGTCCCACTTCATCTGCGTGAAACACGACATCGCGCGATAACCTTCCATCGATGACCGCTCGCGCGATGACTACCCACCGATGTCTCATCCTGGAGGACGACCGATGTGTCCCTCATCCTGGCGATGACCGTCTGTCTCCCATACCGGCGATGACTGATTGCCTCATCCCGGTGATGACTGATTCCTCATCCTAGCAGACAACCGATGTCTCACCTTGGAGGACCACCGATGTGTCTCCCATCCTGGTTGATGACCGATGTTCCTCTCATCATGTTGGCGATCTCTTATCGTCCTTGTGTGTGACGAGAACACATCGCCTTACTCTGCTCACCGATGTCACCTCGTCACACCTCGCTGAAGGTTCTTCATCCCACTATGTTACGTCCAAGGTATCACCTCTACATGGCTTGGTGACGTCGGTAGCTTCACATTTCCAAGAATAGATCAGCACTACTCCTCGTGCGCCCATGCATGCAACACTAAGGACGATTTCTTATGCTCCAGTATAGAGCTTCGCATGCACAGTGTATCTAAAGCTTAACCCACACCTTGATACGCGTGGTTTTTGGAACCCACTATGGTTGATCCAGCATCTTAACCACATACTACGTGCACTCCCGTCGATCACGTACACCCTAGGCGATTGGCGATCATGTCTCCTCTAGGCGACAGGCGATTATGTGCCAGAGAAGTCGGAGATCGCCTCCGTCTTCAACAACGGCGATCTCGTAGATTTCAAAGTTACACTTATCTTCCTTTACTCTTCTTGATCCCCATGTCTTCCTCGAGCACACCCACGTGATTACCTCACGATAAGGTCATCGCACCTGACTACTTTGTTAATACAATAGTCAGCCGACCGACCTCTACCAGCTGACCCAAGATCTTGGGTGACGTCCGAGGTCTGACTACTACGAAACTTCTATTACCAGCTCTTTGTATTTTAAATAATAATAACTTCTGAAATTATTTAAATATAACACTTTTATTCCAATTAAAGTTTCTAGGTCCTTACAAAGGAAAGTGCACCGAGTCCTTGTTGACCAAGGGAGCTCAGCAGATACGATGTTCTAGTCGACCTTCAACAAGTTACAACTATCACCTGATCAGTTGAGACCATACGACGACTATTTGTACGGTTTTATTGGGGATCAGGTAGAAGTAAGGGGTCATGTAAAGCTGAGGACGACCTTTATCGACGGCACCGCGTCCCGTACAGTTACTATCAGGAACCTTGTAGTTAATGCTCCATTCGCTTATAATATCCTTTTGGGCAGACTTGCTTTGAAGAGATTGGGAGACGTAGCCTCGTCGAGGCATATGAAGATGAAGTTGCCCTCTCTCGATGGGACTGTGATCACCATCAAGTCAGACCAAAAGGCAGCAAAGAAGTGTTATGAAAATAGCCTCTCGACAAAGAGAGGGGTGTGCACAGTCACTTGCCAACCCTCCAATGGAGAGGGGATCGTCCATGCCGAGAACGCTCAAGAGAGACGACCAGAGCCCGCAGAAGAGGTGATAGAGAGGGAGACCAGGGGAAGGAAGTTTTGACTTGGCAGGTCCCTCAACCAAGAAGCACAGGACCAAATCGTTGAGGTGTTATCACATCATATGGATGCCTTTGCCTGGTTTGCCTCTAACATGCCGGGTATTGACCCAGATTTTTTGTGCAATCGCCTCATCATGGACCCATAGGTCCGACCTGTTCGTCAGAAGCGCAGAAAGTTCAATAATGAGCGACGACTAATCATCAGGCATGAGACCTAGAAGTTGTTGGATGCTGGTCACATAAGGGAAATCCAATACCTTGAGTGGCTGGCCAACGTGGTGCTAGTTAAGAAAGCTAATGGCAAGTGGAGGATGTTCGTAGACTTTACAGATTTGAATAAATCCTGCCCGAAATATTCATACCCCCTGCCAAGTATTGATGCCCTAGTGGATAGCGCGTCGGGCTGCGGACTCCTCAATTTTCTGGATGCTTTTTTTGGATATAACCAGATCCGAATGCATCCCAGGGATGAGTGCAAGACAGCGTTTATGACAAAACACTCCTGCTAATGTTACAAGGTGATGCCATTTGGACTCAAAAATGCTGGCGCCACCTATCAAAGACTGATGGACAGGATACTTCCCCCTATGATAGGAAGAAACGTGCAGGCATACGTAGATGATATGGTTGTCACCTCCCTGAAGAAGGAACAACACGTTGTTGACCTAGAAGAGCTATTCACCACCATATCCAGGTACAGACTGAAGTTCAACCCCGAGAAATGGTGTTTGGGGTAGAGGCAGGCAGATTCTTAGGGTTCCTACTCACTGAGCGTGGGATAGAGGCAAACCAAGAGAAGTGCGTGACAATTATAGCCATGCGGAGCCCAGTCTCAGTGAAGGAAGTGCAATAGTTGATAGGTCGAATGGTCGCTTTATCCAGATTTGTATCAGCAGGTGGGGACAGGGGACATCCCTACTTTCAGTGTTTGAATAGAAACAACAGGTTCGTGTGGACCAAGGAATGTGAAGAATCATTTCTCAAGTTGAATGAATACCTTGCAAGCCCACCAGTGCAGTGCAAGATACGTCTAGGCACTCCACTTCGGTTATACTTTGCCATCACAAATCAGGTGATCAGTTTGGTCCTCATCCAGGAACAGGATCGTATGTAGAAGCCGATATACTTTGTTAGCAAGGTGTTGTAGGGTCTAGAGGTACGTTATCAGGCCATTGAAAAAGCAGCCCTAACTGTGGTGTTCTCAGCTCAAAGGCCCCGCCATTATTTCTAAAGTTTCACTATAATAGTGATGACAGACCTTCCTATTCACAAGGTCTTACAGAAGCCCAATGAGTTGAATGGTGCGATGGATAGTTGAGCTATCAGAATTCGACGTGCTGTATGAACCAAGAGAGCCTATCAAGGGCCAGGTTTACATAGACTTCCTGGTAGAGCTATCCTCGGTAGATGAACACCGAGAGGAAGCAGACTTCAGGTGGGTCCTCTTTGTAGATGGGTCTTCCAACCAACAGGGTAGTGGGGCTGGCGTCATTCTGGAAGGGCCAAATGGGTTGCTAATGGAGCAATCTCTACATTTTGCCTTCAAAGCTAGTAACAACCAAGCTGAGTATGAAACCTTGATTGCAGGAATGTTATTGGCCAAAGAAATGGACGCTAAGTGTTTGTTAGGAAAGAGTGACTCCCTATTTATAACGGGGCAGATTACGGGAGAATACTAGGCCAAAGACCCTTAAATGGTCACTTACCTAGAATATGTTCAGATTTTGAAGGAGGCTTTTGCGAGGTTTGAGCTAGTACACGTCCTAAGGAAATAAAATGCCCAAGCTGACTTGCTAGCAAAGCTCGCCAGTTCAGGCAAGGGGGGCAGACAAAGGACAGTTATATAGGAAACTCTGAGGACACCTCGAACCACCACAAGTGACACAGCGATAGTTCAGTAGGTCGGCACATCAGAAGGCGTCAGGAGGAGTCATCGGTCATTGACTCAAGAAACATTGAAGGCACCTAGGATAAGCGCATATAACACATAAGGAGGAGAGTCGTTGCACGTTTTCTTGGTAGAAGAAGGTGAAACCTGGATGAACCCCTACAGGCGTTACCTGGCTGACGAAACACTCCTGCTGGAGCCTGCAGAGGCCAGAATAGTCAAGAAAAATTTGAGCAGGTATACCCTTGTGGATGGAAAGTTGTTCGGGCATGGGTATACTCATCCTATCCTGGTGTTCTCACTGGTTGACTCTCTCATCAGTTGACTTCTACGATCACTTGCTCCTTCTCCGTAGAACAGCTGAACCTGCAAAGAAAGAAAGATGGGCGCCCTAGCAGCCGTTTGCACTCCAACGCTCAAGTCAAGATTAGGGCAAGAAACACCAATGTATAGCAAAGAGTTCTAGTCTCAAATGTTGCGTACTTTTGGAAATGCCTTGCTACTTGTTATATAGCCCTTTTAGGGTTCCTGTCGCACCTGTCCTCGCGTCCCTGCGTTGGCTCCTAGCGGATTTAAGGTTACTTTCTGGGACTCCATCACACAATTTCCCTGCGTGTCTCGCGGCAGCCTTCCATTCTTGGAGTGCAACTCTCGTGGCAACCTTCCTTTCCTGGAGTGATTAACTTAAGCGTGGGCGCTTAGACATACACAGTAACCCTAGCGTCGCACGACCAAATCTTCTGTCTTAAGTTAAATACTCACGTGCCCTTTTATGTTGATCCGGTCGGTCATCGGTATCCGATGACGTCAGCAGCAGATGACCACGTGGGTCAGTCACAGAGCAACGCGTGGCATGAGATAGCAGATGAACCAGGGTGGAGATCGTTCAAGAACGGCGATCAGTGGTCAGCTACCGAGTGACCACCACCAGAAGATCGGTTCCTACATGAGCGCCTGGAAGCAGAGCGCGAGAAGTGATGAAGCACCGATCAGTCATTGGTGCATGCAGAGTGATCAGTCATCGGGGGTTCCTTGCCAACACGTGTTAAACTGGGACCCAGGCTCCCAGCGAGAACGTTACTCAAGGACCTCGCCTGATTCCATAAGCAGAGCACGACAACGTGAAGATGCGCCATCGGACATCGGCCAGGATGAGAGATACCTCGGTCACCGGTGTGTGTCGAGGTGACATCGGCCGCGCGAAGTGAACAACGCGACCAAAGATCAGTAAAGCGCCCAGAGGAAGGGAGTGGCCTTAGTCGCGAGATGACCACGCATGAAGATGAGAAGACGCAGTTAGGTGCAGAATCCTGCTGGGACAAGAACCCACAAAGGTTAGAGTCTCCCAGTGGGGTTGCATGCCTGCCACGTGGACGGTGAAGATGTTCCCAGAGAATAGGTAGGGCAGATAGGCACCGAAGTCGAGGGGTACAGAGGTACCCACGCAGCCTCCCCTGTCAGACTTTGCACTCAAGTGAGGAAGGCCTGCACGCAAGGTAGGCCTGGGGGGTAGACAGCGGCGGTGCAGAGTAATCAAGTGGCCCTAGAGGTAGCCAGTAGGGGGCGACGTGGATTTATATGAGGAAGAAGAACGCCGAACCAGGTAGGAGATACGTAACCCAGAAATTAGACAAAGAGAGTTCTTGATGTTTCCTTGCCCAAACTGACTTGAGCGTCGGAGCTACACCGGCCGCTAGGGCGCCCCTCTGTGTTTGCAGGAACCGTTTGCTTCGAACGAAGGGAAGCCAACTGGAGGAACAGACACGGACGCGGGAGGAACGTGGAGCCCATCCACGCTCGAGTCCGCGGCGTGATCATTTGGCGCCCACCGTGGGGCCCGAAGTAAAACGAAGCCCCATACACAAGAACGAGAGTAGAAATCGCACAGATGAGTAGAAGAACCAGACAAACGGTACCTGCGCCATCTGCTGAAGAAGGAGTTGTTACCATGGCGCAGGTCATGGAAATGATGCGCGCGCTGCAAGAGAATATCGCGGCGTCGAGAGTTGAGCAAGAGAAGATGCATGTAGAGCTGACTGCATCGCACAGCAGAAATGAAGAGTTGAACCGCGTGAATGAGGAGTTGCGTAGGGAATTGCAGGCGCAGAATGAGCGCGTATTCGAAGATAGGACATCGATGCCGCCGTCGCCCCCTAGAGCATTTCCTATGCCTTTCTCCCCCGAGATCATGAACACGGTGGTGCCTCCCAACCTGGTGGGAGTGAAGGCGTCGTTCACGGGGGTGGAAGACCCAGAGGCACATTTGACAGCCTTCCACACTCAGATGATGCTGTCTGGAGGTTCAGACGCTGTGTACTGCAAAATGTTTATGAGCACGCTGAGTGGAGTAGCTATGGAGTGGTTCGTGAGCCTGCCGGAGGGCCATATCACCTCTTTCCACCAGTTCTCAAAGCTGTTCACGGAGCAGTACATCGTCAATAGAGCGCCACCAGGGGGAGTCGCTGAAGGACTTCCTCAACCGTTTTGCTGCGCAGGTGGTGAGATTGCCCAGCAAGGACGAGAACATGTTAGTGCACGCGTTCAAGAAAGGCGTGCTGCCTGGCCCTTTCAGTGAATCCCTCACCAGGAGCCACCCCGCCACCTTTGCTGAGATACGGCGACGCGCGGTGGCGCACATTGTAGCAGAGGCAGAGGTCTCTGAGAAGAGAGGCAGCACTGCGCTGATGAAGCCGCGCGGAGGTCAGGGGAAGCAGCAACAGCAGGTGCGGGTGTATGAGACCAGGGAGGAGAGGAAGGCGCAGGGAAGGCCTCGTCCGTATGCACCCAGGAAGGACCAGCCCAGGGGGCGTGCAAGGGAGAACAACACACTCCCTAGGTATGATTTCGTGATAGAGTTGGCAGAGCTGATCGCCATCCTTTCCGTGGCTGCAAGACTCCGAGTACTAGAGAAAACTGACAAGGTACTTGGAGGGAGGAAAGACGAGTGGTGTGAGTTCCATCAGGCGTATGGACACACGCTCCACACATGCCTGGTGTTGGGGCGTCAACTTGCTGAGTTGGTAAAGACAGGTTTCCTGACCGATTACCTGAGGGAGGCACAAGGTGATCGCGCTTCGGGGTCCCAGGCAGGTGATCAGCAACATGAAATCCCTGTGCACGGGGAAATCGGGTGATAGAAGATGCTACACTGGTGGGGCTCCCAGGTAGCTCAGGTGGAAGTAGAGGCAGAGTCTTTAAGCTCGACGATAGAAAGTTGCAAAGAGATAGGCGAAGAGTCCAGTTCTTTAGCTGTTGACTTTGTATATCCGCCAGTCGATCCCAAGACCTGGATGAACGAGGGTTACACTTCTGTGAACCTCGCCAGACCCCAGATAGTGTGGGATTTTTGCACGTTTGCAGGAGAAAGAGGGATTGGAGAAGCACTTGAAATCATGAGCTTCCCGCACAAGTTCGAGGAAGTCTAGTCAGTTTGCTTTAACACACCTCGCGATGGTGTAACGAAGGGGAAGCAACGAGCTTATGGAGAGCTTGGGAGGCGCGAACAAGTTTGAAGTGAAGGACAGCTCTTCGTCGTTGCTGGAAGAATGGTGTGCTCGCCAGGTCGGTCATCGCCAGGTCCCATACAGAGTGGTTGAGGTGCTGGAGAATGGAGCTTATCGGCTGGAGACCCTTTATGGAGCACCTATCCCATGGACATGGAACGCTACACACTCAAGTTTCTACTTCAGTTAAGTTGTAAGGTAGATGCGTTCTTGCACTGTACACACACTCAATGTATATACTGTAAATAGTTGAGCATATCAGGGGGCACTCTTTTCCCTGATGAGGGTTTTTAACGAGGCCACCCAATAAGAAAGATTTCAGTATGTCAAGTGTGCACATGTTTCCCAGTTTCAAGTTCTGCTTGCCCCAGATGCAAGTGCAAGTGAGCGGTTGGAGCCTGCTCGCCCCAGGCGCGAGTACGGACCACTGACCTATATTCTCCTCACCCCAGGATTGAGTGCAGGTGGCTAAAGTTTGGGAACTCGGGAGTACTAGTAAAACCAAGAGAGGGAAAGGGAAGATTTCGAGAAACGTCCAAACCAGACCTAAAGGTCGATGACCTCGGGGCAAGCAAGAGGGGTCAACAAGAAAGTGTTGGAGATTCTGAGGGAGAAGCAACTCTATGCCAAGTTCTCCAAGTGCGAGTTCTGGCTTAAGGAAGTCAATTTCTTAGGACACGTGATATCTGCTCGGGGAATCTCAGTGGATCCAGCCAAGGTAGAGGCAGTGCTGCAGTGGGAACGTCCTAAGACAGTCACTGAGATAAGGAGCTTTGTGGGTTTGGCTGGCTACTATCGGAGGTTTATTGAGGACTTTTCCAAGGTAGTGGCTCCTTTAACACAGCTGACCCGCAAGGATCAACCTTTTGCTTGGACCGACCGATGTGAGCAGAGCTTCATGGAACTAAAGGAGAGGTTGACTAGTGCTCCAGTGCTGGTGATCCCAGAGGTAGGAAGACCTTTTGATGTCTACTGTGACGCTTCACATCAGGGATTGGGATGTGTTTTGATGCAAGAGAAAAGAGTGGTTGCATATGCTTCAAGGCAACTCAAGGTTCATGAGAGGAACTACCCTACTCATGATTTGGAGTTGGCGGCTGTGGTGTTTGCCTTGAAGATCTGGAGACACTATTTATATGGAGCTCGGTTCCAGGTGTTCAGTGACCATAAGAGTCTGAAATACCTGTTTGATCAGAAAGAACTAAACATGAGACAAAGAAGGTGGATGGAGTTTCTGAAGGACTACAATTTTCAACTCATGTATCATCCAGGGAAGGCCAATGTAGTGGCAGATGCTTTGAGTAGAAAATCAATACAAGTAGCCACCATGATGATGGAAGAGCAGAAACTGATCGAGCAGTTCAGAGACTTAAACCTTGGGGTAGAATTTCACGTAAATCACATTAGTTGTAGTAAGCTGGCTATAACTAATGGCTTCCTTAGAATGATAAAGGACAAGCAGTTGGAGGACCCTAGTCTGAAGCGTACTGTGGAGTCACTAGGGACCGACCAGGCTAGAGACTTTGGGATGGGCGATGATGGGATCTTGAGATTTAATGGCAGAATTTGCATACCTGCAAATGTAGAGTTGAAGAAGATGATCCTAGAGGAAGGTCACAAGAGTCGTCTTAGCCTACATCCAGGCATGAACAAGATGTACCATGACTTGAAGGAGTCATTTTGGTGGTCGGGCATGAAGAGAGACATCGCCCAGTATGTTACTACCTGCTTGACGTGTCAGAAGGCAAAGGTAGAGCATCAAAGACCTGGCGGGTTGTTACAGCAACTAGATATCCCTGAGTGGAAGTGGGACAGCATCGCCATGGATTTTTTTACCCATTTACCCAGATCGGTAAAGGGTCACGATGCAATCTGGGTCATCATTGATAGGCTGACAAAGAGTGCCCACTTTCTTCCAGTGAATTTGAAAATGCCCATGGCCAAGTTGGCACAGTTATACATCAAAGAAATAGTGAGGTTGCATGGAGTGCCTTCCAGCATTGTTTCAGATAGAGATCCCAGGTTCACTTCACGGTTTTGGCAGACTTTACAAGATTGCTTGGGGACTAAGTTGAGAATGAGCTCGGCATATCATCCTCAAACAGATGGTCAGTCAGAGAGAACGATCCAGTCCTTGGAAGATCTGCTGAGGACGTGTGTCTTGGATCAATTGGGAAGTTGGGATGAGGTGTTGCCGCTAGTGGAGTTTACCTATAATAACAGTTATCACGCCAGCATAGGGATAGTGCCATACGAAGCCTTGTATGGAAGGAAATGCAGAACTCCATTGTGCTGGTACCAGGAGGGCGAAACAGTATTGGTTGGACCAGAGATGATTCAGCAGACGACCGAGAAGGTGAAACAGATACAAAGCAGAATGAGAGCTTCTCAAAGTAGGTAGAAGTCCTATGCAGATCAGAGGAGAAAGCCTTTGGAGTTTGCTGCTGGAGACCATGTGTTCATGAGAGTAACACCAACCAAGGGTGTAGGACGGGCGATCAGATCAAAGAAGTTGTCCCCTAAGTTCGTGGGACCATATCAGATCTTAAGGAGGATTGGTCCAGTGGCTTATGAGATCGCCCTACCTCCCCATTTAGCGAATCTGCACAACGTCTTTCACGTATCACAGCTGAGAAAGTACATGGCAGACCCTAGTCATGTACTGGAAGTGGACGATGTGCAGATCAGGGATGACTTGTCCTTTGAAGCGAAACCAGTCAGGATTGACGATCGGCAAAGTAAACAGCTCAGAGGCAAGACCATCAACATGGTGAAAGTGGTGTGGGATGAGAGATCGGGTGATTCAACTTAGGAGTTAGAAGAACCCATGAGAGAAGCCTATCCATACCTCTTTTCCTTGTAATTCAATTTTCGAGGACGAAAATTTTGCTTGTTGGGGAGAATGTAAGGACCTGTAAAATTAAATTGGAATAAAAGGGTATATTTTAAATGAATTCTAAGTATGTTTTTATTTAAAATAAAAAGGAAGGAAAGTGTAGCTTAGAAGGTTATAAGATTTCCTGGTTAGTACATAATCGCCGGTCGCCTACCACACATGATCGCCAGGGCGCGAGGCATGTGGACGTCGCCAGGGCGCGAGAGGCATGCAGGCATCGCCAGGGCGTGAGGCATGTGGACGTCGCCAGGGCGCGAGACATGTGGACGTCGCCAGGGCGCGAGAGGCATGCAGGCATCACCAGGGCGCGAGAGGCATGCGGGCGTCGCCAGGGATAGACATCGGTCGTCTCCCAGAGAGAGACATCGGTCGTCTTCCAGGGAGAGACATCGGTCGTCTGCCAGGAGGAGACATCGGTGGATAGTCATCGCGCGAGCGGTCATCAGTGGAAGATTATCGCGCGATGTCGAGTTTCACACGAATAAAGTGGGACCCAGACTCCCAGCATGACACGTCCTGCACGCGCGCCACGTAGACAAAAAGGGTGGTTCAGAATAGTGACCTCAGAGTGTTAGCCTGCGCAGAGGCACGCGTGGTCGTACTGTTCAGGGAAGCGTACACGCAAACTTCCCTGCAGAGTGGGTGGTGGCAGCGGCTTTTGTGGACAAGTTGGTTTAAGATACAAAAACCCACTTCTGAGAGGAAAAAGAACGTTGCAGTGGTTCAAGAGTGAAAGAGTGAGCTCACCTTCATCCTTCTCTTTTCTCTCCTTCGCGCTGCGATTCAAGCATCCTCAAGCACCAGTGCGACAAGCGACGACTACCCTTAGAGCACCTGGGAGGTTCTCTGCAAGTTCTACAAACCAGACGCAAAAACAGAGCTAAGGCACCTTTAAGCTTCGGTGGGTTTTGGAGCTCTTAGTGTTTTGCGCAAGTCCAGGTAAGGGAAGCTAGCTTTATTTTCAATAAAAGTCGTAGATTTGCTGTTTCTGAAGTGAGGGCGACGTGGTCGCCGTTTTCATATTCTTTTTCATGATGTTCTGTTCTTATGTGTTTGGGCGACGTGATCGCCGGTTTTAAATACAGATTTCGAAATCCCCTGTTTTGGACGTGATCGCCGGTTTTGGCGTTGTTTTTCGAACTCCCCTGTTTTAGTGCTGTTTGAAAACTGTTTGAGATTTAAATGTGAAATACATGTGATATTTGAAAAGCTGAACCGTGGAATGAATGTTGATGTGACTGAATCGTTCATTCAGTGTTGTATGATGTATTGATTGTTGTGAATGTGGGATCAAGGCATAGTATTTTCAGGAAAGAAAATACCGTGTAAGATCGTGTGTAATGTGTATTGACTAGGGGCTTGTCTAGAAGGAGATATCCTGACTCTGCTGATATAATGGAATCACATAGACGAAGTTATTCAGTTGTGGAGAGTCGAAGGAGGTTCATATGAATGGGTGAGTCGTGTGAAAAAGAACGAGCTCGGCCTGGTATATGAATTAACCCTGTCATACCGGGAGAGTGATGATATTGAGACTATGTATGCGCATGGCTGTGTGGATTTCACAGCGACCCTGTGTGGATTTCACAGTGGTGTGGTATGACAGGTGCAGATCTCTGAGCCTGAGTCAACGCACGAGTCTTCCGAAAGTGGAGTCATGTGTCTATATCTTATGAATCAGTGGAAAGTCTGACGTGTGAACCATGAATATTGAAAGTAGCGAATAGACACTTGACGAGTTTGTGGAACATGGAAATGTTGATGGTTGAAATTGATCTGGATTATGAATGGCGTGAAGATTCATGTTTTCTATTGATTTAAAGTTTCATATTTAAGGTTTTTAAAACATCTAGCTTACCCTTTCATCTGGTATTGTGATTGTTTTCCAAAACCTGTGATGATCGTGTATTTTTGCACGGGAGCAGACGAGGTTGCAGGAAGTAGAGCTCATCAGTGAGTGGTCGCCGGAAGGAGATCGCCAATTTCTATTTCTGTTAGGCGATCACCCTTTTTCTGTTGTCTGATAGGAGATCGCCCTTTTCTGATGGGAGATCGCCCTTTTCTGATGGGAGATCGCCCTTTTCTGATACGAGATCGACTGTTTGTCTTTTGCTGTAATTTTGTTTACGTTTTTGGAAAATCTGACCGAGTATGTATTAAACTCCCTGTGAGGAGAAACTTCATTACATATATATAATTATGTTCACTTCAATATATTTGTTTACTTTTATTTTTATTATATAAAAATGAGAAGGATTTGGCGGGATGTTACAGCGTACACGTGGCAATCTCCAGCAGCTGGGATGGCTTGACGCTTCATGTTCTCTTTTATACGTTACTCCCTTACTCCCTACGCTACCTACTGTTTCATTCCCTGTTTCATTCCTTCATTTCAAAGCCTCTTCTCTTTGAACTGTTCTTCGAGCGCCTACCGGTCCTCTCAAATTTCAACCTTTCATCCCTTCATCAGACAAAGGTACATTTTTTCGGCCTCCTCTATTTTCGTTTTGTTACTAGGATGTTCTTTGTTTACCTGTAACTGCCTGGGATTGTTTTTTTATTCTCGTCTTCGTTTGCTTTGCCCTACCTTACTGTTTCGCTGCATTTTCCTGGAACGCACAATCCTTTCCCTTTTTCTGAGCTTATCTTTTTTGTCTACCCTTGTGTTTTAGTCTTCGAAATGGACCAGTCTTCCTCCTTCCATTCGGGGTTTGAATCGGACCTTCATCAATCTTCTGCGCGTCAAGTAGTTGTAGGGCTCCACTCAGATTACTATCAACTTCTGTACCCCTAGGCCCTGGAAGGGCTTCTCAAGGAATCCTCTGATTTCACTACCTCCGAGTTCATCGTCACCTACAGGAAGGCTGAGGTGCGAAGTAGAAGCAACCACGCCAATTGCGTCTTTGGGAAAGACAATGATAAGTATGTTGGGGTGGTTCCCTGCCCTGCAGGTGAACCCGTGTGCTGCGACGAGACCTCAGGGCAGGAGGCCCCCTTCTGCTTCATTTACTCCACCATCTTCAAAAGGGTCTGCCTTCGCTTACCCCTCAGTGGCTTCGAGAGGGCGTTGCTAACAGAGATGAATGTGGCCCCAGCCCAGCTTCACCCAAATGGCCGAGCCTTTGTGCGCGCCTACGCCATTCTCTACAACTACTTTGGGCACCTGCCCTCAGTAGACTCCTTCCTTTATTTTTTTGAAGCCAAGAGCCTCGGGAAGAACATCTGGGTCAGCCTAAACGGGGTTGCTGGGAGAGCACTCCTGACCCTCTTCCAACAATCTTACAAGGGATTTAAGGGTAAATTCCTGAAGATCCGCTGCCTCCCTACTGACCTTACCCTCCTGGACGGGTTCCCGCTCTACTGGGTGGAGAAGCCCAATCTGGCCAAACCCAGGGCCCTAACAGACTTCCACCTGCAAGATAAAGAGGTGTGTGAATTTCTGTCTATCCTCGAGGCAGTGTTCAACACCGCCAAACTCATCCAACATGAGTACCTGCCTAAGAACTTGCGGGGGTGCATAGGTAGGGCCTTAGGCCATCTTCTTTGCAACTCTTCTATTCCTCTTAACTACTTCTATTTGTGTAGTTTCTTCTGTTATACTTCTTACACTCACTGTCCTGACTTCATGTTTGTTGCAGAAATGACAATCGGGGCTGAGCAAAGAAACAGTTGGCCGCGCGCGCCCTGAAGAAGAAGAGTGGTGCTAGCTTGTCCCGCTCTGTCCAGGAGGAAGCCCCTCCTTCTATTGACGGCATGGCTCTTGAGGCCGCACCTCTGGCGGCCGTGACCACCGCAGAGAACACAACTCCTCCCCAGATCGTGGCTGCTGAGGTTGCTCCTTCAAACGACGAGGGAACCTGCTCCAGGCTGGTGTTCAAGCGAAGACGCACGCAACACCGTGGCGCTTCCCTCGTCTGGTTGAGAGGGAGAGGGTCCTCGAGCCCCCTTGGGCGTTTCCTCCTCCCCTGGTGTTGCCGTGGAGCAGGGAGAGAGCGTCCCGGTGGAAGGGCAGCTGAGCCCCCTACCTCCCTGGCGCCATTTCAGTAGTGCACCCTAAAATCCTCCCAAGAGATTGAGGAGGTGGAGAGCTTGGAGGTAGGGCCGCTGATGGACCAGGTGGCCCGGGGCTTTGGCAAGGCTCTTGGGAGTGCCAGCCTCCTCTTCACAAAAATGATGAAGGCACACCAGGAAGCCGAGCATCGTGCAGCGACTGCTATAGGGGCAGAACGTCACATCACGAGCCTCACCCTAGAGGTGGCTGAGTTGCGAAAGTCAGATAAAGATGTCAGGGACCTCCTGTCCTCTAAGTCTCAGGAGGCCTTGCGAGCCCACGCAAAGTGTAATGACTTTCGCATGGCCGTGGACGACCTAAAGTGATGGCCTTCACATGTTGAGCTCTCCTTGGATGTTGAATATGGTGCGGAAGCAATGGTTTAAATGAGCAAGACTGATCCGATCGGTCATCGGTAGTCGATGATGTCAGCAGCAGTTGACCACGTGGACCGTTCTCAAGGTGACCCGTGGTAGAAAAGAGCAAGTGAATCAGGGAGGAGACCGCTTAGAACGGTGATCAGTGGTCAGTTACCAAGTGGCCACCACCCCCAGAGTGGTGCCTAGATAAGCGCCTGGAAGCAGAGCGCGGAAAGTAATGAGGCCGCGCACGGTCGTCGGTGGAAGGTCATGAGGCACCGCACGGTCATCGGTGGAAGGTCATGAGGCACCGCACGGTCGTCGGGGGAAGGTAATGAGGCACCGCACGGTCATCGGTGGATAGTAATGGGGCACCGCTAGGTCGTTAGTGCATGCAGAGCTAGATCGGTCATCGGTGTTCTTGCCAACACGTGTTAAGCTGGGACCCAGGTTCCCAGCGAGAGCGTTACGCATGCACCTCGCATGATGCCCACTCAGAGGACGTGCGGTGAGACCATGCAAGCAGGATGCGCTTGGTGAGTGTGCTTAGAACAGCCACACCCGGTGCTCTCCTGGGAGCATGCACCCACTCAGAGGATGTACGGCGAGACCATGTAGGCAGGATGCGCTTGGTGAGTGTGCTCAGACCAGCCACACCTTGGGCTCTCCTGGGAGCATGCGGCTCACTCAGAGAGAAGAAACGCGCTAAGATTACTCCGCAAGAGGATAACTTAGCCGCACAGAGAAAAGCGCAGAAGCCCTTGAGATGTGACACGTGTACGGTTAGATGTCAGCTGCATGCCTCCACGTGTCACCATCTGAGAGAGAGGCGCGGCCCAGTATAAAGGTACTCCACCTCATGTAAGGTAAGGGGATTATGAGAGATTCTTACACAGAATTACACTTCTTAAAGTTTTTACACTACACCCAGTTTCTGAGTCATTGTGGGGACGTTTATACACGTTGCACAGTGATAACAGAATTGAGTGACACAGAGAGAGAAAGTGGATCTGAGCACACACGAGTCTCACAGAGAGATTCAGTGAGAGTTTTTGGTGTTCCTGTTGCCTGACTTAAGCGTCGAAGCTACAACGGCCGCTAGAGGCGCCGTCTGTGTGTTTTGCAGGCAGCGTTTGGAGCTCCGGTGGTGGTTCTTGGAGCGTTCCTGCAGAATAGAGGGCTAGACGAAGGAGTGACGAGGCACATCCTCCACGTTCAAGTTCGCGGCAGGATCATTTGGCGCCCACCGTGGGGCTCGTGTGAATCTTGTTCCCATCCACGTCGTAGTTCTTGAAGTTTCTTAAAGTTCTTGCAGTTTCTTGAAGCGTTCGTCGAAGTTCTTGAGAAGATGAGTAGGAGAACTAGACAAACCATACCTGCGCCACCTGCAGAAGAAGGAGGTGTTACCATGGCGCAGGTCATGGAGATGATGCGCGCGCTGTAGGATAATGTCGCGGCATCGAGAGCGGAGCAGGAGAAGATGCGTGCAGAGCTGACTGTATCGCATGGCAGAAATAAGGAGTTGAACCGCATAAACGAAGAATTGCGTAGGGAGTTGCAAGCGCAGAGGGAGCGCGTAGTCGAAGATAGGACGTCGATGCCGCCATCGCCTCCTAGAGCATTCCCTATGCCTTTCTCCCCCGAAATCATGAACACAGTGGTGCCTCCTAACCTAGTGGAGGTGAAGGCGTCGTTCACGGGGGCGGAAGATCCAGAGGCACATCTGACAGCCTTCCACACTCAGATGATGCTGTCTGGAGGTTCAGATGCTGTGTACTACAAGATGTTTATGAGCACGCTGAGCGGAGTAGCTATGGAGTGGTTCGTGAGCCTGCCAGAGGGCCACATCACCTCTTTCCATCAGTTTTCGAAGCTATTCACGGAGCAGTACATCGTCAACAGAGCGCCACCAGTGGTGTCTTATGATCTGTTCGACGTGCGCCAGTATCAGGGGGAGTCGCTAAAGGACTTCCTCAACCGTTTCGGTGCGCAGGTGGTGAGGTTGCCCTGCAAGGACGAGAGCATGCTAGTGCATGCATTCAAGAAAGGCGTACTGCCTGGCCTTTTCAGTGAATCGCTCATCAGGAGCCACCCTGCCACCTTTGCTGAGATTCGGCGACGCGCGGTGGCGCACATAGTAGCAGAGACAGAGGTCTCTGAGAAGAGAGGCAGTGCTGCACCATCGAAGCCGTGCGGAGGTCAGGGGAAGCAGCAACAGCAGGTGCGGGTGTATGAAGCCAAGGAAGGGAAGAAGGCGCAGGGAAGGCCTTGTCCCTATGCACCCAGGAAGGACCAGACCAGGGGGCGTGCAAGGGAGAACGACGCACCCCCTAGGTATGATTTCATGGTGGAGTTGGTGGAGCTGATCGCCATCCCTACCGTGGCTGCAAGACTCCGAGTACCAGAGAAAATTGACAAGGTACTTGGAGGGAGGAAGGACGAGTGGTGTGAGTTCCATCAGGCTTATGGACACACGCTCCGCACCTGCCTGGCATTGGGGCATCAACTTGTTGAGTTGGTGAAGACAGGATTCCTGACCGATTACCTGCGGGAGGCGCAAGGTGATCACACTTCGGGGTCTCAGACAGGCGATCAGCAAAACGAAATCCCTGTGCATGGGGACGTGAGGTGATGGAGGATGCAACGCTGGGGGGCTCCCAAGTAGCTCAGGAGGAAGCTCCTCGTGAATGAGGCGTCGCCAGGGCGGTCATCGCCTATGAGAGGAAGGGGTCCATACAGAGTGGTTGAGGCGTTGGAGAATGGAGCTTATCGGCTGGAGACTCTGGATGGAGCAACTATCCCCAGGATGTGGAACACTGCACACTTAAGTTTCTACTTCAGTTAAGTTGTAAAGTAGATGCGTTCTCGCGCTGTACACACCTTCAGTATATCTACTGTAAACAGTTGAGCAGATCAGGGGGCACTTTTTTAACAAGGCCACCCAATAAAAAAGATTTCAGTACGTAAAGTGTGCAAGTGTTTCCCAGTTTAAAGTTCTCCTTGCCCCAGAGGCAAGTACAGGTGATCGGTGGTCAGTTACCGAATGGCCACCACTCACAGATCAGTGCCTAGAGAACCGCCTGGGTGTAGAGTGCGATCTCACGTCGGTGCATGCAGGCCGCGAGCACTCGGTCGGTGCAATGTCATCGGGGTCTTGCCAACACGTGTTAAGCTGGGACCCAGGCTCCTAGCGAGAGCGTTACGCATGCACCTCGCATGATTCCAGAAGCAGAGGACTCGGTCGGTGCATGCAGACCAAGATGGGCCGTCAGTGCATGTAGAGCGCGAGCACTCGGTCGGGGCATGGTCATCGGGGTCTTGCCAACACGTGTTTAGCTGGGACCCAAGCTCCCAGCGAGAGCGTTATGCATGCACCTCGCATGATTCCATACCAGAAGAAGAAGAGTTGCCCACTCAAAAGGCGTGCGGTGAGATCATGCAGGCAGGATGCGCCTGGTAAGTGCGCTTAAACAGCCACACCTGGTGCTCTCCTGGGAGCATGCACCCACTCAGAAGGCGTGCGGTGAGACCATGCAGGCAGGATGCGCCTGGTGAGTGCACTTAGACAGCCACACCTGGTGCTCTCCTGGGAGCATGCACCCATTAAGAGAAGAAAGTCCTCTCCCTCAACTTTGTACAGCGAGGCAGAGGCGAGAGAATAGCCCTCTCCCTCGACTTTGTACAGCGAGGCAGAGGCGCGAGAGAAAAGATCTCACCTCGACTTTTGATCCGGTCGGTCATCAGTAGTTGATGACGTCAGCAGCCGTTGACCACGTGGACCATGCACAGGGTGGCACGTGGTAGAAAGAGCAAGTGAATCAGGGAGGAGATCACCTAGAACGGTGATCGGTAGTCAGATACCAAGTGGCCACCACTCCCAGTTTAGAGCATAGATAAGCGCCTGGAACAACCGCACGGACGTCGGTGGATAGTCATGAGGCACCGCACGGACGTCGGTGGATAGTCATGAGGCACCGCACGGACGTTGGTGGATAGTCATGAGGCACCGCCCGGTCATCGGTGGAAGTTATGAGGCACCGATCGGGTGTGACTGCATGAAGAGCGCGATCGGGCGTTAAGAGGGAGATCGGTCGTAAGTGCATGCAGAGGGCGATCGGTCATCGGGGTTCCCAGCGAGAACGCTGCACATGCACCTTGCATGATGCCCACTCAGAGGACGTGTGGCGAGGCCATGCAGGCAGGATGCGCCTGGCGCTCTCCTGGGAGCATGCGGCCCGCACAGAGAGAAGCGCAGAAGCCCTCCAGGTGTGACGCGTGTACGGTAGATTCCAGCTGGTGCCTCCATGTGTCACCATCTGGGAGAGAGGCGCGGCTCAGGTATAAAGCACTCCACGTCATGTAAGGTAAGGGGATTCTTTCCGGATTGCAAGTTTACACATGCTCACTACACTGAGTTTCTGAGTCACTGTGGGAGCGTTCTTACACGTGACACAGTGATAACAGAAAACAGTTATAGAGAGAGAAAGTGGATCTGAGAGCACACACGAGTCTCACAGAGAGATTCAATGATAGATTTGGTGTTCCTGTTGCCTGACTTGAGCGTCGGAGCTACAACGGCCGCCAGAGGCGCTGTCTGTGTGTTTTGCAGGCAGCGTTTGGAGCTCCGGTGGTGGTTCTTGGAGCATTCCTGTAGAACAGAGGGCTAGACGAAGGAGTGACGAGGCAATCCTCCACGTTCGAGTCAAGCGGCAGGATCATTGGCGCCCACCGTGGGGCCCGTGTGAATTTTGTTCCCATCCACGTCGCAGTTCTTGAAGTTTCTTGAGGTTTCTTGAAGTTTCTTGATCATTTCGTCGAAGTGTAGAGGAGATGAGTAGAAGAACCAGACGAACCTCACCTACGCCACCTGCTGAAGAAGGTGCTGTTACCATGGCGCAAGTCATGGAGATGATGCGCGCGCTGCAAGATAGTGTCGCGGCATAAAGAGTTGAGCAAGAGAGGATGCGTGCAGAGCTGACTGCATCGCAGAGAAGAAACGAAGAGTTGAACCGTATGAATGAAGAGTTGCGTAGGGAAATGCAGGCGCAGAAGGAGCGCGCAGTTGAAGAGAGGACGTCGACGCCACCGTCGCCTCCGAGAGCATTCCCTATGCCTTTCTCCCCCGAAATCATGAACACGGTGGTGCCTCCCAATCTGGTGGGACTGAAAGCGTCGTTCACGGGGGTGGAAGATCCAGAAGCACACCTGACAGCCTTCCACACTCAGATGATGCTGACTGGAGGTTCAGATGCTGTGTACTGCAAGATGTTCATGAGCACGCTGAGCGGAGTGGCTATGGAGTGGTTCGTGAGCCTGCCAGAGGGCCACGTCACTTCCTTCCATCAGTTTACGAAGCTGTTCACGGAGCAGTACATCATCAACCGACCGGCGCCAGTGGTGTCCTACGACCTGTTTGACGTGCGCCAGTATCAGGGGGAGCCGTTGAAGGACTACCTCAATCGCTTTGGGGCGCAGGTGGTGAGATTGCCCAGCAAGGACGAGGACATGCTGGTGCATGCGTTCAAGAGAGGTGTCCTCTCTTGTCCTTTCAGTGAATCGCTCATCAGAAGCCACTCTGCCACCTTCACCGAGATACGGCGACGCGCGGTGGCACACATAGTAGCAGAGACAGAGGTCTCTCAGAAGAGAGGAAGTGCTGCACCGTCGAAGCCACGTGGAGGTCAGGGAAATCAGCAGCAACAGGCGTGGGTGCATGAGACCAATAAAGGGAGGAAGGAGCAGGGAAGGTCTCGCCCTTGTGCACCCAGGAAGGACCAGACCAGGGGGCGTGCAAGCAACGCACCCCCCAGGTATGATTTCATGATAAGTTTGGCGGAGCTGATCGCCATCCCTGCTGTGGCAGCAAGACTCCATGTGCCAGAGAAAACCGACAGGGTACTTGGAGGGAGGAAGGATGAGTGGTGTGAATTCCATCAAGCTTATGGACATACACTCCGTACCTGCCTGGCGTTGGGGTGTCAGCTTGCTGAGTTGGTAAAGACAGGGTTCCTGACCGATTACCTGCAGAAGACACAAGGTGATCGCGCTTCGGGGTCCCAGGCAGGCGACCAGCAACATGAACTCCCTGTGTTTGGGGAGGTGAGGTGATGGAAGAGGCTACACTGGGGGGGCTCCCAGAGCTGAAGCGGAAGGCATGATCGCCCCACGTGTGTGCATCGCCAGGGCGGTCATCGCCGGTTAAAGGAGACCCCATCCAGAGTGGTTGAGAAGTTGGAGAATGGAGCTTGTCGGCTGGTGACTCTGGACGGAACGGCTATTCCCAGAACCCAGGATGCTACACGCTTGTTTCCTACTCTGGTTAAGTTGTAAAGTAGTTGCGCTATCGCGTTGTACACACACTTAGTGTATTAAATAGTTGAGCAGATCAGGGGGCACTCTTTTTAACAATGCCACCCAATAAAAGATTTTCAGTACATAAAGTGTGCGAGTGTTCCCAGTTTAAAGTTCTCCCTGCTCCAGGTGCAAGTCCAGGTGATCGGTGGTCAGTTACCGAGTGGCCACCACCCGCAGATCAGCCCTTAGATAAGCGCTTGGATGTAGAGCGCGATCAACAATCAGTGCATGCAGACCGCGATCAGCCGTCGGTGCATGTAGGGAGTGAGCACTCGGTCGGTGCATGGTCATCGGGGTCTTACTAAGACGTGTTAAGCTGGGACCCAAGTTCCTAGCGAGAGCGTTAAGCACGCACCTCGCATGATTCCAGAGACGAGCTCCTCGCCGGTCAGGACGTGCGGAGAACGCGCGATGAGGCAATGCAGGCAGGGCGCGCCTGGTGTGTGCGCTTAGACAGCCACGCCTGGCACTCCCCTAGGAGCGCGCACCCACGAGAAAGTCCTCCCTCGACTTTGTACAGCGAGGTGCAGGCGAGAGAAAGTCCTCTTCCTCTGCTTTATACAGCAAGGTTGAGGCAAGAGAAAGTCCTCTTCCTCTGCTTTATACAGCAAGGTTGAGGCAAGAGAAAGTCCTCTTCCTTTGCTTGTTACAGCAAGGTTGAGGCAACAGAGAAAGTCCTCACCTCGACTTTGTACAACGAGGCTGAGGCAAGAGAAAGTCCTCTTCCTCTGCTTTATACAGCAAGGTTGACGCAAGAGAAAGTTCTCTTCCTTTGCTTTTTACAGCAAGGTTGAGGCAACAGAGGAAGTCCTCCTTGCCTTTGAGCAAGTGCAGGCAACAGAGGAAGTCCTCCTTGCCCTTGAGCAAGTGTAGGCAACAGAGGAAGTCCTCCTTGCCTTTGAGCAAGTGCAGGCAAGAACAGAGGAAGTCCTCCTTGCCTTTGAGCAAGTGCAGGCAACAGAGGAAGTCCTCCTTGCCTTTGAGCAAGTGCAGGCAACACAGGAAGTCCTCCTTGCCTTTGAGCAAGTGCAGGCAACAGAGGAAGTCCTCCTTGCCTTTGAGCAAGTGCAGGCGAGAACAGAGGAAGTCCTCCTTGCCTTTGAGCAAGTGCAGGCAACAGAGGAAGCCCTCCTTGCCTTTGAGCAAGTGCAGGCAATAGAGGAAGTCCTCCTTGCCTTTGAGCAAGTGCAGGCGAGAACAGACGAAGTCCTCCTTGCCTTTGAGCAAGTGCAGGCAACAGAGAAAGTCCTCCCTCGACTTTGTACAGCGAGGTGCAGGCGAGTGAAAGTCCTCACCTCGACTTTGTACAGCGAGGCTGAGGCAAGAGAGAAAGTCCTCTTCCTCTGCTTTTTACAGCAAGGTTGAGGCAAGAAGAAAAGTCCTTCTCCTTCGCTTCTAAGGTTGAGGCAACAGAGAAAGTCCTAACCTCGACTTTGTACAGCGAGGCTGAGGCATGAGGAAAAGTCCTCTTCCTCTGCTTTTCACAGCAAGGTTGAGGCGAGAGAAAAGTCCTCTTCCTCTGCATCTTACAGCAAGGTTGAGGCAAGAGAACCAAGTCCTCTTCCTCTGCTTCTTACAGCAAGGTTGAGGCAAGAGAATCAAGTCCTCTTCCTCTGCTTTTCACAGCAAGGTTGAGGCGAGAGAAAAGTCCTCTTCCTCTGCTTTTCACAGCAAGGTTGAGGCGAGAGAAAAGTCCTTTTGCTCTGCTTCTTACAGCAAGGTGGAGGCAAGAGAACCAAGTCCTCACCTCGACTTTGTACAGCGAGGCTGAGGTGAGAGAAGTAAGACCTCACCCACGATTTCGTACAGCGAGGTTGAGGCAAGAGGGGTCATCGAGAAGCACTTTTCTTCCCCAAAACACAGGCGTCATAGTTGGTGTTCAGGCCCTCTATGCACTCAGCGCTGGTGTGGCAGAGAAGTGTAGCGAAGCCAGAAGCGCGATGACTGATCGGTGGTGCACTAACATGCTAGTCGGTGGTCGGTGGTAGAAGCAAGTTCTGCTGCGTGAAGCCGAAGCGTTTAGGCCCCGTTAAGTCAGTCATCCAGCACGAAGTTATGTTGAAGGCAATGCTAAGGTAACAGTTAGCCGCGATCAAGTCAGAAGCCAAGTTTGAGGGGTTGCAGTGAGATCGCGCTAAAGCCTAAGCTAGTTAACAGTTAGTCACATGCAGAAAGTTAAAGAGAAGAAACGCAGCGAACCCTAGCGCGGTTGAGAAGAAGAAAACAGAAAAGGTTAATCTCTAGATGATCCAGAGGGATGCGCACGCTTCTGTTGAATGAAGGAAACGGTAGCGACACTCAGTGGGGGCCATTAATGCGTCCATGTGTCGAGAGATAAAGTATGGAAACCGTGACGCCGAGGAGCAGATACGTGAGCAGCACGTGGCGTGGCCCCACTTGCCACGTGGACCGAGGGCGCGACCACTTAGTCTCTTCACTGAGAACAAGTTCACAGCTCGAGACTGGAGGGCTTGTGATCCAGTCGGTCATCAGTAGTTGATGACGTCAGCAGCCGTTGACCACGTGGACCATGCACAGGGTGGCACGTGGTAGAAAGAGCAAGTGAATCAGGGAGGAGATCACCTAGAACGGTGATCGGTAGTCAGATACCAAGTGGCCACCACTCCCAGTTTAGAGCATAGATAAGCGCCTGGAAGCACCGCACGGACGTCGGTGGATAGTCATGAGACACCGTACGGACGTTGGTGGATAGTCATGAGGCACCGCAGGGACGTCGGTGGATAGTCATGAGGCACCGCACGGACGTCGGTGGATAGTCATGAGGTACCGCCCGGTCATCGGTGGAAGTTATGAGGCACCGATCGGGTGTGACTGCATGAAGAGCGCGATCGGGCATTAAGAGGGAGATCGGTTGTAAGTGCATGCAGAGGGCGATCGGTCATCGGGGTTCCCAGCGAGAACGCTGCGCATGCACCTCGCATGATGCCCACTCAGAGGACGTGCGGCGAGGCCATGCAGGCAGGATGCGCCTGGCGCTCTCCTGGGAGCATGCGGCCCGCACAGAGAGAAGCGCAGAAGCCCTCCAGGTGTGACGCGTGTACGGTAGATTCCAACTGGTGCCTCCACGTGTCACCATTTGGGAGAGAGGCGCGGCTCAGGTATAAAGCACTCCACGTCATGTAAGGTAAGGGGAATCTTTCCAGATTGCAAGTTTACACATGCTCACTACACTGAGTTTCTGAGTCACTGTGGGAGCATTCTTACACGTGGCACAGTGATAACAGAAAACAGTTATAGAGAGAAAGTGGATCTGAGAGCACACACGAGTCTCACAGAGAGATTCAGTGATAGATTTGGTGTTCCTGTTGCCTGACTTGAGCGTCGGAGCTACAACGGCCGCCAAAGGCGCCGTCTGTGTGTTTTGCAGGCAGCGTTTGGAGCTCCGGTGGTGGTTCTTGGAGCGTTCCTGCAAAATAGAGGGCTAGACGAAGGAGTGACGAGGCAATCCTCCACGTTCGAGTCAAGCGGCGTGATCAACTTTGTACAGTGAGGCTGAGGCGAGATAAGAAAGTCCTCACCTCGACTTTGTACAGCAAGGTGGAGGCGAGATGAGGAAGTCCTCTCCCTCGACTTTGTACAGCGAGGCAGAGGTGAGAAATGTAAGGACCTAGAAAATTTTATTGGAATGAAAGTGATATATTTTAAGTGAATTCTAAGTATGTTTTTATTTAAAATAAAAAGGAAGGAAAGTGTAGCTTAGAGGTCTACAAGATCGCCGTTGTTGAAGACAGAGGCGACCTCCGACTTCTCTGGTACATGATCGCCAATCGCCTATGGTGCACATGATCGCCAATCGCCTATGGTGTACATGATCGCCGAAAGTGCACTTAGTATGTGGTCAAGATTCTGGATCAACCATAGTGGGTTCCAAAAACCACGCGTATCAAGGTGTGGGTTAAGCCTTAGATACGCTGTGCATGCGAAGCTCCATGCTTGAGCATAAGAAATCGTCCTTAGTGTTGCATGCATGGGCGCACGAGGAGTAGTGCTGATCTATTCTTGGAAATGTGAAGCTACCGACGTCACCAAGTCATGTGGAGGTGATACCTTGGATGTAACATAGTGGGATGAAGAACCTTCAGCAAGGCGTGGCGATGTGTCATCAGTCATCACCAGGGCGAGAGACATGCGGGCATCGCCAGGGCGAGAGACATGCGGGCATCGCTAGGGCGAGAGACATGCGGGCATCGCCAGGACGAGAGACATGCGGGCTTCGCCAAGGCGAGAGACATGCGGTCATCGCCAGGGATAGACATCGGTCGTCTTCCAGAGAGAGACATCGGTCGTCCGCCAGGATGAGTCATCGGTGGAAGGTTATCGCGCGATGTCATGTTTCACACAGATAAGGTGGGACCCAGGCTCCCAGCATGAGACGTCCTGCAAGCGCGACACGTAGACAAAAAAGGGTGTTTCAAAATAGTTGGCATCAGAGAGTTGGTATGCGCAGAGACACACGTGGCCATACTGTTCAAGGAAGTGTGCACGCAAGCTTTCCTGCAGAGTGGGTAGTGGCAGCGGCAATTGTGGACAAGTTGGTTTAGATTCAAAAACTCACTTCTGAGAGGCAAAGAACGTTGCTGTGGTTCAAGAGTGACAGAGTGAGTTTACCTTCATCCTTCTCTTTTCTCTCCTTCGCGCTGTGATTCAGGCATCCTCAAGCACCAGTACGACAAGCGACGACTGCCCTTGGACTCCTGGGAAGTTCTCTGCAAGTTCTCCAAACCAGACGCTAAAATAGAGTTAAGGCATCTTTAAGCTTCGGTGGGTTTTGGAGCTCTTGGTGTTTTTGCGCAAGTTCAGGTAAGGGAAGCTAGCATTTTCGTTTATAAAAACTTTAGGCGAGTAGGTTCTGAAGTGAGGGCGACGTGGTCACCGGTTTCATATTCTTTTTCACGATGCTCTGTTTTTATGTGTGGGGCGACGTCTTCGCCGGTTTTAATGTTGATTTCGAACTTCCCTGTTTTAGTGTCATTTGAAACTGTTTGAGATTGAAATGCGAAATGCATGTGATATTCAAAAATTTGAACCGTGGAATGATTGTTGCTATGATTGGAATCGTTCATTTAAGTGTTGTATGATGTGTTGAATGTTGTGAATGTGGAATCAAGGTATAGTATTTTCAGGAAAGAAAATACCGTGTAAGAGTGTTGTAGAATGTGCATTGATCGGTGATTTCTATAATGAGATATCCTGACTCTCCTGATATAATGGAATCATATAGATGAAGTTATTCAGGCGTTGAGAGTCGATGGAGGTTCATATGTATGGGTAAGTGGTTTGAAAAATGACGACTTGACCTGTTGTATGGATTCACCCTGTCATACTAGGAGAGTGATGAGATTGAGATTGAGATTATGTTGATGCGCATAGCTGTGGGAACTTTACAGCAATGTAGTATGACAGGTGCAGATCTCTGAGTCTAGTCAATGCACGTGTCTTCCGGAAGTAGTGTCAAGTGTCTATGTGTGATGAGTCAGTGGAAGTCTAACGTGAGAAATGAGAAATATTGAAATTTGATAGACACTTGATGGAATTATGTGAATTGAACAACTCTTGAGGAAATTGTGAAATATGTGATTACTTGATGGTCATGTGAAGGGAATGAGAAAGTTGATGGTTTTTACGTGGGTGTCTTAAATTTGTTTTATCTTGATTTTAAAGTTTCATATCTAAATTCTCTTTAAAATATCTAGCTTACCCTGCGTTTTTGTTTTGTGGATGTTTTCTTAAACCTGTGATGATCGTGTATAATTTACACGGGAGCAGATGATGTGGCAGGAAGTAGAGCTCCTCAGTGAGTGGTCGCCGGAAGGAGATCGCCTGTTTTCTGTTTCTGTTAGGAGATCGCCTGTTTTTCTATTTTGCTGTATTTTGTTTAAGTTTGGAAACTGACAGGATATGTATTAAACTCCCTGTGAGGAGAAATTTCATTACATATATATATATATATGTTCACTTCGATATTATTGTTTTACCTTTATTTCACTATATAAATATGAAAAGGATTTGGCGGGATGTTACATTAATGGTATCAGAGCAGTTCGTCCTTAGGATGACTTGAGGAGAGTGGGTTCATTGTGTTTCTTCTACTAGTGGAGTCTTAATCAAAGCTATAGTGAAAGGTTTTCAAATGTTTTCTGATTGAAATCTTGTTTGTGCTTTAGTAGATATAGGCTCTAAATGAAAAATTTTGGTATTAAGAGTGAAAGGATCTTGATAAAGTAGTGAGGGTGCACACTCATAACTGAATCGAGATGTTCTTAATCTTAATTCTAAAAGTTTGATGTTGAGCATATATCCACTTCTGGTGTGTTTTATCCCAATTATTAAGTGTGGTGATATTTGATTGGTAGTTTGTACCCATGACTGTTCAGTGTTATGCTTTCTATTTTTGAGCATTATGATTTTGTTGATGAACTCAAATTCTTAATGACTTTGAGATGCTGACCTTTGTAAGGTCTAGATGTTACCTTCTGAATGAATTGATTTCTTATCGATCTCATTCCTGTAATTGTAGGGAATATAGAAACCAATAGTTTCAAAATCTGAAACGAAGAAAGATGGCACGTAGACCTCCTACCCCTCCCCAACCTTCTTCGGAAATGAGCCAGATTGCCAAGGCTATTGAGATGATGGCAACTGCCATCCAACAACAGAATGCAGCAATGGCTCAGAATCATCAAGCTGCAATGCACCATTGGGAAACTGCTCGGTCGGCTGAAACAGCTTCCCACGTCGGTCAGCCTCAGGAACAGATGGGACTGACGGAGTTCATGAGGCACAACCCACCCAAGTTCAGTGGGAATGCTACCCCTGATCAAGCAGATCAGTGGGTCAGAGAGTTGGAGAAAATCTTTAGGGCGACCTCCTGCCCTGAAGAGAAGAAATTGGTATTCGCCACCTATCTGCTATCTGGAGAAGCCGAGTTCTGGTGGATGGGAGCTCAGCAGATGATGGAAGCCAGAGCTGATGTTTTAGACTGGGAGAGCTTCAGGGTGAGATTTCTGGAAAAATACTTCCCAGATAGTGCAAAGTTTGCGAAGGAAGCAGAATTCCTCAGATTGGAGCAGGGGGAGATGTTAGTGAATGCTTATGCTGCTCGGTTTGAGTACCTCGCCCGATTCTATACCCAGGCGACCTCTGAGGCTTGAAGGTGTAGGAAGTTTGAAGAGGGACTGAAGAGGACCATAGCCCCTATGTGCATCAGGGAATTTCACGCCTTAGTAGAGAAGGCGAAGATCGTGGAGACTCTGGAAAAGGGTGATTCTCGGGTGATCAGTTCACACCCAGGGGGTTCTTCCAGTGGGAAGGCCAAGGTGCAGCACCCACAAAGCAAGCCCTATGTGAGACCTCCACCACATCGGGCAGGAGCAGCGTCATCCCAGTTTCAGCAGCAACAACCTTGGAAACCCAAATGTTTCCATTGTGGTGGACCACACACGCCCAATGTGTGCCCCAAGAAGGCTTCGGAGAGAAGGTGTTTTGCATGTCAAAAGACGGGACACATTGCTAGAGATTGTCCTACCCAGAATAGGATGACTCAACCCAGTGGTTCCCAACAGTTGAGGAATGGAGGCAGTAGGCCTCAAGCAGCAGGGAGAGTGTTTGCCATGACAGGAGCAGAGGCGTCTCAGTCAGGTAACCTAGTGCAAGGTGTTTGTTTTATAGCTGGTAGAGGTGTAAAAGCCTTGTTTGATTCTGGAGCGACACACTCCTTTGTGTCAAGCCTGTGTGTAGCCGAGTTGGGCCTTCTAGTGAAGGAGTTACCGTTTGAACTGTTGGTCTCTACACCTGCGTCAGGACAGGTGTTGACCTCTACAGTTTGCCCTGAATGTCCAGTGATAGTAGAGGGACACAGGTTCAAAGTAAACTTGATCTACCTACCTCTTCAGGACCTGGATGTTATCCTGGGAATGGATTGGCTATCTGCCAATCACGTTCTCATAGACTGCGGTAGTCAGAAAATAGCGTTTCCAGACCTCCAAGAGTCAGATGTGATATCTACTCAGCATGGGTGGTCGGAGTTGGAAAAAGGGGCGAGGTGCTTCGTGATCCTAGCTCGGTTGGAAGTGAAGAATGAAGAGGACGTAAGCAGGATACATGTGGTGAAAGATTTCATGGATGTATTTCCAGAAGAAATACCTGGATTACCTCCTAAGAGAGAAGTGGAATTCTCTATTGATTTGGTACCTGGAGCTGGACCAGTGTCAATGGCACCTTACAGGATGGCTCCAGCCGAGTTGGTAGAATTAAAGAAGCAAGTGGAAGAGTTGTTGGAGAAACAATTCATCAGACCCAGTGTATCTCCATGGGGGGCTCCAGTGCTCCTAGTTAAGAAAAAGGATGGAGGGTCTCGGTTGTGTATAGATTACAGGCAGTTGAACAAGTTGACCATCAAGAACAAGTACCCCCTACCTAGAATTGATGATTTGATGGATCACTTACATGGGGCCTCGGT
Source organism: Phaseolus lunatus (assembly GCA_013389735.1). Lineage (NCBI taxonomy): Eukaryota > Viridiplantae > Streptophyta > Magnoliopsida > Fabales > Fabaceae > Phaseolus > Phaseolus lunatus. The sequence goes on along the minus strand of CM023861.1, from coordinate 19,018,626 downwards.
GTTCTCAAAGATTGATCTGAGATCGGGGTACCACCAAATTTTGGTAAAAGCTGAAGATGTTCAAAAGACAGCATTTAGGTCTCGTTATGGGCACTATGAGTATGTGGTGATGCCGTTTGGAGTAACAAACGCTCCAGCTCTGTTCATGGATTTCATGAATAGAATTTTTCGCCCTTTCTTGGATAAGTTTGTGGTAGTCTTCATAGACGACATACTCATTTATTCAAGGACCGAGGAAGAACATGAAGAACATCTGAAGACAGTATTGGAGATCCTGAGGGTGAAGCAATTATATGCCAAGTTCTCTAAGTGTGAGTTCTAGTTGAAGGAAGTCAACTTCTTAGGACATGTAATATCTGCCCAAGGGATCTCGGTGGATCCAGCCAAAGTGGAGGCAGTGCTTCAGTGGGAACGTCCTAAGACAGTTACTGAGATAAGGAGTTTTGGGGGTTTAGCAGGCTACTATCGGAGGTTCATTGAAGATTTTTCCAATGTAGTAGCTCCTTTGACTCAGTTAACTCGCAAAGATCAACCTTTTGCTTGGACTGAAAAGTGTGAGCAGAGTTTCATGGGGTTGAAGAAGAGGTTGACTAGCGCCCCAATGTTAGTGATCCCGGATGTGGGAAATCCTTTTGATGTTTACTGTGATGCTTCACATCAAGGTTTGGGATGTGTGTTGATGCAAGAGAAAAGAGTGGTTGCATATGCTTCAAGGCAACTCAAAGTTCACGAGAGGAACTATCCTACCCATGACTTAGAGTTGGCGGCTGTGGTGTTTGCCTTGAAGATTTGGAGGCATTATTTGTATGGAGCTCGGTTTCAGGTGTTTAGTGACCACAAAAGCCTGAAATATCTGTTTGATCAGAAGGAGTTAAATATGAGACAAAGAAGATGGATGGAGTTCCTAAAAGATTATGACTTCGAACTGATATATCATCCAGGGAAGGCCAATGTAGTGGCAGATGCCTTGAGTAGGAAATCAATACAAGTATCAACCATGATGATTGAAGAGCAGAAATTGATTGAGCAGTTTAGAGATTTAAACTTTGGAGTGGAATTTCATGTAAATCACATTAGTTGTAGTAAGCTGGCTATAACTAATGACTTCCTTGGAGTGATAAAGGATAAGCAGTTGGAGGACCTTAGTCTGAAGCGTACTGTAAAGTCACTAGGGACCGACTAGGCTAAAGACTTTGTGATGGGCGATGATGGGATCTTGAGATTTAATGGCAGAATTTGCATACCTGCAAATGAAGAGTTGAAGAAGATGATCCTAGAGGAAGGTCACCGGAGTCGCCTTAGCCTACATCCAGGCATGAACAAGATGTACCATGACTTGAAGGAGTCATTTTGGTGGTCGGGCATGAAGAGAGACATCGCCCAGTATGTTACTACCTGCTTGACGTGTCAGAAGGCAAAAGTAGAGCATCAAAGACCTGGCGGTTTGTTACAGCAATTGGATATCCCTGAATGGAAATGGGACAGCATCGCCATGGATTTTGTTACCCATTTACCCAGATCGGTAAAGGGTCATGATGCAATCTGGGTCATCATTGATCGGCTGACGAAGAGTGCTCACTTTCTTCCGGTGAATATGAGGATGCCTATGGCCAAATTGGCACAGTTGTACATCAGAGAAATTGTGAGGTTGCATGGAGTGCCTTCCAGCATTGTTTCGGATAGAGATCCCAGGTTCACTTCACGGTTTTGGCAGACCTTACAAGATTGCTTGGCAACCAAGTTGAGAATGAGCTCGGCATATCATCCTCAAACAGATGGACAATCAGAGAGAACGATCCAGTCCTTGGAAGATCTGCTGAGGACGTGTGTCTTGGATCAATTGGGAAGTTGGGATGAGGTGTTGCCGCTGGTGGAGTTTACTTATAATAACAGTTACCACGCCAGTATTGGGATGGCACCATATGAAGCCCTGTATGGGAGGAAATGCAGAAGTCCCTTATGTTGGTACCAGGAGAGCGAAGCAGTCTTGGTTGGGCCAGAGTTGATTCAGCAGACAACCGAGAAGGTGAAACAGATACAAGGCAGAATGAAAGCTTCTCAAAGCCGACAGAAATCCTATGCAGATCAGAGGAGAAGACCTTTGGAGTTTGCTGCTGGGGATCATGTGTTTATGAGAGTGACGCCAACCAAGGGTGTAGGACGAGCTATCAGATCAAGGAAGTTGTCTCCTAAGTTCGTTGGACCATATCAGATCTTAAGGAAGATAGGTCCTGTAGCTTATGAGATTGCTCTACCTCCTCAATTAGCAAATCTGCATAATGTCTTTCACGTGTCACAGCTAAGGAAGTATCTTGCAGACCCTAGTCACGTGTTGGAAGTGGACGATGTGCAGATCAGGGATGACTTGTCGTTTGAAGCGAAACCAGTCAGGATTGACGATCAGCAAAGTAAGCAGCTCAGAGGCAAGACCATCAACATGGTAAAGGTGGTGTGGGATGACAGATCGGGTGATTCAACTTGGGAATTAGAGGAAACCATGAGAGAAGCCTATCCATACCTCTTTTCCTTGTAATTCAATTTTCGAGGACGAAAATTTTTCTTGTTGGGGAGAATGTAAGGACCTAGAAAATTTTATTGGAATGAAAGTGATATATTTTAAGTGAATTCTAAGTATGTTTTTATTTAAAATAAAAAGGAAGGAAAGTGTAGCTTAGAGGTCTACAAGATCGCCGTTGTTGAAGACGGAGGCGACCTCCGACTTCTCTGGTACATGATCGCCAATCGCCTATGGTGCACATGATCACCAATCGCCTATGGTGTACATGATTGCCGAAAGTGCACTTAGTATGTGGTCAAGATGCTGGATCAACCATAGTGGGTTTCAAAAACCACGCGTATCAAGGTGTGGGTTAAGCCTTAGATACGCTGTGCATGCAAAGCTCCATGCTTGAGCATAAGAAATCGTCCTTAGTGTTGCATGCATGGGCGCACGAGGAGTAGTGCTGATCTATTCTTGGAAATGTGAAGCTACCGACGTCACCAAGTCATGTGGAGGTGATACCTTGGACGTAACATAGTGGGATGAAGAACCTTCAGCAAGGCGTGGCGATGTGTCATCAGTCATCGCCAGGGCGAGAGACATGCGGGCATTGCCAGGGCGAGAGACATGCGGGCATCGCCAGGGCGAGAGACATGCGGGCATCGCCAGGGCGAGAGACATGCGGGCATCGCCAGGGCGAGAGACATGCGGGCATCACCAAGGATAGACATCGGTCGTCTTCCAGAGAGAGACATCGGTCGTCCGCCAGGATGAGTCATCGGTGGAAGGTTATCGCGTGATGTCATGTTTCACACAGATAAGGTGGGACCCAGGCTCCCAGCATGAGACGTCCAGCAAGCGCGACACGTAGACAGAAAAGGGTGTTTCAAAATAGTTGGCATCAGAGAGTTGGTATGCACAGAGACACACATGGCCATACTGTTCAAGGAAGTGTGCACGCAAGCTTTCCTGCAGAGTGGGTAGTGGCAGCGGCAATTGTGGACAAGTTGGTTTAGATTCAAAAACTCACTTCTGAGAGGCAAAGAACGTTGTTGTGGTTCAAGAGTGACAGAGTGAGTTTACCTTCATGCTTCTCTTTTCTCTCCTTCGCACTGCGATTCAGGCATCCTCAAGCACCAGTACGACGAGCGACGACTGCCCTTGGACTCCTGGGAAGTTCTCTGCAAGTTCTCCAAACCAGACGCTAAAACAGAGTTAAGGCATCTTTAAGCTTCGGTGGGTTTTGGAGCTCTTGGTGTTTTTGCGCAAGTTCAGGTAAGGGAAGCTAGCCTTTTTGTTTATAAAAACTTTAGGCGAGTAGGTTCTGAAGTGAGGGCGACGTGGTCGCCGGTTTCATATTCTTTTTCACGATGCTCTGTTTTTATGTGTGGGGCGACGTCTTCGCCGATTTTAATGTTGATTTCAAACTTCCCTGTTTTAGTGTCGTTTGAAACTGTTTGAGATTGAAATGCGAAATGCATGTGATATTCGAAAATCTGAACCGTGGAATGATTGTTGCTGTGATTGGAATCGTTCATTTAAGTGTTGTATGATGTGTTGAATGTTGTGAATGTGGAATCAAGGCATAGTATTTTCAGGAAAGAAAATACCGTGTAAGAGTGTTGTAGAATGTGCATTGATCGGTGATTTCTATAATGAGATATCCTGACTCTCCTGATATAATGGAATCATATAGATGAAGTTATTCAGGCGTTGAGAGTCGATGGAGGTTCATATGTATGGGTAAGTGGTTTGAAAAATAACCACTTGACCTGTTGTATGGATTCACCCTGTCATACTAGGAGAGTGATGAGATTGAGATTGAGATTATGTTGATGCGCATAGTTGTGGGAACTTTACAGCAATGTAGTATGACAGGTGCAGATCTCTGAGTCTAGTCAATGCACGTGTCTTCCGGAAGTAGTGTCAAGTGTCTATGTGTGATGAGTCAGTGGAAGTCTGACGTGAGAAATGAGAAATATTGAAATTTGATAGACACTTGATGGAATTATGTGAATTGAACAACTCTTGAGGAAATTGTGAAATATGTGATTACTTGATGGTCATGTGAAGGGAATGAGAAAGTTGATGGTTTTTACGTGGGTGTCTTAAATTTGTTTTATCTTGATTTTAAAGTTTCATATCTAAATTCTCTTTAAAATATTTAGCTTACCCTGCGTTTTTGTTTTGTGGATGTTTTCTTAAACCTGTGATGATCGTGTATAATTTACACGGGAGCAGATGATGTGGCAGGAAGTAGAGCTCCTCAGTGAGTGGTCGCCGGAAGGAGATCGCCTGTTTTCTATTTCTGTTAGGAGATCGCCTGTTTTTCTATTTTGCTGTATTTTGTTTAAGTTTGGAAACTGACAGGATATGTATTAAACTCCCTGTGAGGAGAAATTTCATTACATATATATATATGTTCACTTCGATATTATTTTTTTACCTTTATTTCACTATATAAATATGAAAAGGATTTGGCGGGATGTTACAAGAAAAAGTCCTCACCCTCGACTTTGTACAGCAAGGCAGAGGCGCGAGAGAAAAGACCTCACCTCGACTTTGTACAGCGAGGCTGAGGCGAGATAAGAAAGTCCTCTCCCTGGACTTTGTACAGCGAGGCAGAGGCGCGAGGAAAAGACCTCACCTCGACTTTGTACAGCGAGGCTAAGGCGAGAGGAGGAAGACCTCACCTCGACTTTGTACAGCGAGGCTGAGGCGAGAGGAGAAAGACCTCACCTCGACTTTGTACAGCGAGGCTGAGGCGAGAGTAGAATGACCTCACCCTTGGCTTTGTACAGCGAGGCTGAGGCGAGAGAAGCAAGACCTCACCCTCGACTTCTTACAGCGAGGCTGAAGCAAGAGGGGTCATCAAGAAGCACTCTTCTTCCCCAAAACACAGGCATCATCTTTGGCGTTCAGGCCCTCTATGTGCTTAGCGCTGGAGTAACAGAGAAGTAAAGCAGAGCCTGAAGCGCGATGACTGATCGGTGGTGCACTAACATGCTAGTCGGTGGTCGGTGGTAGAAGCAAGTTCTGCTGCGAGAAGCCAAAGCATTTAAGCCCCGTTAAGTCAGTCATCCAGCATGAAGTTATGCATAAAAGCTGTTAAAGACAATGCTGAAGTAACAGTTAGTAGTGATCAAGTCAGAAACCAAGTTTGAAGGGTTACAGTGAGATCGCGCTAAAGCCTAAGCCAGTTAACGGTTAGTCGCATGCAGAGAGTTAAAAATGGAAAGAGACATGTAGCTGGAACAAAGATTTCATTCACATTGAAGCCAATACAGAGAGCCTTTACAGCTAAAAGGTTTATACACAAGTTATGAAGCAGAAAAAGAAATTACACAAAAGAAGCTCAAGGAGGAGGAATTAGCTTGCCATCGACCACTGAATGGCGGAGACCAATTTGGGTAAGGTCCAAGTTTGGTGGGACGTAGAGAATCTGCTCCAAGGCCATCCTGAACCCATCTATCAAAGCCTTAGCACCAGAAGAAGAGGCAACAAGGCGTGCCGTTTGCTTTACACGAGCCATTGCCAAAAGCTGCAATGGAGGAAAGCTAGGAGCAAGGTCAGATGAATGAAGCAGGAAGGAAGGTTCAGGTGAAGAAGAGGAAGAAGGAGAAGCAGAGAGTGAGAGAGAAATGTAGCAAACCCTAGCACGGTTGAGAAGAAGAAAACAGAAAAGATGAACCTGTAGATGATCAAAGAAGAGTTGAAGGTCGAATGATCAAGAAGAATGTGCGCGCGCCTCTTTTGAATGAAGGAAGCGTTAGCGACACTCAGAGTGGGCCATTGATGCGTCCACGTATCGAGAGAGCAGAGACATGGGCAGCACGTGACGTGGCCCCACCTGCCACATGGACCGAGGGCGCGACCACTTAGTCTCTTCGCTAAGAACAAGTTCACAGCTCGAGACTGGGGGGCTTGTGATCCGGTCGGTCATCGGTAGTCGATGACGTCAGCAGCAGTTGACCATGTGGACCGTTCTCAAGGTGACCCGTGGTAGAAGAGAGCAGGTGAATCAGGGAGGAGACTGTAACATCCCGCCAAAATACTATTCATGTTTATATAATGAAAATAAAGGTAACAAATAGATTTGAAGTGAACAAAATATTATATATATATGAAATGTAGTTTCTCCTCACAGGGAGTTTAATACAATTTCGGTCAAATTTTCCAGAAACATAAACAAAATACAGTAAAAAAAAACAAAGCAGGCGATCTCCTATCGGAAGAGACCGATCTCCTATCGGAAGAGGCCGATCTCCTATCAGAGGACCCAAAACAGCCGATCTGCTACCAGAACAGAAATCCGGCGATCTCCTTCCGGCGACCACTCACTAAGGAGCTCTACTTCCTGGAAGATCATCTGCTCCCGTGTAAGTTATACACGATCATCACAGTTTTAAGGGAAAAACAGCCAACGAGCAAAACACGCAGGGTAAGCTAGATATTTTAAAGAGAGTTTAAATAAGGATAATTAAAATAAAATCAAGGTAAACAATTTCAAAATATTGACGTAAAGTTATCAAGTTTCTCATACTCTTCACCTGATCGCCCAGAAATCACACATTTCGCAATATTTTCCAGAGTCATTCTATTTCACAACTGTATCAAGTGTCTATCAATTTCAAGTTCCTCATTTCACATGTCAGACCACCACTGACTCAGCACACAAGACACTTGACACTACTTCCGGAAGACTCGTGCATTGACTAGACTCAGAGATTCTGCACCTGTCATACTAAGCTGTTGTAATGTTTCCACAGCTATGCGCATCAACACATTCTCGATCTCAAGTTCATCATTCTCACAGTATGACAGGGTTAATCCATATAACAGGCCGAGCTCGTTCTTTTTCACACGACTCACCCATACATATGAACCTCCTTCGACTCTCAACGCCTGAATAACTTCATCTATGTGAATTCATTATCTCAGGAGAGTCAGGATAATCTCATTATAGACATCACCGATCAATGCACATCCTACACGATCTTACACGGTATTTTCTTTCCTGAAAATACTATGCCTTGATCCCACATTCACATCATGCAACACATCTCATAACACTTAAAGGAAAGATTTCAATCACAGCAAAAGCTCACTCCAAGGTTCTTATTTTCGAATATCTCATTTAAATCTCATACCGTTTCAAAGCAACATCAAAAACAGGGAGTTCGTAAACAACGCCAAGACCGGTGATCTAGTTCAAAAACAGGGTATTTCGAAGTCTGCATTTGAAACCGGCGACCACGTTGCCCAAACACATAGCACAGAGCATTTTACAAAGATGAAAACGAAAACCGGCGACCACGTCGCCCTCACTTCAGAAATAGCTAAACTATGGCTTGTATTGAAAATGAAGTCTAGCTCCCCTTACCTGGACTTGCGCAAACACCTAGAGTTCCGAAACCCAACGAAGCTTGAAGAACGCCTTGGCTCTGTTTTTGCGTCTGGTTGAAGGACTTGCAGAGAACTGCCCAGGTGCTCTAATGGTGGCTATCGCTCGTCGTACTCTCGTGTGAAGGTGCTAGAATCGCAGCGCGAAGGAGACAACTGGAGGAGAAGGGAGGTAACTCACTCTTTCTCTCTTTTAAGGCTGTAACGTTCCCCCTCTCTCAGAAGTGGGTTTTTGCATCTTAAACCAGCTTGTCCATAAAAGCAGCTGCCACCACCCACTCTGCAGAGAAGTCTGAGTGTACGTTTCTCTGAACAGTACGACCATGTTTGTCTCTTGCGCATGCCAACCACTGCCCTGAACAGTACGACCACTGTTGTCTCTTCTGCATGCCAACCACCGCCCTGAACAGTACGACCGCTGTTGTCTCTTGCGCATGCCAACATTCTGATGTCACTATTCTGAACCACCCTTTTTGTCTACGTGGCGCGCGTGTAGGACGTTTCATGCTGGGAGTCTTGGTCCCACTTTCTCTGTGTGAAGCTCGACATCGCGCGATAACCTTCCACCGATGACCTCTCGCGCGAAGGCTATCCACCGATGACCTCTCGCGTGAAAGCTATCCACTGAGGCCTCTCGCGCGAAGACTATCCACCGATGACATCTCGCGCGAAGACTATCCACCGATGACATCTCGCACGAAGACTATCCACCGATGACCTCTCGCGCGAAGACTCTCCACCGATGACCTCTCGCGCGAAGACAATCCACCGATGATCTCTCGCGTGAAGACTAACCCCGCATGCCTCGCGCCCTGGTGATGCCCGCATGCCCCTCGCGCCCTGGCGATGCCCGCATGCCCCTCGCGCCCTGGCGATGCCTGCATGCCTCTCACCTGGCGATGCCCGACGACACATCGCCGCGCCTTCCTGAAGGTTCTTCATTCTACTATGTTACGTCCAAGGTATCATCTCCACATGACTCGGTGACGTCGGTAGCTTCACATTTCCAAGAGTAGGTCAGCACCACTCCTCGTGCTCCCATGCATGCAACACTAAGGGTGATCTCTTTTGCTCAAGCGTAGAGCTTCGCATGCACAGCGTATCTAAGGCTTAACCCACACCTTGATACGCGTGGTTATTGGAACCCACTCTGGTTGATCCAGTATCTTGACCACATACTACGTGCATTCCCGCCGATCACGTACACTCTAGGCGATTGGCGCTCATGTCTCCTCTAGGCGACAGGCGATTATGTGCCAGAGGAGTCGGAGATCGCCTCCGTCTTCACTAACGACGATCTTGCAGAAGACTTCTTAGTTACACTTTTCCTCCTTTACTCTCCTTGGTCCACATGTCATCCAACCGACCTCTACTAGCTTACCCCAGATCATGGGCGACGTCCGATGTCTGCTACTACGAAACTTCATTTACCAACTCTTTGTATTTTAAATAATAACATTTTTCTGAAATTATTTAAATATAACACTTTTATTCCCATTAAAGTTTCTAGGTCCTTACAATCTCCCCAACAAGAAAAATTTTCGTCCTCGAAAATTGGATTACAAGGAAAAGAGGTAGGGATATGCTTCTCTCATGGTTTCTTCAAATTCCCCTGGTGAATCACCCGATCTGCACGTCGTCCACTTCCAACACGTGACTAGGGTCTGCAAGATACTTCCTTAGCCGTGATACGTGAAATACATTATGCAGGTTTACTAAATGGGGAGGTGGGGCAATCTCATAAGCCACTGGACTGATCCCCCTTAGGATCTGATATGGCCCAACAAACTTAGGGGACAGCTTCTTTGATCTGATCGCCCATCCTACACCCTTGGCTGGTGTCCTCCCTCATAAAGACATGATCCCCCAGCAGCAAACCCCAAAGGTCTTCTCCTCTGTTCTGCCTAGGACATCTGCCGACTTTGAGAAACTTTCATTCTGTCCTGGATCAGTTTCACCCTCTCGGTTGTCTGCTGAACCAACTCTTACTACTCCAATGCTTCATCAAATTCCATTTTACATCCCTGCATATGGAATGTGCTGCCCCATAGAGCGCCAACTCTAGCATTCACACTCTACTTCCAACTTTGAAGACTTGGTCGAGCAAGATCCCTTCATCGGAAGGAAAGGGGATAGCTGCCCACTACTCATGCCCCCCCCTAGCTAATTCAAACTAGGATCCGAAATATCCTTCCAGGAATCAACTCCTGCATTTTGATCAAACCATCCATTGACTTCCCAACTGTTGATCTAATTCTCACGCTCCCTAAAGGGACACCTTTTGTTCACCACTACGCTACATCGTTCTGTACTTTATAAAGACAAAGTTCCTGTTGCTATTACTTTCTAAATCATTATTATGACTCTTTTTGCCAACTCGGCCTCCTGCTCCCATTACGACCTTCTTTTCAATGTATACGTTGGATGCATTGATTTTGGGTTCAGGTGCCTATCCAAAAAGGCATACGAGAACGAACGCACCATATATCTCAACCACAACCATGCAAGTAGTGGAGCTGATTGGAAAAGAAATTTCCTCTGCATCCAGAATCTCTTGCTTAAAGACAACTCTATTCTTCTCCTCCCAGGTACAATAGACTGTTTCCACTCACAATCCCTTCCACACCCAACTTTCTGAAATTTACTACATCTCTAGAAGGACTCAACATCATCATAACACGGCTTACCCTCATTCTTATCCACAGCCATTTCCTCCTTCCCTTCTACATTCACAGGCCGATCTGCATCCTATTTTGCCAAAATTCAGGAGGCTTACGGTTTCGGAAGCCTTTTATCTCAACCCACTATTCCCATAATCATCTTTCAAATCACGATCAACAAAACAGCATCCATTCAGCGTGAAACTTAAGCTAGAACCACCTCATGTTGTTTCATCGACATGAACATCTTCTAAGCTTCAAAAGAAAAAAAATTCTTTCTTGGAATTTAACTCTGGTACTTCCCATGGATACACATGCTTAAGCTTTAAACCCCCAGCATCCTATTTATTTACTCTTCATGACTTATACGTAGCTGGGACTAAATCCTTGGTACAACCAAATCTAACTTACACTTGCTTCTTTAATTCCATCTACTCAGCAGGAGTCATTATGCAGGGAGTCATGGACACTGGTCCAGCTCCAGGTACCAAAACAATAGAGAACTCCATCTCTCTCTTAGGAGGTAGTCCAGGCATTTCTTCTGGAACTACGCCCATGGGATCTTTCACCACGTTTATCCTACTCACGTCCTCTTTATTCTTCACTTCCAACCGAGCTAGGATCACGAAGCACCTCGCCCCTTTTTCCCAACTCCGACCACCCATGCTGAGCAGATATCACATCTGACTCTTGGAGGTCTGGAACCGCTAATTTTCTGCCTATCGCAATCTATGAGAACATGATTGGCAGAAAGCCAATCTATTCCTAGGGTAACATTCAGATCCGGAAGAGGTAGGCAGATCAAACTTACTTTGAACCTGCGTCCCTTTACCATCACTGGACATTCAAAGCAAACTATGGGGGTCGTAACCTGTCCTGATGCAGGTGTAGAGACCAACCGTTCAAACGGTAACTCCTTCACTAGAAGGCCCAACTTGGCTACACACAAGCTTGACACAAAAGAGTGTGTCGCTCTTGAATCAAACAAAATTCTAACGCCTCTACCAGCTATAGAGTAAACACTTTGTACTAAGTTACCTGACTGAGATGTCTCCGCTCCAGACATGGCAAACACTCTCCCTCCTGCCGGAGGCCTGCTGCCTTTGTTCTTCAACTGTTGGGAACTAACGGGTTGAGTCATCCTTTTTCTGTTAGGACAATCTCTAGAAATGTGCCCCATCTCTTGACATGTGAAACACCCTTTCTCTGAATTCCTCTTGGAGCACACCTTGACGTTATGTAACCCACCACAACGGAAACACCTTAATTTCCATGGTTGTTGCTGCTGAAACTGGAGCGGAACTGCTCCTGCTCGATGTGGTGGAGGTCTCGCATAAGGCTTGCTTTGTGGGTGCTGCACCTTGGCCTTCCCACTGGAGGGACCCCCTGGTTGTGATCTGATTACTCTGGAACCACCCCTCTCCAGGGTCTCCACCCTCTTTGCCTTCTCCACTAAGGCATGGAACTCCCTGATCCACTGATCTGGTTGGTTCGGAGAAACGTTCCCACGGAACTGGGTTGGGTTGTGCCTCATGAACTCGGTCATCCCCACCTGCTCCCGAGGCTGATTGACATGGGAAGCTGTTGCAGCCGATCCAGCAGTTTCCAAATGATTCATTACAGCCTGATGAATCTGGGCCATTACCGTATTCTGCTGTTGGATGGTAGTTGCCATCATCTCCATGGCCCTGGCGATCTGACCCATCTCTGAAGAAGGTTGGGGAGGGGTAAGAGGTTTACGCGCCATCTTTCCTCGTTCTCAGATTTTGAAACTATAGGTTTTCTATATTCCCTACGACTATAAGAATGAGATCAATGAGAAATCAATTCATTCAGGAGGTAACATCTAGACCTTACAAAGGTCAGCATCTCAAAGTCATTAAGAATTTGAGTTCATCAACAGGATTATAACACTTATAACTTCAAACAAAACACCAGAACAATTACTGGTGCGCAGACATCAATCCAAACGACCACTCTTAGTCAATTACAAGAACACCAAATAAATCACACCAGAATTCAATGTAGGCTAAACATCAAACCTTTGGAATTAAGATTAAGAATCATCTCGATCCAGTTATGAGTGTGCACCCTCACTACTTTATCAAGATTCTCTCATTCTTAATACTAAGATTTTCAGTTAGAGCGTATATTCACCAAAGCACACACAAAATTTCAATACAAAAACGTTTGACAACTCTTTACTACAGTTGTTATTTTAAACTCAAATAAATTTCATGAGCAGAAGAAACACAATGGATCCACAGCCCTCAGGTCATCCTAAGGACGAACTGCTCTGATACCATTAATGTAACATCCTGCCAAAATACTATTCATGTTTATATAATGAAAATAAAGGTAACAAATAGATTTGAAGTGAACAAAATATTATATATATATGAAATGTAGTTTCTCCTCACAGGGAGTTTAATACAACTTCGGTCAAATTTTCCAAAAACATAAACAAAATACAGTAAAAAAAACAAAGCAGACGATCTCTTATCGGAAGAGACCGATCTCCTATCGGAAGAGGCCGATCTCCTATCAGAGGACCCAAAACAGCCGATCTGCTACCAGAACAGAAATCCGGCGATCTCCTTCCGGCGACCACTCACTAAGGAGCTCTACTTCCTGGAAGATCATCTGCTCCCGTGTAAGTTATACACGATCATCACAGTTTTAAGGGAAAAACAGCCAACGAGCAAAACACGCAGGGTAAGCTAGATATTTTAAAGAGAGTTTAAATAAGGATAATTAAAATAAAATCAAGGTAAACAATTTCAAGATATTCACGTAAAGTTATCAAGTTTCTCATACTCTTCACCTGATCGCCCAGAAATCACACATTTCGCAATATTTTCCAGAGTCATTCTATTTCACAACTGTATCAAGTGTCTATCAATTTCAAGTTCCTCATTTCACATGTCAGACCACCACTGACTCAGCACACAAGACACTTGACACTACTTCCGGAAGACTCGTGCATTGACTAGACTCAGAGATTCTGCACCTGTCATACTAAGCTGTTGTAATGTTTCCACAGCTATGCGCATCAACACATTCTCGATCTCAAGTTCATCATTCTCACAGTATGACAGGGTTAATCCATATAACAGGTGTAACATCCCGCCAAAATAATACATACATACATGTATAATGAAATTAAGTGTAACCAAATAATATTGAAGAGTACAAGATAATATGTATATATATCAGAATGAAGTTACTCCTCTTAGGGAGTTTAATACATAACCAAATCAATTGTTTCTCAAGGTTTAACGAAAATAAATGAAATACAGTAAGACCGGCGGTCTCAAAAAAAAAAGGCGATCTCCAACATAAAACGGCGATCCCAAACAGAAGACCTCAAAACGGGCGATCTCCTATCAGGACACGAAAACCGGCGATCACCACCGAGAGGTGGAAATAGGCGATCTCCTTCCCCGGCGACCACTCACTAGAGAGCTCTTCTTCCTGGAAGATCATCTGCTCCCGTGTAACAATTACACGATCATCACAGTTTTGAGAAAACAACCACAATAACAGATAAAAGGGTAAGCTAGATAATTTAAAAGAAGTTTAAATCAAGAACATGAAAATCCAAGTAAACCAAGTTCCAAAATATCCATGTAAAACGTAGAGCTGCTCATAGCATTCAGCTGATCGCCCAAAATCACAAACTTCACTACATTCACCCATAGTCATTCCATTTCACAATACAGCATCAAGTGTCCATCAATATTCAAGTTTCTCATTTCACATGTCAGACTTTCCACTGACTCACCACACAAGACACTTGACACTACTTCCGGATTGACTCGTGCGTTGATTAGACTCAGAGATCTGCACCGGTCATACCACACCACTGTGAAATCCACACAGGGTCGCTGTGAATCCACACAGCATGCGCATATATCATCTCAATGTTACCATAGTTCTCCTGGTATGACAGGGTTAATCCATAGGACAGACGGAGCTCGTTCTTTTTCACACGAGACGCCCATCATATAGACCTCCTTCGACTCTCAACAACTGAGTAACTTCCTCTACGTGATTCCATTACCTCAGCAGAGTCAGGATATCTCCTTAGGAATCACCGATCAATGCACCTACCACAAGATCTTACACGGTATTTTCTTTCCTGAAAATACTATGCCTCGATCCCACATTCACAGCATTCAAAGACATCATGCCACACTTAAAGGAATGATTTCAATCACAGCAATAGCCATTTTCAAAGGATTCATATTTTCGAATATCTCATGTAAATCTCAAGCAGTTCTCAAAACAACATCAAACACAAGGAGTTCGCAAAACAGCGCCAAAACCGGCGATCTAGTTCAAAAACAAGGTGTTTCGAAGACTATGTTTATAAAACCGGCGACCACGTCGCCCAAGCACACAACCCAAGCATTTCACGCAGATAAAAACGAAAATGGCGACCACGTCGCCCTCACTTCAGAAAATAACTAAACTATGGCTCGTATGGACAAAGAGGTCTAGCTTCCCTTACTTGGACTTGCGCAACCACCAGGTGCTTCGAAATCCAACAGAGTTTGAAGAACGCCTTGGCTCTGTTTTTGCGTCTGGTTTTGAAGGAGTTGCAGAGAACTTTCCCAGGTGCTCCAATGGTGTTGCTTCTCGTCGTACTCTTGTGTGGAGATGCTGCAATCGCAACGCGGAGGAGGTAACTGGAGGAGAAGGGAAGAAACTCACTCTTTCTCTCGTCGAATACAACAATGTTTTCTTTTCTCTCAGCAGTGGATTTTTGTAACTTAAACCAACTTATCCCTCCAAAAGCAGCTGCCACCACCTACTCTGCAGGGAAGTTTGCGTGCACGCTTCCCTGAACAGTACTACTAAGCGTGCCTCTGCGCAGGCTACGCTCTGAGGTCACTATTCTGAACCACCTTTTCGTCTACGTGGCGCGCGTGCAGAACGTCTCTTGCTGGGAGTCTAGGTCCTACGTTCTCGGTGTGTAACTAAGCGCCGCGCGATGACCTTTCGCCGATGGCTACCAGCGCGAAGACGAACCACCGATGACCTCGCACGAAGACAAACCACCGATGACCTCTCGCGCGATGACAAACCGCTGATGACCTCTCGCGCGAGGACAAACCACTGATGACCTCTCGCGCGAAGACAAACCACCGATGACCTCTCGCGCGATGACAAACCGCTGATGACCTCTCGCGCGAGGACAAACCACTGATGACCTCTCGCGCGAAGACAAACCACCGATGACATCTCGCGCGATGACAAACCGCTGATGACCTCTCGCGCGAAGACAAACCACCGATGACCTCTCGCGCGATGACAAACCGCTAATGACCTCTCCCTGGCGAACGACCGATGTCTCACTCTGGGAGACAACCGATGTCTTCCCTGGCGATGCCTGCATGCCTCTCGCGCCCGCGCGATGCCTGCATGCCTCTCGCGCCCGCGCGATGTCCACCTGGCGCTCATGTGTAGCAGGCGACCGGCGACCTCGTAGCCTTCTAAACTTAACTTTTTCCTCCCTTTCTATTCTAAATAAAAATAATACTTAGAATTTATTTAAAACATACTCTTTCATTCCAATAAATTTTTCAGGTCCTTACATTCTCCCCAACAAGAAAATTTTCGTCCTCGAAAATTGGATTACAAGGAAAAGAGGTATGGATAAGCCTTCCTCATGGGTTCTTCTAACTCCCAAGTTGAATCCCCCGATCTCTCATCCCACACCACTTTCACCATGTCGATGGTCTTGCCCCTGAGCTGTTTACATTGCCGATCGTCAATCCTGACTGGTTTGGCTTCAAAGGACAAGTCATCCCTAATCTGCACGTCGTCTACATCCAGCACATGACTAGGGTCTGCCATGTACTTCCTCAGCTGTGACACGTGAAACACATTGTGCAGATTCGCCAGAGGGGGAGGTAGGGCGATCTCATACGCCACTGGGCCAATCCTTCTTAAGATCTGATATGGTCCCACGAACTTAGGGGACAACTTCTTTGACCTGATCGCCCGCCCTACACCCTTGGTTGGTGTCACTTTCATGAACACGTGATCTCCAGCAGCAAACTCCAAAGGCTTTCTCCTCTGATCTGCATAGGACTTCTGCCTACTCTGAGAAGCTTTCATTCTGCTTTGTATCTGCTTTACCTTCTCGGTCGTCTGTTGAATCATCTCTGGCCCAACCAAGACTGCCTCGCCCTCTTGGTACCAACATAAGGGGGTTCTGCATTTCCTCCCATACAGGGCTTCATATGGGGCCATCCCGATGCTGGCGTGATAACTGTTATTATATGTAAACTCCACCAGTGGCAACACCTCGTCCCAATCTCCCAATTGATCCAAAACGCATGCCCTCAGCAGATCTTCCAAGGATTGGATCGTCCTCTCTGACTGACCATCTGTTTGGGGATGATATGCAGAGCTCATCCTCAACTTGGTTCCCAAACACTCTTGCAAGGTCTGCCAAAACCGTGAAGTGAACCTGGGATCTCTATCTGAAATGATGCTGGAAGGCACTCCATGCAACCTCACAATCTCCTTGATGTACAGCTGTGCCAACTTGGCCATGGGCATCTTCATATTTACTGGGAGGAAGTGGGCACTCTTCGTCAGCCTATCAATGATGACCCAGATTGCATCATGACCCTTTACCGATCTGGGTAAATGGGTGACAAAATCCATGGCAATGCTGTCCCACTTCCACTCGGGGATATCCAGTTGCTGCAACAGCCCGCCAGGTCTTTGATGCTCTACCTTCGCCTTTTGACACGTTAAGCAGGTTGCCACGTACTGGGCGACGTCCCTCTTCATGCCTGACCACCAAAATGACTCCTTCAAGTCATGGTACATCTTGTTCATGCCTGGATGGAGGTTAAGGCGACTCTTATGACCTTCCTCTAGGATCATCTTCTTCAACTCTTCATTTGCAGGTATGCAAATTTTGCCATCAAACCTCAAGATCCCATCATCGCCCATCTCAAAGCCTCTCGCCTGATCTGTCCCTAGTGACTCTACAGTGCGCTTCAGGCTAGGGTCCTCCCATTGCTTATCCTTCAACATTCCCAGGAAGTCATTAGTTATAGTCAGCTTGCTACAACTAATGTGATTCACGTGAAATTCTACTCCAAGGTTTAAGTCTCTGAACTGCTCGATCAGTTTCTGCTCTTCCATCATCATGGTGGCGACTTGTATAGACTTCCTACTCAAGGCATCTGCCACTACATTGGCCTTCCCTGGGTGATACATGAGTTGAAAGTCGTAATCCTTTAGGAATTCCATCCACCTTCTTTGTCTCATGTTTAGTTCCTTCTGATCGAACAGGTATTTCAAGCTCTTGTGGTCACTGAATACCTGGAACCGAGCTCCATAAAGATAATGCCTCCAGATCTTCAAGGCAAACACTACCGCTGCCAACTCCAAATCATGAGTAGGGTAGTTTCTCTCTTGCACCTTGAGTTGCCTTGAAGCATATGCAACCACTCTCTTCTCTTGCATCAAGACGCATCCCAAGCCTTGATGTGAGGCATCACAGAAGACATCAAAAGGTCTTCCTACTTCTGGAATCACCAGCACTGGAGCACTGGTCAACCTCTCCTTTAGTTCCCTGAAGCTCTGCTCACATCGGTCGGTCCAAGCAAAGGGTTGGTCCTTGCGGGTCAGTTGTGTTAAAGGAGCCACTACTTTGGAAAAATCCTCAATAAACCTCCGATAGTAGCCCGCCAACCCCACAAAGCTCCTTATCTCAGTCACTGTCTTAGGACGTTCCCATTGCAGCACTGCCTCTACCTTGGCTGGATCTATCGAGATCCCCTGGGCAGATATCACGTGTCCTAAGAAGTTGACTTCCCTTAGCCAGAACTCACACTTAGAGAACTTGGCATAGAGCTGCTTCTCCCTCAGTATTTCCAATACTGTCCTCAGGTGTTCCTCATGCTCTTCCTCGGTCCTTGAATAAATGAGGATGTCATCTATGAAGACCACCACAAACTTATCCAAGAAAGGGCGAAAGATCCTATTCATGTAGTCCATGAATAGAGCTGGAGCATTGGTGACTCCAAATGGCATCACTACATACTCGTAGTGCCCATATCGAGACCTAAAAGCTGTCTTCTGAACATCTTCAGCTTTTACCAAGATTTTGTGATACCCCGATCTCAGGTCAATCTTGGAGAACACCGAGGCCCCATGAATTTGGTCCATCAAATCATCAATCCGAGGTAGGGGGTACTTGTTCTTGATGGTCAATTTGTTCAATTGCCTGTAGTCTATACACAGCCGAGACCCTCCATCCTTCTTCTTGACTAGGAGCACTGGAGCTCCCCATGGAGATACGCTGGGTCTGATGAACTGCTTCTCCAGCAACTCTTCCACTTGCTTCTTTAACTCCACTAACTCGGCTGGTGCCATCCTGTAAGGTGCCATTGACACTGGTCCAGCTCCAGGTACCAAGTCAATAGAGAATTCCACTTCTCTCTTAGGGGGTAACCCAGGCACCTCTTCTGGGAATACATCTGTGAAATCTTTCACCACTTGTATCCTGTTTACGTCCCCTTTATTCTCCACTTCCAACCGGGCGAGCACTACGAAGCACCTCGCCTCTCCTTCCAGCTCTGATCGCCCTTGTTGAACTGACAACACATCCGGTTCTTGGGGGTCTGGAAATGCTACCTTCTGCCTACCACAGTCTATGAGAACGTGATTGGCAGCTAACCAATCCATCCCCAGGATGACATCCAGGTCCTGAAGAGGTAGGCAGATCAAGTTCACCTTGAATCTGCGTCCTTCTACAATCACTGGACATTCAGGGCACACTGTAGAGGTCGACACCTGTCCTGACGCAGGTGTAGAGACCAACAGCTCGAAAGGTAACTCCTTCACTAGGAGGCCCAACTCGGCTACACACAGGCTTGACACAAAGGAGTGTGTCGCTCCAGAATCAAACAAGGTCCTTACACCTCTACCAGCAATAAAACAAACACCTTGGATGAGGTTACCTGACTGAGCTGCCTCTGCTCCAGACATGGCGAACACCCTCCCTGTTGCCTGAGGTCTGCCGCCCTCGTTTCTCAACTGTTGGGAGCCACTGGGTTGGGTCGCCCCATTCCTGCTAGGGCACTCTCTAGCAACGTGCCCTGTCCTTTGGCAGACGAAACATTTCCTCTCTGAAGTCTTCTTGAAACAAGCATTGGAGGCGTGTGGTCCACCACAGTGAGGACACTTGGGTTTCCAAGGTTGCTGCTGTTGAAACTGGGGAGGTGCTGCTCCTGCCCGATGTGGTGGAGGTCTCGCATAGGGTTTGCTTTGTGGGTGCTGTGCCTTAGCTCTCCCACTGGAGGAACCTCCTTGGTGTGACCTGATCACCCGAGAATCACCCTTTTCCAGGGTCTCCACCATCTTTGCCTTCTCCACTAAGGCGTGGAATTCCCTGATGCACATCGGGGCTAGGGTCCTCTTCAGCCCATGCTTCAGTCCTTCTTCGAATTTTCTACATCTCCAGGCCTCGGAGGTCGCCTGGGTATAAAACCGGGCGAGGTACTCAAAACGAGCAGCATAGGCGTTTACTGACATGTCCCCCTGCTCCAACTTTAAGAACTCAGCTTCCCTTGCAAACTTGGCACTGTCAGGGAAGTATTTCTCCAAGAACTTCACCCTGAAGCTCTCCCAATCCAATACATCCTCTCGTGCCTCCATCATCTGCTGAGCTCCCATCCACCAGAACTCAGCTTCTCCTGATAGCAGATAAGTGGCGAACAGCAGCTTCTTCTCTTCAGGGCAGGAGGTCGCCCTAAAGATTTTCTCCAACTCCCTGACCCACTGGTCTGCCTGGTCAGGGGTAGCATTCCCACTGAACTTAGGTGGGTTGTGCCTCATGAACTCGGCCAGTCCCATTTGTTCTTGGGGCTGACCGACGTGGGAGTTTGTCTCAGCAGATCGGGCAGTTTCCCAGTGCTGCATTGTGGCTTGATGGTTCTGAGCCATCGCCGCATTCTGCTGCTGAATGGCAGTCGCCATCATCTCGATGGCCTTGGCGATCTGACTCATCTCTGAGGAAGGTTGGGGTGGGGTAGCAGGTCTACGTGCCATCTTCTGAATCTATTGACTTCTATATTCCCTACAACTATAAGAATGAAATCGATAAGAATCAATTCATTCAAGGGGTAACAGCTAGACCTTACAAAGGTCAGCATCTCAAAGTCATCTAGAATTTGAGTTCATCAACAGAATCATAACACTTATAACTTCACACAAAACACCAGAACAATTACTGGTGTACAAACATCAGTCCAAACTACCACCTCCGTCAAATTCAAGAACACTCAAAAATCACACACAGAATTCAATGTAGGCTAAACATCAAACCTTTGGATTTAAGATTAAGAATTATCTTGATCCAGTTATGAGTGTGCACCCTCACCACTTTATCAAGACCTTCTTATTCTTAATACTAAGATTTTCAGTTAGGCACACGTTCACCCAAGCACACGCAAGAGTTCAAAACTAAAACGTTTGAAAACCTTTCACTATAGTGGTTATTTAAAACTCAAATAAATTTTATGAGCAGAAGAAACACAATGGATCCACAGCCCTCAGGTCATCCTAAGGCGAACTGCTCTGATACCATTAATGTAACATCCCGCCAAAATAATACATACATACATGTATAATGAAATTAAGTGTAACCAAATAATATTGAAGAGTACAAGATAATATGTATATATATCAGAATGAAGTTACTCCTCTTAGGGAGTTTAATACATAACCAAATCAATTGTTTCTCAAGGTTTAACGAAAATAAATGAAATACAGTAAGACCGGCGGTCTAAAAAAAAAAAGGCGATCTCCAACATAAAACGGCGATCCCAAACAGAAGACCTCAAAACGGGTGATCTCCTATCAGGACACGAAAACCGGCGATCACCACCGAGAGGTGGAAATAGGCGATCTCCTTCCCCGGCGACCACTCACTAGAGAGCTCTTCTTCCTGGAAGATCATCTGCTCCCGTGTAACAATTACACGATCATCACAGTTTTGAGAAAACAACCACAATAACAGATAAAAGGGTAAGCTAGATAATTTAAAAGAAGTTTAAATCAAGAACATGAAAATCCAAGTAAACCAAGTTCCAAAATATCCATGTAAAACGTAGAGCTGCTCATAGCATTCAGCTGATCGCCCAAAATCACAAACTTCACTACATTCACCCATAGTCATTCCATTTCACAATACAGCATCAAGTGTCCATCAATATTCAAGTTTCTCATTTCACATGTCAGACTTTCCACTGACTCACCACACAAGACACTTGACACTACTTTCGGATTGACTCGTGCGTTGATTAGACTCAGAGATCTGCACCGGTCATACCACACCACTGTGAAATCCACACAGGGTCGCTGTGAATCCACACAGCATGCGCATATATCATCTCAATGTTACCATAGTTCTCCTGGTATGACAGGGTTAATCCATAGGACAGACGGAGCTCGTTCTTTTTCACACGAGACGCCCATCATATAGACCTCCTTCGACTCTCAACAACTGAGTAACTTCCTCTACGTGATTCCATTACCTCAGCAGAGTCAGGATATCTCCTTAGGAATCACCGATCAATGCACCTACCACAAGATCTTACACGGTATTTTCTTTCCTGAAAATACTATGCCTCGATCCCACATTCACAGCATTCAAAGACATCATGCCACACTTAAAGGAATGATTTCAATCACAGCAATAGCCATTTTCAAAGGATTCATATTTTCGAATATCTCATGTAAATCTCAAGCAGTTCTCAAAACAACATCAAACACAAGGAGTTCGCAAAACAGCGCCAAAACCGGCGATCTAGTTCAAAAACAAGGTGTTTCGAAGACTATGTTTATAAAACCGGCGACCACGTCGCCCAAGCACACAACCCAAGCATTTCACGCAGATAAAAACGAAAATGGCGACCACGTCGCCCTCACTTCAGAAAATAACTAAACTATGGCTCGTATGGACAAAGAGGTCTAGCTTCCCTTACTTGGACTTGCGCAACCACCAGGTGCTTCGAAATCCAACAGAGTTTGAAGAACGCCTTGGCTCTGTTTTTGCGTCTAGTTTTGAAGGAGTTGCAGAGAACTTTCCCAGGTGCTCCAATGGTGTTGCTTCTCGTCGTACTCTTGTGTGGAGATGCTGCAATCGCAACGCGGAGGAGGTAACTGGAGGAGAAGGGAAGAAACTCACTCTTTCTCTCGTCGAATACAACAATGTTTTCTTTTCTCTCAGCAGTGGATTTTTGTAACTTAAACCAACTTATCCCTCCAAAAGCAGCTGCCACC
The DNA here is from genome assembly GCA_013389735.1 of Phaseolus lunatus. Classification (NCBI taxonomy): domain Eukaryota; kingdom Viridiplantae; phylum Streptophyta; class Magnoliopsida; order Fabales; family Fabaceae; genus Phaseolus; species Phaseolus lunatus. The sequence goes on along the minus strand of CM023861.1, from coordinate 18,995,745 downwards.
ACCTACTCTGCAGGGAAGTTTGCGTGCACGCTTCCCTGAACAGTACTACTAAGCGTGCCTCTGCGCAGGCTACGCTCTGAGGTCACTATTCTGAACCACCTTTTCGTCTACGTGGCGCGCGTGCAGAACGTCTCTTGCTGGGAGTCTAGGTCCTACGTTCTCGGTGTGTAACTAAGCGCCGCGCGATGACCTTTCGCCGATGGCTACCAGCGCGAAGACGAACCACCGATGACCTCGCACGAAGACAAACCACCGATGACCTCTCGCGCGATGACAACCGCTGATGACCTCTCGCGCGAGGACAAACCACTGATGACCTCTCGCGCGAAGACAAACCACCGATGACCTCTCGCGCGATGACAAACCGCTGATGACCTCTCGCGCGAGGACAAACCACTGATGACCTCTCGCGCGAAGACAAACCACCGATGACATCTCGCGCGATGACAAACCGCTGATGACCTCTCGCGCGAAGACAAACCACCGATGACCTCTCGCGCGATGACAAACCGCTGATGACCTCTCCCTGGCGAACGACCGATGTCTCACTCTGGGAGACAACCGATGTCTTCCCTGGCGATGCCTGCATGCCTCTCGCGCCCGCGCGATGCCTGCATGCCTCTCGCGCCCGCGCGATGTCCACCTGGCGCTCATGTGTAGCAGGCGACCGGCGACCTCGTAGCCTTCTAAACTTAACTTTTTCCTCCCTTTCTATTCTAAATAAAAATAATACTTAGAATTTATTTAAAACATACTCTTTTCATTCCAATAAATTTTTCAGGTCCTTACAACAGGCCGAGCTCGTTCTTTTTCACACGACTCACCCATACATATGAACCTCCTTCGACTCTCAACGCCTGAATAACTTCATCTATGTGAATTCATTATCTCAGGAGAGTCAGGATAATCTCATTATAGACATCACCGATCAATGCACATCCTACACGATCTTACACGGTATTTTCTTTCCTGAAAATACTATGCCTTGATCCCACATTCACATCATGCAACACATCTCATAACACTTAAAGGAAAGATTTCAATCACAGCAAAAGCTCACTCCAAGGTTCTTATTTTCGAATATCTCATTTAAATCTCATACCGTTTCAAAGCAACATCAAAAACAGGGAGTTCGTAAACAACGCCAAGACCGGCGATCTAGTTCAAAAACAGGGTATTTCGAAGTCTGCATTTGAAACCGGTGACCACGTCGCCCAAACACATAGCACAGAGCATTTTACAAAGATGAAAACGAAAACCGGCGACCACGTCGCCCTCACTTCAGAAATAGCTAAACTATGGCTTGTATTGAAAATGAAGTCTAGCTCCCCTTACCTGGACTTGCGCAAACACCTAGAGTTCCGAAACCCAACGAAGCTTGAACAATGCCTTGGCTCTGTTTTTGCGTCTGGTTGAAGGACTTGCAGAGAACTGCCCAGGTGCTCTAATGGTGGCTGTCGCTCGTCGTACTCTCGTGTGAAGGTGCTAGAATCGCAGCGTGAAGGAGACAACTGGAGGAGAAGGGAGGTAACTCACTCTTTCTCTCTTTTAAGGCTGTAACGTTCCCCCTCTCTCAGAAGTGGGTTTTTGCATCTTAAACCAGCTTGTCCATAAAAGCAGCTGCCATCACCCACTCTGCAGAGAAGTCTGAGTGTACGTTTCTCTGAACAGTACGACCATGTTTGTCTCTTGCGCATGCCAACCACTGCCCTGAACAGTACGACCACTGTTGTCTCTTCTGCATGCCAACCACCGCCCTGAACAGTACGACCGCTGTTGTCTCTTGCGCATGCCAACATTCTGATGTCACTATTCTGAACCACCCCTTTTGTCTACGTGGCGCGCGTGTAGGACGTTTCATGCAAGGAGTCTGGGTCCCACTTTCTCTGTGTGAAGCTCGACATCGCGCGATAACCTTCCACCGATGACCTCTCGCGCGAAGGCTATCCACCGATGACCTCTCGCGCGAAGGCTATCCACCGATGACCTCTCGCGTGAAAGCTATCCACTGAGGCCTCTCGCGCGAAGACTATCCACCGATGACATCTCGCGCGAAGACTATCCACCGATGACATCTCGCGCGAAGACTCTCCACCGATGACCTCTCGCGCGAAGACTCTCCACCGATGACCTCTCGCGCGAAGACAATCCACCGATGATCTCTCGCGCGAAGACTAACCCCGCATGCCTCGCGCCCTGGTGATGCCCGCATGCCCCTCGCGCCCTGGCGATGCCCGCATGCCCCTCGCGTCCTGGCGATGCCTGCATGCCTCTCACCTGGCGATGCCCGACGACACATCGCCGCGCCTTCCTGAAGGTTCTTCATTCTACTATGTTACGTCCAAGGTATCATCTCCACATGACTCGGTGACGTCGGTAGCTTCACATTTCCAAGAGTAGGTCAGCACCACTCCTCGTGCTCCCATGCATGCAACACTAAGGGTGATCTCTTTTGCTCAAGCGTAGAGCTTCGCATGCACAGCGTATCTAAGGCTTAACCCACACCTTGATACGTGTGGTTGTTGGAACCCACTCTGGTTGATCCAGTATCTTGACCACATACTACGTGCATTCCCGCCGATCACGTACACTCTAGGCGATTGGCGCTCATGTCTCCTCTAGGCGACAGGCGATTATGTGCCAGAGGAGTCGGAGATCGCCTCCGTCTTCACTAACGACGATCTTGCAGAAGACTTCTTAGTTACACTTTTCCTCCTTTACTCTCCTTGGTCCACATGTCATCCGACCGACCTCTACTAGCTTACCCCAGATCATGGGCGACGTCCGATGTCTGCTACTACGAAACTTCATTTACCAACTCTTTGTATTTTAAATAATAACATTTTTCTGAAATTATTTAAATATAACACTTTTATTCCCATTAAAGTTTCTAGGTCCTTACAGAGACCGCTTAGAACGGTGATCGGTGGTCAGTTACCAAGTGGCCACCACCCCCAGAGCGAGGCCTAGATAAGCGCCTGGAAGCAGAGCGCGGAAAGTAATGAGGCAGTGCACGGTCGTCGGTGGAAGGTCATGAGGCACCACACGGGCATCGGTGGAAGGTCATGAGGCACCGCACGATCGTGGGGGGAAGGTCATGAGGCACCGCATGGTCATCAGTGGATAGTAATGGGGCACCGCTAGGTTGTTAGTGCATGCAGAGCTAGATCGGTCATCGGTGTTCTTGCCAACACGTGTTAAGCTGGGACCCAGGTTCCCAGCGAGAGCGTTACGCATGCACCTCGCATGATGCCTGTAACATCCCGCCAAAAACTATTCAAATTTATAATGAAAATAAAAATAACAAATAGATTGAAGTGAACAAAATTATATATATGTAAATAAAGTTTCTCCTCACAGGGAGTTTAATACAAATACGATCACTTTTCCATTAAAACATAAACAAATACAATACAATAGAAAGATAGGCGATCTCCTGACAGAAGGGCGATCTCCTATTAGAAGGGCGATCTCCTATCATATAGGCGATCTCCTATCATATACGCGATCTCCTATCGGAAAGCAGCAAAAGGGGTGATCGCCCAACGGAAATTGAAAACAGGCGATCTCCTTCCAGCGACAATTCACTAAGGAGCTCTACTTCCTGCAACATCATCTGCTCCCGTGTAAATTATACACGATCATCACAGTTTTGAGAAAACAGCCACAGAACCAAAACACGCAGGGTAAGCTAGACATTTAAAAAGAGTTTAAATATGAACATTAAAATCAAGATAAGACAAATTCAAGATACCCACGTAAAACCATAGAGTTTCTCATTCCCTTCACTTGATCGCCAAGAAATCACACACTTTACAACATTTTCAAGATTCATTCTATTTCACAAAACTGCATCAAGTGTCTATAAATTTCAAGTTCCTCATTTCACATGTCAGACCACCACTGACCCAGCACACAAGACACTTGACACTACTTCCGGAAGACTCATGCATTGACTAGACTCATAGATTCGCACCTGTCATACTGCCCACTGTGAAATCACACACATTCACAGGGTCGCCGTGAAATCACACACATTCACAAGCGTATAAATGAATCTCAATATCATCACTATCCTAGCATGACAGGGTTAATCCACACAACAGGTCGAGCTCGTTCTCTTTCAAACAACTCACCCACACGTATGAACCTCCTTCGACTCTCAACGCCCGAATAAGTTCATCTATATGATTCCATTATATCAGGAGAGTCAGGATATCATAACGAATCACCGGTCGATGCACATCCTACACGATCTTACACAGTATTTTCTTTCCTGAAAATACTATGCCTTGATCTCACATTCACAACATTCAACACATCATGCCACACTTAAATGAATGATTTCAATCACAGCAAAACTCACTCCAAGGTTCATGTTTTCAAATATCACATTTACATCTCAAACAGTTTCAAAACAACACCAAAAACAGGGGAGTTCGTAAAACAGCGCCAAAACCAGCGATCTGGTTCAAAAACAAGGTATTTCGAAGTCTGCATTTAAAACCGGCGACCACGTCGCCCAAACACATAGCACAGAGCATTTTACAAAGATGAAAACGAAAACCGGCGACCACGTCGCCCTCACTTCAGAAATTGCTAAACTATGGCTTGTATTGAAAATGAAGGCTAGCTTCCCTTACCTGGACTTGCGCAAAACACCAGGAGCTCCGAAACCCAACGAAGCTTAAAGAATGCCTTGGCTCTGTTTTTTCGTCTGGTTTTAAGGACTTGCAGAGGACCTCCCAGGTGCTCTAATGGTAGCCGTCGCTCGTCGTACTCTTGTGTGAAGGTGCCAGAATCGCAGCGCGAAGGAGAGAATGGAGGAGAAGGGAGGTAAACTCACTCTTTCGCTCTTGAACAACTGCAACGTTCCCCTCTCTCAGAAGTGGGTTTTTGCATCTTAAACCAGCTTGTCCATAAAAGCAGCTGCCACCACCCACTCTGCAGAGAAGTCTGAGTGTACGTTTCTCTGAACAGTACGACCATGTTTGTCTCTTGCGCATGCCATCCACTGCCCTGAACAGTACGACCACTGTTGTCTCTTCTGCATGCCAACCACTGCCCTGAACAGTACGACCGCTGTTGTCTCTTGCGCATGCCAACATTCTGATGTCACTATTCTGAACCACCCTTTTTGTCTACGTGGCGCGCGTGCAGGACGTTTCATGCTGGGAGTCTGGGTCCCACTTTCTCTGTGTGAAGCTCGACATCGCGCGATAACCTTCCACCGATGACCTCTCGCGCGAAGGCTATCCACCGATGACCTCTCGCGCGAAGGCTATCCACTGAGGCCTCTCGCGCGAAGACTATCCACCGATGACATCTCGCGCGAAGACTATCCACCGATGACCTCTCGCGCGAAGACTCTCCACCGATGACCTCTCGCGCGAAGACTCTCCACCGATGACCTCTCGCGCGAAGACAATCCACCGATGACCTCTCGCACGAAGACAATCCACCGATGATCTCTCGCGCGAAGACTAACCCCGCATGCCTCGCGCCCTGGTGATGCCCGCATGCCCCTCGCGCCCTGGCGATGCCCGCATGCCCCTCGCGCCCTGGCGATGCCTGCATGCCTCTCACCTGGCGATGCCCGACGACACATCGCCGCGCCTTCCTGAAGGTTCTTCATTCTACTATGTTACGTCCAAGGTATCATCTCCACATGACTCGGTGACGTCGGTAGCTTCACATTTCCAAGAGTAGGTCAGCACCACTCCTCGTGCTCCCATGCATGCAACACTAAGGGTGATCTCTTTTGCTCAAGCGTAGAGCTTCGCATGCACAGCGTATCTAAGGCTTAACCCACACCTTGATACGCGTGGTTGTTGGAACCCACTCTGGTTGATCCATTATCTTGACCACATACTACGTGCGTTCCCGCCGATCACGTACACTCTAGGCGATTGGCGCTCATGTCTCCTCTAGGCGACAGGCGATTATGTGCCAGAGGAGTCGGAGATCGCCTCCGTCTTCACTAACGACGATCTTGCAGAAGACTTCTTAGTTACACTTTTCCTCCTTTACTCTTCTTGGTCCACATGTCATCCGACCGACCTCTACTAGCTTACCCCAGATCATGGGCGACGTCCGATGTCTGCTACTACGAAACTTCATTTACCAACTCTTTGTATTTTAAATAATAACATTTTTCTGAAATTATTTAAATATAACACTTTTATTCCTATTAAAGTTTCTAGGTCCTTACAATCTCCCCAACAAGAAAAATTTTCGTCCTCGAAAATTGGATTACAAGGAAAAGAGGTAGGGATATGCTTCTCTCATGGTTTCTTCAAATTCCCCTGGTGAATCACCCGATCTGCACGTCGTCCACTTCCAACACGTGACTAGGGTCTGCAAGATACTTCCTTAGCCGTGATACGTGAAATACATTATGCAGGTTTGCTAAATGGGGAGGTGGGGCAATCTCATAAGCCACTGGACTGATCCCCCTTAGGATCTGATATGGCCCAACAAACTTAGGGGACAGCTTCTTTGATCTGATCGCCCATCCTACACCCTTGGCTGGTGTCCTCCCTCATAAAGACATGATCCCCCAGCAGCAAACCCCAAAGGTCTTCTCCTCTGTTCTGCCTAGGACATCTGCCGACTTTGAGAAACTTTCATTCTGTCCTGTATCAGTTTCACCCTCTCGGTTGTCTGCTGAACCAACTCTTACTACTCCAATGCTTCATCAAATTCCATTTTACATCCCTGCATATGGAATGTGCTGCCCCATAGAGCGCCAACTCTAGCATTCACACTCTACTTCCAACTTTGAAGACTTGGTCGAGCAAGATCCCTTCATCGGAAGGAAAGGGGATAGCTGCCCACTACTCATGCCCCCCCCTAGCTAATTCAAACTAGGATCCGAAATATCCTTCCAGGAATCAACTCCTGCATTTTGATCAAACCATCCATTGACTTCCCAACTGTTGATCTAATTCTCACGCTCCCTAAAGGGACACCTTTTGTTCACCACTACGCTACATAGTTCTGTACTTTATAAAGACAAAGTTCCTGTTGCTGTTACTTTCTAAATCATTATTATGACTCTTTTTGCCAACTCGGCCTCCTGCTCCCATTACGACCTTCTTTTCAATGTATACGTTGGATGCATTGATTTTGGGTTCAGGTGCCTATCCAAAAAGGCATACGAGAACGAACGCACCATATATCTCAACCACAACCATGCAAGTAGTGGAGCTGATTGGAAAAAAATTTCCTCTGCATCCAGAATCTCTTGCTTAAAGACAACTCTATTCTTCTCCTCCCAGATACAATAGACTGTTTCCACTCACAATCCCTTCCACACCCAACTTTCTGAAATTTACTACATCTCTAGAAGGACTCAACATCATCATAACACGGCTTACCCTCATTCTTATCCACAGCCATTTCCTCCTTCCCTTCTACATTCACAGGCCGATCTGCATCCTATTTTGCCAAAATTCAGGAGGCTTACGGTTTCGGAAGCCTTTTATCTCAACCCACTATTCCCATAATCATCTTTCAAATCACGATCAACAAAACAGCATCCATTCAGCGTGAAACTTAAGCTAGAACCATCTCATGCTGTTTCATCGACATGAACATCTTCTAAGCTTCAAAAGAAAAAAAAATCTTTCTTGGAATTTAACTCTGGTACTTCCCATGGATACACATGCTTAAGCTTTAAACCCCCAGCATCCTGTTTATTTACTCTTCATGACTTATACGTAGCTGGGACTAAATCCTTGGTACAACCAAATCTAACTTACACTTGCTTCTTTAATTCCATCTACTTAGCAGGAGTCATTATGCAGGGAGTCATGGACAGTGGTCCAGCTCCAGGTACCAAAACAATAGAGAACTCCATCTCTCTCTTAGGAGGTAGACCAGGCATTTCTTCTGGAACTACGCCCATGGGATCTTTCACCACGTTTATCCTACTCACGTCCTCTTCATTCTTCACTTCCAACCGAGCTAGGATCACGAAGCACCTCGCCCCTTTTTCCCAACCCCGACCACCCATGCTGAGCAGATATCACATCTGACTCTTGGAGGTCTGGAACCGCTAATTTTCTGCCTATCGCAATCTATGAGAACATGATTGGCAGAAAGCCAATCTATTCCTAGGGTAACATTCAGATCCTGAAGAGGTAGGTAGATCAAACTTACTTTGAACCTGCGTCCCTCTACCATCACTGGACATTCAGAGCAAACTAAGGGGGTCGTAACCTGTCCTGATGCAGGTGTAGAGACCAACCGTTCAAACGGTAACTCCTTCACTAGAAGGCCCAACTTGGCTACACACAAGCTTGACACAAAAGAGTGTGTCGCTCTGGAATCAAACAAAATTCTAACGCCTCTACCAGCTATAGAGTAAACACTTTGTACTAAGTTACCTGACTGAGATGTCTCCGCTCCAGACATGGCAAACACTCTCCCTCCTGCCTGAGGTCTGCTGCCTTTGTTCTTCAACTGTTGGGAACTAACGGGTTGAGTCATCCTTTTTCTGTTAGGACAATCTCTAGAAATGTGCCCCATCTCTTGACATGTGAAACACCCTTTCTCTGAATTCCTCTTGGAGCACACCTTGACGTTATGTAACCCACCACAACGGAAACACCTTGATTTCCATGGTTGTTGCTGCTGAAACTGGAGCGGAACTGCTCCTGCTCGATGTGGTGGAGGTCTCGCATAAGGCTTGCTTTGTGGGTGCTGCATCTTGGCCTTCCCACTGGAGGGACCCCCTGGTTGTGATCTGATTACTCTGGAACCACCCCTCTCCAGGGTCTCCACCCTCTTTGCCTTCTCCACTAAGGCATGGAACTCCCTGATCCACTGATCTGGTTGGTTCGGAGAAACGTTCCCACGGAACTGGGTTGGGTTGTGCCTCATGAACTCGATCATCCCCACCTGCTCCCGAGGCTGATTGACATGGGAAGCTGTTGCAGCCGATCCAGCAGTTTCCAAATGATTCATTACAGCCTGATGAATCTGGGCCATTACCGTATTCTGCTGTTGGATGGCAGTTGCCATCATCTCCATGGCCCTGGCGATCTGACCCATCTCTGAAGAAGGTCGGGGAGGGGTAGGAGGTTTACGCGCCATCTTTCCTCGTTCTCAGATTTTGAAACTATAGGTTTTCTATATTCCCTACGACTATAAGAATGAGATCGATGAGAAATCAATTCATTCAGGAGGTAACATCTAGACCTTACAAAGGTCAACATCTCAAAGTCATTAAGAATTTGAGTTCATCAATAGAATCATAATACTTATAACCTCAAACAAACACCAGGACAGCTACTGGTAGACAACCATCAATCCAAACAACCACTTTCAATCAATTACAACACACTCAATAAAACAAAATAAATCTCACCAGAATTCAATGTATACTAAACATCAAACCTTTGGAATTAAGATTGAGACTTATCTAGATCCAGTTATGAGTGTGCACCCTCACTACTTTATCAAGACTTTCTCATTCTTAATACTAAGATTTTCAGTTCTAACATATTTTCACCAAAGCACACACAAAATTTCAATACAAAAACGTTTGAAAACCTTTCACTATAGTTGTTATTTTAAACTCAAATAATTTCATGAGCAGAAGAAACACAATGGATCCACAGCCCTCAGGTCATCCTAAGGACGAACTGCTCTGATACCATTAATGTAACATCCCGCCAAAAACTATTCATATTTATAATGAAAATAAAAATAACAAATAGATTGAAGTGAACAAAATTATATATATGTAAATAAAGTTTCTCCTCACAGGGAGTTTAATACAAATACGATCACTTTTCCATTAAAACATAAACAAATACAATACAATAGAAAGATAGGCGATCTCCTGACAGAAGGGCGATCTCCTATTAGAAGGGCGATCTCCTATCATATAGGCGATCTCCTATCGGAAAGCAGCAAAAGGGGTGATCGCCCAACGGAAATTCAAAACAGGCGATCTCCTTCCAGCGACAATTCACTAAGGAGCTCTACTTCCTGCAACATCATCTGCTCCCGTGTAAATTATACACGATCATCACAGTTTTGAGAAAACAGCCACAGAACCAAAACACGCAGGGTAAGCTAGACATTTAAAAAGAGTTTAAATATGAACATTAAAATCAAGATAAGACAAATTCAAGATACCCACGTAAAACTATAGAGTTTCTCATTCCCTTCACTTTATCGCCAAGAAATCACACACTTTACAACATTTTCAAGATTCATTCTATTTCACAAAACTGCATCAAGTGTCTATAAATTTCAAGTTCCTCATTTCACATGTCAGACCACCACTGACCCAGCACACAAGACACTTGACACTACTTCCGGAAGACTCATGCATTGACTAGACTCATAGATTCGCACCTGTCATACTGCCCACTGTGAAATCACACACATTCACAGGGTCGCCGTGAAATCACACACATTCACAAGCGTATAAATGAATCTCAATATCATCACTATCCTAGCATGACAGGGTTAATCCACACAACAGGTCGAGCTCGTTCTCTTTCAAACAACTCACCCATACGTATGAACCTCCTTCGACTCTCAACGCCCGAATAACTTCATCTATATGATTCCATTATATCAGGAGAGTCAGGATATCATAACGAATCACCGGTCCATGCACATCCTACACGATCTTACACGGTATTTTCTTTCCTGAAAATACTATGCCTTGATCTCACATTCACAACATTCAACACATCATGCCACACTTAAATGAATGATTTCAATCACAGCAAAACTCACTCCAAGGTTCATGTTTTCAAATATCACATTTACATCTCAAACAGTTTCAAAACAACACCAAAAACAGGGGAGTTCGTAAAACAGCGCCAAAACCGGCGATCTGGTTCAAAAACAAGGTATTTCGAAGTTTGCATTTAAAACCGGCGACCACGTCGCCCAAACACATAGCACAAAGCATTTTACAAAGATGAAAACGAAAACCGGCGACCACGTCGCCCTCACTTCAGAAATTGCTAAACTATGGCTTGTATTGAAAATGAAGGCTAGCTTCCCTTACCTGGACTTGCGCAAAACACCAGGAGCTCCGAAACCCAACGAAGCTTAAAGAATGCCTTGGCTCTATTTTTTCGTCTGGTTTTAAGGACTTGCAGAGGACCTCCCAGGTGCTCTAATGGTAGCCGTCGCTCGTCGTACTCTTGTGTGAAGGTGCTAGAATCGCAGCGCGAAGGAGAGAATGGAGGAGAAGGGAGGTAAACTCACTCTTTCGCTCTTGAACAACTGCTGTAACATCCCGCCAAAATACTATACAAATGTATATAATGAAAATAAAGGTAACAAATAGATTCTATGAACAAAATATTATATATATGAAATGTAGTTTCTCCTCACAGGGAGTTTAATACAAATTCGGTCAAATTTTTTTCAGAAACATAAACAAAATGCAGAAAAAAAAATGAAGCAGGCGATCTCCTATCGGAAGAGACCGATCTCCTATCGAACGAGGCCGATCTCCCATCGGAGGACCCAAAACAGCCGATCTGCTTCCGGCGACCACTCCCTAAGGAGCTCTACTTCCTGGAAGATCATCTGCTCCCGTGTAAGTTATACACGATCATCACAGTTTTAAAAGAACAGCCACAGAACCAAAACACGCAGGGTAAGCTATATAATTTAAAGGAAGTTTAAATCATGAACATGAAATTCAAAGTAAAACAAGTTTCAAAATATCCATGTAAAACGTAGAGTTGCTCATATCATTCACCTGATCGCCCAAAATCACACATTTTACAACATTCACCCATAGTCATTCCATTTCACAATACTGCATCAAGTGTCTATAAACTATCAATGTTTCTCATTTCTCACGTCAGACTTTCCACTGACTCACCACACAAGACACTTGACACTACTTCCGGATTGACTCGTGCGTTGATTAGACTCAGAGATCTGCACCTGTCATACCACACCACTGTGAAATCCACACAGGGTCGCTGTGAATCCACACAGCATGCGCATATATCATCTCAATGTCAATAGTTCTCCTGGTATGACAGGGTTAATCCATAGGACAGGCGGAGCTCGTTCTTTTTCACACGAGACGCCCATCATATAGACCTCCTTCGACTCTCAACAACTGAGTAACTTCCTCTACGTGATTCCATTATCTCAGCAGAGTCAGGATATCCCCTTAGGAATCACCGATCAATGCACCTACTACAAGATCTTACACGGTATTTTTCTTTCCTGAAAATACTATGCCTCGATCCCACATTCACAGCATTCAAAAACATCATACCACTCGAGTAATTGATTCAAGTCACAGCAATGAATCATTTCAAGGTTCAGATCTTCGAATATTTCATTTAAATCTCAAGTAGTTTCAAAACAACACCCAAAAACAGAGAGTTCACAAACAACGCCAAAACCGGCGATCTAGTTCAAAAACAGGGTGTTTCGAAGACTGTATATAAAACCGGCGACCACGTCGCCCAAGCACACAAACAGAGCATTTTACGCAGATGAAAACAAAAATGGCGACCACGTCGCCCTCACTTCAGAGATAGCTACACTATGGCTTGTATGGAAAAAGAGGTCTAGCTTCCCTTACCTGGACTTGCGCAACCACCAGGAGCTTCGAAATCCAACAGAGCTTGAAGAATGCCTTGGCTCTATTCTTGAGTCTGGTTTTGAAGGAGTTGCAGAGAACTTTCCCAGGTGCTCCAATGGTGTCGCTTCTCGTCGTACTCTTGTGTGGAGATGCTGAAATCGCAACGCGGAGGGGGTAACTGGAGGAGAAGGGAGGGAACTCACTCTTTCTCTCGTCGCATACAACAATGTTTTTCTTTTCTCTCAGCAGTGGATTTTTGTAACTTAAACCAACTTATCCCTCCAAAAGCAGCTGCCACCACCTACTCTGCAGCGAAGTTTGCGTGCACGCTTCCCTGAACAGTACTACTAAGTGTGCCTCTGCGCAGGCTACGCTCTGAGGTCACTATTCTGAACCACTCTTTTGTCTACGTGGCGCGCGTGCAGAACATCTCTTGCTGGGAGTCTGGGGCCCACGTTCTCTGGGTGTAACTCAACGTCGCGCGATGACCTTTCGCCGATGACTACCAGCTCGAAGAGAAACCACTGATGACCTCTCGCGCGAAGACGATCCACCGATGACCTCGCGCGAAGACTACCACCGATGACCTCGCGCGAAGACTACCACCGATGACATCTTCCTGGCGAACGACCGATGTCTTCCTCTGGGAGACAACTGATGTCTTCCCTGGCGACGCCCTCATAACTCTCGCGCCTTGGCCACGTTCACATGCATCGCGCCCTGGCAATGCCCGCGTGCCTCGCGCCCGCGCGATGCCCGCATGCCCCTCGCGCCCGCGCGATGCCTGCATGCCTCTCGCGCCCGCGCGATGCCTGCATGCCTCTCGCGCCCGCGCGATGCCTGCATGCCTCTCACGCCCGCGCGATGCCTGCATGCCTCTCGCGCCCGCGCGATGCCTGCATGCCTCTCACGCCCGCGCGATGTCCACCTGGCGCTCATGTGTAGCAGGCGACCGGCGACCTCGTAGCCTTCTAAACTTAACTTTATCCTCCCTTTCTATTCTAAATAAAAACATACTTAGAATTCATTTAAAATATAACTCTTTTATTCCAATTTAATTTTTCAGGTCCTTACATTCTCCCCAACAAGAAAAATTTTCGTCCTCGAAAATTGGATTACAAGGAAAAGAGGTATGGATAAGCCTCCCTCATGGGTTCTTCTAACTCCCAAGTTGAATCCCCCGATCTCTCATCCCACACCACTTTCACCATGTCGATGGTCTTGCCTCTGAGCTGTTTACTTTGCCGATCGTCAATCCTGACTGGTTTTGCTTCAAAGGACAAGTCATCTCTGATCTGCACGTCGTCTACATCCAGCACATGACTGGGGTCTGCCATGTACTTCCTCAGCTGTGACACGTGAAAGACATTGTGCAGATTCGCCAGATGGGGAGGTAGGGCGATCTCATACGCCACTGGGCTAATCCTTCTTAAGATCTGATATGGTCCCACGAACTTAGGGGACAACTTCTTTGACCTGATCGCCCGCCCTACACCCTTGGTTGGTGTCACTTTCATGAACACGTGATCTCCAGCAGCAAACTCCAAAGGCTTTCTCCTCTGATCTGCATAGGACTTCTGCCTACTCTGAGAAGCTTTCATTCTGCTTTGTATCTGCTTTACCTTCTCGGTCGTCTGTTGAATCAACTCTGGCCCAACCAAGACTGCCTCGCCCTCTTGGTACCAACATAAGGGGGTTCTGCATTTCCTCCCATACAGGGCTTCATATGGGGCCATCCCAATACTGGCGTGGTAGCTATTGTTATAGGTAAACTCCACTAGTGGCAACACCTCCTCCCAACTTCCCAATTGATCCAAGACGCACGCCCTCAGCAGATCTTCCAGAGATTGGATCGTTCTCTCTGACTGACCATCTGTTTGGGGATGATATGCAGAGCTCATCCTCAACTTAGTTCCCAAGCATTCTTGTAAGGTCTGCCAAAACCGTGAAGTAAACCTGGGATCTCTATCTGAAACGATGCTGGAAGGCACTCCATGCAGCCTTACTATTTCTTGGATGTATAGCTGTGCCAGCTTGACCATAGGCATCTTCATATTCACTGGAAGAAAGTGGGCACTCTTCGTCAGCCTATCAATGATGACCCAGATTGCATCATGACCTTTTGTCGATCTGGGTAAATGAGTGACAAAATCCATGGCGATGCTGTCCCACTTCCACTCAGGGATATCCAGTTGCTGCAACAGCCCGCCAGGTCTTTGATGCTCTACCTTCGCCTTCTGACACGTTAAGCAGGTTGTCACATACTGGGCGATGTCCCTCTTCATGCCCGACCACCAAAATGACTCCTTCAAGTCATGGTACATCTTGTTCATGCCTGGATGAAGGTTAAGGCGACTCTTATGACCTTCCTCTAGGATCATCTTCTTCAACTCATCATTTGCAGGTATGCAAATTCTGCCATCAAACCTCAAGATCCCATCATCGCCCATCTCAAAGCCTTTCGCCTGATCTGTCCCTAGTGACTCTACAGTGCGCTTCAGGCTAGGGTCCTCCAATTGCTTATCCTTCAACATTCCCAGGAAGTCATTAGTTATAGTCAGCTTGCTACAACTAATGTGATTCACGTGAAATTCTACTCCAAGGTTTAAGTCTCTGAACTGCTCGATCAGTTTCTGCTCTTCCATCATCATGGTGGCGACTTGTATAGACTTCCTACTCAAGGCATCTGCCACTACATTGGCCTTCCCTGGGTGATACATGAGTTGAAAGTCGTAATCCTTTAGGAATTCCATCCACCTTCTTTGTCTCATGTTTAGTTCCTTCTGATCGAACAGGTACTTCAAGCTCTTGTGGTCACTGAACACCTGGAACCGAGCTCCATATAGATAGTGCCTCCAGATCTTCAAGGCAAAAACCACTGCCGCCAACTCCAAGTCATGCGTAGGGTAGTTTCTCTCATGAACCTTGAGTTGTCTTGAAGCATATGCAACCACTCTCTTCTCTTGCATTAAAACACATCCCAAGCCTTGATGTGAAGCGTCACAGAAGACATCAAAAGGTCTTCCTACCTCGGGGATCACCAGCACTGGAGCACTGGTCAACCTCTCCTTTAGTTCCATGAAGCTCTGCTCACATCGGTCGGTCCAAGCAAAAGGTTGGTCCTTGCGGGTTAGCTGTGTTAAAGGAGCCACTATCTTGGAAAAATCCTCAATAAACCTCCGATAGTAGCCCGCCAACCCCACAAAGCTCCTTATCTCAGTCACGGTCTTAGGACGTTCCCATTGCAGCACTGCCTCTACCTTGGCTGGATCTACCGAGATCCCTTGGGCAGATATCACGTGTCCTAAGAAGTTGACTTCCCTCAGCCAGAACTCACACTTGGAGAACTTGGCATAGAGCTGCTTCTCTCTCAGTATTTCCAATACTGTCCTCAGGTGTTCCTCATGCTCTTCCTCGGTCCTTGAATAAATGAGGATGTCATCTATGAAGACCACCACAAACTTATCCAAGAAAGGGCGAAAGATCCTATTCATGTAGTCCATGAATAGAGCTGGAGCATTGGTGACTCCAAATGGCATCACTACATACTCGTAGTGCCCATATCGAGACCTAAAAGCTGTCTTCTGAACATCTTCAGCTTTTACCAAGATTTGGTGATACCCCGATCTCAGGTCAATCTTGGAGAACACCGAGGCCCCATGAATTTGGTCCATCAAATCATCAATCCGAGGTAGGGGGTACTTGTTCTTGATGGTCAATTTGTTCAATTGCCTGTAGTCTATACACAACCGAGACCCTCCATCCTTCTTCTTGACTAGGAGCACTGGAGCTCCCCATGGAGATACGCTGGGTCTGATGAATTGCTTCTCCAGCAACTCTTCCACTTGCTTCTTTAACTCCACTAACTCGGCTGGTGCCATCCTGTAAGGTGCCATTGATATTGGTCCAGCTCCAGGTACCAAGTCAATAGAGAATTCCACTTCTCTCTTAGGGGGTAACCCAGGCACCTCTTTTGGGAATACATCTGTGAAATCTTTCACCACTTGTATCCTGTTTACGTCCCCTTTATTCTCCACTTCCAACCGGGCGAGCACCACGAAGCACCTCGCCCCTCCTTCCAGCTCTGATCGCCCTCGTTGAACTGATAACACATCCGATTCTTGGGGGTCTGGAAACGCTACTTTCTGCCTACCACAGTCTATGAGAACGTGATTGGCAACTAACCAATCCATTCCCAGGATAACATCCAGGTCCTGAAGAGGTAGGCAAATCAAGTTCACCTTGAATCTGCGTCCCTCCACAATTACTGGACATTCGGGGCACACCGTAGAGGTCGACACCTGTCCTGACGCAGGTGTAGAGACCAACAGTTCGAAAGGTAACTCCTTCACTAGGAGGCCCAACTCAGCTACACACAGGCTTGACACAAAGGAGTGTGTCGCTCCAGAATCAAACAAAGCCCTTACACCTCTACCAGCAATAAAACAAACACCTTGGATGAGGTTACCTGACTGAGCTGTCTCTGTTCCAGACATGGCGAACACCCTCCCTGTTGCCTGAGGTCTGTTGCCCTCGTTCCTCAACTGTTGGGAGCCACTGGGTTGGGTCGCCCCATTCCTGCTAGGGCACTCTCTAGCAACGTGCCCTATCTTTTGGCAGACAAAACATCTCCTCTCTGAAATCTTCTTGAAACAAGCATTGGAGGCGTGTGGTCCACCACAGTGAAGACACTTGGGTTTCCAAGGTTGCTGCTGTTGAAACTGGGGAGGTGCTGCTCCTGCCCGATGTGGTGGAGGTCTCGCATAGGGTTTGCTTTGTGGGTGCTGTGCCTTAGCCCTCCCACTGGAGGAACCTCCTTGGTGTGACCTGATCACCCGAGAATCACCCTTTTCCAGGGTCTCCACCATCTTCGCCTTCTCCACTAAGGCGTGGAATTCCCTGATGCACATCGGGGCTAGGGTCCTCTTCAGCCCATGCTTCAGTCCTTCTTCGAATTTTCTACATCTCCAGGCCTCGGAGGTCGCCTGGGTATAAAACCGGGCGAGGTACTCAAAATGAGCAGCATAGGCGTTTACTGACATGTCCCCCTGCTCCAACTTTAAGAACTCAGCTTCCCTTGCAAACTTGGCACTGTCAGGGAAGTATTTCTCCAAGAACTTCACCCTGAAGCTCTCCCAATCCAATACATCCTCTTGTGCCTCCATCATCTGCTGAGCTCCCATCCACCAGAACTCAGCTTCTCCTGATAGCAGATAAGTGGCGAACAGCAGCTTCTTCTCTTCAGGGCAGGAGGTCGCCCTAAAGATTTTCTCCAACTCCCTGACCCACTGATCTGCCTGGTCAGGGGTAGCATTCCCACTGAACTTAGGTGGGTTGTGCCTCATGAACTCGGCCAGTCCCATCTGTTCTTGGGGCTGACCGACGTGGGAGTTTGTCTCAGCAGATCGGGCAGTTTCCCAGTGTTGCATTGTGGCTTGATGGTTCTGAGCCATCGCCGCATTCTGCTGCTGAATGGCAGTCGCCATCATCTCGATGGCCTTGGCGATCTGGCTCATCTCTGAGGAAGGTTGGGGTGGGGTAGAAGGTCTACGTGCCATCTTCTTCGTTCTGGATTCTGAATCTATTGGTTTCTATATTCCCTACAACTACAAGAATGAGATCGATCAGAAATCAATTCATTCAGGAGGTACCATTTGGACCTTACAAAGGTCAGCATCTCAAAGTCATTAAGAATTTGAGTTCAACAACAGAATCATAATGCTTATAACATCAAGCATAACACCAGAACAACTACTGGTATGCAGTCATCAATCCAATCAACCATTTTCAATCCATTACAAGGACACTCAAGAAAATGAAATAGCTCACACCAGAATTCAATATATGCTAAACATCAAACCTTTGGAATTAAGGTTGAGACTCATCCCGATCCAGTTATGAGTGTGCACCCTCACTACTTTATCAGGACCTTCTCATTCTTAATACTAAGATTTTCAGTTATAACATATATTCACCAAAGCACACACAAAATCTCAATACAAAAACATTTGAAAACTTTTCACTATAGTTGTTATTTTAAACTCAAATAAATTTCATGAGCAGAAGAAACACAATGGATCCACAGCCCTCAGGTCATCCTAAGGACGAACTGCTCTGATACCATTAATGTAACATCCCGCCAAAATACTATACAAATGTATATAATGAAAATAAAGGTAACAAATAGATTCTATGAACAAAATATTATATATATGAAATGTAGTTTCTCCTCACAAGGAGTTTAATACAAATTCGGTCAAATTTTTTTCAGAAACATAAACAAAATGCAGAAAAAAAAACGAAGCAGGCGATCTCCTATCGGAAGAGACCGATCTCCTATCGAACGAGGCCGATCTCCCATCGGAGGACCCAAAACAGCCGATCTGCTTCCGGCGACCACTCCCTAAGGAGCTCTACTTCCTGGAAGATCATCTGCTCCCGTGTAAGTTATACACGATCATCACAGTTTTAAAAGAACAGCCACAGAACCAAAACACGCAGGGTAAGCTATATAATTTAAAGGAAGTTTAAATCATGAACATGAAATTCAAAGTAAACCAAGTTTCAAAATATCCATGTAAAACGTAGAGTTGCTCATATCATTCACCTGATCGCCCAAAATCACACATTTTACAACATTCACCCATAGTCATTCCATTTCACAATACTGCATCAAGTGTCTATAAACTATCAATGTTTCTCATTTCTCACGTCAGACTTTCCACTGACTCACCACACAAGACACTTGACACTACTTCCGGATTGACTCGTGCGTTGATTAGACTCAGAGATCTGCACCTGTCATACCACACCACTGTGAAATCCACACAGGGTCGCTGTGAATCCACACAGCATGCGCATATATCATCTCAATGTCAATAGTTCTCCTGGTATGACAGGGTTAATCCATAGGACAGGCGGAGCTCGTTCTTTTTCACACGAGACGCCCATCATATAGACCTCCTTCGACTCTCAACAACTGAGTAACTTCCTCTACGTGATTCCATTACCTCAGCAGAGTCAGGATATCCCCTTAGGAATCACCGATCAATGCACCTACTACAAGATCTTACACGGTATTTTTCTTTCCTGAAAATACTATGCCTCGATCCCACATTCACAGCATTCAAAAACATCATACCACTCGAGTAATTGATTCAAGTCACAGCAACGAATCATTTCAAGGTTCAGATCTTCGAATATTTCATTTAAATCTCAAGTAGTTTCAAAACAACACCCAAAAACAGAGAGTTCACAAACAACGCCAAAACCGGCGATCTAGTTCAAAAACAGGGTGTTTCGAAGACTGTATATAAAACCGGCGACCACGTCGCCCAAGCACACAAACAGAGCATTTTACGCAGATGAAAACAAAAATGGCGACCACGTCGCCCTCACTTCAGAGATAGCTACACTATGGCTTGTATGGAAAAAGAGGTCTAGCTTCCCTTACCTGGACTTGCGCAACCACCAGGAGCTTCGAAATCCAACAGAGCTTGAAGAATGCCTTGGCTCTATTCTTGAGTCTGGTTTTGAAGGAGTTGCAGAGACCTTTCCCAGGTGCTCCAATGGTGTCGCTTCTCGTCGTACTCTTGTGTGGAGATGCTGAAATCGCAACGCGGAGGGGGTAACTGGAGGAGAAGGGAGGGAACTCACTCTTTCTCTCGTCGCATACAACAATGTTTTTCTTTTCTCTCAGCAGTGGATTTTTGTAACTTAAACCAACTTATCCCTCCAAAAGCAGCTGCCACCACCTACTCTGCAGCGAAGTTTGCGTGCACGCTTCCCTGAACAGTACTACTAAGCGTGCCTCTGCGCAGGCTACGCTCTGAGGTCACTATTCTGAACCACTCTTTTGTCTACGTGGCGCGCATGCAGAACATCTCTTGCTGGGAGTCTGGGGCCCACGTTCTCTGGGTGTAACTCAACGTCGCGCGATGACCTTTCGCCGATGACTACCAGCTCGAAGAGAAACCACTGATGACCTCTCGCGCGAAGACGATCCACCGATGACCTCGCGCGAAGACTACCACCGATGACCTCGCGCGAAGACTACCACCGATGACATCTTCCTGGCGAACGACCGATGTCTTCCTCTGGGAGACAACCGATGTCTTCCCTGGCGACGCCCTCATAACTCTCGCGCCTTGGCCACGTTCACATGCATCGCGCCCTGGCAATGCCCGCGTGCCTCGCGCCCGCGCGATGACCGCATGCCCCTCGCGCCCGCGCGATGCCTGCATGCCTCTCGCGCCCGCGCTATGCCTGCATGCCTCTCGCGCCCGCGCGATGCCTGCATGCCTCTAACGCCCGCGCGATGCCTGCATGCCTCTCACGCCCGCGCGATGCCTACATGCCTCTCGCGCCCGCGCGATGCCTGCATGCCTCTCATGCCCGCGCGATGTCCACCTGGCGCTCATGTGTAGCAGGCGACCGGCGACCTCGTAGCCTTCTAAACTTAACTTTATCCTCCCTTTCTATTCTAAATAAAAACATACTTAGAATTCATTTAAAATATAACTCTTTTATTCCAATTTAATTTTTCAGGTCCTTACAACTGCAACGTTCCCCTCTCTCAGAAGTGGGTTTATGCATCTTAAACCAGCTTGTCCATAAAAGCAGCTGCCACCACCCACTCTGCAGAGAAGTCTGAGTGTACGTTTCTCTGAACAGTACGACCATGTTTGTCTCTTGCGCATGCCAACCACTGCCCTGAACAGTACGACCACTGTTGTCTCTTCTGCATGCCAACCACTGCCCTGAACAGTACGACCGCTGTTGTCTCTTGCGCATGCCAACATTCTGATGTCACTATTCTGAACCACCCTTTTTGTCTACGTGGCGCGCGTGCAGGATGTTTCATGCTGGGAGTCTGGGTCCCACTTTCTCTATGTGAAGCTCGACATCGCGCGATAACCTTCCACCGATGACCTCTCGTGCGAAGGCTATCCACCGATGACCTCTCGCGCGAAGGCTATCCACTGAGGCCTCTCGCGCGAAGACTATCCACCGATGACATCTCGCGCGAAGACTATCCACCGATGACATCTCGCGCGAAGACTATCCACTGATGACCTCTCGCGCGAAGACTCTCCACCGATGACCTCTCGCGCGAAGACTCTCCACCGATGACCTCTCGCGCGAAGACAATCCACCGATGACCTCTCGCGCGAAGACAATCCACCGATGATCTCTCGCGCAAAGACTAACCCCGCATGCCTCGCGCCCTGGTGATGCCCGCATGCCCCTCGCGCCCTGGCGATGCCCGCATGCCCCTCGCGCCCTGGCGATGCCTGCATGCCTCTCACCTGGCGATGCCCGACGACACATCGCCGCGCCTTCCTGAAGGTTCTTCATTCTACTATGTTACGTCCAAGGTATCATCTCCACATGACTCGGTGACGTCGGTAGCTTCACATTTCCAAGAGTAGGTCAGCACCACTCCTCGTGCTCCCATGCATGCAACACTAAGGGTGATCTCTTTTGCTCAAGCGTAGAGCTTCGCATGCACAGCGTATCTAAGGCTTAACCCACACCTTGATACGCGTGGTTGTTGGAACCCACTCTGGTTGATCCATTATCTTGACCACATACTACGTGCATTCCCGCCGATCACGTACACTCTAGGCGATTGGCGCTCATGTCTCCTCTAGGCGACAGGCGATTATGTGCCAGAGGAGTCGGAGATCGCCTCTGTCTTCACTAACGACGATCTTGCAGAAGACTTCTTAGTTACACTTTTCCTCCTTTACTCTTCTTGGTCCACATGTCATCCGACCGACCTCTACTAGCTTACCCCAGATCATGGGCGACGTCCGATGTCTGCTACTACGAAACTTCATTTACCAACTCTTTGTATTTTAAATAATAACATTTTTCTGAAATTATTTAAATATAACACTTTTATTCCTATTAAAGTTTCTAGGTCCTTACAATGCCCACTAAGAGGACGTGCGGTGAGACCATGCAGGCAGAATGCGCCTGGTGAGTGTGCTTAGAACAGCCATACCCGGTGCTCTCCTGGGAGCATGCACCCACTCAGAGGATGTACCGCGAGACCATGTAGGCAGGATGCGCCTGGTGAGTGTGCTCAGACCAGCCACACCTGGCGCTCTCCTGGGAGCATGCGGCTCAAGAGAAGAAACGCGCTAAGATTACTCCGCAAGAGGATAACTTAGCCGCACAGAGAAAAGCGCAGAAGCCCTTGAGATGTGACACGTGTACGGTTAGATATCAGCTGCATGCCTCCACGTGTCACCATCTGAGAGAGAGGCGCGGCCCAGTATAAAGGTACTCCACCTCATGTAAGGTAAGGGGATTATGAGAGATTCTTACACAGAATTACACTTCTTACAATTTTTACACTACACCCAGTTTCTGAGTCATTGTGGGGACGTTTATACACGTTGCACAATGATAACAGAATTCAGTGACACAGAGAGAGAAAGTGGATCTGAGCACACACGAGTCTCACAGAGAGATTCAGTGAGAGTTTTTGGTGTTCCTGTTGCCTGACTTGAGCGTCGGAGCTACAACGGCCGCTAGAGGCGCCGTCTGTGTGTTTTGCAGGCATCGTTTGGAGTTCCGGCGAAGGTTCTTGGAGCATTCTTGCAGAACGCGCAGTTGCAGAAGGCTAGACGAAGGAGTGACGAGGAACATCCTCCACGTTCAAGTCCGCGGCAGGATCAAAGACCCTCCTAGGAGTGATGGTGATCTTGAAGGTGCATGAAGTGTATGAGAGTAGGGAGGTTCGGCCAACCCTTGGTGAGGTGAAAGAAAATGAAGATCAATTCCTAGAAGCTAGGAGAGAGCAAAGCTTAGCACAAGTTTGGCAGCATAACTTTACTCATATTAATCTTGAAAATACAGGGTGTAGGCTACCCTTTTTATAAGCTAAAGGGTGACCACCAAGCTTAACCTAATTCTAATGAAATGTGCCACAAATGTAATGTAATTTTGGTCACATGGAACACACACACTCACACATGGCCGGCCCTAGGTGCTAGAAGGTTCCAACGTGAGCACCAAGCTAGGGTACATCAAAAAGTGTGCAAGTTTTGCCTTCTACACTACACTAATCTACTAAGCTACCCCTAATGGGCCTCCAAGTAGCATGTACAAGGTCTTCTCCCTCCCATCCGTGGCTTAACTCATTTGGGCGTCAATGTGCTTGGCCATGGACCTTGTGAGAGGTCCTAGACAGTCTAGGCTCTCTTCTAGACGCTCCTCATGTAGCTCCCCCATGTCTTGTGCTAGACGCTCTCCTTGTGGTTCTAGACGGTCTAGTCTTGGACCTTGGCTTTCATGGTGGGGTGAGCTTGGCCTCTCTCCATCATAAAGGGTGAGGCGAGTCCCCAAGAGGAAGTTATTACAGATCTGAAGGAAGAACTGGCGCATCGTGATGACAACCTGGTCCAGCCGGACGTCGAGCTGGTCAGGGTAAAGGAGGAGGCAGCAGAGCTGAAGGTGGAGATGGCTCGAAGGGAGGAGCTCTATCAGAAGTCAAGAGAGGAGCTTAGCGATGAGGCAGTTGAAGCCTACAGTGCGGGGTTTGGTGATGCCATGGCCCAGGTTGCTTGAGCGCATCCGGGGGTGGACCTCTCCCAAACCGGTTTAGATAAGGTCATCCGTGATGGGCAGCTGGTGGATGCTCCTGTTGACCCTTGAGCTCTCCTTTCTTCCTTTGTCTTGACATAAACATCTTCTTGTAAATATTTGTACATTTCAACTTAATGAATTTATTCTTCAACACTTTCGTCTTCTCTTGGTAACTTTATGTTTTTGTGTATGGCTGAATATTTTAACTCATGGTGTACTTAGCACCCTTCTCACCTCCTGTTCTTGCCTCTTTGGTTTCTTCATCTATACATGTTTTCTTTGATAATAATCTTTCCTGCCGACCTCGACTGATGGGCCAAGGAAAACCTCTTTCTCTGTCGACCTCGACTAATAAGCCAAGGAAGATCTCTTTCTCGGTCGACCTCGACTGATAGGCCAAGGAATATCTCTTTCTTTGTCGACCTCGACTGATAAGCCAAGGAAGATCTCTTTCTCTGTCGACCTCGACTGATAGGCCAAGGAAGACCTCTTTCTCTATCGACCTCGACTGATAAGCCAAAGAAGATCTCTTTCTCTATCGACCTCGACTGATAGGCCAAGGAAGCCCTAGTGCAAAATGTATAAACGAATACGGTTTATTTAGTGCGGTTTTACGTTCAAACACTTTCGTTAAAAACACGGTGTCAATTTTGTAATTAAGTTCATTTACAAAATCAAGCCTTTGGATTTACAAAGGCAGTTATTTGTACAACCGCCTTTGTTAATGAAAATGCTTTGATTTACAAAAGCGGTTATTTGTACAACCACCTTTGTAAATCAAAATGCTTTGATTAACAAGAGCGGCTATTTGTACAACCGCCTTTGTAAATCAAAACGCTTTGATTTACAAGAGCGGCTATTTGTACAACCGCCTTTGTAAATCAAAACGCTTGATTTACGAATGCGGCTTTATAAATAGCCGCCTTCTTAAAACCTTTTTAACCCTAATTTCAGAAACGCGTCACTTACATTTTGATACTCTCCTTTCTCTCGCGCTTCGTTTCTCTTAATTGCTTCCTCCAATAACTATGCTTCCTCTTTTCTTTCTCTCTTCTTTGCACTGTCTTCGTGCCATTGGTAAGCATTGTCTTCCTCCACCATTGATTTTTTTATGTTTTGCGTTTCTCTTATGTTTAGTCTTATGTCATTGCTAAGGTCATGCTTCATTGGGAATGTTTTTGTTTTCTTTCTGCTGTGTCTTCCTCATCGTTGTTGTAGCCTTGCTCCGTCATATATTTGTGTTTCATTGGAGAATTTTATTTGCATTTTTTGGACTTCCACTGGGATAAAATACGAAGAGGTATGATATGGATGCACCAAGACACAAAAAAAAACACTAAAATAATGACCATGTTCTTCGAAAAAGATCAAAGTTGAGAACTTTGATTAGAAACCCAATCAATAACGAAAAAGAAAAGAAACTCTAAACGTCTCTCGTAAATGTGATTTATAAATGCGGTTATGTAAATAGCCGCATTTATAAATCGAATTTACGGATGCGGCTATATAGCCGCATTTGTATCTCTTCGATTTACAAGTGCGTGCTGATCAAATGCGGCTATATAGCCGCCTTTATAAATTCAAAATAACCGCACTCGTTTGGCCTTTCTACACCAGTGAAGACCTCTTTCTCTGTCGACCTCGACTGATAAGCCAAGGAAGATCTCTTTCTCTGTTGACCTCGACTGATAGGCCAAGGAAGATCTCTTTCTCTGTCGCCTCGACTGATAAGCCGAGGAAGATCTCTTTCTCTGTCGACCTCGACTGATAGGCCAAGGAAGACCTCTTTCTCTATCAACCTTGACTGATAAGCCAAGGAAGATCTCTTTCTCTGTCGACCTCGACTGATAGGCCAAGGAAGACCTCTTTCTCTGTCGACCTCGATTGATAAGCCAAGGAAGACCTCTTTCTCTTCTTGTTGTGTAAACTAAAAAATTCCTCCTATTTTTGACCCTGTAGAAATCAAGGAAAAGGACAAGGAAAAGGATTGTTGTGAACCACACTATTCTTCTCCTTTCTTTAACAAGGTAGAAGAGGCTCGTTCTTCTTGCCCCAGCCTCGCTATAAGAGGAAGAGGACTTTCATTGTGAACCATACTATTCTTACCCTTTCTTTAACAAGGTAGAAGAGGCTCATTCTTCTTGCCCTAGCCTCGCTATAAGAGGAAGAGGACTTTCACTGCGAACCATACTATTCTTCCCCTTTCTTTAACAAGGTAAGCCTCCTTATTTATAGGTGAAGGAGCCTTGGAGAGCAAGCATAAGGGGTAGGATGGGAAAAGTGAAAAAATGGGCAGCCTTAGGGTTTGACTAAGTCAAACCCGCATCCTAGGCTTATCCTTCTAGAAACTAGGTCAAAAAGCCTTCCAAAAGGGCTAAGAACATCCTAAAATGCTAACTACACCCCCTATTATACTAAAGGCAACTTATTCTAGCCTATATTTGCTATTTGGACCCCCAAAGTGAGCCCAAATTATTTACAATATTTTCTAATCATTAAGAAGACCAGCAGGAAGAACTTTAGGTGCTCTGGTCTTTGTCCCATTCTCCATCTGGTGAGGTCTCTACTTTGAGGTGACTTCTCTTTATATTCTTTAGCATCCTTCATCATCACCTTGTGGGCTTGGTTTGCATCACTTGGAGCCCTTGAAGATGCACTCACCGACTAATTGCGTAATTAACAAGTAATTAACACAAGCAAGGTTGCTGTACCGACCAGTCCTCAGACACCGAGAACAATCGTAAAGGGCAAACCATGTCAGTTGGGTCCCACAGCATGGGCCAAAGCCACGTGGAGTGAACCCCACAGGCAGCTTGGATTAGAGGGTGATCAGTCATTGGTGTGTCCCTGAGAGAAGGGTGATTAGTCGTTAGCAGCGCTTCACACAGAGAAGGATGATTAGTCATCAGCATGTTCCCACAGAGAAGGGTGATTAGTCGTCAGCAGCGCTTCACACAGAGAAGGATGATTAGTCATCAGCATTTTCCCACAGAGAAGGATGATTAGTCATCAGCGTGATGATCACCAGAAAGGACTGATGTGTCCTCATCACTCTGCAGGGTGATCAGTCCTCGGCAACAGAGTGTGACGAGGTGACATCGTTCTTGGGTGATTTGAACAGCGTAACTAGAACAGCTAAGATTGGTTCCCAGAGTGGGCCAATGACCAGTTAAATACCCAGAGGTAGGGAGAGGCCTGAATCACGAAGAGCCTATGCAGGTAGCAGGGAGAGCACAGTTAGGTGCAGAGTCTTGAGGGGTCGAGTACTCATCAGAACTAGGGTTTCCCAGTGAAGCTACATGCATGGCACGTGAACAGTGAAGGCACTCCCAGAACAGGTGGCCCAAGAGATTAGGTGCACAAGGAGGCACCCAGGTGGTCACCCTGTTAGAGTTTGCACTCCCGAGAAGGAAACCTTATGTGCTAGATTACCCTAAGGTTGGGTGATAGCGGCGCAAGGGTATTCCAGTAAACCCTGAATATGGCTAGCAGTGCAGTGAACCCTAATTAGGGCTAGCGGCGTAGTAAACCCTAGACTATATAAGGGACAGTAAAATACTTCACGAAGCTACGCAGTTTCTAGACCTAAACACAGAGAGACTCAATACACTTGGTGTTTCTTACTCTACATTGACTTGAGCGTCGGAGTGCAAACGGCCTCTAGGGCGCCCCCTTTCTCTTTTGCAGGTGCAGATTGCTTCGAAAGAACCAAGCACATATCAATGTGAGGAAGGAGGCGTGTGACTGTCGTGGAGTCAACTGACAGGCGGGTCAACCGGCAAGAACATTTGGCGCCACCGTGGGGCCAAAATAAAACAAGGTCCCATACACGAGAGTGAGAGCAGAAAACTACAAACATGAGGAATACAAGACATTGGTCCGTTCCACCAAACGGAGGCTAAAGCGTTACAATGCAACAACTCATGGAAACGATGCGCGCCCTCCAGGAGATGGTGGCAGAGTCCAGGGCGCATCAGGCGCGTATGCAGGAGGACCTGGCCGCCTCACAGGCCAGAAGTGAGGAGCTGCACAGGGCCAATGAAGAGCTACGCTTGAATCTGTGCCACATGCAGCAAGCTGGGGATCGTGTGGGAGAGGATCAGGCTCCACCAACGCCTCCAAGGGCCTTTCCCATTCCCTTCTCCCCCGAAATTATGAACACGGTGGTGCCTGCCAACCTGGTGGGAGTGAAGGCGTCGTTTACAGGGATGGAAGATCCAGAAGCACATCTGACAGCCTTCCACACTCAGATGATGCTGTTTGGAGGCTCAGACACTGTGTACTGCAAGATGTTTATGACTACACTGAGCGAAATAGCTATGGAGTGGTTCGTAAGCCTGCCAGAGGGCCACATCACCTCCTTCCATCAGTTTTTGAAGCTGTTCACGGAGTAGTACATCGTCAACAGAGCGCCACCGGTAGTGTCCTACGATCTGTTCGACGTGCGCCAGTACCAGGGGGAGTCGCTGAAGGACTACCTCAACCGTTTTGGTGCGTAGGTGGTGAGATTGCCCAGCAAGGACGAGAGCATGTTGGTGCATGCTTTCAAGAAAGGCGTACTACCTGGTCCTTTCAGTGAATCGCTCGTCAGGAGCCACCTTGCCACCTTCATTGAGATTCGTCGACGCGCGGTGGCGCACATAGTAGCAGAGACAGAGGTCTCTGAGAAGAGAGGCAGTGCTGCACCGTCGAATCCGCGCGAAGGTCAGGGGAAGCTGCAGTAGCAGGCATGGGTGTATGAGGCCAAGGAAGGGAAGAAGGCGCAGGGAAGGCCTCGTCCCTATGCACCCAGGAA
The DNA here is from genome assembly GCA_013389735.1 of Phaseolus lunatus. NCBI lineage: Eukaryota > Viridiplantae > Streptophyta > Magnoliopsida > Fabales > Fabaceae > Phaseolus > Phaseolus lunatus. The sequence continues at coordinate 18,966,763 of CM023861.1, read as the reverse complement.
GGACCAGACCAGGGGGCGTGCAAGGGAGAACAACGCACCCCCTAGGTATGATTTCATGGTGGAGTTGGCGGAGCTAATCGCCATCCCTACCGTGGCTACAAGACTCCGAGAACCAAAGAAAACCAACAAGGTGCTTGGAGGGAGGAAGGATGAGTGGTGTGAATTCCATCAGGCTTATGGACACACACTCCACACCTGCCTGTCATTGGGGCATCAACTTGCTGAGTTAGTGAAGACAGGATTCCTGACCGATTACCTACGGGAGGCACAAGGGGATCGTGCTTCGGGGTCCCAGGCAGGTGACCAGCAACATGAAATCCCTGTGCTCGGGGAAATCAGGTGAAGGAAGACGCTACGCTGGAGGGCATGATCGGTCCTCGTAAGTCAGGCATTGCCAGGGCGGTCATCGGCTGGAGACTCTGGATGGAACAGCTATCCCCAGGACATGGAACACTACACACTTGAATTTCTACTTCAGCTAAGTTGTAAAATAGATGCGTTCTTGCGCTGTACACACTCATTATATATATACTATAAACAGTCGAGCAGATCAGGGGGCACTCTTCTGTTTTTAACGAGGCCACCCAATAAAAAATATTTCAGTATATCAAGTGTGCAAATGTTTCCCAGTTTAAAGTTCTCCTCACCCCAGGCGTGAGTGTAGGCAGCTAAGGTTTGAAAAGTCAGGCGTACTAGTAAGACCGAGAGAGGGAAAGGGAGGATTTCGAGAAACGTCCTTACCCACTTGGCGTATACCAATATTGGCTTAGTAAAGCCCTTAGTTAAGGCTCTTCTCACCCCAGGAGTGGGAAAGGGACATAATAACCCGATTCGCGTGAGGTCGATGACATTGGTGCAGGCAAGAGGGGTCATCAAGAAACACTCTTCCTCCTCAGTACCAGGTGTCATCGACGGTGATCGGCGTTCAGACCTAAAGGTCGATGACCGAGCATGTATGGTCATCGGGGTTTCTTGCTAACACGTGTTAAGCTGGGACCAGGTCCCCATCGAGAGCGTTACGCATACACCCCGCATGATTCCAGACCAGAAGAAGAAGAGCTCCTTGCCAGAGGGTGTGCGGTGAGACCATGCAGGCAGGATGCGCCTGGTGAGTGTGTTCAGACCACCCCCACCTGGTGCTCTCCTGGGAGCATGCACCCACTCAGAGAAAAAGTCCTCACCCTCGACTTCTTACAGCGAGGCTGCGAGAGAAAAAAGACCTCACCCTCGACTTCTTACAGCGAGGCTGAGGCGAGAGAAGAAGTCCTCACCCTCGACTTCTTACAGCAAAAAGACCTCACCCTCGACTTCTTACAGTGAGGCTGAGGCGAGAAAGAATAATACTGTCCACCTCAATATAGCACTCGAGGTCGACCCACCAGGAGGTCTTCCATGATGAGTTAGGATCGATCGAGTTAAGGCTTTCCTTGGCTTGTCAGTTAAGGTCGACTCAGGAGGAATCTCCCATCTCCCAGTATAAGAAGGAGGTCTTCTGGAGCTTATCGGCAGGCAAGAGGGGTCATCGAGAAACACTCTTCCTCCTCAGAGCAAGGCATCATCTCTAGCCCTCAGGCCCTCTATGCACTTAGCGCTGGAATGACAAAGAAGTAAAGCAAAGCTTGAAGCGCGATGACTGATCGGTGGTGCACTAACATGCTAGTCGGTGGTCAGTGGTAAAAGCTTTGAGTAAGAAAGCTTTTCCCAGCAAGTTCTTGTGCGATAAGCCGAAGCATTTAGGCCCCATTAAGTCGGTCATCCAGCATGAAGTTATGCATAAAGACTGTTAAAGACAATGCTAAGGTAACAGTTAGTCGCGATCAAGTCAGAAACCAAGTTTGAAGAGTTATAGTGAGATCGCGCTAAAGCCTAAGCTAGATTAACAGTTGGTCACATGCAGAGAGTTAAAGATGGAGAGAGACAAGTAGCTGAAGTAAATAGATTTCATTCATATTGAAGTCAACACAGAGAGCCTTTATAGCTAAAAGGTTTATACATAAGTCATGCAGCAGACAAAGAAATTACAGAAAAAAAGAAGTTGCAAGGGGAGAAGCTCATGGAGGAGGAATGAGCTTGCCCTCGACCACTTAGTCTCTTCGCTGAGAACGAGTTCACAGCTCGAGACTGGGGGGCTTGTGATCCGGTCGGTCATCGGTAGTCGATGACGTCAGCAGCAGATGACCACGTGGACCATTCACAGGGTGACACATGGTAGAAAATAGCAGGTGAATCAGAGAGGAGATCACTCAGAACGGTGATCGGTGGTCAGTTGCTAAAGTGACCACCACCAGCAGATCAGTGCCTAGATGAGCGCCTGACAGCAGAGCACGAGAAGTAATGAAGCACCGATCAGTCATCGGTGCATGGTCATCGGGGAGAAGGGTGATTAACACCTCTTTGTCGAGAAAGAAGTCCTTAATTCGAGCAGAGGGCTCACCAATGAAGTCCTCAGAGGGTTAAGAGATGTGGGCGATGACAAGGTGGGGAGATGTCCCTTCAGCTTACTGTTCATGTCCTTTCGCTCAGAGCCATGTAGGTCGCCCGAGCCGATGACTTAGTCCCTTCGCTGAAACAAGTTAACAGCTTGAGACTGGGGGGCTTGTGTACTGACCAGTCCTCGGACACCGAGAACAAGGGTAAAGGGCAAACCATGTCAGCTGGGTCCCACAGCATGGGCCAAAGCCACGTGGAGTGAACCCCGCAGGCAGCTTGGATTAGAGGGTGATCAGTCATCGGTGTGTCCCTGAGAGAAGGGTGATTAGTCGTCAGCAGCGCTTCACACAGAGAAGGATGATTAGTCATCAGCATGTTCCCACAGAGAAGGATGATTAGTCATCAGCGTGACGATCACCAGAAAGGACTGATGTGTCCTCGTCACTCTGCAGGGTGATTAGTCCTCGGCAACAGAGTGTGACGAGGTGACATCGTTCTTGGGTGATTTGAACAGCGTAACCAGAACAGCTAAGATTGGTTCCCAGAGTGGGCCAATGACCAGTTAAATACCCAGAGGTAGGGAGAGGCCTGAATCACGAAGAGCCTATGCAGGTAGCAGGGAGAGCACAGTTAGGTGCAGAGTCTTGAGGGGTCGAGTACTCATCAGAACTAGGGTTTCCCAGTGAAGCTACATGCATGGCACGTGAACAGTGAAGGCACTCCCAGAACAGGTGGCCCCAGAGATTAGGTGCACAAGGAGGCACCCAGGTGGTCACCCTGTTAGAGTTTGCACTCCCGAGAAGGAAACCTTATGTGCTAGATTACCCTAAGGTTGGGTGATAGCGGTGCAAGGGTATTCCAGTAAACCCTGAATATGGCTAGCAGTGCAGTGAACCCTAATTAGGGCTAGCGGCACAGTAAACCCTAGACTACATAAGGGACAGTAAAATACTTCACGAAGGTACGCAGTTTCTAGACCTAAACACAGAGAGACTCAATACACTTGGTGTTTCTTGCCCTACATTGACTTGAGCATCAGAGTGCAAACGGCCTCTAGGGCGCCCCTTTTCTCTTTTGCAGGTGCAGATTGCTTCGAAAGAACCAAGCACATATCAACGTGAGGAAGGAGGCGTGTGAGTGTCGTGGAGTCAACTGACAGGCGGGTCAACCGGCAAGAACAGTTGCAAAGAAATTAAATGGCACTCCCTTTGTTGCCTTTCTAATTACACTCCCTTTGTTTCCTTTCTAATTGCACTCCCTTTGTTGTTCTTCTAGTTCCACCCCTTTTGTTGCTTTTTTACTTGTTGGGCCTTCCAAAGTGTGTGGTGTATTTGTAGTATGGTGTTTGTTGCTGCCCCTTGCCTTTGTTCCTCTTGGAATTAGGTCAATAAAATCTTCAATACAGCACCTATTAAGCAAGCTAGACTCCCCTCAAGTCAATTTCCCACTCAACAAGTACCAATTGATATTTAATCCACCAACAAGTTTAGAGGCCAAAGAAAGAAAGCAAAAACAATTTAATTTGAAAAAAATAGTACCACACAAATGGAATTAAATGTGACACAACTAGAAAGAGTTCAAATGAAATTAGACAAGAAAGTAAAAAGGAACTCAAATAATGGATGGCACACAAAAGGTGTAACATCCCGCCAAATACTTTGGAATAATTATAAAATGAAATAAAGGTAAACAAATATATTGAAAAGAACAAAATTATATATATATGAAGAAGTTTCTCCTCACAGGGAGTTTAATACATATTCGGTCAATTTTCCAAAAACGTAAACAAAATACATTAAAATATGAATACAGGCGATCTCCTAACAGCAAAAAGGCGATCTCCTATCAGAGAACGGCGATCTCCTATCAGAAAACAGAAAAAGGGTGATCGCCTAACAGAAAGAGGAACAGGCGATCTCCTTCCGGCGACCACTCACTGAGGAGCTCTACTTCCTGCAACATCATCTGCTCCCGTGTAAATTTTACACGATCATCACAGGTTTAAGAAAAGCCAAACACAACACCAAAAATCACAGGGTAAGCTAGATATTTAAAAGAGAGTTTAGATATGAACTTTAAAAATCAAGGTAAAGCAAATTCAAGATACCCACGTAAAACTATCAATGTTCTCATTCTCTTCACATGACCATCAAGTAAACACGTATTTCACAATTCCTCAAGAGTCATTCAAATCACATAATGCATCAAGTGTCTATCAAATTCACTGCTCCTCAATTCTCACGTCAGACTTCCACTGACTCATCACACAAGACACTTGACACTACTTCCGGAAGACTCGTGCGTTGAACTTAGCATCCAGAGACATGCACCTGTCATACTTCATTGCTGTAATGTTTCCACAGCCATGCGCATCAACACAATCTCGATCTCAATTTCATCACTCTCACAGTATGAAAGGGTTAATCCATATAACAGGTCAAGTCAGTTATCTTTCAAACGACTTACCCATACATATGGACCTCCCTCGACTCTCACCAACTGAATGACTTCATCTATGTGACTCCATCATATCAGCAGAGTCAGGATCGTCCCATTCACAGGATACTCACAGATCAATACACTTCATAACCAAATCTCAACACGGTATTTCCTTTCCTGAAAATACTATGTCTTGATCCCACATTCACGACATTCCACACATCATATAACACTTAAATGAATGATTCCAATCACAACAACAATCATTCCATGGTTCATATTTTCGAATATCACATTTAAATCTCAAACAGTTTCAAACAACACAAAAACAGGGGAGTTCGAAATCTGTATTTAAAACCGGCGATCTCATTCAAAAGCAGGGGATTTCGAAACAAAGTTAAAACCGGCGACCACGTCGCCCTCACTTCAGAACTTACTCGCCTAACGTTTTTATAAATGTAAAGTACTAGCTTCCCTTACCTGGACTTGCGCAAAACACCAAGAGCTCCAAGACCCACCGAGCTTAAAGGATGCCTTAGCTCTGTTTTAGCGTCTGGTTTGTAGGACTTGCAGAGAAACTCCCAGGTGCTCCAAGGGCAGTCGTCGCTGGTTGCACTGGTGCTTGAGGTTGCCTGAATCGCAGCGCGAAGGAGAGAAAAGAGAGGGATGAAGATGCACTCACTCTTTCACTCTCGAGTCTCTGTAACGTTCTTTGCCTCCTCGCAGTGGGTTTTTGAATCCAAGCCTACTAGTCCACGCATGCTGCTGCCACCACCCCCCTCTGCAAGAAAGCCAGAGTGTACGTTTCACTGAACAGTACGGCCATGGTTGTCTTCTTGTGCATGCCAACCACTTCCCTGAACAGTACGACCGCGAGTGTCTCTTGCGCATGCCAATCTTCTGATGTCACTATTCTGAACCACCCTTTTTGTCTACGTGTCGCGCGTGCAGTACGTCTGATGCTGCGAGCCTGGGTCCCACCTTATCTGCGTGAAACTCGACATCGCACGATAACCTTCCACCGATGACCACTCGCGCGATGACTATCCACCGAGGCCTCATCCTGGAGGACGACCGATGTCTCTCCCTGGGAGGCGACCGATGTGTCACCCTGGAGGACCACCGATGTCTCATACTGGCAGACAACCGATGTCAACCCTGGAGGACCACCGATGTCTCACACTGGCAGACAACCGATGTCTCACCCTGGCAGACCACCGATGTCTCTCCTTGGCAGACCACCGATGTCTCTCCCATCCTGGTTGATGACCGATGTTCCTCTCATCCTGTTGGCGATCTCTTATCGCCCTTGTGTGTGACGAGAACACATCGCCTTACTCTGGTCACCGATGTCACATCGTCACACCTTGCTGAAGGTTCATCCTCCCATTATGTTACGTCCAAGGTATCACCTCCAGATGACTTGGTGACGTCGGTAGCTTCACATTTCCAAGAGTAGATCAGCACTACTCCTCGTGCTCCCATGCATGCAACACTAAGGATGACTTCTTATGCTCAAGCATAAAGCTTTGCATGCACAGCGTATCTAAGGCTTAACCACACCTTGATACGTGTGGTTTTGTTGAACCCACTCTGGTTGATCAAGTATCTTGACTACGTACTACGTGCACTCCCGTCGATCACGTACACCATAGGCGATTGGCGGTCATGTCTCCTCTAGGCGACAGACGATTATGTCCCAGAGAAGTCGGAGATCGCCTTCATCTTCAATAACGGCGATCTCGTAGAAGACTTCTTAACTACACTTTTCTTCCTTTACTCTTCTTGATCCACACGTCATCCGACCGACCTCTACCAGCTGACCCCAGATCTTGGGCGATGTCCGAGGTCCGACTACTACGAAACTTCAATTACCAACTCTTTGTATTTTAAATAATAACATCTTCTGAAATTATTTAAATATAATACTTTCATTCCAATTAAAGTTTCTAGGTCCTTACAAAAGGAACCTAGGAATAGCACTAGATTTGATTTAAAAACCAAAAATAGCACCACTGAAAAAAAAGATTGTTGTGGTCCAGAAAACGTATCTTTTAAAGATTTATGCTGAGCTGACCCTTTTGTATTTGCTTCTGAAAATTGAGACACAATCAGAATAAGATCTTAAAAAACTTTTGGCGTTGGTTTCACTCCAAACGCATATACCAATTAATTTTGGTAAATTTTATAAATAAAATCAGTGCTCAGAACTGCCAGCTGGAACGTCAGATTTGCACACTTTTTTTGTAATATTTATCTATTTTTTTCTATTTCTTTATTTCAGATGGTTCTTTTTTATTCCCTTTTGCTAACACCTCAAATTAGTGAAATCCAGAGGCTCAGAAATTTTTGATGATGTATGTAATTTTCATAAAACAAAACAGTCAGCACAGAAATGTGAAAACAAGGGGTGCTGAAAACTGGAATAAAAAACAAAATGATATACCACAAAAACAAAATTGAGTTAATATGATGGAATTTGTGTGGATCTAACACACAAATAAGAACTCAAACTAAAATTAAAAATGCACCAAAGGATCAACACAAAATAGATTTCAGATCAAACATTCAGACCAAAAACAAGAAACAAATAAATCAAGAAGAGTACTACTAGGATTTGATGACAAATATGGAAACACATGACTTAGACAAAACTTATGGATTCATAAAATGAAAAGACTCAAGAACATCATATGACCCAAATGAAATTTCAAGCAAGACTCAAATCCCTAAAAATAAAAACTACAACACAAATATATCAAGAATCCTACACAAAATTGAAAATAGATATTCAAGCACAAGTTTGAACAAACCCACCGAATGAAATGAATAAACAAGCATTCAAATCATATTAAAACACAAAAAACAGCAAGACAACTTGGAATAAAGATGAACAACTTGGAGAAAAGAAGAACTCAAAAAGAAAATGAAAAGAGATACTCATCTTTGAAGAACCATAGCTCTAGATACCAAATGATGGCATTCCTATGAGCTCTTCTTTGGGTTTTGGAGTTCCTTGGTGATGATGGATGCGGAAGCTTATGGAGGAGGTGAGAAAGGCCTTCCTAGGAAGCATGGGTGCCTTGAAGGTGCATGAAGAGTGAGGAAATGGGGAGGTTTGGCCAGCCCCTTTGGTAGTGATGAATTGAAGACTAAACCTAAGTGTTAGGCAATGAGTAGTGTATGGCACAATTTGGGTAGCATAACAATACTCTATTTAATCTTAAAAATACAATAGGTTGGCTCCTCCTATTATAGGCTAAGGAGGACCATAAAGGTTAACCTAATGCTAAGCAAATGTACTGAAAATGAAATGCAAATGTCACACATAGGACTCATGGCCGACCCTAGTTTTAGGAATGCTTCAAGAAATGTAACAAAAGCTAGGTTAAACCCTCATGGAAACAAGTTTGTGCTATTTACACCACAACTAAGACTAAGAAACTCTTGATGGGCCTTCATGTAACATGTACAAATATCTTTCTCTCCCATCCTTAGCTAGGTCAACGTTTTCATGTAGTCTTTTGGCCATGGACCTAGTAAATGGTCCTAGACACTCTTCCCATGGCCCTAGACGCTCCTTCCATGGTCCTAGATGCTCCTCTTCTTGCCCTAGATGCTATTGGTGTGGCTTTGGATGCTCTTGTCTTGGCTCTTGTGCAGTTGTGCTTGGCCCTCTTCCATCATTCAAAGTCGGGCTCAAGGAAATCATAGCGCTCCCAGAGGTGGCAAGCAGGTTAAAGGCTCCCCCAAAGTCTGATAAGCAATTGGGCCCTCGCAAAAACCAGTAGTGTGACTTCTGTAAGGACCTGTAAAATTGAATTGGAATAAAAAGGGTTATATATTAAAAGAATTCTATGTATGTTTTATTTAAAATAAAAAGGGAGGAAAAGTTAAGTTAGAAGGCTATGAGATCGCCGGTCGCCTGCTACACATGAGCGCCAGGTGGACGTCGCCAGGGCGCGAGGCATGCAGGCATCGCGCGGGCGCGAGAGGCATGCAGGCATCGCGCGGGCGCGAGAGGCATGCAGGCATCGCGCGGGCGCGAGAGGCATGCAGGCATCGCGCGGGCGCGAGAGGCATGCGGGCATCGCGCGGGCGCGAGGCATGCGGGCATTGCCAGAGCGCGAGGCACGTGGACGTGGCCAAGGCGCGAGAGGCATGCGGGCTTTGCCAGGGGGAGACATCGGTCGTCCACCAGGAGATGTCATCGGTGGATAGCCTTCGCGCGAGAGGTCATCGGTGGATAGTCTTCGCGCGAGAGGTCATCGGTGGATAGCCTTCGCGCGAGAGGTCATCGGTGGATAGTCTTCACGCGAGATGTCATTCGGTGGATTGTTTTCGCGCGAGGGGTCATCGACGAAAGATTATCGCGCGATGTCGAGTTGCACACAGAGGGGGTAAGACCCAGACTCCCAGCAGGAAGCGTAGTGCACGCACGCCATGTAGACAAAAAGGGTGGTTCAGAATAGTGACATCAGAATGTTGGCATACGCAGGGGACACTCGCGGTCGTACTGTTCAGAGCAGTGGCTGGCATGCACAAGCGACAACAGTGGCAGTACTGTTCAGAGCAGTGGTTGGCATGCACCAGAGACAACAGTGGTCGTACTGTTCAGGGCAGTGGTTCTCAGACTTCTCTGCAGAGTGGTTGGTGGCAGCTGCTTTTGGTGGATAAGTTGGTTTAAGATGCAGAAAACCCACTGCTGAGAGGAAGAAACGTTGCAGCCTTCAAAGAGAGAAAGAGTGAGTTACCTCCCTTCTCCTCCAGTTGCCTCCTTCGCGCTGCGATTCTAGCACCTTCACACGAGAGTACGACGAGCGACAGTCACCATTAGAGCACCTGGGCAGTTCTCTGCAAGTCCTTCGACCAGACGCAAAAACAGAGCCAAGGCGTTCTTCAAGCTTTGTTGGGTTTCGGAACTCTAGGTGTTTGCGCAAGTCCAGGTAAGGGAAGCTAGACTTCATTTTCATTACAAGCTATAGTTTAGTTATTTCTGAAATGAGGGCGACGTGGTCGCCGGTTTCGTTTTCATCTGCGTGAATGCTCTGTTCCATGTGTTTGGGCGACGTGGTCGCCGGTTTTAAATACAGACTTCGAAATACCCTGTTTTTGAACCAGGTCGCCGGTTTGGGCGATGTTTGCGAACTCCCTGTTTTTGGTGTTACTTTGAACTGTTGAAGCTTAAATGTGATCTTCGAAAATCTGAATCTTTGAAACGAACGTTGCTGTGACTTGAATCATTTATTTAAGGGCGGTATGATGTGTTGAATGTTGTGAATGTGGATCGAGGCATAGTATTTTCAGGAAAGAAAATACCGTGTAAGATCGTGTAGGATGTGCATTGATCGGTGATTCCTCAGGGGATATCCTGACTCTGCTGAGATAATGGAATCACATAGAGGAAGTTACTCAGTTGGTGAGAGTCGAAGGAGGTTCATATGAATGGGCGTCTCGTGTGAAAAAGAACGAGCTCCGCCTGTTCTATGGATTAACCCTGTCATACCGGGAGAACTATTGACATTGAAATTATATATGCGCATGCTGTGTGGATTCACAGCAACCCTGTGTGGATTTCACAGTGGTATGGTATGACAGGTGCAGATCTCTGAGTCTAATCAATGCATGAGTCTTCCGGAAGTAGTGTCAAGTGTCTTGTGTGTTGAGTCAGTGGTGGTCTGACGTGAGAAATGAGAAACATTGAATTGATAGACACTTGATGCAGTTTTGTGAAATAGAATGACTCTTGAGAATATTGTGAAATGTGTGATTTCTGGGTGATCAGGTGAAGAGTATGAGAAACTTGATAACTTTACGTGAATATCTTGAAATTGTTTACCTTGATTTTATTTTAAGTATCCTTATTTAAACTCTTTTTAAATGTCTAGCTTACCCTGTGTTTTCGTTTGTGTTGTGGCCTTTTCTTAAACCTGTAATGATCGTGTATAATTTACACGGGAGCAGATGATGTTGCAGGAAGTAGAGCTCTTTAGAAAATTGTCGCTGGAAGGAGATCGCCTGTTTTCTTTTCTGTTGGGTGATCGCCCCTCTTGCTGCTTTATAATAGGAGATCGCCTTTATGAAAGGAGATCGCCCTTCTTATAGGAGATCGCCTATATGAAAGGAGATCGCCCTTCTTATAGGAGATCGCCCTTTTTGCCAGGAGATCGCCTATCTGTCTTTTGTATTGTATTTCGTTTACGTTTTAATGGAGAAGTGATCGTTTGTATTAAACTCCCTGTGAGGAGAAACTTATTTATTTTATATAAAGATTTTGCTCACTTCAATCTATTTGTCACCTTTATTTTCGTTTTATATTTATTTTCAAAGAAATTTGGCGGGATGTTACAACTTCCACCAGGCTCACGATCACACCTTGAGCAATTGTCTCGCCTTGGGGTATCAGTTGGACGATCTGGTAAGAAACGGTTTCTTGACACCTGACTTGCAGGAATCACAGGGAGATATGGTGATAGCAGCCCCAATAGGGGATCAAAGGTGCCTATCCATGGGGAAATCAACACCATCGCTGGGGGATTCTCGGGAGGAGGATGCACTGTCTCCTAGAGGAGGAGATACGCTAGGGAGGTCTTGACAGTGGAGGAAGTTGAGGTCGATCAGTTCCCAGAACCTGACCTGACCTTCACGAGGGCAGATCACCTGGATGTGATACCCCACGACAATGACCCAATCGTAATTTCTATAGTCACTATCGGTAGGAGGGTCCACCGCGTCCTAGTGGATCAGGGAAGCTCCGCAGATGTGATGTTCTGGTCCACCTTCCAGAAGCTACAGTTATCTCCTGATCAACTGAGGCCGTATGACGGCTACCTATATGGGTTCGCAAGAGACCAAGTAGAGGTCAGAGGGCATATCGAGCTAAGGACAATGTTCTCGGATGGTCAAAGATCTCGCACTGTGGACATCAGATACCTCATGGTTAACGCTCCTTCGGCTTACAACATCCTATTGGGTAGGCCAACCTTAAACAGGTTAGGAGCGGTACCCTCGTCAATGCACATGAAGATGAAGCTGCCCTCCCTTGAGGGAACGGTCATCACCATCAAGTCTGACCAGAAAATAGCCCGGAAGTGTTACGGAAACAGCCTCAAAACAAAGACGGGGGTACGCTCAGTAACGTTCCACTCACCCACTGGGAAGCACTCAGACTCGGAAGAGGTTGCCCCTAACAGAAGACTAGAACCCACGGGAGAGGTGTTGGAGCGGGTGATCGAAGGCAAGACCTTCAAGCCAGGAGGATCAGGACCAGATAGCAACTATTCTGTCACGACACCTGAGTCCTTCGCATGGACTGCAGCTGACATGCCAGGGATTGATCCTGACATCCTGTGCCACCACCTCACTTTGGACCCCCAGGTCCGCCCGGTGCGCCAGAGGCGTCGAAAGTTTAATGAAGAAAGGCGACAGGTCATCAGAGAAAAGACCCTGAAACTGCTAAAGATAGGCCACATCAGGGAAATTCAGTACCCTGAGTGGCTGGCCAATGTGGTACTAGTAAGGAAGGCCAGCGGCAAATGGAGGATGTGTGTTGATTTCACGGACCTCAATAGGGCTTGCCCTAAGGACTCGTACCCTCTGCCTAGCATCGACTCTCTGGTTAACAACGTGTCAGGCTGTAAACTGCTCAACTTTTTGGATGACTTCTTCGAGTACAACCAGATACGGATGCACCCCCGCGATGAAGAAAAAATAGTGTTCATGAAGAACTGTCCAGCTACTGCTACAAGGTAATGCCCTTTGGAATGAAGAACGCAGGAGCAACGTATCACAGACTGATGGACCGCATTCTCGCCCCAATGTTGGGTCGAAACGTCCAGGCATATGTAGATGACATGGTGGTCACGTCTCAAGAAAGGGGTCAGCATGTGACCGATTTGGAGGAGCTCTTCAACACCATCACCAGGTACAATTTAAAGTTGAATCCTGAGAAGTGCATGTTTGGGGTGGAGGCAGGAATGTTTATAGGGTTCTTACTAACAGAGCGAGGAATAGAGGCCAACCCAGAGAAATGCACAGCCATCATGGCAATGAGGAGCCCAGCCACGGTCAAGGAAGTCCAACAGCTAACAGGTCAGATGGCCGCCCTCTCGCGTTTCGTCTCAGCAAGAGGAGAAAAGGGGTATCCTTACTGATGGAGGAGGGCCAAGCACATCTAGCCAAGGAAGCCAAGGCCCAAACCAAGAAGACCGTCTAGACCAAGAGGAGCGTCTAGCTCCAGGAAGTGAGCGTCTAGAACGTGAAGGAGGGAGGCTAGCCATGGAGCTAGACCGTCTAGGACCTCTCACAAGATCCATGGCTAAACATATCCAAGCACACATAGAAGAAGCCACGGATGGAAGAGAGAGATCCTTGTACATGTTTCATAAAGGCCCAAAGGGGGAGGGGGTGCTTAGTAGATTAGTGTAGTGTAGAAAGCAAAACTTGCTCACTTAGGGGTGTGCTATCAAAAAGGTGCCCTTAGCAATAGAAGGAGGGGTGTGCTAGCAAATGTAAGGACCTGAAAAATTTATTGGAATAAAAGAGTATATTTTAAATAAATTCTAAGTATGTTTTTATTTAAGTTAAAAAGGAAGGAAAGTGCAGTCTAGAAAACGATAAGAGTTCTTTGTTAATACATAATCGCCGGTCGCCTAGACTGCATGTCGTCGCCAGGGCGCGAGGCATGCAGGCGTCGCCAGGGCAAGATGCATGCGGGCATCATCAGGGGGAGACATCGGTCGTTCGCCAGGGTGAGGTCATCGGTGGATTGCCTTCGCGCGGGAGGTCCTCAGTGGATAGCCTTCGCGCGAGAGGTCCTCAGTGGATAGTCTTCGCGCGAGAGGTCATCGGTGGATTGTCTTCGCGCGAGAGGTCATCGGTGGATTGTCTTCGCGCGAGAGGTCATCGGTGGATTGTCTTCGCGCGAGAGGTCATCGGTGGATTGTCTTCGCGTGAGAGGTCATCGGTGGATAGCCTTCGCGCGAGAGGTCATCGGTGGATGGTCTTCGCACGAGAGGTCATCGGTGGATAGCCTTCGCGGGAGAGGTCATCGATGGATAGACTTCGCGCCTGTGGTCATCGGTGAAAGGTCATCGCGCGACGTCGAGTTACACATAGAGAAGGTGGGACCCAGACTTCCAGCATGGAACGTCCTGCACGCGCGCCACGTAGACAAAAAGAGTGGTTCAGAATAGTGACCTCAGAGTGTTAGCCTGCGCAGAGGCACGCTCAGTAGTACTGTTCAGGGAGTGGTTGGCCTGTGCAAGAGACAACTGTAGTCGTACTGTTCAGGGAAACGTACACTCAGACTTCTCTGCAGAGTGGGTGTGGCAGCTGCTTTTGGTGGATAAGTTGGTTTAAGATGCAGAGACCCACTGCTGAGAGAAAAAAACGTTGCAGCATTCAAAGAGAGAAAGAGTGAGTTACCTCCCTTCTCCTCCAGATATCTCCTTCGCGCTGCAATTCTAGCATCTTCACACAAGAGTACGACGAGAGGCAGCACCATTAGAGCACCTGGGCAGTTCTCTGCAAGTCCTTCAACCAGACGCAAAAACAGAGCCAAGGCGTTGTTCAAGCTTCGTTGGGTTTCAGAGCTCCTGGTGTTTTGCGCAAGTCCAGGTAAGGGAAGCTAGACTTCATTTTTAATACAAGCCATAGTTTAGCTATTTCTGAAGTGAGGGCGACGTGGTCGCCGGTTTTCGTTTTCATCTTTGTAAAATGCTCTGTGCTATGTGTTTGGGCGACATGGTCGCCGGTTTTAAATGCAGACTTCGAAATACCCTGTTTTTGAACTAGATCGCCGATTTTGGCGTTGTTTACGAACTCCCTGTTTTTGATGTTGTTTTGAAACGGTATGAGATTTAAATGAGATATTTGAAAATAAGAACCTTGGAGTGAGCTTTTGCTGTGATTGAAATCTTTCCTTTAAGTGTTATGAGATGTGTTGCATGATGTGAATGTGGGATCAAGGCATAGTATTTTCAGGAAAGAAAATACCGTGTGAGATCGTGTAGGATGTGCATTGATCGGTGATGTCTATAATGAGATTATCCTGACTCTCCTGAGATAATGAATTCACATAGATGAAGTTATTCAGGCGTTGAGAGTCGAAGGAGGTCCATATGTATGGGTGAGTCGTGTGAAAAAGAACGAGCTCGGCCTGTTATATGGATTAACCCTGTCATACTGTGAGAATGATGAACTTGAGATTGAGATTGTGTTGATGCGCATAGCTGGTAAACATTACAGCTGTTTAGTATGACAGGTGCGGAATCTCTGAGTCTTGTCAATGCACGAGTCTTCCGGAAGTAGTGTCAAGTGTCTTGTGTGCTGGGTCAGTGGTGGTCTGACATGTGAAATGAGGAACTTGAAATTTATAGACACTTGATGCAGTTTTGTGAAATAGAATGACTCTTGAGAATATTGTGAAATGTGTGATTTCTGGGCGATCAGGTGAAGGGTATTGAGAAAATCTATAGCTTTACGTGAATATCTTGAAAATTGCTTACCCTGATTTTAATGTTCTTATTTAAACTCTCTTTAAAATATCTAGCTTACCCTGCGTGTTTTGCTCATTGGCTGTTTTTCTCTTTAAACTGTGATGATCGTGTAATACTTACACGGGAGCAGATGATCTTCCAGGATGTAGAGCTCCTTAGTGAGTGGTCGCCGAGGAAGAGATCGCCGGTTTTCTATCTCTTGGTGGTGATCGCCGGATTTATGTCCTGCTAGCAGATCGCCTGTTTGGGCCTTCTGTTACCAGATCGCCGGTTCATGTGTGGAGACCGTCGGTCTTGTTGTATTTGATTGAATTTCGTTAAATTTTGAAAACATTTGACTGGATATGTATTAAACTCCCTAAGAGGAGCAACTTCATTACTTATATATATATATATTATCATTCTTCAATATTATTTGTTCACCTTTATTTTCATTATACATGTATGTATGGCTTTATTTTGGCGGGATGTTACACTAGCAAATAGGTGCCTTTAGCAAAAGAAGGAGGGGTGTACTATCAAATGTTGCATTTTTGACCTATCTTCTAGAATATTAGGATGATGGTGTGGTTTGACTAAAGTCAATACCCTAGGCAGCCCCCACTTTTTGTATTTCCATCCCTACCCTTTAAGCTTGCTCACCAAGGCTCCTAAATCTATAAATAAGGAGGCCTACCTCATGTATTTTCAAGTTTATTTGAGTATTGTTATGCTGGCATTTTTTGTGCACAAGCTTTACTCCTCCTAGAAATCTAGGCTATAAACTTCAATCCTTTCACCTTCTCCCTTGAGCTGGCCGAACCACTCAACCCATACTCATCATGCACCTTCAAGACCAACACAACTCCTAGGAGGGTCTTGTTTCACTCACCCATTGCTTCCGCTCCATCTATTTCTACTTTGATTCAAGAAGAACACATGAAAATGCCATCATTTGGTATCATGAGCTTTTGGTTCTTCAAGATGAGTAGCTTGTCTTTTTAAATTTTCAGTTCTTCTTTATTTTCATCTTGTCATTTCAATTCCATAATTGTCTTGCTATTTTTTACATTTTAAATTGTTCTTGGTGTGCTTATGGAAGATCCAACCGAAGCACATGTGTTCAATTGATCTTGAACATTTTCTTGTGCAATTTGTGATAGGATTCCTTACACATTGAGTGGCTGTTTTCTTTTAGGAATTTGAGTCTTTATTGCTTTCTTATAATTGCTTCATTTTATGCTTTGAGTCTTTATTTTCTGAATCTATAAATGTTGTGTCAAGTCATGTGAATCCATAATTGTCATCAATTCTTAGTAGTCCTATTTTTTGGCTTGATTGTTTCTTGTTTTTGGGTCTCTTTAATTTGCCTTAATCTGCTGTTATTTTGATCCTTTGCTGCCTTTTTAATTTTAGTTTGAGTTCATAATTGTGTCTTAGTTCTTACACAATTTCCTTCTTACATTTCCTTTGTGTTAAATTTTGGTATCTTGCTGTTTTTTTTTTCCAGTTTTCCAGATTTCCCCTGTTTCTCTCTCTGTCTGGCTGTTTTTTTTGTTTCAAAAATTATTTCCACTAATAGGAAATTTGTGATTCTCTGGAAAATGCAAGTTTGAAGTGTTACAAAAAGGACAAAAAAAGAATCAGATCAAAAAAGGCAACAGAAAAGATATGATAAATCTTACAAAATCAGAGTGCAAACCTTGAGCGCTCCAGCTGGCCTAACTGCACACCAAATTTGCAAAAAATTATTAAAAAAAAATGGTGCATGCGTTTTAGGTGATTCCAAAGCCATTGTTTAGATAAGATCCTGAATTTTTCTTGCATATAAATTTCAGAGACAAATTTTAAAAATACAGCTCAGCATAAATCGGGGAACAAACACGTTTTCTGGCCCACAACAATTTTCAGTGGTGCTGTTTTTTTTTTATTTGGTCATCTAATCTAGAGCTTTTCTTTAGGTATTCCTTTTGTGTGCCAAATTTTATTGAGTACCTTTAATTGTTTGCTTTAATTTCTTGACTCTCTTTCTAAGTTGTCATTTTATAAATCCTTTTGGTGGTACTGTTTTTATTCAATTAAATTTGTTTCTTGCTTTTGTTTCTTGACCTCTCTTTTGGGTGCTGGAATTTAATTCTCCTTGGTGCATATGTGCATGGAACTTGACTTGGTTTAGGTTTAGCTCTTGTGAATAGGTGCTGGAAATTGGAGAATTAAAGCCATCATTTTAAGGAGGAGACAAAGCTAAAGCCGAAACAAGGTTGCTTGAAACAAACAATACAAACACCTAGAAGATCAAAAATTCAAGACAACAAGGAAGTGCACTAACCCAAAAGAGGATCAACAAAGGGAGTCTTCTTTTCCTTTGCAACTTGGTTTATTGTTAATTACCTCTTTAATTACGTTTAGACGGTGAGTGTGTCTTCAAGGGCTCAAAGTGTCCAAGAAGCCTCACCTAGGGCCGAATAGCATAGTAAATTTTTACTTAGTAATTTGTTGCTTGTTTGAACTTGTTTTCTATTGTTTTGGTAGAAACGTTTTGCATGATTAGTTTAGTTTAATTTTGTGCTAAAACCGACTAGTTTGTTGCATATTTTTTTTAGCTTACATAGTTTTATTGCTTTTTGATTTCTCAACTTCTTGTGTTTTAAGTGTTTCACTAAGAGAAATTTTTGTGTGAAGGCATTGGAGACTAGTTTTTGGCAAGGAAAAGGCTTGGTACTTAAGTAGTCCTTTGAGACTCACCTCCCTTACCTGGAAAACTACCTTCTTTATCTTCCCTAATCTTTCTCAAAGTAAAAACGCCTAAATACACAAAGGTCTAGCCATGTCTTCTTCTTCTCATTCTCCAAAGTCTATAGAATGTGAAGTAAAATCTTTGAAAACCCTTTTGAAAGAGGTATCCCAAGCGGTACAATTAATCTCTTTTAGGCAAGTGGAGAATGAAAACAAGATTAATGAGTTGGCTAGAGCTCAAGAAGAGAAATCCCAAAAATCTCAAAAATCAAAAAAAACAAATACTCATGCATCACAAAGCATTGCAACTCTAGGGGAGGGAAGCCTTAGAATTAATGACTACTACCAACCACCCCCTAGAAGAACTAGGCAAAGGGAACAAGAGGTGCCAAGGGAAACTAGAGTAGACCTACCTCATTTTCATGGAAAGGAAAATGTAGAAATATATCTAGATTGGGAGATGAAGGTAGAGCAACTCTTTGCTTGCCATAGGGTAAGTGAGGAACGAAAAGTACCCTTAGCCACCCTTAGTTTCCAAGGAAATGCCATGTATTGGTGGACCTCTTTAGAAAGAGACCGACGTCTTCATAGGGAACCTCCCATAGAATATTGGAATGACCTTAGGGGAGCCCTAAGACGTCGACATATACCTTCTTACTACCATAGGGAGTTGATGGACAAGCTCCAAAGACTCCAACAAAAGAATATGAGTGTAGAAGAGTATAGGCAAAAGATGGAGCTCTATATGATGAGAGCCTCTATTAGAGAGGAAGAGGAAACCACCATATCTAGGTTCCTTAGTGGCCTATCACTTGAGATAAGAGATAGAGTAGAGCTCTTACCTTATCAAGACTTGAATGATTTGGTTCAACTTTGCATTAAAGTTGAGCAACAAAATTTGCGCAAAACATCAAGTCAAAAGGTGAGCCCCTATTCTAACTTTTATCCCAAGAGAGAGTTTAAAAGGGAGGGTAGTACATCTAAGGAAAAACCAAAAGAACCTACCAAACCCTTCACCAAAGAAACCTCAACCCCACCCATCCGAGCTAGAGATGTTAAATGTTTTAAGTGCTATGGTAGGGGGCATGTGCAAGCACAATGTCCAAACCAAAGGACTTTGTTTCTTAAAGGTGTAGACGAATACACTAGTGGCGAGGATGAGCTTAGTGAGAAAGAGGAAGGGGGAGAGGATGAGAGGGTAGCTCCATTAGAGGGAGAATTGCTTATGATTAGGAGAACCCTCAACAATCACCCTAGCACATCCATTGAAACACAAAGGGAGAACATATTTCATACAAGATGCAATGTTTTAGAAAATATATGTTCCCTCATTGTGGATAGTGGATCTAGTTGTAATTGTTGTAGTGCTAGGATGGTTGAAAAGCTTAAGCTACAAGTGGTTCCTCACCCAAAACCTTACAAACTTCAATGGCTTAATGAAAATGGGGAACTACATGTAGATAAGCAAGTGGAAATCAAGTTTTCCATAGGGAACTACAAAGATAAAGTTTTATGTGATGTAGTGCCTATGGAAGCTTGCCATATCTTATTAGGGAGGCCATGGCAATTTGACAAGAAAACCTTGCATGATGGTCTCACTAACGAGATTTCCTTCACCCATAAATATAAGAAGTTTGTACTTAGTCCTTTACCACATTCTCAAGTGGTGAAAGACCAAATACAAATGAAACAAAAGAGGGATGAGGAAAACAAAAAAAAAAAGAGTGCTAGAAAAAGAGAAAATCCTTAGGGATAGGAAGGCGTGGGAGAAGAGTGTTCCTTCCCACAAGGTTGGTCTACAAGAAAAGCCTTTTGAAAATGTTTTAGAAAACTTGCTTCTTGTTGAACAACCAAGCCTTATCTTTTGTAAAGGAGCACTTACATGCACTGCCACAAGTAATGAACTCATGGTTTTACCTCCTCAAATAGAAAACCTTTTGAGTGAATTTGACGATCTATTCTCACAAGAAGGACCCAATGGGCTTCCTCCTCTTAGGGGGATAGAACATCAAATTGACTTCATTCCGGGGGCAAGCCTACCAAATAGGCCTGCTTATAGAACCAACCCCGAGGAAACAAAGGAGATAGAATCACAAGTTCAAGACTTGTTGGAGAAGGGTTGGGTTCAAAAGAGTCTAAGCCCTTGTGCTGTACCTGTCTTGTTGGTGCCCAAAAAAGATGGAAAATGGCGCATGTGTTGTGATTGTAGAGCAATCAACAACATCACCATCAAGTATAGGCATCCAATCCCAAGGCTTGATGATATGCTTGATGAATTGCATGGGTCAACTCTATTCTCCAAAATTGACCTTAAAAGTGGATATCACCAAATTCGAATCAAGGAGGGTGATGAGTGGAAAACCGCTTTTAAGACCAAATTTGGATTATATGAGTGGTTGGTGATGCCCTTTGGACTCACTAACGCTCCAAGCACATTCATGAGACTTATGAATCACACCTTGAGAGATTGTATAGGTAAATATGTAGTAGTTTACTTTGATGATATCTTAGTATATAGTAAAACCCTAGAAGACCATCTAAGTCACCTTAGGGAAGTCTTTCTAGTTCTTAGGAAAAATAGTCTTTTTGCAAATAGGGATAAGTGTACCTTTGGTGTAGATAGTGTAGTCTTTTTAGGCTTTATAGTAAACAAAAAGGGGGTGCATGTAGATCCCGAGAAAATCAAAGCCATCCAAGAGTGGCCAACTCCACAAAATGTAAGTGATGTAAGAAGTTTTCATGGGTTAGCTAGCTTCTATAGAAGGTTTGTGCCTAATTTTTCTAGCCTAGCTTCTCCTTTGAATGAACTTGTTAAAAAAGATGTTGCATTTTGTTGGAATGAAAAGCATGAGCAAGCCTTTCAAAGGCTAAAAGCTCAACTCACCAATGCACCCATCCTATCTCTCCCGAATTTTTCCAAAACTTTTGAGATAGAGTGTGATGCATCGGGAGTAGGCATAGGCGCGGTATTGTTGCAAGGTGGACACCCCATTGCTTATTTTAGTGAAAAACTCCATGGTGCCACCCTCAACTACCCCACTTATGACAAGGAGCTCTATGCTCTTGTGAGAGCCCTAAAGACTTGGGAACACTATCTTGTGTCCAAAGAATTTGTTATCCATAGTGATCACGAGTCTTTAAAATATTTAAAGGGCCAACACAAGCTCAATAAGAGACATGCAAAATGGATGGAATTTCTTGAACAATTTCCTTATGTAATCAAATACAAGAAAGGAAGCACCAATATAGTGGCCGATGCTCTTTCAAGACGCCACACACTCTTTTCAAAATTGGGTGCCCAAATTCTTGGATTTGACCACATAAGAGAGCTTTACCAAGAAGATCAAGAACTTTCATCCATCTATGCCCAATGTCTACATAGAGCGCAAGGAGGTTACTATGTGTCCGAGGGATATCTTTTTAAAGAAGGAAAACTTTACATTCCTCAAGGAACACATAGAAAACTCCTTGTCAAAGAATCACATGAAGGGGGACTCATGGGCCATTTTGGAGTTGATAAGACTCTAGATCTTTTGAAAGCCAAATTTTGTTGGCCACACATGAGGAAAGATGTCCAACGCCATTGCTCTAGATGTATCTCATGTTTAAAAGCAAAGTCTAGAACAATGCCGCATGGACTCTACACCCCTTTGCCGATTGCAAATGCTCCTTGGGAAGACATTAGCATGGATTTCATTTTAGGACTTCCTAGGACTGCAAGAGGCCATGACTCTATCTTTGTGGTAGTGGACCGTTTTAGCAAAATGTCTCACTTTATTCCATGCCACAAAGTAGATGATGCTCAAAATATTTCTAAACTCTTCTTTAGAGAAGTGGTGAGACTCCATGGTCTCCCTAGAAGTATAGTGTCCGATAGAGATCCCAAGTTTATAAGTCACTTTTGGAAAACTCTTTGGGGTAAACTTGGAACAAGACTACAATTTTCAACTTCTTGTCATCCTCAAACGGATGGGCAAACCGAAGTAGTCAATAGATCTCTTGGAACTATGCTTAGGGCTATCATGAAGGGCAGCCACAAATCTTGGGATGAGTACCTTCCCCACATTGAATTTGCTTACAATAGAGTAGTTCACAAGACTACTAATGCTTCTCCTTTTGAGGTAGTATATGGTTTTAATCCTCTCACGCCCATGGATTTAATTCCCCTTCCTAATCCACAAGATTTTGTGCATAAGGAAGGAGTAATCAAGGCTGATTTTGTCAAGAAAATGCATGAGAAGATTAAAATTCAAATACAACAACAAAATGAGAAGTACACAAAACACAACAACAAAGGGAAGAGAGAAATAATTTTTGAGGAAGGAGACTTAGTTTGGCTTCATCTTCGAAAAGATAGATTTCCAAATCAAAGGAAGTCCAAACTAAGTCCCCGAGGTGATGGACCCTTCCAAGTCCTTAAGCGAGTCAACAACAATGCGTATAAATTGGACCTACCTCTTGAATATGGAGTACATGACACATTTAATGTAATTGATCTTTCTCCATTTGTAGGTACCAATGACGATGACGAACTGGATTTGAGGACAAATCCTTTCCAAGGGGGAGGGGATGATGGAGGAGGGCCAAGCACATCTAGCCAAGGAAGCCAAGGCCCAAACCAAGAAGACCGTCTAGACCAAGAGGAGCGTCTAGCTCCAGGAAGTGAGCGTCTAGAACGTGAAGTAGGGAGGCTATCCATGGAGCTAGACCGTCTAGGACCTCTCACAAGATCCATGGCTAAACATATACAAGCACACATAGAAGAAGCCACGGATGGAAGAGAGAGATCCTTGTACATGTTTCATAAAGGCCCAAAGGGGGAGGGGGTGCTTAGTAGATTAGTGTAGTGTAGAAAGCAAAACTTGCTCACTTAGGGGTGTGCTATCAAAAAGGTGCCCTTAGCAATAGAAGGAGGGGTGTGCTAGCAAATAGGTGCCTTTAGCAAAAGAAGGAGGGGTGTACTATCAAATGTTGCATTTTTGACCTATCTTCTAGAATATTAGGATGATGGTGTGGTTTGACTAAAGTCAATACCCTAGGCAGCCCCCACTTTTTATATTTCCACCCCTACCCTTTAAGCTTGCTCACCAAGGCTCCTAAATCTATAAATAAGGAGGCCTACCTCATGTATTTTCAAGTTTATTTGAGTATTGTTATGCTGGCATTTTTTGTGCACAAGCTTTACTCCTCCTAGAAATCTAGGCTATAAACTTCAATCCTTTCACCTTCTCCCTTGAGCTGGCCGAACCACTCAACCCATACTCATCATGCACCTTCAAGACCAACACAACTCCTAGGAGGGTCTTGTTTCACTCACCCATTGCTTCCGCTCCATCTATTTCTACTTTGATTCAAGAAGAACACATGAAAATGCCATCACTTACTTCCAATGCCTCAAGCGGAACAACAGGTGTTCGTGGACTAGCGAATGCGAGGAGGCCTTTCTCAAATTAAAGGAGTACCTAGCTAGCCCACCGGTACAGTGTAAGCCGGTGACGGCCATCCCACTTTGCCTATACTTTTCCATCACAGATCGAGCAATCAGCTCGGTCCTCGTCCAGGATCAGGAGCAAGAACAAAGGCCTATCTATTTTGTCAGCAAGGTCCTACAGGGACCTAAGGTACGATACCAGGCGATCGAAAAGGCGGCCTTAGCTCTGGTGTTCTCGTCAAGAAGGTTACGTCATTACTTCCACAGTTTTACTATCATAGTGATGACAGACCTCCCCATCCGCAAAGTCCTGCAGAAACCTGACGTAGCAGGACGCATGGTTCATTGGGCAGTAGAGCTGTCCGAATTCGAGATTCAATATGAACCCAGGGGCCCATCAAGGGTCAGGTTTACGCTGATTTTGTAGTTGAGCTCACCTCGGCAGCTTTACCCCAGAAAGAGACAGGATTTAAATGGGTCCTTTCAGTCAACAGCTCATCCAACCTGCAAGGCAGCGGTGCCAGGGTCATATTAGAAGGACCAGATGGTGTCTTGATAGAACAGGCTCTGCATTTCACTTTCAAGGCCAATAATAACAAAGCGGAGTACGAAGCTTTGATAGCAGGAATGTTGTTGGCAAAGGAAATGGGCGCAGGACGTTTGCTGGCAAAAGGCGACTCACTCTTGGTCACAGGACAGGTCACTGGTGAGCACCAAGCCAAGGACCCGCAGCTGGCCGCCTATCTCAGCTATGTACAATTATTGAAAGGCACATTCCTAGAGTCCGAGCTGCTACATGTTGCACGAGAGTAAAATGCCAGAGCTGACTTGTTAGCAAAACTCGCTAGCTCGGGCAAAGGGGGCAGGCAAAGGATGGTAATACAAGAAACTTTAAGAGCACCTCGAACGGCTGCAGGAGACCCTGTGGATGTACAAATGGTAAATGTTGTTCACGAAGGAAGGAGGAGTCATAGGTTGCTGACTCAAGAAACACTGAAAGCACCTCGCATAAATTCCAATGGCCTGCAACCTGGAGTCTCATCGTAGGTTTGCTTGATGGAAGAAGGAGAGACTTGGATAACGCCTGATCCGGTCGGTCATCGGTAGTCGATGACATCAGCAGCAGTTGACCACGTGGACCATTCACAGAGTAACACGTGGTAGAGGAAAGCAGGCGAAGCAGAGAGGCGATCACTCAGAATGATAATCGCCTGTCGCCTGTGATGTTGAGTAATCGCCTATCGCCTTGAGGTGAGTAATCGCCTATCGGCTGAGGATGAGTAATCGGTCATCGCCGGTATGCATGAGTAATCGCCCAAATTGCACATGATCACCGTGTGTTAAGGTTAGGAGATCAGGTGGTCAGCAAGTCGCCGAAAGAGCACATCGCCGGGTGTTTGAGAAGACTTGGCAAGCACTTGTTGTATGGTCTAAGTACAGAGGATAAGTGGCATATCTGCCACCATGTGTAGTGCGAGCTGCAATGCCCAGAGTAGCCTGCGTACTAAGCTACTCCCTGTGTGGATAACTTAGTCGTAGGGGCACAGTGGAAGTAACGTTTCAGCTGCAGACACTCCAGATGATGACACGTGTACGACCAGATGTTATCCACGTGTCAGGAGGAATAACCGTCAGGAGAGAGAAAGACTCAGGTATATATACAAACTCTTAACGAAATTAGAGGGGGGGTTTTTTCAGATTCTCATAGCTCACACATCTGAGAGTTTCAGTCACACACGGGTCTCACAGAGAGATTCAGAGATAGTTTTGGTGTTCTTGTTGCCTGACTTGAGCGTCGGAGCTACAACGGCTGCTAGAGGCGCCGTCTGTGTGTTTTACAGGCAGCGTTTGGAGTTCTGGCGGTGGTTCTTGGAGCGTTCCTGCTGAACAGAGGGCTAGACGAAGGAGTGACGAGGCAGTCCTCCACGTTCGAGTCAAGCGGCAGGAACATTAGGCGCCCACCGTGGGGCCCGTGTAAATCTGGTTCCCATCCACGTCGCAGTTTCTTGAGGTTTCTTGAAGTTTCTTGGAGCTTCTTAATCATTTCGTCGAGGTTTCTTGAAGTTACGTCGAAGTGCAGAGGAGATGAGTAGAAGAACCAGGCAAACCTCACCTGCGTCATCTGCTGAAGAAGGAGCTGTTACCATGGCACAGGTAGTGGAGATGATGCGCGCGCTGCAAGATAGCGTTGCGGAATCGAGAGTTGAGCAAGAGAGGATGCGTGCAGAGCTGACTGCATCGCAAAGAAGAAACGAAGAGTTGAACCGTATGAATGAAGAGTTGCGTAGGGAATTGCAGGCGCAGAAGGAGCGCGCAGCTGAAGAGAGGACATCGACGCCACCGTCGCCTCCGCGAGCATTCCCTATGCCTTTCTCCCCCGAAATCATGAACACGGTGGTGCCTCCCAATCTGGTGGGACTGAAAGCGTCGTTCACGGGGGCGGAAGATCCAGAAGCACACCTGACAGCCTTCCACACTCAGATGATGCTGACTGGAGGTTCAGATGCTGTGTACTGCAAGATGTTCATGAGCACGCTGAGCGGAGTGGCTATGGAGTGGTTCGTGAGCCTGCCAGAGGGCCACGTCACTTCCTTCCATCAGTTCGCGAAGCTGTTCATGGAGCAGTACATCATTAACCGACCTGCGCCAGTAGTGTCCTACGACCTGTTTGACGTGCGCCAGTATCAGGGGGAGCCGTTGAGGGACTACCTCAATCGCTTTGGGGCGCAGGTGTGAGATTGCCCAGCAAGGACGAGGACATGCTGGTGCATGCGTTCAAGAGAGGTGTCCTCCTTGGTCCTTTCAGTGAATCGCTCATCAGGAGCCACCCTGCCACCTTCACCGAGATACGGCGACGTGCGGTGGCACACATAGTAGCAGAGACCGAGGTCTCTGAGAAGAGAGGAAGTGTTGCACCGTCGAAGCCACGTGGAGGTCAGGGGAATCAGCAGCAACAGGCGCGGGTGCATGAGGTCAAGGAAGGGAGGAAGGAGCAGAGAAGGTTTCGCCCTTATGCACCGAGGAAGGACCAGACCAGGGGGCGTGCAAGGAACGCACCCCCCAGGTATGATTTCATGATAGGTTTGGCGGAGCTGATCGCCATCCCTGCTGTGGCAGCAAGACTCCATGTGCCAGAGAAAACCGATAGGGTACTTGGAGGGAGAAAGGATGAGTGGTGTGAATTCCATCAAGCTTATGGACATACACTCCGTAACTGCCTGGCGTTGGGTGTAACATCCCTCCAAAACCTTTTCTTATTTATATAATAGAATAAAGCGTAGATATTAAATTTATAAAATCAACATATGTATTAGATATTGAAAATACATCATCCCGTACATCGTATTCAAAAAGAGACGTCCCTCTTATAGGGTTTTAATACATTCCATCAATTGTTTCGAAATAAAAAAAACCAAATACAGCATGAAAAGGACAAAACAGGCGATCTCCTATCAGAAGACCCAAAACAGCCGATCTGCTATCAGAACAGAAAACAGGCGATCACCACGTAGAGACAGAGACAGGCGATCTCCTCCCGGCGAGCACTCACTGAGGAGATCTACTCCCTGGAAGATCATCTGCTCCCGTGTAAGTTATACACGATCATCACAGTTTTAAGAGAACAGCCACAGAATCAAAACACGCAGGGTAAGCTAGATATTTTAAAGAGAGTTTAAATAAGGATAATTAAAATAAAATCAAGGTAAACAATTTCAAGATATTCACGTAAAGTTATCAAGTTTCTCATACTCTTCACCTGATCGCCCAGAAATCACACATTTCGCAATACCTTCCAGAGTCATTCTATTTCACAACTGTATCAAGTGTCTATCAATTTCAAGTTCCTCATTTCACATGTCAGACCACCACTGACTCAGCACACAAGACACTTGACACTACTTCCGGAAGACTCATGCATTGATTAGACTCAGAGATCTGCACCTGTCATACCATACCACTGTGAAATCCACACAGGGTCGCTGTGAATCCACACAGCATGCGCATATATAATCTCAATGTCAATAGTTCTCCCGGTATGACAGGGTTAATCCATAGAACAGGCCGAGCTCGTTCTGTTTCACACGACTCACCCATTCCTATGAACCTCCTTCGACTCTCCACAACTGAGTAACTTCCTCTATGGGATTCCATTATCTCAGCAGAGTCAGGATATCTCATTAGGAATCACCGATCAATGCACATCCTATACGATCTTACACGGTATTTTCTTTCTTGAAAATACTATGCCTCGATCCACATTCACATCATGCAACACATCTCATAACACTTAAAGGAAAGATTTCAATCACAGCAAAAGCTCACTCCAAGGTTCTTATTTCCGAACATCTCATTTAAATCTCATACCGTTTCAAAGCAACATCAAAAACAGGGAGTTCGTAAACAACGCCAAAACCGGCGATCTAGTTCAAAAACAGGGTATTTCGAAGTCTGCATTTAAAACTGGCGACCACGTCGCCCAAACACATAGCACAGAGCATTTTGCAAAGATGAAAACGAAAATCGGCGACCATGTCGCCCTCACTTCAGAAATAGCTAAACTATGGCTTGTATGGAAAATGAAGTCTAGCTTCCCTTACCTGGACTTGCGTAAAATACCGCGAGCTCAAAACCCACCGAGCCTGAAGGATGCCTTAGCTCTGTTTTCAGCGCCTGGTCTGTAGAACTTGCAGAGAACCTCTTAGGTGCTCTAAGGGCAACGTCGCTTGTCGCACTGATGCTGGAGGTTGCCTGAGTCTCAACGCAAGGAAGGGAAGAAGGGAGGGAGGAAGTTTGCACTCACTCTAACACTCTTGAGTCTGTAACGTTCTTTGCCTTCCCGCAGTGGCTTTTGAATCCCAACTTACCTGTCCACGCATGCTGCTGCTGCCACCCCTTCTGCAGGAAAGTCTGAGAACCACTGCCCTGAACAGTACGACCACTGTTGTCTCTGGTGCATGCCAACCACTGCTCTGAACAGTACTACCACTGTTGTCGCTTGTGCATGCCAACCACTGCTCTGAACAGTACGACCGCGAGTGTCTCCTGCGCATGCCAACATTCTGATGTCACCACTCTAAACCACCCTTTTTGTCTACGTGGCGCGTGTGCAGGACGTTTCATGCTGGGAGTCTGGGTCCCACTTTACTCTGTGTGAAACTCGACGTCGCGCGATAACTTTCCACTGCTGACTCATCCTGGCGAACGACCGATGTCTCCTTCGCCCTGGAAGACGACCGATGTCTTCCTCTGGGAGACGACCGATGTCTTCCCTGGCGACGCCCTCATAACTCTCGCGCCTTGGCCACGCCCACATGCCTCGCGCCCTGGCAATGCCCGCATGCCTCTCGCGCCTTGGCCACGTCCACATGCCTCGCGCCCTGGCAATGCCCGCATGCCTCGCGCCCTGGCAATGCCCGCATGCCTCGCGCCCGCGCGATGCCCGCATGCCTCGCGCCCGCGCGATGCCCGCATGCCTCTCGCGTCCGCGCGATGCCCGCATGCCTCTCGCGCCCGCGCGATGCCCGCATGCCTCGCGCCCTGGCGACGTCCACCTGGCGCTCACGTGTAGCAGGCGACCGGCGATCTCATAGCCTTCTAAACTTAACTTTTTCCTCCCTTTTTATTTTAAATAAAACATACATAGAATTCTTTTAAAATATGACCCTTTTTATTCCAATTCAATTTTACAGGTCCTTACAGGTGTCCCGCTTACGTCCTCTTCATTCTTCACTCCCAACCGAGCTAGGATTCACGAAGCACTTTCCACCAAGTTACCTGACTGAGGCACCTCTGCTCCTGTCATGGCAACCATTCTCCCTGATGCCTGGGGTTTGCTGCCTTCATTCCTCATCTATTGGGAACCACTGGATTGAGTCATCCTATTTCTGCTAGGATAATCTCTAGATATGTGCCCCATCTTTTGGCATGTGAAACATCTAGGTTTCCATGTTTGTTGCTGCTGGAACTGGGGCGAAACTGCTCCTGCCCGATGTGGTGGAGGTCCCGCATAAGGCTTGCTTTGTGGGCGCTGCACCTTGGTCTTCCCACTGAAAGAACTCCCTGGGTGTGACCTGATCACCCGAGAGTCACTCTTTTCCAGTGCCTCCACCATCATCGCCTTCTCCACTAAGGTGTGAAATTCTCTTATGCACATCGGGGATATGGTCTTCTTCAGCTCATGCTTCAGTTCCTCTTCAAACTCCCTACACCTCCAGGCCTCGGAGGTCGCCTGGGTATAGAATCGGGCGAGGTACTCAAACCGAGCAGCATAGGCGTTCACAGACATATCCCCCTGCTCCAACTTTAGGAACTCAGCTTCCTTCGCAAACCTTGCGCTGTCTAGGAAGTGTTTCTCCAGGAACCTCACCCTGAAGCTCTCCCAATCCAACACTTCCTCTTGGGCCTCCATCATCTGCTGAGTTCCCATCCACCAGAGCTCAGCTTCTCCAAACAGAAGATATGTGGCGAATACCAGCTTCTTATCTTCAGGGCAGGAGGTCGCCCTGAAGATTTTCTCCAACTCCCTGACCCACTGATCTGCTTGATCAGGGGTAGCATTCCCACTGAACTTGGGTGGGTTGTGCCTCATGAACTCGGTCAGTCCCATCTGCTCCTGAGGCTGACCGACGTTGGGGGCTGTTGCAGCCGATCTGGAGGTCTCCTAATGTTGCAGCGTAGCTTGGTGATTCTGAGACATCGCCATATTCTGCTGCTGGATGGCACTCGCCATCATCCCAATGGCCCTTGCGATCTGGCCTATTTCAGCAGAAGGTTTGGTAGGGGTAGGCTGTCTAGGAGCCATTCTTCTCTGTAGAAGATTAGGAAACTATTGGTTTCTATATCCCCCCCCACAACTATAAGAATGAGATCGATAAGAAATCGATTCATTCAGGAGGTAACATCTAGACCTTATAAAGGTCAACATCTCAAAGTCATTTAGAATTTGAGTTCATCAACAGAATCATGATACTTATAATCTCAAGCAAAACACCAGAACAGCTACTGGTATACAATCCATCAATCCAAACAACCACTTTCAGTCAATTACAAGAACACTCAATAAAATGAAATAAATCACACCAGAATTCAATGTATGCTAAACATCAAACCATTGGAATTAAGATTGAGAATCATCTCGATCCAGTTATGAGTGTGCACCCTCACTACTTTATCAAGATCCTCTCATTCTTAATACTAAGATTTTTAGTTAGGGCATACATTCACTAAAGCACACACAAAATTTCAATACAAAAACATTTTGAAAACCTTTCCCTATAGTTGTTATTTAAAACTGAAATA
The DNA here is from genome assembly GCA_013389735.1 of Phaseolus lunatus. Lineage (NCBI taxonomy): Eukaryota > Viridiplantae > Streptophyta > Magnoliopsida > Fabales > Fabaceae > Phaseolus > Phaseolus lunatus. Next base: position 18,935,950 of record CM023861.1, on the reverse strand, counting down.
AATTTTATGAGCAGAAGAAACACAATGGATCCACAGCCCTCAGGTCATCCTAAGGACGAACTGCTCTGATACCATTAATGTAACATCCCTCCAAAACCTTTTCTTATTTATAGAATAGAATAAAGCGTAGATATTAAATTTATAAAATCAACATATGTATTAGATATTGAAAATACATCATCCCGTACATCGTATTCAAAAAGAGACGTCCCTCTTATAGGGTTTTAATACATTCCATCAATTGTTTCGAAATAAAAAAAACCAAATACAGCATGAAAAGGACAAAACAGGTGATCTCCTATCAGAAGACCCAAAACAGCCGATCTGCTATCAGAACAGAAAACAGGCGATCACCACGTAGAAACAGAGACAGGCGATCTCCTCCCAGCGACCACTCACTGAGGAGATCTACTCCCTGGAAGATCATCTGCTCCCGTGTAAAATACACGATCATCACAGTTTTAAGAGAAAACAGCCACATAACAATACAAAGGGTAAGCTAGATATTTTTAAACTTTAAATTATGAACTGGACAACCAACATAGATCAGCCTTTTTAAACATTCACAAAAGTCCATCACTTTCTCATTCATATCACACAGCCATCAAGAAATCACATGTTTCACAATTCCTCAAAAGTCGTTAAAATCACATAATTCATCAAGTGTCTATCAATTTCAATGTTCCTCATTTCTCACGTCAGACTTCCACTGACTCATCACACAAGACACTTGACACTACTTCCGGAAGACTCGTGCGTTGAACTTAGCATCCAGAGACATGCACCTGTCATACTGACCCACTGTGAAATCACACACATTCACAGGGTCGCCGTGAAATCACACACATTCACAAGCGTATAAATGAATCTCAATATCATCACTATCCTAGCATGACAGGGTTAATTCATATAACAGGCCGAGCTCGTTCTTTTTCACATGACTCACCCATTTATATGAACCTCCTTCGACTCTCACCAACTGAATAACTTCCTCTATGTGATTCCATTATCTCAGCAGAGTCAGGATCGCCTCATTCACAGGATACTCACAGATCAATACACTTCATAACCAAATCTCAACACGGTATTTCCTTTCCTAAAAATACTATGTCTTGATCCCACATTCACGACATTCCACACATCATATAACACTTAAATGAATGATTCCAATCACAACAACAATCATTCCATGGTTCATATTTTCGAATATCACATTTAAATCTCAAACAGTTTCAAACAACACAAAAACAGGGGAGTTCGAAAAACAACGCCAAAACCGGCAATCTCGTCCAAAAACAGGGGATTTCGAAATCTGTATTTAAAACCGGCGATCACGTCGCCCAAACACATAAGAACAGAACATCATGAAAAAGGGGTTTAAAAACCGGCGACCACGTCGCCCAAACACATAGAACAGAGAATCACGAAAAAGAATATGAAACCGGCGACCACGTCGCCCTCACTTCAGAAACAACAAATCTACGGCTTTTATTGAAAATAAAGCTAGCTTCCCTTACCTGGACTTGCGCAAGACACCAAGAGCTCCAAAACCCACCGAGCTTAAAGGATGCCTTGGCTCTGTTTTAGCGTCTGGTTTGTGGAACTTGCAGAGAACCTCCCAGGTGCTCCAAGGGCAATCGTCGCTCGTCGCACTGGTGCTTGAGGATGCCTGAATCGCAGCGCGAAGGAGAGAAAAGAGAAGGATGAAGATGCACTCCCTCTTTCACTCTTGAGTCACTGCCACGTTCTTTGCCTCCTCGCAGTGGGTTTTTGAATCCAAGCCTACTTGTCTACGCATGCTGCTGACACCACCCCCTCTGCAAGAAAGCCAGAGTGTACGTTTCACTGAACAGTACGGCCACAATTGTCTTCTTGTGCATGCCAACCACTTCCCTGAACAGTACGACCGCGAGTGTCTCTTGCGCATGCCAACTTTCTGATGTCACTATTCTGAACCACCCTTTTTGTCTACGTGTCGCGCGTGCAGTACGTCTGATGCTGCGAGCCTGGGTCCCACCTTATCTGCGTGAAACTCGACATCGCGCGATAACCTTCCACCGATGACCGCTCGCGCGATGACTATCCATCGAGGCCACATCCTGGAGGACGACCGATGTCTCTCCCTAGGAGACAACCGATGTCCACCCTGGAGGACCACCGATGTCTCACACTGGCAGACAACCGATGTCTCACCCTGGCAGACCACCGATGTCTCTCCCTGGCAGACCACCGATGTCTCATCGTCACACCTTGCTGAAGGTTCATCCTCTCATTATGTTACGTCCAAGGTATCACCTCCAGATGACTTGGTGACGTCGGTAGCTTCACATTTCCAAGAGTAGATCAGCACTACTCCTCGTGCTCCCATGCATGCAACACTAAGGATGACTTCTTATGCTCAAGCATAAAACTTTGCATGCACAGCGTATCTAAGGCTTAACCACACCTTGATACGTGTGGTTTTGTGGAACCCACTCTGGTTGATCCAGTATCTTGACTACATACTACGTGCACTCCCGTCGATCACGTACACCATAGGCGATTGGCGGTCATGTCTCCTCTAGGCGACAGGCGATTATGTCCCAGAGAAGTCGGAGATCGCCTCCGTCTTCAATAATGGCGATCTCGTAGAAGACTTCTTAACTACACTTTTCTTCCTTTACTCTTCTTGATCCACACGTCATCCGACCGACCTCTAACACTTTTATTCCAATTAAAGTTTCTAGGTCCTTACATTGGGGCGTCAGCTTGCTGAGTTGGTGGAGACAGGATTCCTGACCGATTACCTGCAGAAGGCACAAGGTGATCGCGCTTCGGAGTCCCAGGAAGGCGACCAGCAGCATGAACTCCCTGTGTTTGGGGAGGTGAGGTGATGGAAGAGGCTACACTGGGGGGGCTCCCAGAGCTGAAGCGGAAGGCATGATCGCCCCACGTGTGAGCATCGCTAGGGCGGTCATCGCCGGTTAAAGGAGACCCCATCCAGAGTGGTTGAGATGTTGGAGAATGGAGCTTGTCGGCTGGCGACTCTGGACGTAACGACTATTCCCAAAACCCAGGATGCTACACGCTTCTTTCCTGCTTTCGTTAAGTTGTAAAGTAGATGCACTATCGCGTTGTACACACACTTGGTGTATTAAACAGTTGAGCAGATCAGGGGCACTCTTTTTAACGATGCCACCCAATAAAAGATTTTCAGTACATAAAGTGTGCGAGTGTTCCCAGTTTAAAGTTCCCCTTGCCCCAGGTGCAAGAACAGGTGATCGGTGGTGAGTTACCAAGTGGCCACCACCCGCAGATCAGCCCCCAGATAAGCGCTAGGATGTAGAGCGCGATCAGCCATCAGTGCATGCAGACCGCGATCAGCTGTCGGTACATGTAAAGAGTGAGTACTCAGTCGGTGCACGGTCATCGGTGTCTTGCTAACACGTGTTAAGCTGGAACCCAAGTTCCCAGCTAGAGCGTTAAGCATGCACCTCGTATGATTCCAGAAGAAGAGCTCCTCCTCGCCGGTCGGGACATCGGTGAACGCGCGATGAAGCAATGCAGGTAGGGCGCGCCCAGTGTGTGCGCTTAGACAGCCACGCCTGGCGCCCCCCTGGGAGCGTGCACCCACGAGAAAGTCCTCACCTCTGCTTTATACAGCAAGGTTGAGGCGAGAGAAAGTCCTCTTCCTTTGCTTTTTACAGCGAGGTTGAGGCAACAGAGAAAGTCCTCACCTCTGCTTTATACAGCAAGGTTGAGGTGAGAGAAAGTCCTCTTCCTCTGCTTTATACAGCGAGGTTGAGGCAAGAGGAAGTCCTCCTTGCCTTTGAGCAAGTGCAGGCACCAGAGGAAGTCCTCCTTGCCCTTGAGCAAGTGCAGGCGAGAACAAAGGAAGACCTCCTTGCCTTTGAGCAAGTGCAGGCACCAGAGGAAGTCCTCCTTGCCCTTGAGCAAGTGCAGGCGAGAACAGAGGAAGACCTCCTTGCCTTTGAGCAAGTGCAGGCACCAGAGGAAGTCCTCCTTGCCTTTGAGCAAGTGCAGGCACCAGAGGAAGTCCTCCTTGCCCTTGAGCAAGTGCAGGCGAGAACAGAGGAAGTCCTCCTTGCCCTTGAGCAAGTGCAGGCGAGAACAGAGGAAGTCCTCCTTGCCTTTGAGCAAGTGTAGGCAACAGAGGAAGACCTCCTTGCCTTTGAGCGAGTGCAGGCGAGAAAGAAGAAAGTCCTCCCTCGACTTTGTACAGCGAGGTGCAGGCGAGTGAAAGTCCTCACCTCGACTTTGTACAGCGAGGCTGAGGCAAGAGAGAAAGTCCTCTTCCCTTTGCTTTTTACAGCAAGGTTGAGGCAAGAGAACCAAGTCCCTTCCCTCTGCTTTTTACAGCGACGCTGAGGTGAGAGAAGCAAGACCTCACCCACGACTTCTTACAGCAAGGTTGGGACAAGAGGGGTCATCGAGAAGCACTTTTCTTCCCCAAAACACAGGCGTCATAGTTGGTGTTCAGACCCTCTATGCACTCAGCGCTGGTGTGGCAGAGAAGTGCAGCGAAGCCAGAAGCGCGATGACTGATCGGTGGTGCGCTAACACGCTAGTCGGTGGTCAGTGGTAGAAGCAAGTTCTGCTGCGTGAAGCCAAAGCGTTTAGGCCCGTTAAGTCAGTCATCCAGCGCAAAGTTATGTTGAAGGCAATGCTAAGGCAACAGTTAGCCGCGATCAAGTCAGAGGCCAAGTTTGAGGGGTTGCAGGTAGATCGCGCTAAAGCCTAAAGCTAGTTAACAGTAAGTCACATGCAGAGAGTTAAAGAGAAGAAACGCAGCGAACTCCAGCGCGTTTGAGAAGAAGAAAACAGAGAAGGTGAATCTCTAGATGATCCAGAGAGATGCTTTGAATGTTTGAAGGCGAAGAAGAAGGAATGAAACAGTGTTAGTAGCAGAGTGTGCGCTCCTGTAGACCGCCAGAAGACGATTTCTTAGTCTCTTCGCTGAGAACAAGTTCACAGCTCGAGACTGGGGGGCTTGTGATCCGGTCGGTCATCGGTAGTCGATGACATCAGCAGCAGTTGACCACGTGGACCATTCACAGAGTAACACGTGGTAGAGGAAAGCAGGCGAAGCAGAGAGGTGATCACTCAGAATTATAATCGCCTGTCGCCTGTGATGTTGAGTAATCGCCTATCGCCTTGAGGTGAGTAATCACCTATCGGCTGAGGATGAGTAATCGGTCATCGCCGGTATGCATGAGTAATCGCCCAAATTGCACATGATCGCCGTGTGTTAAGGTTAGGAGATCAGGTGGTCAGCAAGTCGCCGAAAGAGCACATCGCCGGGTGTTTGAGAAGACTTGGCAAGCACTTGTTGTATGGTCTAAGTACAGAGGATAATTGGCATATCTGCCACCATGTGTAGTGCGAGCTGCAATGCCCAGAGTAGCCTGCGTACTAAGCTACTCCCTGTGTGGATAACTTAGTCGCAGGGGCACAGTGGAAGTAACGTTTCAGCTGCAGACACTCCAGATGATGACACGTGTACGACCAGATGTTATCCACGTGTCAGGAGGAATAACCGTCAGGAGAGAGAAAGACTCAGGTATATATACAAACTCTTAACGAAATTAGAGGGGGGGTTTTTTCAGATTCTCATAGCTCACACATCTGAGAGTTTCAGTCACACACGGGTCTCACAGAGAGATTCAGAGATAGTTTTGGTGTTCTTGTTGCCTGACTTGAGCGTCGGAGCTACAACGGCCGCTAGAGGCGCCGTCTGTGTGTTTTGCAGGCAGCGTTTGGAGTTCCGACGGTGGTTCTTGGAGCGTTCCTGCAGAACAGAGGGCTAGACGAAGGAGTGACGAGGCAGTCCTCCACGTTCGAGTCAAGCGGCAGGAACAACGCCCTATCAACGTTACCTAGCAGACGAGACACTTCCGTTAGACCCTGCGGAAGCAAGAGTGGTGAAGAAGAACGCACCCCGCTACACCTTGATTGACGGAAACCTATTCAGACATGGCTATTCCCATCCTCTTTTGATCTGCGTAACTGGGGCACAGTGCACTCGCATAATAGCAGAACTTCATGAAGGAATATGTGGAAGCCACATTGGGGGACGAGCCCTGGCAGCTAAGGCCATCCGAGCAGGGTATTATTGGCCCACAATGAGAGAAGACTGCATAAGGTACGCACAGCGGTGTAAAAAGTGTCAAGAGCACGCGGACTGGCATTGCGCACCACCAGAAGAGCGGAGATCCCTCCATAGTCCGTGGCCTTTCCACACGTGGGGAATTGACATCCTGGGACCTTTCCCACTCGCGATCAGACAGATGAAATATCTTGTGGTGGCTATAGAATACTTCACCAAATGGATTGAAGCTGAACCAGTGGCGCAAATTACGGAACATAAGGTCCAACATTTCGTTTGGAAGAATATTATGTGTTGTTTTGGAATCCCGAGGCGTCTAGTATCTTATAATGGTACCCAGTTTGCAAGTCAGCATTTGGGAAAGTTGTGCTCGGAGCACGACATCAAACAGGTGTTTGCGTCAGTCGAGCACCCCCAGACAAACAGGCAGGTCGAGTCGGCCAACAGGGTCCTGCTCAGAGGCCTGAAGAGGAGGCTCGAAAAAGCTAAAGGGACTTGGGCAGAAGAGGTCCCCAGGATTGTGTGGGCATATCACACCACTCCACAATCCACCACTAAAGAAACGCCCTTCAGCCTGGTATACGGGTCAGATGCCATGATTCCAGTAGAGATACAGGAAAGCTCACCTCAATTCCAGAATTTTGTGGCGGAAGAATCAAACGAAGAAAGAAGGGTGAATCTAGACCTACTATACGAGGTTAGAGAGGAGGCCCGTGTTAAGTCTGAAGCATTAAAGAGGAGAGTAGAATGCCAATACAGGTCAAAATTGAGACCTCGGCAGTTCCAAGTCGCCGACCTGGTAATGTGGAAGGCCTACTCCTACCAGTTAGAAAACAAACTATCCCCCAAGTGGACAGGCCCGTTTCGAGTAGCAGAGGCCCTGGGAAACGGGGCATATAGGTTGGAGACCTTAGAGGGCGGTGCGATTCCCCGCACATGGAACGACGCCAACCTCAAGTTTTATTTCAGTTAGTAAAGTTGTATTTGAACACAATTGTATCATTCAGTCAAGGGGAAACTCTTTTTCCCTATGGGGTTTTTTAACGAGGTCACTGTAACATCCCGCCAAAATACTATTCATATTTATATAATTAAAATAAAGGTAACAAATAGATTGAAGTGAATAAAATTATATATATGTAATGAAGTTTCTCCTCACAGGGAGTTTAATACAAATTCGGTCAATTTTCCAAAAACGTAAACAAAATTACATTAAAATAGAAAGACAGGCGATCTCCTAACAGCAAAAGGAGATCTCCTATCAGAGAACGGCGATCTCCTATCAGAAAACAGAAAAGGGGTGATCGCCTAACAGAAAAAGGAACAGGCGATCTCCTTCCGGCGACCACTCACAGAGGAGCTCTACTTCCTGCAACATCATCTGCTCCCGTGTAAATTATACACGATCATCACAGGTTTAAGAAAAAGCCAAACACAACACCAAAATCATAGGGTAAGCTAGATATTTGAAAGAGAGTTTAGATATGAACTTTAAAATCAAGATAAAACAAATTCAAGATACCCACGTAAACCATCAACTAAACACATATTTCACAATATTCTCAAGAGTCGTTCTATTTCACATAATGCATCAAGTGTCTATCAATTCAATGTTTCTCATTTCTCACGTCAGACTTCCACTGACTCATCACACAAGACACTTGACACTACTTCCGGAAGACTCGTGCATTGACTAGACTCAGAGATCTGCACCTGTCATACTAAACTGCTGTAATGTTTCCATAGCTATGCGCATCAACACAATCTCGATCTCAATTTCATCACTCTCACAGTATGACAGGGTTAATCCATATAACAGGCCGAGCTCGTTCTTTTTCACACGACTCACCCATTCATATGAACCTCCTTCGACTCTCACCAACTGAATAACTTCCTCTATATGATTCCATTATCTCAGCAGAGTCAGGATATCTCATTATAGAAATCACCGATCAATGCACATCCTACACGATCTTACACGGTATTTTCTTTCCTGAAAATACTATGCCTTGATCTCACATTCACAACATTCAATACGTCATACAACACTTAATGAACGATTCCAGTCACAGAAAAACTCATGCCAAGGTTCAGATTTTCGAATATCACATTTAAATCTCAAACAGTTTCAAACAACACCAAAAACAGGGGAGTTCGAAAAACAACGCCAAAACCGGCGATCTCGTTCAAAAACAGAGATTTATGCAATAAAAGTTGAAAACCGGCGACCACGTCGCCCCATCATCTCAAACATCTATTATAAGGTTTTTCGTTGGAAAATAAAGCTAGCTTCCCTTACCTGGACTAGCGCAAAACTCTAAGAGCTCCGCAACCCAACAAAGCTTTAAGATGCTTTCACTCTGTTTTAGTGTCCCGGTCTGGAGAACTTGCAGAGAACCTCCCAAGTGCTCGAAGGGCAGTCGTCGCTGGTCGCACTGGTGCTTGAGGATGCCTGAATCGCAGCGCGAAGGAGAGAAAAGAGAGGGATGAAGATGCACTCACTCTTTCACTCTTGAGTCTCTGTCACCTTCTTTCCTCCTCGCATTGGGTTTTTGAATCCAAGCCTACTTGTCCACGCATGCTGCTGCCATCACCCCCTCTGCAAGAAAGCCAGAGTGTACGTTTCACTGAACAGTACGACCACGGTTGTCTTCTTGTGCATGCCAACCACTTCCCTGAACAGTACGACCGCGAGTGTCTCTTGCGCATGCCAACCTTCTGATGTCACTATTCTGAACCACCCTTTTTTTGTCCACGTGGCGCGCGTGCAGGACGTGTCATGCTGGGAGTCTGGGTCCCACTTTATTCATGTGAAACTCGACATCGCGCGATAATCTTCCACCGATGACCGCTCGCGCGATGACTATCCACCGATGTCTCATCCGGTCGCCGGTCGCCTGCTACACATGAGCGCCAGGTGGACGTCGCCAGGGCGCGAGGCATGCAGGCATCGTGCGGGCGCGAGAGGCATGCAGGCATCGCGCGGGCGCGAGGCATGCGGGCATTGCCAGGGCGTGAGGCATGCGGGCATCGCCAGGGCGCGAGGCATGTGGACGTAGCCAGGGCGCGAGAGTTATGAGGGCGTCGCCAGGGAAGACATCGGTCGTCTCCCAGAGGAAGACATTGGTCGTCTTCCAGGGCGAAGGAGACATCGGTCGTCTTCCAGGGCGAAGGAGACATCGGTCGTCTTCCAGGGCGAAGGAGACATCGGTCGTTCGCCAGGATGAGTCAGCAGTGGAAAGTTATCGCGCGACGTCGAGTTTCACACAGAGTAAAGTGGGACCCAGACTCCCAGCATGAAACGTCCTGCACACGCGCCACGTAGACAAAAAGGGTGGTTTAGAGTGGTGACATCAGAATGTTGGCATGCGCAGGAGACACTCGCGGTCGTACTGTTCAGAGCAGTGGTTGGCATGCACAAGTGACAACAGTGGTAGTACTGTTCAGAGCAGTGGTTGGCATGCACCAGAGACAACAGTGGTCGTACTGTTCAGGGCAGTGGTTCTCAGGCTTTCCTGCAGAGGGGGTGGCAGCAGCAGCATGCGTGGACAGGTAAGTTGGGATTCAAAAGCCACTGCGGGAAGGCAAAGAACGTTACAGACTCAAGAGTGTTAGAGTGAGTGCAAACTTCCTCCCTCCTTCTCTCCTTTGCGTTGTGACTCAGGCCACCTCAAGCATCAGTGCGACAAGCGACGTTTGCCCTTAGAGCACCTGGGAGGTCCTCTGCAAGTTCTACGAACAAAACGCTGAAAACAGAGCTAAGGCATCCTTTAAGCTCGGTGGATTTTGGAGCTCTCGGTGTTTTGCGCAAGTCCAGGTAAGGGAAGCTAGACTTCATTTTCAATACAAGCCATAGTTTAGCTATTTCTGAAGTGAGGGCGACGTGGTCGCCGGTTTTCGTTTTCATCTTTGTAAAATACTCTGTGCTATGTGTTTGGGCGACGTGGTCGCCGGTTTTAAATGCAGACTTCGAAATACCCTGTTTTTGAACCAGATCGCCGGTTTTGGCGTTGTTTGCGAACTCCTGTTTTTGATGTTGTTTGAAGCTGCTTTGGATTTAAATGTGATATACATGTGATATTCGAAAATATGAACCTTTGAAATGACTGTTGCTATGATTGAAATCATTCTTTGAGTGGTATGGTGTGTGGAATGTCGTGAATGTGGGTCAAGACATAGTATTTTCAAGAAAGGAAATACCGTGTTGAGATTTGGTTGTGAAGTGTATTGATCTGTAAGTATCCTGTGAATGGGGCGATCCTGACTCTGCTGAGATAATGGAATCACATAGAGGAAGTTACTCAGTTGGTGAGAGTCGAAGGAGGTTCATATGAATGGGTGAGTCGTGTGAAACAGAACGAGCTCGGCCTGTCTTATGGATTTACCCTGTCATACTGTGAGAGTGATGAATTGAGACCGAGATTGTGTTGATGCGCATGGCTGTGGAATCATTATAGCCAATGGAGTATGACAGGTGCATGTCCCTGGATGCTAGGTTCAACGCACGAGTCTTCCGGAAGTAGTGTCAAGTGTCTTGTGTGATGAGTCAGTGGAAGTCTGACGTGAGAAATGAGAAACATTGAATTGATAGACACTTGGTGCATTATGTGAATAGAACGAATCTTGAAAATATTGTGAAACATGTGATTTCTTGATGGCTGTGTGATATGAATGAGAAAGTGATGGACTCTTGTGAATGTTTAAAAAGGCTGATCTACGTAGGTTGTCCAGTTTAAAATTTAAAGTTTAAAAATATCTAGCTTACCCTTTGTATTGTTCTCTGGCTGTTTTCCCTTAAAACTGTGATGATCGTGTATTTTACACGGGAGCAGATGATTTTCCAGGAAGTAGAGCTCCTTAGTGAGTGGTCGCCGGAAGGAGATCGCCGGATTTCTGTTCTGGTAGCAGATCGGCTGTTTTGGGTCCTCTGATAGGAGATCGGCCTCGTCCGATAGGAGATCGGTCTCTTCCTATAGGAGATCGCCTGCTTTGTTTTTTTTTACTGTATTTTGTTCATGTTTCTGAAAAATTTGACCGAAATTGTATTAAACTCCCTATGAGGAGAAACTACATTTCATATATATATAATATTTTGTTCACTTCAAATCTATTTGTTACCTTTATTTTCATTATATAAACATGAATAGTATTTTGGCGGGATGTTACACCGGTCGCCTGCTACACATGAGCGCCAGGTGGACGTCGCCAGGGCGCGAGGCATGCAGGCATCGCGCGGGCGCGAGAGGCATGCGGGCATCGCGCGGGCGCGAGGCATGTGGGCATTGCCAGGGCGCGAGGCATGTGGACGTGGCCAAGGCGCGAGAGGCATGCGGGCTTTGCCAGGGCGCGAGGCATGTGGACGTGGCCAAGGCGCGAGAGGCATGCGGGCTTTGCCAGGGCGCGAGGCATATGGACGTGGCCAAGGCGCGAGAGGCATGCGGGCATCGCCAGGGCGCGATGCATGTGGACGTGGCCAGGGCGCGAGAGTTATGAGGGCGTCGCCAGGGAAGACATCGGTCATCTCCCAGAGGAAGACATCGGTCGTCTTCCAGGGCGAAGGAAACATCGGTCGTTCGCCAGGATGAGTCAGCAGTGGAAAGTTATCGCGCGACGTCGAGTTTCACACAGAGTAAAGTGGGACCCAGACTCCCAGCATGAAACGTCCTGCACACGCGCCACGTAGACAAAAAGGGTGGTTTAGAGTGGTGACATCAGAATGTTGGCATGCGCAGGAGACACTCGCGGTCGTACTGTTCAGAGCAGTGGTTGGCATGCACAAGCGACAACAGTGGTAGTACTGTTCAGAGCAGTGGTTGGCATGCACCAAAGACAACAGTGGTCGTACTGTTCAGGGCAGTGGTTCTCAGGCTTTCCTGCAGAGGGGGTGGCAGCAGCAGCATGCGTGGACAGGTAAGTTGGGATTCAAAAGCCACTGCGGGAAGGCAAAGAACGTTACAGACTCAAGAGTGTTAGAGTGAGTGCAAACTTCCTCCCTCCCTTCTTCCCTTCCTTGCGTTGAGACTCAGGCAACCTCCAGCATCAGTGCGACAAGCGACGTTGCCCTTAGAGCACCTAAGAGGTTCTCTGCAAGTTCTACAGACCAGGCGCTGAAAACAGAGCTAAGGCATCCTTCAGGCTCGGTGGGTTTTGAGCTCGCGGTATTTTACGCAAGTCCAGGTAAGGGAAGCTAGACTTCTTTTTTCCATACAAGCCATAGTTTAGCTATTTCTGAAGTGAGGGCGACGTGGTTGCCGGTTTTCGTTTTCATCTTTGCAAAATGCTCTGTGCTATGTGTTTGGGCGACGTGGTCGCCGGTTTTAAATGCAGACTTCGAAATACCCTGTTTTTGAACTAGATCGCCGGTTTTGGCGTTGTTTACGAACTCCCTGTTTTTGATGTTGCTTTGAAACGGCATGAGATTTAAATGAGATATTCGGAAATAAGAACCTTGGAGTGAGCTTTTGCTGTGATTGAAATCTTTCCTTTAAGTGTTATGAGATGTGTTGCATGATGTGAATGTGGATCGAGGCATAGTATTTTCAGGAAAGAAAATACCGTGTAAGATCGTATAGGATGTGCATTGATCGGTGATTCCTAATGAGATATCCTGACTCTGCTGAGATAATGGAATCCCATAGAGGAAGTTACTCAGTTGTGGAGAGTCGAAGGAGGTTCATAGGAATGGGTGAGTCGTGTGAAACAGAACGAGCTCGGCCTGTTCTATGGATTAACCCTGTCATACCGGGAGAACTATTGACATTGAGATTATATATGCGCATGCTGTGTGGATTCACAGCGACCCTGTGTGGATTTCACAGTGGTATGGTATGACAGGTGCAGATCTCTGAGTCTAATCAATGCATGAGTCTTCCGGAAGTAGTGTCAAGTGTCTTGTGTGCTGAGTCAGTGGTGGTCTGACATGTGAATTGAGGAACTTGAAATTGATAGACACTTGATACAGTTGTGAAATAGAATGACTCTGGAAAGTATTGCGAAATGTGTGATTTCTGGGCGATCAGGTGAAGAGTATGAGAAACTTGATAACTTTATGTGAATATCTTGAAATTTGTTTACCTTGATTTTATTTTAACTATCCTTATTTAAACTCTCTTTAAAATATCTAGCTTACCCTGCGTGTTTTGGTTCTGTGGCTGTTCTCTTAAAACTGTGATGATCGTGTATAACTTACACGGGAGCAGATGATCTTCCAGGAAGTAGAGCTCCTTAGTGAGTGGTCGCCGGAAGGAGATCGCCGGATTTCTGTTCTGGTGGCAGATCGGCTGTTTTGGGTCCTCCGATAGGAGATCGGCCTCTTCCGATAGGAGATCGGTCTCTTCCGATAGGAGATCGCCTGCTTTGTTTTTTTTACTGTATTTTGTTTATGTTTCTGGAAAATTTGACCTAATTTGTATTAAACTCCCTGTGAGGAGAAACTACATTTCATATATATAATATTTTGTCCACTTCAATCTATTTATTACCTTTATTTTCATTATATACATTTGTATAGTAATTTGGCGGGATGTTACAGGCGACGCCCGCATGCCTCTCGCGCCCCAGCGTTGTCCGCATGCCTCTCGCGCCCTGGCGACGTCCACATGCCTCGCGCCCTGGCGATGGCCACATGCCTCGCGCCCTGGCGATGTCCGCATGCCTCTCGCGCCTGGCGATCATGTGTAGTAGCCGACAGGCGATCTTATAGTCTTCTAAACTACACTTTCCTTCCTTTTTATTCCAATTTAATTTTACTGGTCCTTACATTCTCTCCAACAAGAAAAATTTTCGTCCTCGAAAATTGAATTACAAGGAAAAGAGGTATGGATAGGCTTCTCTCATGGGTTCTTCTAACTCCCAAGTTGAATCACCCGATCTCTCATCCCACACCACTTTTGTAACATCCCGCCAAAATAATACATACATCCATGTATAATTAAAATTAAGTGTAACCAAATAATATTGAAGAGTGCAAAATAATATGTATTTATATATATCAGAGATGAAGTTACTCCTCTTAGGGAGTTTAATACATAACCAAATCAAATGTTTGCAAGATTTTACGAAAATAAAAGAAATGCAGTAAGACAGGCGGTCTCAAAAGAAAACGGCGATCTCCAACTTTAAAACGGCGATCCCTAACAGAAGACCTCCAAACGGGCGGTCTTCTATCAGGACACGAAAACCGGCGATCACCACCGAGAGGTAGAAACCGGCGATCTCTCCCTCGGCGACCACTCACTAAGGAGCTCTCCTTCCTGGAAGATCATCTGCTCCCGTGTAACAATTACACGATCATCACAGTTTTTAAAGAGAACCAAGCACAACACCAAAGAAACACCACAGGGTAAGCTAGACATTTTAAAGAGAGTTTAAATAGGAACATTAAAATTAAGGTAAAACAAGTTTCAAGATTATCCATGTAAAACGTAGAGCTGCTCATCCCTTCACCTGATCGCCCAAAAATCATAAACTTCACAACATTCCTCAGAATCATTCTATTTCACAATACAGCATCAAGTGTCTATCAATATTCAAGTTTCTCATTTCACATGTCAGACTTTCCACTGACTCACAACACAAGACACTTGACACTACTTCCGGATTGACTCGTGCGTTGAACTTAGTATCCAGAGACATGCACCTGTCATACTGCCCACTGTGGAATCTCACACATCCACAGGGTCGCCGTGAAATCTCACACATTCACAAGCATACGATGAATCTCAACACATCACCATATAGCATGACAAGGTTAATTCGTATAACAGTCGAGCCCATTCTTTTTCAAACTACTCGCCCATTCATACGAACCTCCTTCGACTCTCACCAACTGAATAACTTCATCTACGTGATTCCATTATCTCAGCAGAGTCAGGATCGTCTCATTAACAGGTTACTCACTGATCAATGCACTTTCCTAACAAATCTCAACACGGTATTTCCTTTCCTGAAAATACTATGCCTCGATCCCACATTCACAGCATTCAACACATCATACCACTCAAGTAAATGATTCAAATCACATCAACAAACATTTCAAAGCTTCAGATCTTCGAATATCACATGTAAATCTCAAGTAGTTCCAAAACAACATCAAAAACAGAGATTTCGTAAAACAGCGCCAAAACCGGCGATCTAGTTCAAAAACATGGTATTTCAAAGGCTATGTTTAAAACCGGCGACCACGTCGCCCAAGCACACAAACCAAGCATTTCACGAAGACAAAAGCGAAAACGGCGACCACGTCGCCCACACTTCAGAAAAAGCTACACTATGGCTTGTATGGAAAAAGAGGTCTAGCTTCCCTTACCTGGACTTGCGCAACCTTACTAAGAGCTCCAACTCCACGAGCTTCGAGGATGCCTTAAGCTCTTGTAGAGAATTCCCCAGGTGCTCTAAGGGCAAACGTCAAACTGGTGCTTGAGGATGCCTGGAAAACGCAGCGTGAAGGGGAGAAAGGAGGAGGATGAAGATAGTCTCGCTCTTTCACTCTTGGGTCACTTGTAACGCTCTTTGCCTCCTCTCAGTGGGTTTTGATCCCAACCATACCTGTCCTCGTATACTGCTGCCCTCCCCCTTTTCTGCAAAAGCCTGGGCGTACGTTCCTCTGAACAGTACGACCTCGGTTGTCTTTTGTGCTTGCAAACCACTGCTCTGAACAGTACTACCACTGTTGTCTCTTGTGCATGCCAACGGCTGCTCTGAACAGTACGACCGCGAGTGTTTCCTGCGCATGCCAACATTCTGATGTCACTGTTCTGAACCAACGCTTTTTGCCTACGTGTCTCGCGTGCCGCGCGTCTCATGCTGGAAATCTGGGTCCCACGTTCTCTGTGTGTACTCAATGTCGCGCTATGACCTCTCGACCGATGACCTCTCGCGCTAAGACTCTCGACCGATGACTTCTCGCGCGAAGACTCTCTACCGATGACCCCTCGCGCGAAGACACACCCCGCAGCATGCCTCGCGCCCTGCGATGCCCGATGACACTCGCCACTCCCTCCTGGAGGTTCTTCATTCCACTATGTTACATCCAAGGTATTCTCTCCACAAGGCTTGGTGACGTCGGTAGCTTCACACTTCCAAGAGTTGATTAGCACAAGTCCTCGTGCGCCCAAGCGTGTAACGTTAAGGATGATTCTCTTATGCTCAAGTATAGAGCTTCGCCTGCCCAGCGTATCCAAGGTTTAACCCACACCTTGATACGCGTGGCTTTTGGGACGTACCAGGGTTGATCCAACATTTTGGCTACACACTAAGTGTAGTTTCGGCGATTAGGTGTACTCTAGGCGACATGCTACTAGGTATACACAGGCGATAGGCGACCAAACGTAAGCTAGGCGATAGGCGTCCAAACGTAAGCTAGGCGATAGGCGACCAAACGTAAGCTAGGCGATAGGCGACCAAACGTAAGCTAGGCGATAGGCGACCAAGTGCCAGAGAAGTTGGAGATCGCCTACCCGCTTAATAACGGCGATCTTGTAGGCTTCTCAGCTATACGTTCCTTCCTTTATATTTAAATAAACACGTGCTTCGAATTTATTTATAATATAACACTTTTATTCCAATATAAACTTCTAGGTTCTTACAACTTTCACCATGTTGATGGTCTTTCCTCTGAGCTGTTTACTTTGCCGATCGTCAATCCTGACTGGTTTCGCTTCAAAGGACAAGTCATCCCTGATCTGCGCATCGTCCACTTCCAGTACATGACTAGGGTCCGCCATGTACTTTCTCAGCTGTGATACGTGAAAGACGTTGTGCAGATTCGCTAAATGGGGAGGTAGGGCGATCTCATAAGCCACTGGACCAATCCTCCTTAAGATCTGATATGGTCCCACGAACTTAGGGGACAACTTCTTTGATCTGATCGCCCGTCCTACACCCTTGGTTGGTGTCACTCTCATGAATACATGATCTCCAGCAGCAAACTCCAAAGGCTTTCTCCTCTAATCTGCATAGGATTTCTGCCTACTTTGAGAAGCTCTCATTCTGCCTTGTATCTGTTTCACCTTCTCGGTCGTCTGCTGAATCAACTCTGGTCCAACCAATACTGTTTCGCCTTCCTGGTACCAGCACAATGGAGTTCTGCATTTCCTTCCATACAAGGCTTCGTATGGCGCTATCCCTATACTAGCGTGATACCTGTTATTATAGGTAAACTCCACCAGCGGCAACACCTCATCCCAACTTCCTAATTGATCCAAGACACACGTCCTCAGCAGATCTTCCAAGGATTGGATCGTTCTCTCTGACTGTCCATCTGTTTGGGGATGATATGCAGAGCTCATCCTCAACTTAGTTCCCAGGCAATCTTGTAAAGTCTGCCAAAACCGTGAAGTGAAACTGGGATCTCTATCTGAAACCATGCTGGAAGGCACTCCATGCAACCTCACTATTTCTTTGATGTACAGCTGTGCCAACTTGGCCATGGGCATCCTCATATTCACTGGGAGAAAGTGGGCACTCTTCGTCAGCCGATCAGTGATGACCCAGATTGCATCATGACCCTTTACCGATCTGGGTAAATGGGTGACAAAATCCATGGCGATGCTGTCCCATTTCCACTCAGGGATATCCAATGGCTGTAACAACCCGCCAGGTTTTTGATGTTCTATCTTCGCCTTCTGACATGTTAAGCAGGTTGTAACATACTGGGCGATGTCTCTCTTCATGCCCGACCACCAAAATGACTCCTTCAAGTCATGGTACATCTTGTTCATACCTGGATGTAGGCTAAGGCGACCCTTGTGACCTTCCTCTAGGATCATCTTCTTCAACTCTTCATTTGCAGGTATGCAAATTCTGCCATTAAATCTCAAGATCCCATCATCGCCTATCACAAAGCCTCTAGCCTGGTCGGTCCCTAGTGACTCCACAGTACGCTTCAGACTAGGGTCTTCCAACTGCTTATCCTTTATTGCTCCAAGGAAGTCATTAGTTATAGCCAGCTTACTACAACTAATGTGATTCACATGAAACTCTACCCCAAGGTTTAAGTCTCTGAACTGCTCGATCAGTTTCTGCTCTTCCATCATCATGGTGGCTACTTGTATTGATTTTCTACTCAAAGCATCTGCCACTACATTGGCCTTCCCTGGATGATACATGAGTTGAAAATCGTAGTCCTTTAGAAACTCCATCCACCTTCTTTGTCTCATGTTTAGTTCCTTCTGATCGAACAGGTATTTCAGGCTCTTATGGTCACTGAGCACCTGGAACCGAGCTCCATATAAATAGTGCCTCCAAATCTTCAAGGCAAACACCACCGCCGCCAACTCCAAATCATGAGTAGGATAGTTTCTCTCATGAACCTTGAGTTGCCTTGAAGCATATGCAACCACTCTTTTCTCTTGCATCAAGACACATCCCAAACCCTGATGTGAAGCATCACAGTAGACATCAAAAGGTCTTCCTACCTCTAGGATCACCAGCACTGGAGCACTAGTCAACCTCTCCTTTAGTTCCATGAAGCTCTGCTCACATCGGTCGGTCCAAGCAAAAGGTTGATCCTTGCGGGTCAGCTGTGTTAAAGGAGCTACTACCTTGGAAAAGTCCTCAATAAACCTCCAATAATAGTCAGCTAAACCCACAAAGCTCCTTATCTCAGTAACTGTCTTAGGACGTTCCCATTGAAGCACTGCCTCCACTTTGGCTGGATCCACCGAGATCCCCTGGGCAGATATCACGTGTCCTAAGAAGTTGACTTCCTTCAGCCAGAACTCACACTTAGAGAACTTGGCATAGAGTTGCTTCTCCCTCAGGATCTCCAATACTGTCTTCAGATGTTCTTCATGTTCTTCCTCGGTCCTTGAATAAATGAGTATGTCGTCTATGAAGACTACCACAAACTTATCCAAGAAAGGGCGAAAAATCCTATTCATGTAGTCCATGAACAGAGCTGGAGCATTTGTGACTCCAAACGGCATCACCACATACTCATAGTGCCCATACCGAGACCTAAAAGCTGTCTTTTGAACATCTTCAGCTTTTACCAAAATTTGGTGGTATCCCGATCTCAGGTCAATCTTGGAGAACACCGAGGCCCCATGTATTTGATCCATCAAATCATCAATCCTAGGTAGGGGGTACTTGTTCTTGATGGTCAACTTGTTCAACTGCCTGTAATCTATACACAGCCGAGACCCTCCATCCTTCTTCTTAACTAGGAGCACTGGAGCCCCCCATGGAGATACACTGGGTCTGATGAATTGTTTCTCTAACAATTCTTCCACTTGCTTCTTTAATTCTACCAACTCGGCTGGTGCCATCCTGTAAGGTGCCATTGACACCGGTCCAGCTCCAGGTACCAAATCAATGGAGAATTCCACTTCTCTCTTAGGGGGTAACCCAGGTACTTCTTCTGGAAATACATCCGTGAAATCTTTCACCACATGTATCCTGCTTACGTCCCCTTCATTCTTCACCTCCAACCGGGCTAGGATCATGAAGCACCTCGCCCCTTCTTCCAACACCGACCGCCCTCGCTGAGCAGATATCACGTCTGACTCTTGGAGGTCTGGAAACGCTATCTTCTGACTACCGCAGTCTAGGAGAACGTGATTGGCAGCTAGCCAATCCATTCCTAGGATATCATCTAGGTCCTGAAGAGGTAGGCAGATCAAGTTCACTTTGAATCTGCGTCCCTCTACTATCACTGGACATTCGGGGCAAACTGTAGAGGTCAACACCTGTCCTGACGCAGGTGTAGAAACCAACAGTTCGAAAGGTAACTCCTTCACTAGAAGGCCCAACTCGGCTACACACAGGCTTGACACAAAGGAGTGTGTCGCTCCAGAATCAAACAAAGCTTTTACACCTCTACCAGCTATAAAACAAACACCTTGCACGAGGTTACCTGACTGAGATGCTTCTGCTCCTGACATGGCAAACACTCTCCCTGTTGCCTGGGGTCTGCTGCCTTCGTTCCTCAACTGCTGAGAACCACTGGGTTGAGTTGCCCCATTCCTGTTAGGGCACTCTCTAGCAACGTGTCCCGTCCTTTGGCAGGCAAAACACCTTCTCTCCGAAGCCTTCTTGGGGCACGCATTGGGCGTGTGTGGTCCACCACAATGGAAACACTTGGGTTTCCAAGGCTGTTGCTGCTGAAACTGGGATGGCGTTGTTCCCGCCCGATGTGGTGGAGGTCTCGCATAGGGCTTGCTTTGTGGGTGCTGCACCTTAGCCTTCCCACTGAAAGAACTCCCTGGGTGTGACCTGATCACCCGAGAATCACCCTTTTCCAGGGTCTCCACCATCTTCGCCTTTTCTACCAAGGCGTGAAATTCTCTGATGCACATCAAAGCTATGGTCCTCTTCAGCCCATGCTTCAGCCCCTCTTCGAACTTCCTACACCTCCAAGCCTCGGAGGTTGCCTGAGTATAGAATCGGGCGAGGTACTCAAACCGAGCAGCATAGGCGTTCACAGACATCTCCCCCTGCTCCAATCTGAGGAATTCTGCTTCCTTCGCAAACTTTGCACTATCTGGGAAGTATTTCTCCAGGAACCTCACCCTGAAGCTCTCCCAGTCTAACACTTCAGCTCTGGCTTCCATCATCTGCTGAGCTCCCATCCACCAGAACTCGGCTTCTCCAGATAGCAAAAAGGTGGCGAACACCAACTTCTTCTCTTCAGGGCAGGAGGTCGCCCTAAAGATTTTCTCCAACTCCCTGACCCACTGATCTGCTTGATCAGGGGTAGCATTCCCACTGAACTTGGGTGGGTTGTGCCTCATGAACTCGGTCAGTCCCATCTGCTCTTGAGGCTGATCGACGTGGGAATTTGTTTCAGCAGACTGAGCAGTTTCCCAGTGGTGCATTGTAGCTTGATGGTTCTGAGCCATCGCCGCATTCTGTTGTTGGATGGCAGTTGCCATCATCTCGATAGCCTTGGCAATCTGGCTCATCTCCGAAGAAGGTTGGGGAGGGGTAGAAGGTCTACGTGCCATCTTCTTCGTTTCAGATTTTGAAACTATGGGTTTCTATATTCCCTACAACTACAAGAATGAGATCGATAAGAAATCAATTCATTCAGGAGGTAACATCTAGACCTTACAAAGGTCAGCATCTCAAAGTCATTAAGAATTTGAGTTCATCAACAGAATCATAATACTTATAATCTCAAGCAAAATACCAGAACAGCTACTGGTATACAACCATCAATCCAAACAACCACTTTCAGTCAATTACAAAAACACTCAATAAAATGAAATAAATCACACCAGAATTCAATGTATGCTAAACATCAAACCTTTGGAATTAAGATTGAGAATCATCTCGATCCAGTTATGAGTGTGCACCCTCACCACTTTATCAAGACCCTCTCATTCTTAATACTAAGATTTTCAGTTAGGGTATATATTCACTAAAGCACACACAAAATTTCAATACAAAAACGTTTGAAAACCTTTCACTATAGTTGTTATTTAAAACTCAAATAAATTTTATGAGCAGAAGAAACACAATGGATCCACAGCCCTCAGGTCATCCTAAGGACGAACTGCTCTGATACCATTAATGTAACATCCCCCCAAATACTATTCATATTTATATAATGAAAATAAAGGTAACAAATAGATTGAAGTGAATAAAATTATATATATGTAATGAAGTTTCTCCTCACAGGGAGTTTAATACAAATTCGGTCAATTTTCCAAAAACGTAAACAAAATTACATTAAAATAGAAAGACAGGCGATCTCCTAACAGCAAAAGGCGATCTCCTATCAGAGAACGGCGATCTCCTATAAGAAAACAGAAGAAGGGTGATCGCCTAACAGAAAAAGGAACAGGCGATCTCCTTCCGGCGACCACTCACAGAGGAGCTCTACTTCCTGCAACATCATCTGCTCCCGTGTAAATTATACACGATCATCACAGGTTTAAGAAAAAGCCAAACACAACACCAAAATCACAGGGTAAGCTAGATATTTGAAAGAGAGTTTAGATATGAACTTTAAAATCAAGATAAAACAAATTCAAGATACCCACGTAAACCATCAACTAAACACATATTTCACAATATTCTCAAGAGTCGTTCTATTTCACATAATGCATCAAGTGTCTATCAATTCAATGTTTCTCATTTCTCACGTCAGACTTCCACTGACTCATCACACAAGACACTTGACACTACTTCCGGAAGACTCGTGCATTGACTAGACTCAGAGATCTGCACCTGTCATACTAAACTGCTGTAATGTTTCCACAGCTATGCGCATCAACACAATCTCGATCTCAATTTCATCACTCTCACAGTATGACAGGGTTAATCCATATAACAGGCCGAGCTCGTTCTTTTTCACACGACTCACCCATTCATATGAACCTCCTTCGACTCTCACCAACTGAATAACTTCCTCTATGTGATTCCATTATCTCAGCAGAGTCAGGATATCTCATTATAGAAATCACCGATCAATGCACATCCTACACGATCTTACACGGTATTTTCTTTCCTGAAAATACTATGCCTTGATCTCACATTCACAACATTCAATACGTCATACAACACTTAATGAACGATTCCAGTCACAGAAAAACTCATGCCAAGGTTCAGATTTTCGAATATCACATTTAAATCTCAAACAGTTTCAAACAACACCAAAAACAGGGGAGTTCGAAAAACAACGCCAAAACCGGCGATCTCGTTCAAAAATAGAGATTTATGCAATAAAAGTTGAAAACCGGCGACCACGTCGCCCCATCATCTCAAACATCTATTTTAAGGTTTTTCGTTGGAAAATAAAGCTAGCTTCCCTTACCTGGACTAGCGCAAAACTCTAAGAGCTCCGCAACCCAACAAAGCTTTAAGATGCTTTCACTCTGTTTTAGTGTCCCGGTCTGGAGAACTTGCAGAGAAACTCCCAAGTGCTCGAAGGGCAGTCGTCGCTGGTCGCACTGGTGCTTGAGGATGCCTGAATCGCAGCGCGAAGGAGAGAAAAGAGAGGGATGAAGATGCACTCACTCTTTCACTCTTGAGTCTCTGTCACCTTCTTTCCTCCTCGCATTGGGTTTTTGAATCCAAGCCTACTTGTCCACGCATGCTGCTGCCACCACCCCCTCTGCAAGAAAGCCAGAGTGTACGTTTCACTGAACAGTACGGCCACGGTTGTCTTCTTGTGCATGCCAACCACTTCCCTGAACAGTACGACTGCGAGTGTCTCTTGCGCATGCCAACCTTCTGATGTCACTATTCTGAACCACCCTTTTTTTGTCCACGTGGCGCGCGTGCAGGACGTGTCATGCTGGGAGTCTGGGTCCCACTTTATTCGTGTGAAACTCGACATCGCGCGATAATCTTCCACCGATGACCGCTCGCGCGATGACTATCCATCGATGTCTCATCTTGGAGGACGACCGATGTCTCTCTCTGGGAGACGACCGATGTCTATCCCTGGCGACCCCGCATGCCTCTCGCGCCCTGGCGATGCCTGCATGCCTCGCACCCCGGCGACGCCCGCATGCCTCTCGCGCCCCAGCGTTGCCCGCATGCCTCGTGCCCCGGCGTTGCCCGCATGCCTCTCGCGCCCTGGCGACGTCCACATGCCTCGCGCCCTGGCGATGGCCACATGCCTCGCGCCCTGGCGATGTCCGCATGCCTCTCGCGCCTAGCGATCATGTGTAGTAGCCGACAGGCGATCTTATAGTCTTCTAAACTACACTTTCCTTCCTTTTTATTCCAATTTAATTTTACTGGTCCTTACAGTCACCCAATAAAAGAAAGAAAAGGAATTAAGAAGGATATGTTTGTGTTAAACAGTAAAATGAACCTCTTCCACCTCGTTAGAGAAAGGGGGAGAATAGTATGGTTCACAATAAAATGAACCTCTTCCACCTCGTTAAAGAAAAGGGGAAGAATAGTATGGTTCACAGTGAAAGTCCTCGTACAGCAAGGGTGTAGAAGAACCAGTCAGGATTGACGATCGGCAATGTAAACAGCTCAGAGGCAAGACCATCGACATGGTGAAAGTGGTGTGGGATGAGAAATCGGGGGATTCTACTTGGGAGTTAGAAGAACCCATGAGGGAGGCTTATCCATACCTCTTTTCCTTGTAATCCAATTTTCGAGGACGAAAATTTTTCTTGTTGGGGAGAATGTAAGGACCTGAAAAATTTATTGGAATAAAAGAGTTATATTTTAAATAAATTCTAAGTATGTTTTTATTTAGAATAGAAAGGGAGGAAAAAGTTAAGTTTAGAAGGCTACGAGGTCGCCGGTCGCCTGCTACACATGAGCGCCAGGTGGACATCGCGCGGGCGCGAGAGGCATGCAGGCATCGCGCGGGCGTGAGAGGCATGCAGGCATCGCGCGGGCGCGAGGGGCATGCGGGCATCGCGCGGACGCGAGGCACGCGGGCATTGCCAGGGCGCGATGCATGTGGACGTGGCCAAGGCGCGAGAGTTATGAGGGCGTCGCCAGGGAAGACATCGGTTGTCTCCCAGAGGAAGACATCGGTCGTTCGCCAGGATGTGGTCATCGGTTGTTAACCTTCGCGCGAGAGGTCATCGGTTGTTAGCCTTCGCGCGAGAGGTCATCGGTTGTTAACCTTCGCGCGAGAGGTCATCGGTTGTTAGCCTTCGCGCGAGAGGTCATCGGTGGATAGTCTTCGCGCCTGTGGTCATCGGTGAAAAGGTCATCGGGCTACGTTAAGTTACACACAGAGAACGTGGGACCCAGACATCCAGCATGAGACGTTCTGCACGCGCGCCACGTAGACGAAAAGGGTGGTTCAGAATAGTGACATCAGAATGTTGGCATGCGCGGGAGACACTCGCGGTCGTACTGTTCAGAGCAGTGGCTGGCATGCACAAGCGACAAACAGTGGCAGTACTGTTCAGAGCAGTGGTTGGCATGCACCAGAGGCAACAGTGGTCGTACTGTTCAGGGAAGCGTGCACGCAAACTTCCCTGCAGAGTAGGTGGTGGCAGCTGCTTTTGGAGGGATAAGTTGGTTTAAGTCACTGAAATCCACTACTGAAGAGGAAGAAACGTTGCAGCCTTCGAAGAGAGAGAGAGTGAGTTACCTCCCTTCTCCTCCAGATATATCCTTCGCGCTGCGATTCTAACACCTTCACACGAGAGTACGACGAGCGACAGCCACCATTAGAGCACCTGGGCAGTTCTCTGCAAGTCCTTCAACCAGACGCGAAAAACAGAGCCAAGGTATTCTGCAAGCTTCGTTGGATTTCGAAGCTCCTGGTGGTTGCGCAAGTCCAGGTAAGGGAAGCTAGACTCCATTTTCAATAAAAGCCATAGTTTAGCTATTTCTGAAATGAGTGCGACGTGGTCGCCGGTTTCGTCTTCATCTGTGTAAAATGCTCTGTTCTATGTGTTTTGGGCGACGTGGTCGCCGGTTTTATATAAAGCCTTCGAAATACCTTGTTTTTGAACCAGGTCGCCGGTTTTGGCGCTGTTTTACGAAATCTCTGTTTTTGATGTTGTTTTGAAACTACTTGAGATTTACATGAGATATTCGAAGATCTGAAGCTTTGAAATGTTTGTTGATGTGATTTGAATCATTTACTTGAGTGGTATGATGTGTTGAATGCTGTGAATGTGGGATCGAGGCATAGTATTTTCAGGAAAGGAAATACCGTGTTGAGATTGGTTAGGAAAGTGCATTGATCAGTGAGTAACCTGTTAATGAGACGATCCTGACTCTGCTGAGATAATGGAATCACGTAGATGAAGTTATTCAGTTGGTGAGAGTCGAAGGAGGTTCGTATGAATGGGCGAGTAGTTTGAAAAAGAATGGGCTCGACTGTTATACGAATTAACCTTGTCATGCTGTATGGTGATGTGTTGAGATTCATCGTATGCTTGTGAATGTGTGAGATTTCGCGGCGACCCTGTGGATGTGTGAGATTCCACAGTGGGCAGTATGACAGGTGCATGTCTCTGGATACTAAGTTCAACGCACGAGTCAATTTGGAAGTAGTGTCAAGTGTCTTGTGTGGTGAGTCAGTGGAAAGTCTGACATGTGAAATGAGAAACTTGAATATTGATAGACACTTGATGCTGTGTTGTGAAATGGAATGACTATGGGAAATGTTGTGAAGTTTGTGATTTTGGGCGATCAGCTGAATGCTATGAGCAGCTTTACGTTTTACATGGATATTTTGGAACTTGGTTTACTTGGATTTTCATGTTCATGATTTAAACTTCTTTTAAATTATCTAGCTTACCCTTTTATCTGTTATTGTGGTTGTTTTCTCAAAACTGTGATGATCGTGTAATTGTTACACGGGAGCAGATGATCTTCCAGGAAGAAGAGCCCTCTAGCGAGTGGTCGCCGGAAGGAGATCGCCTATCTCCGTCTCTACCAGGTGATCGCCGGTTTATGCCTCCATCGGGTGATCGCCGGTTTTCGTGTCCTGATAGAAGATCGCCCGTTTTTGAGGTCTTCTGTTGGAGATCGCCGTTTTCTTTTGAGACCGCCTGTCTTACTGCATTTCTTTTATTTTCGTAAAATCTTGCAAACATTGGATTTGGTTATGTATTAAACTCCCTAAGAGGAGTAACTTCATTTCTGATATATATAAATACATATTATTTTGCACTCTTCAATATTATTTGGTTACACTTAATTTCAATTATACATGGATGTGTGTATTATTTTGGCGGGATGTTACATTAATGGTATCAGAGCAGTTCGTCCTTAGGATGACCTGAGGGCTGTGGATCCATTGTGTTTCTTCTGCTCATGAAAGTTATTTGAATTTAAAATAATAACTATAGTGAAAGGTTTTCAAACGTTTTTGTATTGAAATTTTGTGTGTGCTTTGGTGAATATATGTTCTAATTGAAAATCTTAGTATTAAGAATGAGAAGGCCTTGATAAAGTAGTGAGGGTGCACACTCATAACTGGATCGAGATGAGTCTCAATCTTAATTCCAAAGGTTTGATGTTTAGCATATATTGAATTCTGGTGTGAGCTATCTCATTCTCTTGAGTGTCTTTGTAATTGATTGAAAATGGTTGATTAGATTGGTGACTGCATACCAGTAGTTGTGCTGGTGTTATGCTTGATGTTATAAGCATTATGATTCTGTGGATGAACTCAAATTCTTAATGACTTTGAGATGCTGACCTTTGTAAGGTCTAGCTGTTACCCCTTGAATGAATTGATTCTTATCGATTTCATTCTTATAGTTGTAGGGAATATAGAAGCCTATAGATTCAGAATCTGAAACGAAGAAAGATGGCACGTAGACCCTCTACCCCACCCCAACCTTCTTCGGAGATGGGTCAGATCGCCAGGGCCATGGAAATGATGGCGACTGCCATCCAGCAACAGAATGCAGCGATGGCTCAGAACCATCAAGCCACGATGCAGCACTGGGAAACTGCCCGATCTGCTGAGACAAACTCCCACGTCGGTCAACCCCAAGAACAGATGGGACTGGCCGAGTTCATGAGGCACAACCCACCTAAGTTCAGTGGGAATGCTACCCCTGATCAGGCAGATCAGTGGGTCAGAGAGCTGGAAAAAAATCTTTAGGGCGACCTCCTGCCCTGAAGAGAAGAAGCTGTTGTTTGCCACGTATCTGTTATCAGGAGAAGCTGAGTTCTGGTGGATGGGAGCTCAGCAGATGATGGAGGCACGAGAGGATGTACTGGATTGGGAGAGCTTCAGGGTGAAGTTCTTGGAGAAATACTTCCCTGACAGTGCCAAGTTTGCAAGGGAAGCTGAGTTCCTGAAGTTGGAGCAGGGGGAGATGTCAGTGAACGCCTATGCTGCTCGTTTTGAGTACCTCGCCCGGTTTTATACCCAGGCGACCTCCGAGGCCTGGAGGTGTAGAAAATTCGAAGAGGGGCTGAAGCATGGACTGAAGAGGACCATAGCCCCGATGTGCATCAGGGAATTTCACGCCTTAGTAGAGAAGGCAAAGATGGTAGAGACCCTGGAAAGGGGTGATCCTCGAGTGATCAGGTCACACCAAGGAGGCTCTTCCAGTGGGAAGGCGAAGGTGCAGCACCCACACAGCAAGCCATATGTGAGATCTCCACCACATCGGGTGGGAACAGCTTCGTCCCAATTTCAGCAACAACAAACATGGAGACCCAGGTGTTTCACATGCCAAGAGATAGGGCACCTTTCTAGAGATTGTCCCAACAGAAAAAGGATGACTCAACCCGTTAATTCACAGCAGTTGAGGAACGAAGGCAGCAGACCTCAGACAGGAGGGAGAGTGTTTGCCATGTCTGGAACGGAAGCCCCTCAATCAGGTAATCTAGTACAAGATACTTGTTTATAGCTGATAGATACGTTATAGTTTTGTTTGATTCTGGAGAGACACACTCTTTTGTGTCAAATCGGTGTGCAACCGAGCTTGGGCCATATAGTGGAGGAGCTGTCGTTTGAACGATTGGCCTCTGCACCTGCTTCAAAAACAGGTTTTGACCTCCCTAGGTTGCTCTGAATGCCCAGTGGTAGTAGATGGAATGAAAGGAACAAGTGTGAGTTAGATTTGGTAGTACCAAGGTTTAGTCCCAGTTACGTATAAGTCATGGAGAGTAAATAAGCAAGAGGCTGGGGGTTTAAAGCTTAAGCATGTGTAACCATGGGAAGTACCAGAGTTAAATTCCAAGGAAGGAATTTTCTTTTGAAGCGTAGAAGATGCTCATGTCAATGAAACAGCATGAGATGGTTCTAGCTTAGGCTTCACGCAGAATGGATGCTGTTTGGCTGACCGGGATTTGAAAGAGGATTATGGAAATGGTGGGTTGAGATAAAAGGCTTCCGAAAATGTAAGCCTCCGAAGTTCTTGGCAAATAAGATGTAGATCGACCTGTGAATGTAGAAGGGAAGGAGGATATGACTGTGGATAAAAATGAGGGTAGGCCGTGTTATGATGATGTTGAGTCTTTCTAGAGATGTAGTAAATTTCAGAATGATGGGTGTGGAAGGGATTGTGAGTGGAAATAGCCTGTGGTATCTGGGACAGAAGGAGAATAGAGTTATCCTTAGGCAAGAGATTCTGGAGGCAGAGGTGCGTTCGTTCTCGTATGCCTTCTGGATAGGCACCTGAAACCGACGTCAATGCATCTAACGTATACATTGAAGAAGAAGGTCGTAATGGGAACAGGAAGTCGAGTTGGCAAAAGGGGTCATAATAATAATTTGGAAGGTAACAGCAACAGAAACCTTGTCTTTGTAAGGTACAGAATTATGCAGCGGAGTAATGAATAAAAAGTGTCCCTTTTGGGAGCGCGGGAATTTGATCAGCAGTTGAGAAGTCGGTGAATGATTTGATCAAGATACAGGAGTTGATTCCTAGAAGGACACTTCGGACCCTAGTTTGAGTTCGCTAGGGGGGTGGCATGAGTTGTGGACAGCTGTCCCCTTTTCTCCCAATGAAGGGATCTTGCCCGCTTTCTCTAAAGGGGCTAGTCCTGGTTACGTTAAGGACCTAGTTCTAGACTTGTTCAACAAAGTCTTCAAGGTTGGAAGTAGAGTGTGAATGCTGGAGTTGGCACTCTATGGGGCAGCATATCCCATGTACAGGGATGTAAAATGGATTTTGATGAAGTATTGAGGTAGGAAGAGTTGGTTCAATAGATCACCGAGAGGGTGAATCTGATACAGGACAGAATAAAAGTTTCTTAAGGTCAGCAAATGTCCTAGGCAGAGCAGAGGAGAAGACCTTTGGAGGTTGCTGCTGGGGTCATGTCTTTATGAAGGGGGACACCAGCCAAGGGTGTAGGGTAGGCGATCAGATCAAAGAAGCTGTCCCCTAAGTTTGTTGGGCCATATCGGATCTTAAGGAGGATAAGTCTAGTGGCTTATGAGATCGCCCCACCTCCCCAATTAGCAAGTCTACATAATGTATTTCACGTGTCACAGCTGAGGAAGTACATGGCAGACCCTAGTCATGTGCTGGATGTAGACGACGTGCAGATTAGGGATGACTTGTCCTTTGAAGCAAAACCAGTCAGGATTGACGATCGGCAATGTAAACAGCTCAGAGGCAAGACCATCGACATGGTGAAAGTGGTGTGGGATGAGAAATCGGGGGATTCTACTTGGGAGTTAGAAGAACCCATGAGGGAGGCTTATCCATACCTCTTTTCCTTGTAATCCAATTTTCGAGGACGAAAATTTTTCTTGTTGGGGAGAATGTAAGGACCTGAAAAATTTATTGGAATAAAAGAGTTATATTTTAAATAAATTCTAAGTATGTTTTTATTTAGAATAGAAAGGGAGGAAAAAGTTAAGTTTAGAAGGCTACGAGGTCGCCGGTCGCCTGCTACACATGAGCGCCAGGTGGACATCGCGCGGGCGCGAGAGGCATGCAGGCATCGCGCGGGCGTGAGAGGCATGCAGGCATCGCGCGGGCGCGAGGGGCATGCGGGCATCGCGCGGACGCGAGGCACGCGGGCATTGCCAGGGCGCGATGCATGTGGACGTGGCCAAGGCGCGAGAGTTATGAGGGCGTCGCCAGGGAAGACATCGGTTGTCTCCCAGAGGAAGACATCGGTCGTTCGCCAGGATGTGGTCATCGGTTGTTAACCTTCGCGCGAGAGGTCATCGGTTGTTAGCCTTCGCGCGAGAGGTCATCGGTTGTTAACCTTCGCGCGAGAGGTCATCGGTTGTTAGCCTTCGCGCGAGAGGTCATCGGTGGATAGTCTTCGCGCCTGTGGTCATCGGTGAAAAGGTCATCGGGCTACGTTAAGTTACACACAGAGAACGTGGGACCCAGACATCCAGCATGAGACGTTCTGCACGCGCGCCACGTAGACGAAAAGGGTGGTTCAGAATAGTGACATCAGAATGTTGGCATGCGCGGGAGACACTCGCGGTCGTACTGTTCAGAGCAGTGGCTGGCATGCACAAGCGACAAACAGTGGCAGTACTGTTCAGAGCAGTGGTTGGCATGCACCAGAGGCAACAGTGGTCGTACTGTTCAGGGAAGCGTGCACGCAAACTTCCCTGCAGAGTAGGTGGTGGCAGCTGCTTTTGGAGGGATAAGTTGGTTTAAGTCACTGAAATCCACTACTGAAGAGGAAGAAACGTTGCAGCCTTCGAAGAGAGAGAGAGTGAGTTACCTCCCTTCTCCTCCAGATATATCCTTCGCGCTGCGATTCTAACACCTTCACACGAGAGTACGACGAGCGACAGCCACCATTAGAGCACCTGGGCAGTTCTCTGCAAGTCCTTCAACCAGACGCGAAAAACAGAGCCAAGGTATTCTGCAAGCTTCGTTGGATTTCGAAGCTCCTGGTGGTTGCGCAAGTCCAGGTAAGGGAAGCTAGACTCCATTTTCAATAAAAGCCATAGTTTAGCTATTTCTGAAATGAGTGCGACGTGGTCGCCGGTTTCGTCTTCATCTGTGTAAAATGCTCTGTTCTATGTGTTTTGGGCGACGTGGTCGCCGGTTTTATATAAAGCCTTCGAAATACCTTGTTTTTGAACCAGGTCGCCGGTTTTGGCGCTGTTTTACGAAATCTCTGTTTTTGATGTTGTTTTGAAACTACTTGAGATTTACATGAGATATTCGAAGATCTGAAGCTTTGAAATGTTTGTTGATGTGATTTGAATCATTTACTTGAGTGGTATGATGTGTTGAATGCTGTGAATGTGGGATCGAGGCATAGTATTTTCAGGAAAGGAAATACCGTGTTGAGATTGGTTAGGAAAGTGCATTGATCAGTGAGTAACCTGTTAATGAGACGATCCTGACTCTGCTGAGATAATGGAATCACGTAGATGAAGTTATTCAGTTGGTGAGAGTCGAAGGAGGTTCGTATGAATGGGCGAGTAGTTTGAAAAAGAATGGGCTCGACTGTTATACGAATTAACCTTGTCATGCTGTATGGTGATGTGTTGAGATTCATCGTATGCTTGTGAATGTGTGAGATTTCGCGGCGACCCTGTGGATGTGTGAGATTCCACAGTGGGCAGTATGACAGGTGCATGTCTCTGGATACTAAGTTCAACGCACGAGTCAATTTGGAAGTAGTGTCAAGTGTCTTGTGTGGTGAGTCAGTGGAAAGTCTGACATGTGAAATGAGAAACTTGAATATTGATAGACACTTGATGCTGTGTTGTGAAATGGAATGACTATGGGAAATGTTGTGAAGTTTGTGATTTTGGGCGATCAGCTGAATGCTATGAGCAGCTTTACGTTTTACATGGATATTTTGGAACTTGGTTTACTTGGATTTTCATGTTCATGATTTAAACTTCTTTTAAATTATCTAGCTTACCCTTTTATCTGTTATTGTGGTTGTTTTCTCAAAACTGTGATGATCGTGTAATTGTTACACGGGAGCAGATGATCTTCCAGGAAGAAGAGCCCTCTAGCGAGTGGTCGCCGGAAGGAGATCGCCTATCTCCGTCTCTACCAGGTGATCGCCGGTTTATGCCTCCATCGGGTGATCGCCGGTTTTCGTGTCCTGATAGAAGATCGCCCGTTTTTGAGGTCTTCTGTTGGAGATCGCCGTTTTCTTTTGAGACCGCCTGTCTTACTGCATTTCTTTTATTTTCGTAAAATCTTGCAAACATTGGATTTGGTTATGTATTAAACTCCCTAAGAGGAGTAACTTCATTTCTGATATATATAAATACATATTATTTTGCACTCTTCAATATTATTTGGTTACACTTAATTTCAATTATACATGGATGTGTGTATTATTTTGGCGGGATGTTACAACAGTAAAAGTCCTCTTCCTTGGTTTTTGCAGGATCAAAGACAGGAGGAGTTTTCAGTGCACAGCAAGAAGTAAGACAAAAAAGAGGCCTTCCTTGGACCGCTAGCCAAGGTCAACAGATAGGTCTACCTCGGCTTATCCGCCGAGGTTGACATGAAAAGTAATCTTTCTCGCCTCATCAGATGAGGTCAACAAAGAAGGAGGTCTCCCATGACTCAATGGTTGAGGTCGGCAGAGGAAGAGGCCCTCCTCGCCTTATCAGACAAGGCCAACAGGGAAAACCCACCTGGCCCACAGCTAATGCACAAAGTCATAAACACCGACCAAATGGGATTGCAACGTGAAGGTCATTTAGAAGATACCCAAGAAATAGAAATCAAAGCAAAAAGGGTATAGACGCGACGACGCAAACGGCAAAGGAAACATGTATGGATAAAGGAACAGAAAATACGGTAACCAAAAACAAGAAGGGTGCAAGTGCATCAAAGGTTAAAGTATTCAGCAATACACCAAAAACACCAAGTTACCAAGAGAAGACTAAAATGTAGAAGGATAAATTCATTAAGATAAAGTGTACAAGTATTTACAGGAGGCTATTTGAGTTAAAGGCAGAAAGAAGAAAGGAGGGCTCAAGGGTCGACAGGAATATCCACCAGCTGCCCATCACGGATGACCTTGTCCAGACCGGTTTGGGAGAGGTCCACCCCCGGATGCGCACAGGCAATGTGGGCCATGACATCACCAAACCCCGCGCTATAGGCTTCAACTGCCTCGTCGCTAAGTTCCTCTCTGGATTTCTGGTAGAGCTCCTCCCTTCGAGCCATCTCTGCCCTCAGCTCTGCCTCATTGTTGGCCGCCTCCTCCTTCACCCTGGCCAGCTCGACATCCCACTGGGCCAGGTCGTCTTCACGCCGCGCTAGTTCTTCCTTAAGGTCCGCGATTTTCCTCGTGGTGGCTCACCTCACCCATTAGGTCCTCCACGGCCATGCGAAAGTCATTACACTTGGCATGAGCTCACAGGGCCTCCTGAGACTTCGAAAATAGAAGATCCCTGACCTCTTTGTCTAACTTTCACAATTCAACCACCTCTAGGGTGAGGCTTGTGATGCGACGCTCTGCCTCCACAACGGCCAGGGCCCGATGCTCAGCTTCCTGGTGGGCCTTCATCATCTTTGTGAATAGGAGGCTGGCACTCCGAAGAGCCTTGCCGAAGCCCCAGGCCATCATCTTTTTGTTTCAACTTATGACGTGATAACCCTCACCTGAACAACTTTTCAACAATTCAAAATCTTTCCTGTATAATATACAATCATTAGGGCATGCATTTATCTTTTTATAATCCATACCCATTGGACAAAGAATCTTTTTGGCCTCATAATTACGATTACGTAGAGTATTTCCCTCTAAAAGCATATCCTTCAACAACTAAAGCAACTCCATGAAGCTTTTATTAGTCCATCCATTTATTGCCTTCAAATTCATAAATCTTAACAGTGCCGACAACCGTGTGAAGTTAGTTGATCCAAGATATAATGGAGTCTCTGCATCGCTTGACATACTTCCATATCCATGCGCTTCTGCAAAAGACCCAGCTCCTACATCATGAATCATGTCCTCCAATTGATCATCATCTACATCATCATGTACTGCATCATCCATGCTGGACCCACATATTCTTCAGTTACGGAAACACGTGGTTAATTTAATAATTCACCATTCCATGTCCAAGTTGTATAAGATTGAAGAAACTTATCACATAGAAGGTGCTCCCTGATTATCTTAACATCCAGTATCCTTCCATTCAAACAGTTAACATGGACACCTAATCTTTGCTCCATCATGACTACTATGATTCACGTTATGTTGCGCAAATTGTATAAATTCTTCTAGTCCTCTTTCATACTCATCACTTATGCGAATAGAATTAATCCAATTTCGATCCATTATATTCTATAATAATCATTCAAGTGTTTGTGATAAGTGTTCTATCTCACACGTTTGCCGAGGGTCTAACACCCCCGAACTCAATCTTCTGAGAGGATTTTAAGGTGTGCTGTAGAAATGGCGCCAGGGAGGTAGGGGGGCTCAGCTGCCCTTCCACCGAGACGCTCTCTCCCTACTCTATGGCGATGCGAGGGGAGGAGGAAACGCCTAAGGGGGCCCGAGGGCCCTCTCCCTCTGAGCCGGACAAGGGAAGCACGACTGTGTCCTGTGTGCATCTCTGTTTGAACACCATCCTGGAGCAGGTTCCCTCGTCGTCTAAAGGAGCAACCTCAGCAGCCGCAATCGCGCCTTGGGGAGGAGCGGTTGTTTTTGTGGTGGCCGCGGCTGCCAGAGGCGTGGCGTCGAGAGCCACGTCATCGGTAGAAGGAGGGGCTTCCTCCTGGACAGGTTGAGATGAGCTAGCGCCGCTCTTCTTCAGGGCACGCACTGCCAGCTGTCTTCTTCGCTCAACCCCGATTGTCATCTCTGCACCAAGCCTGAAGTCAAAACACCATAAGAAAAATAAGTGTAAGAAGCCACACAAACAAAAGTAGTTAAGGGAAAGGGAAGAGTCGCAAAAAAGATAGCCTAAAGCCCTACCTATACACCCTTGCAAGCTCTTGGGCAGGTACTCATATTGGATGAGTTTGGCGGTGTTGAACACTACCTCGAGGCCAGACAGAAATTCACACACCTCCCTATCTTGCGGGTGCAAGTCCGTCAGGGCCCTGGGCTTGGCCAGGTTGGGCTTCTCCACCCAGTAGAGCAGAAACCCATCCAGGAGGGTAGGGTCAGTGGGAAGGCAGCGGATCTTTAGGAATTTTCCCTTAAATCCCTTATAAGATTGTTGGAAGAGGGTTAGGAGTGCTCTCCCAGCAACCCCGTTTAGGCTGACCTAGAGGTTCTTCCCAGGGCTCTTGGCTTAAAAAATGTAAAGAAAGGAATCCACTAAGGGCAGGCACCCAAAGTAGTTACAGAAGATGGCATAGGCGCGTATGAAGGTCCAGCCATTTGGGTGAAGCTGGGCTGGAGCCACATTCTTCTTCGTCAGCAACGCCCTCTCGAAGCCACTGAGGGGTAAGCGAAGGCAGACCCTTTTGAAAATGGTAGAGTAAATGAAACAGAAGGGGCCCTCCTGCCCCGAGGTCTCGTCACAGCACACGGGCTCGCCTGTTATGCAAGGAACCACCCCGACATATCTATCATCGTCTTTCCCAAAGACGCGATTGGCGTGGCTACTTCTGCTTTGAACCTCAGCCTTCCTGTAGGTGACAATGGACTCAGAGGTGGTGAAATCAGAAGATTCCTTGAGAAGCCTTTTAGGGGCCTAGGGGTACAGAAGTTGGTAGTAGTCTGAGTGGAGCCCTAGAACTACTGACGGGCAAAAGATTGGGAGGAGTCCGACTCAGACCTCAAATGGGAGGAGGAAGACTGTTCCATTTCGAAGACTAAAACACAAGGGCAGACAAAAAAGACAAGCTCGGAAAGAAGGAAAGGATAGCGCGTTCCAAGTGAACGCGGCGGAACAGTAAGGTAGGGCAAAACAAAATGAAAACAAAAATCAAAAACAATCCCAGGCAGTTACAGGTAAACAGGGAACATCGCAGTAGCAAGACAAAGATAAAAGAGGCCGAAAGAACGTACCTTTGTTTAAAGAAGGGACGAAAGATTGAAGTTGGAGAAGAGTGGAAGGCGCTCGAAGAACAGTTTGAAGAGAAGAGGCTTTGAAATGGAGGAATGAGAGGGAATGAAACAGTAGGGAGCGTAGGGAACAAGTGAGTAACGTATAAAAGAGAACATGAAGAGCCAAGCCATTCTAGCCGCTAAGATTGCCATGTGTACGCTTTAGGAAAAATGCGCGAAAATGTCACTCTTTGGTACGGTACGCGTCAAATCACTCAGGACTGTCATAAGGACGCGTGGGCCAGTGCTACAGAGGTCGACCAGGCGAGCAGTAAGGCTCTTCACTAAAACAAGTCCCAGCTCGAGCTTGAGAGGCTTGTGTAGTGGCCAGACCTCGAACATCGACCACTGAGTGAGAGGTCGGCACATGGAGAGGTCGGTATGATGGGGCCCATAGAGGGGTCCACAGAATTACACGTGAAAGAATAAAAACCAGATTCACGGAGACGTCACGCACGCAGGGTTTATGCGTGACGTAAGGCTTTGGCATAGAGGATCTGTCTTTAAAAGGAAAAAACATATAAGAAGGCACGTGAGTAATTAACTTAACGCAGAAGATTTAGCCATGCGGCGCTAGGGTTACAGTGTATGTCTAAGCGCCCACGCTTAAGTTAAGCACTCCAGGAAAGGAAGGTTGCCATGAGAGTTGCACTCCAAGAATGGAAGGCTGCCGCGGGACCTGCAAGGAGATTGTGTGATGGAGTCCCAAAAAGGTAACCCTAAATTCACTAGGAGGCAACACGGGGATGCGAGAATAGGCGCGGTAGGAACCCTAGAAGGGCTATATAAAGGGTAGTAAGGCATTCCCAAAGATACGCAACTTTTGAGACTAGAACTCCTTTGCTATACACTTGTGTTTCTTGCCCTAGTTTTGACTTAAGCGTCGGAGTGCAAACGGCCTCTAGGGCACCCCTTTCTATCTTGCAGGTGCAGGTTGTTTCAAGACAACAAAGCATAATTCAAGGTGAGGAAAGCAGGCGTGTGATTTTCGTAGAGTTAACTGACAGGAGAGTCAACCGGCAAGAACAGAGCACAAGGAGGATTTTATGAGTCGAAGGGTTATCTTTTTAAAGAAGGAAAATTTTGTATACCCCAAGGAACACATAGAAAGCTCCTTATAAAACAAACACATGAAGGAGGTCTCATGGGCCATTTTGGAGTTCATAAAACTCTAGAGCTTTTAAAAGAAAAATTCTTTTGGCCACACATGAGGAAAGATGTTTAGAGACATTGCTTTAGATGTATCTCACGTTTAAAAGCCAAGTCTAAAGTAATGCCTCATGGACTCTATACTCCTTTGCCTATTGCAAATGCTCTGTGGGAAGATGATCCTGCCGCTTGACTCGAACGTGGAGGATTGCCTCGTCACTCCTTCGTCTAGCCTTCTGTTCTGCAGGAACGCTCCAAAAACCACCGCCGGAACTCCAAACGCTGCCTGCAAAACACACAGACGGCGCCTCTGGCGGCCGTTGTAGCTCCGACGCTCAAGTCAGGCAACAGGAACACCAAAACTATATCTAAATCTCTCTGTGAGACTCGTGTGTAACTGAAACTCTCAAATGTGTAAGCTGTAAGAATCTGTAAAAAACCTCCCTCAATTTTGTTAAGAGTTTCGTATATATACCTGAGTCTTTCTCTCTCCTGACGGTTATTCCTCTTGACACGTGGATAACATCTGGTCGTACACGTGTCACCATCTGGAGTATCTGCAGCTGAAACGTTACTTCCACTGTGCTCTTGCGACTAAGTTATCCACACAGGGAGTAGCTTAGTACACAGGCTACTCTGGGCGCAACCTTAACATGGCGAGCTGGTTAACCCTGGGCATTGCAGCTCACACTACACATGGTGGCAGATATGCCACTTATCCTCTGTACTTAGACCATACAACAAGTGCTTGCCAAGTCTTCTCAAACACCCGGCGATGTGCTCTTTCGGCGACTTGCTGACCACCTGATCTCCTAACCTTAACACATGGCGATCATGTGCAATCTAGGCGACTACTGATCCATACCGGCGATGAGCGATTACTCATCCTCAAGGCGATAGGTGATTACTCACCTCAAGGCGATAGGCGATTACTCATCATCATAGGCGATAGGCGATTACCATTCTGAGTGATCGCCTCCCTGATTCGCCTGCTATCCTCTACCACGTGTTACTCTGTGAATGGTCCACGTGGTCAACTGCTGCTGATGTCATCGACTACCGATGACCGACCGGATCACAAGCCCCCCAGTCTTGAGCTGTGAACTTGTTCTCAGCGAAGAAACTAAGAAATCGTCTTCTGGCGGTCTACAGGAGCGCACACTCTGGTACTAACACTGTTTCATTCCTTCTTCTTCACCTTCAAACATTCAAAGCATCTCTCTGGATCATCTAGAGATTCACCTTCCCTGTTTTCTTCTTCTCAAACGCGCTAGGGTTCGCTGCGTTTCTTCTCTTTAACTCTCTGCATGTGACTAACTGTTAACTAGCTTAGGCTTTAGCGCGATCTAACTGCAACCCCTCAAACTTGGCCTCTGACTTGATCGCGGCTAATGTAAGGACCTGTAAAATTGAATTGGAATAAAAAGGGTTATATATTAAAAGAATTCTATGTATGTTTTATTTAAAATAAAAAGGGAGGAAAAGTTAAGTTTAGAAGGCTATGAGATCGCCGGTCGCCTGCTACACATGAGCGCCAGGTGGACGTCGCGCGGGCGCGAGAGGCATGCAGGCATCGCGCGGGCGCGAGAGGCATGTAGGCATCGCGCGGGCGCGAGAGGCATGCAGGCATCGCGCGGGCACGAGAGGCATGCGGGCATCGCGCGGGCGCGAGGCATGCGGGCATTGCCAGAGCGCGAGGCACGTGGACGTGGCCAAGGCGCGAGAGGCATGCGGGCTTTGCCAGGGCGCGAGGCATGCAGACGTCGCCAGGGCGCGATGCATGCGGGCATCTTCCAGGGGGAGACATCGGTCGTCCAGCAGAAGATGTCATCGGTGGATAGCCTTCGCGCGAGAGGTCATCGGTGGATAGTCTTCGCGCGAGATGTCATTCGGTGGATTGTTTTCGCGCGAGGGGTCATCGACGAAAGGTTATCGCGCGATGTCGAGTTGCACACAGAGGGGGTAAGACCCAGACTCCCAGCAGGAAGCGTAGTGCACGCACGCCACGTAGACAAAAAGGGTGGTTCAGAATAGTGGCATCAGAATGTTGGCATGCGCAGGGGACACTCGCGGTCGTACTGTTCAGAGCAGTGGCTGGCATGCACAAGCGACAACAGTGGCAGTACTGTTCAGAGCAGTGGTTGGCATGCACCAGAGACAACAGTGGTCGTACTGTTCAGGACAGTGGTTCTCAGACTTCTCTGCAGAGTGGGTGGTGGCAGCTGCTTTTGGTGGATAAGTTGGTTTAAGATGCAGAAAACCCACTGCTGAGAGAAAGAAACGTTGCAGCCTTCAAAGAGAGAAAGAGTGAGTTACCTCCCTTCTCCTCCAGTTGCCTCCTTCGCGCTGCGATTCTAGCACCTTCACACGAGAGTACGACGAGCGACAGTCACCATTAGAGCACCTGGGCAGTTCTCTGCAAGTCCTTCGACCAGACGCAAAAACAGAGCCAAAGCGTTCTTCAAGCTTTGTTGGGTTTCGGAACTCTAGGTGTTTGCGCAAGTCCAGGTAAGGGAAGCTAGACTTCATTTTCAATACAAGCCATAGTTTAGCTATTTCTGAAGTGAGGGCGACGTGGTCGCCGGTTTTCGTTTCATCTTTGTAAAATGCTCTGTTCTTATGTGTTTGGGCGACGTGGTCGCCGGTTTTATATACAGACTTCGAAATACCTTGTTTTTGAACCAGATCGCCGGTTTTGGCGCTGTTTTACGAACTCCCCTGTTTTTGGTGTTGTTTTGAAACTGTTTGAGATGTAAATGTGATATTCGAAAACATGAACCTTGGAGTGAGTTTTGCTGTGATTGGAATCATTCATTTAAGTGTGGCATGATGTGTTGAATGTTGTGAATGTGGATCGAGGCATAGTATTTTCAGGAAAGGAAATACCGTGTAAGATCGTGTAGGATGTGCATTGATCGGTGATTCCTCAGGGGATATCCTGACTCTGCTGAGATAATGGAATCACATAGAGGAAGTTACTCAGTTGGTGAGAGTCGAAGGAGGTTCATATGAATGGGCGTCTCGTGTGAAAAAGAACGAGCTCCGCCTGTTCTATGGATTAACCCTGTCATGCTTGGATGGTGATGATATTGAGATTCATTCTACGCTTGTGAATGTGTGTGATTTCACGGCGACCCTGTGAATGTGTGTGATTTCACAGTGGGCAGTATGACAGGTGCAGATCTCTGAGTCTAATCAATGCATGAGTCTTCCGGAAGTAGTGTCAAGTGTCTTGTGTGTTGAGTCAGTGGTGGTCTGACGTGAGAAATGAGAAACATTGAATTGATAGACACTTGATGCAGTTTTGTGAAATAGAATGACTCTTGAGAATATTGTGAAATGTGTGATTTCTGGGTGATCAGGTGAAGAGTATGAGAAACTTGATAACTTTACGTGAATATCTTGAAATTGTTTACCTTGATTTTATTTTAAGTATCCTTATTTAAACTCTTTTTAAATGTCTAGCTTACCCTGTGTTTTCGTTTGTGTTGTGGCCTTTTCTTAAACCTGTAATGATCGTGTATAATTTACACGGGAGCAGATGATGTTGC
The DNA here is from genome assembly GCA_013389735.1 of Phaseolus lunatus. Classification (NCBI taxonomy): domain Eukaryota; kingdom Viridiplantae; phylum Streptophyta; class Magnoliopsida; order Fabales; family Fabaceae; genus Phaseolus; species Phaseolus lunatus. Next base: position 18,894,823 of record CM023861.1, on the reverse strand, counting down.
AGGAAGTAGAGCTCTTTAGAAAATTGTCGCTGGAAGGAGATCGCCTGTTTTCTTTTCTGTTGGGTGATCGCCCCTCTTGCTGCTTTATAATAGGAGATCGCCTTTATGAAAGGAGATCGCCCTTCTTATAGGAGATCGCCCTTTTTGCCAGGAGATCGCCTATCTGTCTTTTGTATTGTATTTTGTTTAAGTTTTTAGTGGAGAAGTGATCGTTTGTATTAAACTCCCTGTGAGGAGAAACTTATTTATTTTATATAAAGATTTTGCTCACTTCAATCTATTTGTCACCTTTATTTTCGTGTTACATTTATTTTCAAAGTAATTTGGCGGGATGTTACATTAATGGTATCAGAGCAGTTCGTCCTTAGGATGACCTGAGGGCTGTGAATCCATTGTGTTTCTTCTGCTCATGAAAGTTATTTGAGTTTAAAATAATAACTATAGTGAAAGGTTTTCAAACGTTTTTGTATTGAAATTTTGTGTGTGCTTTGGTGAATATATGTTCTAATTGAAAATCTTAGTATTAAGAATGAGAAGGTCTTGATAAAGTAGTGAGGGTGCACACTCATAACTGGATTGAGATGAGTCTCAATCTTAATTCCAAAGGTTTGATGTTTAGCATATATTAAATTCTGGTGTGAGCTATCTCATTCTCTTGAGTGTCTTTGTAATTGATTGAAAATGGTTGATTGGATTGGTGACTGCATACCAGTAGTTGTGCTGGTGTTATGCTTGATGTTATAAGCATTATGATTCTGTTGATGAGCTCAAATTCTTAATGATTTTGAGATGCTGACCTTTGTAAGGTCTAGCTGTTACCCCCCTTGAATGAATTGATTTCTTATCGATCTCATTCTTGTAGTTGTAGAGAATATAGGAATCTTATAATTTCAAAATCTGAAAACGAAGGAGATGGCACGTAGACCTTCTACCCCTCCCCAACCTCCTTCGGAGATGAGCCAGATTGCCAAGGCTATCGAGATGATGGCAACTGCCATCCAACAGCAGAATACGGTAATGGCCCAGATTCATCTGGCTGTAATGAATCATTTGGGAACTGCTGGATCGGCTGCAACAGCTTCCCAGGTCAATCAGCCTCGGGAGCAGGTAGGGATGACCGAGTTCATGAGGCACAACCCACCCAAGCTCAGTGGGAGTGCTACCCCTGATCAAGCAGATCCGTGGACCAGGGAGTTACATGCCTTAGTAAGGAAGGCAAAGGTAGTGGAGACCCTGGAGAGGAGTGATTCCAGGATAATCAGATCACACCCAGGGGGTCCCTCCAGTGGGAAGGCCAAGGTGCAGCACCCACAAAGCAAGCCTTATGCGAGACCTCCACCACGTCGGGCAGGAGCAGTTCCGCTCCAGTTTCAGCGGCAACAACCATGGAAACCAAAGTGTTTCCGTTGTGGTGGGTTACATAACGTCAAGGTGTGCTCCAAGAGGAATTCAGAGAAAGGGTGTTTCACATGCCAAGAAATGGGGCACATTTATAGAGATTGTCCTAACAGAAAAAGGATGACTCAACCCAGTGGTTCTCGGCAGTTGAGGAATGAAGGCAGCAGACCTCAGGCAACAGGGAGAGTGTTTGCCATGTTAGGAGCAGAGGCGTCTCAGTCAGGTAACCTCGTGCAGAGTATATGTTTTATAGCTGGTAGGAGTGTAAAGGTTTTGTTTGATTCTGGAGCGACACACTCCTTTGTGTCAAGCCTGTGTGTAGCCGAGTTGGGCCTTCTAGTGAAGGAGTTACCTTTCGAACTGTTGGTCTCTACACCTGCGTCAGGGCAGGTGATGACCTCTACAGTTTGCCCCGAATGTCCAGTGATAGTAGAGGGACGCAGATTCAAGGTGAACTTGATCTGCCTACCTCTTCGGGACCTAGATGTTATCCTGGGAATGGATTGGTTAGCTGCCAATCATGTTCTCATTGACTGCGGTGGTCAGAGGATTGCATTTCCAGACCTCCAAGGATCAGATGTAATATCTGCTCAGCAAGGGCAGTCAGCGTTGGAAGAAGGGGCGAGGTGCTTCGTGATACTCGCTCGGTCGGAGGTGGAGAATAAAGGGGACGTAAGCAGAATACCCGTGGTGAAAGATTTCACGGATGTATTTCCAGAAGAGGTACCTGGGTTACCTCCTAAGAGAGAGGTGGAACTCTCTATTGTTTTGGTACCTGGAGCTGGACCAGTGTCAACGGCTCCAGCTGAGTTGATGGAATTAGAGAAGGAAGTGTAAGTTAGATTTAGTGTACCAAGGTGTAGGTTCAGCTACATATAAGTTATGGAGAGTATGTAAGCAGAATGTTGAGGGTTTAAAGACTTAAGCATGTGTATCCATGGGAAGTACTGGAGTTAAGTTCCAAGATGAAAGTAGGAATCTTTCTTTGATCTGGAGCTTGGTGATGACCTCTAGCTGGACACAAGGCTTGAAATGGAAATTTGAGATTTGGTAGAGAATAAGTTTACAAGATGATTATATCATCTTGAGATGTATCAATGATTTTGGGAAAGAGGAAAGATGAAATATCTTAATTGTGTTTAAAGTTACAGTTAGGCAAAGAAAATTGTTGAAAAGCAACAGGCGGAGAAATTGCTTGGATGAGAGAGAAAGTCTCACGTGGGATGGATGTTGTTTAATTAATTTGGATTTGAAAGCTGTATGTGATTCGAAATTGGACACTAGTTTATGTTGAGTATGTAGGAGATGAATTGGATGTTATTCCAGAAAAGGGATTAGTGATCTGTCAATCACATTTCCAAAGGTTAAGCTCAACGAAAGATAGTGTTTCCAAAGTTCAGCCGAGTTGATTAAATTGAAGAAAATAAGTGGAAGAGTTGTTAGAGACGCAGTTAGTCAAGCCCAATATATCTCCTTGGAGTTTCCAGCATTGTTGGTTAAAAAGGAAGAGGAAGGACCTCAACTGTGTAGGGACTACAGGAAGTTGAATAAGTTGACCATCCAGGACAACTACCCTCTACCCGTAATTGATGAGTTGAGGGATCAGTTAGATGGAACTTCAGTGTCCTTAAAGTTTTATCGGAAATCTGGATAAAACCAGATTTTGCTAAGACAGAAGATGTGCAGAAGACAAGCCTTTTGAGGTTTAGTATGATGCCTCACATCAAAGTTTGAATTGTGCCTGAATACAAGAGAAGACAGGAGTTGCATATGTTCAATGCAACTCAAATTTCATGAGAGAAATTATTCTACTTATGATTTAGAATCGGCAGTGGTAGTGTTGTTATGGAGATTTGAAGACAGTAATTGTGTGAAGCTTTGTATGGGAGGAAATGCAGAATTCCCTTATTGTTGGAACCAGGAGGGCGAATCAGTTTTGATTGAACAGTGAGAGGATCCTAGTCTGAAACGTATTGTGGAATTTGCTAGGCACCGATCAGGCTAAAGGCTTTGTAACGGGTAAAGATGGAATATTGAGATTAACGGCAGAATTTGCATACCAGCAGATGGAGAATGGAAATTGATGAAGTATTGGAGTAGTAAGAGTTGGTTCAACAGACAACCGAGAAGGTGAAACTGATGCAAGGCAGAATGAAAGCTTCTGAAAGTCGGCAGATGTCCTCGGCAGATCAGAGGAGAAGACCTTTGGAGTTTGCTGCTGGGGATCATGTCTTTATGAGGGAAGCACCAGCCAAGGGTGTAGGACGAGCTATCAGATCAAAGAAGTTGTCCCCTAAGTTGGTTGGGCCATATCAGACCCAAGGGGGATCAGTCCAGTGGCTTATGAGATCACCCCACCTCCCCAATTAGCAAACCTGCATAATGTGTTTCACGTATCACAGCTAAGGAAGTATCTTGCAGACCCTAGTCACGTGTTGGAAGTGGACGACGTGCAGATCGGGTGATTCACCATGGAATTTGAAGGAAACCATGAGAGATGCATATGCCCACCTCTTTTCCTTATAATTCAATTTTCGAGGACGAAAATTTTTCTTGTTGGGGAGAATGTAAGGACCTGTAAAATTGAATTGGAATAAAAAGGGTTATATATTAAAAGAATTCTATGTATGTTTTATTTAAAATAAAAAGGGAGGAAAAGTTAAGTTTAGAAGGCTATGAGATCGCCGGTCGCCTGCTACACATGAGCGCCAGGTGGACGTCGCGCGGGCGCGAGAGGCATGCAGGCATCGCGCGGGCGCGAGAGGCATGCAGGCATCGCGCGGGCGCGAGAGGCATGCAGGCATCGCGCGGGCACGAGAGGCATGCGGGCATCGCGCAGGCGCGAGGCATGCGGGCATTGCCAGAGCGCGAGGCACGTGGACGTGGCCAAGGCGCGAGAGGCATGCGGGCTTTGCCAGGGCGCGAGGCATGCAGACGTCGCCAGGGCGCGATGCATGCGGGCATCTTCCAGGGGGAGACATCGGTCGTCCAGCAGAAGATGTCATCGGTGGATAGCCTTCGCGCGAGAGGTCATCGGTGGATAGTCTTCGCGCGAGATGTCATTCGGTGGATTGTTTTCGCGCGAGGGGTCATCGACGAAAGGTTATCGCGCGATGTCGAGTTGCACACAGAGGGGGTAAGACCCAGACTCCCAGCAGGAAGCGTAGTGCACGCACGCCACGTAGACAAAAAGGGTGGTTCAGAATAGTGGCATCAGAATGTTGGCATGCGCAGGGGACACTCGCGGTCGTACTGTTCAGAGCAGTGGCTGGCATGCACAAGCGACAACAGTGGCAGTACTGTTTAGAGCAGTGGTTGGCATGCACCAGAGACAACAGTGGTCGTACTGTTCAGGACAGTGGTTCTCAGACTTCTCTGCAGAGTGGGTGGTGGCAGCTGCTTTTGGTGGATAAGTTGGTTTAAGATGCAGAAAACCCACTGCTGAGAGAAAGAAACGTTGCAGCCTTCAAAGAGAGAAAGAGTGAGTTACCTCCCTTCTCCTCCAGTTGCCTCCTTCGCGCTGCGATTCTAGCACCTTCACACGAGAGTACGACGAGCGACAGTCACCATTAGAGCACCTGGGCAGTTCTCTGCAAGTCCTTCGACCAGACGCAAAAACAGAGCCAAAGCGTTCTTCAAGCTTTGTTGGGTTTCGGAACTCTAGGTGTTTGCGCAAGTCCAGGTAAGGGAAGCTAGACTTCATTTTCAATACAAGCCATAGTTTAGCTATTTCTGAAGTGAGGGCGACGTGGTCGCCGGTTTTCGTTTCATCTTTGTAAAATGCTCTGTTCTTATGTGTTTGGGCGACGTGGTCGCCGGTTTTATATACAGACTTCGAAATACCTTGTTTTTGAACCAGATCGCCGGTTTTGGCGCTGTTTTACGAACTCCCCTGTTTTTGGTGTTGTTTTGAAACTGTTTGAGATGTAAATGTGATATTCGAAAACATGAACCTTGGAGTGAGTTTTGCTGTGATTGGAATCATTCATTTAAGTGTGGTATGATGTGTTGAATGTTGTGAATGTGGATCGAGGCATAGTATTTTCAGGAAAGGAAATACCGTGTAAGATCGTGTAGGATGTGCATTGATCGGTGATTCCTCAGGGGATATCCTGACTCTGCTGAGATAATGGAATCACATAGAGGAAGTTACTCAGTTGGTGAGAGTCGAAGGAGGTTCATATGAATGGGCGTCTCGTGTGAAAAAGAACGAGCTCCGCCTGTTCTATGGATTAACCCTGTCATGCTTGGATGGTGATGATATTGAGATTCATTCTACGCTTGTGAATGTGTGTGATTTCACGGCGACCCTGTGAATGTGTGTGATTTCACAGTGGGCAGTATGACAGGTGCAGATCTCTGAGTCTAATCAATGCATGAGTCTTCCGGAAGTAGTGTCAAGTGTCTTGTGTGTTGAGTCAGTGGTGGTCTGACGTGAGAAATGAGAAACATTGAATTGATAGACACTTGATGCAGTTTTGTGAAATAGAATGACTCTTGAGAATATTGTGAAATGTGTGATTTCTGGGTGATCAGGTGAAGAGTATGAGAAACTTGATAACTTTACGTGAATATCTTGAAATTGTTTACCTTGATTTTATTTTAAGTATCCTTATTTAAACTCTTTTAAATGTCTAGCTTACCCTGTGTTTTCGTTTGTGTTGTGGCCTTTTCTTAAACCTGTAATGATCGTGTATAATTTACACGGGAGCAGATGATGTTGCAGGAAGTAGAGCTCTTTAGAAAATTGTCGCTGGAAGGAGATCGCCTGTTTTCTTTTCTGTTGGGTGATCGCCCCTCTTGCTGCTTTATAATAGGAGATCGCCTTTATGAAAGGAGATCGCCTTTCTTATAGGAGATCGCCCTTTTTGCCAGGAGATCGCCTATCTGTCTTTTGTATTGTATTTCGTTTACGTTTTTAGTGGAGAAGTGATCGTTTGTATTAAACTCCCTGTGAGGAGAAACTTATTTATTTTATATAAAGATTTTGCTCACTTCAATCTATTTGTCACCTTTATTTTCGTGTTACATTTATTTTCAAAGTAATTTGGCGGGATGTTACAGCTAACTGTTACCTTAGCATTGCCTTCAACATAACTTCGTGCTGGATGACTGACTTAATGGGCCTAAACGCTTCGGCTTCACGCAGCAGAACTTGCTTCTACCACCGACCACCGACTAGCATGTTAGTGCACCACCGATCAGTCATCGCGCTTCTAGCTTCGCTGCACTTCTCTGCCACACCAGCGCTGAGTGCATAGAGGGTCTGAACACCAACTATGACGCCTGTGTTTTGGGGAAGAAAAGTGCTTCTCGACGACCCCTCCTGCCTCAACCTCGCTGTAAGAAGTCGTGGGTGAGGTCTTGCCTCTCTCACCTCAGCCTCGCTGTAAAAAGCAGAGGGAAGGGACTTGGTTCTCTTGCCTCAACCTTGCTGTAAGAAGCAGAGGAAAGGGACTTGGTTCTCTTGCCTCAACCTTGCTGTAAGAAGCAGAGGAAGAGGACTTACTCTCGCCTCAACCTTGCTGTGAAAAGCAGAGGAAGAGGACTTGGTTCTCTCGCCTCAACCTTGCTGTAAAAAGCAAAGGGAAGAGGACTTTTCCTCATGCCTCAGCCTCGCTGTACAAAGTCGAGGTGAGGACTTTCATTCGCCTGCACCTCGCTGTACAAAGTCGAGGGAGGACTTTCTTCTTTCTCGCCTACACTCGCTCAAAGGCAAGGAGATCTTCCTCTGTTGCCTACACTTGCTCAAAGGCAAGGAGGTCTTCCTCTGTTGCCTACACTTGCTCAAAGGCAAGGAGGACTTCCTCTTTCTCACCTGCACTTGCTCAAAGGCAAGGAGGACTTCCTCTGGTGCCTACACTTGCTCAAAGGCAAGGAGGACTTCCTCTGGTGCCTGCACTTGCTCAAAGGCAAGGAGGACTTCCTCTGTTCTCACCTGCACTTGCTCAAAGGCCAGGAGGACTTCCTCTAGTGCCTGCACTTGCTCAAAGGCAAGGAGGACTTCCTCTGTTCTCGCCTGCACTTGCTCAAAGGCAAGGAGGACTTCCTCTGGTGCCTCAACCTTGCTGTAAAAAGCAAAGGAAGAGGACTTTCTCTTGCCTCAACCTTGCTGTATAAAGCAGAGGTGAGGACTTTCTCTTGCCTCAACCTTGCTATATAAAGCAGAGGAAGAGGACTTTCTCTCGCCTGCACCTCGCTGTACAAAGTCGAGGGAGGACTTTCTCGTGGGCGCACGCTCCCAGGGGGGGCGCCAGGCGTGGCTGTCTAAGCGCACACACTGGGCCTGTAAGGACCTGTAAAATTAAATTGGAATAAAAAGGAATATATTTTAAATGAATTCTAAGTATGTTTTTATTTAAAATAAAAAGGAAGGAAAGTGTAGTTTAGAAGACTATGAGATCGCCTGGTTAGTACATGATCGCCTGTCGCCTAGACTACACATGATCGCCAGGGCGCGAGGCATGTGGACGTCGCCAGGGCGCGAGAGGCATGGAGGCATCGCCAGGGCGCGAGGCATGTGGGCATCGCCAGGGCGCGAGGCATGTGGACGTCGCCAGGGCGCGAGGGGCATACGGGCGTCGCCAGGGATAGACATCGGTCGTCTCCCAGAGAGAGACATCGGTCGTCCTCCAGTATGAGACCTCAGTGGATAGTCATCGCGCGAGCGGTCATCGGTGGAAGGTTATCGTGCGATGTCGAGTTTCACACAGATGAGGTGGGACCCAGACTCCCAGCATGACACGTCCTGCACGCGCGCCACGTGGACAAAAAGGGTGGTTCAGAATAGTGACATCAGAAGGTTGGCATGCGCAAGAGACACTCGCGGTTGTACTGTTCAGGAAAGTGGTTGGCATGCACAAGAAGACAACCGTGGCCGTACTGTTCAGTGAAACGTACACTCTGATTTTTCTTGCAGAGGGGGTGGTGGCAGCAGCATGCGTGGACAAGTAGGCTTGGATTCAAAAACCCAATGCGAGGAGGCAAAGAAGGTTACAGAGACTCAAGAGTGAAAGAGTGAGTGCATCTTCATCCCTCTCTTTTCTCTCCTTCGCGCTGCGATTCAGGCTTCCTCAAGCACCAGTGCGACCAGCGACGACTGCCCTTCGAGCACTTGGGAGGTTCTCTACAAGTTCTACAAACCAGACACTGAAAACAGAGCTAAGGCATCTTTAACCTTCGGTGGGTTTTGGAGCTCTTAGAGTTTTGCGCTAGTCCAGGTAAGGGAAGCTAGCCCTATTTCCAACGAAAAACCTTATAGTAGATGTTTGAGATGATGGGGCGACGTGGTCGCCGGTTTTCAACTGTTATTGTATAATCCCCTGTTTTTGAACGAGATCGCCGGTTTTGGCGTTGTTTTTCGAACTCCCTTGTTTTTGGTGTTGTTTGAAACTGTTTGAGATTTAAATGTGATATTCGAAAATCTGAACCTTGGCATGAGTTTTTCTGTGATTGGAATCATTCATTTAAGTGTTATATGATGTGTGGAATGTCGTGAATGTGGGATCAAGACATAGTATTTTCAGGAAAGGAAATACCGTGTTGAGATTTGGTTATGAAGTGTATTGATCTGTGAGTATCCTGTGAATGAGGCGATCCTGACTCTGCTGAGATAATGGAATCACATAGAGGAAGTTATTCAGTTGGTGAGAGTCGAAGGAGGTTCATATGAATGGGTGAGTCGTGTGAAAAAGAACGAGCTCGGCCTGTTATATGGATTAACCCTGTCATTGTAACATCCCGCCAAAGTAATACATACATACAGGTATAATGAAATTAAATGTAACCAAATAATATTGAAGAGAATAACATGATAATATATATATTTGAAATGAAGTTGCTCCTCTTAGGGAGTTTAATACATAAACGAAATCAAATGTTTTTTTTTGAAATTTAAAGAAAACAATCAAATACAGCAAGACCGGCGGTCTCCATACATAAAACCAGCGATCACCAGAAGTCCCCAAAAATAGGCGACTTGCTAGCCAGACATAAAATCGGCGATCTCATAACAGACGACCTCAAAACAGGCGATCTGATAGTAGGGCAAAATCCGGCGATCACCACCGAGAGGTGGAAATGGGCGATCTCAGCCCTCGGCGACCACCCATTAGGGAGCTCTTCTTCCTGGAAGATCATCTGCTCCCGTGTAACAATTACACGATCATCACAGTTTTGAGAAAACAACCACAATAACAGATAAAAGGGTAAGCTAGCCATTTTAAAGAGAGTTTAGAATAAGGCATTAAAATCATGAACATAATAGAGCAAGGTAAAACATTTTTCAAATATCTATGTAAAACGTAGAGCTACTCATCTCATTCACCTGATCGCCCAAAATCACACTTCACAACATTCACCCATAGTCATTCCATTTCACAATACAGCATCAAGTGTCTATCAATATTCAAGTTTCTCATTTCACCATTTCACATGTCAGACTTTCCACTGACTCACAAAGCATAGACACATGACACTACTTCCGGATTGACTCATGCATTGATTAGACTCGGAGATTTGCACCTGTCACACTGCCCACTGTGGAATCACACACACCCACAGGGTCGCCGTGAGATCTCACACATTCACAAGCATACGATGCATCTCAATACATCACCATACAGCATGACAAGGTTAATCCACAAGACAGGTGGAGCTCGTTCTTTTTCACACGAGGCGCCCATCATGGACAGGTGGAGCTCGTTCTTTTTCACACGAGGCGCCCATCCTGGATAGGTGGAGCTCGTTCTGTTTCACACGAGGCGCCTATCACATGGACCTCCTTCGACTCTCACCAACTGAGTAACTTCCTCTATGTGATTCCATTATCAGCAGAGTCAGGATATCTCGTTAGGAATCACCGATCAATGCACATCTAACATGGTCTTACACGGTATTTCCTTTCCTGAAAATACTATGCCTCGACCCCACATTCACAACATTCAACATATCATGCCACACTTAAAGGAATGATTTCAATCACAGTAAAACTCAATCCAAGGTTCTTATTTTCGAATATCCCATTTAAATCTCAAGCAGTTCTCAAAACAACATCAAACACAGAGATTTCGTAAAACAGCGCCAAAACCGGCGATCTAGTTCAAAATATGGTATTTCGAAGGCTGTGTTTAAAACCGGCGACTACGTCGCCCAAGCACACAAACCAAGCATTTTACGCAGATGAAAACGAAAATGGCGACCACGTCGCCCACACTTCAGAAAAAGCTACACTATGGCTTGTATGGAAAAGAGGTCTAGCTTCCCTTACCTGGACTTGCGCAAACACCAGGAGTTCCGAAATCCAACGAAGCTTGAAGAACGCCTTGACTCTGTTCTTGTGTCTGGTTTTGAAGAGCTTGCAGAGAACCACCCAAGTGCTCCAATGGTGGCTGTCGCTCGTCGTATTCCCGCGTGAAGGTGTACTAGAATCGCAGTGCGAAGGAGAGAATGGAGAAGAAGGGAGATAAACGCACCCTTTAGCTCTGGAACCACAGCAACGTTTCTTTCCTTCTCCCTCAGAAATGGGTTTTTGCATCTTAAGCTGACTTCTCCACAAAAAACCGCTGCCACCACCCACTCTGCAGGGAGTTTGCGTGTACGCTTCGCTGAACAGTACACCTAAGCGTGCCTCTGCGCAGGCTAACACTCTGAGGTCACTATTCTGAACCACTCTTTTGTCTACGTGGCGCGCATGCAGAACGTCTCATGCTGGATGTCTGGGTCCCACGTTCTCTGTGTATAACTTAACGTAGCGCGATGACCTTTTCACCGATGACCACAGGCGCGAAGACTATCCACCGATGACCTCTCGCGCGAAGGCTAACAACCGATGACCTCTCGCGCGAAGGCTAACAACCGATGACCTCTCGCGCGAAGGCTAACAACCGATGACCTCTCGCGCGAAGGCTAACAACCGATGACCTCTCGCGCGAAGGTTAACAACCGATGACCTCTCGCGCGAAGGTTAACAACGATGACCTCTCGCGCGAGGGCTAGCAACCGATGACCTCTCCCCCTGATGATGCCCGCATGCCCCTCGCGCCCAGGCGATCCTGCATGCCTTGCGCCCTGGCGATGCTCGATGACACATCGCCACGCCTTCCTGGAGGTTCTTCATTCCACTATGTTACATCCAAGGTATTTTCTCCACAAGGCTTGGTGACGTCGGTAGCTTCACACTTCCAAGAGTTGATTAGCACAAGTCCTCGTGCGCCCAAGCGTGTAACGTTAAGGATGATTCTCTTATGCTCAAGTATAGAGCTTCGCCTGCCCAGCGTATCCAAGGTTTAACCCACACCTTGATACGCGTGGCTTTTGGGACGTACCAGGGTTGATCCAACATTTTGGCTACACACTAAGTGTAGTTTTGGCGATTAGGTGTACTCTAGGCGACAGGCTACTAGGTACACACAGGCGATAGGCGTTCAAGCATAAGCTGGGCGATAGGCGTTCAAGCATAATCTAGGCGATAGGCGTTCAAGCATAAGCTGGGCGATAGGCGTTCAAGCATAAGCTGGGCGATAGGCGTTCAAGCGCCAGAGAAGTTGGAGATCGCCTACCCGCTTAATAACGGCGATCTCGTAGGCTTCTCAGCTATACATTCCTTCCTTTATATTTAAATAAACACGTGCTTCGAATTTATTTATAATATAACACTTTTATTCCAATATAAACTTCTAGGTTCTTACAATCTCCCCAACAAGAAAAATTTTCGTCCCCGAAAATGAATTACAAGGAAAAGAGGTATGGGTAGGCTTCCCTCATGGGTTCTTCTAACTCCCACGTTGAATCACCCGATTTCTCATCCCACACCACTTTCACCATGTTGATGGTCTTGCCTCTGAGTTGTTTACCCTGCCGGTCATCAATTCTAACTGGTTTTGCTTCAAAGGACAAGTCATCTCTGATCTGCACCTTCTCGGTCGTCTGCTGAATCAACTCTGGTTCAACCAATACTGCTTCCTGGTACCAGTACAAAGGAGTTCTGCATTTCCTTCCATACAAAGCTTCATACGTTGCCATCCCAATGCCAGCATGATCGCCGTTATTATAGGTAAACTCTTCTAACTCGGCTGGAGCCCTCCTGTAAGGTGCCATTGACACTGGTCCAGCCCCAGGTACCAAAATCAATAGAGAACTCCACTTCTCTCTTAGGAGGTAATCCGGATATTTCTTCTGAAATTACATCCATGAAATCTTTCACCACAGGTATCCAACTTACGTCCTCTTTATTCTTCACTCCCAACTGAGCTAGGATTCACGAAGCACCTCGCTTCTTTCTCCCAACTCCGACTACCCATGCTGAGCTGATAACACGTCTGCCTCTTGGAGGTCTGGAAACGCTATCTTCTGACTACTGCAGACTACGAGAACGTGATTGGCAGCTAGCCAATCCATTCCCAGGATAACATCCAGATCCTGAAGAGGTGGGCAGATCAAGTTCACCTTGAATCTGCGTCCCTCTACCATCACTGGACATTCGGGGCAAACTGTAGAGGTCAACACCTGTCCTGATGCAGGTGTATAGACCAACAGTTTCCAACGGCAACTCCTTCACTAGAAGGCCCAACTCGGCTACACACAGGCTTGACACAAAGGAGTGTGTCGCTCCAAAATCAAACAAAATTCTAACGCATCTACCAGCTATAGAGCAACATTCTGTACCAAGTTACCTGACTGGGATGCCTCCGCTCCAGTCATGGCAAACACTCTCCCTGCTGCCTGAGGTCGACTGCCTCCATTCCTCAACTGTTGGGATCCACTGGGTTGAGTCATCCTATTCTGGGTAGGACAATCTCTAGCAACGTGTTCCGTCTTTTGGCAGGCAAAACATCTCCTCCCTGGAGTCTTCTTGAAACATGCATTGGAGGCGTGTGGTCCACCACAGTGAAGACACTTGGGTTCCCAAGGTTGTTGCTGTTGAAACTGGGGAGGCACTGCTATTTCCCGATGTGGTGGAGGTCTCGCATAGGGCTGGCTTTGTGGGTGCTGTGCCTTAGCCTTCCCACTGGAAGAACCCCCTTGGTGTGACCTGATCACCCGTGCATCACCCTTTTCCAGGGTCTCCACCATCTTCGCCTTTTCTACTAAGGCGTGAAATTCCCTGATGCACATCGGGGCTATGGTCCTCTTCAGCCCATGCTTCAGCCCCTCTTCGAATTTCCTACATCTCCAGGCCTCGGAGGTCGCCTGGGTATAGAACCGGGCGAGGTACTCGAAACGAGCAGCATAGGCGTTTACTGACATATCCCCCTGCTCCAATTTTAAGAACTCGGCTTCCCTCGCAAACTTGGCGCTGTCTGGGAAGTACTTCTCTAAGAACTTCACCCTGAAGCTCTCCCAATCCAGAACATCCTCTCGGGCCTCCATCATTTGCTGAGCTCCCATCCACCAGAACTCAGCTTCTCCTGATAGCAGATACGTGGCAAACAACAGCTTCTTCTCTTCAGGGCAGGAGGTCGCCCTAAAGATTTTCTCCAGCTCCCTGACCCACTGATCTGCCTGATCAGGGGTAGCATTCCCACTGAACTTAGGTGGGTTGTGCCTCATAAACTCGGCCAGTCCCATCTGTTCTTGGGGCTGACCGACGTGGGAGTTTGTCTCAGCAGATCGGGCAGTTTCCCAGTGTTGCATTGTGGCTTGATGGTTCTGAGCCATCGCTGCATTCTGCTGCTGAATGGCAGTCGCCATCATCTCGATAGCCTTGGCGATCTGGCTCATCTCTGAGGAAGGTTGGGGTGGGGTAGCAGGTCTACGTGCCATCTTCTTCGTTCTGAATTCTGAATCTATGGGCTTCTATATTCCCTACAACTATAAGAATGAAATCGATAAGAATCAATTCATTCAAGGGGTAACAGCTAGACCTTACACAGGTCAGCATCTCAAAGTCATTAAGAATTTGAGTTCATCCACAGAATCATAATGCTTATAACATCAAGCATAACACCAGCACAACTACTGGTATGCAGTCACCAATCGAATCAACCATTTTCAATCAATTACCAAGACACTCAAGAGAATGAGATAGCTCACACCAGAATTCAATATATGCTAAACATCAAACCTTTGGAATTAAGATTGAGACTCATCTCGATCCAGTTATGAGTGTGCACCCTCACTACTTTATCAAGGCCTTCTCATTCTTAAGACTAAGATTTTCAATTAGAACATATATTCACCAAAGCACACACAAAATTTCAATACAAAAACGTTTGAAAACCTTTCACTATAGTTATTATTTTAAATTCAAATAACTTTCATGAGCAGAAGAAACACAATGGATCCACAGCCCTCAGGTCATCCTAAGGACGAACTGCTCTGATACCATTAATGTAACATCCCGCCAAAGTAATACATACATACAGGTATAATGAAATTAAATGTAACCAAATAATATTGAAGAGAATAACATGATAATATATATATTTGAAATGAAGTTGCTCCTCTTAGGGAGTTTAATACATAAACGAAATCAAATGTTTTTTTTGAAATTTAAAGAAAACAATCAAATACAGCAAGACCGGCGGTCTCCATACATAAAACCAGCGATCACCAGAAGTCCCCAAAAATAGGCGACTTGCTAGCCAGACATAAAATCGGCGATCTCATAACAGACGACCTCAAAACAGGCGATCTGATAGTAGGGCAAAATCCGGCGATCACCACCGAGAGGTGGAAATGGGCGATCTCAGCCCTCGGCGACCACCCATTAGGGAGCTCTTCTTCCTGGAAGATCATCTGCTCCCGTGTAACAATTACACGATCATCACAGTTTTGAGAAAACAACCACAATAACAGATAAAAGGGTAAGCTAGCCATTTTAAAGAGAGTTTAGAATAAGGCATTAAAATCATGAACATAATAGAGCAAGGTAAAACATTTTTCAAATATCTATGTAAAACGTAGAGCTACTCATCTCATTCACCTGATCGCCCAAAATCACACTTCACAACATTCACCCATAGTCATTCCATTTCACAATACAGCATCAAGTGTCTATCAATATTCAAGTTTCTCATTTCACCATTTCACATGTCAGACTTTCCACTGACTCACAAAGCATAGACACATGACACTACTTCCGGATTGACTCATGCATTGATTAGACTCGGAGATTTGCACCTGTCACACTGCCCACTGTGGAATCACACACACCCACAGGGTCGCCGTGAGATCTCACACATTCACAAGCATACGATGCATCTCAATACATCACCATACAGCATGACAAGGTTAATCCACAAGACAGGTGGAGCTCGTTCTTTTTCACACGAGGCGCCCATCATGGACAGGTGGAGCTCGTTCTTTTTCACACGAGGCGCCCATCCTGGATAGGTGGAGCTCGTTCTGTTTCACACGAGGCGCCTATCACATGGACCTCCTTCGACTCTCACCAACTGAGTAACTTCCTCTATGTGATTCCATTATCAGCAGAGTCAGGATATCTCGTTAGGAATCACCGATCAATGCACATCTAACATGGTCTTACACGGTATTTCCTTTCCTGAAAATACTATGCCTCGACCCCACATTCACAACATTCAACATATCATGCCACACTTAAAGGAATGATTTCAATCACAGTAAAACTCAATCCAAGGTTCTTATTTTCGAATATCCCATTTAAATCTCAAGCAGTTCTCAAAACAACATCAAACACAGAGATTTCGTAAAACAGCGCCAAAACCGGCGATCTAGTTCAAAATATGGTATTTCGAAGGCTGTGTTTAAAACCGGCGACTACGTCGCCCAAGCACACAAACCAAGCATTTTACGCAGATGAAAACGAAAATGGCGACCACGTCGCCCACACTTCAGAAAAAGCTACACTATGGCTTGTATGGAAAAGAGGTCTAGCTTCCCTTACCTGGACTTGCGCAAACACCAGGAGTTCCGAAATCCAACGAAGCTTGAAGAACGCCTTGACTCTGTTCTTGTGTCTGGTTTTGAAGAGCTTGCAGAGAACCACCCAAGTGCTCCAATGGTGGCTGTCGCTCGTCGTATTCCCGCGTGAAGGTGTACTAGAATCGCAGTGCGAAGGAGAGAATGGAGAAGAAGGGAGATAAACGCACCCTTTAGCTCTGGAACCACAGCAACGTTTCTTTCCTTCTCCCTCAGAAATGGGTTTTTGCATCTTAAGCTGACTTCTCCACAAAAAACCGCTGCCACCACCCACTCTGCAGGGAGTTTGCGTGTACGCTTCGCTGAACAGTACACCTAAGCGTGCCTCTGCGCAGGCTAACACTCTGAGGTCACTATTCTGAACCACTCTTTTGTCTACGTGGCGCGCATGCAGAACGTCTCATGCTGGATGTCTGGGTCCCACGTTCTCTGTGTATAACTTAACGTAGCGCGATGACCTTTTCACCGATGACCACAGGCGCGAAGACTATCCACCGATGACCTCTCGCGCGAAGGCTAACAACCGATGACCTCTCGCGCGAAGGCTAACAACCGATGACCTCTCGCGCGAAGGCTAACAACCGATGACCTCTCGCGCGAAGGCTAACAACCGATGACCTCTCGCGCGAAGGTTAACAACCGATGACCTCTCGCGCGAAGGTTAACAACGATGACCTCTCGCGCGAGGGCTAGCAACCGATGACCTCTCCCCCTGATGATGCCCGCATGCCCCTCGCGCCCAGGCGATCCTGCATGCCTTGCGCCCTGGCGATGCTCGATGACACATCGCCACGCCTTCCTGGAGGTTCTTCATTCCACTATGTTACATCCAAGGTATTTTCTCCACAAGGCTTGGTGACGTCGGTAGCTTCACACTTCCAAGAGTTGATTAGCACAAGTCCTCGTGCGCCCAAGCGTGTAACGTTAAGGATGATTCTCTTATGCTCAAGTATAGAGCTTCGCCTGCCCAGCGTATCCAAGGTTTAACCCACACCTTGATACGCGTGGCTTTTGGGACGTACCAGGGTTGATCCAACATTTTGGCTACACACTAAGTGTAGTTTTTGGCGATTAGGTGTACTCTAGGCGACAGGCTACTAGGTACACACAGGCGATAGGCGTTCAAGCATAAGCTGGGCGATAGGCGTTCAAGCATAATCTAGGCGATAGGCGTTCAAGCATAAGCTGGGCGATAGGCGTTCAAGCATAAGCTGGGCGATAGGCGTTCAAGCGCCAGAGAAGTTGGAGATCGCCTACCCGCTTAATAACGGCGATCTCGTAGGCTTCTCAGCTATACATTCCTTCCTTTATATTTAAATAAACACGTGCTTCGAATTTATTTATAATATAACACTTTTATTCCAATATAAACTTCTAGGTTCTTACAGTCATACTGTGAGAGTGATGAAATTTGAGATCGAGATTGTGTTGATGCGCATGGCTGTGGAAACATTACAGCAAATGAAGTATGACAGGTGCAGGTCTCTGGATGCTAAGTTCAACGCACGAGTCTTCCGGAAGTAGTGTCAAGTGTCTTGTGTGATGAGTTAGTGGAAGTCTGACGTGAGAAATGAGAAACATTGAATTGATAGACACTTGATGCATTATGTGAAATAGAACGACTCTTGAGAATATTGTGAAATATGTGTTTAGTTGATGGTTTACGTGGGTATCTTGAATTTGTTTTACCTTGATTTTAAAGTTCATATCTAAACTCTCTTTCAAATATCTAGCTTACCCTGTGATTTTGGTGTTGTGTTTGGCTTTTTCTTAAACCTGTGATGATCGTGTATAATTTACACGGGAGCAGATGATGTTGCAGGAAGTAGAGCTCCTCTGTGAGTGGTCGCCGGAAGGAGATCTCCTGTTCCTTTTTCTGTTAGGCGATCACCCTTCTTCTGTTTTCTGATAGGAGATCGCCGTTCTCTGATAGGAGATCGCCTTTTGCTGTTAGGAGATCGCCTGTCTTTCTATTTTAATGTAATTTTGTTTATGTTTTTGGAAAATTGACCGAATTTGTATTAAACTCCCTGTGAGGAGAAACTTCATTACATATATATAATTTTATTCACTATAATCTATTTGTTACCTTTATTTTCCTTTATATAAATATGAGTAGTATTTTGGCGGGATGTTACAGGGCCCGCCCTGCCTGCATTGCCTCATCGCGCGTTCACCGACGTCCCGACCGGTGAGGATCTCTTCTTCTGGAATCATACGAGGTGCATGCTTAACGCTCTCGCTGGAAACTTGGGTCCCAGCTTAACACGTGTTAGCAAGACCCCGATGACCGTGCACCGACCGAGTACTCACTCTCTACATGCACCGACGGCTGATCGTGGTCTGCATGCACTGATGGCTGATCACGCTCTACATCCCAGCGCTTATCTAGGGGCTGATCTGCGGGTGGTGGCCACTTGGTAACTCACAACCGATCACCTGGTCTTGCACCTGGGGCAAGGAGAACTTTAAACTGGAACACTCGCACACTTTATGTACTGAAAATCTTTTATTGGGTGGCATCGTTAAAAAGAGTGCCCCTGATCTGCTCAACTGTTTAATACACTAAGTGTGTGTACAGCGCGATAGCGCATCTACTTTACAACTTAACGAAAGTAGGAAAGAAACGTGTAGCGTCCTGGGTTCTGGGAATAGTCGTTCCGTCCAGAGTCACCAGCCGACAAGCTCCATTCTTCAACGTCTCAACCACTCTAGATGGGGTTTCCTTTAACCGGCGATGACCGCCCTGGCGATGCACACACGTGGGGCGATCATGCCTTCCGCTTCAGCTCTGGGAGCCCCCCAAGTGTAGCCTCTTCCATCACCTCACCTCCCCAAACACAGGGAGTTCATGCTGCTGGTCGCCTTCCTAGGACCCCGAAGCGCGATCACCTTGTGTCTTCTGCAGGTAATCGGTCAGGAACCCTGTCTCCACCAACTCAGCAAGCTGACGCCCCAACGCCAGGCAGTTACGGAGTGTATGTCCATAAGCTTGATGGAATTCACACCACTCATCCTTCCTCCCTCCAAGTACCCTGTCGGTTTTCTCTGGCACATGGAGTCTTGCTGCCACAGCAGGGATGGCGATCAGCTCCGCCAAACTTATCATGAAATCATACCTGGGGGGTGTGTTGCTTGCACGCCCCCTGGCCTGGTCCTTCCTTGGTGCATAAGGGCGAGACCTTCCCTGCTCCTTCCTCCCTTCCTTGATCTCATGCACCCGCGCCTGTTGCTGCTGATTCCCCTGACCTCCACGTGGCTTCGACGGTGCAACACTTCCTCTCTTCTCAAAGACCTCTGTCTCTACTACTATGTGTGCCACCGCACGTCGCCGTATCACGGTGAAGGTGGCAGGGTGGCTCCTGATGAGCGATTCACTG
Organism: Phaseolus lunatus; assembly: GCA_013389735.1. NCBI lineage: Eukaryota > Viridiplantae > Streptophyta > Magnoliopsida > Fabales > Fabaceae > Phaseolus > Phaseolus lunatus. Next base: position 18,875,144 of record CM023861.1, on the reverse strand, counting down.
AAAGGACCAGGGAGGACACCTCTCTTGAACGCATGCACCAACATGTCTTCATCCTTGACGGGCAATCTCACCACCTGCGCCCCAAAGCGATTGAGGTAGTCCCTCAACGGCTCCCTCTGATACTGGCGCACGTCAAACAGGTCGTAGGACACTACTGGCGCAGGTCGGTTAACGATGTATTGCTCCGTGAACAGCTTCGCAAATAGATGGAAGGAAGTGACGTGGCCCTCTGGCAGGCTCACGAACCACTCCATCGCCACTCCGCGCAATGTACTTATGAAGATCTTGCAGTACACAGCATCTGAACCTCCAGTCAGCATCATCTGAGTGTGGAAGGCTGTCAGGTGTGCTTCTGGATCTTCCACCCCCGTGAACGACGCTTTCAATCCCACCAGATTGGGAGGCACCACCGTGTTCATGATTTCGGGGGAGAAAGGCATAGGAAATGCTCTCAGAGGCGACGATGGCGTCGACGTCCTCTCTTCAGCTGCGCGCTCCTTCTGCGCTTGCAATTCCCTACGCAGCTCTTCATTCATACGGCTCAACTCTTCGTTTCTTCTCTGCGATGCAGTCAGCTCTGCAAGCATTTTCTCCTGATCAGCTCTCGATTCCGCGACGCTATCTTGCAACGCGCGCCATGGTAACAGCTCCTTCTTTAGCAGATGGCACAGGTGAGGTTTGCCTGGTTCTTCTTCTCATCTTCTCAACACTTCGACGTAACTTCAAGAAACCTCGACGAAAAGATCAAGAAGCTCCAAGAAACTGCAAGAAACCTCAAGAAACTTCAAGAACTGCAACGTGGATGGGAACAAAATTCACACGTGCCCCACGGTGGGCGCCTAATGATCCTGCCGCTTGACTCGAACGTGGAGGATTGCCTCATCACTCCTTCGTCTAGCCTTCTGTTCTGCAGGAACGCTCCAAAAACCACTGCCGGAACTCCAAACGCTGCCTGCAAAACACACAGACGGCGCCTCTGGCGGTCGTTGTAGCTCCGACGCTCAAGTCAGGCAACAGGAACACCAAAACTATATCTGAATCTCTCTGTGAGACTCGTGTGTAACTGAAACTCTCAAATGTGTAAGCTGTAAGAATCTGTAAAAAACCTCCCTCAATTTCGTTAAGAGTTTCGTATATATACCTGAGTCTTTCTCTCTCCTGATGGTTATTCCTCTTGACATGTGGATAACATCTGGTCGTACACGTGTCACCATCTGGAGTATCTGCAGCTGAAACGTTACTTCCATTGTGCCCCTGCGACTAAGTTATCCACACAGGGAGTAGCTTAGTACACAGGCTACTCTGGGCGCAACCTTAACATGGCGAGCTGGTTAACCCTGGGCATTGCAGCTCACACTACACATGGTGGCAGATATGCCACTTATCCTCTGTACTTAGACCATACAACAAGTGCTTGCCAAGTCTTCTCAAACACCCGGCGATGTGCTCTTTCGGCGACTTGCTGACCACCTGATCTCCTAACCTTAACACACGGTGATCATGTGCAATCTAGGCGACTACTGATCCATACCGGTGATGAGCGATTACTCATCATCAAGGCGATAGGCGATTACTCACCTCAAGGCGATAGGCGATTACTCATCCTCAAGGCGATAGGCGATTACTCACCTCAAGGCGATAGGCGATTACTCATCATCACAGGCGATAGGCGATTACCATTCTGAGTGATCGCCTCCTTGATTCGCCTGCTATCCTCTACCACGTGTTACTCTGTGAATGGTCCATGTGGTCAACTGCTGCTGATGTCATCGACTACCGATGACCGACCGGATCAAAAGACATTAGCATGGACTTTATTTTAAGACTTCCTAGGACTGCAAGGGGTTTTGATTCTATCTTTGTGGTTGTGGATAGATTTAGTAAAATGGCACATTTTATACCATGCGACAAAATAAATGATGCAAACAATATCTCTAGACTCTTCTTTAGAGAAGTGGTCAGACTTCATGGTCTACCCAAAAGTATAGTGTCTAATAGAGATCCAAATTTATAAGTCATTTATGGAGAACTCTCTAGGAAAGGCTTGGAACTAAACTGAAGTTTTCAACTTCTTGTCATCCTCAAACGGATGGAAAAACAGAGGTAGTAAATAGATCTCTTTCAACTATGCTGAGGGCAGTTATGAACAGTAACCATAGATCTTGGGATGAGTATCTTCCCTATATTGAATTTACATATGTACTGACCAGTCCTCAGACACCGAGAACATCTAGTAATGGTAAGCCACGTCAGCTGAGTCCCACAGCATGGGCCAGGGTCACGTGGGCTGGGTCCCACAGGTAGTATGGACTAGTGGGATGATTAGTCATCAGCACGTCGATCACCAGAGTGGATCGCTATGTCCTCGTCACTCAGCAGGGTGATGAGTCCTCGGCAACAGAGTGGGACGATGTGACATCGGTCTTGGGTGTTTTGAACAACAGAACTAGAACATCTAAGGTGGGTCCTGAGAGAAGACTAGTTATCGGCAAAATGCCCAGAGGTAGGGAGAGGCCTAAGTCACGAAGCACCCATGCGTGTGGCAGGGAAAGCACAGTTAGGTGCAGAGTCTTAAAGGGTTGAGTGCCCATCAAGATTAGGGTTTCCAAGTGAAGCTACATGCATGGCACGTGAACAGTGAGGGCACTCCCAGGAGAGGTGGCCCCAGAGATTAGGTGTAACATCCCGCCAAAATGCTTTTCATATTTATATAATGAAATAAAGGTAAAACCATAATATCGAAGTGAACATAAATATATATATGTAATGAAATTCTCCTCACAGGGAGTTTAATACATAACCAGTCAGTTTTCCAAACAAACAAAATACAGTAAAATAGAAAAATAGGCGATCTCCTAACAGAAAACAGGCGATCTCCTATCACAAACAGAAAACAGGCGATCGCCTAACAGAAACAGAAACAGGCGATCTCCTTCCGGCGATCACTCACTGAGGAGCTCTACTTCCTGCAACATCATCTGCTCCCGTGTAAATTATACACGATCATCACAGGTTTAAGAAAACATCCACAAAACAAAAACGCAGGGTAAGCTAGATATTTGAAAGAGAATTTAGATATGAAACTTTAAAATCATGATAAAACAAATTTTAAGACACCCACGTAAAAACCATCAACTTTCTCATTCCCTTCACATGACCATCAAGTAATCACATATTTCACAATTTCCTCAAGAGTCGTTCAATTCACATAATCCATCAAGTGTCTAACAATTTCAATGTTTCTCATTTCTCACGTCAGACTCCCACTGACTCATCACACACAGACACTTGACACTACTTCCGAAAAACTCGTGCGTTGAACTTAGCATCCAGAGACCTGCACCTGTCATACTTCATTGCTGTAATGTTCCCACAGCCATGCGCATCAACATAATCTCGATCTCGATCTCAATATCCTCACTCTCACAGTATGACAGGGTTAATCCATATAACAGGTCAAGTCAGTTATCTTTCAAACGACTTACCCATACATATGGACCTCCTTCGACTCTCACCAACTGAATGACTTCATCTATGTGACTCCATCATATCAGCAGAGCCAGGATCGTCTCATTCACAGGATACTCACTGATCAATACACCTCATAACCAATCTCAACACGGTATTTCCTTTCCTGAAAATACTATGTCTAGATCCCACATTCACAACATTCAACACATCATATAACACTTAAATGAACGATTCGAATCACAGCAACAATCATTCCAAGGTTCAGATTTTCGAATATCGCTTGCATTTCACATTTCAATTTCAAACAGTTTCAAACGACACTAAAACAGGGGAGTTTGAAATCAACATTTAAAACCGGCGATCACGTCGCCCCACACATAAAAACAGAGCATTGTGAAAAGGAATATGAAAACCGGCGACTACGTCGCCCTCACTTCAGAACGTACTCGCCTAACGTTTTTATAACCGAAAAAAATGCTAGCTTCCCTTACCTAGACTTGCGCAAAACACCAAGAGCTCCAAAACCCACCGAAGCTTAAAGATGCCTTAACTCTGTTTTAGTGTCCTGACGGAAAACTCGCAGAGAACTCCCCAGGTATCCAAAGGTAGTCGTTGCTCGTCGTACTGGTGCTTGAGGATGCCTGAATCACAGCGCGAAGGAGAGAAAAGAGGAGGATGAAGGTGAACTCACTCTGTCACTCTTGAACCACAGCAGCGTTCTTTGCCTCTCAGAAGTGAGTTTTTGAATCTAAACCAACTTGTCCACAATTGCCGCTGCCACCACCCACTCTGCAGGAAAGCTTGCGTGCACGCTTCCCTGAACAGTACGGCCACGTGTGTCTCTGCGCATGCCAACTCTCTGATGTCACTATTCTGAACCACCCTTTTTGTCTACGTGTCGCGTGTGCAGGACGTCTCATGCTGGGAGCCTGGGTCCCACCTTATCTGTGTGAAACTCGACATCGCGTGATAACCTTCCAGAGATGACCGCTTGCGCGATGACTGTCCACCGATGTCTCATCCTGGCGGACGACCGATGTCTCTCTCTCTGGAAGACAACCGATGTCTCGCCTTGGAGATGCCCGCATGCCTCGCGCCCTGGCGATGCCCGCATAACTCGCGCCCTGGCGATGCCCGCATGCCTCGCACTCTGGGGATGCCCGCATGCCTCGCGCCCTGGTGATGCCCGCATGCCTCGCGCCCTGGCGATGCCCGCATGCCTCGCGCCCTGGCGATGCCCGCATGCCTCGTGCCCTGGCGATGCCCGCATGCCTCGCGCCCTGGCGATGCCCGCATGCCTCGTGCCCTGGCGATGCCCGCATGCCTCGCGCCCTGGCGATGCCCGACGACACATCGCCACGCCTTGCTGAAGGTTCTTCATCCCACTATGTTACGTCCAAGGTATCATCTCCACATGACTTGGTGACGTCGGTAGCTTCACATTTCCAAGAGTAGATCAGCACTACTCCTCGTGCGCCCATGCATGCAACACTAAGGACGATTTCTTATGCTCAAGCATAGAGCTTCGCATGCACAGCTTATCTCTAAGGCTTAACCCACACCTTGATACGCGTGGTTTTTGAAACGCACTATGGTTGATCCAGTATCTTGACCACATACTGAGTGCACTTTCGGCGATCATGTGCACCATTGGCGATTGGCGTTCATGTACACTACAGGCGATTGGCGTTCATGTGTAGTCTAGGCGGCAGGCGATTATGTACTGACCAGGCGATCTCATAGTCTTCTAAGCTACACTTTCCTTCCTTTTTATTTTAAATAAAAACATACTTAGAATTCATTTAAAATATATTCCTTTTATTCCAACTTAATTTTACAGGTCCTTACATTCTCCCCAACAAGAAAAATTTTCGTCCTCGAAAATTGAATTACAAGGAAAAGGGGTATGGGTAGGCTTCTCTCATGGGTTCTTCTAACTCCGAAGTTGAATCACCCGATCTCTCATCCCACACCACTTTCACCATGTTAATGGTCTTGCCTCTGAGCTGTTTACTTTGCCGATCGTCAATCCTAACTGGTTTTGCTTCAAAGGACAAGTCATCCCTGATCTGCACATCGTCCACTTCCAGCACATAACTAGGGTTTGCCATGTACTTCCTCAGCTGTGATACGTGAAAGACATTATGCAGATTCGCTAAATGGGGAGGTAGGGCGATCTCATAAGCCACTGGACCAATCCTCCTTAAGACTGATATGGTCCCACGAACTTAGGGGACAACTTCTTTGATCTGATCGCCCGTCCTACACCTTTGGTTGGCGTCACTCTCATAAACACATGATCTCCAGCAGCAAACTCCAAAGGTTTTCTCCTCTGATCTGCATAGGATTTCTGCCGGCTTTGAGAAGCTTTCATTCTGTCTTGTATCTGTTGCACCTTCTCGGTCGTCTGCTGAATCAACTCTGGCCCAACGAAGACTGCTTCGCCCTCCTGGTACCAACACAATGGAGTTCTGCATTTCCTCCCATACAGGGCTTCATATGGTGCCATCCCAATACTGGCGTGGTAACTGTTATTATAAGTAAACTCCACCAGCGGCAACACCTCATCCCAACTTCCCAATTGATCCAAGACACACGTCCTCAGCAGATCTTCCAAGGACTGGATCATTCTCTCTGACTGTCCATATGTTTGAGGATGATATGTCGAGCTCATTCTCAACTTGGTTCCCAAGCAATCTTGTAAGGTCTGCCAAAACCGTGAAGTGAACCTGGGATCTCTATCCGAAACAATGCTGGAAGGCACTCCATGCAACCTCACAATTTCTCTGATGCACAGCTATGCCAATTTGGCCATAGGCATCCTCATATTCACCGAGAGAAAGTGAGCACTCTTCGTCAGCCGATCAATGATGACCTAGATTGCATCATGACCCTTTACCGATCTGAGTAAATGGGTAACAAAATCCATGGCGATGCTGTCCCATTTCCATTCAGGGATATCCAATTGCTGTAACAAACCGCCAGGTCTTTGATGCTCTACCTTTGCCTTCTGACACGTCAAGCAGGTAGTAACATACTAGGCGATGTCTCTCTTCATGCCCGACCACCAAAATGACTCCTTCAAGTCATGGTACATCTTGTTCATGCCTGGATGTAGGCTAAGGCGACTCCGGTGACCTTCCTCTAGGATCATCTTCTTCAACTCTTCATTTGCAGGTATGCAAACTCTGCCATTAAATCTCAAGATCCCATCATCGCCCATCACAAAGTCTTTAGCCTGGTCAGTCCCTAGTGACTCCACAGTACGCTTCAGACTAGGGTCCTCCAACTGCTTATCCTTTATCACTCCAAGGAAGTCATTAGTTATAGCCAGCTTACTACAACTAATGTGATTTACATGAAATTCTACCCCAAGGTTTAAGTCTCTGAATTGCTCGATCAGTTTCTGCTCTTCCATCATCATGGTGGCTACTTGTATTGATTTTCTACTCAAAGCATCTGCCACTACATTGGCCTTCCCTGGATGATACATGAGTTGAAAATCATAGTCCTTTAGAAACTCCATCCACCTTCTTTGTCTCATGTTTAGTTCCTTCTGATCAAACAGGTATTTCAGGCTCTTATGGTCACTGAACACCTGGAACCGAGCTCCATATAAATAGTGCCTCCAAATCTTCAAGGCAAACACCACAGCCGCCAACTCCAAATCATGAGTAGGATAGTTCCTCTCATGAACCTTGAGTTGCCTTGAAGCATATGCAACCACTCTTTTCTCTTGCATCAAAACACATCCCAAACCCTGATGTGAAGCATCACAGTAGACCTCAAAAGGTCTTCCTACATCTGGGATCACCAGCACTGGAGCACTAGTCAACCTTTCCTTTAGTTCCATGAAGCTCTGCTCACATCGGTCGGTCCAAGCAAAAGGTTGATCCTTGCGGGTCAACTGTGTTAAAGGAGCCACTACCTTGGAAAAGTCCTCAATAAACCTCCGATAGTAGCCAGCTAAACCCACAAAGCTCCTTATCTCAGTGACTGTCTTAGGATGTTCCCACTGCAGCACTGCCTCTACCTTGGCTGGATCCACTGAGATCCCCCGAGCAGATATCACGTGTCCTAAGAAGTTGACTTCCTTCAGCCAGAACTCACACTTAGAGAACTTGGTATAGAGTTGCTTCTCCCTCAGAATCTCCAACACTGTCCTCAGATGTTCTTCATGTTCTTCCTCGGTCCTTGAATAAATGAGTATGTCGTCCATGAAGACTACCACAAACTTATCCAAGAAAGGGCGAAAAATCCTATTCATGTAGTCCATGAACAGAGCTGGAGCATTTGTTACTCCAAACGGCATCACCACATACTCATAGTGCCCATAACGAGACCTAAATGCTGTCTTTTGAACATCTTCAGCTTTTACCAAAATTTGGTGATACCCCGATCTCAGATCAATCTTTGAGAACACCGAGGCCCCATGTAATTGATCCATCAAATCATCAATTCTAGGTAGGGGGTACTTGTTCTTGATGGTCAACTTGTTCAACTGCCTGTAATCTATACACAACCGAGACCCTCCATCCTTTTTCTTAACTAGGAGCACTGGAGCCCCCCATGGAGATACACTGGGTCTGATGAATTGTTTCTCCAACAACTCTTCCACTTGCTTCTTTAATTCTACCAACTCGGCTGGAGCCATCCTGTAAGGTGCCATTGACATTGGTCCAGCTCCAGGTACCAAATCAATAGAGAATTCCACTTCTCTCTTAGGAGGTAATCCAGGTACTTCTTCTGGAAATACATCCATGAAATCTTTCACCACATGTATCCTGCTTACGTCCCCTTCATTCTTCACCTCCAACCGAGCTAGGATCACGAAGCACCTCGCCCCTTTTTCCAACTCCGACCATCCATGCTGAGCAGATATCACATCTGACTCTTGGAGGTCTGGAAACGCTATTTTCTGACTATCGCAGTCTATGAGAACGTGATTGGCAGATAGCCAATCCATTCCCAGGATAACATCCAGGTCCTGAAGAGGTAGGCAGATCAAGTTTACTTTGAACCTGCATCCCTCAACTATCACTGGACATTCAGAGCAAACTGTAGAGGTCAACACCTGTCCTGACGTAGGTGTAGAGACCAACAGTTCAAACGGTAACTCCTTCACTAGAAGGCCCAACTCGGCTACACACAGGCTTGACACAAAGGAGTGTGTCGCTCCAGAATCAAACAAGGCTTTTACACCTCTACCAGCTATAAAACAAACACCTTGCACTAGGTTACCTGACTGAGACGCCTCTGCTCCTGTCATGGCAAACACCCTCCCTGCTGCTTGAGGTCTACTGCCTCCATTCCTCAACTGCTGAGGACCAACGGGTTGAGTCATCCTATTTCTGCTAGGGCAATCTCTAGAAATGTGCCCCATCTTTTGGCACGTGAAACATCTGGGTTTCCATGTTTGTTGCTGCTGAAACTGGGGCGAAACTGCTCCTGCCCGATGTGGTGGAGGTCTCGCATAAGGCTTGTGTTTGTGGGTGCTGCACCTTGGCCTTCCCACTGAAAGAACCCCCTGGGTGTGACCTGATCAACCGAGAATCACCCTTTTCCAGGGTCTCCACCATCTTCGCCTTCTCTACTAAGGCGTGAAATTCCCTGATGCACATCGGGGCTATGGTCCTCTTCAGCCCATGCTTCAGTCCCTCTTCAAACTTCCTACACCTCCAAGCCTCAGAGGTCGCCTGGGTATAGAATCGGGCGAGGTATTCAAACTGAGCAGCATAAGCATTCACTGACATCTCCCCCTGCTCCAATCTGAGGAATTCTGCTTCCTTCGCAAACCTTGCACTATCTGGGAAGTATTTTTCCAGAAACCTCACCCTGAAGCTCTCCCAGTCTAAAACATCAGCTCTGGCTTCCATCATCTGCTGAGCTCCCATCCACCAGAACTCGGCTTCTCCAGATAGCAAATAGGTGGCGAACACCAATTTCTTCTCTTCAGGGCAGGAGGTTGCCCTAAAGATTTTCTCCAACTCCCTGACCCACTGATCTGCTTGATCAGGGGTAGGATTCCCACTGAACTTGGGTGGGTTGTGCCTCATGAACTCGGTCAGTCCCATCTGTTCCTGAGGCTGACCGACGTGGGAATTTGTTTCAGCCGACCGAGCAGTTTCCCAATGGTGCATTGCAGCTTGATGATTCTGAGCCATTGCTGCATTCTGTTGTTGGATGGCAGTTGCCATCATCTCAATAGCCTTGGCAATCTGGCTCATTTCTGAAGAAGGTTGGGGAGGGGTAGGAGGTCTACGTGCCATCTCTCTTCGTTTCAGATTTTGAAACTATTGGTTTCTATATTCCCTACAACTACAAGAATGAGATCGATAAGAAATCAATTCATTTAGGAGGTAACATCTAGACCTTACAAAGGTCAGCATCTCAAAGTCATTAAGAATTTGAGCTCATCAATAGAATCATAATGCTCAAAATAGAAAGCATAACATTGAACAGTCATGGGTACAAACTACCAATCAAATATCACCACACTTAATAATTGGGATAAAACACACCAGAAGTGGATATATGCTCAACAACAAACTTTTGGAATTAAGATTGAGAACATCTCGATTCAGTTATGAGTGTGCACCCTCACTACTTTATCAAGATCCTTTCACTCTTAATACCAAAACTTTTCATTCAGAGCCTATATCTACTAAAGCACAAACAAGATTTCAATCAGGAAACATTTGAAAACCTTTCACTATAGCTTTGATTAAGACTCCACTAGCAGAAGAAACACAATGGATCCACAGCCCTCAGGTCATCCTGAGGACGAACTGCTCTGATACCATTAATGTAACATCCCGCCAAAATGCTTTTCATATTTATATAATGAAATAAAGGTAAAACCATAATATCGAAGTGAACATAAATATATATATGTAATGAAATTCTCCTCACAGGGAGTTTAATACATAACCAGTCAGTTTTCCAAACTTAAACAAAATACAGCAAAATAGAAAAACAGGCGATCTCCTAACAGAAAACAGGCGATCTCCTATCACAAACAGAAAACAGGCGATCGCCTAATAGAAACAGAAACAGGCGATCTCCTTCCGGCGACCACTCACTGAGGAGCTCTACTTCCTGCAACATCATCTGCTCCCGTGTAAATTATACACGATCATCACAGGTTTAAGAAAACATCCACAAAACAAAAACGCAGGGTAAGCTAGATATTTGAAAGAGAATTTAGATATGAAACTTTAAAATCATGATAAAACAAATTTTAAGACACCCATGTAAAAACCATAAACTTTCTCATTCCCTTCACATGACCATCAAGTAATCACATATTTCACAATTTCCTCAAGAGTCGTTCAATTCACATAATCCATCAAGTGTCTAACAATTTCAATGTTTCTCATTTCTCACGTCAGACTCCCACTGACTCATCACACACAGACACTTGACACTACTTCCAGAAGACTCGTGCGTTGAACTTAGCATCCAGAGACCTGCACCTGTCATACTTCATTGCTGTAATGTTCCCACAGCCATGCGCATCAACATAATCTTGATCTCGATCTCAATATCCTCACTCTCACAGTATGACAGGGTTAATCCATATAACAGGTCAAGTCAGTTATCTTTCAAACGACTTACCCATACATATTGATCCTGCCGCTTGACTCGAACGTGGAGGATTGCCTCGTCACTCCTTCGTCTAGCCCTCTGTTTTGCAGGAACGCTCCAAGAACCACCGCCGGAACTCCAAACGCTGCCTGCAAAACACACAGACGGCGCCTCTGGCGGCCGTTGTAGCTCCGACGCTCAAGTCAGGCCACAGGAACACCAAAACTATATCTGAATCTCTCTGTGAGACTCGTGTAATTGAAAAAAGCCTCCCCTCAATTTCGTTAAGAGTTTGTATATATACCTGAGTCTTTCTCTCTCCTGACGGTTATTCCTCTTGACACATGGATAACATCTGGTCGTACACGTGTCACCATCTGGAGTATCTGCAGCTGAAACGTTACTTCCACTGTGCCCCTGCGACTGAGTTATCCACACAGGGAGTAGCTTAGTACGCAAGCTACTCTAGGCGCAACCTTAACATGGCGAGCTGGTTAACCCTGGGCGTTGCAGCTCACACTACACATGGTGGCAGATATGCCACTTATCCTCTGTGCTTAGACCATACAACAAGTGCTTGCCAAGTCTTCTCAAACACCCGGCGATGTGCTCTTTCGGCGACTTGCTGACCACCTGATCTCCTAACCTTAACACATGGCGATCATGTGCAAACTGGGCGATTACTGATCCATACCGACGATGAGTGATTACTCATCCTCAAGCCGATAGGCGATTACTCACCTCAAGGCGATAGGCGATTATTCACCTTCAAGGCGATAGGCGATCACTCAACATCACAGGCGATAGGCGATTACCATTCTAAGCGATCGCCTCCCTGATTCGCCTGCTATCCTCTACCATGTGTTACTCTGTGAATGGCCCACGTGGTCAACTGCTGCTGATGTCATCGACTACCGATGACCGACCGGATCACATATGGACCTCCTTCGACTCTCACCAACTGAATGACTTCATCTATGTGACTCCATCATATCAGCAGAGCCAGGATCGTCTCATTCACAGGATACTCACTGATCAATACACCTCATAACCAATCTCAACACGGTATTTCCTTTCCTGAAAATACTATTTCTTGATCCCACATTCACAACATTCAACACATCATATAACACTTAAATGAACGATTCCAATAACAGCAACAATTATTCCAAGGTTCAGATTTTCGAATATCGCTTGCATTTCACATTTCAATCTCAAACAGTTTCAAACGACACTAAAATAGGGGAGTTTGAAATCAACATTTAAAACCGGCGATCACGTCGCCCCACACATAAAAACAGAGCATTGTGAAAAGGAATATGAAAACCAGCGACTACGTCGCCCTCACTTCAGAATGTACTCGCCTAACGTTTTTATAACCGAAAAAAATGCTAGCTTCCCTTACCTGGACTTGCGCAAAACACCAAGAGCTCTAAAACCCACCGAAGCTTAAAGATGCCTTAACTCTGTTTTAGCGTCCTGACGGAAAACTCGCAGAGAACTCCCCAGGTATCCAAAGGCAGTCGTTGCTCGTCGTACTGGTGCTTGAGGATGCCTGAATCACAGCGTGAAGGAGAGAAAAGAGGAGGATGAAGGTGAACTCACTCTGTCACTCTTGAACCACAGCAGCGTTCTTTGCCTCTCAGAAGTGAGTTTTGAATCTAAACCAACTTGTCCACAATTGCCGCTGCCACCACCCACTCTGCAGGAAAGCTTGCGTGCACGCTTCCCTGAACAGTACGGCCATGTGTGTCTCTACGCATGCCAACTCTCTGATGTCACTATTCTGAACCACCCTTTTTATCTACGTGTCGCGTGTGCAGGACGTCTCATGCTGGGAGCCTGGGTCCCACCTTATCTGTGTGAAACTCGACATCGCGCGATAACCTTCCACCGATGACCGCTCGCGCGATGACTATCCACTGATGTCTCATCCTGGCGGACGACCGATGTATCTCTCTCTGGAAGACGACCGATGTCTCGCCCTGGCGATGCCCGCATGCCTCGCGCCCTGGCGATGCCCGCATGCCTCGCGCCCTGCCTTGCTGAAGGTTCTTTATCCCACTACGTTACGTCCAAGGTATCATCTCCACATGACTTGGTGACGTCGGTAGCTTCACATTTCCAAGAGTAGATCAGCACTACTCCTCGTGCGCCCATGCATGCAACACTAAGGACGATTTCTTATGCTCAAGCATAGAGCTTCGCATGCACAGCGTATCTAAGGCTTAACCCACACCTTGATACGCGTGGTTTTTGGAACCCACTATGGTTGATCCAGTATCTTGACCACATACTGAGTGCACTTTCGACGATCATGTGCACCATTGGCGATTGGCGTTCATGTACACTACAGGCGATTGGCGTTCATGTGTAGTCTAGGCGACAGGCGATTATGTACTGACCAGGCGATCTCATAGTCTTCTAAGCTACACTTTCCTTCCTTTTTATTTTAAATAAAAACATACATAGAATTCATTTAAAATATATTCCTTTTATTCCAATTTAATTTTATAGGTCCTTACATTAGGTGCACGAGGGGGGTGCCCAGGTGGCCATCCTGTTAGAATTTGCACTCCAGTTAAGGGAAGCCTTACGCGGTAGATTACTCTAAGATTGGGTCAAAGCGGCGCAAAGGTATTCCTGCTGAAACCCTAAATATGGGTAGCAGCGCAGCGGAAACCCTAGACTATATAAAGGGTAGTAAAACACTTCACAAAGGTACGCAGTTTCTAGACCTAAACTAAGATACTCAATACACTTAGTATGCTTGCCCTAGTATTGACTTGACCGTCGGAGTGCAAATAGCCTCTAAGGCGCCCCTTTCTATCTTTGCAGGTGCAGGTTGTTTCGATACAATAAAGCATAACCTAAGGAGAGGGAAGGAGGCATGTGATTGTCGTAGAGTCAACCGACAAGAGAGTCAACCGGTAAGAACCGGTAGATGAAGTATCTCGAGGCCGAGCCAATAGCATAAATCACAGCCTATAAGATCCAGTATTTCGTGTGGAAAAACATAGTATGTCGCTTTGGTGTACCCAAGCGCTTGGTGTTTGATAATGGCACTCAGTTTGCAAGCCAACAGCTGGGGAAGTTATGCACAGAGTTGGGAATCAAACAGGTGTTTGCATCAGTCGAGCATCCTTAGACTAATGGGTAGGTCAAGTCAGCCAATCGAGTCCTACTTAGAGGGCTGAAGAGAAGGCTGGAGAAAGCCAAATGGACTTGGGCTGAGGAGGTTCCCAGAATTGTGTGCGCTTACCATACTACTCCTCAGTCCACCACCAAGGAGACACCCTTCAGCTTGGTGCATGGTTCGGACGCTATGATCCCTGTTGATATCCAGGAGAGCTCGCAACGCTTCCAGAATTTTGTGGCTCAGGAATCCAATGAAGAAAGGAAGGTGAACCTGGACCTTTTAGATGAAGTAAGGGAAGAAGCATGAATCAAAGACGAAGCATTGAAGAGAAGGGTTGAGCTCAAGCACAGTTCCAAGTTGAGAGCTCGGCAGTTCCAGGTCGCCCACTTGGTGATGCAGAAGGCATCTCCCTATGATGGAGATCAAGTAGAAGAGGATTTTACTAATGGAGGAAGAGGTCATCCACCCAAGCATTTAAAATTCTTCTTACTAGTCTTCTTAAAAAGTAGAACAGTTTGGGTTCTCTTGAAAATTCAAAAGATAGTAGTATAAATAAATCTTTGTAAATACTCTTGTATAAATTTGTAAATAATATAGAAATATCCTTAGGAGTATGCCAAAGAGGAAAACCAAAAGAAACCTCTAAATGTAAGGCATTTTAGGCACTTTCTTTAGGAAAAACTGGAAAAAGTGACTTTTCTACTCCTTTCTCTCTTAGGCACTAGAAGGAGCTAGAAGAGTGACTCTTCCCACTCCTTCCCCTTTGTAACATGACCAGCCCTCTCCATTATAAATAGGGGTGCTTGGTACTTTGAATAAAAAATTTGAAAGTTAGAAGAAAAGAAACTATCTTGAAATTGAGAGAGAGTGACTTTGTGAGACTTGTCTCTTCTTCTCCTTCATGTCTTATCTTGTGAGCTTTGGAGACTCTCAAGTGGCGGCACCACCCACTCATCTTGGAAGAACCACCCTCCAAGTGGCATGAATCACATCTCCAAAAGGCTACAACCACATAAGTCATTTCTTTTCATCTTCTAAAAATACCCATTTGTGTTTTCTTGTAGTTTTTCCATTTTTAATCGGTTCAATCTTTTCCATGAGTTGTTTCCTTTCATTTGTTGCCATTGTTCTGCACTTTGTTGGTTTATTTCCTTGTTTTCTTGCTGTTTTAATTTCGTCCAAACCATGGGTTTCCATATACATGTGTTGTTCTTGTTTTCCATCCATGGGTTTTTGTTCTTTGATGAATTTCTTGGTGATTTTCTAACTCCTATTGAATTTCAATCAGTATTTTCACTTGTTCTTGGTGTTCTTATGTTGTTCTTGTGTTTCCTTTGAAGTTTGGTACTGTTCTTGAATTACTCATTCATATTCCATTGTTATCTTACACTACAAGTTACCTATTCATGTGTTTTTAGTATGAACCTTTGTTTTCTTGAGTAGAAACTCTATTAATTGCTCTTTAGAATTTTGATCCTAATTCTTGAAAGTGTCATGAATACAATGAAACCTATATCAACTCAACCCAAACCAAGAAAGGTTCATAAGAGACTCACATCACCCTACCAGATAGAGAACAAGTTGTCCCCCAAGTGGACTGGTCCCCCTAGAGAGACAGAGGCCCTGGGAAATGGGGCGTACAGACTCGAGACTTTAGAGGGTGGGCCGATTACTGGTACATGGAATGTGACTCACCTTAAGTTTTATTTCAGTTAAGATGTAACATTGTACACAGTTTAGAGGACACTCTTTTTTCCCTTCTAAGGGTTTTTAATGAGGTCACCCAATAAAATTTTCAGTTAAGATATATAGTTAAGATATATTCTTGAATGTTTTGTACAATGCAGTAAAGAACCTGTCACTTGAGGTTAGAGGTCTCGAAAGTGGGAAGGTAGGTTCGTAAAGAACACCTCCTCTTCGAGTGAGAACGCACAAGTTGAACAGAAGGGTTCGCCAAATAAATCCTCCCTCGCTTATGGGCGATGAGAGGTCAGTTAAGAACCTGTCACTTGGGGTTAGAGGTCTCGAAAGTGGGAAGGTAGGTTCGTAAAGAACACCTTCTCTTCGAGTGAGAACACCCAAGTTGAATAGAAGGGTTCGCCAGATAAATCCTCCCTCGCTTATGGGCGATGAGAGGTTGGTTAAGAGCCTGTGACTTAGGGTTAGAGGTCTCGAAGGTGGGAAGGTAGGTTCGTAAAGAACACCTCCTCTTTGAGTGAGAACGCCCAAGTTGAACAAAAGGGTTCACTAGTTAAATCCTCCCTCGCCTATGGGCGATGAGAAGTCAGTTAAGACTCGTCAACTTGGGTTAGAAGTCTCGGAGGCGGGAAAGGAAGGTTCACAGAGAACGCCCCCCCCCCCCCCCCCCCCCCCCTTTCGAGTGAGAACACCAAGGGCGACTCATGCCAGCGAAATCCTCCCTTGTCTCGAGCAAGGAGAGGTCAAGTGAATACAAAGCAAGGCGAATACAGATCAGTGCTAGAAGTCTCAAAGGGGTAAAGGAGGGGTTTGTAAAGGACACTTTCCCCTCGAGTGAAAGCACACAAGTTGAATAGCAGGATTTTCCAGTGAGACCCACACATGCCTATGGGCGATGAGAGGTTAGCCAAAGAATAGCCTGTGTGTTAGAAGTGTCGAAGTGGAAGAAAGGGGTTTGCAGAGGACGCCTCCCACTCGAGTGAGAACGCCAGGGTTAAATGAGGTGGTTCATCACTTAAGTCCTCTTTGGCGTGGTGCAAGGAGAGGTTAGTGAAGTGATGTAGTCCATCCGCCAGGGCCTGCCCACTGTGTGGTCTCTTATCCTAAAGAGCAATTACACTCATCACCTCTTATCAGTGTTAAGCGTGCTACATTGCGAGGAGTCGAAGTTGTTAGCCAAGTACGCTAAAGTGTCCAAGCAACTACTCAGTACCAATGTTAGCCAAGTACGCTAAAGTGTCCAAGCAACTACTGAGTACTAAAAATGCAAGTTGTGCAAAGAAAATATGAAGCGCCAAGGTAAATAAATTGATCAAGATAGAACATGCACAAATTTAAATATTATAAGATTGGAAGAGTAATTACAAAAGGGTGATTACAAGAAGTCCAGCCATGGAATATGGCTGCTCAAGAGACCTATCTAGGCACTATTTGTCTGTCGACTACTTGCATAGATACAGAGAAGGGCAAGAGGTCCATCTCAGGATGCGCACAGGCAACCTGAGCAAAGGCATCGCTAAAACCCTCCCCATAGGCATTGGCGGCATCTTCATTAAGCTCCACCTCGGTCTTCTTGAACAGCTCGGCTTGGTTGGCAAGCTCTTCCTCAACCTTGCCTAGCTGAACTTCTTGGTTTGTGGCCCTCTCCTCCAGCTTGACTACCTTTGCTTGGGCCCCTTCCAACTGTTCCTCCAGATCAATAACTTTATTATGGAGGGGAAGGATCTTGGCCTCAAGCTGGAGGGCCTCTTGCCCCTTGGCGCAGAGGAGCTTCTTGGCTTCTTTCTCTAATTGGCAGAGACTGCTCAGCTCCTGGTTCATAGTAGCCTCGTGCTTGGCAGCCATTTGAACTTGAAGAGCCAGCTCCTTCTTCTGCTTCAACTCCTTCCTTAGTTTGGCCACCTCTTCCCTTAGCTCCATTTCTACATCCCCCTGGGTCAGCAGAACGCTAGAGGCGGCAAGGAACTCACCAAGGCCATGACTCAGGCGGTCCTTTAGTGAACCCCTGTCCAAAGGCTCCATCACTTCTTTTGTAGGTAGATGTGCGAGGGTATGCTGGAGGAGGGTGGGAAGTTCAGGGGCAGGAGGTGCTTGATCACCCTTGGGAACGTTCTCCCCCCCGCCTTCAATCGCTAGGAGTGGCTCGGGAGGAGAGGAGGCGCTAGGGGGGTGCTCCCTGAAGGATGGAGGTTGCACCTCTGTGGTAGAAGAGGTCACCACAGCAACCTTCACCCTGTTTCTTTTGAAGACAAGGCCTGAGCAGGTGTCCTCATCTTCAAAGATCACCACCGCGGCTACCCTCTTTTGTTTGCTTTCGGAGGTAGGGCCTGGGGCAGCAGCGGCTGGAGAAGAAGGGCCAGCAGGACATGAGCCACTTGCTGTGCGACAACCTAGCAAAGCGGCCAGCCTTTTCTTCTTCTCAGCATCCAAGACCATATCTGCAACAAATAACAAGTATGAGGTAAGATGTGGCACACAAGTTACTAAATACAAATACAGGAAAATACAAGAAGAAGTTAGGCAAATACCAATGTACATGCTGAGAGTTTCAGCATCGTACTCGTGCCTAATCAGTTGGGCAGTATTAAACACCACTCCCCAGCTGGAAAGGAGTTGGCACAAGTCGCGATCAAAGGGTGTCAGCTCCTCGAGTCCCCAAGGTTTCTTGAATTTTAGCTTTTCCACCCAGTACAAGGGGAACCCATCGAGTAGTGTGGAGTCGTAAGAGCTGCAGCAGACCCTAAAGAACTTCCCTTTGAAGCCCTTGTAGGATGGCTGGAAAAGAGTTAATAGAACTCTCCCCGCCACCCCGTTGAGGCTTACCCAAAGCCTCTTCTCGGGGCTCTTCGCCTCAAAGAAATGGAGGAAGATGTCCACGGAGGGAGGGAACCCCAGGTTATTGCACAATATGAAGAAGGCCCTCAGGAAGGCCTAGTTGTTGGGGTGCAGCTGGGCAGGCGCCACATTGAGCTCTGTGAGGAGCGCCCTCTCGAAGCCCTAACCGTTGATCTAGCCACGTTTTCACAAATTAAAGGGGTTTGGTGAGATGTCTCTTCAGCGCACTGTTCATGTTCTTTCACTCAGTGCCACGTAGATCGCCCGAGCTGATGACTAAGTCTCTCCGCTGAACAAGTTAACAGCTTGAGACTGGGGGGCTTGTGTACCGACTAGCCCTTGGACACCGAGAACAGCTAGTAATGGTGAGCAACGCCAACTGGATCCCACAACATGGGCCAAGGCCATGTGGGTTGGGTCCCATAGGTAGTATGGACTAGTGGGCTGATTAGTCATCAGCGCGTCGATCACCAGAGTGGACTGATGTGTCCTCGTTACTCAGCAGGGTGATGAGTCCTCGGCAACAGAGTGGGACGATGTGACATCGGTCTTGGGTGTTTTGAACAACAGAACTAGAACATCTAAGGTGGGTCCTGAGAGAAGACCAGTTATCAGCAAAATGCCGAGAGGTAGGGATAGTCCTAAATCATGAAGCACCCATGCGTGTGGCAGGGAAAGCACAGTTAGGTGCAGAGTCTTAAAGGGTTGAGTGCCCATCAAGATTAGGGTTTCCAAGTGAAGCTACATGCATGGCACGTGAACAGTGAGGGCATTCCCAGGATAGGTGGCCTCAGAGATTAGGTGCACAAGGGGGGTGCCTAGGTGGTCATCCTGTTAGAATTTGCACTCTAGTTAAGGGAAGTCTTACGCGCTAGATTACCCTAAGCCTGGGTCATAGCAGCGCAAGGGTATTTGTGCTAAAACCCTAAATATGGGTAGCGGCGTAGAGGAAACCCTAGACTATATAAAGGGTAGTAAAACACTTCACAAAGGTATGCAGTTTCTAGACCTAAACTAAGATACTCAATACACTTGGTGTGCTTGCCCTAGTATTGACTTGAGCGTCGGAGTGCAAACGGCCTCTGGGGCACCCCTTTCTGTCTTTGCAGGTGCAGGTTGTTTCGAGACAGTGAAGCGTAACCTAAGGAAAGGGAAGGAGGCGTGTGATTGTTGTAGAGTCAACCGACAGGAGAGTCATCCAGCAAGAACAGCATACAATAGGGTAGTCCATAAAACTACCAATATTTCTCCATTTGAAGCAGTATATGGGTTTAATCCGCTCACACCTTTGGACTTGGTACCTCTTCCTAATCCACAAGAATTTATGCATAAGGAAGGAATAACAAAAGCAGAGTTTGTTAAGAAAATGCATGAGTGAATTAAAGCCCAAATACAAATGCAAACAGAGAAATATGTCAAACATGGCAATAAGGGGAAGAGAGAGATAGTTTTTGAGAAAGGTGACTGGGTTTGGCTACACCTTAGAAAGGATAGATTTCCAACTGAGAAAAAGTCCAAACTTAGTCCCCAGGGAGATGGACCCTTCCAAGTCCTCAAGCAAATTAATAACAATGCATACATACTTGATTTACCTGAGGAATACGGAGTTCATCATACTTTTAATGTTGTGGATTTGATTCCTTTTGCAGGTAACAATGATGAAGATGAAGTAGATGCACTGGATTTGAGGTCAAATCCTTTTCAAGAGGGAGGGGATGATGGAAGAGGCCCCAACATAAGCCCAAGCCCAAGCTCAAATACAAGTTCAAGTTCCAGCCCAAGCCCAATACATAGAAGATTCGGTGATGGCATTTTCATGTGTTCTTCTTGAATCAAAGTAGAAATAGATGGAGCGGAAGCAATGGGTGAGTGAAACAAGACCCTCCTAGGAGTTGTGTTGGTCTTGAAGGTGCATGGTGAGTATGGGTTGAGTGGTTCGGCCAGCTCAAGGGAGAAGGTGAAAGGATTGAAGTTTATAGCCTAGATTTCTAGGAGGAGTAAAGCTTGTGCACAAAAAATGGCAGCATAACATTACTCAAATAAACTTGTCAAATACAAAGAGATAGCCTTCCTATTTATAGGCTATTTGGGACTTGAGGTGCAAGCTACATTTTAATAAAAAGAAAACCAAAATTAATTCTAAAATCTAAGGTGCCATGACCGGCCATACCAACCCTAGCTTCTAGAATGTTTCCATCCAAAGTGCTTTCTACACTATCCTATCTACTAAGCACCCCCTCCCCCTTTGGGCCTTTATGAAACATGTACAAGGATCTCTCTCTTCCATCCGTGGCTTCTTCTATGTGTGCTTGGATATGTTTAGCCATGGATCTTGTGAGAGGTCCTAGACGGTCTAGCTTCATGGATAGCCTCCCTCCTTCACGTCCTAGATGCTCACTTCTTGGAGCTAGACGCTCCTCTTGGTCTAGATGGTCTTCTTGGTTTGGGCCTTGGCTTCCTTGGCTAGATGTGCTTGGCCCTCCTCCATCATCCCCTCCCCCTTGGAAAGGATTTGTCCTCAAATCCAGTTCGTCATCGTCATTGGTACCTACAAATGGAGAAAGATCAATTACATTAAATGTGTCATGTACTCCATATTCAAGAGGTAGGTCCAATTTATACGCATTGTTGTTGACTCGCTTAAGGACTTGGAAGGGTCCATCACCTCGGGGACTTAGTTTGGACTTCCTTTGATTTGGAAATCTATCTTTTCGAAGATGAAGCCAAACTAAGTCTCCTTCCTCAAAAATTATTTCTCTCTTCCCTTTGTTGTTGTGTTTTGTGTACTTCTCATTTTGTTGTTGTATTTGAATTTTAATCTTCTCATGCATTTTCTTGACAAAATCAGCCTTGATTACTCCTTCCTTATGCACAAAATCTTGTGGATTAGGAAGGGGAATTAAATCCATGGGCGTGAGAGGATTAAAACCATATACTACCTCAAAAGGAGAAGCATTAGTAGTCTTGTGAACTACTCTATTGTAAGCAAATTCAATGTGGGGAAGGTACTCATCCCAAGATTTGTGGCTGCCCTTCATGATAGCCCTAAGCATAGTTCCAAGAGATCTATTGACTACTTTTGTTTGCCCATCCGTTTGAGGATGACAAGAAGTTGAAAATTGTAGTCTTGTTCCAAGTTTACCCCAAAGAGTTTTCCAAAAGTGACTTATAAACTTGGGATCTCTATCGGACACTATACTTCTAGGGAGACCATGGAGTCTCACCACTTCTCTAAAGAAGAGTTTAGAAATATTTTGAGCATCATCTACTTTGTGGCATGGAATAAAGTGAGACATTTTGCTAAAACGGTCCACTACCACAAAGATAGAGTCATGACCTCTTGCAGTCCTAGGAAGTCCTAAAATGAAATCCATGCTAATGTCTTCCCAAGGAGCATTTGCAATCGGCAAAGGGGTGTAGAGTCCATGCGGCATTGTTCTAGACTTTGCTTTTAAACATGAGATACATCTAGAGCAATGGCGTTGGACATCTTTCCTCATGTGTGGCCAACAAAATTTTGCTTTTAAAAGATCTAGAGTCTTATCAACTCCAAAATGGCCCATGAGTCCCCCTTCATGTGATTCTTTGACAAGGAGTTTTCTATGTGTTCCTTGAGGAATGCAAAGTTTTCCTTCTTTAAAAAGATATCCCTCGGACACATAGTAACCTCCTTGCGCTCTATGTAGACATTGGGCATAGATGGATGAAAGTTCTTGATCTTCTTGGTAAAGCTCTCTTATGTGGTCAAATCCAAGAATTTGGGCACCCAATTTTGAAAAGAGTGTGTGGCGTCTTGAAAGAGCATCGGCCACTATATTGGTGCTTCCTTTCTTGTATTTGATTACGTAAGGAAATTGTTCAAGAAATTCCATCCATTTTGCATGTCTCTTATTGAGCTTGTGTTGGCCCTTTAAATATTTTAAAGACTCGTGATCACTATGGATAACAAATTCTTTGGACACAAGATAGTGTTCCCAAGTCTTTAGGGCTCTCACAAGAGCATAGAGCTCTTTGTCATAAGTGGGGTAGTTGAGGGTGGCACCATGGAGTTTTTCACTAAAATAAGCAATGGGGTGTCCACCTTGCAACAATACCGCACCTATGCCTACTCCCGATGCATCACACTCTATCTCAAAAGTTTTGGAAAAATTTGGGAGAGATAAGATGGGTGCATTGGTGAGTTGAGCTTTTAGCCTTTGAAAGGCTTGCTCATGCTTTTCATTCCAACAAAATGCAACATCTTTTTTAACAAGTTCATTCAAAGGCGAAGCTAGGCTAGAAAAATTAGGCACAAACCTTCTATAGAAGCTAGCTAACCCATGAAAACTTCTTACATCACTTACATTTTGTGGAGTTGGCCACTCTTGGATGGCTTTGATTTTCTCGGGATCTACATGCACCCCCTTTTTGTTTACTATAAAGCCTAAAAAGACTACACTATCTACACCAAAGGTACACTTATCCCTATTTGCAAAAAGACTATTTTTCCTAAGAACTAGAAAGACTTCCCTAAGGTGACTTAGATGGTCTTTTAGGGTTTTACTATAGACTAAGATATCATCAAAGTAAACTACTACAAATTTACCTATACAATCCCTCAAGATGTGATTCATAAGCCTCATGAATCTGCTTGGAGCGTTAGTGAGTCCAAAGGGCATCACCAACCACTCATATAATCCAAATTTGGTCTTAAAAGCGGTTTTCCACTCATCACCCTCCTTGATTCGAATTTGGTGATATCCACTTTTAAGGTCAATTTTGGAGAATAGAGTTGACCCATGCAATTCATCAAGCATATCATCAAGCCTTGGGATTGGATGCCTATACTTGATGGTGATGTTGTTGATTGCTCTACAATCACAACACATGCACCATTTTCCATCTTTTTTGGGCACCAACAAGACAGGTACAGCACAAGGGCTTAGACTCTTTTGAACCCAACCCTTCTCCAACAAGTCTTGAACTTGTGATTCTATCTCCTTTGTTTCCTCGGAGTTGGTTCTATAAGCAGGCCTATTGGGTAGGCTTGCCCCCGGAATGAAGTCAATTTGATGTTCTATCCCCCTAAGAGGAGGAAGCCCATTGGGTCCTTCTTGTGAGAATAGATCGTCAAATTCACTCAAAAGGTTTTCTATTTGAGGAGGTAAAACCATGAGTTCATTACTTGTGGCAGTGCATGTAAGTGCTCCTTTACAAAAGATAAGGCTTGGTTGTTCAACAAGAAGCAAGTTTTCTAAAACATTTTCAAAAGGCTTTTCTTGTAGACCAACCTTGTGGGAAGGAACACTCTTCTCCCACGCCTTCCTATCCCTAAGGATTTTCTCTTTTTCTAGCACTTTTTTTTTTTTTGTTTTCCTCATCCCTCTTTTGTTTCATTTGTATTTGGTCTTTCACCACTTGAGAATGTGGTAAAGGACTAAGTACAAACTTCTTATTTTTATGGGTGAAGGAAATCTCGTTAGTGAGACCATCATGCAAGGTTTTCTTGTCAAATTGCCATGGCCTCCCTAATAAGATATGGCAAGCTTCCATAGGCACTACATCACATAAAACTTTATCTTTGTAGTTTCCTATGGAAAACTTGATCTCCACTTGCTTATCTACATGTAGTTCCCCATTTTCATTAAGCCATTGAAGTTTGTAAGGTTTTGGGTGAGGAACCACTTGTAGCTTAAGCTTTTCAACCATCCTAGCACTACAACAATTACAACTAGATCCACTATCCACAATGAGGGAACATATATTTTCTAAAACATTGCATCTTGTATGAAATATGTTCTCCCTTTGTGTTTCAATGGATGTGCTAGGGTGATTGTTGAGGGTTCTCCTAATCATAAGCAATTCTCCCTCTAATGGAGCTACCCTCTCATCCTCTCCCCCTTCCTCTTTCTCACTAAGCTCATCCTCGCCACTAGTGTATTCGTCTACACCTTTAAGAAACAAAGTCCTTTGGTTTGGACATTGTGCTTGCACATGCCCCCTACCATAACACTTAAAACATTTAACATCTCTAGCTCGGATGGGTGGGGTTGAGGTTTCTTTGGTGAAGGGTTTGGTAGGTTCTTTTGGTTTTTCCTTAGATGTACTACCCTCCCTTTTAAACTCTCTCTTGGGATAAAAGTTAGAATAGGGGCTCACCTTTTGACTTGATGTTTTGCGCAAATTTTGTTGCTCAACTTTAATGCAAAGTTGAACCAAATCATTCAAGTCTTGATAAGGTAAGAGCTCTACTCTATCTCTTATCTCAAGTGATAGGCCACTAAGGAACCTAGATATGGTGGTTTCCTCTTCCTCTCTAATAGAGGCTCGCATCATATAGAGCTCCATCTTTTGCCTATACTCTTCTACACTCATATTCTTTTGTTGGAGTCTTTGGAGCTTGTCCATCAACTCCCTATGGTAGTAAGAAGGTATATGTCGACGTCTTAGGTCTCCCCTAAGGTCATTCCAATATTCTATGGGAGGTTCCCTATGAAGACGTCGGTCTCTTTCTAAAGAGGTCCACCAATACATGGCATTTCCTTGGAAACTAAGGGTGGCTAAGGGTACTTTTCGTTCCTCACTTACCCTATGGCAAGCAAAGAGTTGCTCTACCTTCATCTCCCAATCTAGATATATTTCTACATTTTCCTTTCCATGAAAATGAGGTAGGTCTACTCTAGTTTCCCTTGGCACCTCTTGTTCCCTTTGCCTAGTTCTTCTAGGGGGTGGTTGGTAGTAGTCATTAATTCTAAGGCTTCCCTCCCCTAGAGTTGCAATGCTTTGTGATGCATGAGTATTTCTTTTTTTTTATTTTTGAGATTTTTGGGATTTCTCTTCTTGAGCTCTAGCCAACTCATTAATCTTGTTTTCATTCTCCACTTGCCTAAAAGAGATTAATTGTACCGCTTGGGATACCTCTTTCAAAAGGGTTTTCAAAGATTTTACTTCACATTCTATAGACTTTGGAGAATTAGAAGAAGAAGACATGGCTATACCTTTGTGTATTTAGGCGTTTTTACTTTGAGAAAGATTAGGGAAGATAAAGAAGGTAGTTTTCCAGGTAAGGGAGGTGAGTCTCAAAGGACTACTTAAGTACCAAGCCTTTTCCTTGCCAAAAACTAGTCTCCAATGCCTTCACACAAAAATTTCTCTTAGTGAAACACTTAAAACACAAGAAGTTGAGAAATCAAAAAGCAATAAAACTATGTAAGCTAAAAAAAAAAAAAAAATATGCAACAAACTAGTCGGTTTTAGCACAAAATTAAACTAAACTAATCATGCAAAACGTTTCTACCAAAACAATAGAAAACAAGTTCAAACAAGCAACAAATTACTAAGTAAAAATTTACTATGCTATTCGGCCCTAGGTGAGGCTTCTTGGACACTTTGAGCCCTTGAAGACACACTCACCGTCTAAACGTAATTAAAGAGGTAATTAACAATAAACCAAGTTGCAAAGGAAAAGAAGACTCCCTTTGTTGATCCTCTTTTGGGTTAGTGCACTTCCTTGTTGTCTTGAATTTTTTATCTTCTAGGTGTTTGTATTGTTTGTTTCAAGCAACCTTGTTTCGGCTTTAGCTTTGTCTCCTCCTTAAAATGATGGCTTTAATTCTCCACTTTCCAGCACCTATTCACAAGAGCTAAACCTAAACCAAGTCAAGTTCCATGCACATATGCACCAAGGAGAATTAAATTCCAGCACCCAAAAGAGAGGTCAAGAAACAAAAGCAAGAAACAAATTTAATTGAATAAAAACAGTACCACCAAAAGGATTTATAATATGACAACTTAGAAAGAGAGTCAAGAAATTAAAGCAAACAATTAAAGGTACTCAATAAAAGTTGGCACACAAAAGGAATACCTAAAGAAAAGCACTAGATTAGATGACCAAATAAAAAAAAAAACAGCACCACTGAAAATTGTTGTGGGCCAGAAAACGTGTTTGTTCCCCGATTTATGCTGAGCTGTATTTTTAAAATTTGTCTCTGAAATTTATATGCAAGAAAAATTCAGGATCTTATCTAAACAATGGCTTTGGAATCGCCTAAAACGCATGCACCATTTTGTTTTAATAATTTTTGCAAATTTGGTGTGCAGTTAGGCCAGCTGGAGCGCTCAAGGTTTGCACTCTGATTTTGTAAGATTTATCATATCTTTTCTGTTGCCTTTTTTGATCTGATTCTTTTTTTGTCCTTTTTGTAACACTTCAAACTTGCATTTTCCAGAGAATCACAAATTTCCTATGAGTGGAAATAATTTTTGAAACAAAAAAAACAGCCAGACAGAGAGAGAAACAGGGGAAATCTGGAAAACTGGAAAAAAAACAGCAAGATACCAAAATTTAACACAAAGGAAATGTAAGAAGGAAATTGTGTAAGAACTAAGACACAATTATGAACTCAAACTAAAATTAAAAAGGCAGCAAAGGATCAAAAAATAACAGCAGATTAAGGCAACTTAAAGAGACCCAAAAACAAGAAACAATCAAGCCAAAAAAAATAGGACTACTAAGAATTGATGACAATTATGGATTCACATGACTTGACACAACATTTATAGATTCAGAAAATAAAGACTCAAAGCATAAAATGAAGCAATTATAAGAAAGCAATAAAGACTCAAATTCCTAAAAGAAAACAGCCACTCAATGTGTAAGGAATCCTATCACAATTGCACAAGAAAATGTTCAAGATCAATTGAACACATGTGCTTCGGTTGGATCTTCCATAAGCACACCAAGAAAAATTTAAAATGTAAAAAACAGCAAGACAATTATGGAATTGAAATGACAAGATGAAAATAAAGAAGAACTGAAAATTTAAAAAGACAAGCTACTCATCTTGAAGAACCAAAAGCTCATGATACCAAATGATGGCATTTTCATGTGTTCTTCTTGAATCAAAGTAGAAATAGATGGAGCGGAAGCAATGGGTGAGTGAAACAAGACACTCCTAGGAGTTGTGTTGGTCTTGAAGGTGCATGGTGAGTATGGGTTGAGTGGTTCGGCCAGCTCAAGGGAGAAGGTGAAAGGATTGAAGTTTATAGCCTAGATTTCTAGGAGGAGTAAAGCTTGTGCACAAAAAATGGCAGCATAACATTACTCAAATAAACTTGTCAAATACAAAGAGATAGCCTTCCTATTTATAGGCTATTTGGGACTTGAGGTGCAAGCTACATTTTAATAAAAAGAAAACCAAAATTAATTCTAAAATCTAAGGTGCCATGACCGGCCATACCAACCCTAGCTTCTAGAATGTTTCCATCCAAAGTGCTTTCTACACTATCCTATCTACTAAGCACCCCCTCCCCCTTTGGGCCTTTATGAAACATGTACAAGGATCTCTCTCTTCCATCCGTGGCTTCTTCTATGTGTGCTTGGATATGTTTAGCCATGGATCTTGTGAGAGGTCCTAGACGGTCTAGCTCCATGGATAGCCTCCCTCCTTCACGTCCTAGATGCTCACTTCTTGGAGCTAGACGCTCCTCTTGGTCTAGACGGTCTTCTTGGTTTGGGCCTTGGCTTCCTTGGCTAGATGTGCTTGGCCCTCCTCCATCATTCGGGCAACTACAAGAGCTATGGCTAGAAGAATTCAAGAGGATTGGGACACTACTACTAATGGCAGGGAAATGTTCCTCTATATGTTCAAAATGCCATAAGCTTAGTGTAGAGTAGAATTTATTTTCTGTTAAAATTAGAATAGGAATTTACTGTAAATTTTCTTAGAATTTAATTTTGGCACTTGTTCTCGCCGGTTGACTTAGCTGCCGTTGACTCTGAGACAAAGGGTGGCTCCTCCTATCTTCGCCGTGGTTCTCCAAGATGTGCCTCCGTTGAGACAGAGGGGGGCCCTACCTGTAACTGCACTCCGACGCTCAAGTCAATACAGGGAAAGAAACATTAAACAAGCAAAAAGTGCTTAAGCTTATAATGTGTGTGTAAGAACTATGTCTTGCGTAAAAGACAGCGTGCCTTTACCTTGGGGTTTACCCCCATTATATAATTGTTTCTAGGTTAACCTGCCACTGACATTCTCTTGCCAAAAACTTGCCTCTAGCAAATTTAGGGTTACCTTTTCGGGATACTATCGCACAGTCTTAGTGCAACTCTCGTGGCAACATTCTTTTCTTAGAGTGCAACTCTCGTGGCAACATTCTTTTCTTAGAGTGCAACTCTCGTGGCAACATTCCTTTTCTGGAGTGCGTATCTAACAGTATGGCCGCTAGGGTTACAACATGTGTACGAGCACCGCGAGACCAGAACAGCTAAGATTGGTTCCCAGAGGGGGCCAATGACCAGTTAAATACCCAGAGTTAGGGAGAGGCCTGGATCACGAAGTGCCTATGCGGGTAGCAGGGAGAGCACAGTTGGGTGTAGAGTCCTGAGGGGACGAGTACTCACCAGAACTAGGGTTTTCCCAGTGAAGCTACATGCATGGCACGTGAACAGTGAAGGCACTCCCAGAACAGGCGGCCCTAGAGACTAGGTGCACAAGGAGGCACCCAGGTGGTCACCCTGTTAAAGTTTGCACTCCAGAGAAGGAAACCTTATGTGCTAGATTACCCTAAGATTGGGTGATAGCGGCGCAAGGGTATTCCAGTAAACCCTAAATATGGCTAGCAGTGCAGTAAACCCTAATTAGAGCTAGCGGCGCAGTAAACCCTAGACTATATAAGGGACAGTAAAATACTTCACAAAGGTACGCAGTTTCTAGACCTAAACACAGAGAGAAACTCAATACACTTGGTGTTCCTTGCCCTACACTGACTTGAGCGTCGGAGTGCAAACGGCCTCTAGGGCGCCCCCTTTCCTCTTTTGCAGGTGCAGATTGCTTCGAAAGAACCAAGCACGTATCAACGTGAGGAAGGAGGCGTGTGAGTGTCGCGAGTCAACCGGCAGGTGGGTCAACCGGCAAGAACATTTGGCGCCCACCGTGGGGCCCGAAGTAAAACGAAGGTCCCATACACAAGAACGAGAGCAGAAATCGTAGAGAATGAGGAATACCAGACATGGATCTGTTCCGCCGAATGGAGCCGACGGCGTTACCATGCAACAAATCATGGAAACGATGCGCGCCCTCCAAGAGACGGTGGCAGAGTCCAGGGCGCATCAGGCGCGGATGCAGGAGGACCTGGCCGCCTCTCAGGCCAGGAATGAGGAGTTGCATAAGGCAAACGAGGAGCTGCGCTCGAGTCTGTGCCACATGCAGCAAGCTGGGGGTCGCGTGGGAGAGGATCAGGCTCCACTGACGCCCCCAAGGGCCTTCCCTATGCCTTTCTCCCCTGAGATCATGAACACAGTGGTGTCTCCCAACCTGGTGGGAGTGAAGGCGTCGTTCACGGGGAAGGAAGATCCAGAAGCGCATCTGATAGCCTTCCACACCCAGATGATGTTGTCTGGAGGCTCAGATGCTGTGTACTGCAAGGTGTTTATGAGTACGCTGAGTGGAGTAGCTATGGAGTGGTTCGTGAGCCTGCCAGAGGGCCACGTCACCTCCTTCCAGCAGTTTTCAAAGCTGTTCACAGAGCAGTACATCGTCAACAGAGGGCTACCGATGGTGTCCTATGACCTGTTCGACGTGCGCCAGTACCAGGGGGAGTCGCTGAAGGACTACCTCAACCGTTTTGGTGCGCAGGTAGTGAGGTTGCCCAGCAAGGACGAGGACATGCTGGTGCATGCATTCAAGAAAGGTGTGCTGCCTGGTCTTTTCAGTGAATCGCTCATCAGAGACCACCCTGCCACCTTCGCTGAGATTCGGCGACGCGCGGTGGCGCATATTGTAGCAGAGACGCAGGTCTCTGAGAAGAAAAGCAGTGCTACACCGCCAAAGCTGCGCGAAGGACAGGGGAAGCAGCAGCGACACGCATGGGTGCATGAGGCCAGAGAAGGGAAGAAAACGCAGGGCAGGTCTCGCCCCTACACACCCAGGAAGGATCAGGCCAGGGGGCGTGCAAGGGAGAACAATGCACCCCCCAGGTATGATTTCATGATAGAATTGGCGGAGCTGATTGCAATTCCCGCTGTAGCTGGAAGACTCCGAGTACCAGAGAAAACTGACAAGGTGCTTGAAAGTAGGAAGGATGACTGTGTGAATTCCATCAGGCTTATGGACACACACTCTACACCTGCCTGGCGCTGGGGCATCAACTTGCTGAGTTGGTGAAAACAGGTTTCCTAACCGATTACCTGAGGGAGCTGCAAGGTGATCGCGCTTCGAGGTCCCAGGCAGGTGACCAGCAGCATGAGATCCCTGTGCACGGGGAAATCAGGTGATGGAGGGAGCTACGCTAGGGGGGCTCCCAGGTAGCTTGGGGGGAAGCTGAAGCAGAGGGCATGATCGCTACTCATGAGGTCGATCATCGCCAATGAGAGGAGACCCAGCATATATACACCCAGTTAAGATGTAAAGTAGATGCGTTCTCGCGCTATACACTGTAAGCAGTTGAATACACCAGGGGGCACTCTTTTCCCTAAGGAGGGTTTTTAACGAGGCCACCCAATAAAAAAGACTTCAGTACATAAAGTGTGTGTTTTCCAGTTTAAAGTTCCCTTTGCCCCAAGCGCAAGTGCAGGTGATAGGTGGTCAGTACCAAGTGACCACCACCCACAGACCAGCGCCTGGACGAGCGCCTGGGAGTAGCGTGTGAGAAGTCATCGGTGGTTATTCATCGCCGCGTTCAGTCATCACCGCATTCAAGCACGATCAGACATCGCCGCACGAGAGCGATGATCAGTCATCGCTCCGTGCAAGCACGATCAAACATCGGCGCATGGTCATCGGGGTCTTGCCAACACGTGTTAAGCTGGGACCCAAGCTCCCAGCGAGAGCGTTACGCATGCACCTCGCATGATTTCAGAAGAAGAGCTCCTCGCTGGTGGGAACGTGCATGGAACCGTGCGATGAGGCTGTGCAGGCAGGATGCGCCTGGCGAGTGCGCTCAGACCAGCCACACCAGGTGCTCTCCTGGGAGCATGCACTCACTCAGAGAAAGTGCGATGAGACCACGCAGGCAGGGTGTGCCGGGTGAGTGCGCTAGGCAGCCGCACCTGGTGCTCCCCTGGGAGCATGCACCCACTCAAGGTTGAGGCGAGAGAAAAGTCCTCTTCCTCTGCTTCTTACAGCAAGGTTGAGGCGAGAGAAAAGTCCTCTTCCCTCGACTCTTACAGCGAGGCTGAGGCGAGATAGAACCTGTCACTTGGGGTTAGAGGTCTCGTGAGTGGAGAGGTAGGTTCGTAGAGAACACCTCCATTTCGAGTGAGAACTTCCAACGTGAACAGAAGGGTTCGCCCAGATAAATCCTCCTCGCCTGTGAACAATGTGAGGTCAGATAAATCCTCCTCGCCTATGAGCGATGTGAGGTCAGTTAAGTCCTCCCTCGCCTGTGAGCCATGCGAGGCAAGATTGAACCTGTCACTTGGGGGTTAGAGGTCTCGTAAGCGGGAAGGTAGGTTCGTCAAGAACACCTCCCCTTCGAGTGAGAACGCCCAACGTGAACAGCCAGGTTCACCAGTTAAGTCCTCCCTCGCCTGTGAGCGATGCGAGGCAAGATTGAACCTGTCACTTGGGGTTAGAGGTCTCGTAAGCGGGAAGGTAGGTTCGTCGAGAACACCTCCCCTTCGAGTGAGAACACCCAACGTGAACAGCAAGGTTCACCAGAGAAGAAAGTCCTCACCTCGACTTTGTACAGCGAGGCTGAGGCGAGATAAGAAAGTCCTCACCTCGACTTTTTACAGCGAGGCTGAGGCGAGAAAAGTCCTCACCTCGACTTCTTACAGTAAGGCTAAGGCGAGAGAAAAAGTCCTCACCCTCGACTTCTTACAGCGAGGCTGAGGCCAGAGAAAAAAGTCCTCACCTCGACTTTTTACAGCGAGGCTGAGGCGAGAGAAGAAAGTCCTCTCCCTCGACTTTGTACAGCGAGGCAGAGGCAAGAGAAAAAAGACCTCACCTCAACTTTGTACAGCGAGGCTGAGGCGAGAGGAGAAAGACCTCACCTCGACTTCTTACAGCGAGGCTGAGGCAAGAAAGGTCATCGAGAAGCACTTTTCTTCCCCAAAACACAAGCATCATCTTTGGCGTTCAGGCCCTTTATGTGCTTAGCGCTGGAGTAACAGAGAAGTAAAGCAAAGCCTGAAGCGCGATGACTGATCGGTGGTGCACCAACATGCTAGTCGGTGGTTGGTGGTAGAAGCAAGTTCTGCTGCGAGAAGCCAAAGCATTTAGGCCCTTCAAGTTAGTCGTCCAGCATGAAGTTATGCATAAAAGTTGTTAAAGACAATGCTGAGTCACATGCAGAGAGTTAAAAATGGAAAGGGACATGCAGCTGGAGCAAATATTTCATTCATATTGAAGTCAATGCAGTGAGCCTTTACAGCTAAAAGGTTTATACAAATTATGAAGCAGAAAAAGAAATTACACAGAAAAGAAGAAGTTGCAAAGGGAGAAGCTCAAGGAGGAGGAATGATCTTGCCATCGACCACATAGTCTCTTCACTGAGAACGAGTTCACAGCTCGAGACTGGGGGGCTTGTGATCCGGTCGGTCAGCGGTAGTCGATGACGTCAGCAGCAGATGACCACGTGGACCATTCACAGGGTGACACGTGGTAGAAGATAGCAGGTGAATTAGAGGGGAGATCACTCAGAACGGTGATCGGTGGTCAGTTGCTAAAGTGACCACCACCAGCAGATCAGTGCCTAGATGAGCGCCTGACAGCAGAGCACGATAAGTAATGAAGCACCGATCAGTCATCGGTGCAAGGTCATCGGGGAGAAGGGTGATTAACACCTCTTTGTCGAGAAAGAAGTCCTAAATTCGAGCAGAGAGCTCACCAATGAAGTCCTCAGAGGGTAAGAGATGTGGGCGATGACAAGGTGGTGAGATGTCCCTTCAGCGCGCTACTCATGTCCTTACGCGCAGAGCCACGTAGGTCGCCCGGGCCGATGACTTAGTCTCTTCGCTGAAACAAGGTAACAGCTCGAGACTAGGGGGGCTTGTGTACCGATCAGTCCTCGCCCATGACTTAGTCTCTTCGCTGAAACAAGTTAACAGCTTGAGACTGGGGGGCTTGTGTACTGACCAGTCCTCGGACGTCAGCTGGGTCCCACAGCATGGGCCAAAGCCACGTGGAATGGACCCTACAGGGGGTATTGAACAGAGAGGGGTGATTAGTCATCAGCCTACAGGAAAGGGTGATTAGTCATCAGCCTACAGAGAGGGGTGATTAGTCATCAGACTACAGAGACGGGTGAGTAGTCGTCAGATCACCAGGAAGGGCGGAGGTGTCATCGTCACTCAGCAGGTCGAGGAGTCCTCGGGGACAGAGTGTGGCGAGGTGACATCGGCCTTGGGTGATTTGAACAGCGTAAACAGAACAGCTAAGATTGGTTCCCAGAGGGGGCCAATGACCAGTTAAATACCCAGAGTTAGGGAGAGGCCTGGATCACGAAGTGCCTATGCGGGTAGCAGGGAGAGCACAGTTGGGTGTAGAGTCCTGAGGGGACGAGTACTCACCAGAACTAGGGTTTTCCCAGTGAAGCTACATGCATGGCACGTGAACAGTGAAGGCACTCCCAGAACAGGCGGCCCTAGAGACTAGGTGCACAAGGAGGCACCCAGGTGGTCACCCTGTTAAAGTTTGCACTCCAGAGAAGGAAACCTTATGTGCTAGATTACCCTAAGATTGGGTGATAGCGGCGCAAGGGTATTCCAGTAAACCCTAAATATGGCAAGCAGCACAGTAAACCCTAATTAGGGCTAGCGGCGCAGTAAACCCTAGACTATATAAGGGACAGTAAAATACTTCACAAAGGTACGCAGTTTCTAGACCTAAACACAGAGAGAAACTCAATACACTTGGTGTTCCTTGCCCTACACTGACTTGAGCGTCAGAGTGCAAACGGCCTCTAGGGCGCCCCCTTTCCTCTTTTGCAGTTGCAGATTGCTTCGAAAGAACCAAGCACGTATCAACGTGAGGAAGGAGGCGTGTGAGTGTCGCGAGTCAACCGGCAGGCGGGTCAACCGGCAAGAACAGGTATAATGAAACTACACAAGATAATTCGTATGGGAAAACAACTAACCAAATCATTCTAAAAAAAAAAAAACCTGATTTACAGATGTGGTTGTTTACCTTAACCGCATTTGTAAATCAAGGGAATGATTTACAGATGCGGTTGCTTACTACAACCACATCTGTAAATGTGATTTACAGAGGCGGTTGTTTACTACAACCGCATCTGTAAATCATTCCCTTGATTTACAAATGCGGTTAAGGTAAACAACCGCATCTGTAAATCATTGCCATTCATGAAACCTGGGCACACCTTTGGAGCATTTACAGATGCGGTTACGGGAAACAACCGCATTTGTAAATAGTATTTACAGATGCGGTTGTTTAACCGCATTTGTAAATCTCTGATTTACAAATGCGTGTTGATCAAATGCGATTGTTTAGCCGCATTTGTAAAATGAAAATAACCGCATTTGTTTTACGTTTCTGCACCAGTGTATGCCATGCAATGGTGGCATAAAACTCTTATGGACATTGGGCTAAACAAGAGGCCTCCCGTGGTCTCTTGGAATGATTTGAAAGAATGCATGCACGCTAGATTTGTGCCTCCATATTATAGGAAAAACCTTTTGTTGAAGCTCCAAAGGGTTCATCAAGGCACACTTAGTGTGGATGCTTATTATAAAGAACTTGAAACGCTTTTAACTCATATTAACATGCATGAAAGTGAAGAATCTAAGATGGCTCGTTTTATAAGTGGTTTAAGACAAGATTTTAATTCTAACAATTATACCTGCTATGGTTGTGGATAATAGGGTCATATAAAAGCTGATAGTCCAAACAAAGAGAGCAAAGAGAAGAAGTCAAACAAGAAGGAAAAGAAAGAGAAATCCAAGAAAGCCTACATTGCTTGGGATGAAAATGAAGTATTCTTATCAAGCTCTTCATCAAGTGAAGATGAAGAAGCCAATCTGTGTTTGATGGCAGATGGAGAAGATGAAGCAAGTAGTGTAAGTTCTAGTGCCTTTTTAAATGCTGAAAACTATAGTCAATTACTTCAAGTTTTTAAAGAAACTCATGAGGAAGCTAATCGATTGGCTCTCTTGAACAACCGGTTGAAAGGGTTGAACAACTAGCTTGAAAATAGAGTCAAGACACTGGAAGAAGAATTGGAAAATTCAAAACAAGATTTTGAAAATCTTGAACTGCTTTACAAAAATTCTTCTTGCTTGTGTGACTCAAAAGTTTGTGAAAATTGTGAAAACCTTGAAAAGAAGGTCCAATATCTTGTAAAAACTGTGGACAAACTTTCAAAAGGCAAATCCAACTTTGAAACTGTTTTAGCATCTCAAAATTGTGTTTTTGGAAAGTCTGGATCGGGATTTAATCCATAGAGCAAGAAAAGTGGGATTTCAAAACCTTTTTCTAAAGTGCCAGAAAAACAACCAATTGAAAGATCGAAACAACCAGCTTTCACATGCTTTTACTGCATGAAGAGAGGCCATTCTGTCAGATTCTGTAAAATTAGGAAATATTTTGTTCCTAAAGGTATTATGAGATGGATTCCCAAAGTTTCTGAGGTTCCTAGTGATAGATGTGATGCAAAAGGACCCACTTTTGTACGGGGACCAAATCTTGCTACTTGAATTTGTTATTGCAGGAATGCTAAGAAGGCAGGGACTCTAGAGTCATCAAATCAAGCTTCTGGAGGAAAAAGACTTTATCTGAAATTGAATTTAAGTTTTGTACCAGCTTAAGTCTTCTTGAAGGCCAAAAGAAGGATTCTTGATCAATGGATAATGACTCTTTGAAAGGGCTCTAAGATAAAGGGATAAGACTTTCTGTGTGTTTGTCTTTTAATTCTTAATTAGTGTTAATCTTTATTTATTTGTGTTTTATATGAAACAATTACATCTTGATTCTTATCTGCACGATATTTCAACATTTGAAAATCTTTAGGTACTGTCACGAAAAACAACTGATTGTTTTCTCGAAAGAACCGATTGTTTCTCCTCTAGCAGCACTGCATAAGATTGGCTTAATTTCTTTATGCATTCTATTTGTTGCAGATTCTGTTCTCGAGGAATGTGAGTCAAAAAGGAGCCTTTATGAGTCTGAATTGATTCAGAAGGGCATTACAATTGTGTCATAAAAGGAATATATTCCGAAATCTTGGAAATTCAAGTGCCTTTATGACTAGTCAAATCAACATGTGCTGACCATGTGCTTCTTGTTAAGGGCTGATGTGTCACTGTGCTATCTTGGACCAGTCTTCTCTGCTTGGAAATCGAAGCCCACTACAAGGAAAGGATTAAAGTAGAGTTCATTGCTGCTATAAAACCCTATGCAGTTGTTTTTCTCTACAAAAACAATCAATTGGCTCATCTCTTGTTGTATCTCTTACATATTCATCTCCTTCTCTCTGGTTCTGGTTTCTTCTCTTTGCCACCATAGATACCACACCTCCAACAT
Source organism: Phaseolus lunatus (assembly GCA_013389735.1). Taxonomy (NCBI): domain Eukaryota; kingdom Viridiplantae; phylum Streptophyta; class Magnoliopsida; order Fabales; family Fabaceae; genus Phaseolus; species Phaseolus lunatus. The sequence goes on along the minus strand of CM023861.1, from coordinate 18,837,956 downwards.
CAAAAAGAGTCAAACATAGGGTTGTGAGAAGAGGAGGACGTCTGGAAAATTGGTTTTTAGGAGAGTTTGAGCAAATTGAAAAATATTGTGATGAAACAAGCAGAAAAGTGATTAACAATCCAAAGGTTGTCTCCTTTAGTTGGCTGAAAAGCCAGAAGCTGGATGAAGTGAGAAGTCTTCTCAAGGATCAGTTGCTGAAAAGATTCCATGAAATGTCTGGAAAAATCTATCCGGATCTCATAAGAGTCTTCTACACCAATCTAAGGTTTATTGACAATAACCTTGTATCACATGTCAAAGGAGTTGATATGGTGATAAATGATGAAGTGTGGGTTGTTGTTACTGGGTTGAAATATGTTGGACTCAGAATCAACAAAGGAAACATCAGTGTGGTGGATGATTTCAATAAAATACAGTTTTACAGAAACTGTTTGAAGAATCCACAAGCAAGGGTGAAGAATTTTTTAGTGGGTGGATTAAAGCTTAATGAATAAATCTTGGCTCTCATTGTTACTTGGATTCTCACACCAAGTGGGAGCAACCATTATGTTCTTACTGAAAAAGACCTTGTATACATTTTCTGCATCACAAACAAAGTAAAGGTTGTACTGACCAGTCCTCAGACACTGAGAATAGGTAGTAAAGGGTGAACCACGTCAGCTGGATCCCACAGCATGGGCCAAAGCCAAGTGGAGTGGACCCCGCAGGCAGCTTGGAGTAGGGTGATCAGTCATCGGTGTGTCCCCTGAGAGAAGGGTGATTAGTCATCAGCGTGACGATCACCAGGAAGGGCTTATGTGTCCTCGTCACTCCGCAGGGTGATCAGTCCTCGGTAACAAAGTGTGACGAGGTGACATCGGTCTTGGGTGATTTGAACAGCGTAGACAGAACAGCTAAGATTGGTTCCCAGTGTGGGCCAATGACCAGTTAATATACCCAGAGGTAGGGAGAGGCCTGAATCACGAAGAGCCTATGCGGGTAGCAGGGAGAGCACAGTTAGGTGTAGAGTCCTGAGGGTCGAGTACTCATCAGAACTAGGGTTTCCCAGTAAAGGCTATATGCATGGCACGTGAACAGCAAGGGCACTCCCAGAACAGGTGGCCCCAGAGACTAGGTGCACAAGGAGGCATCCAGGTGGTCACCCTGTTAGAGTTTGCACTCCAGAGAAGGAAACCTTATGTGCTAGATTACCCTAAGATTGGGTGATAGCGGCGCAAGGGTATTCCAGTAAACCCTGAATATGGCTAGCAGCGCAGTAAACCCTAGACTATATAAGGGACAGTAAAATACTTCACAAAGGTACGCAGTTTCTAGACCTAAACACAGAGAGACTCAATACACTTGGTGTTACTTGCCCCTATTGACTTGAGCGTTGGAGTGCAAACGGCCTCTAGGGCGCCCTTTTCTCTTTTGCAGATGCAGATTGTTTCGAAAGAACCAAGCACGTATCAACGTGAGGAAGGAGGCGTGTGAGTGTCGTGGAATCAACTGACAGGCGAGTCAACCGGCAAGAACAAAGGTCAACTAGATTCATATCATAAAAGAGCACATGCAGAAATCTATGAGGTTGAGTGACTACCACTACCCCTATGCTATTCTTTTATCTAAATTCCTGGCATATTTTGAAGTAGATCTTGAGGAAGAAATTGCTAAATTGGTGAAATCATCACATGAAGTGAACAATGGTTCACTAAGCAAAATGGGTTTTACCACGATAGATGGAAGATGGGTAAGCAAAAGTGGAGATCAAGGTGGATCTTTAAGTGGTATGTGTAGTGGCCAGACCTTGGACGTCGGCATGGTAGGGCCCACAGAGGGGTCCATAGAATTACGCGTGTCAAGGCACGAAACCAGATTCACAGATATGCCATGCATGCAGGATGTGTACAAGACGTAAGGTTCTAACACAATAGAATTATCCTTCTTGATGGCACAATGGGAGGTTCAGGAATCAAAGCCTTTGCCTTTCTCCTTGTTGTTAACTGTAGGGTAGTCAAAGATTTGTAGAATGTGTGAGAAGGCATTAAGGGTTAGAAACGTATGTAAGGAACGTGAAGGTTTAAAGGCACGTGAGATATTAAGTTATTAGACAAGTTTAGGTTGGCGGCACTAGGACATGCACTGAAATCGTAACGGCCACACCTTAAGTTGTGCACTCCAGGAAAGGAATGTCGCCACGGGAGTTGCACTCTATGAAAGGAATGTTGCCACGCTAAGATTGTACGTTAGAATCCCAAAAGGGTAACCCTAAATTTGCTAGAGGCAACGCTTGGATAAGAGGATGTATGCAGCCAGTAACCTAAAACAACTATATAAAGGGGTAACGCCCAAGGTAAACACCAATTCACACACAGACACAGTCTTTTGCAAGCTTAGAGTTTCTTACACACTCTTAGCTTTAGATACTCTAGTTCTTTCATGTTTCTTGCCATGTACTAACTTGAGCGTCGGAGTGCAATTACTGGAAGGGCCCCCTCTGTCTCAACAAAGTCACTGGAAGTCACAGAACCACCGTCTGCCTCAAAGTCAACGACGACCGAGTCAACCGGCGAGAACATTTGGCGCCCACCATGGGACCCGATAAAACTAGGTCCCAACCACAATCATGATCAGTAAAATCAAGCGATATGAGGAATACAAGGGAAGGCGGTGCTGGAAGGGATGAGGATGATCAAGCCGCAACCATACAGGAACTCATAGGGACCATCCGCAACCTCCAGGAGGCGTTTGTGGCGTCTAATGCCAATCAAGACTAGTTTAGGACAAACCTAAATGCATTGTTTGCAGCTAATGAAGAATTACATAGGGCCAACGAGGAATTAAGAAGAGGGATAGGAGAATGCACGGCGGTGGAACCAGGGGTGCCACTGTAACATCCCGCCAAAATACTATACAAATGTATATAATGAAAATAAAGGTAACAAATAGATTGAAGTGAACAAAATATTATATATATGAAATGTAGTTTCTCCTCACAGGGAGTTTTAATACAACTTCGGTCAAATTTTCCAGAAACATAAACAGAATACAGTAAAAAAAACAAAGCAGGCGATCTCCTATCGGAAGAGACCGATCTCCTATCGGACGAGGCCGATCTCCTATCAGAGGACCCAAAACAGCCGATCGGCTACCAGAACAGAAATCAGGCGATCTCCTTTCCGGCGACCCCTCACTAAGGAGCTCTACTTCCTGGAAGATCATCTGCTCCCGTGTAAATTATACACGATCATCACAGTTTTAAGAAAAACAACCACAGAACCAAAATATGCAGGGTAAGCTAGATATTTTAAAGAGAGTTTAAATAAGAACATTAAAATAAAATCAAGGTAAACAATTTCAAGATATTCACGTAAAGCTATAGATTTTCTCAATACCCTTCACCTGATCACCCAGAAATCACACATTTCACAATATTCTCAAGAGTCATTCTATTTCACAAAACTGCATCAAGTGTCTATAAATTTCAAGTTCCTCATTTCACATGTCAGACCACCACTGACCCAGCACACAAGACACTTGACCTACTTCCGGAAGACTCGTGCATTGACTAGACTCAGAGATTCTGCACCTATCATACAAGCTGTTGTAATGTTTCCACAGCTATGCGCATCAACACATTCTCGATCTCAAGTTCACCATTCTCACAGTATGACAGGGTTAATCCATATGACAGGCCAAGCTCGTTCTGTTTCACACGACTCACCCATACATATGAACCTCCTTCGACTCTCAACGCCTGAATAATCTCATCTATATGAATCCATTATCTCAGGAGAGTCAGGATAATCCCATTATAGACATCACCGATCAATGCACATCCTACACGATCTTACACGGTATTTTCTTTCCTGAAAATACTATGCCTCGATCCACATTCACCACATCCAATACATCACATAACACTTAAAGGAATGATTTCAATCACAGCAAAACTCAATCCAAGGTTCTTATTTTCGAATATCTCATTTAAATCTCAACAGTTTCAAAGCAACACCAAAAACAGAGAGTTTCGCAAACAACGCCAAAACCGGCGACCTGGTTCAAAAACAGGGTATTTCGAAGTCTGTATTTAAAAACCGGCGACCACGTCGCCCAAACACATGGAACAGAGCATTCACGCAGATGCAAACGAAAACCAGCGACCACGTCGCCCTTACTTCAGAAACAGCTAATCTATGGCTTGTATTGAAAATGAAGTCTAGCTTCCCTTACCTGGACTTGCGCAAACCACCAGGAGCTCCGAAACCCAACGAAGCTTGAACAACGCCTTGTCTCTGTTTTTGCGTCTGGTTGAAGGACTTGCAGAGAACTGCCCAGGTGCTCTAATGGTGGCTGTCGCTCGTCGTACTCTCGTGTGAAGGTGCCAGAATCGCAACGCGAAGGAGGCAACTGGAGGAGAAGGGAGGTAACTCACTCTTTCTCTCTTTGAAGGCTGCAACGTTTTTTTCTCTCAGCAGTGGGTTTTCTGCATCTTAAACCAACTTATCCACCAAAAGCAGCTGCCACCACCCACTCTGCAGAGAAGTCTGAGAACCACTGCCCTGAACAGTACGACCACTGTTGTCTCTGGTGCATGCCAACCACTGCTCTGAACAGTACTGCCCCTGTTGTCGCTTGTGCATGCCAGCCACTGCTCTGAACAGTACGACCGCGAGTGTCTCCTGCGCATGCCAACATTCTGATGTCACCACTCAGAATCATCCTTTTTGTCTACGTGGCGCACGTGCAGGACGTTTCATGCTGAGAGTCTGGGTCCCACTATACTCTGTGTGAAACTCGACGTCGTGCAATAACATTCCACTGCTGACTCATCCTGGCGAACGACCGATGTCTCCTTCGCCCTGGAAGACGACCGATGTCTCCTTCGCCCTGGAAGACGACCAATGTCTCCTTCGCCCTAGAAGACGACCGATGTCTTCCTCTGGGAGACGACCGATGTCTTCCCTGGCGACGCCCTCATAACTCTCGCGCCCTGGCTACGTCCACATGCCTCGCGCCCTGGCAATGCCCGCATGCCTTTCGCGCCTTGGCCACGTCCACATGCCTCGCGCCCTGGCAATGCCCGCATGCCTCGCGCCCGCACGATGCCTGCATGCCTCGCGCGCCCGCGCGATGTCTGCATGCCTCGCGCGCCCGCGCGATGTCTGCATGCCTCGCGCCCTGGCGACGTCCACCTGGCGCTCATGTGTAGCAGGCGACCGGCGATCTCATAGCCTTCTAAACTTAACTTTTCCTCCCTTTTTGTTTTAAATAAAACATATATAGAATTCTTTTAAAATATAACCCTTTTTATTCCAATTCAATTTTACAGGTCCTTACATTCTCCCCAACAAGAAAAATTTTCGTCCTCGAAAATTGAATTATAAGGAACGAAGGTATGGATGGGCTTCTCTCGTGGTTTCTTTTATTTCCCATGCTGGATCACCCGATCTGCACGTCGTCCACTTTTAATACGTGACTAGGGTCTGTAAGATACTTCTTCAGCTGCGAAACGTGAAAGACATTGTGCAGATTCGCTAAATGGGGAGGTGGGGCGATCTCATAAGCCACTGGACTGATCCCCCTTAGGATCTGATATGGCCCAACAAACCTAGGGGACAGCTTCTTTGATCTGATCGCCCATCCTACACCCTTGGCTGGTGTCCTCCCCCATAAAGACATGATCCCCAGCAGCAGACTTCAAAGGTCTTCTCCTCTGATCTGCATAGGACATCTGTCGACCTTGAGAAACTTTCATTCTGCCTTGCATCAGTTTTACCTTCTCGGTTGTCTGTTGAACCAACGCTTACTACTCCAATACTTCATCAAATTCCATTCTCCTTCCCTGCATATGGAGTATGCTGTTCCATTGAGCGCCAACTCCAGTACTCACACTCTACTTCCAACCCTGAAGACTTGGTCGAGCAAGTCCAGAACTAATCCCTTAACAGAACCAGGACTAGTCCCTTGTAGAGAAAAAGTGAGCAAGATCCCTTCATCGGAAGGAAAAGGGCAGCTGACTACTGCTCATGCCCCCTAGCCAATTCAAACTAGGATCCGAAATATCCTTCTAGGAATCAACTTCCGCCTCTTGATCAAAACCATCCATCGACTTCCCACTGCTGATCTAATTCTCACGCTCCCTAAAGGAATACCTTTGGTTCACCACTATGCTACATAACTCTGCACCTTATAAAGACAAAGTTCTTGTTGCTGTTACTTTCCAAATCATCACTATGACTTCTTTTGCCAACTCGGCTTCCTGTTCCCATCATTTCCTCTTTGTTCAATGTATACATTGGATGCATTGATTTGGGTTCAGGTGCCTATCTGAAAAGGTAAACAAGAACGAACGCACCATATATCTCAACCACCACCATGTAAGTAGTGGAGCCGATTGGAAAATTTCCTCTGCATCCAGAATTTTCTTTCTTAAGGACAACTCTATTCCTCTTCTCCAAGATACAACAGACTATTGCCATCCACATTCCCTTCCACACCTGATTCTACTTGGATGACATACGTATAAGATAAAAGTTCTCAAGGTGGGACCTCAAATTCTTATGTCGAACAAATAGAACACTTATCCACTTGAAGCACATAAACCAGCCACGTTGCTTTAAAGTTAGAGTTAGTGGCCCACGCATCCTCCTGAAATCTCATACCCCCTCCGCCTCCAACTTTCCAAACAATGACTTTTTGGAACTAACCATCATCTTCACCCTCCTCGCACATCTTACGTACATCTCTCCACCACCACAATTGATATTTCGAATGAGTTCGGCTTCTCCCAAGTTCCGAGTCATATTTGGATACAAGGATATCTTTCCATTTCCCTTTCTCATCACTCCTCATCCACCATTTCCATACTCATCTTCCACATCACGATCCACAAAACAGCATCCATTCTGCGTGATGCTTCATCTCTTCTCCCAGTAACTTCTCTACTTGGTATTTTTCAGCAAATTTCTCTGTCTAATTGAACTTTAGACATAAATACAATATCTCCTCTTTCCTTTTAAGCTTGTGGTTAAGCTAGAGTCAACTCATGCTGTTTCATCGACATAAACATCTTCCAAGCTTCAAATAAAAGAAAATTCATCTTTCATTCTTGGAACTTAACCCCGGTACTTCCCATGGATACACATGCTTAAGTCTTTAAACCCTCAACATTCTGCTTATATACTCTCCATAACTTATATGTAGCTGAACTTAAACCTTGGTACACTAAATCTAAATTACACTTCCTTCTTTAATTCCATCAACTCAGCTGGAGCCATGGCCACCGGTCCAGCTCCAGGCACCAAAACAATGGAGAATTCCACTTCCCTCTTAGGGGGTAACCCAGGTATCTTGCTTACGTCCTCTTCATTCTTCACTTCCAACCGAGCTAGCATCACGAAGCACCTCGCCATCTGGCTCTTGGAGATCTGGAAACGCTAACTTCTGATTACCGCGGACTACGAGAACGTGATTGGCAGCTAGCCAATCCATTCCCAGGATAACATCCAGATCCTGAAGAGGTAGGCAGATCAAGTTTACTTTGAATCTGCGTCCCTCTACCATCACTGGACATTCAGGGCAAACTGTAGAGGTCAACACCTGTCCTGATACAGGTGTAGAGACCAACAGTTCAAACGGTACTTCCTTCACTAGAAGGCCCAACTCGGCTACACACAAGCTTGACACAAAGGAGTGTGTCGCTCCAGAATCAACCAAAATTCTAACGCATCTACCAGCTATAGAGCAACACTCTGTACTAAGTTACCTGACTGAGATGCCTCCACTCCAGACATGGCAAACACTCTCCCTGCTGCCTGAGGTCGACTGCCTCCATTCCACAACTGTTGGGATCCACTGGGTTGAGTCATCCTATTCTGGGTAGGACAATCTCTAGCAACGTGTCCCGTCCTTTGACAGGCAAAACATCTTCTCTCTGAATCTCTCTTGGGGCACACTTTGACTGTGTGTGGTCCACCACAGTGGAAACATTTAAGTTTCCAGGGTTGTTGCTGCTGAAACTGGGGCGGTGCTGCTTCTGCCCTATGCTGTGGGGGTCTCGAATAAGGCTTGCTTTGTGGGTGCTGCACCTTGGCCTTCCCACTGGAGGGACCCCCTGGGTGTGATCTGATTACTCTGGAACCACCCCTCTCCAGGGTCTCCACCCTCTTTGCCTTCTCCACTAAGGCATGGAACTCCCTGATCCACTGATCTGGTTGGTTCGGAGAAACGTTCCCACGGAACTGGGTTGGGTTGTGCCTCATGAACTCGGTCATCCCCATCTGCTCCCGAGGCTGATTGACATGGGAAGCTGTTGCAGCCGATCCAGCAGTTTCCAAATGATTCATTACAGCCTGATGAATCTGGGCCATTACCGTATTCGGCTGCTGGATGGCAGTTGCCATCATCTCCATGGCCCTGGCGATCTGACCCATCTCTGAAGAAGGTTGGGGAGGGGTAGAAGGTCTACGTGCCATCTCCTTCGTTTTCAGATTTTGAAACTATAAGATTCCTATATTTCCCTACAACTAAAAGAATGAGATCGATAAGAAATCAATTCATTCAAGGGGGTAACAGCTAGACCTTACAAAGGTCAGCATCTCAAAATCATTAAGAATTTGAGCTCATCAACAGAATCATAATGCTTATAACATCAAGCATAACACCAGCACAACTACTGGTATGCAGTCATCAATCCAATCAACCATTTTCAATCATTACAAAGACACTCAAGAAAATGAAATAGCTCACACCAGAATTCAATATATGCCAAACATCAAACCTTTGGAATTAAGATTGAGACCCATCTCGATCCAGTTATGAGTGTGCACCCTCACTACTTTATCAAGACCTTCTCATTCTTAATACTAAGATTTTTAATTAGAACATATATTCACCAAAGCACACACAAAATTTCAATACAAAAACGTTTGAAAACCTTTCACTATAGTTGTTATTTTAAACTCAAATAAATTTCATGAGCAGAAGAAACACAATGGATCCACAGCCCTCAGGTCATCCTAAGGACGAACTGCTCTGATATCATTAATGTAACATCCCGCCAAAATACTATACAAATGTATATAATGAAAATAAAGGTAACAAATAGATTGAAGTGAACAAAATATTATATATATGAAATGTAGTTTCTCCTCACAGGGAGTTTTAATACAACTTCGGTCAAATTTTCCAGAAACATAAACAGAATACAGTAAAAAAACAAAGCAGGCGATCTCCTATCGGAAGAGACCGATCTCCTATCGGACGAGGCCGATCTCCTATCAGAGGACCCAAAACAGCCGATCGGCTACCAGAACAGAAATCAGGCGATCTCCTTTCCGGCGACCCCTCACTAAGGAGCTCTACTTCCTGGAAGATCATCTGCTCCCGTGTAAATTATACACGATCATCACAGTTTTAAGAAAAACAACCACAGAACCAAAATACGCAGGGTAAGCTAGATATTTTAAAGAGAGTTTAAATAAGAACATTAAAATAAAATCAAGGTAAACAATTTCAAGATATTCACGTAAAGCTATAGATTTTCTCAATACCCTTCACCTGATCACCCAGAAATCACACATTTCACAATATTCTCAAGAGTCATTCTATTTCACAAAACTGCATCAAGTGTCTATAAATTTCAAGTTCCTCATTTCACATGTCAGACCACCACTGACCCAGCACACAAGACACTTGACCTACTTCCGGAAGACTCGTGCATTGACTAGACTCAGAGATTCTGCACCTGTCATACAAGCTGTTGTAATGTTTCCACAGCTATGCGCATCAACACATTCTCGATCTCAAGTTCACCATTCTCACAGTATGACAGGGTTAATCCATATGACAGGCCGAGCTCGTTCTGTTTCACACGACTCACCCATACATATGAACCTCCTTCGACTCTCAACGCCTGAATAATCTCATCTATATGAATCCATTATCTCAGGAGAGTCAGGATAATCCCATTATAGACATCACCGATCAATGCACATCCTACACGATCTTACACGGTATTTTCTTTCCTGAAAATACTATGCCTCGATCCACATTCACCACATCCAACACATCACATAACACTTAAAGGAATGATTTCAATCACAGCAAAACTCAATCCAAGGTTCTTATTTTCGAATATCTCATTTAAATCTCAACAGTTTCAAAGCAACACCAAAAACAGAGAGTTTCGCAAACAACGCCAAAACCGGCGACCTGGTTCAAAAACAGGGTATTTCGAAGTCTGTATTTAAAAACCGGCGACCACGTCGCCCAAACACATGGAACAGAGCATTCACGCAGATGCAAACGAAAACCGGCGACCACGTCGCCCTTACTTCAGAAACAGCTAATCTATGGCTTGTATTGAAAATGAAGTCTAGCTTCCCTTACCTGGACTTGCGCAAACCACCAGGAGCTCCGAAACCCAACGAAGCTTGAACAACGCCTTGTCTCTGTTTTTGCGTCTGGTTGAAGGACTTGCAGAGAACTGCCCAGGTTCTCTAATGGTGGCTGTCGCTCGTCGTACTCTCGTGTGAAGGTGCCAGAATCGCAACGCGAAGGAGGCAACTGGAGGAGAAGGGAGGTAACTCACTCTTTCTCTCTTTGAAGGCTGCAACGTTTTTTTCTCTCAGCAATGGGTTTTCTGCATCTTAAACCAACTTATCCACCAAAAGCAGCTGCCACCACCCACTCTGCAGAGAAGTCTGAGAACCACTGCCCTGAACAGTACGACCACTGTTGTCTCTGGTGCATGCCAACCACTGCTCTGAACAGTACTGCCCCTGTTGTCGCTTGTGCATGCCAGCCACTGCTCTGAACAGTACGACCGCGAGTGTCTCCTGCGCATGCCAACATTCTGATGTCACCATTCAGAATCATCCTTTTTGTCTACGTGGCGCGCGTGCAGGACGTTTCATGCTGAGAGTCTGGGTCCCACTATACTCTGTGTGAAACTCGACGTCGTGCAATAACATTCCACTGCTGACTCATCCTGGCGAACGACCGATGTCTCCTTCGCCCTGGAAGACGACCGATGTCTCCTTCGCCCTGGAAGACGACCGATGTCTCCTTCGCCCTGGAAGACGACCAATGTCTCCTTCGCCCTAGAAGACGACCGATGTCTTCCTCTGGGAGACGACCGATGTCTTCCCTGGCGACGCCCTCATAACACTCGCGCCCTGGCTACGTCCACATGCCTCGCGCCCTGGCAATGCCCGCATGCCTTTCGCGCCTTGGCCACGTCCACATGCCTCGCGCCCTGGCAATGCCCGCATGCCTCGCGCCCGCACGATGCCTGCATGCCTCGCGCGGGCGCGCGATGTCTGCATGCCTCGCGCGCCCGCGCGATGTCTGCATGCCTCGCGCGCCCGCGCGATGTCTACACACCTTGCGCGCCCGCGCGATGTCTGCATGCCTCGCGCGCCCGCGCGATGTCTGCATGCCTCGCGCCCTGGCGACGTCCACCTGGCGCTCATGTGTAGCAGGCGACCGGCGATCTCATAGCCTTCTAAACTTAACTTTTCCTCCCTTTTTGTTTTAAATAAAACATATATAGAATTCTTTTAAAATATAACCCTTTTTATTCCAATTCAATTTTACAGGTCCTTACAGCCACCCCCAGCCAGGGTTTGACCCATTCCTTTCTCCCAAGAGATCATGGAGACAGTCATACCAGCATCCTTCGTGATTCCAAAGATCACCTTCACAGGGGTCGAGGACCCAGAGGCCCACGTAATGGCCTTCCACCCTCAGATAATGATCTCAAGAGGTATAGACGCTATGCACTGCAAGTTGTTTATGGGTGCATTTGTAGGAACAATGTTGAACTCTTTTGTCGAGCTCTCAGATAGACTCATCACGTCCTTTGACCAGTTCACAGAGTTGTTCAAAAAGCAGTTCATTGTCAATCGTGCACGTCCTCCTTTTGCGTTCGATCCTTTCGAAGTGAAACAGTTCCAAGAAAAGCCACTGAAAGACTTCCTAAACCGGTTTGGAGTGTTGGTGATAAGATTGCAGACCAAAGATGAGGCCATGATCGTGCATGCGTTTGAAAGGGGAATCCTACCAAGACCCTTTAGCGACGCTCTGATAAGGTGTCCACCAAGGACATTCAACGAGATCTAATGCCGAGCTGTAGCACACATAACTGTAGAGGAGCGCGTGGCAGAGAAGCGCGTGAGGGTAGAACCGCCCAAACCTCGTGCATCAGGTCGCACTCAACCCTTAAGGGTGCACGAGTCCACCATGGAGACGAATGCCAAATCAACACCGTACGAGCCAAAAAGGCCTAAGCTCACAAGGCATAGTTTGAGAGTAAAGCTTTAGGAGCTAATAGCCATCCCCGAGGTCGCGAGCAGATTGAAGTTTCCCCCAAAGTCTAACAAGAAGCTAGGACCACATAAGAACAAGTGGTGTGACTTCCACCAGGCACATGGTCACACCCTGAGAAAGTACCTCGCTTTGGGGTACCAGATAGACGACCTGGTAAGAAGTGGGTTTCTAATAGCTTATTTGTAGGAACCTCAGGGAAACTTGACGTTGACATCCCCAACAGGAGACCAGGGGCATGAGGTACCCATCCACGGAGAAATCAAAACCATTTCCGAGGGTTTCTCAGGAGGAGGGTGCATCGCTTCCCAACGAAAGAAGTACACTAGGGAAGTAATGGCCGTCGAGAAGGTAGAGCTCGACCTGTTTCCAGAGCCCGACCTTACCTTTACAAAGGCAAATCGAGCAGACGTGGTCCCACATGACAATTACCCAATAGTAATTTCAGTCGTGAGTGTGGGAAGGAAGGTGCACCGTGTCCTTGTCGACCAGGAAAGCTCGACAGAGGTGATGTTTTGGCCGACCTTCAACAAATTGCAGCTATCCCCCGACTAGTTGAGACCCTATGACGGATGCTTGTATGGGTTTGAAGGAGATCAGGTGGAACGAGAGGTCTGGGGTAAGCAGTTCGAGCTTGGTAAGTCTTTGAGTCAGGAAGCGCAGGACCAGGTCACTGAAGTTTTGGTCCAACATCTGGATGCCCTTTGCGTGGACTGGCTCAGACATGCCAAGGATAGACCCTGATTTCTTGTGCCACCATCTCACCATGAACCCCTAGGTCCGACCTGTTCGTAAGAGGCGGAGGAAATTTAATGAAGAAAGGCGGCAGGTCATCAGGCAAGAAACTTAGAACCTACTGGAGGCCGGTCACATAAGGGAAATCCAGTACCCTGAGTGGCTAGCCAACGTGCTGTTGGTAAAGAAAGCTAATGGTAAGTGGAGAATGTGCGTCAACTTCACTGACTTGAATAAGGCCTGCCCCTAGGACTCATACCCGCTGCCCAGCATTGACGCCTTGGTAGACAGCGCCTCAGAATGCAAACTCCTCAGCTTTTTGGATGCATTTTCTGGGTATAACCAGATACGAATGCACCCAGAGACAAATTCAAGACAGCATTCAAGATAGAGCTCTCCAATTACTACTGCAAGGTGATGCCCTTTGGGTTGAAGAATGCAGGAGCGACGTATCAGAGGCTGGTGGACCGAATACTCACCCCTATGATAGGGCGAAAAGTGCAGGCGTATGTAGATGACATGGTCGTCATCTCCCAGGAGAAAGACCAGCATGTGGCTGACCTAGAGGAACTCTTCAGCACCATAGCCACGTATAATTTGAAGTTGAATCCTAAAAAATGTGTGTTTGGGGTAGAAGTAGGGAAATTCTTGGGGTTCTTGCTGACTGAACGTGGAATAGAAGCAAACCCCAAGAAGTGCGCGGCCATGATGACGATGAGGAGCCCGACTTTTAGTGAAATAGGTGCAATAGTTGATAGGTCGGTTGGCTGCTTTGTCACGTTTTGTCTCAACAGGAGGTGACAAAGGGTATCCTTACTTTTAGTGCTTGAAAAGAAATAACAGGTACGCGTGGACTGCTAAGTGTGAGGAGTCCTTCCTCAAGTCAAGTTGAAGGAGTATCTGGCTAGTCCTCCAGTGTTGTGCAAACCACGGCCAGGTACTCCACTTCGTTTATACTTTGCCATCACAGAAAGGGCGATCAGCTCGGTCCTCGTCTAGGAACAAAACCAAGTGCAGAAAGCAATCTATTTTGTCAGGAAGGTCTTGTAGGGGCCTGAGGTACATTACCAGGCCATCGAGAAGGCGGCGTTAGCCATGGTGTTCTCAGCAAGAAGGCTCCGTCACTATTTCCACAGCTTCCCAATCATTGTAATGATAGACCTCCCCATTCGAAAGATCCTGCAGAAACCAGATGTTGTAGGGAGAATGGTTTGCTGGGCAGTAGAGCTATCTGAGTTTGACATGCAGTATGAACCACAAGGACCCATCAAGGGTCAGGTTTATCAGATTTTGTGGTAGAGCTCTCCGTAGAGGCCACCCAGCAGGGAGAGGCAAGCTTTAGGTAGGTCCTTTCAGTAGATGGATCGTCAAACCAGCAGGGTAGTGGCACTGGAGTGATCTTGGAAGGACCAGGAGGGGTCCTTATAGAGTAGGCCTTACGTTTTGCCTTCAAAACCAGTAACAACCAAGCAGAGTACTAGGCTTTGATCGCAGGGATGCTGTTAGCGAAGGAGATGGGTGCAGTGTAACATCCGGCCAAAATAAACCATACATACATGTATAATGAAAATAAAGGTAAACAAACAATATTGAAGAGTACATGATAATATATATATATATATAAGTAATGAAGTTGCCCCTCTTCGGGAGTTTAATACATAACCAGTCAAATGTTTTCAAAATTTAAACGAAATTCAATCAAATACAACAAGACCGGCGGTCTCCATGCATGAACCGGCGATCTGGTAACAGAAGGCCCCTAAAACAGGCGATCTGCTAGCAGGACATAAAACCGGCGATCACCACCAAGAGATAGAAAACCGGCGATCTCTTCCTCGGCGACCACTCACTAAGGAGCTCTACATCCTGGAAGATCATCTGCTCCCGTGTAAGTTATACACGATCATCACAGTTTTAAGAAAGCATCCACAGAACCAAAACACGCAGGGTAAGCTAGATATTTTAAAGAGAGTTTAAATAAAACATTAAATCAAGGTAAACAGTTTTCAAGATATTCACGTAAAGCTATAGAGTTGCTCATTCCCTTCACCTGATCGCCCAGAAATCACACATTTCACAATATTTTCAAGAGTCGTTCTATTTCACAAACTGCATCAAGTGTCTATCAATATCAAGTTCCTCATTCCACACGTCAGACTACCACTGACTCAGCACACGAGACACTTGACACTACTTTCGGAAGACTCGTGCATTGACTAGACTCATAGATCTGCACCTGTCATACTGCCCACTGTGAAATCACACACATTCACAGGGTCGCCGTGAAATCACACACATTCACAAGCGTATAATGAATCTCAATATCATCACCATCCTAGCATGACAGGGTTAATCCACACAACAGGCCGAGCTCGTTCTCTTTCAAACAACTCACCCATACGTATGAACCTCCTTCGACTCTCAACGCCCGAACAACTTCATCTATATGATTCCATTATATCAGGAGAGTCAGGATATCATGACGAATCACCGGTCAATGCACATCCTACACGATCTTACACGGTATTTTCTTTCCTGAAAATACTATGCCTTGATCCACATTCACAACATTCAACACATCATACCACACTTAAAGGAATAATTTCAATCACAGCAAAACTCACTACAAGGTTCTTATTTTCGAATATCTCATTTAAATCTCAAACAGTTTCAAAGCAACACCAGAAACAGGGGAGTTCGTAAAACAGCGCCAAAACCGGCGATCTTGTCCAAAACAGGGGATTTCGAAATCTGTATTTAAAACCGGCGACTACGTCGCCCAAACACATAGAACAGAGTATTCACGAAGATGAAAAAGAAACCGGCGACCACGTCGCTCTCACTTCAGAAACAGCTAATCTATGGCTTGTATTGAAAATGAAGGCTAGCTTCCCTTACCTGGACTTGCGCAAAACACCAAGAACTCCAAAACCCAACGAAGCTAAAAAGATGCTTTCACTCTATTTCTGCGTCTGGTTTGTAGGACTTGCAGAGAACTTCCCAGGTGCTCTAATGGTGGTCGTCTCTCGTCGTACTCTTGTGTGAAGATGCCTGAACCGTAGCGCGAAGGAGAGAAATGGAGGAGAAAGGAGGTAGCTCACTCTTTTGCTCTTGAACAACTGCAACGTTCCTTTCTCTCAGAAGTGGGTTTTTGCATCTTAAACTAACTTGTCCACAAAAGCCGCTGCCACCACCCACTCTGCAGGGAAGTTTTACGTGTACGCTGCACTGAACAGTACGACTAAGCGTGCCTCTGTGCAGGCTAACACTCTGAGGTCACTATTCTGAACCACCCTTTTTTTGTATACGTGGCGCGCGTGCAGGACGTTTCATGCTGGGAGTCTGGGTCCCACTTTCTCTGTGTGAAGCTCGACATCGCGCGATAACCTTCCACCGATGACCGCTCGCGCGAAGGCTATCCACCGATGTCCTCTCGCGCGAAGGCTATCCACCGATGACCTCTCGCGCGAAGACTATCCACCGATGACATCTCGCGCGAAGACTATCCACCGATGACATCTCGCGCGAAGACTATCCACTGATGACCTCTCGCGCGAAGACTCTCCACCGATGACCTCTCGCGCGAAGACTCTCCACCGATGACCTCTCGCGCGAAGACTATCCACCGATGATCTCTCGCGTGAAGACTAACCACCGATGATCTCTCGCGCGAAGACTAACCCCGCATGCCTCGTGCCCTGGTGATGCCCGCATGCCCCTCGCGCCCTGGCGATGGCCGTATGCCTCTCACCTGGCGATGCCCGACGACACATCGCCACGCCTTCCTGAAGGTTCTTCATTCCACTATGTTACGTCCAAGGTATCATCTCCACATGACTCGGTGACGTCGGTAGCTTCACATTTCCAAGAGTAGATCAGCACCACTCCTCGTGCTCCCATGCATGCAACACTAAGGGTGATCTCTTTTGCTCAAGCGTAGAGCTTCGCATGCACAGCGTATCTAAGGCTTAACCCACACCTTGATACGCGTGGTTGTTGGAACCCACTCTGGTTGATCTAGTATCTTGACCACATACTACATGCATTTCCGCCGATCACGTACACTCTAGGCGATTGGCGCTCATGTCTCCTCTAGGCGATAGGCGATTATGTGCCAGAGGAGTCGGAGATCGCCTCCGTCTTCACTAACGGCGATCTTGTAGAAGACTTCTTAGTTACACTTTTCCTCCTTTACTCTTCTTGGTCCACATGTCATCCGACCGACCTCTACTAGCTTACCCCAGATCATGGGCGACGTCCGATGTCTGCTACTACGAAACTTCAATTACCAACTCTTTGTATTTTAAATAATAACATTTTTCTGAAATTATTTAAATATAACACTTTTATTCCTATTAAAGTTTCTAGGTCCTTACATGCAGAGTGTTTAGTGGCCAAGAGTGATTCGCTGTTGATCACAGGGCAAGTAACAGGTCAGTACTAGGCCAAGGACCCGCAGATGGCCGCTTACCTCGAGTACGTAGAGCTCTTAAAGAGGACTTTTGTTGAGTTCGAGTTGCTGCATGTCTGATATGAGTCTCTTATGAACCTTTCTTGGTTTGGGTTGAGTTGATATAGGTTTCATTGTATTCATGACACTTTCAAGAATTAGGATCAAAATTCTAAAGAACAATTAATAGAGTTACTACTCAAGAAAACAAAGGTTCATACTAAAAACACATGAATAGGTAACTTGTAGTGTAAGATAACAATGAAATATGAATGGGTAATTCAAGAACAGTACCAAAACTTCAAAGGAAACACAAGAACAACATAAGAAAACCAAGAACAAGTGAAAATACCGATTGAAATTCAATAGGAATTAGAAAATCACAAAGAAACTCATCAAAGAACAAAACCCATGGATGGAAAACAAGAACAACACATGTATATGGAAACCCATGGTTTGGACGAAACTAAAACAGCAAGAAAACAAGGAAATAAACCAAACAAAGTGCAGAACAATGGCAGCAAATGAAAGGAAATAACTCATGGCAAAGATTGAACGGATTGAAAATGGAAAAAACTACAAGAAAACACAAATGGGTATTTTCGGAAGATGAATAGAAATGACTTATGTGGTTGTAGTCTTTTAGAGATGTGATTCACGCCACTTGGAGGATGGTTCTTCCAAGATGAGTGGGAGGTGCCGCCACTTGAGAGTTTCCAAAGCTCACAAGATAAGGCATGGAGGAGAAGAAGAGACAAGCCTCACAAACTCACTCTTTCTCAATTTCAAGATAGTTTCTTTACTTCTAACTTTCAACTTTTATTATTTATGAACCAAGGTCTCCTATTTATAATGAGGAAGACTAGATTTGGGTTTACAAAGGAGGGAGTTGGAAGATACACTTCCTTGCTCCTTCTTAGTCATTCTAGCGCCTAAAGAGAAAGGGAGTGTGAAAAGGCACTCTTCTAGCCCTTCGTACTAAAACTACCACCTATATTGATGGAAGAGGGCCAAGCACAATCGCACGAGAGCCAAGACAAGGGCATCCAAAGCCACACCAAGAGCGTCTAGGGCAAGAAGAGGAGCGTCTAAGGCCATGGGAGGAGCGTCTAGGACCATTTACTAGGTCCATGGCCAAGAGACTACATGAAGACATTGACCTAGCTACGGATGGGAGAGAAAGATATTTGTACATGTTACATGAAGGCCCATCAAGAGTAGTTTAGTTTTAGTTATGGTGTAAATAGCACAAACTTGATTCCATGAAGGTGTAACCTAGTGTAGTGGCCAGACCTCGATCGTCAAGAACAAATAGTAAAGGGTGAACCACGTCAACTGGGTCGCACAGCATGGACCAAAGCCACGTGGAGTGGACCTCGCAGGCAGCTTGGATTAGTGGGTGATCGTTCATCAGTATTACCCTCAGAGAGAGGTGATCAGTCATCGTGTATTCCCTCGGAGAAGGGTGATCGGTGTGCCTCCTCGGAAAGGGGTGATCAGTCACCAATGTGTCCCCTCAGAGAGGGGTGATCAGTCATCGGTGTGTTCCCTCGGAGAAGGGTGATCGGTGTGCCTCCTCAGAGAGGGGTGATCAGTCATCGGTGTGTTCCCTCGGAGAAGGGTGATCGGTGTGTACTGACCAAGTAGTCAGGTGTGATGACGTAATTGTGAGGTAATCCTGTGGGCATGCTTGAGGAGGGCACGTGGATCAAGAAGAGTAAGAGAAAGGAAAGTGTAGCTTAGAAGTCGATGAGGCGGTCTCCGATTTCTCTCGTATGTAATCAGTAATCGCCTAGATTGCACATGATCGCCGTGTGTGAAGATTAGGAGATCAGGTGGTCAACAAGTCGCCGAAAGGAGCACATCGCCAAGTATTTGAGAAGACTTGGTAAGCACTTATTATATGGTCTAAATACAGAAGATAAGTGGCATGTCTGCCACCAAAGTAGAGAAGATAAGTGGCATATCTGCCACCATGTGTAGTATGAGCCGTGATACCCGTGTTAACCAGCTCACCTTGTTAAGGTTGTGCCCAGAGTAGCCTGTGCACTAAGCTACTCCCTGTGTGGATAACTTAGTCGCAGGAGCAAAGTGAAAGTAACGTTTCAGCTGCAAGTACTCCAGATGGTGACACGTGTATGACCAGATGTTATCCACGTGTCAAGAGGAATAACCGTTAGGAGAGAGAAAGACTCAAGTATATATATAGAATTCTTAACGGAATTCGGGGGAGGTTTTTCTTTTCATTGGTGGTGATTCACTTGCACACGGTTCTGAGTTTTCTCTGAAATTATTTGTTGATTCGATCACTGACTTGAGCGTCGGAGCGCAACCGGCCACAGAGGCGCCATACTGTTTTTTCAAGTCTCTTTGAGGATTATCAGGTGAAGGTCACCGGCGTGAAGCTGGAGAGGATGAGGTTTGAAAAGGGGAAGTTCTAACGCTTTGGTCAAGAGGCAGGATCATCAGGCGCCCACCGTGGGGCCGTGTAAACTGTGATTCCCATCCACGGTTGAGTTTGTGAGGTTTTCGGTAGTTTTTGTTCGATTGCTTGCTGCCGCAATCATTTTTTGGAGGTTTTGACCATTTGAATTGAAGTTCAATCGGTGAACAGTGGTTTTCTGGAGGTTTTGACCGTTTGAATTGAAGTTCAATCGGTGAAGAGTGGTTTTCTAGAAGTTTTGACCGTTTGAATCGAAGTTCAATCGGTGAAGAGTGGTTTTCTGGAGGTTTCTACCGATTGATTCCTGGATCAATCGTTGTGCGAAGGAAGTTGAAACGTTTCTTGAGCGTTGTTGCGAGATAACTTTTGCGTGTTGAAAGGTAACTGTGTGAAATTAGTAGAAGTTTCATGAGAAAAATGAGGACAACCAGATCTAGTTCAGTTGCACCACAATCTGGAGAGAATAACGTGACGATGACGCAAATGCTAGAGATGATGCATGCTTTGCAAGAAAATGTGGCAGCATTGCGCGTCGAGCAGACGAAGATGCACGACGACCTAGTCGCTTCTCAGGCCAGGAACGAAGAGTTGAGTAAGGTTAATGAAGAGTTAGGTAAGGTTCTTCACGAGCAGAGGGAGAGTGCTGCGACCAATGGAGGTGCGCCACCATCTCCGCCACGAGTTTTTCCAATGCCATTTTCGCAGGCGATCATGGACGCTGCGATTCCTACAAACATCACGGCGGTGAAGGCCTCCTTCACTGGAGTGGAAGATCCAGAGGCTCACCTTACCGCGTTCCATACGCAGATGATGCTGTCGGGAGGATCGGATGCGGTCTATTGCAAGATGTTCATGAGCACTCTCCACAGCACAGCGTTGGATTGGTTTGTAAGCCTACCTACTGGACACATTTCCAGTTTCCAGTAATTCTCCAAGCTTTTCGTCGATGAGTACATTGTGAATAAGGCGCCGCCTATGGTGTCGTACGATCTATTCGACGTAAGGCAATTCCAGGGGGAATCTTTGAAGGACTATCTGAATAGGTTTGGAGCTCAGATAGTCCGACTACCAGGTAAAGATGAGGAGATGTTCGTGCACGCCTTTAAGAAGGGCGTGCTACCTGGACCCTTCAGCGAATCGTTAATCAGGAGCCACCCTGCAACGTTTGCAGAGATTCGGCGATGTGCTGTGGCTCACATCGCCACTGAGAATGAAGTGATAGAGAAGAGAGGGAATATGGCTCCTGCGAAACCCCTTTTTAGTTTAGTGCATGGCTGTGACGCGATGATTCCAGTTGAAAATCTAGGAGAGCTCACCGAGATTTCAACACTTTGTAGCAGAAGAATCAAATGAAGAGAGAAGAATGAACCTGGATTTACTGGATGAGGTTAGAGAGGAAGCAAGAGTGAAATCTGAAGCGGTGAAAAGAAGAATTGAACGAAGATACAATTCTAGAGTAATACCGAGGCAGTTCAGAAGCGGCGATCTGGTGATGAGGAAGGCCCACCGGTACGAGATGGAGAATAAGTTGTCACCCAAGTGGACAGGACCGTTTAGAATAACTGAAGCACTCGGGAACGGCGCCTACCGCTTGGAGACACTAGAAGGAGGGGCGATTCCTCGTACTTGGCACGCCACACACCTCATATTTTATTTCAGTTAAAGCTTCGTAAGTAGTACAAACTCAGGGGAATCATAAACAGTTTTGTAAAAATAATTACAAGGGGGCACTCTTTTTTCCCTAAGGAAGGTTTTTAACGAAGCCACCCAAGAAATAAGATATTAAAAATTGAACTTTTGAGGTATACTAAAGTTTGTGTGCATATCGTTTTAAAGAAGTTTTTGGAAAAACCTTACCACCTAAAGTGATTCGAGGTAGAAGTAAAATGATTACGCACGTTTTAAGTAAAAGTTTTTAAGACCTCATCGCCCTTAGGCGATTAGAGGCACGAGTGAAAAGTTTTTAAAGTCCTCATCGTCCTTTGGCGATCGGAGGCCTCTAGCGAAGTTCAAAGTCCACGATGTTCTCGCGCATCTTGAGGCAACAGAGGAAGTCCTCCTAGCCTTTGAGCAAGTGTAGGCAACAGAGGAAGACCTCCTTGCCTTTGACCAAGTGCAGGCGAGAAAGAAGAAGTCCTCCATGCCTTTGAGCAAGTGTAGGCAACACAGGAAGTCCTCCTTGCCTTTGAGCAAGTGTAGGCAACACAGGAAGTCCTCCTTGCCTTTGAGCAAATGTAGGCAACAGAGGAAGTCCTCCTTGCCTTTGAGCAAGTGTAGGCAACAGAGGAAGACCTCCTTGCCTTTGAGCAAGTGCAGGCGAGAAAGCAGAAGTCCTCCTTGCCTTTGAGCAAGTGTAGGAAACAGAGGAAGTCCTCCCTGCCTTTGAGCAAGTGTAGGCAACAGAGGAAGACCTCCTTTCCTTTAAGCAAGTGCAGGAGACAAAGAAGAAGTCCTCCTTGCCTTTGAGCAAGTGAAGGCAATAGAGGAAGTCGTCCTTGCCTTTGAGCAAGTGTAGGCAACAGAGGAAGACCTCCTTGCCTTTGAGCAAGTGCAGGTGAGAAAGAAGAAGTCCTCCTTGCGTTTGAGCAAGTGTAGGCAACAGAGGAAGTCCTCCTTGCCTTTGAGCAAGTGTAGGCAACAGAAGAAGACCTCCTTGCCTTTGAGCAAGTGCAGGCGAGAGAGAAGAAGTCCTCCTTGCCTTTGAGCAAGTGTAGGCAACAGAGGAAGTCCTCCTTGCCTTTGAGAAGGTGTACGCAACAGAGGAAGACCTCCTTGCCTTTGAGCAAGTGCTGGCGAGAGAGAAGAAGTCCTCCTTGCCTTTGAGCAAGTGTAGGCAACAGAGGAAGTCCTCCTTGCCTTTGAGCAAGTGTAGGGAACAAAGGACGACCTCCTTGCCTTTGAGCAAGTGCAGGCGAGAAAGAAGAAGTCCTCCTTGCCTTTGAGCAAGTGTAGGCAACAGAGGAAGACCTCCTTGCCTTTGAGCAAGTGCAGGCGAGAGAGAAGAAGTTCTCCTTGCCTTTGAGCAAGTGTAGGCAACAAAGGAAGTCCTCCTTGCCTTTGAGCAAGTGTAGGCAACAGAGGAAGACCTCCTTGCCTTTGAGCAAGTGCAGGCGAGAGAGAAGAAGTCCCCCTTGCCTTTGAGCAAGTGTAGGCAACAGAGGAAGTCCTCCTTGCCTTTGAGAAGGTGTAGGCAACAGAGGAAGACATCCTTGCCTTTGAGCAACTGTAGGCATTAGAGGAAGACCTCCTTGCCTTTGAGCAAGTGCAGGCGAGAAAAAGGAAGTCCTCCCTGCCTTTGAGCAAGTGTAGGCAACAGAGGAAGTCCTCCTTGCCTTTGACCATGTGTAGGCAACAGAGGAAGTCCTCCTTGCCTTTGAGCAAGTGTAGGCAACAGAGGAAGACCTCCTTGCCTTTGAGCAAGAGTAGGCGAGAGAGAAGAAGTCCTCCTTGCCTTTGAGCAAGTGTAGGCAACAGAGGAAGACCTCCTTGCCTTTGAGCAAGTGCAGCCAAGAAAGAAGAAGTCCTCCTTGCCTTTGAGAAAGTGTAGGCAATAGAGGAAGTCCTCCTTGCCTTTGAGCAAGTGTAGGCAACAGAGGAAGACCTCCTTGCTTTTGAGCAAGTGCAGGCGAGAAAGAAGAAGTCCTCCTTGCTTTTAAGCAAGTGTAGGCAACAGAGGAAGTCCTCCTGGCCTTTGAGCAAGTGTAGGCAACAGAGGAAGTCCTGCTTGCCTTTGAGCAAGTGCAGGCGAGAAAGAAGAAGTCCTCCTTGCCTATGAGCAAGTGTAGGCAACAAAGGAAGTCCTCCTTGCCTTTGAGCAAGTGTAGGCAACAGAGGAAGTCCTCCACGCCTTTGAGCAAGTGTAGGCAATAGAGGAAGACCTCCTAGCCTTTGAGCAAGTGAAGGCGAGAAAGAAGAAGTCCTCCTTGCCTTTGAGCAAGTGTAGGCAACAGAGGAAGACCTCCTTGCCTTTGAGCAAGTGCAGGCGAGAGAGAAGAAGTCCTCCTTGCCTTTGAGCAAGTGTAGGCAACAGAGGAAGTCCTCCTTGCCTTTGAGCAAGTGTAGGCAACAGAGGAAGTCCTCCTCGCCTTTGAGCAAGTGTAGGCAATAGAGGAAGACCTCCTTGCCTTTGAGCAAGTGAAGCCGAGAAAGAAGAAGTTATCCTTGCCTTTCAGCAAGTGTAGGCAACAGAGGAAGACCTCCTTGCCTTTGAGCAAGTGCAGGCGAGAGAGAAGAAGTCCTCCTTGCCTTTGAGCAAGTGTAGGCAACAGAGGAAGTCCTCCTTGCCTTTGAGCAAGTGTAGGCAACAGAGGAAGTCCTCCTCGCCTTTGAGCAAGTGTAGGCAATAGAGGAAGACCTCCTTGCCTTTGAGCAAGTGAAGCCGAGAAAGAAGAAGTTATCCTTGCCTTTCAGCAAGTGTAGGCAACAGAGGAAGACCTCCTTGCCTTTGAGCAAGTTCAGGCGAGAGAGAAGAAGTCCTCCTTGCCCTTGAGCAAGTGTAGGCGACAGAGGAAGTCCTCCTTGCCTTTGAGCAAGTGTAGGCAGTAGAGGAAGACCTCCTTGCCTTTGAGCAAGTGCGGGAGAGAAAGAAGAAGTCCTCCTTGCCTTTGAGCAAGTGCAGGCGAGAGAGAAGAAGTCCTCCTTGCCTTTGAGCAAGTGTAGGCAACAGAGGAAGTCCTCCTTGCCTTTGAGCAAGTGTAGGCAACAGAGGAAGACCTCTTTGGCTTTGAGCAAGTGCGGGAGAGAAAGAAGAAGTCCTCCTTGCCTTTGAGCAAGTGTAGGCAACAGAGGAAGACCTCCTTGCCTTTGAGCAAGTGCAGGCGAGAAAGAAGAAGTCCTCCTTGCCTTTGAGAAAGTGTAGGCAACAGAGGAAGTCCTCCTAGCCTTTGAGCAAGTGTAGGAAATAGAGGAAGACCTCCTTGCCTTTGAGCAAGTGCAGGCGAGAGAGCAGAAGTCCTCCTTGCCTTTGAGCAAGTGTAGGGCACACAGGAAGTTCTCCTTGCCTTTGAGCAAGTGTAGGCAACAGAGGAAGTCCTCCTTACCTTTGAGCAAGTGTAGGCCACACAGGAAGTTCTCCTTGCCTTTGAGCAAGTGTAGGGAACAGAGGAAGTCCTCCTTGCCTTTGAGCAAGTGTAGGCAACAGAGGAAGACCTCCTTGCCTTTAAGCAAGTGCAGGCGAGAAAGAAGAAGTCCTCCTTGCCTATGAGCAAGTGTAGGCAACAGAGGAAGTCCTCCTTGCCTTTGAGCAAGTGTAGGCAATAGAGGAAGTACTCCTTACCTATGAGCAAGTGTAGGCAACAGAGGAAGACCTCCTTGCCTTTGAGCAAGTGCAGGCGAGAGAGCAGAAGTCCTCCTTGCCTTTGAGCAAGTGTAGGCAACACAGGAAGTCCTCCTTGCCTTTGAGCAAGTGTAGGCAACAGAGGAAGACCTCCTTGCCTTTGAGCAAGTGCAGGCGAGAAAGAAGAAGTCCTCCTTGCCTTTGAGCAAGTGTAGGCAACAGAGGAAGTCCTCCTGGCGTTTGAGCAAGTGTAGGCAACAGAGGAAGTCCTCCTTGCCTATGAGCAAGTGTAGGCAACAGAGGAAGACCTCCTTGCCTCTGAGCAAGTGCAGGCGAGAAAGAAGAAGTCCTCCTTGCCTTTGAGCAAGTGTAGGCAACAGAGGAAGTCTTCCTGGCCTTTGAGCAAGTGTAGGCAACAGAGGAAGACCTCCTTGCCTTTGAGCAAGTGCAGGCGAGAAAGGAGAATTCCTCCTTGCCTTTGAGCAAGTGTAGGCAACAGAGGAAGTCCTCCTTGCCTTTGAGCAAGTGCAGGTGAGAAAGAAGAAGTCCTCCTTGCGTTTGAGCAAGTGTAGGCAACAGAGGAAGACCTCCTTGCCTTTGACCAAGTGCAGGCGAGAGAGAAGAAGTCCTCCTTGCCTTTCAGCAAGTGTAGGCAACAGAGGAAGTCCTCCTTGCCTTTGAGCAAGTGTAGGCAACAGAGGAAGACCTCCTTGCCTTTGAGCAAGTGCAGGCGAGAGAGCAGAAGTCCTCCTTGCCTTTGAGCAAGTGTAGGTAACACAGGAAGTCCTCCTTGCCTTTGAGCAAGTGTAGGCAACAGAGGAAGAGCTCCTTGCCTTTGAGCAAGTGCAGGCGAGAAAGAAGAAGTCCTCCTTGCCTTTGAGTAAGTGTAGGCAACAGAGGAAGTCCTCCTGGCCTTTGAGCAAGTGTAGGCAACAGAGGAAGACCTCCTTGCCTTTGAGCAAGTGCAGGCGAGAAAGAAGAAGTCCTCCTTGCCTTTGAGCAAGTGTAGGCAATAGAGGAAGTCCTCCTTGCCTTTGAGCAAGGGTAGGCAACAGAGGAAGACCTCCTTGCCTTTGAGCAAGTGCAGGCGAGAAAGAAGAAGTCCTCCTTTCCTTTGAGCAAGTGTAGGCAACAGAGGAAGTCCTCCTGGCCTTTGAGCAAGTGTAGGCAACAGAGGAAGACCCCCTTGCCTTTGAGCAAGTGCAGGCGAGAAAGAAGAAGTCCTCCTTGCCTTTGAGCAAGTGTAGGCAACAGAGGAAGTCCTCCTTGCCTTTGAGCAAGTGTAGGCAACAGAGGAAGACCTCCTTGCCTTTGAGCAAGTGCAGGCGATAGAGAAGAAGTCCTCCTTGCCTTTGAGCAAGTGTAGGCAACAGAGGAAGTCCTCCTTGCCTTTGAGCAAGTGTAGGCAACAGAGGAAGTCCTCCTTGCCTTTGAGCAAGTGTAGGCAACAGAGGAAGTCCTCCTTGCCTTTGAGCAAGTGTAGGCAACAGAGGAAGACCTCCTTGCCTTTGAGCAAGTGCGGGCGAGAGAGAAGAAGTCCCCTTTGCCTTTGAGCAAGTGTAGGCAATAGAGGAAGTCCTCCTTGCCTTTGAGCAAGTGTAGGCAACAGAGAAAGACCTCCTTGCCTTTGAGCAAGTGCAGGCGAGAAAGAAAAAGTCCTCCTTGCCTTTGAGCAAGTGTAGGCAACAGAGGAAGTCCTCCTTTCCTTTGAGAAAGTGTAGGCAACAGAGGAAGACCTCCTTGCCTTTGAGCAAGTGCAGGCGAGAAACAAGAAGTCCTCCTTGCCTTTGAGCAAGTGTAGGCAACAGAGGAAGACCTCCTTGCCTTTGAGCAAGGGTAGGCAACAGAGGAAGACGTCCTTGCCTTTGAGCATGTGCAGGAAAGAAAGGAGAAGTCCTCCTTGCCTGTGAGCAAGTGTAGGCAACAGAGGAAGTCCTCCTTGCCTTCGAGCTGGTGCAGGCAAGAAGGGTTCATATAAAGGAACAACGGGTGAAAAAGCGAATAGAAGTTTGCAAAAGGTGATCCCACAAAGGATGCCTTATTTGGGTAAAGAGGCAACATCGCCCAAAATTAATTCGGCGAGTACCAGATCAGAGGAATTTCTGGCGATGATGCAGAATACTTGGCATGTCAGTTAAACGCACAAAGAAACAAGGCTAAGTGAAGAGAACGAAAGATAACCTATATGCTTTTCTAACTGGTCTTCGAGAAACTCAAAGCTAATGATAGACGCTGTGGGAAGGGTGATGTTGGAGGCGGCTACGTTTTTCCAGAAAAGGCAGAGGTCTCTGTCTAGTGCTCCCATGTAGTCAGGGCTCCTTGCCCTGCTGAAGCTATCCTTGGAGCCTTTATTTCCCTTGTCCACCCAGTACAAGGGAAAGCCATCGAGCAAAGAAGGGTCCTCGTCGTTTTTACAAACCTTTACAAACTTTCCCTTCCAATCCTTATAAGATTGCTGGAATATCGAGAAGAAGGACCTTCCAGCAATCCCGTTCAGGCTTACCCAGAGGCAATCTCTAGGATTTTTGGCTTCGAACAAGAATAAGAAGACATCCACTGAAGAGGTCCTCCTCAGCTTATCAGCCAAGGTCGACTCAGGAGGAATCTCCCATCACCAGAGTATAAACAAGAGGTATTCTAGAGCTTATCAGTCGAGAAGGGGGACTTCAAAGATTAATCAGTCAAGGGAACCAGCATGAGTCAAGAAGTAAAGTTAGCACCACATCAAGTTAGCTCAGGAAAGGTTTCTGCTGTGGATTGAAGGGTGAGATGCACACATCAGTTAGCACGGTCACCAAGCACAACCCACACAAGGTGAAAGTTGAGCTCTAAAGGAGAAAGAGTGATTCGAGTTGTAAAGACAAGATTTATAATTCATTCATTACAAGCAGATAATGGTCGTCGAAGGAAAGGGGCAGAAGTAGGAATATTTATGTAGTGGCAAGACCTCGGTCGTCGGCCAAGAGGTGAGAGCCTGTCAGCCCGGTAGGGCCAATAGCGATCAGGCGAGTTGTAAGGCTCTTCGTTGAGACAAGTCACAACTCGAGCCTGGGGGGCTTGTGTAGTGGCCAGACCTCGGTCGTCGAGAACAGATAGTAAAGGGTGAACCACGTCAGCTGGGTCCCACAGTATGGACCAAAGCCACGTGGAGTGGACCTCGCAGGCAGCTTGGATTAGCGGGTGATCGGTCATCAGTATTCCCCTCAGAGAGAGGTGATCAGTCATCGGTGTATTCCCTCGGAGAAGGGTGATCGGTGTGCCTCCTTAGAGAGGGGTGATCAGTCACCAGTGTGTCCCCTCAGAGAGGGGTGATCAGTCATCGGTGTGTTCCCTCGGAGAAGGGTGATCAGTCATCGGTGTGTTCCCTCGGAGAAGGGTGATCGGTGTGCCTCCTCGGAAAGGGGTGATCAGTCACCAGTGTATCCCACGAGTATTTGAGAAGACTTGGTAAGCACTTATTATATGGTCTAAATACAGAAGATAAGTGGCATGTCTGCCGCCAAAGTAGAGAAGATAAGTGGCATACCTGCCACCATGTGTAGTGTGAGCCGTGATACCCAGTGTTAACCAGCTCACCATGTTAAGGTTGTGCCCAGAGTAGCCTGTGCACTAAGCTACTCCCTGTGTGGATAACTTAGTCGCAGGAGCAAAGTGAAAGTAACGTTTCAGCTGCAGGTACTCCAGATGGTGACACGTGTATGACCAGATGCTATCCACGTGTCAAGAGGAATAACCTTTAGGAGAGAGAAAGACTCAGGTATATATATAAAATTCTTAACGGAATTCGGGGGAGGTTTTTCTTTTCATTGGTGGTGATTCACTTGCACACGGTTCTGAGTTTTCTCTGAAATTATTTGTTGATTCGATCACGGACTTGAGTGTCGGAGCGCAACTGGCCGCAGAGGCGCCATACTGTTTTTTCAGGTCTCTTTGAGGATTATTAGGTGAAGGTCACCGGCGTGAAGCTGGAGAGGATGGTTTGAAAAGGAGAAGTTCTAACGCTTTGGTCAAGAGGCAGGATCACCTAGCTTTTGTCACGTTTCTAGAAGCTTGCCTAAAAGCTAGGGCCAGCCATTTGATTTTGTTGGATGACATTTGCATTTCATTTTGAGTACATTTGCTTAGCATTAGGTTAACCTTTATGGCCCTCCTTAGCCTATAAAAGGGGGAGCCAACCTATTGTATTTTCAAGATTAAAGAGAGTATTGTTATGTTGCCCAAATTGTGCCATACACTACTCATTGCCTAACACTTAGGTTTTAGTCTTCAATTCATCACTACCAAAGGGGCTGGCCGAACCTCCCCATTTCCTCACTCTTCATGCACCTTCAAGGCACCCATGCTTCCTAGGAAGGCCTTGCTCACCTCCTCCACAAGCTTCCGCATCCATCATCACCAAGGAATTTCAAAATCCAAAGAAGAGCTCATAGGAATGCTATCTGTTCCAGCCGGTTGACTCTCCCTTCAGTTGACTTTTACGATCGCTTGCGCCTTCTCTCTCTCCCCTTGGTTTGAACAGCTGAACCTGCAAAGAAAGAAAGATGGGCACCCTAGCGGCCGTTTGCACTCCGACGCTCAAGTCAAGATTGAGGCAAGAAACACCGATGTATAGCAAAGAGTTCTAGTCTCAAATGCTGCGTACCTTTGTGAATGCTTTGCCACCTGTTTTATAGCCTTTCTAGGGTTCCTGTCGCGCCTATCCTTGTGTCCCTGCGCTGCCTCTTAGTGAATTTAGGGTTACCTTTCTGGGACTCCATCATACAATTTCCATGCGTGTCTCACGGAAACCTTCCATTCTTGGAGTGCAACTCTCGTGGCAACCTTCCTTTCATGAAGTGTTCACTTAAGCGTGGGCGCTACGACATACACTGTAACCCTAGCGCCGCACGGCCAAATCTTCTGTCTTAGGTTAATACTCACGTGCCCTGTATGTGTTTCCTCCTTTTAAGGACAGATCCTCTATGCCAAAACCTTACGTCACATGGAAACCCTGCGTGCGTGACGTATCCACGAACCTGATTTATATTTTTACACGTGTGATTCTATGGGCCCCTCTATGGGTCCCATCCTACCGATCTCTCCTATGCTGACCTCTCACTCAGTGGCCGACGTCCGAGGTTTAGCCACTACACAAGCCCCCCAGGCTCAAGCTGGGACTTGTTCCAGCAAAGAGCCTTACAGCTCGCCCGGTCGACCTCTGCATCACGGGCCCACTCGTCCTTGTTACTTTGACTCGTGCCGTACCGAGAAGTCACACTTTTGCGCATTTTTCTTGGAGCGTACACGTGGCAATCTTTAGCATCTAGGATGGCTTGACGTTTCATGTTTTCTTTATACATTACTTCCTTGCTTTCTACGCTCCCTATTGTTTCATTTCCTCTCATTTCTAGTCTTACCTCTTGGGTTTCTTCATCTATACCTGTTTCTCTAATAACAGCTTTCTTTCTGCCGACCTCGACTGTCGGGCCAAGGGAGACCTCTTCCCGTGTCGATCTGGATTGATGGGTCAAGGAAGATCTCTTTCTCTGTCGACCTTGATCCGGTCGGTCATCAGTAGTTGATGACGTCAGCAGCCGTTGACCACGTGGACCATGCACAGGGTGGCACGTGGTAGAAAGAGCAAATGAATCAGGGAGGAGATCACTCATAATGGTAATCGCCTATCGCCTGTGATGTTTAGTGATCGCCCATCGCCTTGAGGATGAGTAGTCGGTCATCGCCGGCATGGATGAGTAATCGCCCAGATTGCACATGATCGCCGCATGTGAAGGTTGGGAGATCAGATGGTCAACAAGTCGCCGAAAGAGCACATCGCCGGGTGCTTGAGAAGACTTGGTTGCGCCCAGAGTAGCCTGCGTACTAAGCTACTCCCTGTGTGGATAACTTAGTCGCAGGGGCACAGTGGAAGTAACGTTTCAGCTGCAGACAGTTCAGATGGTGACACGTGTACGTCCAGATGTCATCCATGTGTCAAGAGGAATAACCGTCAGGAGAGAGAAAGACTCAGGTATAAATACGAACTCTTAACAGAATTAAGGGGGAGTTTTTTCAGATCTTGCACCTTACACACTTGAGAATTTGAGTCACACACGGGTCTCACAAAGAGATTCAGAGATAGTTTTAGTGTTCCTCTGCCTAACTTGAGCGTCGGAGCTACAACGGCCGCTAGAGGCGCCGTCTGTGTGTTTTGCAGGCAGCGTTTGGAGTTCCGGCAGTGGTTCTTGGTGCGTTCCTGCAGAACAGAGGGCTAGGCGAAGGAGCGACGAGGCAGTCCTCCACGTTCGAGTCAAGCGGCAGGATCAGACCTCGACTGATAAGCCAAGGAAGATCTCTTTCTCTGTCGACCTCGACTGATAAGCCAAGGAAGATCTTTTTCTCTGTCGACCTCGACTAATAAGCCAAGGAAGACCTTTTTCTCTGTCAACCTCGACTGATAAGCCAAGGAAGACCTTTTTCTCTGTCAACCTCGACTGATAAGCCAAGGAAGACCTTTTTCTCTGTCAACTTCGACTGATAAGCCAAGGAAGATCTCTTTCTCTGTCGACCTCGACTAGTAAGCCAAGGAAGACCTCTTTCTCTGTCGACCTCAACTAATAAGCCAAGGAAGACCTCTTTCTTCTTCAACCTCGATTGGTAAGCCAAGGAAGACCTCTTTCTCTATCGACCTCAACTGATAAGCCAAGGAAGATCTCTTTCTCCGTCGACCTCGACTGATAAGCCAAGGAAGATCTCTTTCTCTATCGACCTCGACTGATAAGCCAAGGAAGACCTCTTTCTCTGTCGACCTCGACTGATAAGCCAAGGAAGATCTCTTTCTTATCTTATTCCCTGCTGTGTACACTGGAAAATTTCTCCTGTTTTGACCCTGTAGAAATCAAGGAAAGGATTGTTGCGAACCATACTATTCTTCTCCTTTCTTTATCAAGGTAGAAGAGGTTCCTTTAACTTCCCCTAACCTCGCTGTAAAAAGTCGAGGCCGAGGTCTCTAACTCGCCTCATCCTTACTACCAGAGGAAGAGGACTTTCACTATGAACCATACTATTCTTCTCCTTTCTTTAATAAGGTAGAAGAGGTTCGTTTCACATCCCTCGACCTCGCTGTAAAAAGTCGAGGACGAGGTCTCTAACTCGCCTCATCCTTGCTACCAGAGGGAGAGGACTTTCACTGCAAACCATACTATTCTTCTCCTTTCTTTAACAAGGCAGAAGAGGCTCATTTAACTTCCCTCGACCTCACTGTAAAAAGTCGAGGACGAGGTCCTTAACTCGCCTCATCCTTGCTACTAGAGGTAGAGGACTTTCACTACGAACCATACTATTCTTCTCCTTTCTTTAACAAGGCAGAAGAGGCTCATTTAACTTCCCTCGACCTTGCTATAAAAAGTCGAGGACGAGGTCTCTAACTCGCCTCATCCTTGCTATCATAGGGAGAGGACTTTCACTGCGAACCATACTATTCTTTTCCTTTCTTTAACAAGGTAGAAGAGGCTCATTTAACTTCCCTCGACCTCGCTGTAAAAAGTCGAGGATGAGGTCTCTAACTCGCCTCATCCTTGCTATCAGAGGGAGAGGACTTTCACTGCGAACCATACTATTCTTCTCCTTTCTTTAACAAGGTAGAAGAGGCTTATTTAACTTCCCTTGACCTCGCTGTAAAAAGTCGAGGACGAGGTCTCTAACTCGCCTCATCCTTGCTACCAGAGGGAGAGGACTTTCACTGCGAACCATACTATTCTTTTCCTTTCTTTAACAAGGTAGAAGAGGTTCATTTAACTATTTGACACAAATATATCTTTAATTCTTTTTCTTTCATGATACAATTGCATTCAAGTACAACTTTATTAATTGAAATAAAACTTGAGGTTGGCTCCATTCCATGTTCGTGGAATCACACCGCCTTCTAACGTTTCCCACCTGTATGCCCCATTTCCCAAGGCCTCCGTTGCCTGTCCACTTGGGTGATAGTCTGTTTTCTAGTTGGTAGGAATGGGCCTTTCACATTACCAGATCGACGACTTGGAACTGCCGAGGTCTTAACTTCGACCTGTATTGGCGTTCTACTCTCCTCTTTACACTTCAGACATAACGCGGGCCTCCTCCCTGACTTCATCTAGTAGATCTAGATTCACCCTTTTTTCTTCGTTAAAATTCCGACGTCTCTGGCGCACCGGGTGGACCTGGGGGTCCAAAGTTAGGTGGTGGCATAGGAAGTCGGGATCAATCCCTGGCATGCCGGTTGCAGACCATGCGAAGGAGATCAGGTGTCGTGACAGAACAGCTGCTATCTGGTCCTGATCCTCCTGGCTCAAAGTCTTTCCAAGCTTGAAGGTCTTACCCTTGATCACCCGTTCCAGCACCTCTCCCGCGGGCTTTGGTCTTCTGTTAGTGGCGACCTCTTTCGAGTCTGAGTGCTCTCCAGCGGGTGAGTGGAACGTTACTGAGCATACCCCCCTCTTTGTTTTGAGGCTGTTTTCGTAACACTTCCTGGCTGTTTTCTAGTCAGATTTGATGGTGATGACCGTTCCCTCGAGGGAGGGCAGCTTCATCTTCATGTGCATTGACGAGGGTACCGCTCCTAACATGTTTAGTGCTGGCCTACCCAACAGAATGTTGTAAGCTGAAGGGGTGTTGACTACGAGGTACCTGATGTCCACAGTGCGAGATCTCTAACCATCCGTGAACGTCGTCCGCAATTCAATGTGCCCCCTGACCTCGACTTGGTCTCCTGCGAACCCATACAGGCAGCCGTCATATGGCCTCAGCTAATCAGGAGACAACTATAGCTTCTGGAAGGTGAACCAGAACATCACGTCTATGGAGCTTCCCTAGTCCACGAGGACGTGGTGGACCCTTCTGCCGACAATGACTGCCGAAATCACTATCGGGTCATTTTCGTGGGGTACCACGTCCAGACGATCTGCCTTCGTGAAGGTCAGGTCGGGCTCTGGGAACTGATCGGCCTCAACTTCCTGCACCGTCATGACCTCTCTAGCATATCTTCTTCTTTGGGAGGCAGTGCATCCTCCTCCTGAGAATCCCCCCGCAATGGTGTTGATTTCCCCATGAATGGGTACTTCGTGCCCTTGGTCCCCTATCGGGGCTGCTATCACCATGTCTCCCTGTGATTCCTGCAGGTAAGGCGTTAAAAAACCGTTTCTTACCAGTTCATCCAGCTGATACCCCAAGGCGAGGCAATTGCCCAAGGTGTGACCGTGCGCCTGATGGAAATCACACCACTGGTTTTTGCGGGGGCCCAGTTGCTTATCAGACTTTGGGGGAGCCTTTAGCCTGCTTGCCACTTCTGGGAGCGCTATGAGTTCCTTGAGCCCGATTCTGAAGTTATGCCTGGTAGGCTTGGGCCTCTTGGATTCATAAGGCACGGTCCTCACCTTCTTCTCGACGGCGGTGGCGTGGACCCTTGGGGGTTGAGAATGTCCCGTCGCACGAGGTTTGGACCGATCAATCCTTGCACGCTTCTCTGCTACACGTTCTTCTGCTGTGATGTGAGCATCCGCCATACACTGGATCTCATCGAATGTCCTTGCTGGGCACCGTATCAGAGCGTCACTAAACGGTCCTCCCAGATTGTGTGCTCTTGCTTTGACATCTTTCATTTGAGGTTACTCAAAGCCTCAAGAGCAGCTTGGTAAAGGGAGTATTCTTTCCTTTGAGTGATTTAAGTGACACTTCACTTTGCCATTTTTTTTCTACAATTTATTTGCTAACCTTGATTTCTTAACTTTGTTTGCTGCTTTTTGGTTTGCTGTTTTCTTTGATCAAATGGCTCCATATTCTAGTGATGAATCTTGCAAGCAAAATTCACCTTCTAAAGTTTCTCTTCATGGTGAATTACAAGAAGCTCAATGCCATATTAGACAGTTGGAGGAAAGATTGCAAAGGATGGACATGCAACAAGCTAGACCATCTCATTCTCACCATGGAGAGCGCCATTCCCATAGACCTTCATCTAGGGGCTCTTCCAATGAGCATGGCCGTGAAGCGGATCAAAGAAGAAGGAGGTCTAATCCTACATTTCATGGTGATCCGGTCGGTCATCCGTGGTCAGTGACGTCAGCCGTGGATGACCACGTGGACCAGTCGCAGGGTGACACGTGGCATGAGATGGCAGGTAAATCAGGGAGGAGATCATTTAGAACGGCGATCGGTGGACAGGTGGCCACCGCCCCGGATCAGTGCCTAGATAAGCGCCTGGAAGCAAAGCGCGTGAAGTGATGAGGCACCGCGCGATCGGTCGTAAGGTGCGAGAAGAGTGTGATCGGTCGTAAGGTGCGAGAAGAGCGCGATCGGTCGTAAGGGCTTGAAGAGCGCGATCGGTCGTAAGGGCTTGAAGAGCGCGATCGATCGTAAGGGCTTGAAGTGCACGATCGGTCGTAAGGGTATGAAGAGC
The DNA here is from genome assembly GCA_013389735.1 of Phaseolus lunatus. NCBI lineage: Eukaryota > Viridiplantae > Streptophyta > Magnoliopsida > Fabales > Fabaceae > Phaseolus > Phaseolus lunatus. The sequence goes on along the minus strand of CM023861.1, from coordinate 18,802,336 downwards.
GCGATCGGTCGCAAGGGCATGAAGAGCGCGATCGGTCGTAAGGGTTCTTGCCAACACGCGTTAAGCTGGGACCCAGGTTCCCAGCGAGAGCGTTACGCATGCACCTCGCATGATGCTCAATCAGAGGACGGGCGGTGAGGCCATGCAGGCAGGATGCGCTTGGTGAGTATGCTTAGACCAGCCCCACCAGGCGCTCTCCTGGGAGCATGCACTCGCTCAGAGAGAAGAAACGCTCTAAGTTACTCCGCAAGAGGATAACTTAGCCGCACAGAGAGATGCGCAAAAGCCTTCCAGGTGTGACACGTGTACGGTCAGATGCCAGTTGCATGTCTCCACGTGTCACCATCTGGGAGAGAGGTGCGGCCCAAGTATAAAAGTACTCCACGATATGTCAGGTACATAGAGTTTTTGAGATTACCAATTTACACAAATTCACTACACTTAGTTTCTGAGTCATTGTGAGAGCGTTCTTACACGTGGCATGTAACGCCCCTCAAAATATTGTTCATTTTTATATAATAAAATAAAGGTGACACAATATTATCAAAAATTTAACATAGATATATACATAATATAATTCATCCATTAATACAAATGTGCCTCAAAATAATATCCCTTTTCGAGGAAGTTTTAATACATCTCCATACAGGAGTTTTCAAAATAAAACAAAACAACAGCATTCAAAAATCGGCGATCTCTTCCTCCAGAAATGCTCACTGAGGAGCTCTACTACCTGCAACCTCATTTGCTCCCGTGCAAATATACACGATCATCACAGGTTTAAGAAAAACAACCACGATACAAAATAAAAGGGTAAGCTAGATATTTTTAAAAACTTTAAATATGAAACTTTAAATTCAACATAACCATCTTTTAAACACCCACATAAATCCATCACTTTCTCATTCACTTCACATAACCATCAAGTATTCACACATTTCACAATTTCCTCAAGTATCAATCATTCCACAAAAATCCATCAAGTGTCTATCACATTTCAATATTTCTCTTTCTCACGTCAGACTTCCACTGACCCATCACACATAGACACTTGACACTATTTTCGGAAGACTCGTGCATTGAACTTAGCATCCAGAGACCTGCACTTGTCATACCACACCACTGTGAAATCCACACAGGGTCGCTGTGAAATCCACACAGCCATGCGCATAAACATAATCTCAATATCATCACTCTCCCGGTATGACAGGGTTAATTCATATAACAAGTCAAGTTAGTTATCTTTCAAACCACTTACCCATACATATGAACCTCCTTCGACTCTCAACAACTGAATAACTTCATCTATGTGATTCCATTATATCAGCAGAGTCAGGATCGTCTCATTCACAGGATACTCACTGATCAATACACTCTAATACCAATCTCAACACGGTATTTCCTTTCCTGAAAATACTATGTCTTGATCACAATTTCACATTCATCCAGTACATCATACCACACGTAAAAGCACAATTCCATCATATAATATTTTGAATCTTTTCTTAAATAATCCCAATCACAGAAACAATCATGCCAAAGTTCAGATTTTCGAATATCATATGCATTTCAATCTCAAACAAGTTCTAAACGACACTAAAACAGGGGATTTCTAACTTTGCATTAAAATCGGCGATCACGTCGCCCCACACATAAAAACAGAGCATCGTGGAATAGAATATGAAAACCGGCGACCACGTCACCCTCACTTCAGAACCTACTCGCCTAAAGTTTTTATAAACGAAAATGCTAGCTTCCCTTACCTGAACTTGCGCAAAAACTCACTAAGAGCTCCAAACCCACCGAGAACTCAAGGATGCCTTAACCTGCACCATAGAGTCCCGATCACAAAACTAACGAGATTACTCATTTTCTGCATTAACAGAGACGATTTCTGAAGTTTAAAGAGTTGTATGCACAACCTATGCAAAGACGACCCTCTTAAATTCAGACTCGACTCAAAGAATAGAGCAAAACGACTTACTCTGTTTTAGGGCTTTTGAGCAAAAAACTTGCAGAGCACAACGTCAGGAATCCAGGGTAGTCGCCGATCTTCAACTGGTTCGCTAGGACGTCTGAACACAGGGAGAAGGAGAGGAAAGAAACAGGGAACCAAAGCTAACTCACTCAATCGCTCTCGAACCACAGTAACGTCCACTACCTCTCAGGAGTGAGTTTTGAATCTAAGCCAACTTGCCCAGAAATGCCGCTGCCCCCCGCCCACTTTGCAGGAAAGCTTGCGTGCACACTTCCTTGAACAGTATGACCACGTGGGTTTCTGCGCATACCAATTCTCTGATGCTAACTATTCTGAAACACCCTTTTTTGTCTACGTGTCGCGCATGCGGGACGTCTCATGCTGGGAGCCTAGGTCCCACCTTATCTGTGAGAAACACGACATCGCGCGATAACTATCCACCGACGACTGATGTGCCTCTCACTCCGGCGATGACTGATGTGCCTCTCATCCCGGCGATGACTGATGTGCCTCTCATCCTGGCGATGACTGATGTGCCTCTCATCCCGGCGATGACTGGTTCCTCTTCCTGACGGACGACTGATGTCTCACCCTGGCAGACCACCGATGTCTCACCCTGGCAGACCACCGATGTGTCCCCCATCCTGGTTGATGGCTGATGTTCCTCTCATCCTGTTGGCGATCTCTTATCGCCCTTGTGTGTGACGAGAACACATCGCCTTACTCTGGTCACCGATGACACATCGTCACACCTTGCTGAAGGTTCATCCTCCCATTATGTTATGTCCAAGGTATCACCTCCACATGGCTTGGTGACGTCGGTAGCTTCACATTTCCAAGAATAGATCAGCACTACTCCTCGTGCGCCCATGCATGCAACACTAAGGACGATTTCTTATGCTCAAGCATAGAGCTTCGCATGCCCAGCGTATCTAAGGCTCAACCCACACCTTGATACGCGTGGGTTTTGGAACCCACTATGGTTGATCCAGCATTTTGACCACATGCTAAGTGCACTTTCGGCGATCATGTACACCATAGGCGATTGGCGATTATGTGGAATCTTCGCACACGGCGATCATGCGTAAAATAGGCGATGTCTGATTTCATACGGGGGAAGTCGGAGGACGCTGCCTTCTTCAACAAACGGCGATCTCATCGACTTCTAAGCTACACCTTCCTTTCTCTTACCCTTCTTGATTCACGTGCCCCCCTCCCTTGAAGCACGCCCACTTGATTACCTCACGATAAAGTCATCGCACCTGACTACTTGGTTGGTACAATGGTCAACCGATCACCCTCTACCAGCTGATCTCAAATCTTGGGCGACGTCTGAGGTCTGACCACTATGATATTTTCTATTTTTATGTCCTTTTTATTTTAAATAATAACATACTCAGAAATTATTTAAAATCTATCACTTCTATTCCAAATAATTATCTAGATCCTTACATGGCACAATGATAACAGAATTCAGTTACAGAGAGAGAGAGAGTGGATCTGAGCACACACGAGTCTCACAGAGAGATTCAGTGAGAGTTTTCGGTGTTCTTGTTGCCTGACTTGAGCATTGGAGTGCACACGGCCGCTAGAGGCGCCGTCTGCGTTGTTTTGCAGGCATTGTTTGAAGTTCCGGCGGAGGTTCTGGGAGCGTTCTTGCAAAACGTGCAGTTGCAGAAGGCTAGACGAAGGAGTGACGAGGCTTATCCTCCACGTTCAAGTCCACGACAGGATCACATGGATATCAACCTCAAGAGCATAAAGGGAGAGATCGCCGTGACAATGGCTACTACCGTGAGGCAAAAGCTAGGCTTCCTTTGGTTCAGATTCCAAGCTTCAATGGGGATAGTGATCCTAACGTCTTTCTAGATTGGGAGGCTAAGTGTGAGCAGATTTTTGAGCTCCATGAGATCAAAGATGAACATAAGTATAAGCTATCTACCTTGGAGTTTTGTGATTACGCCATGAAATGGTGGCATAGTATTGTAATGGACACTATGTATCGCAAGAGACCTCCCGTGGACTCTTGGAACACTTTGAAAAAGTATATGCGCGCAAGGTTTGTTCCTCCTTCTAGGAAGGAACACTTGTTGAAGTTCCAAAGGCTTCATCAAGGACATAGGACGGTAGATGAATACTTTAAAGATTTTGAAACAACTTTGACTAAAATGAATATGCATGCTAAAGAAGAGTCAAAGATAAAATGGTTTGTAAGTGGTTTAAGAAGACATATTAGAGATTTGGTAGACCTAGATGAGTACTCTTCTTTAAAGAAAGTGGTTCACCGAGCCATCAAAATAGATTCATATTTGAAACCAACTTTCAAACATGCTAATGATGATGGTTTCTACATATCTTCAAGGAAGGATGCAAACGAAATTTCTCCTTCCAATTTTTCCAAACAAACCACTTTGCCAAAAAAAGTTTCTACTTCAAATCCTTCTACCCCTAAGTCACCTACCAAAACTTCACGCACCAAATGTTTTCAATGTTTAGGTTTTGGGCACATAGCTCTTCATTGTCCACAAAAACGAACTTTCATGATAAACAAGGTAAATCAAGACCTAACTCAACCACCTACCAAAGGTGCAAAAGATAAAAACAAAGAAGGCCAAAGTGACAAGCGACTTATCCTTTCCCCTCCAAGGTGTTTTCCTTCCTTATCTTTTTCATTACCAAAGGTTCTTACTTCACCAGCATCTTGGTTAAAAAATGTTAGGGATGATTTTTTTCATACCTCCTAATGATTTTCACCATTTAAGTAGATTTTTTTCAAAAAATATCATCATTCCCAAATAAATTTTTCCAACTTGGTCTGTCTATAGGACTTCTTTTTCTGAACTCCCACTACTTTCAAAATCTAAGTCATGTTTGCCTTTTTCTTTTTCATCTATTAATTTTGATAGTAAACTGACTTTGTCATATGCAGGGATTATGAATTCGTGGGCGAATTCTCTCCAACTCGGGGAGTATGATGGATATCAAGGAAGAGAGGATTTCACTAATGGAGGATGAGGCCATCCACCAAAACATTTAAAGTTTTTCTTATTAGTCTTTTTAAAAGAGGAGGCCCAAGCCCAAAGCCTAAGCCCAAAAAGGCCAAGCCCAAGAAGCCCAAGAAGCCCAAGTCCAACCCATGAGAAGCAAGGCCAAGCATTAAATAAAATAACATCATTTGTATTTCTTTTGTATAAGTTGTAGGAGGTGTGGATATTAAATATAGGAGTGTGAATATGTAAAATAAAGTCACATTGTACATGTGACTTAGGAGAGTAGGTGTAAGTGTAGTTTTTAGGAGGTGTCATAGTAAAAAAAGGTCACACCTCCCATGTAACTTGTTTTGGTGGGAATTTCAAAAAAGTTTCTTTTGAATTTTCCCACCTATTTTTCAGCACCCTCACACTATAAATAAAGGTGTGGGCTCTTGTAAAATGGAGATTAGAATTTTGATATAGAGAAACTATACTCAATTTGAGAGAGAATTGTGAGAACTTGTTTCTCCTTCAACCTTGCTTCATCTTGAGTGCTTTTGGTTCCCTCAAGTGGCGGCATAGCTCACTTATCTTGAAGCTTTCACACTTCAAGTGGCGTGGATCATCCAACCAAAGCTCATCTTCCGCATAAGTCATTTCTTTTCCATCTTTTCATTCCATTTCATGTCTTAGTTACTTGCTTAGCTATTTTGTTCGATGCATTTAGTTTTAATTGCAATTCTGTTTGGTACATTTTAATTCCTTTGCTGTATTCATTTGTTCTTCCTTCAATTCTTGTGTTTTGTTCAGTCAAAACTGTTTTCCAGCACATTCTATTCGGTTCATTGGTTTTCAAACTCATTTTAATCGGTTCAATTGATAGTAAATGGAGCTTCCATGTGAGTTTGGTTTTTGGTGCAAGATTTGGTGAGTTCTTGAAATATAGAACATTGATCCTCTTCTATAAAAATGTCTAATCTTTGCCAACTCAAATTGATTCCATAGAATATCAAAGAATCATGTTATTGTGGCTAGTGGAATCACATCATCAGTTTGTGTAGGGTAACTAAAACAAGCATTGTAAGGACCTAGAAACTTTAACTGGAATAAAAGTGTTATATTTAAATAATTTCAGAAGATGTTATTATTTAAAATACAAAGAGATGGTAATAGAAGTTTCGTAGTAGTCGGACCTCGGACGTCGCCCAAGGACTGGGGTCAGCTGGTAAAGGTCGGTCGGCTGACCATTGTATTAACCAAGTAGTCAGGTGCGATGACTTTATCGTGAGGTAATCACGTGGGTGTGCTCGAGGAAGACATGTGGATCAAGAAGAGTAAAGGAAGAAAAGTGTAGCTTAGAAGTCGACGAGATCGCCGTTGTTGAAGACGGAGGCGATCTCCGACTTCTCTGGCACATAATCGCCTGTCGCCTAGAGTACACATGATCGCCAATCGCCTATGGTGTACATGATCGCCGAAAGTGCACTTAGTATGTGGTCAAGATGCTGGATCAACCATAGTGGGTTCCAAAAACCACGCGTATCAAGGTGTGGGTTAAGCCTTAGATACGCTGTGCATGCGAAGCTCTATGCTTGAGCATAAGAAATCGTCCTTAGTGTTGCATGCATGGGCGCACGAGGAGTAGTGCTGATCTATTCTTGGAAATGTGAAGCTACCGACGTCACCAAGCCATGTGGAGGTGATACCTTGGACGTAACATAGTGGGATGAAGAACCTTCAGCAAGGCATGGCGATGTGTCATCAGTCATCGCCAGGGCGAGAGACATGCGGGCATCGCCAGGGCGAGAGACATGCGGGCATCGCCAGGGCGAGAGACATGCGGGCATCGCCAGGGCGAGAGACATGCGGTTATCGCCAGGGCGAGAGACATGCAGGCATCACCAGGGCGAGAGACACGCGGGGATCGACTGGGCGAGAGACAGACAGTCATCGCCAGGATGAGGGACGCATCGGTCGTCTTCCAGGGAGAGACATTGGTCGTCTTCCAGGGAGAGACATCGGTCGTCTTCCAGGGAGAGACATCGGTCGTCTTCCAGGGAGAGACATTGGTCGTCCGCCAGGATGAGACATCGGTGGATAGTCATCGCGCGAGCAGTCATCGGTGGAAGGTTATCACGCGATGTCGTGTTTCACACAGATAAGGTGGGACCCAGGCTCCCAGCATGAGACGTCTTGCATGCGCGACATGTAGACAAAAAGGGTGTTTCAGAATAGTTACGTCCAAGGTATCATCTCCACATGACTTGGTGACGTTGGTAGTTTCACATTTCCAAGAGTAGATCAGCACCACTCCTCGTGCGCCCATGCATGCAACACTAAGGACGATTTCTTATGCTCAAGCATAGAGCTTCGCAATGCACAGTGTATCTAAGGCTTAACCCACACCTTGATACGCGTGGTTTTCGGAACCCACTATGGTTGATCCAGTATCCTGACCACATACTGAGTGCACTTTCGGCGATCATGTGCACCATAGGCGATTGGCGATCATGTCTCCTCTAGGCGACAGGCGATTATGTGCCAGAGAAGTCGGAGATCGCCTCCATCTTCAACAATGGCGATCTCGTAGACTTCTAAGCTACACTTTTCTTCCTTTACTCTTCTTGATCCACATGTCTTCCTCAAGCACACCCACGTGATTACCTCACGATAAAGTCATCGCACCTGGCTACTTGGTTAATACAATGGTCAGCCGACCGACCTCTACCAGCTGACCCCAGACCTTGGGCGACGTCCGAGGTCCTACTACTACGAAACTTCATTTACCAGCTCTTTGTATTTTTAAATAATAACATCTTCTGAAATCATTTAAATATAACACTTTCATTCCAATTAAAGTTTCTAGGTCCTTACATTCTCCCCAACAAGAAAAATTTTCGTCCTCGAAAATTGAATTACAAGGAAAAGAGGTAGGGATAGGCTTCTCTCATGGCTTCTTCTAATTCCCAAGTTGTATCACCCGATCTGTCATCCCACACCACCTTCACCATGTTGATGGTCTTGCCACTGAGCTGCTTACTCTGCTGATCGTCAATCCTGACTGGTTTCGCTCCAAACAACAAGTCATCCCTGATCTGCACATCATCTACTTCCAACACGTGACTAGGGTCTGCAAGATACTTCCTTAGCTGTGACACGTGAAAGACATTATGCAGATTTGCTAATTGGGGAGGTAGGGCGATTTCATAAGCCACTGGACCGATCCTCCTTAAGATCTGATATGGCCCGACGAACTTAAGAGACAGCTCCTTTGATCTGATAGCTCGTCCTACACCCTTGGTCGGTGTCACTTTCATAAATGCATGATCTCCAACTACAACTCCAAAGGTCTTCTCCTCATTGTCAACATCATCACTGCCTCTACAAGAGTTATTATCCTTGTGTTCATTTAAGGCCAGAAGTGTCTTCACAGCCTTGTCAGCTTCGTCCTCATAGCCACCACTAGAGTTGTTACCCTTGTCCTCAAGAGCGACATAGAGTGGCTCCCTCAAAGTTATTCCCTTCATATTTTCCAGATCCACAGGGGTTTCCCAACCAAATGATTCTTGCTCACCTTCTTAGCAATTTCAACTTTGGGGATGGATGATGATTCACTTTCTAAGGCAGAGCCATCTGACGAAGATCCCTCTACCACTGACATTAGCTGCAGTTACAACACCTTCCCACCACCCATCATACCACCAGGCATACACTGCTGATTCAAACTCAAGAGGGCGACCTGAATGGCGTTCAGGAGAGCATGGCTTGACTGTTAAGCGGTCTGAACATCGCATACCCAATTAATCAATAGCTGCCACTCTAGACGAAGGGACCCATTCCTCTAGTTTCTGCGGTCCCTCTTTATCAAGCAAATCATCGTACTGGACCTTCAGCAGCCTTGGAGACACACTCCAGATTTTTCATCTAAACCAGCATTCTCTAACGCCACTATCATGCCAGAGTACTTCTATACTAGCACCGACCTGGAAGAACAGATTAGGCTTTGGTCCACATTTTGTCATTTCATTGGTAGGAGTAGAGACTTGTAGACCAGAAAACCCCTCTCAAAATTTTGATCCTTAAACTTCTAATTCCTCTTGTTTCAGATGTCCATCATTGGTACGAACTGATTTGCCATGACTTGGGTTGGCATCCCCATCGTTATTCTGTCTAGAAACTGCAGAGATAGAATTCCTTCCAGGATTTTCACTTTTCAGTTCAAAAACGACAGGTTTGTAGCTCGAATTCACATTAGGCACCGTTTCTTGTCGAACCGATCTTGAAGCAGCAAAAGACTGAAAGAGAACGGCTTCATTCCTTCAGGCGTCCATCTGGTTCATCTTTTCTTGGATTACTAACAGCAGATTATGAAAAACCCACCTTTTCCATACTCATCTTTCAAATCACGATCAACAAAACAGCATCCATTCTGCGTGAAGCTTTCTCTCTTATCCCAGTAACTTCTCTACCTAGTATTTTTCAGCAAATTTCTCTGTCTAATTGAACTTTAGACATAAATACAATATCTCATCTTTCCTTTTAAGCTTGTGGTTAAGCTAGAGTCATCTCATGCTGTTTCATCGACATAAACATCTTCCAAGCTTCAAATAAAAGAAAATTCATTCTTTCATTCTTGGAACTTAACTATGGTACTTCCCATGGATACACATGCTTAAGTCTTTAAACCCTCAACATACTGCTTATTTACTCTCCATAACTTATATGTAGCTGAAACTAAACCTTGGTACAACTAAATCTAACTTACACTTGCTTCTTTAATTCCATCAACTCAGCTGGAGCCCTTCTGTAGGGAGCCATTGACACTGGTCCAGCTCCAGGTACCAAATCAATAGAGAATTCCACTTCTCTCTTAGGAGGTAATCCAGGTATTTCTTCTGGAAATACATCCATGAAATCTTTCACTACAGGTATCCTGCTTACGTCCTCTTCATTCTTCACTCCCAACCGAGCTAGGATTTACGAAACACCTTGCACCAAGTTACCTGACTGAGACACCTCTGCTCCTGTCATGGCAAACACTCTCCCTGCTGCCTAAGGTCTGCTGCCTTCATTCCTCATCTGTTGGGAACCACCGGATTGAGTTATCCTATTTCTGCTAGGACAATCTCTAGATATGTGCCCCATCTTTTGGCACGTGAAACATCTGGGTTTCCATGTTTGTTGCTGCTGAAACTGGGGCGAAACTGCTCCTGCCCGATGTGGTGGAGGTCCCGCATAAGGCTTGCTTTGTGGGTGCTACACCTTGGCCTTCCCACTGAAAGAACCCCCTGGGTGTGACCTGATCACCCGAGAATTACCCCTTTCCAAGGTTTCCACCATCTTTGCCTTCTCTACTAAGGCATGAAACTCTCTGATGCACATGGGTGCTATGGTCTTCTTCAGCTCATGCTTTAAACCTTCTTCAAACTTCCTACACCTCCAAGCCTCAGAGGTCGCCTGGGTATAGAATCGGGCGAGGTACTCAAACCGAGCAGCATAGGCGTTCACAGACATATCCCCCTGCTCCAACCTTAGGAACTCAGCTTCCTTCGCAAACCTTGCGCTGTCTGGGAAGTATTTCTCCAGGAACCTCACCCTGAAGCTCTCCCAATCCAACACTTTCTCTCGGGCCTTCATCATCTGCTGAGTTCCCATCCACCAGAGCTCAGCTTCTCCAGACAGAAGATATGTGGTGAATACCAGCTTCTTATCTTCATGGCAGGAGGTTGCCCTGAAGATTTTCTCTAAACCCCTGCCCCATCGATCTGCTTGGTCAGGAGTAGCATTCCCACTGAACTTAACTGGGTTGTGCCTGAGGAACTCGGTCAGTCCCATCTGCTCCTGAGGCTGATCGACGTTGGGAGCTGTTGCAGCCGATCTAGCGGTCTCCCAATGCTGCATTGTAGCTTGGTGATTCTGAGACATCGCCGTATTCTGCTGCTGGATGGCACTCGCCATCATCTCAATGGCCCTGGCGATCTGGCCCATTTCAGCAGAAGGTTGGGGAGGGGTAGGCTGTCTAGGAGCCATTCTTCTCTGTAGAAGATTAGGAAACTATTGGTTTCTATATCTCCTACAACTATAAGAATGAGATCGATAAGAAATCGATTCATTCAGGAGGTAACATCTAGACCTTACAAAGGTCAACATCTCAAAGTCATTTAGAATTTGAATTTATCAACAGAATCATGATACTTATAACCTCAAGCAAAACACCAGATCAGCTACTGGTATACAACCATCAATCCAAACAACCACTTTCAATCAATTACAAAAACCCTCAATAAAATGAAATAAATGACACCAGAATTCAATGTATGCTAAACATCAAACCTTTGGAATTAAGATTGAGAATCATCTCGATCCAGTTATGAGTGTGCACCCTCACTACTTTATCAAGATCCTCTCATTCTTAATACTAAGATTTTCAGTTAGGGCATATATTCACTAAAGCACACACAAAATTTCAATACAAAAACGTTTAAAAACCTTTCACTATAGTTATTATTTAAAACTCAAATAAATTTTATGAGCAGAAGAAACACAATGGATCCACAGCCCTCAGGTCATCCTAAGGACGAACTGCTCTGATACCATTAATGTAACATCCCGCCAAATCCTTTTCATATTTATAAAATGAAATAAAGGTAAAACAATAATATTGAAGTGAACATATGTATATATATATATATAATGAAATTTCTCCTCACAGGGAGTTTAATACATACCGGTCAGTTTTCCAAAACTTAAACAAAATACAGCAAAATAGAAAAACAGGCGATCTCCTAACAGAAAAAGGCGATCTCCTATCAGAAAACAGAAAAAGGGGTGATCGCCTAACAGAAAAAGAAACAGGCGATCTCCTTCCAGCGACCACTCACTGAGGAGCTCTACTTCCTGCAACATTATCTGCTCCCGTGTAAATTATACACGATCATCACAGGTTTAAGAAAAAGCCAAACACAACACCAAAAACACAGGGTAAGCTAGATATTTGAAAGAGAATTTAGATATGAACTTTAAAATCAGGATAAAACAAATTTAAGACACCCACGTAAAAACCATCAACTTTCTCATTCCCTTCACATGACCATCAAGTAATCACATATTTCACAATTCCTCAAGAGTCGTTCAATTCACATAATTCATCAAGTGTCTATCAATTTCACAGTTTCTCATTTCTCACGTCAGACTTCCACTGACTCATCACACACAGACACTTGACACTACTTCCGGAAGACACGTGCATTGACTAGACTCAGAGATCTGCACCTGTCATACTACACTGCTGTAAAGTTTCCACAGCTATGCGCATCAACATAATCTCGATCTCAATCTCATCACTCTCACAGTATGACAGGGTGAATCCACACAACAGGTCAAGTAGTTATCTTTCAAACAATTTACCCATACGTATGAACCTCCATCGACTCTCAACGCCTGAATAACTTCATCTATATGATTTCATTATCTCAGGAGAGTCAGGATATCTCATTATAGAAAACACCGATCAATGCACATCCTACACGATCTTACACGGTATTTTCTTTCCTGAAAATACTATGCCTTGATCCCACATTCACAACATTCAACACATCATATAATACTTAAATGAACGATTCCAATCACAGCAACAATCATTCCAAGGTTCAGATTTTCGAATATCACATTTCAATCTCAAACAGTTTCAAACCACACTAAAACAGGGGATTTCGAAAACAGCATTAAAACCGGCGATCACGTCGCCCCACACATAAAAATAGAGTATCGTGAAAAGCATATGAAAACCGGCGACCACGTCACCCTCACTTCAGAACCTACTCGCCTAACGTTTTTATAAACGAAAATGCTAGCTTCCCTTACCTTGACTTGCGCAAAACACCAAGAGCTCCAAAACCCGCCGAAGCTGAAGGATGCCTTAACTCTGTTCTAGCGTCCTGACAGAAAACTCGCAGAGAACTCCCCAGGTATCCAAGTGCAGTCGTCGCTCGTCGCACTGGTGCTTGAGGGTGTCTGAATCGCAGCGCGAAGGAGAGAAAAGAGAAGGATGAAGGTGAACTCACTCTGTCACTCTTGAACCACAGCAACGTTCTCCCTCTCAGAAGTGAGTTTTTGAATCTAAACCAACTTGTCCACAAAAGCCACTGCCACCACCCACTCTGCAAGGAAGCTTGCGTGCACGCTTCCCTGAACAGTACGACCACGCGTGCCTCTGCGCATGCCAACACTCTGATGTCACTTTCTGAACCACCCTTTTTGTCTACGTGTCGCGCGTGCAGTACGTCTCATCCTGGGAGCCTGGGTCCCACCTTATCTGTGTGAAACTCGACATCACGCGATAACCTTCCACCGATGACTGCTCGCGCGATGACTATCCACCGATGTCTCATCCTGGCGGACGACTGATGTATCTCTCTCTGGAAGGCGACCGATGTCTCGCCCTGGCGATGCCCGACGACACATCGCCACACCTTGCTGAAGGTTCTTCATCCCACTATGTTACGTCTAAGGTATCATCTCCACATGACTTGGTGACGTTGGTAGTTTCACATTTCCAAGAGTAGATCAGCACCACTCCTCGTGCGCCCATGCATGCAACACTAAGGACGATTTCTTATGCTCAAGCATAGAGCTTCGCAATGCACAGTGTATCTAAGGCTTAACCCACACCTTGATACGCGTGGTTTTTCGAACCCACTATGGTTGATCCAGTATCCTGACCACATACTGAGTGCACTTTCGGCGATCATGTGCACCATAGGCAATTGGCGATCATGTCTCCTATAGGCGACAGGCGATTATGTGCCACAGAAGTCGGAGATCGCCTCCGTCTTCAACAACGGCGATCTCGTAGACTTCTAAGCTACACTTTTCTTCATTTACTCTTCTTGATCCACATGTCTTCCTCGAGCACACCCACGTGATTACCTCACGATAAAGTCATCGCACCTGACTACTTGGTTAATACAATGGTCAGCCGACCGACCTCTACCAGCTGACCCTAGACCTTAGGCGACGTCCGAGGTCCGACTACTACGAAACTTCATTTACCAGCTCTTTGTATTTTTAAATAATAACATCTTCTGAAATTATTTAAATATAACACTTTCATTCCAATTAAAGTTTCTAGGTCCGTACAGTGAGTCAGTGGAAGTCTGACGTGAGAAAGAGAATTATTGAAATTTGATAGACACTTGATGGTTTATGTGAAACAAATAACACTTGATGAAATTGTGAAGTGTGTGAAATGAATGGGAAAATTGATGGATTTTACGTGGGTGTTTTAAATCTGTTTTATATTGATTTTAAAGTTTCGTACTTCAAGTTTTAGAATAGCTAGCTTACCCTGTGTTTTGTTTTGTGGCTGTTTTTCTTAAAACTGTGATGATCGTGTATTTTACATGGGAGCAGATGATGTTGCAGGTAGTCGAGCTCCTCAGTGAGCAGTTGGAGGAAGAGATCGCCTGTTTTCTTTTTATGCTGTATTTTGGTTCTATTTCGAAACAGTTGATGGAATGTATTAAAACCCCCATAAGAGGGACGTTTCTTCTTGAGATACAATGTATGGGATGATGTATTTTCAATATATATACATATGTTGATTTTTTTATAAATTAATGTCTACACTTATTTTATTATATAAATATGAAAAGACTTTGAGGGGCGTTACAAGCATCACCGTAGACTTTATCAGAAAAAAAGAGAAGTTCAGAACCTGCATATACCTTCTGTCCCTTTCTTCCTTCATTTGTTATAGCTTTAACACCTTTCCCTCGACACCCATTACTTTTCGAAGAAGATCCCTCAAAAAGCAAATTTGTCCTATGCATGCTCTGTTCACCTTCTTCCATCACCTCTCCACCTTCCTCCTCCCCTTTTGATCGGCCCTCATCTCCAACCCAAGGTCTGACCTCCTCCTCACCAATCTTCTCAGATACATCTATTCCTTCTACATAGGTTTCCGAGGAGGAAACGCTATCGGAGGAATCAAAGAAGATTTGACTATCCTTACATCTACCTCCGTGAAAAACTGGGTTCTCCTCTTCGACAAAAATACTACAAAAGTGATTATTAATCCGCATGCTTTTCGCCATTCTAGCATTTCCAGATTTCAGGAGGTGGACTTGCAGTCTAGCTTATTCCAGGATCTCCCATGTTATTGTAACGCCCCTCAAAATATTGTCCATTTTTATATAATAAAATAAAGGTGAAACAATAATATCAAAATTTAACATATATATATACACATAATATAATTCATCCATTAATACAAATGTGCCTCAAAATAATATCCCTTTTTGAGGAAATTTTAATACATATCCATACTGGAGTTTTCAAAAATAAAACAAACAACAGCATTCAAAACCGGCGATCTCCTCCTCCAGAAAATGCTCATTGAGGAGCTCTACTACCTGCAACCTCATCTGCTCCCGTGCAAATATACACGATCATCACAGGTTTAAGAAAACAACCACGATACAAAACAAAAGGGTAAGCTAGATATTTTTTTAAAACTTTAAATATGAAACTTTATATCAAAAGAAAGCATAAATCTTCACACCATTCATAATCTATAACAATTTCAGCCATCAATATCCCCATACTCCACAAACTCGTCAAGTGTCTATTCAATACATTCAGTACTCATGGTTCACACGTCAGACTTTCCACTGACTCATAACATATAGACACATGACTCTACTTCTGGAAGACTCGTGCGTTGACTCAGACTCAGAGATCTGCACCTGTCATACCACACCACTGTGAAATCCACACAGGGTCACTGTGAAATCCACACAGCCATGCGCATACATAATCTCAATATCATCAATCTCCCGGTATGACAGGGTTAATTCATATAACAGGTCAAGTCAGTTATCTTTCAAACAACTTACCCATACATATGAACCTCCTTCGACTCTCAACAACTGAATAACTTCATCTATGTGATTCCATTATATCAGCAGAGTCAGGATATCTCCTTCTAGACAAGTCCCTAGTCAATGCACATTACACACGATCTTACACGGAATTTTCTTTCCTGAAAATACTATGCCTTGATCCCACATTCACAACATTCAATGCATCATACAACACGTAAAAGCACAATTCCATCATATAATATTTTGAATCTTTTCTTAAACAATCCCAATCACAGAAACAATCATTCCAAGGTTCAGATTTTCGAATATCACATGCATTTCACATTTCAATCTCAAACAGTTTCAAACGACACTAAAACAGAGGAGTTCGAAATCAACATTTAAAACCGGCGATCACGTCGCCCCACATATAAAAACAGAGCATCGTGAAATAGAATATGAAACCGGCGACCACGTCGCCCTCACTTCAGAACCTACTTGCCTAAAGTTTTTATAAACGAAAATGCTAGCTTCCCTTACCTGGACTTGCGTAAAATCTCACTAAGAGCTCCAAAACCCACCGAAGCTTAAAGATGCCTTAACCTGCACCATAGAGTCCCGATCACAAAACTAACGAGATTACTCACTTTCTGCGTTAACAGAGATGATTTCTGAAGTTAAAAGAGTTGTATGCATAACCTATGCAAAGACGACCCTCTTAAATTCAGACTCGACTCAAAGAACAGAGCAAAACGACTTACTCTGTTTTAGGGCTTTGAGCAGAAAACTTGCAGAGCACAATGTCAGGAATCCAGGGTAGTCGCCGATCTTCAACTGGTTCGCTAGGACGTATGAACGCAGGAAGAAGGAGAGGAAAGAAACAGGGAACCAAAGTTAACTCACTCAATCACTCTCGAACCACAGCAACGTTCACTGCCTCTCAGGAGTGAGTTTTGAATCTAAGCCAACTTGCCCAGAAATGCCGCTGCCCCCCGCCCACTCTGCAGGAAAGCTTGCGTGCACACTTCCTTGAACAGTATGACCACGTGGGTTTCTGCGCATACCAACTCTCTGACGCTAACTATTCTGAAACACCCTTTCTATCTACGTGTCGCGCATGCAGGACGTCTCATGCTGGGAGCCTGGGTCCCACCTTATCTGTGAGAAACACGACATCACGCGATAACCGTCCACCGATGACTTCTCGCGCGATGACTATCCATCGATGTCTCATCCTGGCGGACGACCGATGTCTCTTCCTGGAGGATGACCGACGTCTCTCCTTGGAAGACGACCGATGTGTCCCTCATCCTGGCGATGACCGTCTGTCTCTCGCCCTGGCGATCCCCGCGTGTCTCTCGCCCTGGCGATGCCCGCGTGTCTCTTGTAAGGACCTGTAAAATCCCGCCAAATTGCTTTTCATAAATATAAAATGAATTAAAGGTAAGACAATAATATTTAAGTGAACATACGTATTTATATAAAATGTAGTTGCTCCTCAGAGGGAGTTTAATACATAACCGGTCAATTTTTTTTAAAACTTAAACAAAATACAGTCAAATACATTGAAACCAGCGGTCTCCATACATAAACTGGCGATCTCCTATCAAAAGGCCCAAAACAGCCGATCTGCTATCAGGACAGAATTCAGGCGATCACCACAAAGAGACAGAAACAGGCGATCTCTTCCCCGGCGACCACTCACTAAGGAGCTCTACTTCCTGGAAGATCATCTGTTCCCGTGTAAATTATACACGATCATCACAGTTTTAAGAAAACAGCCACAGAACCAAAACACGCAGGGTAAGCTAGATATTTTAAAGAGAGTTTAGATAGGAACTTTAAAGTCAAGATAAAACAAATTCAAGATACCCACGTAAAACTATAGATTTTCTCGTTCCCTTCACCTGATCGCCAAGAAATCACACATTTCACAATATTTTCAAGAGTCGTTCTATTCACATAATGCACCAAGTGTCTATCAATTCAATGTTTCTCATTTCTCACGTCAGACTTCCACTGACTCATCACACAAGACACTTGACACTACTTCCGGAAGACTCATGCATTGACTAGACTCATAGATTTGCACCTGTCATACTGCCCACTGTGAAATCACACACATTCACAGGGTCGCCGTGAAATCACACACATTCACAAGCGTATAAATGAATCTCAATATCATCACTATCCTAGCATGACAGGGTTAATCCACACAACAGGTCGAGCTCGTTCTCTTTCAAACAACTCACCCATACGTATGAACCTCCTTCGACTCTCAACGCCCGAATAACTTCATCTATATGATTCCATTATATCAAGAGAGTCAGGATATCATAACGAATCACCGGTCAATGCACATCCTACACAATCTTACACGGTATTTTCTTTCCTGAAAATACTATGCCTTGATCTCACATTCACAACATTCAACACATCATATAACACTTAAATGAATGATTTCAATCACAGCAAAACTCATTCTAAGGTTCATATTTTCGAATATCACATCTAAATCTCAAACAGTTTTCAAAATAACACCAAAAACAGGGGAGTTCGCAAAACAATGCCAAAACCGGCGATCTTGTCCAAAACAGGGGATTTCGAAATCTGTATTTAAAACCGGCGACCACGTCGCCCAAACACATAGAACAGAGTATCACGAAGATGAAAATGAAACCGGCGACCACGTCGCCCTCACTTCAGAAACAACTAATCTACGGCTTTTATTGAAAATAAAGCTAGCTTCCCTTACCTGGACTTGCGCAAAACACCAAGAGCTCCGAAACCCAACGAAGCTCAAAGAATGCCTTGGCTCTGTTTTAGCGTCTGGTTTGTAGAACTTGCAGAGAATCTTCCAGGTGCTCTAATGGTAGTCGTCGCTCGTCGTAATAGTGCTTGAGGTTGCCTGAATCGCAGCGCGAAGGAGAGAAAAGAGAGGGATGGAGATGCACTCACTCTTTCACTCTTGAGTCACTGTAACGTTCTTTGCCTCCCCTTGGTGGGTTTTTGAATCCAAGCCTACTTGTCCACACATGCTGCTACCACCACCCCCTCTGCAGGAAAGTCTGAGTGTACGTTTCACTGAACAGTACGGCCACGGTTGTCTCTTGCGCATGCCAACCACTTCCCTGAACAGTACGACCGCGAGTGTCTCTTGCGCATGCCAATATTCTGATGTCACTATTCTGAACCACCCTTTTTGTCTACGTGGCGTACGTGCAGGACGTTCCATGCTGGGAGTCTGGGTCCCACTCTATTCGTGTGAACTCGACATCGCGCGATAATGTTCCACTGATGACCGCTCGCTCGATGACTATCCACCGATGACAGATAGCGCGATGACTATACACCGATGACAGATAGCGCAATGACTATCCACCGATGTCTCTCGCGCCCTGGCGATGCCTGCGCGCCCCCTCGCGCCCTGGCGATGCCTGCATGCCCCTCGCGCCCTGGCGATCATGTGTAGTAGGCGACCGACGATCTTATAGTCTTCTAAACTACACTTTCCTTCCTTTTTATTTTAAATAAAAACATGCTTAGAATTCATTTAAAATATATCCCTTTTTATTCCAATTTAATTTTACAGGTCCTTACACCAACCTTCTTCGGAAATGAGCCAGATTGCCAAGGCTATTGAGATGATGGCAACTGCCATCCAACAACAGAATGCAGCAATGGCTCAGAATCATCAAGCTGCAATGCACCATTGGGAAACTGCTCGGTCGGCTGAAACAAATTCCCACGTCGGTCAGCCTCAGGAACAGATGGGACTGACCGAGTTCATGAGGCACAACCCACCCAAGTTCAGTGGGAATACTACCCCTGATCAAGCAGATTAGTGGGTTAGGGAGTTGGAGAAAATCTTTAGGGTGACCTCCTGCCCTGAAGAGAAGAAATTGGTGTTCGCCACCTATTTGCTATCTGGAGAAGCCGAGTTCTGGTGGATGGGAGCTCAGCAGATGATGGAAGCCAGAGCTGAAGTGTTAGACTGGGAGAGCTTCAGGGTGAGGTTTCTGGAAAAATACTTCCCAGATAGTGCAAAGTTTGCGAAGGAAGCAGAATTCCTCAGATTGGAGCAGGGGGAGATGTCACTGAATGCATATGCTGCTCGGTTTGAGTACCTCGCCCGATTCTATACCCAGGCGACCTTTGAGGCTTGGAGGTGTAGGAAGTTTGAAGAGGGACTGAAGCATGGGCTGAAGAGGACCATAGCCCCGATGTGCATCAGGGAATTTCACGCCTTAGTAGAGAAGGGGAAGATGGTGGAGACCTTGGAAAAGGGTGATTCTCGGGTGATCAGGTCACACTCAGGGGGTTCTTTCAGTGCGAAGGCCAAGGTGCAGCACCCACAAAGCAAGCCCTATGCGAGACCTCCACCACATCGGGCAGGAGCAGCGTCATCCCAGTTTCAGCAACAACAACCTTGGAAACCCAAATGTTTCCATTGTGGTGGACCACACACGCCCAATGTGTGCCCCAAGAAGGCTTCGGAGAGAAGGTTTTTTGCATGTCAAAAGACGGGACACATTGCTAGAGATTGTCCTACCCAGAATAGGATGACTCAACCCGTTGATCCTCAGCAGTTGAGGAATGGAGGCAGTAGACCTCAAGCAGCAGGAAGGGTGTTTGCCATGACAGGAGCAGAGGCGTCTCGGTCAGGTAACCTAGTGCAAGGTGTTTTTTTTATAGCTGGTAGAGGTGTAAAAGCCTTGTTTGATTCTGGAGCGACACACTCCTTTGTGTCAAGCCTGTGTGTAGCCGAGTTGGGCCTTCTAGTGAAGGAGTTACCATTTGAACTGTTGGTCTCTACACCTGCGTCAGGACAGGTGTTGACCTCTACAGTTTGCCCTGAATGTCCAGTGATAGTAGAGGGACGCAGGTTCAAAGTAAATTTGATCTGCCTACCTCTTCAGGACCTGGATGTTATCCTGGGAATGGATTGGCTATCTGCCAATCACGTTCTCATAGACTGTGGTAGTCAGAAAATAGCGTTTCCAGACCTCTAAGAGTCAGATGTGATATCTGCTCAGCATGGGTGGTCGGAGTTGGAAAAAGGGGCGAGGTGCTTCGTGATTCTAGCTCGGTTGGAAGTGAAGAATGAAGGGGACGTAAGCAGGATACATGTGGTGAAAGATTTCATGGATGTATTTCCAGAAGAAGTACCTGGATTACCTCCTAAGAGAGAAGTGGAATTCTCTATTGATTTGGTACCTGGAGCTGGACCAGTGTCAATGGCACCTTACAGGATGGCTCCAGCCGAGTTGGTAGAATTAAAGAAGCAAGTGGAAGAGTTGTTGGAGAAACAATTCATCAGACCCAGTGTATCTCCATGGGGGGCTCCAGTGCTCCTAGTTAAGAAAAAGGATGGAGGGTCTCGGCTGTGTATAGATTACAGGCAGTTGAACAAGTTGACCATCAAGAACAAGTACCCCCTACCTAGAATTGACGATTTGATGGATCAAATACATGGGGCCTCGGTGTTCTCAAAGATTGATCTGAGATCGGGGTACCACCAAATTTTGGTGAAAGCTGAAGATGTTCAAAAGACAGCATTTAGGTCTCGTTATGGGCACTATGAGTATGTGGTGATGCCGTTTGGAGTAACAAATGCTCCAGCTCTGTTCATGGACTACATGAATAGGATTTTTCACCCTTTCTTGGATAAGTTTGTGGTAGTCTTCATAGACGACATACTCATTTATTCAAGGACCGAGGAAGAACATGAAGAACATCATAAGACAGTATTGGAGATCCTGAGGGAGAAGCAATTATATGCCAAGTTCTCTAAGTATGAGTTCTGGTTGAAAGAAGTCAACTTCTTAGGACATGTAATATCTGCCCAGGGGATCTCGGTGGATCCAGCCAAAGTGGAGGCAGTGCTTCAGTGGGAACGTCCTAAGACAGTTACGGAGATAAGGAGTTTTGTGGGCTTAGCAGGCTACTATCGGAGGTTTATTGAGGACTTTTCCAAGGTAGTGGCTCCTTTAACACAGTTGACCCGCAAGGATCAACCTTTTGCATGGACCGACCGATGTGAGCAGAGCTTCATGGAACTAAAGGAAAGGTTGACTAGTGCTCCAGTGCTGGTGATCCCAGAGGTAGGAAGACCTTTTGATGTCTACTGTGATGCTTCACATTAGGGTTTGGGATGTGTTTTGATGCAAGAGAAAAGAGTGGTTGCATATGCTTCAAGGCAACTCAAGGTTCATGAGAGAAACTATCCTACTCATGATTTGGAGTTGGCGGCTGTGGTGTTTGCCTTGAAGATTTGGAGGCACTATTTATGTGGAGCTCGGTTCCAGGTGTTCAGTGACCATAAGAGCCTGAAATACCTGTTTGATCAGAAGGAACTAAACATGAGACAAAGAAGGTGGATGGAGTTTCTAAAGGACTATGATTTTCAACTCATGTATCATCCAGGGAAGGCCAATGTAGTGGCAGATGCTTTGAGTAGAAAATCAATACAAGTAGCCACCATGATGATGGAAGAGCAGAAACTGATTGAGCAATTCAGACTTAAACCTTGGGGTAGAATTTCATGTAAATCACATTAGTTGTAGTAAGCTAGCTATAACTAATGACTTCCTTGGAGTGATAAAGGATAAGCAGTTGGAGGACCCTAGTCTGAAGCGTACTGTGGAGTCACTAGGGACCGACCAGGCTAAAGACTTTGTGATGGGCGATGATGGGATCTTGAGATTAAATGGCAGAATTTGCATACCTGCAATGAAGAGTTGAAGAAGATGATCCTAGAGGAAGGTCACAAGAGTCGCCTTAGCCTACATCCAGGCATGAACAAGATGTACCATGACTTGAAGGAGTCATTTTGGTGGTCGGGCATGAAGAAAGACATCACCCAGTATGTTACAACCTGCTTAACATGTCAGAAGGCGAAGATAGAGCATCAAAGACCTGGCGGGTTGTTATAGCAACTGGATATCCCTGAGTGGAAATGGGACAGCATTGCCATGGATTTTGTTACCCATTTACCCAGATTGGTAAAGGGTCATGATGCAATCTGGGTCATCATTGATCGACTGACGAAGAGTGCCCACTTTCTCCCAGTGAATATGAGGATGCCTATGGCCAAGTTGGCACAGTTGTACATCAAAGAAATAGTGAGGCTGCATGGAGTGCCTTCCAGCATTGTTTCAAATAGAGATCCCAGGTTCCCTTCACGGTTTTGGCAGACCTTACAAGATTGCTTGGGAACTAAGTTGAGAATGAGCTCGGCATATCATCCTCAAACAGATGGACAGTCAGAGAGAACGATCCAGTCCTTGGAAGATCTACTGAGGACGTGCGTCTTGGATCAATTGGGAAGTTGGGATGAGGTGTTGCCGCTGGTGGAGTTTACCTATAATAACAGTTATCACGCCAGCATAGGGATAGCGCCATACGAAGCCTTGTATGGAAGGAAATGCAGAACTCCATTGTGCTGGTACCAGGAAGGCGAAACAGTATTGGTTGGACCAGAGTTGATTCAGCAGACGACCGAGAAGGTGCAACAGATAAAAGACAGGATGAGAGCATCTCAAAGTAGGCAGAAATCCTATGCAGATCAGAGGAGAAAACCTTTGGAGTTTGCTGTTGGAGACCATGTGTTCATGAGAGTGACACCAACCAAGGGTGTAGGACGGGCGGTCAGATCAAAGAAGTTGTCCCCTAAGTTCGTGGGACCATATCAGATCTTAAGGAGGATTGGTCTAGTGGCTTATGAGATCGCCCTACCTCCCCATTTAGCGAATCTGCATAATGTCTTTCACGTATCACAGCTGAGAAAGTACATGGCAGACCCTAGTCATGTGCTGGAAGTGGACGATGTGCAGATCAGGGATGACTTGTCCTTTGAAGCGAAACCAGTCAGGATTGACGATCGGCAAAGTAAACAGCTCAGAGGCAAGACCATCAACATGGTGAAAGTGGTGTGGGATGAGAGATCGGGTGATTCAACTTGGGAGTTAGAAGAACCCATGAGAGAAGCCTATCCATACCTCTTTTCCTTGTAATTCAATTTTCGAGGACGAAAATTTTTTCTTGTTGGGGAGAATGTAAGGACCTGTAAAATTAAATTGGAATAAAAGGAATATATTTTAAATGAATTCTAAGTATGTTTTTATTTAAAATAAAAAGGAAGGAAAGTGTAGCTTAGAAGACTATGAGATCGCCTGGTTAGTACATAATCGCCTGTCGCCTAGATTACACGTGAACGCCAATCGCCTGTAGTGTACATGATCGCCAATCGCCTATGGTGCACATGATCGCCGAAAGTGCACTCAGTATGTGGTCAGGATACTGGATCAACCAGAGTGGGTTCCAAAAACCACACGTATCAAGGTGTGGGTTAAGCCTTAGATACGCTGTGCATGCGAAGCTCTATGCTTGAGCATAAGAAATCGTCCTTAGTGTTGCATGCCTGGGCGAACGAGGAGTAGTGCTGATCTATTCTTGGAAATGTGAAGCTACCGACGTCACCAAGCCATGTGGAGGTGATACCTTGGACGTAACATAGTGGGATGAAGAACCTTCAGCAAGGCGTGGCGATGTGTCATCAGTCATCGCCAGGGCGAGAGACATGCAGGCATCGCCAGGGCGAGAGACATGCGGGCATCGCCAGGGCGAGAGACATGCGGTTATCGCCACGCCTTGTTGAAGGTTCTTCATCCCACTATGTTACGTCCAAGGTATCACCTCCACATGGCTTGGTGACGTCAGTAGCTTCACATTTCCAAGAATAGATCAGCACTACTCCTCGTGCGCCCATGCATGCAACACTAAGGACGATTTCTTATGCTCAAGCATAGAGCTTCGCATGCATAGCGTATCTAAGGCTTAACCCACACCTTGATACGCGTGGTTTTTGGAACCCACTATAGTTGATCCAGTATCTTGACCACATACTAAGTGCACTTTCGGCGATCATGTACACCATAGGCGATTGGCGATCATGTGCACCATAGGCGATTGGCGATCATGTGTACTCTAGGCGACAGGCGATTATGTACCCGAGAAGTCGGAGATCGCCTCCGTCTTCAACAACGACGATCTCGTAGACTTCTAAGCTACACTTTCCTTCCTTTATATTTTTAAATAAAAACATACTTAGAATTCACTTAAAATATATCACTTTCATTCCAATAAAATTTTTTAGGTCCTTACAGTTATAGTGGAGTTATCAACAGACACCAACGTAGCCGACGTATCCAATACTCCGATCACTTTGGCGAAGCAGTCCCTATTCCAGAAGGGTAATGGTAGACCGTAACACCTTACCCAGACAGTTTTGTGGTTCGAACCACTCGATACCGACCAAGGCTCAATGCTTGCAAAAACATCATCAAACCTTTCTTTGTTAGACTTTATTAAAACCTCCATGTTCTCCCCTTCTTTTGGAGTAATTAGGACTAATCTATCCCCCAAGAACCTCACTTTAATCATATTCAAGCCCCCTTTAACCAGTTCCTCTCCCAGCTGGTCAACGTCAGTATCCTCATTGAGCTTCCCAACCACACTTTTTTCCATCCATGGCTGAACACGTTGTTGTGTTTTAATAACCGGACCCTTCCATCGCTCTTGAGGTTCTACTGTAACAGCATCAACAAAGGACTTTTTCCCTTTCTTCTCCACTCATATCTCCTTACTTCTCTGTTTCCCACCAACCTCAGCGTCCTTCAGATGACACTTCCCAGTTTCCTTTTGTCTCCCCGTATTTGGAGCCCTAAGGACCCTCCTCTCCGCTCTGTATGGTTCAAGCTGAAGTCTTCGATATTTTGGGATGTTCATGAAGAGCTTCCTATTTCCTATGTATAACAAGTCAAGCTCTCTCTCTAGACACCCCACATTTCTCACGTCAAAGAATCTCACAAACCCAAACCTCCTCCCCCATTTGTTTAGTCTGCGAGAGATGAACACCTCTTTCACCCTAGCTCATTTTTGGAAGACCTTGAACATGTCCAGTTCGCCAAAGCCATTTGGTAAGTTCCAAAAAAAGAACATTGTGTAGTCGTTTGCAGCCCCATGGTCGCCATACCTACCAGAGCGTCCTCTGTTTTCCCCCGTGGACCTCATTTTTTTCCTTTGTGTCACTAAATATGATATCCTAACACCCTTTAAACCCGTTAAATCGCGAATTACGTAGGTTAGGTTCAATTTGACCTTCATTTAAAAAATACCACATTTTTTGTCCAAACTCTAACTCCATTCGAATCCATAACAAAACAGTTTAACTCACAAATTTAAACTTACTTTAATCCCTCTATTAAGTCACAGATTTAAACTTATTTTAATCCCTCTATTAATTATCGATGTCAATTTATATTAAAATTCTCAGTAAAGACTTAAATGCATACCAATCAATTTCAAGGATTCATTTGAAACAAAAAATATTCACATACCTAGAACTCATCACCGTAATTTTTTAAGAACCAAATTGAATGGTTATTTAAAAATTTATTATCCACTTTTGATAGCATCTTTTCAAGTTTTTAACAAGATTTTACATCAATAATTAAGTTACTTTCAAGAATTTATTTATAAAAAAAAAAGAAAATAATATTTAGAAAAAATAATGTAACGTTCATAAATTAACTCAAATTTATTTTATCTTATAAAAAATGATTTTTTTTTCTCTTATTATTATCTCATAAATATAAGCTCTACTCGCAGTACTTACCTACAGCTTAGTGGACTGTTGTTAAAAAGAATCTGGGCCCTGTATGTAAGAGGCATCAGGTAGATAGGGTCTTGATTGATGCATCTGCATTGGCCTATATTTTTGCTTCCATCAACCTTCTTCCCACAGAGAATTGATTCTTCCAGCTTTTAATTATGTATATATGGTTACTGTTCCTGCCGGTGGACTCGAACGTGGATGGGCTCCGCATTCCTCCCGCGTCCGCGTCTGTTCCTCCGGTTGGCTTCCCTTCGAACGAAGCAAACGATTCCTGCAAACACAAAGGGGCGCCCTAGCGGCCGGTGTAGCTCCGACGCTCAAGTCAGTTTGGGCAAGGAAACACCAAAGACTCTCTTTGTGTAATCTCTGGGTTACGTATTGCGTATTGTGTGGCAAAAATTGCGTACCTGGTTCAGCGTTCTTCTTCCTCATATAATCCCGCGTCGCCCCCTACTGGCTACCTCTAGGGCCACTTGATTACTCTGCACCACCGTTATCCACCCCCCAGGGCTACCTTGCGTGCAGGCCTTCCTCACTTGAGTGCAAAGTCTGACAGGGGAGGCAGCGTGGGTACCTCTGTACCCCTCAATTTCTGTGCCCATCTGCCCTATCTAATCTCTGGGAACACCTTCACGGTCCACGTGGCATGCATGCAACCTCACTGGGAGACTTTATCCTTGATGGGTTCTTGTCCCAGCAGGATTCTGCACCTAACTGCGTCTTCCCATCTTCATGCATGGTCGTCTCGCGACTAAGGCCACTCCCTGCCTCTGGGTGCTTTACTGATCACTGGTCGCGTTGTTCACATCGCCGCGGCCGATGTCACCTCGACACATACCGATGACCAAGGTGTCTCTCATCCTGACCGATGGCCGATGTCTCATCCTGGCCGGTGATCGATGTGTCACCCTGACCGATGACCAATGGCGCTTCTTTACGTTGTCGTGCTCTGCTTATGGAATCAGGTGAGGTCCTTGGGTAACGTTCTTGCTGGGAGCCTGGGTCCCACTTTAACACGTGTTGGCAAGGAACCCCCGATGACTGATCGCTCTGCATGCACCGATGACTGATCGCTCTGCATGCACCGATGACTGATCGCTCTGCATGCACCGATGACTAATCGGTGCTTCATCACTTCTCGCACTCTGCTTCCAGGCGCTCATGTAGGAACTGATCTGCTGATGGTGGTCACTCGGTAACTGACCACTGATCGCCGTTCTTGAACAATCTCCACCCTGGTTCATCTGCTATCTCATGCCACGCGTCACTCTGTGACTGGCCCACGTAGTCATCTGCTGCTGACATCATCGACTACCGATGATCGACCGGATCACAAGCCCCCCAATCTTGAGCTGTGAACTTGTTCTCAGCGAAGAGACTAAGTGGTCTTCCTTGCCAAAGAGAAGAAGGAGCTCGAAGCCGATGTACCTGAGACCATGGCTGCTGGTGCCGAGGCTCTGATATATGGGTTCCAGGGGCTTTGCAGCAGGTTCACTGCGTCCTTCTAGACTTGGACTCTACCCAACCTAGCCTCCACCATTCAGTGGCCGATGGCAGGCTCATTCCTCCTCCTTGAGCTTCTTCCCTTGCGACTTCTCCTTGTGTAATTTCTCTTTCTGCTACAAACTTGTGTATAAACCTTTTATGCATAAATTCATGTTGGATGACTGACCTGATGGTGTCTAAATGCTTCGACTGATCGCCCAAGAGCTTGTTTGGGGAAGCTTTCATACTTTACTACCGACCACCGACTAGCATGTTAGCGCACCACCGATCAGTCATCGCGCTTCAGGTTTCGCATTACTTCTGTGTCACTCCAGCGCTAGGTGCATAGAGGGCCCGAACGCCAAAGATGACGCCTGTGTTTTGGGGAATGCTTCTCGATGACCCCTTTTGCCTTAGCCTCACTGTAAGAAGTCGAGGTGAGGTCTTTCTCCTCTCGCCTCAGCCTCGTTGTACAAAGTCGAGGTGAGGACTTTTTATCTCGCCTCAGCCTCGCTATATAAAGTCGAGGTGAGGACTTTTTTCACTCACCTCAACCTTGCTGTAAAAAGCAGAGGGAAAAGACTTGGTTCTCTTGCCTCAACCTTGCTGTAAAAAGAAGAGGAAGAGGACTTTTCTCTCGCCTCAACCTTGCTGTAAAAAGCAGAGGAAGAGGACTTTCTCGGCCTGCACCTCGCTGTACAAAGTCGAGGGTGAGGACTTTCTTCTCTGGCCCATGCCTCGCTGTACAAAGTCGAGGGAGAGGACTTTCTCTCGCCTGCACCCCGCTGTACAAAGTCGAGGGTGAGGACTTTCTCTCGCCTGCACCTCGCTGTACAAAGTCGAGGGTGAGGACTTTCTCTCGCCTCTGCCTCGCTGTACAAAGTCGAGGAGAGGACTTTTTTTCTCCGAGTGGGTGCATGCTCCCAGGGGAGCACCAGGGGTGGCTGTCTAAGCGCACTCACCAGGCGCATCCCTGCCTGCATGGTCTCACCACACGTTCTCTGGTAAGCAGCTCTTCTTCTGGTTTGGAATCGTGCGAGGTGCTTGCGTAACGCTCTCGCTGGGGACCTAAGTCACAGCTTAACACGTGTTAGCAAGACCCCGATGACCATGCACCGATGAGTGCTCTGCTCTCCATGCACCGATGACTGGTCGCGCTCTAAGTGCACCGATGTTTGATCGCGCTCTGAGTGCACTGATGTTTGATCGCGCTCTGAGTGCACCGATGACTGATCGCGCTCTGCTTCCAAGCGCTTATCTAGGGGCTGATCTGTGGGTGGTGGCCACTCGAAAACTGACCACCAATCACCTGTACTTGCACCTGGGGCAAGGAGAACTTTAAACTGGGAACACTCGCACACTTTATGTACTGAAATCTCCTTTTATTGGGTGGCCTTGTTAAAAAAGTGCCCCCTGATCTACTCAACTGTTCGCAGTAAATATACTGAGGGGGTATACAGTGCGAGAACTCATCTACTTTACAACTTAACTGAATTAGAAACTTAAGCATGTAGCGTTCCACATAATGGGAATAGCTGCTCCATCCAGAGTCTCCAGCCGACAAGCTCCATTCTCCAACGCCTCAACCACTCTGTATGGACCCCTTCCTTTCATAGGCGATGACCGCCCTGGCGATGCCTGATTCACGAGGAGCTTCCTCCTGAGCTACCCGGGAGCCCCCCCAGCGTTGCATCCTCCATCACCTCACGTCGCCATGCACAGGGATCTCATGTTGTTGATCGCCTGTTTGAGACCCCGAAGCGCGATCACCTTGCGCCTCCCGCAGGTAATCGGTCAGGAATCCTGTCTTCACCAACTCAGCAAGTTGATGCCCCAACGCCAGGCAGGTGCGGAGCGTGTGTCCATAAGCCTGATGGAACTCACACCACTCGTCCTTCCTCCCTCCAAGTACCTTGTCGGTTTTCTCTGGTACTCGGAGTCTTGCAGCCATGGCAGGGATGGCGATCAGCTCTGCCAACTCTATCACGAAATCATACCTAGGGGGTGTGTTGTTCTCCCTTGCACACCCCCTGGGCTGGTCCTTCCTGGGTGCATAGGGACGAAGCCTTCCCTGCGCCTTCTTCTCCTCCTTGGCCTCATACACCTGCACCTGCTGCTGCTTCCCCTGACCTCCACGCGGCTTCGTCGGCGCAGTGCTGCCTCTCTTCTCAGAGACCTCTGCCTCTGCTACAATGTGCGCCACCGCACGTCGTCGTATCTCAGCGAAGGTGGCTTGGTGGCTCCTGATGAGGGATTCACTGAAAGGACCAGGCAGCACGCCTTTCTTGAATGCATGCACTAACATGTTCTCGTCCTTGCTGGGCAATCTCACCACCTGCGCAGCAAAATGGTTGAGGAAGTCCTTCAGCGACTCCCCCTGGTACTGGCGCACGTCGAACAAATCGTAAGACACTACTGGTGGCGCTCTGTTGACGATGTACTGCTCCGTGAACAGCTTTGAAAACTGATGGAAAGAGGTGATGTGGCCCTCCGGCAGGCTCACGAACCACTCCATAGCTACTCCGCTCAGCGTGCTCATAAACATCTTGCAGTACACAGCGTCTGAACCTCCAGACAGCATCATCTGAGTGTGGAAGGCTATCAAATGTGCTTCTGGGTCTTCCACCCCCCGTGAACGACGCCTTCACTCCCACCAGGTTGGGAGGCACCACCGTGTTCATGATCTCGGGGGAGAAAGGCATAGGAAATGCTCTAGGGGGCGACGGCAGCATCGACGTCCTATCTTCGAATACGCACTCATTCTGCGCTTGCAATTCCCTACGCAACTCCTCATTCACGCGGTTCAGCTCTTCATTTCTGCTGTGCGATGCAGTCAGCTCTGCATGCATCTTCTCTTGCATGCATCTCCATGACCTGCGCCATGGTAACAGCTCCTTCTTCAGCAGATGGCGCAAGTGCCGTTTGTCTGGTTCTTCTACTCATTTGTGCGATTTCTACTCTCGTTCTTGTGTATGGGGGCTTTGTTTTACTTCGGGCCCCACGGTGGGCGCCAAATGTTCCCGCCGGTGGACTCGAACGTGGATGGGCTCTGATGGCATTCCTATGAGCTCTTCTTTGGATTTTGGAGTTCCTTGGTGATGATGGATGCGGAAGCTTATGGAGGAGGTGAGCAAGACCCTCCTAGGAGTGATGGTGATCTTGAAGGTGCATGAAGTGTATGAAAATGAGAGAGGTTTGGCCAGCTCTCTTTGGTGGTGAAGGAGTAAAGATTAAAACCATAAATCAAGAGATTTAGGCAAGGGAGTAAGTATGGCACAAATTTGGCAGCATAACTTTACTCAAATTAATCTTGAAAATACAAGGTGTAGACTCCTCCTTTTATAGGCTAAGGAGGACCATAATGCAACCCTAATGCTAGCCAAATGAAATGTAAATGTGAAGCACATGGGCCACATGGAAAGTGTGAGCACATGGGGAGGGGTGTGTCTAGTTTGTAAGTTCACCCCCTCCATGGGCTTTCTAGAATAGTGGGAAGGTTAACTTCTCCTTAATTCTAATGTGCAGAAAAATAAACATTTGTCCACATGGCTATGCTATTTACACCCCAATTAAAGCTAAACTACATTTGATGGGCCTTCACGGAATATGTGCTAGTATGCCACTCTCCCATTCATAGCTTTGATCCAAGTCTTCTTGTCCTAGACGCTTCTAGCTTGGCCTTCTCGTCCTAGACGCTCCTAGCTTGTCTTAGACGCTCCTAGCTTGGTCTTAGATGCTCTTGACTTGGCTCTTGCCTTTCATGGAAGGTTGTGCTTGGCCCTCTTCCATCATCCCCTCCCTCTTGAAAAAGGATTTGTCCTCAAATCCCTTGCTTTGTCTTCAACTAGGGGGATGGATGGGGTTGGATGGTGTCCATCATCTCCTCCTCCTTTGAGAAGATCTATCCTCAGATCTACAGATTTGATCTCGGATAGCAGCCTATTGTTTCGGCAAGGCTTGTCCTCCCGGATCAAACGTCCACCTATGGAAATCATCAAACAAAGTAAAGGTGTTAGTGTGAGCAATTGGAGAGAACCTAATTGTATGAAGTTGCCATTTTTGTTTTTCTTTTGTTTTTGGCAACTTTGTACAATATTTCTCTTTTGATGGTTGTATGTGTTCTCTAATCCTCTTATGTATTTGAAAATTTTCAATATTGGTTACCTTTTCCTTAGGCACAATACCTTTAGGAAAGGGTAACAACTTAAAAAGCGAAAGAGGATTAAGTCCACATGCAATTTCAAATGTAGAAATATTAGTAGTCTTGTGGACTACTCCATTGTATGCATGCTCAAAAGGATACTCATCCCAAGAATTGTGATTGTCTTTCATGATTTCTCTAGGCATAGTAAAAAGAGCTATGTTTTCAATTTTATTTTGACCATTCTTTTGAGGATAAAAATTTGAAGAGTACAACTTAATTTCAAGTTTTTCTAAAAGATTCCTCAAATGATGGTTTTCAAATTTTGGAGCTCTATGCAATACTATGCTTGAAGATAAACCATGAAGACTTGTCACTTCTATATAGAAGAGATTATCCATATCCATAAAAATGGAATCAAAACCTTTTGTTGTCCTAGGAAGCTCTAAGATAAAATTGAGGTTTATGTCTTCCCAAGGATCATTTGCAAAAGGTAAAGGAGTATAGAGTTCATGAGACATCGCCTTAGGTGTATTTTTAAAACAAGAAATGTATCTAGGGTAATGTCTTTGAACATCTTTTCTCATGGGTGACAAAAGTTTTCCTTTTAAAAGCTCTAGAGTTTTATCAACTCTAATTTGGTCCATGAGTTCTCCTTCATGAAGAATTTTTCTCTTATGTGTAAAGATAGTCTCGTTGTTACAACCATTGTTTATGAGAAGTTGCACACTTGGCAATGGTTGTCTCAATAGGACATGACAAGTTTCTTTAGGCACTACTTCACATAAAAATTTGTTTTTGTAGATGCTTGTAAATAACTTGACATTCACTTGGTGATATCCTAGCACATATGAGAAATAATCCACTTTATCTTTATCTATGCAAGCTTCTTTTAAAGACTCTTTTTTTGTTACTATGCTTTCAAGTGTTCCTTTACAAAAGGAAAGGCTAGGTTGTTCAACAAGACGCATATTTTCAAAGGTATTTTTAAATCTTTTGTCTTGTTGAATGACCTTGTGAGAAGGAACACTATTCTCCCACGCCTTTTGTTTCTCAAGGGTCTTCTCATGCTTTTCTTTTTCTTTTTCTTTTTCTTTAGCTTCCCTTTCGGCTTCCTCTCTTTTCTTTTGTATCTTTCTTTCCTTTCTTTCTTTATGGGAAGCAAACAATTTTTCTACCCTCATTTCCCAATCTAGGCAAGTTTCTATATTTTCTTTTCCATGGGAATGGGGTAGGTCTACCCTAACCTTTCTTGGGCTTTCTTGTTCTTTTCTATCTCTTCTATGTCTTCCCTCCCCAAAAGAATCATGCTTTTTAGAGATAGATGCATGAGAAGGTAATTTTTTTGAAATGTGAGACTTCTCATCCTTTGATTTAGTCAATTCATTAGTTTTGGCCTCATTCTCTAATTGTCTATATGAAATGTGTTGTACGTCCTTGGAGAGTTGTTTCAAAAGAGATTTTATGGACCTTACATCACTTTCAATGGACTTGGAAGAGTGAGTAGACATGACTAGAACTTTGTGTATAGAAATGTTTTACTTCTAAGAAAGAAGAGGAAAGTTAATGAAGGTAGCTTTCCAGGTAAGAGAGGTGAGTCACAATGGACTACTTAAATACCAAGTCTTGCCTTAGCCAAAAACTATCCCTCCAAAACCTTTACACAAGTCCTTCTTTAGGTAAAACACTTAGAACACAATGAGGATGAAGAAATCAAATTTTTAATGCAAGAAAACAATGCAAGCTATCAAAGCCTTAAACAAGATTAAACAAGAAATTAACGAAGTGATTAAAGCAAGTTGGTTCAATTAAAGCAATTAATAAAAACAAAATTAAGCTAGACGGCCCTAGGTGAGGCTTCTTGGACACTTGGAGCCCTTGAAGACACACTCACCGACTAATTGCGTGATTAACAAGTAATTAACACAAGCAAGATTGCAAAGAAATTAAATGACACTCCCTTTGTTGCTTTTACTATTTGCACCCCTTTTGTTGTTCTTCTAGTTGCACCCCTTTTGTTGCTTTTCTACTTGTTGGGCCTTCCAAAGTGTGTGGTGTATTTGTAGTATGGTGTTTGTTGCTGCCCTTTGCCTTTGTTCCTCTTGGAATTAGGTCAATAAAATCTTCAATCCAGCACCTATTAAGCAAGCTAGACTCCCCTCAAGTCAAATTCTCACTCAACAAGTACCAATTGATATTTAATCCACCAACAAGCTTAGAGGCCAAAGAAAGAAAGCAAGAAACAAATTAATTTGAAAAACAGTACCACACAAATGGAATTTAAATGTGACACAACTAGAAAGAGTTCAAATGAAATTAGACAAGCAAATAAAAGGTACTCAAATAATGGATGGCACACAAAAAGGAACCTAGGAATAGCACTAGATTTGATTTAAAAACCAAAAAACAGCACCACAGAAAAGCACAAATTGTTGTGGTCCAGAAAGCGTATCTTTAAAAGATTTATGCTGAGCTGACCCTTTTGTATTTGCTTCTGAAAATTAAGACACAATCAGAACAAGATCTTAACAAATTTTTGGCGTTGGTTTCACTCCAAACGCATATACCAATTAATTTTGGTAAATTTTATAAAATCAGTGCTCAGAGCTGCCAGCTGGAACGTCAGGATTGCACACTTTTTTTGTAATATTTATCTTTTTTTTTTCTATTTCTTTTTTTCAGATGGTTCTTTTTTTGTCTTTTTGGTAACACCTCAAATTTGTGAAATCCAGAGGCTCAGAAATTTTTGATGATGTATGTAATTTTCATAAGACAAAACAGTCAGCACAGAAATGTGAAAACAGGGGTTCTGAAAACTGGAATGAAAAACAGAATGATATACCTCAAAAACACAATGGAGTTAATATGATGGAATTTGTGTGGATCTAACACACAAATAAGAACTCAAACTAAAATTAAAAATGCACCAAAGGATCAACACAAAACAGATTTCAGATCAAACATTCAGACCAAAAACAAGAAACAAATAAATCAAAAAGAGTACTACTAGGATTTGTTGACAAATATGGAAACACATGACTTAGACAAAACTTATGGATTCTTAAAATGAAAAGACACAAGAACATCATATGACCCAAATGAAATTTCAAGCAAGACTCAAATACCTAAAAATAAAAACAGCAACACAAATATATCAAGAATCCTACACAAAATTGAAAATAGATGTTCAAGCACAAGTTTGAACAAACCCACCAAATGAAATGAATAAACAAGCATTCAAATCATATTAAAACACAAAAAACAGCAAGACAACTTGGAATAAAGATGAACAACTTGGAGAAAAGAAGAACTCAAAAAGAAAATGAAAAGAGATACTCATCTTTGAAGAACCATAGCTCTAGATACCAAATGATGGCATTCCTATGAGCTCTTCTTTGGATTTTGGAGTTCCTTGGTGATGATGGATGCGGAAGCTTATGGAGGAGGTGAGCAAGACCCTCCTAGGAGTGATGGTGATCTTGAAGGTGCATGAAGTGTATGAAAATGAGAGAGGTTTGGCCAGCTCTCTTTGGTGGTGAAGGAGTGAAGATTAAAACCATAAATCAAGAGATTTAGGCAAGGGAGTAAGTATGGCACAAATTTGGCAGCATAACTTTACTCAAATTAATCTTGAAAATACAAGGTGTAGGCTCCTCCTTTTATAGGCTAAGGAGGACCATAATGCAACCCTAATGCTAGCCAAATGAAATGTAAATGTGAAGCACATGGGCCACATGGAAAGTGTGAGCACATGGGGAGGGGTGTGTCTAGTTTGTAAGTTCACCCCCTCCATGGGCTTTCTAGAATAGTGGGAAGGTTAACTTCTCCTTAATTCTAATGTGCAGAAAAATAAACATTTGTCCACATGGCTATGCTATTTACACCCCAATTAAAGCTAAACTACATTTGATGGGCCTTCACGGAATATGTGCTAGTATGCCACTCTCCCATTCATAGCTTTGATCCAAGTCTTCTTGTCCTAGACGCTTCTAGCTTGGCCTTCTCGTCCTAGACGCTCCTAGCTTGTCTTAGACGCTCCTAGCTTGGTCTTAGATGCTCTTGACTTGGCTCTTGCCTTTCATGGAAGGTTGTGCTTGGCCCTCTTCCATCAGGCTCTGTGTTCCTCCCGCGTCCGCATCTGTTCCTGTAACATCCCGCCAAATTCTTTTCATATTTATATAATAAAAATAAAAGTAAACAAATATATTGAAGTGAACATAATTATATATATGTAATGAAGTTTCTCCTCACAGGGAGTTTAATACATACTCGGTCAAATTTTCCAAAAACGTAAACAAAATTACAGCAAAAGACAAACAGTCGATCTCGTATCAGAAAAGGGCGATCTCCCATTAGAAAAGGGCGATCTCCTATCAGACAACAGAAAAAGGGTGATCGCCTAACAGAAATAGAAACAGGCGATCTCCTTCCGGCGACCACTCACTGATGAGCTCTACTACCTGCAACCTCGTCTGCTCTCGTGCAAAAATACACGATCATCACAGGTTTTAGAAAACAATCACAATACCAGATGAAAGGGTAAGCCAGATGTTTTAAAAACTTTAAATATGAAACTTTAAATCAATAGAAAACATGAATCTTCACGCCATTCATAATCCATATCAATTTCAACCATCAACATTCCCATATTCCACAAACTCGTCAAGTGTCTATTCGCTACTTTCAATATTCATGGTTCACACGTCAGACTTTCCACTGACTCATAAGATATAGACACATGACTCCACTTCCGGAAGACTTGTGCGTTGACTCAGGCTCAGAGATCTGCACCTGCCATACCACACCACTGTGAAATCCACACAGGGTCGCTGTGAAATCCACACAGCCATGCGCATACATAATCTCAATATCATCACTCTCCCGGTATGACAGGGTTAATTCATATAACAGGCCGAGCTCGTTCTTTTTCACACGACTCACCCATTCATATGAACCTCCTTCGACTCTCCACAACTGAATAACTTCGTCTATGTGATTCCATTATATCAGCAGAGTCAGGATATCTCCTTCTAGACAAGCCCCTAGTCAATACACATTACACACGATCTTACACGGTATTTTCTTTCTGAAAATACTATGCCTTGATCCCACATTCACAACAATTAATACATCATACAACACTGAATGAACGATTCAGTCACAGCAACATTCATTCCACGGTTCAGATTTTCAAATATCACATGTATTTCACATTTAAATCTCAAACAGTTTTCAAACAGCACTAAAACAGGGGAGTTCGAAAAACAACGCCAAAACCGGCGATCACGTCCAAAACAGGGGATTTCGAAATCTGTATTTAAAACCGGCGATCACGTCGCCCAAACACATAAGAACAGAACATCATGAAAAAGAATATGAAATCGGCGACCACGTCGCCCTCACTTCAGAAACAGCAAATCTACGGCTTTTATTGAAAATAAAGCTAGCTTCCCTTACCTGGACTTGCGCAAAACACTAAGAGCTCCAAAACCCACCGAAACTTAAAGGTGCCTTAGCTCTGTTTTTGCGTCTGGTTTGTAGAACTTGCAGAGAACCTCCCAGGTGCTCTAAGGGCAGTCGTCGCTCGTCGCACTGGTGCTTGAGGATGCCTGAATCGCAGCGCGAAGGAGAGAAAAGAGAAGGATGAAGGTGAGCTCACTCTTTCACTCTTGAACGACTGCAACGTTCTTTTTCCTCTCAGAAGTGGGTTTTTGTATCTTAAACCAACTTGTCCACAAAAGCCGCTGCCACCACCCACTCTGCAGGGAAGTTTGCGTGTACGCTTCCCTGAACAGTACGACTACGCGTGCCTCTGCGCAGGCTAACACTCTGAGGTCACTATTCTGAACCACCCTTTTTGTCTACGTGTCGCGCGTGCAGTACGTCTCCTGCTGAGAGCCTAGGTCCCACCTCATCTGTGTGAAACTCGACATCGCGCGATAACCTTCCACCGATGACCGCTCGCGCGATGACTATCCACTGATGTCTCATACTGGCGGACGACCGATGTCTCTCCCTGGAAGACGACCGATGTCTTGCCCTGGCGATGACCGCATGCTTCGCGCCCTAGCGATGCCCGCAAGCCTCGCGCCCTGGCGATGCCCGCATGCCTCGCGCCCGGCGATGCCCGCATGCCTCGCGCCCGGCGATGCCCGCATGCCTCGCGCCCTGGCGATGCCCGACGCCCTGGCAATGCCCAACGACACATCGCCACGCCTTGCTGAAGGTTCTTCATCCCACTATGTTACGTCCAAGGTATCATTTCCACATGACTTGGTGACGTCGGTAGCTTCACCTTTCCAAGAGTAGATCAGCACCACTCCTCGCGCGCCCATGCATGCAATACTAAGGACGATCTCTTTTGCTCAAGCATAGAGCTTCGCATGCACAGCGTATCTAAGGCTTAACCCACACCTTGATACGTGTGGTTTTGTGGAACCCACTCTGGTTGATCCCGTATCCTGACCACATACTGAGTGCACTTTCGGCGATCATGTGCACCATAGGCGATCACGTGCAACCCAGGCGATAGGCGATTATGTACAAATTAGGCGATCTCATCGTCTTCTAAACTACACTTTCCTTCCTTTTTATTTTAAATAAAAACATACTTAGAATTCATTTAAAATATATCCCTTTTTATTCCAATTTAATTTTACGGGTCCTTACAGTTCCTCCG
The DNA here is from genome assembly GCA_013389735.1 of Phaseolus lunatus. Classification (NCBI taxonomy): domain Eukaryota; kingdom Viridiplantae; phylum Streptophyta; class Magnoliopsida; order Fabales; family Fabaceae; genus Phaseolus; species Phaseolus lunatus. The sequence goes on along the minus strand of CM023861.1, from coordinate 18,763,541 downwards.
GTTGGCTTCCCTTCGAACGAAGCAAACGATTCCTGCAAACACAGAGGGGCGCCCTAGCGGCCGGTGTAGCTCCGACGCTCAAGTCAGTTTGGGCAAGGAAACACTAAAGACTCTCTTTGTGTAATCTCTGGGTTACGTATTGCGTATTGTGTGGCAAAAATTGCGTACCTGGTTCAGCGTTCTTCTTCCTCATATAATCCCGCGTCGCCCCCTACTGGCTACCTCTAGGGCCACTTGATTACTCTGCACCGCCGTTATCCACCCCCAGGGCTACCTTGCGTGCAGGCCTTCCTCACTTGAGTGCAAAGTCTGACAGGGGAGACCGCGTGGGTACCTCTGTACCCCTCAATTTCTGTGCCTATCTGCCCTACCTAATCTCTGGGAACACCTTCACGGTCCACGTGGCATGCATACAACCTCACTGGGAGACTTTATCCTTGATGGGTTCTTGTCCCAGCAGGATTCTGCACCTAACTGCGTCTTCCCATCTTCATGCATGGTCGTCTCGCGACTAAGGCCACTCCCTGCCTCTGGGCGCTTTACTGATCACTGGTCGCGTTGTTCACATCGCCGCGGCCGATGTCACCTCGACACATACCGATGACCGAGGTGTCTCTCATCCTGACCGATGGCCGATGTCTCATCCTGGCTGGTGATCGATGTGTCACCCTGACCGATGACCGATGGCGCTTCTTTACGTTGTCGTGCTCTGCTTATGGAATCAGGTGAGGTCCTTGGGTAACGTTCTCGCTGGGAGCCTGGGTCCCACTTTAACACGCGTTGGCAAGGAACCCCCGATGACTGATCACTCTGCATGCACCGATGACTGATCGCTCTGCATGCACCGATGACTGATCGGTGCTTCATCACTTCTCGCACTCTGCTTCCAGGCGCTCATGTAGGAACTGATCTGCTGATGGTGGTCACTCGGTAACTGACCACTGATCGCCGTTATTGAACGATCTCCACCCTGGTTCATCTGCTATCTCATGCCACGCGTCACTCTGTGACTGACCCACGTAGTCATCTGCTGCTGACGTCATCAACTACCGATGACCGACCAGATCAGTTACTTATGTTTTGTTAATTTAGCACATTTTTCAAGTTTTGTCTTACCCCTTATCCAAGGATAATATCTCAAGACCTCCACATATACAGAAAACGAATATGGCAGAAGATTGATCCCACCCACCACCTCTATTATTCATAAAATTAAGATACATTTTCAATATTCATCTTATTTTTCAGTTTAATTTTTTATTAAAAAAGTTTTCTTCTGATTTTTAAAACATATATCTTTTAACTTGATCAACTTGATAAAACATACATATATACATGACAAAGTCATATCATTTAACATTTGTTATATCAGCCTATGAAATTAACACTTTGGGATAATAAATTCATAAAACAAAATCAATTTACCCTAATAAAGACACATAAAAATATATTTTAACTTAATCATAATTATCAAGCAAGAATATGTGACTTAAATATATAGTGAAAGGAAAAGGACAAAATAGAAAATAAAAATAAAAAAGTGACATGGGATGGAGTCATGGAGATGATAGAACGTAAGCAATCAATTCATGTGTGAATTAACATGGTTTACCATTTCAATTTTTTTTTTCCATAAATAAGTGCCCTAGTGGGTTCTTGAGAAGGGTGTTTTTTTTCCAAATCTTAAGGTTTATATGTTCCCGACAATGTCTGGGTGTCAAATGGGTATGATGGTTTTCCTTAAATGGAATGGTATTGTGTCTGGATGAGTTCAGAGTATTATGAGACCCCCTCACCATTTTCCAGATTGATCAGATTCAATCAAGGACACTAACATCTTCACAAACACTCCTATCACCTGATTAGTCCAGTCCCATAACCCCCTTTGTTGTCACCAGCTATTCAAATTTGAATCAAAATTTTATCAACAAATCTGACATTTTGTCATTACTTAAGTATCTCAGTTGATGATTTCTCAGTTTCACATCTATCTATGTGAAAGGTTAAGCTTAAACATTATCCACAACATTCTGCAATCATTGCACTAATTTTACTGAAAAAGAAATACAAGTGAGCTTTGGAGGAAATAATGTTTCTTTAATTAAACAAAGTGTATAAAATTACTATGGTTATTGAGCATACCAAGTTAACTTCAGTAAACTATTTGATGTTTGAAGTTAGTATACATACACAAATGAAATGCCAGTAATGAGTTAAGATATTAATATATTTAGTCTGAATGAAATATCTGTATTTAGTACAGAATATAAATACGATTTGTTTTATATATATCTAATTAGTTAGTTTTATATTTGAAAGAAGAATAAAAGTTAATATTAATTAACTTAGCTGTTATTTCCTTATCTTGTAAATGTTTAATTATGGAAAAATTTATCCATATATAGCTTATTTTGATTTGATTATTGGTGTGACATAATTTTCTGTAATGAAGGGTAAAAGTTGTGAAAGGAATTGTCCTCGTCAATATTGGGAGAATATCCAATGAGAAGTGAAGATTGGAAGCTCACATGGTCACGTTTGTGTTGCTATAGAAAGAGTACTGGATGCCATCAAATTGGGGTACCAAAACCATGCAACATTTTTAATGAAATGACATCTCTGTTTGGCTCTCTGTGAGATATTGTTCTGAAGGTAGATATTACTGGTCATAACTTGCAGCTTTTTGTTTCCTTCTGCCTTTTCAATTTACAACATTTCTTTCTTTTGCATATTGCTTTTATTTTTCCTGTTCTAAAAGTTGTTTGTTCTCTTTAGCTGCCTCTTGCATCTTACAGTGGCTTACAATTACAAAAACAAAACCAGATAAACATTAAATAAAGCAACTATCTTCTGAACAGTAATTATGCATTATGTCACCGTGCAAAGTGTCGTTGGGGGCTTAAATCAGCAATAACAAACATATGGTATCATTGGTAAGTTTGGTGATTGTTCTAAATTTCTCACATCGTTTTCCAAGTGCCCAATATGGTGAAGAGGCTAGTCAAACAAATGAAAAAACTATGTTATGCAAACTCATTCATTGCCATGCGAGTTGGAACAACTTAACTTTAAAATGTAGTGGCCCCAAATAGGACATTGTTTGTGCAGTCACATAATAAGGCTTGTGTTGGAAATTGAATCAATAATGTCATGCCCCAATGTCAGAGTAAATATTTTACATAAATACTTTACTACAAAGTGCCTCATGATGCCTAATTGTAAGGCACAGTTTCAATTTCCTGTTTAATGTCTGTTATCTTCTTCGAAGAACTGCTCAAAACTAACATTATATTATTATACGTCAGTAACTAAATGTTGGAGTAAAAGTTTTGTTCACGTGGTATGTTATAAGTTTCTAACTTGATTCAACTATACAGATCAAAAATCCAAGAGCGGGAGAGATCAGTCTTTAGGATATCATTAACATGTGAGAGATATATTAATTCATGCACTCCAAAACATCATCATCTCTGATTGACAATTGACAAAAGCTAGCATAAAGCAAGAGGCTAAATTAAGTTAAGATTAAGTTTTCTAACCGTAACTATTAAATAATGGAAGTGACTGATTGACAATTGACAAAAGCTAGCATAAAGCAAGAGGCTAAATTAAGTTAAGATTAAGTTTTCTAACCGTAACTATTAAATAATGGAAGTGAAAGCCTCCATAGACGTATAGAATCTAGCTACCTATTATGTTGAAGATGGCGAGTATAGATACATTTCCCTTTGATATGACCCTACTTCAAATTAATAATAATCATCCAATGTTCTCGCTGCATGCCAACCTTAGCAAGTAAATTAACATAGAGAAATATGATAACTAGTTAACTACTACTACATATGCTGATTTCTTCATACCTATCCGTGTCAGTGTGACCTAAGAGTAAGTAGTACCCAAACGAAGCTCCAGATCTAAATCATAACTTCTAGGCAAACCTATCTCCAAGTCCATCCTCAGAATCTCTCCTTTCTTCAACACTTTGCACCCATCTTCTCTTGCAAAAACATGATCATATTCTACAACCCCGCCTGATAAAGATTCTGGAATCTTTGACATAGAGTGCTCTGGAGTCTTTGTGCTCAAAGGGTTCAACAGAATGCCATCAACAACAACCCATCTCTTCAACTCAGAAGAAGGTGAAGAAGGAGTGGGAGAAACAAACAAGGGTAATGTGCAAGTGACAGGTTTGTGAGTCGCTGAAGATGAAGATGATGGTAACAAGGACCAAGATGAGGTTGAGTTGTTAGGGTTTGTTGTAGTAGGGTCAAGATTAAGGTTGAACATATGGCCTTGACCTTCAGCTGGGGGTGACTGCCTCAACCTTGCTCTATCCCTCCTATGAACATTCATATGTCCACCAAGTGCCTGAGCAGACTTGAACTCCTTCCTGCAGAAACTACAAGTGTATGATCTTGGAGGCCATGGGAAGCCATTCACATAGTCCTGATCTGCATTGCTATGAGAGTTGCTGCTGCACTCCCATAAATCTTTAGCCATCTGGTTCTGCTTGTTGTAGCAGTTGGCAACATGGGTGAAGTCTTTTGTTGGGTTCTTGTTGGCACAACTGTGAGTGTAGTCTTTCATCAAACTGCTCCTCTTCATTGGCCTAGCTTTAGCTACCTCCCTTTTATGATTCCTGAGCCAGATTGCAATGCTGTATATCTGAAAAAGAAGCCAAACTGTCCTACTCAAATCATAGCAACAAATCTTAAAAAGACAGATCTAAAAGGCTCAAATGGGTTGTGTGTATATGTCTCTCAAAAGTTGTGTTATGAACTAGAGAGTATTAACCTCATAGCGGAGAATGATGAAGATGAGGGTTGGGAGGAGGGTATTTGAGTACATGAGAGAGTGTGGTAGAAATTAGAAAGAGGTTATAGGTAGAAAGAAAAAAGAGCATCAATTTTCTAAACCGAAGAGAGGGAATCCCATTGGAGGGTACCCCTGAAAAGTCCTGTGTGTTTGGTCACTACTTGCTAAATTTGGAACCTCGGCCTGCCAGGGTTACACACCTTTATGCCATATTTCTGTCACTGGTCAAGTTAACATGACATATTCATATTTTGTTCTCGGTAAAGATCCAACCTTATTAACTCTCACATCTCTCTCTCTCTCTCTGCACAGATAGAAGAAACATCATAGGCAAGAGTTTTTACCAAACAAATAAGAATTGTATAAAAAAAAGAACAGAAGAGGGAGGAGTTAATGAGCCTTGAGTCATAAATAGGCTCGAGGACTTCTCAGTCAATCCAGCTTAAATAAGGATGATCTCATGTCAAAATTTAATATATATGATCACCACACATTTCTTCATGTATATTATATAGTATTAGATAAATTAATACACCTATAATATGATATTTAAACATGTATAAATATGAAAGGATCTATTTTCTGATAAAATTAGGAAATCTTGATTAGGTTATATCAGCAAATGGAATCCAGAGTAGGGTACATGTTTTGAGACTTTGGGATATGGCTTAAAGTTTAGAGTTCTGGTTTTGGAGTTATCTTTTCAGCAATCAGTTGTGCACAAAACTCACTTAAAATGGATTGTTTATGAAATCATCACCCTAATAATTGAGTTTATTCAATATTTTGACCATCAAAGTTTAACATATTAAGTTGTAATATTCTTAGTTGTCGAGGAAAATTCTTTATAAAATAATTTAAATGTATATCGGAGAATAACTTGCTTCAGTTAACTTTAATTAATTCCGTATATTTTCATTACTCACTTTTCAAATTAAACAATGACATGTAAAAATATTTTATACAATAACTTCATTAACTAAAAGTTTAAATACTTATAGCTCTATTTCAACAACAAACTTGATTAATATTGAACAACTAGCATGGTAACACATGGGATGTAGGGATTATCTTTTGAAAATAGTTTACATATAATATAATGGAATAAAATTGTAATAATTAATTTGTGTTACATAATAGAAATAAATCTGAATGTACATTGTAATTGATTTATTATGACTAACTAATAAAAATTATATAAATACAAACTAAAAAGTTGTATATGTTTAAAACAATATCATGTATATAGATGTAGTAACTTACATGCTATAACCGCTAAATATAATAGTTTTTATATTTATAATGAATTTGGCTCGATTAATGTGATAGATAATTAAGAGTATCTTTTTTTAAAGTTATTACGGAGATATTGATGAACAATGGGTAAAGAAAATGAAAAGACTTATATTAACAAAGAGCTATAAAAAATTTGGGTAGAGAAATGGATTTGGAAAATTGATTCATAATTACTCGTTTTACATATGTTAAATATATAGTTTATACCTATTAGACTATTACAATCTTTAATAATAAATCTGAATTCATTTGTTTAGATATATTATTTTTGGAAGTTATTTATACATATATTCTATTAATAATACTAATGCATTATAATAAACTTAATCAAAACAAATGATATTGTAGTTAGATGTGCATAAAAATAGTAAAAGTAAAAAAATTCATATATTGTTGAACTTCTTTGTGCTTACTCGTCAAAACTTTATTCGATATCTCGATGTTTAACAGAAAATACTTTATTAATTATATGGAACGAGATATATATATATATATATATATATATATATATATATATATATATATATATATATATATATATATATATATATATAGCTAATTGATTCGGTCGGTCATCGGTAGTCGATGACATCAGCAGCAGATGACCACGTGGGCCAGTCACGGAGCAACACGTGGCATGAGATAGCAGATGTACCAGGGTGGAGATCGGCTCCTACATGAGCGCCTAGAAGTAGAAGCGCGAGAGTGATGAAGCACCGATCAGTCATCGGTGTATACAGAGTGATCAGTCATCGGTGCATGTAGAGTGATCAGTCGTCGGGGGTTCCTTGCCAACACGTGTTAAACTGGGACCCAGGCTCCCAGCGAGAACGTTACTCGAGGACCTCGCCTGATTCCATAAGCAGAGCACGACAACGTGAAGAAGCGCCATCGGACATCGGCCAGGATGAGAGATACCTCGGTCATCGGTGTGTCGAGGTGACATCAGCCGCGCGATGTGAACAACGCAACCAATGATCAGTAAAGCGCCCAGAGGTAGGGAATGGCCTTAGTCGCGAGACGACCACGCATGAAGATGAAAAGACGCGGTTAGATGCAGAATCCTGCTGGGACAAGAGCCCATCAAGGTTAGAGTCTCCCAGTGGGGTTGCATGTCTGCCACGTGGACGGTGAAGATGTTCCCAGAGAATAGGTAGGGCAGATAGGCACAGAAGTCGAGGGGTACAGAGGTACCCACGCAGCCTCCCCTGTCAGACTTTGCACTCAAGTGAAGAAGGCTGGCACGCAAGGTAGCCCTGGGGAGTAGAAACGACAGTGCAGAGTAATCAAGTGGCCCTAGAGGTAGCCAGTAGGGGCTACGCGGGTTTATATGAGGAAGAAGAACACCAAACCAGGTATGCAATCTTTACCTCAGAATACACAGCACAAAACCAAGAACACTCAGTTTTCGAATCAAAGAGGACTGAGGGCACACACACGGGTCTCACACAGAGAGATCTGAGAGAGAGTTTTGGTGTTCCCGTTGCCTGACTTGAGCGTCGAAGCTACAACGGCCGCTAGAGGCGCCGTCTGTGTGTTTTGCAGGCATCGTTCGGAGTTCCGGCGAAGGTTCCTGGAGCCTCCTTGCAGAACGCGCAACAGTTAGAAAGCCAGACGAAGGAGTGACGAGGCATTTTCCCCACGCTCGAGTCCGTGGCGAGATCACTAATGGATCATATGTTCATAGAAGTTGATATGTGGTATGTGTGGTGTGCCACCACACTATTCAAATATCCCATCATTTTCCCAACTTTTATATATGTATATGTATATGTATATGTAAATGTATATGTATGTGTATATTATAAAAATATTTTAAACAAAATTATTGTTAGATAAATGAAAAATAAAAAAGAATAACTTATATAACCTCTAAATAAAAAATATGTCTGAAAAATAAACCTATGTCTATATGGATGTGCGTATATATAGAGAATAAATATATAAAATATGTTTCATTTATATTTTAAATTAGGCATATTATGAAACAATCATGGAGATTACAATATCTTTTATCATAGAATTTTATATATTAAGTGATATAAATGTATGAAAAGCTGGTAAGTACCTCGAATTAAGTATTTAAACTTTTAAATCATGTTACATTTAATTAAAATTTCCACAATATTGGTGTAAATAGTGTAACATCCGCCAAAAACCTTTTCATATTTATATAATGAAATAAAGGTAAAACAATAATATCGAAGTGAACATATATATATATATATATATATATATATATATATATATATATAATAGAAAATTTCTCCTCACAGGGAGTTTAATACATATCCAGTCAGTTTTCCAAACTTAAACAAAATACAGCAAAATAGAAAAACAAGTGATCTCCTAACAGAAACAGAAAACAGGCGATCGCCTAACAGAAACAGAAACAGGCGATCTCCTTCCGGCGACCATTCACTGAGGAGCTCTACTTCCTGCAACATCATCTGCTCCCGTGTAAATTATACACGATCATCACAGGTTTAAGAAAACATCCACAAAACAAAAACGCAGGGTAAGCTAGATATTTTAAAGAGAATTTAGATATGAAACTTTAAAATCAAGATAAAACAAATTTAAGACACCCACGTAAAAACCATCAACTTTCTCATTCCCTTCACATGACCATCAAGTAATCACATATTTCACAATTTCCTCAAGAGTCGTTCAATTCACATAATCCATCAAGTGTCTATCAATTTCAATGTTTCTCATTTCTCACGTCAGACTTCCACTGACTCATCACACATAGACACTTGACACTACTTCCGGAAGACACGTGCATTGACTAGACTCAAAGATCTGCACCTGTCATACTGCACCACTGTGAAATCACACACATTCACAGGGTCGCTGTGAAATCACACACATTCACAAGCGTATAAATGAATCTTAATATCATCACTATCCTAGCATGACAGGGTTAATCCATACAACGGGTCAAGCTCGTTCTCTTTCAAACAACTCGCCCATACATATGAACCTCCTTCGACTCTCAACGCCTGAATAACTTCATCTATATGATTCCATTTTATCAGGAGAGTCAGGATATCTCATAATAAATGAATCACCGGTCAATGCCCACTCTACACGATCTTACACGGTATTTTCTTTCCTGAAAATACTATGCCTTGATCCCACATTCACCACATTCCATACATCATACCACACATAAAGAACAATTCCATCATAGAATACTTTGAATCTTTTCTTAAACAACCCCACTCACAAAAACAAGCATACCACCGTTCAGGTTTTCGAATATCACATTTCAATCTCAAACAGTTTCAAACGACACTAAAACAGGGGAGTTCGAAATCAACATTTAAAACCGGCGATCACGTCGCCCCACACATAAAAACAGAGCATTGTGAAAAGGAATATGAAAACCGGCGACCACGTCGCCCTCACTTCAGAACCTACTCGCCTAACGTTTTTATAAATTAAAATGCTAGCTTCCCTTACCTGAACTTGCGCAAAAACACCAAGAGCTCCAAAACCCACCGAAGCTTAAAGATACCCGAACTCCATTTTAGCGTCCTGATCGAAAAACTCGCAGAGAACTTCCCAGGAGTCCAAGGGCAGTCGTCGCTCGTCGTACTGGTGCTTGAGGATGCCTGAATCGCAGCGCGAAGGAGAGAAAAGAGAAGGATGAAGGTAAACTCACTCTATCACTCTTGAACCACAGCAACGTTCTTTTCCTCTCAGAAGTGAGTTTTTGAATCTAAACCAACTTGTCCACAATTGCCGCTGCCACCACCCACTCTGCAGGAAAGCTTGCATGCACACTTCCTTGAACAGTATGACCACGTGTGTCTCTGCGCATACCAACTCTCTGATGCCAACTATTCTGAAACACCCTTTTTGTCTACGTGTCGCGCGTGCAGGACGTCTCATGCTGGGAGCCTGGGTCCCACCTTATCTGTGTGAAACACGACATCGCGCGATAACCTTCCACCGATGACTCATCCTGGCGGACGACCGATGTCTCTCCCTGGAAGACGACCGATGTCTCTCTTTGGAAGACGACCGATGTCTATCCCTGGCGACGCCCGCATGTCTCTCGCCCTGGCGATGCCCGCATGTCTCTTGCCCTGGCGATGCCCGCATGTCTCTCGCCCTGGCGATGCTCGCATGTCTCTCGCCCTGGCGATGACTGATGACACATCGCCACGCCTTGCTGAAGGTTCTTCATCCCGCTATGTTACGTCCAAGGTATCACCTCCACCTGACTTGGTGACGTCGGTAGCTTCACATTTCCAAGAATAGATCAGCACTACTCCTCGCGCCCCATGCATGCAACACTAAGGATGATTTCTTATGCTCAAGCATAGAGCTTCGCATGCACAGCGTATCTAAGGCTTAACCCACGCCTTGACACGCGTGGTTTTTGGAACCCACTATGGTTGATCCAGCATCTTGACGACATACTAAGTGCACTTTCGGCGATCATGTACACCATAGGCGATTGGCGATCATATGTACTCTAGGCGACAGGCGATTATGTACCAGAGAAGTCGAAGGTCGCCTCCGTCTTCAACAACGGCGATCTCGTAGACTTCTAAGCTACACTTTCCTTCCTTTTTATTTTAAATAAAAACATACTTAGAATTCATTTAAAATATATTCCTTTTATTCCAATTTAATTTTACAGGTCCTTACATTCTCCCCAACAAGAAAAATTTTCGTCCTCGAAAATTAAATTACAAGGAAAAGAGGTAGGGGTAGGCTTCTCTCATGGTTTCTTCTAACTCCCAAGTTGAATCACTCGATCTGTCATCCCACACCACTTTCACCATGTTGATGGTCTTGCCTCTGAGCTGTTTACTTTGCCGATTGTCAATCCTAGCTGGTTTTGCTTCAAAGGACAAGTCATCCTTGATCTGCACATCGTCCACTTCCAGCACATGACTAGGGTCTGCCATGTACTTCCTCAGCTGTGATACGTGAAAGACATTATGCAGATTCGCTAAATGGGGAGGTAGGGCGATCTCATAAGCCACTGGACCAATCCTCCTTAAGATCTGATATGGTCCCACGAACTTAGGGGACAACTTCTTGGATCTGATCGCCCGTCCTACACCCTTGGTTGGTGTCACTCTCATGAACACATGGTCTCCAGCAGCAAACTCCAAAGGTTTTCTCCTCTGATCTGCATAGGATTTCTGCCTACTTTGAGATGCTCTCATTCTGTCTTTTATCTGTTGCACCTTCTCGGTCGTCTGCTGAATCAACTCTGGTCCAACCAATACTGTTTCACCCTCCTGGTACCAGCACAATGGAGTTCTGCATTTCCTTCCATACAAGGCTTCGTATGGCGCCATCCCTATGCTGGCATGATAACTGTTATTATAAGTAAACTCCACCAGCGGCAACACCTCATCCCAACTTCCCAATTGATCCAAGACACACGTCCTCAGCAGATCTTCCAAGGACTGGATCGTTCTCTCTGACTGTCCATCTGTTTGAGGATGATATGCCGAGCTCATTCTCAACTTAGTTCCCAAGCAATCTTGTAAGGTCTGCCAAAACCGTGAAGTGAACCTGGGATCTCTATCCGAAACAATGCTGGAAGGCACTCCATGCAACCTCACTATTTCTTTGATGTACAACTGTGCCAACTTGGCCATGGGCATTTTCAAATTCACTGCAAGAAAGTGGGCACTCTTCGTCAGCCGATCTACTATGACCCAGATCACGTCATGGCCCCTTACCGATCTAGGTAAATGGGTAACAAAATCCATTGCAATGCTGTCCCATTTCTACTCAGGGATATCCAGTTGCTGTAACAACCCGTCAGGTCTTTGATGCTCTACCTTCGCCTTCTGACAAGTCAAGCAGGTTGTAACATACTGGGCGATGTCTTTCTTCATGCCCGACCACCAAAATGACTCCTTCAAGTCATGGTACATCTTGTTCATGCTTGGGTGTAGGCTAAGGCGACTCTTGTGACCTTCCTCTAGGATCATCTTCTTCAACTCTTCATTTGCAGGTATGCAAATTCTACCATTAAATCTCAAGATCCCATCATCTCCCATCACAAAGTCTTTAGCCTGATCGGTTCCTAGCAACTCCACAGTACGCCTCAGGTCAGGGTTATTTAATTGCTTATCCTTTATCATTCCAAAGAAGTCATTACTTATAGCCAGCTTACTACAACTAATGTGATTAACATGAAATTCTACCCCAAGGTTTAAGTCTCTGAATTGCTTGATCAGTTTCTGCTCTTCCATCATCATGGTGGCTTCTTGTATTGACTTTCTACTCAAAGCATCTGCCACTACATTGGCCTTCCCTGGATGATACATGAGTTGAAAATCATAGTCCTTTAGAAACTCCATCCACCTTCTTTGTCTCATGTTTAGTTCCTTCTGATCAAACAGGTATTTCAGGCTCTTATGGTCGCTGAACACCTGGAACCGAGCTCCATATAAATAGTGCCTCCAAATCTTCAAGGCAAACACCACAGCCGCCAACTCCAAATCATGAGTAGGATAGTTTCTCTCATGAACCTTGAGTTGCCTTGAAGCATATGCAACCACTCTTTTCTCTTGCATCAAAACACATCCCAAACCCTGATGTGAAGCATCACAGTAGACATCAAAAGGTCTTCCTACATCTGGGATCACCAGCACTGGAGCACTAGTCAACCTTTCCTTTAGTTCCATGAAGCTCTGCTCACATCGGTCGGTCCAAGCAAAAGGTTGATCCTTGCGGGTCAATTGTGTTAAAGGAGCCACTACCTTGGAAAAGTCCTCAATAAACCGCCGATAGTAGCCAGCTAGACCCACAAAACTCCTTATTTCTGTGACTGTCTTAGGACGTTCCCACTGAAGCACTGCCTCCACCTTGGCTGGATCCACTGAGATCCCCCGAGCAGATATCACATGTCCTAAGAAGTTAACTTCCTTCAGCCAGAACTCACACTTAGAGAACTTGGCATAGAGTTGCTTCTCCCTCAGGATCCCCAACACCGTCCTCAGATGTTGCTCATGTTCTTCCTCAGTCCTTGAGTAAATAAGTACGTCGTCTATAAAGACTACAACAAACTTATCCAAGAGAGGACGAAAAATCCTATTCATGTAGTCCATGAACAGAGCTGGAGCATTTGTCACTCCAAACGACAGCACCACATATTCATAGTGTCCATAACGAGACCTAAATGTCGTCTTTTGCACATCTTCAGCTTTCACCAAAATTTGGTGGTATCCCGTTCTCAGATCAATCTTTGAGAACACTGAGGCTCCATGCAGTTGATCCATCAAATCATCAATTCTTGGCAGAGGGTACTTGTTCTTGATAGTCAGCTTATTCAACTGCCTGTAGTCCACACATAACCGAGACCCTCCATCCTTTTTCTTAACTAGAAGCACTGGAGCCCCCCATGGAGATACACTAGGCCTGATGAATCGTTTCTCCAACAACTCTTCCACTTGTTTCTTTAACTCTACCAACTCGGCTGGAGCAATTCTGTAAGGCGCCATTGACACTGGTCCAGCTCCAGGTACCAAATCAATAGAGAATTTCACTTCTCTCTTAGGAGGTAGTCCAGGTATTTCTTCTGGAAATACATCCATGAAATCCTTAACCACATGTATACAACCCATCTCTTCTTCATTCTTCACTCCCCCTTTAGCTAGGATCACAAAACACGTCGCCCCTTCTTTCAACTCCAACCTCACATGCTGAGTAGATATCACATCTGACTCTTAGAGATCGGGGAACACCACCTTCTGGCTACCGCAATCTATGAGAACGTGATTGGTAGATAGCCAATCCATTCCTAGGATAACATCCAGATCCTGAAGAGGTAGGCAGATCAAGTTTACTTTGAACCTGCATCCCTCTACTATCACTGGACATTTAGAGCAAACTGTAGAGGTCAACACCTGTCCTGATGCAGGTGTGGAGACCAGTAGTTCAAACGGTAACTCCTTCACTAGAAGGCCCAACTCGGCTACGCACAGGCTTAACACAAAGGAGTGTGTCGCTCCAGAATCAAACAAAACTCTAACGCATCTATCAGCTATAAAACAAGCACCTTGCACCAAGTTACCTGACTGAGACGCCTCTGCTCCTGTCATGGCAAACACTCTCCCTGCTGCCTGAGGTCTGCTGCCTTCATTCCTCATCTGTTGGGAACCACCGGATTGAGTCATCCTATTCTGGGTAGGACAATCTCTAGCAACGTGTCCCGTCTTCTGGCAGGCAAAACATCTTCTCTCTGAATCTCTCTTGGGGCACACATTGGCTGTGTGTGGTCCACCACAATGGAAACATTTAAGTTTCCAGGGTTGTTGCTGCTGAGACTGGGGTGGTGCTGCTCTTGCCCTATGCTGTGGAGGTCTCGCATAAGACTTATTCTGTTGTTGCTGCACCCTGGCCTTCCTACTGGAAGAATCCCCTGGGCGTGACCTGATCACCCGAGACTCACCCTTTTCTAGAGTCTCCACCATCTTCGCCTTCTCCACCAAGGCGTGAAATTCTCTTATGCACATAGGTGCTATGGTCCTCTTTAGTTCATGCTTCAGTCCTTCTTCAAATTTCCTGCACCTCCAAGCCTCAGAGGTAGATTGGGTATAGAATCGGGCGATGATGGGTTGTTCTTCATGACCATTTGTTCTTCTTGAAATATGAGGTAAAAAGGTGGTGGAAGCTATGGATGATATGGGTCAAGGATGGCTCATATAGAGCTATGGGTTCCTTGTAGGTGCATGAAAGGTATGGAGAGTGATAGGTTAGGCCAAATCACTTGGAGGAAGGTGAAGATGAAGATCAAAGTGTCTAACCTAGAGAGACTAGACAAAGAGTACAAGCTAGCATAATTTTGGCAGCATTTACTCATATAAATTGATCTTAAAAAAACATGAGCCAAAGCACCCTATTTATAGGAGATGGTGCCTTGGAGAGTAAGGAGCAAGGGTAGGATGGGGAATACATAAAAGAGGGGGCTGCTAGGGTGTTGACTAAAGGTCAATGCAGCCCCTTAGCATGCTTCTAGAAGGTAGGGCTACATTCCTACCCTAAAAGGCCTAGGTACAAGCTAAATTGTTAAATACACCCCCTATTGTGCTAAATGAACCCTACTCTACTGAAATTACAAATAAACTGAAATTAATTGATGCTCAGCTCCCATGGCTTGGGTTCTACTCCTTGTGGTCCTCTGAGGGGTCTTTGAATATGTAAAGAAAAGTTTCTCTGCCATCAGTAGCAGAGTCCCAATCTTCTTAAATACTCTTTTCCATGGACCTAGTTGGGCTTAGGCTTGGGCTTGGGCCTCTTCCATCATCCCCTCCTTCTTGAGAGGATCTGTCCTCAGATCTACAGGGTTGATCTCAAACAGCAGCCTTATTCCTGCTTTGAAAACTATGCTCGTCCTCCAGGATCAAATATTAACCTACAGTAAACATTATAGAAAAGTGAGATAAGAAAATTAAGACTAGTGTATTCAAATAAAATAGTAAGGAAATAAGGCCCTTTGCTATTTTTATAAAAGTTTTGTTTGAAAGAAATAGGGCCCTTTTCAAAAATATTTTTGCTTCCTTTGTGTTGTTCATTGCCCAAGATAAGCAACAACATCACAAAGTGTTGTTTTTGTGATTTTTGAGAATAAGAGTAAGCATCATTATTCAAAGGAAAAGAAGAGTTCAAAGTATTGCAATCCCCCTTTAAGGGTTCTTTTCCCACTATGCTTGTAGGAGATGTTGTAAGATACTCTTCATTCTTTCTATATTCCTCTTCTTTTTCAAATAACCACTCACTTGGCTTTTCTGTGCAGGAAAGATTTATATCTATATCTGGTTCAGCTTCAGACACAGATTTTTCTTCAAGCATATTCTCACAAGGGTTTTCTATGGAAGAAGAATTTAAGTCAATGTCTGGTTCAACTCCAAACAAAGGATTTTTTGTACTTTCCTTTTCTATCATCACTTTTTCTCTCTTTTCTTTCTCTTTTCTATCTTTCCTTTCATTCTCCTCTCTTTCTCTTTTGTCTTTCTCTTCTTTCTTTTTGATAAGAGCTTGTAATTTTTCTTTAAACTCTTTTTCTCTTCTAGTTCTTCTAGGTGGAGGTTGATAATAATCATTAACTCTCAAACTCCCCTTAGCATGTGAGTCATTTGACCTAGAACTAGATGCATGTGATGCCTGGGGTTTTTTTAATTTTCTAATGTATTTATCTTTTTCCTTGCCAATCTTCAACACTTCTTTCAAAATTGCAAGATGGGCATCTCTTTCTTTTTTATCTTCCAAAATTTGAGCCTCATGTTGCAATTGTCTCAGTGATAGTGATTGAAAATCTCTAGCCAATTGTTTCAAAAGAGATTTTGTGGATTTTCTATCACTTTCACTATGACTTGAAGAATGAGTAGACATGTTTAGGGTTTGTGATAAAAGTAATTTTCAAAAAGAAAGATAAGTGGAGTGAAGTAGGTAATTTCCCAGGAAAGGGAGGTGGATCACTAGGATCTCTTAAGTACCAAGCCTTTCCTTAGTCAGATACTATCCCACAACACTTTCACAAACCTTTCTCTAAGCAATTTACTTAGAGCACAATCAAAGATAAAAACAAAATTTTTTATGCAAGAAAAAAACTATATGTAAAGCAATAAAACACAAATGAAAATTGCTATCTAGAAAGCTTTTAAAACTAGTCGAATCCTAAGGTGAGGCTTCTTGGCACTTTGGAACCTTGAAGACACACTCACCGTCTAAGACGTATTAATCCACTAATTAATCAATGTCCTTGCAAATTACAACTCAAAGAAATACAAAGAAATTAGGTTAACAAATTTTGGTGCACAAAAATTTAAAGTCCTATTCTATGCACTCCTTCACTTGGAGCTCCTTTGTGTATATTTGTGTATTTTTCAATGAGGTTGCTGCTGTCCCTTGCTTTGTCTCCTTAGGTTATTCAACCTTAAATCTTTAATCCAGCTCCTCTTTAGTGATATGGTTTTCACCAAAACAAAATTTTAGCTCCACACTCACCAAAGCACTTTTTAGGTCAAATCCACCAAAGAGAGGTCAAGCAAGTTTTAAAGCAACAAAACTCAAATTTAAAATCAAGGACTACTGCAAATGGAGTTGATATTTGACAAGACTTGAAAGAGTATTCAATAAAATTTGACAAGCAAAAAATTAAGGCACACAAGAAAAAGGTAGCACACAAAGTGGAATCCTAGTGAATGGAACTAGAATAGATGAATAAAACCAAAACAGCACTACAGAATTTTTTGTGTAAAATTTTTCACAACTTTCCAATTTTATGCTGGACAGAATACTTCAAATTTGAGCTTGAAATTTTAACCACAGAAACTTCAATGTTTTAGCTCAATATAGGCGTTGGAATTTCACCAAAACAGTGAGTCAAATAATTGTAATAATTTTTCCGAAATCACTGCCGCGTCAGTGTTTTTTCAGAGTCAGGATTTTTGCACTCTGTTCGTATTTCATTTATCATTTTTTTTGTATTTTGAATTTTGATGTGCTTCTTTTTTTCACTTTTTCTTAACACATCAAACTACTCAAATCCAAAATTTCAGAATTTTTTACCAACAAATGTAATTTCTGGGAACGATTCCAGCCAGAACAGTAGCAGTGAAAACAGAGAAATCTTAACTTGAAATTAGAAAACGGTAAAGAAACTTCAAAAACACAATGGAAATGATTGGATACGAACTTGTATGGAACTAACACACAAGTATGAACTCAAATACGAAAGTATAAAAGGCACCAAAGCTTCAAAACCAGAAATATAAACTGCACTCAAAACAAAATCAAGCAACCAAATCAACAATAAAAGGCACCACTTGGAATTTATGACATTGTAGGATGAACATGACTTTGACAAAACTTGTATGGATTCAAAAATCAAAATGACTCAACCACAAACACTTTGCACGATTAAAAACATCAATAAGACTCAAATAAAATAAAAATAGAACAGCCAACACAAAAGGAACCTAAAACAGTTTGAAAAAATGGAAGTTCAAGATCAAGTTGAACCAAAAATACCAAATAGAAATTTAAAAACAGCAACACCAACTTAAAAAGAAATTAAAAACAGCAAGACATTTAAGGATATGATGAACAACATGGAATAAAGAAGAAGACTCAAAAAAATAAAATGAAGAGAACACTTATCTCTTGAAGAACCAAAGCTCTAGATACCAAATGATGGGTTGTTCTTCATGACCATTTGTTCTTCTTGAAATATGAGGTAAAAAGGTGGTGGAAGCTATGGATGATATGGGTCAAGGATGGCTCATATAGAGCTATGGGTTCCTTGTAGGTGCATGAAAGGTATGGAGAGTGATAGGTTAGGCCAAATCACTTGGAGGAAGGTGAAGATGAAGATCAAAGTGTCTAACCTAGAGAGACTAGACAAAGAGTACAAGCTAGCATAATTTTGGCAGCATTTACTCATATAAATTGATCTTAAAAAAACATGAGCCAAAGCACCCTATTTATAGGAGATGGTGCCTTGGAGAGTAAGGAGCAAGGGTAGGATGGGGAATACATAAAAGAGGGGGCTGCTAGGGTGTTGACTAAAGGTCAATGCAGCCCCTTAGCATGCTTCTAGAAGGTAGGGCTACATTCCTACCCTAAAAGGCCTAGGTACAAGCTAAATTGTTAAATACACCCCCTATTGTGCTAAATGAACCCTACTCTACTGAAATTACAAATAAACTGAAATTAATTGATGCTCAGCTCCCATGGCTTGGGTTCTACTCCTTGTGGTCCTCTGAGGGGTCTTTGAATATGTAAAGAAAAGTTTCTCTGCCATCAGTAGCAGAGTCCCAATCTTCTTAAATACTCTTTTTCATGGACCTAGTTGTTGGGCCTGAGCTTGGGCTTAGGCTTGGGCTTGGGCCTCTTCCATCAGGCGAGGTACTCAAATCGAGCAGCATAGGCGTTCACAGACATATCCCCCCTGCTCCAACCTTAGGAACTCAGCTTCCTTCGCAAACCTTGCGCTGTCTAGGAAGTATTTCTCCAGGAACCTCACCCTGAAGCTCTCCCAATCCAACACTTCCTCTTGGGCCTCCATCATCTGCTGAGTTACCATCCACCAGAACTCAGCTTCTCCAGACAGAAGATATGTGGCGAATACCAGCTTCTTATCTTCAGGGCAGGAGGTCGCCCTGAAGATTTTCTCTAAACCCCTGACCCATTGGTCTGCTTGGTCAGGAGTAGCATTCCCACTGAACTTAGGTGGGTTGTGCCTGAGGAACTCGGTCAGTCCCATCTGCTCCTGAGGCTGACCGACGTTGGGAGTTGTTGCAGCCGATCTGGCGGTCTCCCAATGCTGCATTGTAGCTTGGTGATTCTGAGACATCGCCGCATTCTGCTGCTGGATGGCACTCGCCATCATCTCAATGGCCCTGGCGATCTGGCCCATTTCAGCAGAAGGTTGGGGAGGGGTAGGTTGTCTAGGAGTCATTCTTCTCTGTAGAAGATTAGGGAAAAAAACTATTATTCTCTACTCATATTCCTATAAAATGAACTTGATAAAGAATCAATTCATTTAGAAGACCACACTAGGTCTTACAAAGGCCAGCATCTCAAATCCATCTAGAATTTGAGTTTATCAGCAAGATCAATATACTTATACAAGCACATCACCAAAACAGCTACTGGTATAAAACCATCAATTCAAACGACCACTTTCAATCAATACAAAAACACTCAATAAAATGAAATAAAACACACCAGAATTCAATATATGCTAAACATCAAACTTTCAGAATTTAAGATTGAGAATCATCTTGATCCAGTTATGAGTGTGCACCCTCACTACTTTATCAAGATCCTTTCATTCTTAATACTAAGATTTTCAGTTAGGGCATATATTCACTAAAGCACATACAAAATTTCAATATAAAAAACGTTTGAAAACCTTTCACTATAGTTTTTATTTAAAACTCAAATAAATTTTATGAGCAGAAGAAACACAATGGATCCACAGCCCTCAGGTCATCCTAAGGACGAACTGCTCTGATACCATTAAATGTAACATCCCGCCAAAAACCTTTTCATATTTATATAATGAAATAAAGGTAAAACAATAATATCGAAGTGAACATATATATATATATATATATATATATATATATATAATGAAATTTCTCCTCACAGAGATTTTAATACATATCCAGTCAGTTTTCCAAACTTAAACAAAATACAGCAAAATAGAACAACAGGCGATCTCCTAATAGAAACAGAAAACAGGCGATCGCCTAACAGAAACAGAAACAGGCGATCTCCTTCCGGCGACCACTCACTGAGGAGCTCTACTTCCTGCAACATCATCTGCTCCTGTGTAAATTATACACGATCATCACAGGTTTAAGAAAACATCCACAAAACAAAAACGCAGGGTAAGCTAGATATTTTAAAGAGAATTTAGATATGAAACTTTAAAATCAAGATAAAACAAATTTAAGACACCCACGTAAAAACCATCAACTTTCTCATTCCCTTCACATGACCATCAAGTAATCACATATTTCACAATTTCCTCAAGAGTCGTTCAATTCACATAATCCATCAAGTGTCTATCAATTTCAATGTTTCTCATTTCTCACGTCAGACTTCCACTGACTCATCACACATAGACACTTGACACTACTTCCGGAAGACACGTGCATTGACTAGACTCAGAGATATGCACCTGTCATACTGCACCACTGTGAAATCACACACATTCACAGGGTCGCTGTGAAATCACACACATTCACAAGCGTATAAATGAATCTCAATATCATCACTATCCTAGCATGACAGGGTTAATCCATACAACGGGTCAAGCTCGTTCTCTTTCAAACAACTCGCCCATACATATGAACCTCCTTCGACTCTCAACGCCTGAATAACTTCATCTATATGATTCCATTTTATCAGGAGAGTCAGGATATCTCATAATAAACGAATCACCGGTCAATGCACACTCTACACGATCTTACACGGTATTTTCTTTCCTGAAAATACTATGCCTTGATCCCACATTCACCACATTCCATACATCATACCACACATAAAGAACAATTCCATCATAGAATACTTTGAATCTTTTCTTAAACAACCCCACTCACAAAAACAAGCATACCACCGTTCAGGTTTTCGAATATCACATTTCAATCTCAAACAGTTTCAAATGACACTAAAACAGGGGAGTTCGAAATCAACATTTAAAACCGGCGATCACGTCGCCCCACACATAAAAACAAAGCATTGTGAAAAGGAATATGAAAACCGGCGACCACGTCGCCCTCACTTCAGAACCTACTCGCCTAACGTTTTTATAAATGAAAATGCTAGCTTCCCTTACCTAAACTTGCGCAAAAACACCAAGAGCTCCAAAACCCACCGAAGCTTAAACATACCTGAACTCCGTTTTAGCGTCCTAATCGGAAAACTCGCAGAGAACTTCCCAGGAGTCCAAGGGCAGTCGTCGCTCGTCGTACTGGTGCTTGAGGATGCCTGAATCGCAGCGCGAAGGAGAGAAAAGAGAAGGATGAAGGTAAACTCACTCTGTCACTCTTGAACCACAGCAACGTTCTTTTCCTCTCAGAAGTGAGTTTTTGAATCTAAACCAACTTGTCCACAATTGCCACTGCCACCACCCACTCTGCAGGAAAGCTTGCGTGCACATTTCCTTGAACAGTATGACCACGTGTGTCTCTGCGCATACCAACTCTCTGATGCCAACTATTCTGAAACACCCTTTTTGTCTACGTGTCGCGCATGCAGGACGTCTCATGCTGGGAGCCTGGGTCCCACCTTATCTGCGTGAAACACGACATCGCGTGATAACCTTCCACCGATGACTCATCCTGGCGGACGACCGATGTCTCTCCTTGGAAGACGACCGATGTCTCTCTCTGGAAGACGACCGATGTCTGTCCCTGGCGACGCCCGCATGTCTCTCGCCCTGGCGATGCCCGCATGTCTCTCGCCCTGGCGATGACTGATGACACATCGCCACGCCTTGCTGAAGGTTCTTCATCCCGCTATGTTACGTCCAAGGTATCACCTCCACCTGACTTGGTGACGTCGGTAGCTTCACATTTCCAAGAATAGATCAGCACTACTCCTCGCGCCCCCATGCATGCAACACTAAGGACGATTTCTTATGCTCAAGCATAGAGCTTCGCATGCACAGCGTATTTAAGGCTTAACCCACGCCTTGACACGCGTGGTTTTTGGAACCCACTATGGTTGATCCAGCATCTTGACCACATACTAAGTGCACTTTCGGCGATCATGTACACCATAGGCGATTGGCGATCATATGTACTCTAGGCGACAGGCGATTATGTACCAGAGAAGTCGGAGGTCGCCTCCGTCTTCAACAACGACGATCTCGTAGACTTCTAAGCTACACTTTCCTTCCTTTTTATTTTAAATAAAAACATACTTAGAATTCATTTAAAATATATTCCTTTTATTCCAATTTAATTTTACAGGTCCTTACAAATAGATATTCAAAACATTGTTAACTGTTATTATTTTTTAACTCCAAATAAGTATATATTTTTTTTTCGTAAAATAGTTGGAAGAATAATTTATATTCTTAAAATTGTATATTTTAAAAAGGATATTTTTTCGTCAAGATTTTATTAAAAAAGTTAGTATATAATTACAATAGCATAAATAATATATAAGTTTATTATAAATAGTATATTGTATTATTATAATATATACATATATTATATCAAGGGTATAATTTTTTTAAAAATATTTTTCAAATTAAATACATTAACTTTTTAAGAATATTATATTTATTAATTTACTATAATATTAAGAGTAAATTTAAAACTGCATTGAAAGCTCTTTTCCTGGCTGTAGTAGGTTTAATTTAAAAAAAAAAAATATTTGTGTAGTGATAATTCAATTTTAGAAATATACGTGTGCAAATATTTATATATTATGGGCTTTAATATAATTAATGATATAAAGAGAGTCATAAAGAAAATATGTTATAATAAAGATTCTAAAAAAGGTTACACAAGTTATAATTTTAAAAATTTCTTTTAAATTATAATTTTGTCTCACATCCATCTATATTGAGTTTTTGTTGTGGAATTAATATGTCAAAAATACCATTAACGTAGTAATTTTTATATTGGGAGATGTTTGAACGTGTAAAATAGAGCTATAAAAAACAGTGATATCATAAAGCAAGTTAATTAACACTTATTTAATATATTAAATTAAAAAAATATTAATTGATATAAGTGCCTAAAAGAGTGTGACTTTCAGTTAAATCCTGCTAGTGGTTTTATAAAGTGAAGAACTAAAACTAATAATTTGAAAAACTTACAGGGTTATCCTATGGGCCAAAGCCCATACCTGTATAGTCTTATTTAAAAGGTTTGTAATAAAAATAATGTGTCATTCAATAACTTATATATGTAAATCTTTGAAATTAATAAAAAAAATATAAAATTTATTATTACAACAACTTATGTAGATTATTGATGCCCTTTATATCTGTGATCACTATTTACATTTGATCAACAAAGTTGCTCAAAGTCAGTGAACAGGTTCATATGGAGTCTATGATACATCAAAACATAAAATATATATACATCCAGTAGAATTAATTTTTAACTTTTTTTACGAAAGGTCTTAAATTCAAATATATATTATGAATAAAAAATTTCACTAAAAATGGTTGATTATGTTATATAAACTAATTATTTAACCTACACATATCAAGATAACTATAATATTTGAAAATTTTAACATTTGATATTTAGTTAATTCACAATAAAATAAATTACATGTAAAATTTAGACTTTAAAACAATTAATATCGTGAGAAATTGAAATGTAAAATTGAGAATCTCATATTCCAAAATAAGGAAAAGGACCTACACATTTTTATTGCTTTAACACTTTTTAAGGTAAACTCCATTAATTTGCAAAACACTTGACTTTCAAGGACATGAAAATCATATATTGGATGAAAATAAGTAAAATAAACAATAAATAAAAAGAAAAATTACAAATTTATTAAGTTTTATATGGGATAGGACAATGATATATTGACACTCATGTTTTCACACACTTCCACTTAATAATCTATAGTATTATTATTTTTTAAAAATTTTATTTATTTTTATTTTTATTAATTGAATATAATATTTTATTATTGAAAGAGATTGTAAAGTGCAAGTGAGATAAAAATAGGAGTGGCAAATTTTTATTTTCTTATTGGATATTACATCAAGTCTCTTATATATTCTTCATTCATTCACTATTTTTGAGTATGGAATAATTAATTTTGGGTGAGACTTTCCCCTCCTAAGTATGTCTTTTTTGAAGAGTCTGTTAAAACTTTGAGAGTTTGGGAACAAAATGTAGTATGGGTTGAGTGTTCTAAGTGAAAATTTGTTGATATGTTGAGAATGTAGTTATATAGAGAAGTTAACTACTTTGGGTAGGATGAATATGAGTGAATGAAAAGGCACATTTTGTTGAGGGGAAGGGAGGAAGTTTGAAGAGTGAAGGGTAGACAATCAAAAGATCCTGCTATATCCAACCCAGATTCACCAAAAGAGCAGAGCCAATGAGATGCTTCAACAGAATTCCATAGATGAGTCACAGTTTCTTAGGTTACATAGCCGAAATTGCAGGGCTTACCAGAAGTGCAAGGAGGTGCCGTCTCTGCCACTCATTCCTAATTAAATTTGTAGAGACCAGAAAGCATGTTACATTTGGTGTTGGGTCATCAGCAGCACTAGCCTATATGAGTAGTAGCTAGAACAGGAGGATCTGTCTTTTTTTGCATATTCAATAATATCAATAACAATGATAATGAATAGTAGTTACCATATTTATGTTTGGCAAAAAAGAGGAACAATAAAGGGTCCAGGTTGAATAGATGTTTATAACAAGCATGCATGAGTTGCTACTTGCTAACATCAAAAGTTGATGTGTACATGCCTTGATTGAAGTCTTATCATCAAACCTAGAGCAATGGTTCAGTGGTGTGGGACTTTGTTTGGTTTGACTTGGGTGTGCTGGTTCAACCAGTTAAATCTGAATGGACAAGGGAATTGAATGGGGAATGTAATGGCTGGTTCGGTTATATTTAAATCCAAAACCTCTTTCTAAATACTACAATCAGTCATCAAACCTTTTCTTTCTTCATACCTTACCACCCTCTTTTAGCAACACCATATCCGCGCGCAAAAACTGCGACCATATATGTCATTATATATATATATATATATATATATATATATATATATATATATATATATATTATATAAAATGCAATTGAATAAAAGAATTGTACAAGTTATACACTTTTAGACAATAAAGAGGATTACTACTACAACTATAAAATAGTATTTAATAATATTAGGCTTTTGCAATGTATGGTATTTTTTTTTAAATTATAATTTTAAATACTTTTTTTATGAAAATGGGTAAGTTATCTCATGAATACAATTTTAGGTTGAAATTCGTCTTAAAAAAGCTGAATTCTTGAGATGCAACTTTCATTCTAAAATAGTGTTTATAAAATACGATTTATTTACTTTTATAAAAAGAGTTATAAAATATTTTAAATTTCTATTAAAATTTCATTTTGAAAGAAACTAAATGAAATTTTTTATTTAAAATTTTCACAAACTGAATGAACTTTTTTGACCGAGCTAAACAATAAATTTAGCTAAAAAAATTCAAAATTTCCTTTCATCCTATCTTAATTTCACTCTCTAAAACTTAAAGTGTTTTAAAATTATTTCATATCCTGAAACCTTCATAAACTCCCAAATGTTTAAATGGTAATAGCAATTTGAGGGTTTAAACTTGAAGAAAAAGAAGATTAGAAGGTTAAATGTGCTTATTTTAAAACTGAAAATATTGGATTGATGTGGGGGAAAAGATTGGGAGACCAAAATCACATATTATTCAAATTAAAAGAATGAAAAATACAATTATTATCGTCATCTTTGGGAATGTGAGAAAGTTGGGTGATCCAGAAGGTGAGTGACCCACTCCAAGCCCATAATTTATTTGCCCATACTTCTTCATTTGGGTCAACATCACAAACAAATAGCAACTTCTGCAAATGTAGCAAGTTTAGTATGCATTATTATTATGTTATAATTTTGCACATAAAATGGACACAATTCTAATTATTTTCAATAATCATGACTGCATTTACTAATTAAGTGACCCTCTCTCCCTCCATTAACTTCAATATGACTCTTTATTGGGATTAAATTGCATACATACCTTTTACTTTCTTACATATGAATTGGAACATCTCTATATTTCATTTAGTTTATTTATTTTTTATTGTTAGATAAAAAAAGACTTCATGATTCAATCACCCTAAAATAAATACAAGATTCATGTAAAGTTTTTTGCATAGTGCTCAATTCATATCTTCCTTTAATATGTATGAAAAATGTAATTAATATTTTAATTTTTATATTATATTTTAAATTTCATTATAAATAAAATTATTTAAATTTTTCATATACCTTTTATTTTCTTGATCAATTATTATGGAGTATTGACTAAAGGCAAGCAGATTAAATTTTTTTGTATAAAAGTTTTTCAAAAAATCATATAAAATGGAACAAACGAACGAGAAAAAATAAAATGAATTAGAAAAAAATAAAATACAATGTTTTCATGCCTTCTGATCCGGTCGGTCATCGGCAGTCTTGACGTCAGCAGCAGATGACCACGTGAACCACTCATAGGGTGACACGTGGAATCAGATACGTAAATCAGGGTGGAGATCATTCGGAGCTGTGATCGGTGGTCGGTCCCTGAGTGGCCATCGCCAGCAGACTTGTGCCTAGAAGGAGAGCGTGACGAAGTAAAGAAGCGCTGATCAGTTATCGGTTCCTGGTCATCGGTCAAGGTGACACATCGATCATCGGTCAGGATGAGGGACACCTCGGTCATCGGTATGTGTCGAGGTGACATCGGTCGCGGCGATGTGAACAACGCGACCAGTGATCAGTAAAGTGCCCAGAGGCAGGGAGTGGCCTTAGTCGCGAGACGACCATGCATGAAGATGGGAAGACGCAGTTAGGTGCAGAATCCTGCTGGGACAAGAACCCATCAAGGTTAGAGTCTCCCAGTGAGGTTGCATGCATGCCACGTGGACCGTGAAGGTGTTCCCAGAGATTAGGTAGGGCAAATGGGCACAGAAATTGAGGGGTACAGAGGTACCCACGCGGCCTTCCCTATCAGACTTTGCACTCAAGTGAGGAAGGCCTGCACGCAAGGTAGCCCTGGGGGGTGGATAACGGCGGTGTAGAGTAATCAAGTGGCCCTAGAGGTAGCCAGTAGGAGGCGACGCGGGATTATGAGGAAGAAGAACGCTGAACCAGGTACGCAAATTTTTGCCACACAATACACAACACGAACCGAGAACACTCAGTTTTTCGAATCAAAGAGGACTGAGGGCACACACGAGTCTCACACAGATAGATCCGAGAGAGAGTTTTGGTGTTCCCGTTGCCTGACTTGAGCGTCGGAGCTACAACGGCCGCTAGAGGCGCCGTCTGTGTGTTTTGCAGGCATCATTTGGAGTTCCGGCGAAGGTTCCTGGAGCCTCCTTGCAGAACGCGCAGCAGTTAGACGGCTAGACGAAGGAGTGACGAGGCACATACTCCACGTTCGAGTCAGCGGCGGGATCATTTGGCGCCCTCCGTGGGGCACGTGTGAATTTTGTTCCCATCCACATCGCAGGTCTTAAAGTTGTTTGTCGAAGCTTCTGACAAGATGAGTAGAAGAACCAGATAAACGGCACCTGCGCCATCTGCTGAAGAAGGAGCTGTTACCATGGCACAGGTCATGGAGATGATGCGCGCGCTGCAAGAGAATGTCGCTGCGTCGAGAGTTGAGCAAGAGAAGATGCATGCAGAGCTGACTGCATCGCATAGCAGAAATAAAGAGTTGAACCGCGTGAATGAGGAGTTGCGTAGGGAATTGCAGGCGCAGAATGAGCGCGTATTCGAAGATAGGACGTCGATTCCGCCGTCGCCCTCTAGAGCATTTCCTATGCCTTTCTCCCCCGAGATCATGAACACGGTGGTGCCTCCCAACCTGGTGGGAGTGAAGGCGTCGTTCACGGGGGTGGAAGACCCAGAAGCACATTTGACAGCCTTCGACACTCAGATGATGCTGTCTGGAGGTTCAGATGCTGTGTACTGCAAAATGTTTATGAGCACGCTAAGCGGAGTAGCTATGGAGTGGTTCGTGAGCCTGTCGGAGGGCCACATCACCTCTTTCCATCAGCTTTCAAAACTGTTCACGGAGCAGTACATCGTCAACAGAGCGCCACCAGTGGTGTCTTACGATTTGTTCGACGTGCGCCAGTACCAGGGGGAGTCGCGGAAGGACTTCCTCAACCGTTTCGCTGCGCAGGTGGTGAGATTGCCCAGCAAGGACGAGAACATGTTAGTGCATGCGTTCAAGAAAGGCGTGCTGCCTGGTCCTTTCAGTGAATCCCTCATCAGGAGCCACCTCGCCACCTTCGCTGAGATACGGCGACGCGCGGTGGCGCACATTGTAGCAGAGGCAGAGGTCTTTGAGAAGAGAGGCAGCATTGCGCCGACGAAGCCGCGTGGAGGTCAGGGGAAGCAGCAGCAACAGGTACGGGTGTATGAGGCCTAGGAAGGGAGGAAGGCGCAGGGAAGGCCTCGTCCCTATGCACCCAGGAAGGACCAGCCCAGGGGGCGTGCAAGGGAGAACAACACACCCCCTAGGTATGATTTCGTGATAGAGTTGGCAGAGCTGATCGCCATCCCTGCCGTGGCTGCAAGACTCCGAGTACCAGAGAAAACTGACAAGGTACTTGGAGGGAGGAAGGACAAGTGGTGTGAGTTCCATCAGGCTTATGGACACACGCTCCGCACCTGCCTGGCGTTGGGGCATCAACTTGCTGAGTTGGTGAAGACAGGATTCCTGACCGATTACTTGCGGGAGGCGCAAGGTGATCGCGCTTCGGGGTCTCAGACAGGCGATCAGCAACACGAGATCCCTGTGCATGGGGACGTGAGGTGATAGAAGATGCTACGCTGGGGGGCCTCCCTGGTAACTTAGGTGGAAGATGAGGCAGAGTCTTTAAGCTCGGCGATAGAAAGTTGCAAAGAGAAAGGCGAAGAGTCCAGTTCTTTAGCTATTGACTTTGTATATTTGCCAGTCGATCCCAAAACTTGGATGAACAAGGGTTACGCTTCTGTGAACTTCACCAGACCCCAGGTAGCGAGGGATTTCAGCGTGTTTGCAGGAGAAAGAGGGATTGGAGAAGCACTTGGAATCATGAGCTTCCCGCACGAGTTCGAGGAAGTTCAGTCAGTTCGCTTTAACCCACCTCGCGATGGTGTAACGAAGGGGAAGCAACGAGCTTATGGAGAGCTTGGGAAGCGCGAACAAGTTTGAAGTGAAGGACAAAGCTTTTTGTCGTTGCTGGAAGAATGGTGTGCTCGCCAGGTCGGTCATCGCCAAGGTCCACACAGAATAGTTGAGGCGTTGGAGATTGAAGCTTATCGGCTAAAGACTCTGGACGGAACAGTTATTCCCAGAGCCCGAAACGCTGCACGCTTGAGATTCTACTTCAGTTAAGTTGTAAAGTAGATGGGTTCTTGCACTGTACACACACTCAATGAATATACTGTAAATAGTTAAGTAGATCAGGAGCCACTCTTTTCCATGATGAGGGTTTTTAACGAGGCCACCCAATAAAAAAGATTTCAGTATATCAAGTGTGCACGTGTTTCCCAGTTTCAGGTTCTACTTGCCCCAGATGCAAGTGCAAGTGATCGGTTGGAGCCTGCTCGCCCCAAGCGCGAGTACGGACGACCGACCTATATCCTCCTCACCCCAGGCGTGAGTGCAGGTGGCTGAAGTTTGGAAACCCGGGGGTACTAGTAAGACCAAGAGAGGGAAAGGGAAGATTTCGAGAAACGTCCTTACCCACTCGGCGTATACCATTTTTGGCTAAGTAAAGCCCTTAGTGGAGGCTCTTCTCACCCTAGGAGTGAGAGAGGATAGGGCGGTCCACCTCAATGAAGGACTCAAGGTCGGCACATCAGAAGGTCTTCCTTGGCAAGTTGAGGTTGGCTGGGAAAAGAAAGACCTCACCCTCGACTTCTTACAGCGAGGCGGAGGCAACAGGAACAAGACCTAAAGGTCGATGACCTTGGGGCAAGCAAGAGGGGTCAACAAGAAAACTATTCTTCCCCAAAGCAAGACATCATCTTCGCGTTTAAGCACCAAGAAGCAGAGCGCGATCAGTCATCGGTGCATGGAGAGTAGAGCACTCATCGGTGCTGTAACATCCCGCCAAATCCTTTTCATATTTATATAATAAAATAAAGGTAAAACAATAATATCGAAGTGAACATAAATATATATATGTAATGAAATTTCTCCTCACAGGGAGTTTAATACATATCCAGTCAGTTTCCAAAACTTAAACAAAATACAGCAAAATAGAAAACAGGCGATCTCCTAACAGAAACAGAAAACAGGCGATCTCCTAACAGAAACAGAAAACAGGCGATCTCCTAACAGAAACAGAAAACAGGCGATCTCCTAACAGAAACAGAAAACAGGCGATCTCCTTCCGGCGACCACTCACTGAGGAGCTCTACTTCCTGCAACATCATCTGCTCCCGTGTAAATTATACACGATCATCACAGGTTTACGAAAACATCCACAAAACAAAAATGCAGGGTAAGCTAGATATTTTAAAGAGAATTTAGATATGAAACTTTAAAATCAAGATAAAACAAATTTAAGACACCCACGTAAAAACCATCAACTTTCTCATTCCCTTCACATGACCATCAAGTAATCACATATTTCACAATTTCCTCAAGAGTCGTTCAATTCACATACTCCATCAAGTGTCTATAAATTTCAATGTTTCTCATTTCTCACGTCAGACTTCCACTGACTCATCACATACAGACACTTGACACTACTTTCGGAAGACTTGTGCATTGAACTTAGCATCCAGAGACCTGCACCTGTCATACTTTATTGCTGTAATGTTCCCACAGCCATGCGCATCAACATAATCTCGATCTCAATCTCAATATCCTCACTCTCACAGTATGACAGGGTTAATCCATATAACAGGTCAAGTCAGTTATCTTTCAAACAACTTACCCATACATATGGACCTCCTTCGACTCTCACCAACTGAATGACTTCATCTATGTGACTCCATCATATCAGCAGAGTCAGGATCGTCTCATTCACAGGAAACTCACTGATCAATACACCTCGTAACCAATCTCAACACGGTATTTCCTTTCCTCAAAATACTATGTCTTGATCCCACATTCACAACATTCAACACATCATATAACACTTAAATGAACGATTCCAATCACAGCAACAATCATTCCAAGGTTCAGATTTTCGAATATCGCATGCATTTCACATTTCAATCTCAAACAGTTTCAAATGACACTAAAACAGGGGAGTTCGAAATTAACATTTAAAACCGGCGATCACGTCGCCCCACACATAAAAACAGAGCATCGTGAAAAAGAATATGAAACCGGCGACCACGTCGCCCTCACTTCAGAACCTACTCGCCTAAAGTTTTTATAAACGAAAATGCTAGCTTCCCTTACCTGAACTTGCGCAAAAACACCAAGTGCTCCAAAACCCACCGAAGCTTAAAGATGCCTTAACTCTGTTTTAGCGTCCGGTTTGGAGAACTTGTAGAGAACCTCCTAGGTGTCCAAGGGCAGTCGTCGCTCGTCGTACTGGTGCTTGAGGATGCCTGAATCGCAGCGCGAAGGAGAGAAAAGAGAAGGATGAAGGTAAACTCACTCTGTCACTCTTGAACCACAGCAACGTTCTTTGCCTCTCAGAAGTAAGTTTTTGAATCTAAACCAACTTGTCCACAATTGCCGCTGCCACCACCCACTCTGCAGGAAAGCTTGCGTGCACACTTCCTTGAACAGTACGGCCATGTGTGTCTCTGCGCATACCAACTCTCTGATGCCAACTATTCTGAAACACCCTTTTTGTCTACGTGTCGCGCGTGCAGGACGTCTCATGCTGGGAGCCTGGGTCCCACCTTATCTGTGTGAAACACGACATCGCGCGATAACCTTCCACCGATGACTCATCCTGGCGGACGACCGATGTTTCTCTCTGGAAGACGACCGATGTCTATCCCTAGCGACGACCGCATGTCTCGCGCCCTGGCGATGCCCGCATGCCTCGTGCCCTGGCGTTGTCTGTAACATCCCTCCAAATTACTTTGAAATAAATATAAAATGAAAGTAAAGGTGACAAATAGATTCTATGAACAAAATATTATATATATAAAATGAAGTTGCTCCTCTTAGGGAGTTTAATACAATTTCGGTCAAATTTTCCAGAAACATAAACAAAATACAGTAAAAAACAACAAAGCAGGCGATCTCCTATCGGAAGAAACCGATCTCCTATCGGACGAGACCGATCTCCTATCAGAGGAGCCAAAACAGCCGATCACCTATCAGGACAGAAAAAAAACAGGCGATCACCCGATAGAGACAGAAAACCGGCGATCTCCTCCTCGGCGATCACTCACTAAGGAGCTCTACTTCCTGGAAGATCATCTGCTCCCGTGTAAAATACACGATCATCACAGTTTTAAGAGAAAACCACAGAACCAAAATACGCAGGGTAAGCTAGATATTTTAAAGAGAGTTTAAATCATGAACATGACAATCAAAGTAAAACAAGTTTCAAAATATCCATGTAAAACGTAGAGTTGCTCATATCATTCACCTGATCGCCCAAAATCACACATTTCACAACATTCACCCATAGTCATTCCATTTCACAATACTGCATCAAGTGTCTATAAACTATCAATGTTTCTCATTTCTCACGTCAGACTTTCCACTGACTCACCACACAAGACACTTGACACTACTTCCGGATTGACTCGTGCGTTGATTAGACTCAGAGATCTGCACCTGTCATACCACACCACTGTGAAATCCACACAGGGTCGCTGTGAATCCACACAGCATGCGCATATGTCATCTCAATGTCAATAGTTCTCCTGGTATGACAGGGTTAATCCATAGGACAGGCAGAGCTCGTTCTTTTTCACACGAGACGCCCATCATATAGACCTCCTTCGACTCTCAACAACTGAGTAACTTCCTCTACGTGATTCCATTACCTCAGCAGAGTCAGGATATCCCCTTAGGAATCACCGATCAATGCACCTACTACAAGATCTTACACGGTATTTTCTTTCCTGAAAATACTATGCCTCGATCCCACATTCACAGCATTCAAAAACATCATACCACTCGAGTAATTGATTCAAGTCACAGCAACGAATCCTTTCAAGGTTCAGATCTTCGAATATTTCATTTAAATCTCAAGTAGTTTCAAAACAACACCCAAAAACAGAGAGTTCACAATCAACGCCAAAACCGGCGATCTAGTTCAAAAACAGGGTGTTTCGAAGACTGTATATAAAACCGGCGACCACGTCGCCCAAGCACACAAACAGAGCATTTTACGCAGATGAAAACAAAAATGGCGACCACGTCGCCCTCACATAGAGATAGCTACACTATGGCTTGTATGGAAAAAGAGGTCTAGCTTCCTTTACCTGGACTTGCGCCAAACACCAGGAGCTCCGAAACCCAACGAAGCTTGAACGACGCCTTGGCTCTGTTTTTGCGTCTGGTTGAAGGACTTGCAGAGAACCTCCCAGGTGCTCTAATGGTGGCCGTCGCTCGTCGTACTCTCGTGTGAAGGTGCTAGAATCGCAGCGCGAAGGAGAGAATGGAGGAGAAGGGAGATAAATGCACCCTTTAGCTCTGGAACCACAACAACGTTTCTTTCCTTCTCCCTCAGAAATGGGTTTTTGCATCTTAAGCTGACTTCTCCACAAAAACCGCTGCCACCACCCACTCTGCAGGGAGTTTGCGTGTACGCTTTGCTGAACAGTACACCTAAGCGTGCCTCTGCGTAGGCTAACACTCTGAGGTCACTAGCCTGAACCACTCTTTTTGTCTACGTGGCGCGCGTGCAGGGCGTTTCATGCTGGGGGTCTGGGTCCCACTTTACTCTGTGTGAAACTCGACGTCGCGCGATAACTTTCCACTGCTGACTCATCCTGGCGAACGACCGATGTCTCCTTCGTCCTGGAAGACGACCGATGTCTTCTTCTGGGAGACGACCGATGTCATCCCTGGCGACGCCCTCATAACTCTCGTGCCCTGGCCACGTCCACATGCATCGTGCCCTGGCGATGCCCGCACGCCTCTCGTGCCTTGGCCACGTCCACATGCCTCGTGCCCTGGTGATGCCCGCATGCCTCTCGCGCTCTGACGATGCCTCATGCCTCGCGCGCCCTGGCGACGTCCACACGCCTCGCGCGCCCTGGCGACGTCCGCATGCCTCGCGCGCCCTTGCATGCAACACTAAGGGTGATCTCTTTTGCTCAAGCGTAGAGCTTCGCATGCACAGCGTATCTAAGGCTTAACCCACACCTTGATACGCGTGGTTGTTGGAACCCACTCTGGTTGATTCAGTATCTTGACCACATACTACGTGCATTCCCGCCGATCACGTACACTCTAGGCGATTGGCGCTCATGTCTCCTCTAGGCGACAGGCGATTATGTGCCAGAGGAGTCGGAGATCGCCTCCATCTTCAATAACGGCGATCTCGTAGGAGACTTCTTAGCTACACATTTCCTCCTTTACTCTTCTTGATCTACATGTCAGCCGACCGACCTCTACCAGCTGACCCCAGATCTTGGGCGACGTCCGAGGTCCGACTACTACGAAACTTCATTTACCAGCTCATTGTATTTTAAATAATAACATCTTCTAAAATTATTTAAATATACCACTTTTATTCCAATTCAATTTTACAGGTCCTTACATTGTCCGCATGTCTCGCGCCCTGGCGATGCCCGCATGTCTCGCGCCCTGGCGATGCCCGCATGTCTCGCGCCCTGGCGATCGCCCTGGCGGTGCCCGCATGTCTCTCGCCGTGGCGATGCCCGCATGTCTCTCGCCCTGGCGATGCCCGCATGTCTCTCACCCTGGCGATGCTCGACGACACATCGCCATGCCTTGCTGAAGGTTCTTCATCCCACTATGTTACGTCCAAGGTATCATCTCCACATGACTTGGTGACGTCGGTAACTTCACATTTCCAAGAGTAGATCAGCACTACTCCTCGTGCGCCCATGCATGCAACACTAAGGACGATTTCTTATGCTCAAGCATAGAGCTTCGCATGCACAGCGTATCTAAGGCTTAACCCACACCTTGATACGCGTGGTTTTTGGAACCCACTATGGTTGATCCAGCATCTCGACCACATACTAAGTGCACTTTCGGCGATCATGTGCACCATAGGCAATTGGCGATTATGTACCAGAGAAGTCGAAGGTCGCCTCCGTCTTCAACAACGGCGATCTCGTAGACTTCTAAGCTACACTTTCCTTCCTTTATATTTTAAATAAAAACATACTTAGAATTCACTTAAAATATATCACTTTCATTCCAATAAAATTTTCTAGGTCCTTACAGGTGCATGGTCATCGGGGTCTTGCTAACACGTGTTAAGCTGTGACTCAGGTCCCCAGCGAGAGCGTTACGCAAGCACCTCGCACGATTCCAAACCCGAAGAAGAGCTACTCACCAGAGAGCGTGCGGTGAGACCATGCAGGCAGGGATGCGCCTGGTGAGTGTGCTTAGACAGCTACACCTGGCGCTCCCCTGGGAGCAGGCACCCACTCAGAGAACGTGTAGTGAGACCATGCAGGCAGGGATGCGCCTGGTGAGTGCGCTTGGACAGCCACCCCTGGTGCTCCCCTGGGAGCATGCACCCACTCAGAGAAGAAAGTCCTCACCCTCGACTTTGTACAGCGAGGTGCAGGCGAGAGAAAGTCCTCTCCCTCGACTTTGTACAGCGAGGCATGGGCCAGAGAAGAAAGTCCTCACCCTCGACTTTGTACAGTGAGGTGCAGGCGAGAGAAAGTCCTCTCCCTCGACTTTGTACAGCGAGGCATGGGCCAGAGAAGAAAGTCCTCACCCTCGACTTTGTACAGCGAGGTGCAGGCAGAGAAAGTCCTCTTCCTCTGCTTTTTACAGCAAGGTTAAGGCGAGAGAAAAGTCCTCTTCCTATGCTTCTTACAGCAAGGTTGAGGCAAGAGAACCAAGTCCTTCTCCTCTGCTTCATACAGCAAGGTTAAGGCAACAGAGAAAGTCCTCTTCCTCTGCTTTTTACAGCAAGGTTGGGGCGAGTGAAAAAAGGCCTCACCTCGACTTTATACAGCGAGGCTGAGGCGAGATAAAAAAGTCCTCACCTCGACTTTGCACAGCGAGGCTGAGGCGAGAGGAGAAAGACCTCACCTCGACTTCTTACAGCAAGGCTGAGGCAAGAGGGGTCATCGAGAAGCACTTTCCTTCCCCAAAACACAGGCGTCATCTTTGGCGTTCGGGCCCTCTATGCACCTAGCGCTGGAGTAACAGAGAAGTAAAGCAAAGCCTGAAGCGCGATGACTGATCGGTGGTGCACTAACGAGATAGTCGGTGGTCGGTGGTAAAGCTCTGAGTATGAAAGCTTTCCCAAGCAAGTTGTTGTGCGATCAGTTGGCATTTAGGCCCCGTCAGGTCAGTCATCCAACATGAATTTATGCATAAAAACTGTTAAAGAGAATGCTAAGGTACAACTGGTCGCGATCAAGTTAGAAGCCAAGTTTGAAGGGTCACAGTGAAATCGCGCTGAAGCCTAAGCCAGTTAACAGTTAGTCAGATGCAGAGAGTTAAAGATGGAGAAAGAAAGAGAAATTACACAAAAGGAGAGGTCGCAAGGGAAGAAGCTCAAGGAGGAGGAATGAGCTTGCCATCGACCACTGAATGGTGGAGGCTAGGTTGGGTAGAGTCCAAGTCTGGCAGGACGCAGTGAACTTGTTGCAAGCCCATCCGGAACCCATCTATTAGAGCCTTAGCACCAGCAGCCATGGTCTCAGGTACATCGGCTTCGAGCTCCTTCTTCTCTTTGGCAAGGGAAGACCACTTAGTCTCTTCGCTGAGAACAAGTTCACAGCTCGAGACTGGGGGGCTTGTGATCCGGTCGGTCATCGGCAGTCCAGACGTCAGCAGCAGATGACCACGTGAACCACTCACAGGGTGACACGTGGAAGCAGATACGTAAATCAGGGTGGAGATCATTCAGAGCTGTGATCGGTGGTCGGTCCCTGAGTGGCCATCGCCAGCAGACCAGTGCCTAGAAGGAGAGCGCGACGAAGTAAAGAAGCGCTGATCAGTTATCGGTTCCTGGTGTAAGGATCTAGATAATTATTTGGAATAGAAGAAGTATAATTTTAATGAATTCTGAATATGTTATTACTTAAAACGAAAAGAGCTTGTAATGGAAATTTCATGGTGGTCAGACCTCGGATGTCGCCCAAGGTCTGAGGGCGGCGTGGTAGAGGTCGGTCGGTGGACCATAGTGGGTTCCAGAAATCACATGTTGGGAGGTGTGATTTGAACCTTAGGAGCGCCATGCATGCAGAATAACTACGAGACTTTACGCTTGGACATAAGGGATTTACCTTAGTGTTGCATGCTTAGGCACGTAAGGATTGAGTACTGAGTTGCCCTCGGACAGGAGAAGCTACCGACATCACCGAGCCATGTGGGGGTGATAACACAGGCGTGGAGTAGTGGTAGGACAACCCCTCAACAGGGTGTAACGATGTGGCATCAGTCGACAGAAGCAAGGCAATGTGTCCTCGCCACACCAAGGACGATGAGAGATCGCCAGGGCGAGAGACACGCGGGGATCGCCAGGGCGAGAGGCACGCGGGGATCGCCAGGGCGAGAGACACACGGGCATCGCCAGGGCGAGAGACAGACGGTCATCAACCAGGATGGGAGACACATCGGTGGTCTGCCAGGGTGAGGAATCAGTCGTCCGTCAGGAAGAGGAATCAGTCATCGCCGGGATGAGAGGCACATCAGTCATCGCCGGGATGAGAGGCACATCAGTCATCGCCGGGATGGGAGACACATCGTTCATCGGCGGATAATCATCGCGCGGTTAGTCATCGGTGGATGGTCATCGCGCGAGGTAGTGTCTCACACAGATAAGGTGGGACCCAGGCTCCCAGCATGAACGTTCTGCATGCGCGACACGTAGACATTAGGAGTGTTTCAGAATAGTTAGCATCAGAGAGTTGGTATGCGCAGAGACCCACGTGGTCATACTGTTCAAGGAAGTGTGCACGCAAGCTTTCCTGCAGAGTGGGTGGTGGCAGCGGCATTTCTGGGCAAGTTGGTTTAGATTCAAAACTCACTCCTGAGAGGCAGCGGACGTTGCTGTGGTTCGAGAGTGACTGAGTGAGTTAGCTTTGGTTCCCTGTTTCTTTCCTCCCCTCCTCCCTGCGTTCAGACGTCCTAGCGTACCAGTTAAAGACCGGCGACTGCCATAGAGCACCTGGGAAGGTTACTCTGCAAGTTTTCTGATCAAAGCCCTAAAATAGAGTAAGTCGTTTTGCTCTGTTCTTTGAGTCGAGTCTGAATTTGCGAGGGTCGTCTCTGCATAGGCTGTGCATACAACTCTTTTAGCTTCAGAAATCGTCTCTGTTAACGCAGAAAATGGGTAATCTCGTTAGATTTGTGATCGGAACTCTATGGTGCAGGTTAAGGCATCCTTGAGTTCTCGGTGGGTTTGGAGCTCTTAGTGAGATCGGATCACGTCCAGGTAAGGGAAGCTAGCTTTATTTTCAAGAAAACCTTAAGCTAGAAGATTTTGATGTTGGGCGACGTGGTCGCCGGTGTAAGGACCCGTAAAATTAAATTGGAATGAAAAGGGATATATTTTAAATAAATTCTAAGTATGTTTTTATTTAAAATAAAAAGGAAGGAAAGTGTAGTTTAGAAGACTATAAGATTTCCTGGTTAGTACATAATC
Organism: Phaseolus lunatus; assembly: GCA_013389735.1. Lineage (NCBI taxonomy): Eukaryota > Viridiplantae > Streptophyta > Magnoliopsida > Fabales > Fabaceae > Phaseolus > Phaseolus lunatus. Next base: position 18,724,466 of record CM023861.1, on the reverse strand, counting down.
GCCGGTCGCCTACAACGCATGATCGCCAGGGCACGAGGCATGCAGGCATCGCCAGGGCGCGAGGCATGTGGACGTTGCCAGGGCGCGAGAGGCATGCGGGCATCGCCAGGGCGCGAGGCATGTGGACGTTGCCAGGGCGCGAGAGGCATGCGGGCAACGCTGGGGCGCGAGGCATGCGGGCAACGCTGGGGCGCGAGAGGCATGCGGGCGTCGTCGGGGCGCGAGGCATGCAGGCATCGCCAGGGCGCGAGAGGCATGTGGGCGTCGCCAGGGATAGACATCGGTCGTCTCCCAGAGAGAGACATCGGTCGTCTTCCAGGGAGAGACATCGGTCGTTTGCCAGTATGAGACCTCAGTGGATAGTCATCGCGTGAGCGGTCATCGGTGGAAGGTTATCGCGCGATGTCGAGTTTCACACAGTTAAGGTGGGACCCAGACTCCCAGCATGGCACGTCCTGCACGCGCGCCACGTGGACAAAAAGGGTGGTTCAGAATAGTGACATCAGAAGGTTGGCATGCGCAAGAGACACTCGCGGTCGTACTGTTCAGGGAAGTGGTTGGCATGCACAAGAAGACAACCATGGCCGTACTGTTCAGTGAAACGTACACTCTGGCTTTCTTGCAGAGCGGGTGGTGGCAGCAGCATGCGTGGACTAGTAGGGTTGGATTCAAAAACCCACTGCGAGGAGGCAAAGAACGTTACAGAGACTCGAGAGTGAAAGAGTGAGTGCATCTTCATCCCTCTCTTTTCTCTCCTTCGCGCTGCGTTTCAGGCAACCTCAAGCACCAGTGCAACCAGCGACGACTGCCCTTAGAGCACCTGGGAGGTTCTCTGCAAGTTCTACAAACTAGACGCTAAAACAGAGCTAAGGCATCCTTTAAGCTCGGTGGGTTTTGGAGCTCTTGGTGTTTTGCGCAAGTCCAGGTAAGGAAAGCTAGCCTTATTTCCAACGAAAATCCTTATATTCGATGATTAAGATGATGGGGGCGACGTGGTCGCCGGTTTTTCAACTGTTATTGTACAATCCTCTGTTTTTGAACGAGATCGCTGGTTTTGGCGTTGTTTTTCGAACTCCCCTGTTTTGTGTTGTTTGAAGCTGTTTGAGATTTAAATGTGATATTCGAAAATATGAACCATGAAATGATTGTTGTTGTGATTGGAATTATTCATTTAAGTGTTATATGATGTGTGGAATGTCGTGAATGTGGGATCAAGACATAGTATTTTCAGGAAAGGAAATACCGTGTTGAGATTTGGTTATGAAGTGTATTGATCTGTGAGTATCCTGTGAATGAGGCGATCCTGACTCTGCTGAGATAATGGAATCATATAGAGGAAGTTATTCAGTTGGTGAGAGTCGAAGGAGGTTCATATGAATGGGTGAGTCGTGTGAAAAAGAACGAGCTCGGCCTGTTATATGGATTAACCCTGTCATACTGTGAGAGTGATGAATTGAGATCGAGTTTGTGTTGATGCGCATGGCTGTGGAAACATTACAGCAAATGAAGTATGACAGGTGCATGTCTCTAGATGCTAAGTTCAATGCACGAGTCTTCCGGAAGTAGTGTCAAGTGTCTTGTGTGATGAGTCAGTAGAAGTCTGACGTGAGAATTGAGGAACAGTGAATTTGATAGACACTTGATGCATTATGTGATTTGAATGACTCTTGAGGAATTGTGAAATACGTGTTTACTTGATGGTCATGTGAAGAGAATGAGAAAATTGATAGTTTTACGTGGGTATCTTGAATTTGCTTTACCTTGATTTTTAAGGTTCATATCTAAACTCTCTTTTAAATATCTAGCTTACCCTGTGATTTCTGGTGTTGTGTTTGGCTTTTCTTAAACCTGTGATGATCGTGTAAAATTTACACGGGAGCAGATGATGTTGCAGGAAGTAGAGCTCCTCAGTGAGTGGTCGCTGGAAGGAGATCGCCTGTTCCTCTTTCTGTTAGGCGATCACCCTTTTTCTGTTTTCTGATAGGAGATCACCTTTTTGCTGTTAGGAGATCGCCTGTATTCATATTTTAATGTATTTTGTTTACGTTTTTGGAAAATTGACCGAATATGTATTAAACTCCCTGTGAGGAGAAACTTCTTTATATATATATAATTTTGTTCTTTTCAATATATTTGTTTACCTTTATTTCATTTTATAATTATTCCAAAGTATTTGGCGGGATGTTACATTAATGGTATCAGAGCAGTTCGTCCTTAGGATGACCTGAGGGCTGTGGATCCATTGTGTTTCTTCTGCTCATAAAATTTATTTGAGTTTTAAATAACAACTATAGTGAAAGGTTTTCAAACGTTTTTGTATTGAAATTTTGTGTGTGCTTTAGTGAATATATGCCCTAACTGAAAATCTTAGTATTAAGAATGAGAGGGTCTTAATAAAGTGGTGGGGGTGCACACTCATAACTGGATCGAGATGATTCTCAATCTTAATTCCAAAGGTTTGATGTTTAGCATACATTGAATTCTGGTGTGATTTATGTCATTTTATTGAGTGTTTTTGTAATTGATTGAAAGTGGTTGTTTGGATTGATGGTTGTATACCAGTAGCTGTTCTGGTGTTTTGCTTGAGGTTATAAGTATTATGATTCTGTTGATAAACTCAAATTCTTAATGACTTTGAGATGCTGACCTTTGTAAGGTCTAGATGTTACCTCCTGAATGAATTGATTTCTTATCGATCTCATTCTTGTAGTTGTAGGGAATATAGAAAACCATAGTTTCAAAATCTGAAACGAAGAAGATGGCACGTAGACCTTCTACCCCTCCCCAACCTTCTTCGGAGATGAGCCAGATTGCCAAGGCTATCGAGATGATGGCAACTGCCATCCAACAACAGAATGCGGCGATGGCTCAGAACCATCAAGCTACAATGCACCACTGGGAAACTGCTCGGTTTGCTGAAACAAATTCCCACGTCGGTCAGCCTCAAGAACAGATGGGACTGACTGAGTTCATGAGGCACAACCCACCCAAGTTTAGTGGGAATGCTACCCCTGATCAGGCAGATCAGTGGGTCAGAGAGTTGGAGAAAATCTTTAGGGCGACCTCCTGCCCTGAAGAGAAGAAGTTGGTGTTCGCCACCTATCTGCTGTCTGGAGAAGCTGAGTTCTGGTGGATGGGAGCTCAGCAGATGATGGAGGCCAGAGCTGAAGTGTTAGACTGGGAGAGCTTCAGGGTGAGGTTTTTGGAAAAATATTTCCCAGATAGCGCAAGGTTTGCGAGGGAAGCTGAATTCCTCAGATTGGAGCAGGGGGAGATGTCAGTGAATGCTTATGCTGCTCGGTTTGAGTATCTCGCCCGATTCTACACCCAGGCGACCTCTGAGGCCTGGAGGTGTAGGAAGTTCGAAGAGGGGCTGAAGCTTGGGCTGAAGAGGACCATAGCCCCGATGTGCATCAGGGAATTTCACGCCTTGGTAGAGAAGGCGAAGATGGTGGAGACCCTGGAAAAGGGTGATTCTCGGGTGATCAGGTCACACCCAGGGAGTTCTTCCAGTGGGAAGGCTAAGGTGCAGCACCCACAAAGCAAGCCTCATGCGAGACCTCCACCACGTCGGGCGGGAGCAGCGTCATCCCAATTTCAGCAGCAACAACCTTGGAAACCCAGATGTTTCACGTGCCAAAAGATGGGGCACATTTCTAGAGATTGCCCAAACAGGAATGGTGCGACTCAACCCAGCGGTTCTCAGCAGTTGAGGAATGAAGGCAGCAAACCTCAGGCAACAGGGAGAGTGTTTGCCATGTCAGGGGCAGAAGCGTCTCAGTCAGGTAACCTCGTGCAAGGTGTTTGTTTTATAGCTGGTAGAGGTGTAAAAGCCTTGTTTGATTCTGGAGCGACACACTCCTTTGTGTCAAGCCTGTGTGTAGCCGAGTTGGGCCTTCTAGTGAAGGAGTTACCTTTCGAACTGTTGGTTTCTACACCTGTGTCAGGACAGGTGTTGACCTCTACAGTTTGCCCCGAATGTCCAGTGATAGTAGAGGGACGCAGATTCAAAGTGAACTTGATCTGCCTACCTCTTCAGGACCTGGATGTTATCCTAGGAATGGATTGGCTAGCTGCCAATCACGTTCTCATAGACTGCGGTAGTCAGAAGATAGCGTTTCCAGACCTCCAAGAGTCACACGTGATATTTGCTCAGTGAGGGCGGTCGGTGTTGGAAGAAGGGGCGAGGTGCTTCATGATCTTAGCTCGGTTGGAGGTGAAGAATGAAGGGGACGTAAGCAGGATACATGTGGTGAAAGATTTCATGGATGTATTTCCAGAAGAAGTACCTGGGTTACCCCCTAAGAGAGAAGTGGAATTCTCCATTAATTTGGTACCTGGAGCTGGACCAGTGTCAATGGCACCTTACAGGATGGCACCAGCCGAGTTGGCAGAATTAAAGAAGCAAGTGGAAGAGTTGTTGGAGAAACAATTCATCAGACCCAGTGTATCTCCATGGGGGGCTCCAGTGCTCCTAGTTAAGAAGAAGGATGGAGGGTCTCGGTTGTGTATAGATTACAGGCAGTTGAACAAGTTGACCATCAAGAACAAGTACCCCCTACCTAGGATTGATGATTTGATGGATCAAATACATGGGGCCTCGGTGTTCTCCAAGATTGACCTGAGATCGGGGTACCACCAAATTTTGGTAAAAGCTGAAGATGTTCAAAAGACAGCTTTTAGGTCTCGGTATGGGCATTATGAGTATGTGGTGATGCCGTTTGGAGTCACAAATGCTCCAGCTCTATTCATGGACTACATGAATAGGATTTTTCGCCCTTTCTTGGATAAGTTTGTGGTAGTCTTCATAGACGACATACTCATTTATTCAAGGACCGAGGAAGAACATGAAGAACATCTGAGAACAGTGTTGGAGATTCTGAGGGAGAAGCAACTCTATGCCAAGTTCTCTAAGTGTGAGTTCTGGCTGAAGGAAGTCAACTTCTTAGGACACGTGATATCTGCCCAGGGGATCTCGGTGGATCCAGCCAAAGTGGAGGCAGTGCTTCAATGGGAACGTCCTAAGACAGTCACTGAGATAAGGAGCTTTGTGGGTTTAGCTGGCTACTATCGGAGGTTTATTGAGGACTTTTCCAAGGTAGTGGCTCCTTTAACACAGCTGACCCGCAAGGACCAACCTTTTGCTTGGACCGACCAATGTGAGCAGAGCTTCATGGAACTAAAGGAGAGGTTGACTAGTGCTCCAGTGCTGGTGATCCCAGAGGTAGGAAGACCTTTTGATGTCTACTGTGATGCTTCACATCAGGGTTTGGGATGTGTCTTGATGCAAGAGAAAAGAGTGGTTGCATATGCTTCAAGGCAACTCAAGGTTCATGAGAGAAACTATCCTACTCATGATTTGGAGTTGGCGGCGGTGGTGTTTGCCTTGAAGATTTGGAGGCACTATTTATATGGAGCTCGATTCCAGGTGTTCAGTGACCATAAGAGCCTGAAATACCTGTTTGATCAGAAGGAACTAAACATAAGGCAAAGAAGGTGGATGGAGTTTTTAAAGGACTACGATTTTCAACTCATGTATCATCCAGGGAAGGCCAATGTAGTGGCAGATGCCTTGAGTAGAAAATCAATACAAGTAGCCACCATGATGATGGAAGAGCAGAAACTGATCGAGCAGTTCAGAGAATTAAACCTTGGGGTAGAGTTTCATGTGAATCACATTAGTTGTAGTAAGCTGGCTATAACTAATGACTTCCTTGGAATGATAAAGGATAAGCAGTTGGAAGACCCTAGTCTGAAGCGTACTGTGGAGTCACTAGGGACCGACCAGGCTAGAGACTTTGTGATGGGCGATGATGGGATCTTGAGATTTAATGGCAGAATTTGCATACCCGCAAATGAAGAGTTGAAGAAGATGATCCTAGAGGAAGGTCACAGGAGTCGCCTTAGCCTACATCCAGGCATGAACAAGATGTACCATGGCTTGAAGGAGTCATTTTGGTGGTTGGGCATGAAGAAAGACATCGCCCAGTATGTTACTACCTGCTTGACGTGTCAGAAGGCAAAGGTAGAGCATCAAAGACCTGGCGGGTTGCTACAGCAACTGGATATCCTTGAGTGGAAATGGGACAGCATCGCCATGGATTTTGTTACCCATTTACCCAGATCGGTAAAGGGTCATGATGCAATCTGGGTCATAGTAGATCGGCTGACGAAGAGTGCCCACTTCCTTCCAGTGAATTTGAAAATGCCCTTGGCCAAGTTGGCACAGCTGTACATCAAAGAAATAGTGAGGTTGCATGGAGTGCCTTCCAGCATTGTTTCAGATAGGGATCCCAGGTTCACTTCACGGTTTTGGCACACTTTACAAGATTGCCTGGGAACTAAGTTGAGGATGAGCTCTGCATATCATCCCCAAACAGATGGACAGTCAGAGAGAACGATCCAGTCCTTGGAAGATCTGCTGAGGACGTGTGTCTTGGATCAATTGGGAAGTTGGGATGAGGTGTTGCCGCTGGTGGAGTTTACCTATAATAACAGTTATCACGCTAGCATTGGGATAGCGCCATACGAAGCCTTGTATGGAAGGAAATGCAGAACTCCATTGTGCTGGTACCAGGAGGGCGAAACAGTATTGGTTGGACCAGAGTTGATTCAGCAGACGACCGAGAAGGTGAAACAAATACAAGGCAGAATGAGAGCTTCTCAAAGTAGGCAGAAATCCTATGCAGATCAGAGGAGAAAGCCTTTGGAGTTTGCTGCTGGAGACCATGTATTCATGAGAGTGACACCAACCAAGGGTGTAGGACGGGCGATCAGATCAAAGAAGTTGTCCCCTAAGTTCGTGGGACCATATCAGATCTTAAGGAGGATTGGTCCAGTGGCTTATGAGATCGCCCTACCTCCCTATTTAGCGAATCTGCACAACGTCTTTCACGTATCACAGCTGAGAAAGTACATGGCAGACCCTAGTCATGTGCTGGAAGTGGACGATGTGCAGATCAGGGATGACTTGTCCTTTGAAGCGAAACCAGTCAGGATTGACGATTGGCAAAGTAAACAGCTCAGAGGCAGGACCATCAACATGGTGAAAGTGGTGTGGGATGAGAGATCGGGTGATTCAACTTGGGAGTTAGAAGGACCCATGAGAGAAGCCTATCCATACCTCTTTTCCTTGTAATTCAATTTTTCGAGGACGAAAATTTTTCTTGTTGGGGAGAATGTAAGGACCCGTAAAATTAAATTGGAATAAAAAGGGATATATTTTAAATAAATTCTAAGTATGTTTTTATTTAAAATAAAAAGGAAGGAAAGTGTAGTTTAGAAGACTATAAGATTTCCTGGTTAGTACATAATCGCCGGTCGCCTACTACGCATGATCGCCAGGGCGCGAGGCATGCAGGCATCGCCAGGGCGCGAGGCATATGGACGTTGCCAGGGCGCGAGAGGCATGCGGGCATCGCCAGGGCGTGAGGCATGTGGACGTTGCCAGGGCGCGAGAGGCATGCGGGCAACGCCGGGGCGCGAGGCATGCGGGCAACGCTGGGGCGTGAGAGGCATGCGGGCGTCGTCAGGGCGCGAGGCATGCAGGCATCGCCAGGGCGCGAGAGGCATGCGGGCGTCGCCAGGGATAGACATCGGTCGTCTCCCAGAGAGAGACATCGGTTGTCTTCCAGGGAGAGACATCGGTCGTTTGCCAGTATGAGACCTCAGTGGATAGTCATCGCGCGAGCGGTCATCGGTGGAAGGTTATCGCGCGATGTCGAGTTTCACACAGTTAAGGTGGGACCCAGACTCCCAGCATGGCACGTCCTGCACGCGCGCCACGTGGACAAAAAGGGTGGTTCAGAATAGTGACATCAGAAGGTTGGCATGCGCAAGAGACACTCGCGGTCGTACTGTTCAGGGAAGTGGTTGGCATGCATAAGAAGACAACCATGGCCGTACTGTTCAGTGAAACGTACACTCTGGCTTTCTTGCAGAGCGGGTGGTGGCAGCAGCATGCGTGGACTAGTAGGGTTGGATTCAAAAACCCACTGCGAGGAGGCAAAGAACGTTACAGAGACTCGAGAGTGAAAGAATGAGTGCATCTTCATCCCTCTCTTTTCTCTCCTTCGCGCTGCGTTTCAGGCAACCTCAAGCACCAGTGCAACCAGCGACGACTGCCCTTAGAGCACCTGGGAGGTTCTCTGCAAGTTCTACAAACCAGACGCTAAAACAGAGCTAAGGCATCCTTTAAGCTCGGTGGGTTTTGGAGCTCTTGGTGTTTTGCGCAAGTCCAGGTAAGGGAAGCTAGCCTTATTTCCAACGAAAATCCTTATATTCGATGATTAAGATGATGGGGGCGACGTGGTCGCCGGTTTTTCAACTGTTATTGTACAATCCTCTGTTTTTGAACGAGATCGCCGGTTTTGGCGTTATTTTTCGAACTCCCCTGTTTTGTGTTGTTTGAAGCTGTTTGAGATTTAAATGTGATATTCAAAAATATGAACCATGAAATGATTGTTGTTGTGATTGGAATTATTCATTTAAGTGTTATATGATGTGTGGAATGTCGTGAATGTGGGATCAAGACATAGTATTTTCAGGGAAGGAAATACCGTGTTGAGATTTGGTTATGAAGTGTATTGATATGTGAGTATCCTGTGAATGAGGCGATCCTGACTCTGCTGAGATAATGGAATCATATAGAGGAAGTTATTCAGTTGGTGAGAGTCGAAGGAGGTTCATATGAATGGGTGAGTCGTGTGAAAAAGAACGAGCTCGGCCTGTTATATGGATTAACCCTGTCATACTGTGAGAGTGATGAATTGAGATCGAGTTTGTGTTGATGCGCATGGCTGTGGAAACATTACAGCAAATGAAGTATGACAGGTGCATGTCTCTGGATGCTAAGTTCAACGCACGAGTCTTCCGGAAGTAGTGTCAAGTGTCTTGTGTGATGAGTCAGTAGAAGTCTGACGTGAGAATTGAGGAACAGTGAATTTGATAGACACTTGAAGCATTATGTGATTTGAATGACTCTTGAGGAATTGTGAAATACGTGTTTACTTGATGGTCATGTGAAGAGAATGAGAAAATTGATAGTTTTACGTGGGTATCTTGAATTTGCTTTACCTTGATTTTTAAAGTTCATATCTAAACTCTCTTTTAAATATCTAGCTTACCCTGTGATTTCTGGTGTTGTGTTTGGCTTTTCTTAAACCTGTGATGATCGTGTAAAATTTACACGGGAGCAGATGATGTTGCAAGAAGTAGAGCTCCTCAGTGAGTGGTCGCCGGAAGGAGATCGCATGTTCCTCTTTCTGTTAGGCGATCACCCTTTTTCTGTTTTCTGATAGGAGATCGCCATTCTCTGATAGGAGATCGCCTTTTTGCTGTTAGGAGATCGCCTATATTCATATTTTAATGTATTTTGTTTACGTTTTTGGAAAATTGACCGAATATGTATTAAACTCCCTGTGAGGAGAAACTTCTTTATATATATATAATTTTGTTCTTTTCAATATATTTGTTTACCTTTATTTCATTTTATAATTATTCCAAAGTATTTGGCGGGATGTTACAGCCGGTTTCAAATGTTATTGCATAATCCCCTGTTCTTTTTCTTGGACGTGATCGCCGGTTTTAATGTTGATTTCGAACTCCCCTGTTTTAGTGTCGTTTGAAGCTGTTTGAGATTGAAATGTGAAATGCATGTGATATTCGAAAATCTGAACCTTGGAATGATTATTGCTGTGATTGGAATCGTTCATTTAAGTGTTATATGATGTGTTGAATGTTGTGAATGTGGGATCAAGGCATAGTATTTTCAGGAAAGAAAATGCCGTGTAAGATCGTGTGTAATGTGCATTGACTAGGGACTTGTCTAGAAGGAGATATCCTAACTCTGCTGATATAATGGAATCACATAGATGAAGTTATTCAGTTGTTGAGAGTTGAAGGAGGTTCATATGTATGGGTAAGTTGTTTGAAAGATAACTGACTTGACCTGTTATATGAATTAACCATGTCATACCGGGAGAGTGATGATATTGAGATTATGTATGCGCATGGCTGTGTGGATTTCACAGCGACCCTGTGTGGATTTCACAGTGGTGTGGTATGAAAGGTGCAGATCTCTGAGTCTGAGTCAACGCACGAGTCTTCCGGAAGTAGTGTCAAGTGTCTATGTGTGATGGGTCAGTGGAAGTCTGACGTGAGAAAGAGAAATATTGAAATGTGATAGACACTTGATGGATTTTTGTGGAATGATTGATACTTGAGGAAATTGTGAAATGTGTGAATACTTGATGGTTATGTGAAATGAATGAGAAAGTGATGGATTTATGTGGGTGTTTAAAAGATGGTTATGTTGAATTTAAAGTTTCATATTTAAAGTTTTTAAAAATATCTAGCTTACCCTTTTGTTTTGTATCGTGGTTGTTTTCCTTAAACCTGTGATGATCGTGTATATTTGCACGGGAGCAGATGAGGTTGCAGGTAGTAGAGCTCCTCAGTGAGCATTTCTGGAGGAGGAGATCGCCGGTTTTTGAATGCTGTTGTTTTGTTTTATTTTGAAAACTCCTGTATGGAGATGTATTAAAACTTCCTCGAAAAGGGATATTATTTTGAGGCACATTTGTATTAATGGATGAATTATATTAGGTATATATCTATGTTAAATTTTTGATATTATTGTGTCACCTTTATTTTATTATATAAAAATGAACAATATTTTGAGGGGCGTTACACCTGGTCATCGGTCAAGGTGACACATCGATCATCGGTCAGGATGAGGGAGACCTCGGTCATCGGTATGTGTCGAGGTGACATCGGCCGCGGCGATGTGAACAACGCGACCAGTGATCAGTAAAGCGCCCAGAGGCAGGGAGTGGCCTTAGTTGCGAGACAACCATGCATGAAGATGGGCAGACGCAGTTAGGTGCAGAATCCTGCTGGGACAAGAACCCATCAAGGTTAGAGTCTCCCAGTGAGGTTGCATGCATGCCACGTGGACTGTGAAGGTGTTGCCAGAGATTAGGTAGGGCAGATGGGCACAGAAATTGAGGGGTACAGAGGTACCCACGCGGCCTTCCCTATCAGACTTTGCACTCAAGTGAGGAAGGCCTGCACGCAAGGTAGCCCTGGGGGGTGGATAACGGTGGTGCAGAGTAATCAAGAGGCCCTAGAGGTAGCCAGTAGGGGGCGACTCGGGATTATATGAGGAAGAAGAACGCTGAACCAGGTACGCAAATTTTTGCCACACAATACACAACACGAACCGAGAACACTCAGTTTTTCGAATCAAAGAGGACTGAGGGCACACATGAGTCTCACACAGATAGATCCGAGAGAGAGTTTTGGTGTTCCCGTTGCCTGACTTGAGCGTTGGAGCTACAACGGCCGCTAGAGGCGCCGTCTGTGTGTTTTGCAGGCATCATTTGGAGTTCCGGCGAAGGTTCCTGGAGCCTCCTTGCAGAACGCGCAGTAGTTAGACGGCTAGACGAAGGAGTGACGAGGCACATACCCCACGTTCGAGTCAGCGGCGGGATCACCTTCAATATCGCTTTAACTTACAGCAAGAAAAATATGCTTTTTTTTTTTTTTTTTACATATTTGTATCATGCTTTAACGAAATCATGGAGAAAGAAAAGTTTAAATAACTTATCTAGTGCATTACAGTTTCAAATTCCATTATATGCTTTCAATAAAATAACCATTATCAGCTAGTATTTATTTTATGCTGAGATCTAGTATTGAAATAATAATAATAATAATATTATTATTATTATGACTTTCCGAAAGAATTTTCTGCTATTAATATGTTTTTAAAAAATGTGTTTATATTTCTTCTAAAGAAGTTTTATATTAAATATTACCTGATTAAAAAAATATTGACATGACATTAGTATGATACGATGGGAGGAGTAAGGGGCCCTTGGTTTAGAATGTTTCTTAAAATAATAACTTTCTTATTTTCCTTAATTAAAAAAAATTTACAAACCATTCTTTTGTTGATTGTTTTTTATAAAATATTTTTTAGGTCCTCTAAAAGATGCTACTATTATATTTTGATGTCTATTTATAAGAACAATACTTGACCGGAATTTCACAAGAATACCACATTTATAATATAATTTTGATATTATATTTTAAAGCTAAGAGATGATAGAAAAAGCTAGATATATAAATATTTTAATAACAAATTAAGAATTATATTAAGAATCATGTTAATTTTTAAATTATGTTAATTTGAAATATATTTCTTGAACAATAATTTGTAACATCCTTAATTATATCAATCCAATATTATATCATGCAAATCTATAAGTATATACATATCATCTATATACAAATATATTCTTTCTATAGGGAATTTAATATTATATATATATATATATATATATATATATTACAAATAAAAAATTAAACACTTCATTTATTCAAAGTGAAGTTTTATCATCTGCAACATGATATATTTTCACGTAATACGTGATCATCACAGATAAAGTAAAACAAACACAACGGAAACAACATTGTAAGCCAACAATTTTAAAATTTCTTGATGGAGTTTCTTCTTCATGATATGTAATGGAGAGTGATAGGTAAGGCCTGATCACTTGGCGAGCTGGTTAACACTGGGTATCACAACTCACACTACACATGGTGGCAGATATGCCACTTATCCTCTGTATTTAGACCATACAACAAGTGCTTGCCAAGTCTTCTCAAATACCCGACGATGTGCTCTTTCGACGACTTGCTGACCACCTGATCTCCTAACCTTCACACACGGCGATCATGTGCAATCTAGGCGATTACTGATCATACCGGCGATGAGCGATTACTCATCCTCACAGGCGATAGGCGATTACTCATCCTCAAGGCGATAGGCGATTACTCATCCTCACAGGCGATAGGCGATTACTCATCCTCAAGGCGATAGGTGATTACTCATCCTCAAGGCGATAGGCGATTACTCATCCTCAAGGCGATAGGCGATTACTCATCCTCAAGCTGATAGGCGATTACTCATCCTCAAGGCGATATTTTAAAATGATCCTGCCGCTTGACTCGAACGTGGAGGATTGCCTCGTCACTCCTTCGTCTAGCCTTCTGTTATGCAAGAACGCTCCAAGAACCACCACCGGAACTCCAAACGCTGCCTGCAAAACAACGCAGACGACGCCTCTAGCGGCCGTGTGCACTCCGACGCTCAAGTCAGGCAGCAGGAACACCAAAAACTCTCACTGAATCTCTCTGTGAGACTCGTGTGTGCTCTCAGATCCACTTTCTCTCTCTATAACTGTTTTCTGTTATCACTGTGCAACGTGTAAGAACGCTCCCACAGTGACTCAGAGAAAACTATCTGTAAGACTGTGTAAGTTTGTAATCTGAAAAAGAACTCCCTTACCTTACATGACGTGGAGTGCTTTATACCTGGGCCGCGCCTCTCTCCCAGATGGTGACACGTGGAGGCATGCAGCTGGCATCTACTGTACACGCGTCACACCTGGAGGGCTTTTGCGCTTCTCTCTGTGCGGGTCGCATGCTCCCAGGAGAACGCCAGGTGTGGCTGGTCTAAACTCACTCGCCAGGCGCATCCTGCCTGCATGGCCTCGCCGCACGTCCTCTGAGTAGGCATCATACGAGGTGCATGCATAACGTTCTCGATGGGAACCTTGGTCCCAGCTTAACACGCGTTGGCAAGAACCCCGATGACCGATCGCCCTCTGCATGCACTTACGACCAATCGCCCTCTGTACACACTAACGACCGATCGCCCTTTGTACGCACTTACGACCGATCGCCCTCTGTACGCACTAACGCCCGATTGCGCTCTTCATGCACTAACGCCCGATCGCGCTCTTCATGCAGTAACGCCTGAACGGTGCCTCATAACTTCCCCCCGATGACCGGGCGGTGCCTCATGCCTATCCACTGACGTCTGTGCGGTGCTTCCAGGCGCTTATCTGGGCATCGCTCTGGGGGTGGTGGCCACTTGGTATCTGACTACCGATCACCGTTCTAGGTGATCTCCTCCCTAATTCACTTGCTCTTTCTACCACGTGCCACCCTGTGCATGGTCCACGTGGTCACCTGTTGCTGACATCATCAACTACTGATGACCGACCGGATCAATATATATTACAAATAAAAAATTAAACACTTCATTTATTCAAAGTGAAGTTTTATCATCTGCAACATGATATATTTTCACGTAATACGTGATCATCACAGATAAAGTAAAACAAACACAATGGAAACAACATTGTAAGCCAAAAATTTTAAAATTTCTTGATGGAGTTTCTTCTTCATGATATGTAATGGAGAGTGATAGGTAAGGCCTGATCATTTGGGAGTAGAAGAAGATCAACAAAAGTGTCTAACCTAAAGAGAAGCAAGACAAGCACAACTATAGCCTACAATATTGACAGCATAACTCTAATATTATTGATCTTAATTTACATGTAATCTTCCAACTAATTTATAATGGAAGGGGTTGAACATTTTGGAGCCAAATTTTAAAAATTAAAAATAAATCTCTCCAATGAGAAGGTGTCATGTGGACTAATGCTTTCCATTTGTAGCTCACACCTTCCATGCTAAATCCTCTCCATTCCTAAGCTGCCATGTGGGCATCCATGTGCTCCTTGCCAAGGTAATTTTCATCCTATATTATATCCTAGACATTATAGGGTTACATTGGGCTCAAAGAAGCCCAATTGTAACCCTCACTAGTCTCTTCTAACTCAAACTAGACTTATTACTATTGGGCCAAATACAAGCCCTAAAACCTATGTTACTTAGCCCAAATATTTGGCCCAATTATTTTATGCTACTAAGCCCAATACACTTCAAGAAAATTATTAAATAACAACCAAATTTAGAGACAAAAAATAATTAGTCACTATATTAACTAAATTAGATATTAATATAGAGATTAAAAAATTAATGGCATCTAAAGTGATTTCTATTATTAATAAAAGTTTATAAAATAGTTTTTAAATTTGTATCTAAATTAGTTACCTAGATTTTAGTTACTAATATTTTATATTCTAAATTGGTCTCTAAAAAACTAATAGAGACTAATTTAGAATATAAAGTAGTGAGTAGCTAAAATCTTGGTAGCTAAAGATTAGATACCAATTTATAAACTATTTTATAATTTTTTATTAATAATAGAAACTACTTTAGATACCAAAAATTTTTTTAGTTGATAAATTGGTTTCTAATTTAGTCAAACAGTAACTAATTATTTTGGTCTCTAGAATTAGTTTCTATTCAATAATTTTCTTGTAGTGATACATGGCCCATGAAATACTAAACAACTTTATACAATTTATTTAAGCTAAAGCTTGGCCTAAAAATAATGTTGATTAGTTAGCCGAAACTTAGTTTTCTTGTGTTCTTTTGACCAAAGCTCTAGTTTTTGTTTTGATGCTTGGAGATCTTCTTGGATGTGCTTTGTACATTCTTTCGTCCTAGAGATGTCGCTTGCAAAGATAAACAAAATCCCAATTAGGCCCATATTTGAAAGTAAGTCCATAAAATGACTATAGGTCTTCATCCTCCTTATTATGTGGTTATGTGTGGCTGTACAGTTGTCATCATCCCCTCTTTCTTGAGAGGATTTGTCCTCAGATCTATAGGGTTGATCTTGAACAATAACAGTATTCCTGCTTTGAAAACTATGCTCGTCCTCCAGGATCATATAACCATTTGTTGGAGTCATCAAACAATTCAAATGAATTAGTTTCAGCAGTTATATAAAAAAAAGTTTATTCTTTGTTTGTTTTTCTATTTTATTGGGTTGTCATTCCTTTTTATTTTCTATTATTTATGGCAACTCATCAAAAGATTTGATTAGAGAGGAGTACATTATTTTCTTTTCAAGATTTTTATAACTAGACTCTTTAGACCCAACATTTTGTTCTAGAAAAGCTAGTGATTTTTCGTTATTTATTTTTTGTTTTAATCTTATTTGATCATCCTAAACTTGAGAAGGTGTCAAAGGATAAAAAGGTATCTTTTCTCCATGTGTGAAGGTAATCTCGTTGGTATGACCATTATGCATGGATTTCTTTCAAATTTCTACGGTCGTCCCAATAAAACATGACAAACTTCCATAGGCACTACATCACATAAAACTTTATCTTTATAGCTGCCTACAGATAGCTTGATATTCACTTTTTGTTTAGAATGGGGAATGAAATGAAGGTTTCACTTTTCAACCAATCTAGTACTGCAACAATTACAACAAGACCTGTTATCCACAATGAGAGAACAAATATTATCAAAAAATTTGAAACATGTATAAAAAGCATTCTCTCTTTGTGATTTGGATAATTGACTAGACTGATTCTTAAGATTATGCTAAATCAAGAGCAATTTTGATACAAACCACCTTGACAAATGATGGAAGAGGCCTCAGCATAAGCCCAAGCCCAAGCCCAAGCCCAACACATAGAAGATCCGGGCCAACTACGAGAGCTATGGCTTGAAGAATTCAAGAGGATTGGGACACTGCTACTGATGGCAGGGAAATGTTCCTCTATATGTTCAAAATGCCATAAGCTTAGTGTAGAGTAGAATTTATTTCTGTTAAAATTAGAATAGGCTTTTTACTGTAAATTTCTTAGAATTTCATTAGAATTTCATTTTGGCACATAAAATCAACCTAGGCTAATTTAGAGTTTCTAAAACTCCTAAATTCACCTAGGCCAGTTTAAGTAAGGCTAAAGAGTACACAATTAACACATTTTCCATGTGTTAAATGTGCTACAAGGCTACCTCCACATGAACCATATGAAACATGTGCTAAAAAGCTTTCCTACACATGTTAAATATGATCAATGTGTAAAATGTGCCAAGCTGAATGGGGTGGACATTACAAGGCCATTTCAGCTGCATTTGAGTTTCATTTTTGGTCCTCCATTGTTATAAAAGGAGGAGCCTACCTCATGCAATGGGAAGATTATTCATTTGAGTGAAATTGTTGCCAAGAATTTGTGCCAATTCTTCACTCTTTGCCATTTCCTCTCTAGGATAGGCAAGCTTAGTCTTCAACCTGCACCTTCCAAGTGAGCTGGCCGAACCACTCACCTCCATATCGAACCTGCACCTCCAAGGCAACCGTGATCTCCATGTGAGAGCCTTGTTCGTGATCAATCCATGCAAGCTTCCACAAATTCCACCAAAGAAACCAATTGGATGAAGGCATGCGGCTATCAACAAGAATATGACTAAGGACACAACAGACACATCACAATTAGGTCAGTCATCTAAGCATACAAGACCAGGCCCCACCAAATCTTAAGAGAGTCTCAGTAGAAAGAACCAGAGATAAACCAGAATATCAGATGTTCTTCCTTCTAGTCTTTCCATAAGACAAGTTATGTAAATAAATTGAGCTCACTTTGGGGTTCTAAATAGAAGAATAAGCTAGAGTAGGGTTAACATAGTGATCCGGTCGGTCATCGGTAGTCGATGACGTCAGCAGCAGTTGACCACATGGACCGTTCACGCGGTGACACGTGGTAGAGGATAGCAGGTGAATCAGGGAGGCGATCACTCAGAATGGTGATCGGTGGTCGGTGGCTAAGGGACCACCACCCGCAGATCAGTGTCAGGTGAGCGCCTGGAGGCAAAGCGCGATGAGCGCTAGGAAGCAGAGCGCGAGAAGTAAAGAAGCACTGATCAATCATCGGGGGTTTCCTGTTAACACACAGTTAAGCTGGGACCCAGGCTCCCAGCGAGAGCGTTACGCAAGAAGCACAGATCAGTGATCGCCTATCGCCGTGTGTGAGGATCAGTAATCGCCTATCGCCGTGTGTGAGGATCAGTAATCGCCTATCGCCGTGTGTGAGGATCAGTAATCGCCTATCGCCGTGTGTGAGGATCAGTAATCGCCTATCGCCGTGTGTGAAGATCAGTAATCACCTAGATTGCACATGATCACCGTGTGTGAAGGTTAGGAGATCAGGTGGTCATCAAGTCGCCGAAAGGAGCACATCGCCGGGTATTTGAGAAGACTTGGCAAGCACTTGTTATATGGTCTAAATACAGAGGATAAGTGGCATATCTGCCACCATGTGTAGTGTGAGTCGTGATACCCAGTGTTAATCAGTTCATCATGTTAAGGTTGCGCCCAGGGTAGCCTGTGCACTAAGCTACTCCCTGTGTGGATAACTTAGTCGCAGGAGCAAAGTGGAAGTAACGTTTCAGCTGCAGGTACTCCAGATGGTGACACGTGTATGACCAGATGTTATCCACGTGTCAAGAGGAATAACCGTCAGGAGAGAGAAAGACTCAGGTATATATACGAAATTCTTAACGGAATTAGGGGGATATTCATTTTTGGTTGTGATTCACTTGTACACGGTTCTGAGTTTTCTTTGAAGTTCTTTGTTGATTCAATCACTGACTTGAGCGTCGGAGCGCAACCGGCCGCAGAGGCGCCATATTGTTCTTTCAGGTTTCTTGGAGGATTGTCAGGTGAAAGTCTTTGGTGTGCTTGGCGTGAAGCTGGTGAGGACGAGGTTCGAGGAGGAGAAGCTCTAACGCTTTGGTCAAGAGGCTGGATCATCAGGCGCCCACCGTGGGGCCGTGTAAACTGTGATTCCCATCCACAGTTGAGTTTGTGAGGTTTTCGGTAGTTTCTGTTCGATTGCTTGCTGCTGCAATCGTTTTTCGGAGGTTTTAACCATTTGAATCGAAGTTCAATCGATGAAGAGTGGTTTTCTGGAGGTTTAGACCGTTTGAATTGAAGTTCAATCGGTGAAGAGTGGTTTTCTGGAGGTTTTACCGATTGATTCCTGGATCGATCGTTGTGCGAAGGAAGTTGAAAGGTTTTTTGAGCGTTGTTGCGAGATAGCTTTTGCGTGTTGAAAGGCAGTTATGTGAGATTAGTAGAAGTTTCATGAGGAAAATGAGGACAACCAGATCTAGTTCAGCTGCGCCACAATCTGGAGAGAATAACGTGACAATGTCGCAAATGCTGGAGATGATGCGTGTTTTGCAAGAAAATGTGGCAGCATTGAGCGTGGAGCAGACGAAGATGCACGATGACCTGGTCGCTTCTTAGGCCAGGAACGAAAAGTTGAGTAAGGTTAATGAAGAGTTACGTCAGGCTCTTCGCGAGCAGAGGGAGAGTGCTGCGACCAGCGAAGGTGTGCCACCGTCTCCGCCACGAGTTTTTCCAATGCCATTTTCGCAGGCTATCATGGATGCTGCGATTCCTGCAAACATCACGGCGGTGAAGGCCTCCTTCACTGGAGTGGAAGATCCAGAGGCTCACTTTACCGCATTTCATACGCAGATGATGCTGTCGGGAGGATCGGATGCGGCCTATTGCAAGATGTTCATGAGCACTCTCCACAGCACAGCGTTGGATTGGTTTGTAAGCCTACCTACTGGACACATCTCCAGTTTGTAGCAATTCTCCAAGCTTTTCGTCGATCAGTACATTGTGAATAAGGTGTCGCCTATGGTATCATATGACCTGTTCGATGTAAGGCAATTCCAGGGGGAATCCTTGAAGGACTATCTGAATAGGTTTGGAGCTCAGATAGTCCGACTACCAGGTAAAGATGAGGAGATGTTCGTGCACGCCTTCAAGAAGGGCGTGCTACCTGGACCCTTCAGTGAATCGTTAATCAGGAGCCACCCTGCAACGTTTGCAGAGATTCGGCGACGTGCTGTGGCTCACATCGCCACTGAGAATGAAGTGATAGAGAAGAGAGGGAATATGGCTCCTGCAAAACCACGCGCCCAAGCCAAGACTCAGCCTCAGAGGGTGTTGGAATGGCGGCGGTGAAATAGGATCAAAGGACATACCGTCCTTATGATCCAAAGAAAAACAAAGGCGAGGGCAGTAATAGAGGAAGAGGGCCAGGTCGCCCGAGGGAATTCAAGCGCCCTCCGAGGCATGAATTCATGATGGGATTGGCGGACCTGATCGCCATCCCCAATATAGCAGCCAAGCTGAATGTGCCTGAAAAGGTGTCGGATAAGGTGTTGGTGTAACATCCCGCCAAAATACTATTCATGTTTATATAATGAAAATAAAGGTAACAAATAGATTGAAGTGAACAAAATTTTATATATGTAAATAAAGTTTCTCCTCACAGGGAGTTTAATACAAATACGATCACTTTTCCATTAAAATGTAAACAAAATACAATACAATGGAAAGATAGGCGATCTCCTGACAGAAGGGCGATCTCCTATCATAAAGGCGATTTCCTATCAGAAAGCAGTAAAAGGGGTGATCGCCCAACAGATATAGAAAACAGGCGATCTCCTTCCAGCGACAATTCACTAAGGAGCTCTACTTCCTGCAACATCATCTGCTCCCGTGTAAATTATACACGATCATTACAGGTTTAAGAAAAGGCCAAACACAACACAAAAGAAACACAGGGTAAGCTAGACATTTAAAAAGAGTTAGATATGAACTTTAAAATCAAGGTAAAACGAATTCAAGATACCCACGTAAACCATCAATTAAACACATATTGCACGATTCCTCGAAGGTCATTAAAATCACAACATATATCAAGTGTCTATCAATTCAAAGTTTCTCATTTCTCACGTCAGACTTCACTGACTCATCACACAAGACACTTGACACCACTTCCGGAAGACTCGTGCGTTGAACTTAGCATCCAGAGACATGCACCTGCCATACTAACCCACTGTGAAATCACACACATTCACAGGGGCGCCGTGAAATCACACACATTCACAAGCGTATAAATGAATCTCAATATCATCACTATCCTAGCATGACAGGGTTAATTCATATAACAGGCCGAGCTCGTTCTTTTTCACACGACTCACCCATTTATATGGACCTCCTTCGACTCTCACCAACTGAATAACTTCCTCTATGTGATTCCATTATCTCAGCAGAGTCAGGATCGCCTCATTCACAGGATACTCACAGATCAATACACTTCATAACCAAATCTCAACACGGTATTTCCTTTCCTGAAAATACTATGTCTTGATCCCACATTCACAACATTCAACACATCATATAACACTTAAATGAATGATTCCAATCACAACAACAATCATTCCATGGTTCAGATTTTCGAATATCACATTTAAATCTCAAACAGTTTCAAAGCAACACCAAAAACAGGGAGTTCGCAAACAACGCCAAAAACCGGCGATCTGGTTCAAAAACAAGGTATTTCGAAGTTTGTATATAAAACCGGCGACCACTTCGCCCAAACACATAGAACAGAGCATTCACGAAGATGAAAACGAAACCGGCGACCACGTCGCCCTCACTTCAGAAACAGCTAATCTATGGCTTGTATTGAAAATGAAGGCTAGCTTCCCTTACCTGGACTTGCGCAAAACACCAAGAGCTCCAAAATCCACCGAGCTTAAAGGATGCCTTAGCTCTGTTTTCAGCGTTTGGTTCGTAGAACTTGCAGAGGACCTCCCAGGTGCTCTAAGGGCAAACGTCGCTTGTCGCACTGATGCTTGAGGTGGCCTGAGTCACAACGCAAAGGAGAGAAGAAGGGAGGGAGGAAGTTTGCACTCACTCTAACACTCTTGAGTCTGTAACGCTCTTTGCCTTCCCGCAGTGGCTTTTGAATCCAAGCCTACCTGTCCACGTATGCTGCTGCTGCCACCCCTTCTGCAGGAAAGCCTGACAACCACTGCCCTGAACAGTACGACCATTGTTGTCTCTTGTGCATGCCAACCACTGCCCTGAATAGTACGACCACTGTTGTCTCTGGTGCATGCCAACCACTGCCCTGAACAGTACGACCGCGAGTGTCTCCTGCGCATGCCAACATTCTGATGTCACCACTCTGAAACACCCTTTTTGTCTACGTGGCGCGCGTGCAGGACGTTTCATGCTGGGAGTCTGGGTCCCACTTTCTTTGTGTGAAGCTCGACATCGCGCGATAACCTTCCACCGATGACCGCTGGCGCGAAAACTATCCACCGATGACCTCTCGCGCGAAGGCTATCCACCGATGTCCTCTCGCGCGAAGGCTATCCACCGATGACCTCTCGCGCGAAGACTATCCACTGATGACCTCTCGCGCGAAGACTCTCCACCGATGACCTCTCGCGACCCGGCGATGCCTGCATGCCTCGCGCCCTGATGACGCCCGCATGCCTCTCGCGCCCTGGTGACGTCCACATGCCTCGCGCCCTGGCGATGCCCGCATGCCTCTCGCGCGCCCTGGTGACGTCCACATGCCTCGCGCCCTGGCGATGCCCGCATGCCTCTCACGCGCCCTGGCGATCATGTGTAGTAGGCGACCGGCGATTATGTACTAACCAGGCGATCTTATAGTCTTATAAGCTACACTTTCCTTCCTTTTTATTTCAAATGAAAACATACTTAGAATTCATTTAAATTATACCCTTTTATTCCAATTTAATTTTACAGGTCCTTACAGTTGGGGCCAAAGCCAGACGCATGGTATGAATTCCACAAAAGTTTTGGCCACACCCTTGATTCCTGCCTGTTGCTGGGATACCAACTCGACGAGTTGGTTAGAAGTGGATTTCTGAAGGACTATTTGCTGGAGAAGAAGGCAGCAAATGCATCGAGCTCCCATTCGGCGAGCAGCGAGGGCCAACAACATGAAGTGCCCATTCACTGGGAAATCCACACACCGCGTCACAACGCAAGAAATATGCTCGATCTGTGATGGCGGTGGAAGCATTCGAGGACCACTCGCCCGATGTGGACATCACGTTTACCAAAGAAGACCTTAGGGATGTTGTACCATATGACAATGATCCTATAGTGATCTCGCTTGTCACGACAGGAAGGAAGATCCACCAAGTGCTGGTTGACCAGGGAAGTTCGGCTGATGTGATGTTCTGGCCAACTTTCAACAAGTTGTAGCCGCCCCTTGACCAGCTGAGACCTTATGGAGGATGTTTGTATGGTTTCGCTGGCGATCAGGTGGAGGTCAGGGGGTATATTGAGTTGAGAACCACATTCACGGATGACGCGGCTTCAAGAACGGAGAAAATCAAGTACCTTGTTGTGAATGCCCCCTCAGCATACAACATCTTGTTAGGGAGGCCAACTCTTAACCGGATAGGGGCGGTGCCTTCAACAAGGCACATGAAGGTTAAGCTCCCTTCAATGGAAGGTGTGGTAATAACCCTGCGATTTGATCAAAAGGAGGCAAAGAAGTGTTACGAAAACAGCCTCAAGAACAGGCGATCAGTAAGCTACGTTACAACCACGCCGCCTCCTGGCGTGGAATCAAGGCAAGAAGGGGGGCAAGTCATCGATGTTGCGATAGAGGTGATCGCCGAGGGGAATGCCTGTATGGTAGGTGTTGAGGAAGGAGGTGGAAATGCTGATCGCCCTGAAGAGGCTAGGGAGACAGGGATCGCCAGAGTGGTGATCGCTAGTGAAAGGAGACTTCAACCAGTGGAAGAGTGGGTTGAAAGGAAGATAAAAGGCAAGGTCTTCAAGCTGGGGAAATCCCTGGAGCGTGAGGCACAAGACCAAATCGCCGGGGTGTTAGAGAGGCATCTGGACGCGTTTGCGTGGTCTGCTTCGGATATGCCTGGTATCGACCCTGATTTCTTGTGCCATCATCTGGCAATGGACCCCTAGGTTAGACCGGTGCGACAAAGAAGGCGAAAGTTCAATGAGGAGAAGAGGCAGGCGATCAGAGATGAAACGCAGAAGCTCCTCGCAGCAAGCCACATTCGGGAGATCCAATACCCCGAGTGCCTCGCTAATGTCGTACTGGTTAAGAAGAGCAACGGGAAATGGCGCATGTGCGTCGATTTCACGGATTTAAACAAGGCTTGTCCAAAGGACTCATATCCTTTGCCAAGTATAGACGCCCTGGTTGACAGCGCAGCAGGGTGCAAATTGTTGAGCTTTCTGGATGCCTTCTCGGGGTATAATCAGATCAAGATGCATCCTATGGATGAGGAGAAGACTGCTTTCATGACAGAGAGATCATGTTACTGCTACAAAGTAATGCCATTCGAGCTAAAGAACGCTGGGGCCACGTACCAGAGGTTAATGGATAAGGTACTTGCACCAATGCTGGGGAGAAATGTGCAAGCCTACGTTGATGATATGGTGGTGACTTCCCTGGAGAGGAGCAGGCACGTCTCGGACCTGGAAGAGTTGTTTGTCACGATAGCCAAATATAAGCTGAAACTGAATCCAGAGAAGTGCATCTTTGGTGTGGAGGCGGGAAAATTTCTAGGTTTTCTTTTGACTGAAAGAGGAATAGAGGCAAACCCCGATAAGTGTGCTGCTATTATGGCGATGAGAAGCCCAGCTACGGTGAAGGAGGTGCAGCAGCTTACAGGTCGGATGGCTGCTCTCTCACGCTTTGTGTCAGCTAGCGGCGAGAAGGGCCACCCTTATTTTCAATGTTTAAAGAGAAACAACAGGTTTGTCTAGACCAAGGAGTGTGAAGAAGCTTTCGTGAAGCTTAAAGTATATTTAGCAAGCCCGCCGGTGCTGTGCAAACCGTTAGTTGGAGTACCTCTCAGGTTGTATTTCGCTGTGACTGAGAGAGCGGTGAGTGCGATGCTTGTCCAAGACCAAAATCAGGTCCAGAAGCCCATTTATTTTGTGAGCAAGGTGCTACAAGGTCCTGAAGTGAGGTATCAGGCCTTGGAGAAAGCTGCTTTAGCGGTTGTGTTTTCAGCGAGGAGGTTGCGTCATTACTTTCAGAGCTTCACTGTCCTGATAATGACTGATTTGCCCATTCAGAAGGTTCTGAAGAAACCTGATGTAGCTGGAAGAATGGTGAAGTGGGTGGTAGAACTGTCAGAGTTTGACATTAAATATGAACCCCGAGGGCCAATTAAGGGGCAGATTTTCGCTGATTTCTTCGTCGAGCTCTCGTTAGAGGCAACTCATGTTGAAGGAGATGGCTTTCGTTGGGTCCTTTCGGTAGATGGATCGTCGAACCAGCAGGGTAGCGGTGCTGGAGTCATTTTGGAGGGGCCCAATGGCGTGCTGATAGAACAGTCTCTAAGGTTCGCTTTCAAAGCCAGCAACAATCAAGCAGAATATGAGGCATTGATTGCAAGTATCTTGTTGGCCAAGGAGATGGGGGCTAAAGTGTTGGTGGCCAAAAGTGACTCGTTGCTGGTCACAGGGCAAGTAGTGGGCGAGTTCCAAGCCAAGGACCCGCAGATGGCGGCTTACTTGGCATATGTGCAGGAGTTGAAGAGTTCTTTTACCCTATTTGAGGTAGTGCATGTACCAAGGGAGCAAAATGCCCGAGCTGACTTGCTAGCCAAGATCGCCAGTTCAGGCAAGGGGGGCAGACAGAGGACTGTTATTCAAGAAACATTGAAGACACCAAGGGCGTTTGTGGCAGATCACCAGGTGCTTCAAGTGAGCAAGTCGACAGGGGGAGCGGCGAGGAGTCACAGGTCTTTGACTCAGGAGACCTTGAGAACGCCAAGGATAAGGGCATCTCCTGTGCATGAAATGAACATCGCACAGGTCTGTGCCACACATAAGCCAGATACATGGATTACACAGTACCAGCGTTACTTAGCCGATGGCTTGCTCCCAGTAGATCCGGCAGAGTCCAGGAAGATCAAGAAGAACTCTGCCAGGTTTACCATGATAGATGGCGAGTTGTACAGGTTTGGGTTCACACACCCACTCCTGGTGTGTATACACGGGGAGAAATGCACGAGGATTATGGCTGAGCTCCATGAAGGCATATGTGGGAGTCACGTCGGGGGTCGAGCTCTAGCTGCTAGAACTCTTCGTGCAGGTTATTACTGGCCGACAATGAGAGAGGATTGCAAGAGGTACGCCCAGTGTTGCAAGCAGTGCCAGCAGCACGCCGACTGGCACAAGGCGCCTCCAGAAGAGCTTAAGTCGATTTATAGCCCTTGGCCATTCCATACATGGGGAATCGACATTCTGGGGCCCTTTCCAATGGCGATCAGGCAAAGGAAATACTTGGTGGTGGCGATCGAGTACTTCACTAAGTGGATTGAAGCAGAGCCAGTTGCCCAAATCACAGCACCCAAGATTGAAAACTTTGTGTGGAAGAACATTGTGTGCCGATTTGGGGTGCCTAAGCGTCTAGTATCGGATAATGGGACTCAGTTTGCAAGCCACCTGTTGAAGAAGTTGTGTAAGCATGTGGGAATTCAACAAGTGTTTTCATCCGTGGAGCACCCACAGACGAATGGCCAGGTAGAATCCGCTAATCGAGTTCTGTTGAGAGGTTTGAAGAGGAGATTAGATAAAGCTAAAGGATCATGGGCTGATGAGGTACCTCGCATAATTTGGGCGTACCACACAACTGAGCAGTCAGGCACCCATGAAACCCCTTTTAGTTTAGTGTATGGCTGTGACGCGATGATTCTAGTCAAAATCCAGGAGAGCTCGCCGAGATTTCAACACTTTGTAGCAGAAGAATCAAATGAAGAGAGAAGAATGAACCTGGATTTACTGGATTTGGTCAGAGAGGAAGCAAGAGTGAAAGCTGAAGCGGTAAAAAGAAGAATAGAACGAAGGTACAGTTCTAGAGTAATACCGAGGCAGTTCAGAAGCGGCGATCTGGTGATGAGGAAGGCCCACCAGTACGAGATGGAGAATAAGTTGTCACCCAAGTGGACAGGACCGTTTAGAATAACCGAAGCACTCGGGAGCGGCGCCTACCGCTTGGAGACACTGGAAGGAGGGGCGATTCCTCGTACTTGGAATGCCACACACCTCAAATTTTATTTCAGTTAAAGCTTTGTAAGTAGTGCAAACTCAAGGGAATCATAAACAGTTTTGTAAAAACAGTTACAAGGGGGCACTCTGTTTTCTCTAAGGAGGGTTTTTAACGAGGCCACCCAAGAAATAAGATATTCAAAATTGAAATTTTGAAGTATACTGAAGTTTGTGTGCATATCGTCTTAAAGAAGTTTTTGAAAAACCTTATCACCTAAAGTGGTTCGAGGTAGGAGTAAAATGAATGTGCACGTTTTAAGTAAAAGTTTAAGACCTCATCGCCCTCAGGCGATTAGGGGCACAACTGAAAAGTTTTTAAAGTCCTCATCGCCTGGGGGCGATCGCAGGCATCCAGCGAAGTTCAAAGTCCTCGATGTTCTCGCGCATCTTGAGGCAACAAAGGAAGTCCTCCTTGCCTTTGAGCAAGTGTAGGCAACAGAGGAAGTCCTCCTTGCCTTTGAGCAAGTGTAGGCAACAGAGGAAGACCTCCTTGCCTTTGAGCAAGTGTAGGCAACAGAGGAAGACCTCCTTGCCTTTGAGGAAGTGTAGCCAACAGAGGAAGTCCTCCTTGCCTTTGAGCAAGTGTAGGCAATAGAGGAAGTCCTCCTTGCCTTTGAGCAAGTGAAGGCAATAGAGGAAGTCCTCCTTGCCGTTGAGCAAGTGTAGGCAACAGAGGAAGTCCTCCTTGCCTTTGAGCAAGTGTAGGCAACAGAGGAAGACCTCCTTGCCTGTGAGGAAGTGTAGGCAACAGAGGAAGACCTCCTTGCCTTTGAGGAAGTGTAGGCAACAGAGGAAGTCCTCCTTGCCTTTGAGCAAGTGTAGGCAATAGAGGAAGTCCTCCTTGCCTTTGAGCAAGTGAAGGCAATAGAGGAAGTCCTCCTTGCCTTTGAGCAAGTGTAGGCGACAGAGGAAGTCCTCCTTGCCTTTGAGAAAGTGCAGGCGAGAAGAGTCCATATAAAGGAATGACAGGTGGAAAAGTGAATAGAAGTTTGCAAAAGGTGATCGCCCAAATTTAATTCGGCGAGTACCAGATCAGGAGAATTTCTGGTGATGATGCAGAACACTTGGCAGGTCGGGTAAGTTGTATTTTTATTACCAGATAAGATTAAAGTTTGTTGCCTAGTGAAAAGTTGGTTTGTGTGTTGAGGTTTTTCACCTTAAGTTCACGAGTTCTATTGGATGTCATCTTCCAGAATTAATATCTGAACAATTTGATAATTTTAAATTAGTAGTTTGTTTAGTTTAAAGCAGGGCGTGAAAGGTCAAAGTTTCAGTTACATTGAGTTACATTCGGTTAAGTGTGTTTCACCTGTTGCATTAGTCAAACGCACAAAGAAACAAATATGAGGCCGGTGACAAGGTAGTAAAGGTGAATGTTGAAATTGATAAAAATATTCAAATTACAATTATGCAAATTAAAAGATAGATATGGGCGTGGAGATAAGGCGGTAAAGGGGGTTTCTAATCAAAAAAGGGTACAATCTTCCCGTCTACCACCTCGTTGCATATAGAGATCATGGAGAGGTCCTGTAACATCCCGCCAAATTCCTTTTCATAATTATAAAATGAAATAAAGGTAAAACAAAAATGTTTAAATGAACATATGTATTTATATAAAATGAAGTTGCTCCTCACAAGGAGTTTAATACATAACCAGTATATTTTTCCAAAACTTAAACAAAATACAGTCAATAAATTGAAAACGGCGATCTCCCTACATAAACCGGCGATCTACTATCAGAAGACCCAAAACAGCCGATCTGCTATCAGTACAGAAAAACAGGCGATCACCCGATAGAGGCAGAAACAGGCGATCACCCGATAGAGACGGAAACAGGCGATCTCCTTCCGGCGACCACTTACTGAGGAGCTCTACTCCCTGGAAGATCATCTGCTCCCGTGTATAACACACGATCATCACAGTTTTAAGAGAAAACAGCCACAGAGCAATACAAAAGAAAAAGGGGTAAGCTAGATGGTTCAAAAAGGGTTTAAATATGAAACATAAAAATCAGGATAAAACAAATTCCATATACCCACATAAAATTATAAAGTTTCTCATTTCTTACGTCGGACTTCCACTGATTTAACACACATAGACACTTACCATACCACTGTAAAGTCCACACAGGACAGCAAGGAAAGTCCACACAGGACAGCAACCAGAGTCCACACAGGACAGCAACCAAGGTCCACACAGGACAGCAAGCAAAGTCCACACAGGACAGCAAGCAAAGTCCACACAGGACAGCAAGGAAAGTCCACACAGGACAGCAACCAGAGTCCACACAGGACAGCAACCAAGGTCCACACAGGACAGCAAGCAAAGTCCACACAGGACAGCAAGGAAAGTCCACACAGGACAGCAACCAGAGTCCACACAGGACAGCAACCAAGGTCCACACAGGACAGCAAGCAAAGTCCACACAGGACAGCAAGGAAAGTCCACACAGGACAGCAACCAGAGTCCACACAGGACAGCAACCAAGGTCCACACAGGACAGCAAGCAAAGTCCACACAGGACAGCAACCAGAGTCCACACAGGACAGCTAAAGATCATCAATTCACCCAACGCACCATACAATACTTAAATGAACGATCTCAACCACAGCAACAAACGTATCCAGGTTCAGACTTTTTCCAATAACGCGTGCATTTCACATATCAATCTCAAACAAGCTCAAGCGACACTAAAACAGGGGATTTCGAAGACAACATTTAAAACCAGCGATTACGTCGCCCCACGCGTAAAAAAACAGAGCATCATGAAAAAGGGGTTTAAAACCGGCGACCACGTTACCCAAACACATAGAACAGAGCATTCACGAAGATGAAAACGAAAACCGGCGACCACGTCGCCCTCACTTCAGAAACAGCTAATCTATGGCTTGTATTGAAAATGAAGGCCAGCTTTCCTTACCTGGACTTGCGCAAAACACCAGGAGCTCCGAAACCCAACGAAGCTTGAACAACGCCTTGGCTCTGTTTTTGCGTCTGGTTGAAGGACTTGCAGAGAACCTCCCAGGTGCTCTAATGGTGCTGCCTCTCGTCGTACTCTTGTGTGAAGATGCTAGAATCGCAGCGCGAAGGAGATATCTGGAGGAGAAGGGAGGTAACTCACTCTTTCTCTCTTTGAATGCTGCAACGTTTTTTTCTCTCAGCAGTGGGTCTCTGCATCTTAAACCAACTTATCCATAAAAGCAGCTGCCACCACCCACTCTGCAGAGAAGTCTGAGTGTACGTTTCTCTGAACAGTACGACCATGTTTGTCTCTTGCGCATGCCAACATTCTGATGTCACTATTCTGAACCACCCTTTTTGTCTACGTGGCGCGCGTGCAGGACGTTTCATGCTGGGAGTCTGGGTCCCCCTTTCTCTGTGTGAAGCTCGACATCGCGCGATAACCTTCCACCGATGACCTCTCGCGCGAAGGCTATCCACCGATGTCCTCTCGCGCGAAGGCTATCCACTGAGGCCTCTCGCGCGAAGGCTATCCACCGATGACATCTCGCGCGAAGACTATCCACCGATGGCCTCTCGCGCGAAGACTCTCCACCGATGACCTCTCGCGCGAAGACTCTCCACCGATGACCTCTCGCGCGAAGACTCTCCACCGATGACCTCTCGCGCGAAGACTCTCCACCGATGATCTCTCGCGCGAAGACTAACCCCGCCTGCCTCGCGCCCTGGTGATGCCCGCATGCCCCTCGCGCCCTGGCGATGCCCGCATGCCTCTCACCTGGCGATGCCCGACGACACATCGCCGCGCCTTTCTGAAGGTTCTTCATTCTACTATGTTACGTCCAAGGTATCATCTCCACATGACTCGGTGACGTCGGTAGGCGTGCACTCCCGTCGATCACGTACACCATAGGCGATTGGCGGTCATGTCTCCTCTAGGCGACAGGCGATTATGTCCCAGAGGAGTCGGAGATCGCCTCCGTCTTCATTAACAGCGATCTCGTAGAAGACTTCTTAGCTACACTTTTCTTCCTTTACTCTTCTTGATCTACATGCCAGCCGACCGATCTCTACCAGTTGACCCCAGACCTTGGGCGACGTCCGATGTCCGACTACTACGAAACTTCATTTATCAGTTCTTTGTATTTTAAATAATAACATCTTCTGAAATTATTTAAATGTAACACTTTCATTCCAATTAAAGTTTCTAGGTCCTTACAGGTCCAGCTCGGGGTATTGGCACGCCATTTGCTCCAAATCTGCATCGAACCCTGAGTTGAGGATTTGTGCAGAACTCTGGTCAAGCTCGTCGATCTGTTGGGTCAGTTCCTTTCTCTCCTCGAGAGCCTGAGCGAGATCGTCAGCAGTTTTCTGTTGATCCTCCCGAGTTTGGGCAAGTTCTGCAGTAAGTCTTTGAGCTTCTTTTTGGGCCTTGTCCAACCCGGTGGTTATTCTCTTGTTTTCCTCCTGAGCTTTGCCAAGTTCTGAGGTCATCCTGCTATTCTCTTCATTAGCCTTGGCAAGTTCGGCGAGGGCCTTATCTCTATTGCTCTCAACCACCCCCAAGAGGACTTCTCGTTTAGTTGACTTCTTCTCCAACTTTTCTACCCTCGTGGCATCCTCCTTCTGTTTAGCTTGCAGATCCGCCACTTGGGCCCGCATGGGAGCGAGTTTGCTCTCAAGCTCGATGTTTTCAATAGTTTTGGCTTGGAGTCTTTGGCGGAAGTCAGCTGTCTCGTGGCGAGCTACTCGAATTTCAGCATTCAAGGCGTCTTCTAGTCTTGTGTGCACGAGTTCTCGTACCATCATATCATAGGAAAGCTTGCTTGCCTCAGCTTTCAAGGAGTGATGCTCCTCCTGTAAGTGAAGATTTTCTCTTTGGAGCTTGTGGATGAACTCTTGCATGCCTTTGAAGATCAAACTGGCTTACCCTTCTATTAGCTTGCCCACTTGTGAGGATAAAGACCCCAACGACTCAGCGAGGAAACTGGGAATGGGCAAGACAGGAGTTAGGCCTTCTGGAAGCACCTGAGGCTGACTCTCACCACCACCCTCTGTTGCTTGGATGGCAAGGGCGGCTTCTAGGGGTGGCGGTGAGGTAGATTTTCTAGCTGCAGGAAGGGGAGAGGCCTCAGTATCCTCAATATCAATAAGGATGAGGCTAGCAGTAGAGGCCTGAGATTGAGCCCCCTCCCCGGCAGAATGGAAAGGAGTGGAAGCACTTGGAGGGTGTTCTGCAAAGTTGGGACTTCCACCTTCAGTTGAAGGTGGAGCGGCGGCTAGTGGCGGAGCTTGGACTATTTTTGAGGGAGCGGGAAGGGCTGGTAGTTGCATCGTATGGTCTGGTGAGGTCAGTGAGGGAAGGTCTGTGGTAGGTATGTTGTTTTCTGGGAGTGTTGGTGGAGGAAGACCTGATGGTGTTGTTGTCGGGAGGTTTGGTGGCTTGGAGGCAGTTGGCCTTTGGTGTTTAGTGATGAGGCCATCTTCGGTGTCATTTTCCTCTTCATCTTCAGATGCTACTTGAGGAGTTTTTCTTTTAAGCTTTTTGGGAGCCAATTTCTTCCTAGCTTGAGGAGGTAGAGTTGTGGCAGGAGAAGAGCCTTCTGGGGTGGCAGGAGAAGAGCCTCCTGGGGGGGTTCTCCCATGAAAAGCGGCGTCCTCAGCAACCGAGTTAGGGATAGTCTGGGAGCCCACCGCGAGTTTGTGCTTCTTAGCCAGAGCGCGAATTTGAGCTATTTTGTTTTTCCCCAGCATCATGTCTGCATAAGACAAAAGCAAGAACAAAAGAGATGAGCAATCAGAACACAGGAGCAGTTCGCAATTCAAGTAAATATGAGTAAAGACGGTCATGCACGGGGTGTATATGAGTAGTTATGCAAGCTTAGGTACAGAAGTTGAAAAACTCAGCAGAAGAACAATACAGTTATTAAGAAACAAGGCTAAGTGAAGAGAGCGAAAGATAACCTATATGCTTGTCTAGCTGGCCTTCGAGAAACTCAAAGTTGATGATAGACGCTGTGGGAAGAATGATGTTGGAGGCGGCTACACTTTTCTAGAAAAGGTAGAGGTCTCTGTCCAGTTCTCCCATGTTGTCAGGGCTTCTTGCCCTCCTGAAGCCATCCTTGGAGCCCCTATTTCCCTTGTCCACCCAGTACAAGGGAAAGCCATCGAGCAAGGAAGGGTCTTCGTCGTTTCCGCAAACCTTTACAAACTTTCCTTTCCAATCCTTGTAAGATTGCTGGAATATCGAGAAGAAAGACCTTCCAGCGATTCCGTTCAGGCTTACCCAGAGGCGATCTCCAGGATTTTTGGCTTCGAACAAGAATAGGAAAACATCCACTGAAGCAAGTAATCCTAGATGTGCACAGAGGATCTTGAATGCCCTCACAAACGCCCAGCTATTTGGGTGAAGCTGGGCAGGGGCAACGTCAAGCTCGGTTAAGAGCTCCCTCTCAAATCGGGTGAAGGGGAACCTAACCTTCACCTTTTTGAACATCGTCACGTAGATGAAGCAGAATGGCTCGCCATTGCTAACTCTGTCATCCGCGCAGATGGGTTCTCCAGGAAAGCATGGGACGATGGTGAGGTTGTCGTCGTGTTCTTTATGGAATGAGAGATTAGGCTTATCCCCTCTCTTGAGATGCAGAATCTCAAGGGCAGAAGTTACTGAGGAGCTCTCCTTCAGCAACGTTGGCGAAGCCCAGGGATATAACGCTTGGTAATCATGGGAAGGTGGAGCAGCCCCTCCGGCTTGAGGAGGCGCGACCGGGAATGGATTAGGGCGAGAGGAGGTAGCGGGTCTCTCAGCTTGAGTTGCTGGAGCCCCAGAGGTTCTTGGGGAGACGCGCGACGACGAAGGGTTCGTTATGGGCAAGGCTCTACAAGTCTTAGGCGGGGGATTCCGCGACGATCGAGGAGGGTTATCAGTTGTTCTGTAGCGAACCATTGAAGAAACTGCAAAGAAAGAAAAAGGAAGAGATGAGGGCAAGTGACTCGAAGGAAAGGTTCGAAGAAGAAGGAAGAACGAACGAACAAGGGGTTCATAAGAACAGGGGTCGTCAGAAAAACCCTAAGTTACGAGAAAGATAAGAAGGCAGCCCACAGCGTATGCACCAGACATATAAAGGATGATGTAAATCGATTAAAATGTAGCAATCATCAGTAGAAGAGATAAAAAGGTTACCTTTGGATGATCAGAAAAGCGTCACAGAGGTTGGAGGTTGAAGAAGTCGAGGGGTCTCACAGAGAAATGATTTGAAAGTCTGAAGGCGAAGAAGAAGGTATGAAACAGTGAATGGCGCGAGTGTTTTAAGGGTTTCGAACCTTATAAGAAGCGAAAACGACAGTTAAAGAGGGTCGTTGGTGTGTCCACGTTGTTAGGAAAGATGGCTTTAAACTAGAGGGGGGGTGAATTGTTTAAAGAGGTTTTCGCAAACTTTTCCAAGCTAGAATGAATATCTTTCAGAAATCAAATGATTAAGCAATTCAGTTTGCCAACACAGCAAGCAAAACAGTGTAACATCCCGCCAACTTACTTTTCATAAATATAAAATGAATTAAAGGTAAAACAATAATATTTAAGTGAACATACGTATTTATATAAAATGAAGTTGCTCCTCACAGGGAGTTTAATACATAACCGGTCAATTATCCTCAAAACTTAAACAAAATACAGTCAAATACATTGAAAACGGCGGTCTCCATACATAAACCGGCGATCTCCTATCAGAAGACCCGAAACAGCCGATCTGCTATCAGGACAGAAACCAGGCGATCACCACAAAGAGATAGAAACAGGCGGTCTCCTTCCGGCGACCACTCACTAAGGAGCTCTACTTCCTGGGAGATCATCTGCTCCCGTGTAAATTATACACGATCATCACAGTTTTAAGAAAAACAGCCACAGAACCAAAACACGCAGGGTAAGCTAGATATTTTAAAGAGAGTTTAGATATGAACTTTTAAAATCAAGATAAGACAAATTCAAGGTACCCACGTAAAACTATAAATTTTCTCGTTCCCTTCACCTGATCGCCAAGAACTCACACATTTCACAATATTTTCAAGAGTCGTTCTATTCACATAATGCACCAAGTGTCTATCAAATTCAAAGTTTCTCATTTCTTACGTCGGACTTCCACTGATTTAACACACATAGACACATACCACACCACTGTAAAGTCCACACAGGACAGCAAGCAAAGTCCACACAGGACAGCAAGGAAAGTCCACACAGGACAGCAAGGAAAGTCCACACAGGACAGCAAGGAAAGTCCACACAGGACAGTGTAACATCCCGCCAAATTTCTTTGAAAATAAATATAAAACGAAAATAAAGGTGACAAATAGATTGAAGTGAGCAAAATCTTTATATAAATAAATAAGTTTCTCCTCACAGGGAGTTTAATACAAACGATCACTTCTCCACTAAAAACGTAAACGAAATACAATACAAAAGACAGATAGGCGATCTCCTGGCAAAAAGGGCGATCTCCTATAAGAAGGGCGATCTCCTTTCATAAAGGCGATCTCCTATTATAAAGCAGCAAGAGGGGCGATCACCCAACAGAAAAGAAAACAGGCGATCTCCTTCCAGCGACAATTTTCTAAAGAGCTCTACTTCCTGCAACATCATCTGCTCCCGTGTAAATTTTACACGATCATTACAGGTTTAAGAAAAGGCCACAACACAAACGAAAACACAGGGTAAGCTAGACATTTAAAAAGAGTTTAAATAAGGATACTTAAAATAAAATCAAGGTAAACAATTTCAAGATATTCACGTAAAGTTATCAAGTTTCTCATACTCTTCACCTGATCACCCAGAAATCACACATTTCACAATATTTTCCAGAGTCATTCTATTTCACAACTGTACCAAGTGTCTATCAATTTCAAGTTCCTCATTTCACATGTCAGACCACCACTGACTCAACACACAAGACACTTGACACTACTTCCGGAAGACTCATGCATTGACTAGACTCATAGATTCGCACCTGTCATACTGCCCACTGTGAAATCACACACATTCACAGGGTCGCCGTGAAATCACACACATTCACAAGCGTAGAATGAATCTCAATATCATCACCATCCAAGCATGACAGGGTTAATCCACACCACAGGTCGAGCTCGTTCTCTTTCAAACAACTCATCCATACGTATGAACCTCCCTCGACTCTCAACGCCTGAATAACTTCATCTATATGAATTCATTATCTCAGGAGAGTCAGGATATCATGACGAATCACCGGTCAATGCACATCCTACGCGATCTTACACGGTATTTTCTTTCCTGAAAATACTATGCCTCGATTCCACATTCACAACATTCCACACATCATATAACACTTAAATGAATGATTTCAATCACAGCAAAACTCCCTCCCATGTTCATGTTTTCGAATATCACATTTACATCTCAAACAGTTTCAAAACAACACCAAAAATAGGGGAGTTCGTAAAACAGCGCCAAAACTGGCGACCTGGTTCAAAAACAGGGTATTTCGAAGTCTGTATTTAAAACCGGCGACCACGTCGCCCAACATATAGCACAGAGCATTTTACAAGGATGAAAACGAAAACCGGCGACCACGTCGCCCTCACTTCAGAAAATAGCTAAACTATGGCTTGTATTGAAAATGAAGTCCAGCTTCCCTTACCTGGACTTGCGCAAAACACCAGGAGCTCCGAAACCCAACGAAGCTTGAACAACGCCTTGGCTCTGTTTTTGCGTCTGGTTGAAGGACTTGCAGAGAACCTCCCAGGTGCTCTAATGGTGCTGCCTCTCGTCGTACTCTTGCGTGAAGATGCTAGAATCGCGGCGCGAAGGAGATATCTGGAGGAGAAGGGAGGTAACTCACTCTTTTTCTCTTTGAAAGCTGCAACGTTTTTTTTTTTCTCTCAGCAGTGGGTCTCTGCATCTTAAACCAACTTATCCATCAAAAGCAGCTGCTACACCCACTCTGCAGAGAAGTCTGAGAACCACTGCCCTGAACAGTACGACCACTGTTGTCTCTGGTGCATGCCAACCACTGCTCTGAACAGTACTGCCACTGTTGTCACTTGTGCATGTCAACCACTGCTCTGAACAGTACGACCGCGAGTGTCTCCCGCGCATGCCAACATTCTGATGTCACTATTCTGAACCACCCTTTTTGTCTACGTGGCGTGCGTGCACTACGCTTCATGCTGGGAGTCTGGGTCTTACCTTCTCTGTGTGAAACTCGACGTCGCGCGATAACTTTCCACTGCTGACTCATCCTGGCGAACGACCGATGTCTCCTTCGCCCTAGAAGACGACCGATGTCTTCCTCTGGGAGACAACCGATGTCTTCCCTGGCGACGCCCTCATAACTCTCGCGCCTTGGCCACGTCCACATGCCTCGCGCCCGCGCGATGCCTGCATGCCTCTCGCGCCCGCGCGATGCCTGCATGCCTCTCGCGCCCGCGCGATGCCTGCATGCCTCTCACGCCCGCGCGATGCCTGCATGCCTCTCGCGCCCGCGCGATGCCTGCATGCCTCTCACGCCCGCGCGATGCCTGCATGCCTCTCGCGCCCGCACGATGCCTGCATGCCTCTCGCGCCCGCGCGATGCCTGCATGCCTCTCGCGCCCGCGCGATGCCTGCATGCCTCTCGCGCCCTGGCGACGTCCACCTGGCGCTCATGTGTAGCAGGCGACCGGCGACCTCGTAGCCTTCTAAACTTAACTTTTCCTCCCTTTTTATTTTAAATAAAAACATACTTAGAATTCATTTAAAATATAACTCTTTTATTCCAATTTAATTTTTCAGGTCCTTACAGACAGCAACCAAAGTCCACACAGGACAGCAAGCAAAGTCCACACAGGACAGCAAGGAAAGTCCACACAGGACAGCAACCAAAGTCCACACAGGACAGCAAGCAAAGTCCACACAGGACAGCAAGGAAAGTCCACACAGGACAGCAACCAAAGTCCACACAGGACAGCAAGCAAAGTCCACACAGGACAGCAAGTAAAGTCCACACAGGACAGCAAACAAAGTCCACACAGGACAGCTAAAGATCATCAATTCACCCAATGCACCATACAATACTTAAATGAACGATCTCAACCACAGCAACAAACGTATCCAGGTTCAGATTTTTCCAATAACACGTGCATTTCACATATCAATCTCAAACAAGTTCAAAGCGACACTAAAACAGGGGATTTCGAAGACAACATTTAAAACCGGCGATTACGTCGCCCCACGCGTAAAAACAGAGCATCATGAAAAAGGGGTTTAAAACCGGCGACCACGTTGCCCAAACACATAGAACAGAGTATCACGAAAAAGAATATGAAACCGGCGACCACGTCGCCCTCACTTCAGAAACAGCTAATCTACGGCTTTTATTGAAAATAAAGCTAGCTTCCCTTACCTGGACTTGCGTAAAACCTCACTTCGAGCTCTAACCCACCGAACTTAAAGGATGCCTTGGCTCTGTTTTAGCGTCTGGTTTGTAGAACTTGCAGAGAATCTCCCAGGTGCTCCAAGGGCAGTCGCCGATAGCTAAGCAGGAACGTGATAAGGCCTGAATGGCAGAGTGAAGGAGAGAAAAGAGAAGGATGAAGGTAACTCACTCACTCACTCTGTCACTCTTGAACCACCGCACCTTCTTTTCCTCTCAGAAGTGAGTTTTTAAATCTTAAACCAACTTGTCCACAAAAGCCGCTGCCACCACCCACTCTGCAGGAAGCTTGTGTGCACGCTGCCCTGAACAGTACGACCACGCGTGACTCTGCGCATGCCAACATTCTGAGGTCACTATTCTGAACCACCCTTTTTGTCTACGTGTCGCGCGTGCACTACGTCTGCTGCTGCGAGCCTGGGTCCCACCTTATCTGCGTGAAACTCGCCATCGCGCGATAACCTTCCACCGATGACCGCTCGCGCGATGACTATCCACCGAGGCCTCATCCTGGAGGACGACCGATGTCTCTCCCTGGGAGGCAACCGATGTGCCTCTCATACCGGCGATGACTGATGTGCCTCATCCCGGTGATGACTGATTCCTCACACTGGTAGACCACCGATGTCTCTCCCTGGCAGACCACCGATGTCTCTCCCTGGCAGACCACCGATGTCTCACCCTGGAATACAACCGATGTCTCAACCTGGAAGACAACCGATGTCTCAACCTGGCAGACCACCGATGTCTCACCCTGGCAGACCACCGATGTGTCTCCCATCCTGGTTGATGACCGATGTTCCTCTCATCCTGTTGGCGATTTCTTATCGCCCTTGTGTGTGACGAGAACACATCGCCTTACTCTGCTCACCGATGTCATATCTTCGCACCTTGCTGAAGGTTCTCCATCCCACTATGTTACGTCCAAGGTATTATCTCCACATGGCTTGGTGACATCGGTAGCTTCACATTTCCAAGAGTAGATCAGCACTACTCCTCGTGCTTCCATGCATGCAACACAAAGGATGACTTCTTATGCTCAAGCATAGAGCTTTGCATGCACAGCGTATCTAAGGCTTAACCACACCTTGATACGTGTGGTTTTGTGGAACCCACTCTGGTTGATCCAGTATCTTGACTCCGTACTACGTGCACTCCCATCGATCACGTACACCATAGGCGATTGGCGGTCATGTCTCCTCTAGGCGACAGGCGATTATGTCCCAGAGAAGTCGGAGATCGCCTCCGTCTTCAATAACGGCGATCTCGTAGGAGACTTCTTAGCTACACTTTTCTTCCTTTACTCTTCTTGATCCACATGTCTTCCTCGAGCACATCCACGTGATTACCTCACGATAAAGTCATCGCACCTGACTACTATGTTACTGCAATGGTAAGCCGACCGACCTCTACCAGCTGACCCCAGACCTTGGGCGACGTCCGAGGTCCGACCACTGCGAAACTTCATTTATCAGTTCTTTGTATTTTAAATAATAACATCTTCTGAAATTATTTAAATGTAACACTTTCATTCCAATTAAAGTTTCTAGGTCCTTACAAACAGCACTGCCAGGAAAACAATCGGTTGTTTCTTCGAAACAATCGGTTGTTTATACCAGCAAACAACAAACAAACTGAATTTAAAGAGTTAGGGATAGAGAGATTGTACACAGATGTTTATACTGGTTCACTCCAACCCAGAGCTACATCCAGTCTTCTCAGAACCCTGAGGAAATCCACTAAGCAATCACACCTTGATTACTTACACAACAACCAAGAGAATGACCTTGAAAACCTCAAGACACACACTCTCCTTGGCCAACACTAAGATTGCTGATCTTGAACACCTTAAGAGCACACAACCAATCTCAGCAACAATACAGAAAAGAAATCTTTCAGTAGTTACACAGATTACACTTGTTACAGATGAAGATCTAAAATCAATACAAGTAGAATCCTATTCCAGTACTTTGATCAATCTCTCTAGCACTTAAGCAATCTTAGCAATTTTTCAAAACTCTCTTTGATCTTAGTTCCAACTTTTTCAAAAGCATTCTCAACCTTTAAAAGAGATTTTCTGAATTATATAAAAGGAAGTTTGTTTATCAAATCTTAACAAACCCATAAAAGCTTTCAGAAAGATTCGTCAAAGCATTTAATGACTGGAGCGTAATCAGTTTCAAATCATTTAAAGCTCAGTTAAAGAAAACAATTTTTCTATTATGGTTCCTGATCCGGTTGGTCATCGGTAGTGGATGACATCAGCAACAGTTGACCACGTGGACCATTCACAGGGTAACACGTGGTAGAGGATAGCAGGCGAATCAGGGAGGCGATCACTCAGAATGGTAATCGCCTGTCGCCTGTGAGGATGAGTAATCGCCTTGAGGTGAGTAATCGCCTATCGCCTTGAGGATGAGTAATCGCTCATCGCCGGTATGGATCAGTAATCGCCTAGATTGCACATGATCGCCGTGTGTTAAGGTTAGGAGATCATGTGGTCAGCAAGTCGCCGAAAGAGCACATCGCCGGGTGTTTGAGAAGACTTGGCAAGCACTTGTTGTATGATCTAAGTACAGAGGATAAGTGGCATATCTGCCACCATGTGTAGTGTGAGCTGCAACGCCCAGGGTTAACCAGCTCGCCATGTCCAGGTTGCGCCCAGAGTAGCCTGTGTACTAAGCTACTCCCTGTGTGGATAACTTAGTCGCAGGGGCACAGTGGAAGTAACGTTTCAGCTGCAGATACTCTAGATGGTGACACGTGTACGACCAGATGTTATCCACGTGTCAAGAGGAATAACCGTCAGAAGAGAGAAAGACTCAGGTATATATACGAAACTCTTAATGAAATTGAGGGAGGTTTTTACAGATTCTCACAGCTTACACATTTGAGAGTTTACAGTTACACACGAGTCTCACAGAGAGATTTAGATATAGTTTTGGTGTTCCTGTTGCCTGACTTGAGCGTCGGAGCTACAACGGCCGCCAGAGGCGCCGTCTGTGTGTTTTGCAGGCAGCGTTTGGAGTTCCGGTGGTGGTTCTTGGAGTGTTCCTGCAGAACAGAGGGCTAGACGAAGGAGTGACGAGGCAATCCTCCACGTTCGAGTCAAGTGGCAGGATCATTTGGCGCCCACCGTGGGGCCGTGTGAATTTTGTTCCCATCCACGTTGCAGTTCTTGAAGTTTCTTGAGGTTTCTTGAAGTTTCTTGGAGTTTCTTGATCATTTCGTCGAAGTGAAGTTACGTCGAAGTGTTGAGAAGATGAGAAGAAGAATCAAGCAAACCTCACCTGCGCCATCTGCTGAAGAAGGAGCTGTTACCATGGCGCAGGCAGTGGAGATGATGCGCGTGCTGCAAGATAGCGTCGCGGAATCGAGAGCTGAGCAAGAGAAAATGTGTGCAGAGCTGACTGCATCGCAGATAAGAAACAAAGAGTTGAGCCGTATGAATGAAGAGCTGCGTAGGGAATTGCAGGCGCAGAAGGAGCGCGCGGTTGAAGAGAGGACGTCGACGCCGCAATCGCCTCCTAGAGTATTCCCTATGCCTTTCTCCCCCGAGATCATGAACACGGTGGTGCCTCCTAATTTGGTGGGACTGAAAGCGTCGTTCACGGGGGTGGAAGATCCAGAAGCACACCTGACAGCCTTCCACACTTAGATGATGCTGACTGGAGGTTCAGATGCTGTGTACTGCAAGATGTTCATGAGTACACTGAGCGGAGTGGCTATGGAGTGGTTCGTGAGCCTGCCAGAGGGCCACGTCACTTCCTTCCATCAGTTTGCGAAGCTGTTCACGGAGCAGTACATCATTAACCGACCTGCGCTAGTGGTGTCCTACGACCTGTTTGACGTGCGCCAGTATCAGGGGGAGCTGTTGAAGGACTACCTCAATCGCTTTGGGGCGCAGGTGGTGAGTTTGCCCGTCAAGGATGAAGACATGCTGGTGCATGCGTTCAAGAGAGGTGTCCTCCCTGGTCCTTTCAGTGAATCGCTCATCAGGAGCCACCTTGCCACCTTCACCGAGATACGGCGACGCCCGGTGGCACACATAGTAGCAGAGACAGAGGTCTCTGAGAAGAGAGGAAGTGCTGCACCGTCGAAGCCACGTGGAGGTCAGGGGAATCAGCAGCAACAGGCGCGGGTGCATGAGATCAAGGAAGGGAGGAAGGAGCAGGGAAGGTCTCGCCCTTATGCACCAAGGAAGGACCAGACCAAGGGGCGTGCAAGCAACGCACCCCCCAGGTATGATTTCATGATAAGTTTGGCGGA
The DNA here is from genome assembly GCA_013389735.1 of Phaseolus lunatus. NCBI lineage: Eukaryota > Viridiplantae > Streptophyta > Magnoliopsida > Fabales > Fabaceae > Phaseolus > Phaseolus lunatus. The sequence goes on along the minus strand of CM023861.1, from coordinate 18,682,132 downwards.
GCTGATCGCCATCCCTGCTGTGGCAGCAAGACTCCATGTGCCCGAGAAAACCGACAGGATACTTGGAGGGAGGAAGGATGAGTGGTGTGAATTCCATCAAGCTTATGGACATACACTCCGTAACTGCCTGGCGTTGGGGCGTCAGCTTGCTGAGTTGGTGGAGACAGGGTTCCTGACCGATTACCTGCAGAAGACACAAGGTGATCGCGCTTCGGGGTCCCAGGAAGGCGACCAGCAGCATGAACTCCCTGTGTTTGGGGAGGTGAGGTGATGGAAGAGGCTACACTGGGGGGGCTCCCAGAGCTGAAGCGGAAGGCATGATCGCCCCACGTGTGTGCATCGCCAGGGCGGTCATCGCCGGTTAAAGGAGACCCCATCCAGAGTGGTTGAGACGTTGAAGAATGGAGCTTGTCGGCTGGTGACTCTGGACGGAACGACTATTCCTAGAACCCAGGACGCTACACGCTTCTTTCCTACTTTCGTTAAGTTGTAAAGTAGATACGCTATCGCGTTGTACACACACTTAGTGTATTAAACAGTTGAGCAGATCAGGGGCACTCTTTTTAACGATGCCACCCAATAAAAGATTTTCAGTACATAAAGTGTGCGAGTGTTCCCAGTTTAAAGTTCTCCTTGCCCCAGGTGCAAGACCAGGTGATCGGTGGTGAGTTACCAAGTGGCCACCACCCGCAGATCAGCCCCTAGATAAGCGCTAGGATGTAGAGCGCGATCAGCCATCAGTGCATGCAGACCGCGATCAGCCGTCAGTGCATGTAGAGAGTGAGTACTCGGTCGGTGCACGATCATCGGGGTCTTGCTAACACGTGTTAAGCTGGGACCCAAGTTCCCAGCGAGAGCGTTAAGCATGCACCTCGTATGATTCCAGAAGAAGAGATCCTCGCCGGTCGGGACGTCGGTGAACGCGTGATGAGACAATGCAGGCAGGGCGCGCCCAGAGTGTACGCTTAGACAGCCACGCCTGGCGCCGCCCCCTGGGAGCGTGCGCCCAATAGAAAGTCCTCACCTCTGCTTTATACAGCAAGGTTGAGGCAAGAGAAAGTCCTCTTCCTCTGCTTTATACAGCAAGGTTGAGGCAAGAAAAAGTCCTCACCTCTGCTTTATACAGCAAGGTTGAGGCGAGAGAAAGTCCTCTTCCTCTGCTTTATACAGCAAGGTTGAGGCAAGAGAAAGTCCTCTTCCTCTGCTTTATACAGTAAGGTTGAGGCAAGAGAAAGTCCTCACCTCTGCTTTATACAACAAGGTTGAGGCGAGAGAAAGTCCTCTTCCTCTGCTTTATATAGCAAGGTTGAGGCAAGAGAAAGTCCTCTTCCTTTGCTTTTTGCAGCAAGGTTGAGGCACCAGAGGAAGTCCTCCTTGCCTTTGAGCAAGTGCAGGCACCAGAGGAAGTCCTCCTTACCTTTGAGCAAGTGCAGGCACCAGAGGAAGTCCTCCTTGCCAGGCAAGTGCAGGCACCAGAGGAAGTCCTCCTTGCCTTTGAGCAAGTGCAGGCGAGAAAGAGGAAGTCCTCCTTGCCTTTGAGCAAGTGTAGGCAATAGAGGAAGACCTCCTTGCCTTTGAGCGAGTGCAGGCGAGAAAGAAGAAAGTCCTCCCTCGACTTTGTACAGCGAGGTGCAGGTGAGTGAAAGTCCTCACCTCGACTTTGTGCAGCGAGGCTGAGGCAAGAGAGAAAGTCCTCTCCCTTTGCTTTTTACAGCAAGGTTGAGGTGAGAGAACCAAGTCCTCACCTCGACTTTGTACAGCGAGGCTGAGGCGTGAGGAAAAGTCCTCTTCCCTTTGCTTTTTACAGCAAGGTTGAGGCGAGAGAACCAAGTCCTCTTCCTCTGCTTCTTACAGCAAGGTTGAGGCAAGAGAACCAAGTCCTCTTCCTCTGCTTCTTACAGCAAGGTTGAGGCAAGAGAACCAAGTCCCTTCCCTCTGCTTCTTACAGCGAGGCTGAGGTGAGAGAGGCAAGACCTCACCCACGACTTCTTACAGCGAGGTTGAGGCAAGAGGGGTCGTCGAGAAGCACTTTTCTTCCCCAAACACAGGCATCATAGTTGGTGTTCAGACCCTCTATGCACTCAGCGCTGGTGTGGCAGAGAAGTACAGCGAAGCCAGAAGCGCGATGACTGATCGGTGGTGCACTAACATGCTAGTCGATGGTCGGTGGTAGAAGCAAGTTCTGCTGCATGAAGCCGAAGCGTTTAGGCCCGTTAAGTCAGTCATCCAGCACAAAGTTATGTTGAAGGCAATGCTAAGGTAACAGTTAGCCGCGATCAAGTCAGAGGCCAAGTTTGAGGGGTTGCAGTTAGATCGCGCTAAAGCCTAAGCTAGTTAACAGTTAGTCACATGCAGAGAGTTAAAGAGAAGAAACGCAGCGAACCCTAGCGCGTTTAAGAAGAAGAAAACAGGGAAGGTTAATCTCTAGATGATCCAGAGAGATGCTTTGAATGTTTGAAGGCGAAGAAGAAGGAATGAAACAGTGTTAGTACCAGAGTGCGCTCCTGTAGACCGCCAGAAGACGATTTCTTAGTCTCTTCGCTGAGAACAAGTTCACAGCTCGAGACTGGGGGGCTTGTGATCTGGTCGGTCATCGGTAGTCGATGACATCAGCAGCAGTTGACCACGTGGACCATTCACAGGGTAACACGTGGTAGAGGATAGCAGGCGAATCAGGGAGGCGATCACTCAGAATGGTAATCGCCTGTCGCCTGTGAGGATGAGTAATCGCCTTGAGGTGAGTAATCGCCTATCGCCTTGAGGATGAGTAATCACTCATCGCCGGTATGGATCAGTAATCGCCTAGATTGCACATGATCGCCGTGTGTTAAGGTTAGGAGATCAGGTGGTCAGCAAGTCGCCGAAAGAGCACATCGCCGGGTGTTTGAGAAGACTTGGCAAGCACTTGTTGTATGGTCTAAGTACAGAGGATAAGTGGCATATCTGCCACCATGTGTAGTGTGAGCTGCAACGCCCAGGGTTAACCAGCTCGCCATGTCAAGGTTGCGCCCAGAGTAGCCTGTGTACTAAGCTACTCCCTGTGTGGATAACTTAGTTGCAGGGGCACAGTGGAAGTAATGTTTCAGCTGCAGATACTCTAGATGGTGACACGTGTACGACCAGATGTTATCCACGTGTCAAGAGGAATAACGGTCAGGAGAGAGAAAGACTCAGGTATATATACGAAACTCTTAATGAAATTGAGGGAGGTTTTTACAGATTCTCACAGCTTACACATTTGAGAGTTTACAGTTACACATGAGTCTCACAGAGAGATTTAGATATAGTTTTGGTGTTCCTGTTGCCTGACTTGAGCGTCGGAGCTACAATGGCCGCCAGAGGCGCCGTCTGTGTGTTTTGCAGGCAGCGTTTGGAGTTCTGGTGGTGGTTCTTGGAGTGTTCCTGCAGAACAGAGGGCTAGACGAAGGAGTGACGAGGCAATCCTCCACGTTCGAGTCAAGCGGCAGGATCAGTTCCAAAACAAATAATCGATTGTTTCTTCGAATCAATCGGTTGTGTAAGGACCTAGAAACTTTAATTGGAATAAAAGTGTTATATTTAAATAATTTCAGAAGATGTTATTATTTAAAATACAAAGAGTTGGTAAATGAAGTTTCGTAGTAGTCGGACCTCGGACGTCGCCCAAGGTCTGGGGTAAGTTGGTAGAGGTCGGTCGGCTGACATGTGGATCAAGAAGAGTAAAGGAAGAAAAGTGTAGCTAAGAAGTCTTCTACGAGATTGCCGTTATTGAAGACGAAGGCGATCTCCGACTTCTCTGGCACATAATCGCCTGTCGCCTAGAGGAGACATGATCGCCAATCGCCTAGGGTGTACATGATCGACGGGAGTGCACGTAGTATGTGGTCAAGATGCTGGATTAACCATAGTGGGTTCCAAAAACCACGCGTATCAAGGTGTGGGTTAAGCCCCAGATACGCTGTGCATGCGAAGCTCTATGCTTGAGCATAAGAAATCGTCCTTAGTGTTGCATGCATGGGCGCAGGAGGAGTATTACTGATCTATTCTTAGAAATGTGAAGCTACCGACGTCACCAAGCCATGTGGAGGTGATACCTTGGACGTAACATAGTGGGATGAAGAACCTTCAGCAAGGCGTGGCGATGTGTCATCAGTCATCGCCGAGGCGAGAGACATGCGGGCATCGCCAGGGCGAGTGATATGCGGGCATCGCCAGGGCGAGAGACATGCGGGATCGCCAGGGCGAGAGAGACATCGGTGGTCTGCCAGGGTGAGACATCGGTGGTCTGCCAGGGTGAGACATCGGTTGTCTGCCAGGGTGAGACATCGGTTGTCTGCCAGGGTGAGACATCGGTTGTCTGCCAGGGTGAGACATCGGTGGTCCTCCAGGGTGAGACATCGGTTGTCTGCCAGGATGAGGAATCAGTTGTCCGTCAGGAATAGGAATCAGTCATCACCGGGATGAGGCACATCAGTCATCGTCGGTATGAGAGACAGACGGTCATCGCCAGGATGAGGGACACATCGGTTGTTCGCCAGGATGAGACATAATTGGATAGTCATCGCACGAGCGGTCATCGGTGGAAGGTTATCGCGCGATGTCGAGTTTCACACGGATAAGGTGGGACCCAGGCTCCCAGCATGAAACGTCCTGCACGCGCGACACGTAGGCAAAAAGGGTGGTTCAGAATAGTGACATCAGAGTGTTGGCCTGCGCAGAGGCACGCGTAGTCGTACTGTTCAGGGCAGCGTACACGCAAACTTCCCTGTAGAGTGGGTGGTGGCAGCGGCTTTTGTGGACAAGTTGGGTTAGATTCAAAAACCCACTTCTGAGAGGCAAAGAACGTTGCAGTGGTTCAAGAGTGAAAGAGTGAGTTTACCTTCATCCTTCTCTTTTCTCTCCTTCGCGTTGCGATTCAGGCATCCTCAAGCACCAATGCGACGAGCGACGACTGCCCTTAGAGCACCTGGGAGGTTCTCTGCAAGTTCTACAAACCAGACGCAAAAACAGAGCTAAGACACCTTTAAGCTTCGGTGGGTTTTGGAGCTCTTAGTGTTTTGCGCAAGTCCAGGTAAGGGAAGCTAGCCTTATTTCCAACGAAAACCTTATATTAGATGATTGAGATGATGGGGCGACGTGGTCGCCGGTTTTCAACTGTTATTGCATAATCCCCTGTTTTTGGACGAGATCGCCGGTTTTGGCGTTGTTTTTCGAACTCCCCTGTTTTTGTGTTGTTTGAAACTATTTGAGATTTAAATGTGATATTCGAAAATCTGAACCTTGATACGATTGTTGCTGTGGTCGGAATCGTTCATTTAAGTGTTGTATGGCGCATTGGGTGAATTGATGATCTTTAGCTGTCCTGTGTGGACTTTACTTGCTGTCCTGTGTGGACTTTACTTGCTGTCCTGTGTGGACTTCACGAGCTGTCCTGTGTGGACTTCAGTAGCTGTCCTGTGTGGACTTCACGAGCTGTCCTGTGTGGACTTCACTAGCTGTCCTATGTGGACTTCACGAGCTGTCCTGTGTGGACTTTACTAGCTGTCCTGTGTGGACTTTACAGTGGTGTGGTATGTGTCTATGTGTGTTGAGTCAGTTGAAGTCTGACGTGAGAAATGAGAAACTTTGAAATTAACAGACACTTGAGGGTTTATGTGAAATAAATAACACTTGATGAAATTGTGAAGTGTGTGAAATGAATGGGAAAATTGATGGATTTTACGTGAGTGTGTTGAAATTGTTTTATCTTGATTTTAAAGTTTCATATCCAAATTCTCTTTAAAATATCTAGCTTACCCTGCGTTTTTGTTTTGTGGATGTTTTCTTAAACCTGTGATGATCGTGTATAATTTACACGGGAGCAGATGATGTTGCAGGAAGTAGAGCTCCTCAGTGAGTGGTCGCCGGAAGGAGATCGCCTGTTTCTGTGTCTGTTAGGCGATCACCCTTTTCTGTTTTCTGATAGGAGATCGCCCTTTTCTGTTAGGAGATCGCCTGTCTTTCTATTTTACTGTATTTTGTTCAAGTTTTTGGAAAACTGACCGGATATGTATTAAACTCCCTGTGAGGAGAAATTTCATTATATATATATACATATGTTCACTTCAATATTATTGTTTTACCTTTATTTCATTTTATAATTACGAAAAAGATTTGGCGGGATGTTACTGGTTGTTTTGTCACTTAATAGTTTTCTCCATTCAAAAGCAGTTTTCAAACTTTCTCAAAACATCTAAGTATAAACAATCGGTTGTTTCGATAGAACAATCGGTTGTTTCAACTTAGTTTGAAAAACACTTTTGTTTTATCAAAAACTGAGATGCTAATTGCTTTGAGATTTAATCTAAGGTTGGATTACACTTTAAACTACCCCAGAACAAAACAACAAAGCAGCACAGCAGCAGCAAGCAAGCAAAAGCTCCATCATCCTTCAAAGGATTTGGATTCTTCAAAACCTTGAACACCACTAGGTTCAACAATCTCCCCCTATTTGATGAAGACAAATCCCTGATGCTTGATCCCTAATGCTTGTGTTGTTCTGACTAAATCTGAAGCAGTTCCTGCAATTGAACTTTTAGCAGACATTGAACTTCTGATATTTTGTTAGAATATATATACACAGTTAAGGCTTAAACAATTAATATCAGTAAAAACATTTAACAAGTAAAAACAGCTAAAAGCAGTCTTTAAACAAGCATATAAGCAAACAAGCATAAAATCTCCCCCTATTTGTCTTCACAAATAGACAAATATAAGAGATAAAGCCATAAAAAGTTCATATTACATCAGAATTATAAAAGCAACAGCAGAAGGAAAGAAAAGAAAATCAAACTTCAACAGCAGCAAAAACAATCGATTGTTTCGACAATCCAATCGGTTGTTTTTCTTCATTCTTCCTTATCTCCAAACTGAAGATCAAAGATTTGGTTCTGGACAACTTCAATTTGTTCATCCAGGCTCATGAACCTTGCATCCATGTTGTCAAACCTGGTATCAAACCTCTGGAAATTGCTAACACATAGATCATGGAGGTTTCTTTGGTTTTCAGCAAAGCTATCCATCCTATTCATCATGAACCTTTCAAAAGGTGACATAGATTGAATCCTTTCTTCTGGATGTTCAGCAGCAGCACTTGGTCCAGCATCTCGAAACCCTCCTGTTGGATCTTCATGTTCAACATCCATATCTGCAGGTTCTTCTTGAGCAGCACCACTAGAGGAGGCACCATGATCACCATCCTTGCTTACCCATTTTCCACCTATTTTTGTAAATCCCATCTTGCTGAGTGATCCATTGTTCAACTCTTGAGTTGACTTGACCAGCTCAGAAGTCTCATCTTCCAGATTAACTTCAAAATAGTTTAGGAATTTAGATATCAAAATAGCATAGGGATAGTGATAGTCACCCAACCTCATTGCTTTTTGCATGTGCTCTTTGATGATGTGGATCCAATTTAGTTTGATCTTCTTGGTGATGTATGTAACATCCCGCCAAATTCCTTTTCATAATTATAAAATGAAATAAAGGTAAAACAAAAATGTTTAAATGAACATATGTATTTATATAAAATGAAGTTGCTCCTCACAAGGAGTTTAATACATAACCAGTATATTTTTCCAAAACTTAAACAAAATACAGTCAATAAATTGAAAACGGCGATCTCCCTACATAAACCGGCGATCTACTATCAGAAGACCCAAAACAGCCGATCTGCTATTAGTACAGAAAAACAGGCGATCACCCGATAGAGACAGAAACAGGCGATCTCCTTCCGGCGACCACTCACTGAGGAGCTCTACTCCCTGGAAGATCATCTGCTCCCGTGTATAACACACGATCATCACAGTTTTAAGAGAAAACAGCCACAGAGCAATATAAAAGAAAAAGGGGTAAGCTAGATGGTTTAAAAAGGGTTTAAATATGAAACAAAAAAAATTAGGATAAAACAAATTCCATATACCCACATAAAATTATAAAGTTTCTCATTTCTTACGTCGGACTTCCACTGATTTAACACACATAGACACTTACCATACCACTGTAAAGTCCACACAGGACAACCACCAAGGTCCACACAGGACAGCAAGCAAAGTCCACACAGGACAGCAACCAAGGTCCACACAGGACAGCAAGCAAAGTCCACACAGGACAGCAAGGAAAGTCCACACAGGACAGCAAGCAAAGTCCACACAGGACAGCAAGCAAAGTCCACACAGAACAACAAGCAAAGTCCACACAGGACAGCAAGGAAAGTCCACACAGGACAGCAAGCAAAGTCCACACAGGACAGCAACCAAAGTCCACACAGGACAGCAAGCAAAGTCCACACAGGACAGCAAGGAAAGTCCACACAGGACAGCAAGCAAAGTCCACACAGGACAGCAACCAAAGTCCACACAGGACAGCTAAAGATCATCAATTCACCCAACGCACCATACAATACTCAAATGAACGATCTCAACCACAGCAACAAACGTATCCAGGTTCAGACTTTTCCAAAAATGCGTGCATTTCACATATCAGTCACAAACAAGCTCAAAGCGACACTAAAACAGGGGAGTTCGTAAAACAGCGCCAAAACCGGCGATCTAGTTCAAAACGGGGTATTTCGAAGTCTGCATTTAAAACCGGCGACTACGTCGCCCAAACACATAGAAACAGAGCATTCACGAAGATGAAAACGAAAACCGGCGACCACGTCGCCCTCACTTCAGAAACAGCTAATCTATGGCTTGTATTGAAAATGAAGTCTAGCTTCCCTTACCTGGACTTGCGCAAAACACCAGGAGCTCCGAAACCCAACGAAGCTTGAACAACGCCTTGGCTCTGTTTTTGCGTCTGGTTGAATGACTTGCAGAGAACCTCCCAGGCGCTCTAATGGTGGTCGTCGTTCGTCGTACTCTTGTGTGAAGGTGCCAGAATCGCAGTGCGAAGGAGAGAAAGGAGAAGAAGGGAGGTGAACTCACTCTTTCGCTCTTGAACAACTGCGACGTTTCTTTCTTTCTCTCTCAGAAATGGGTTTTTGTATCTTAAGCTGACTTCTCCACAAAAACCGCTGCCACCACCCACTCTGCAGGGAAGTTTGCGTGTACGCTTCACTGAACAGTACGACTAAGCGTGCCTCTGCGCAGGCTAACACTCTGAGGTCACTAGCCTGAACCACTCTTTTTGCCTACGTGTCGCGCATGCAAGACGTTTCATGCTGGGAGCCTGGGTCCCACTTTACTCTGTGTGAAACTCGACGTCGCGCGATGACCTTTCACCGATGACCACAGGCGCGAAGTCTATCCACCGATGACCATAGGCGCGAAGGCTATCCACCGATGACCTCTCGCGCGAAGACTATCCACCGATGACCTCTCGCGCGAAGGCTATCCACCGATGACCTCTCGCGCGAAGGCTATCCAGTGATGACATCTCGCGCGAAGACTAACTTCGCATGCCTCGCGCCCTGGTGATGCTCGCATGCCCCTCGAACTGCATGCCTCTCACCTGGCGATGCCCGATGACATATCGCTACGCCTTCCTGGAGGTTCTTCATTCCACTATGTTACGTCCAAGGTATCATCTCCACATGACTCGGTGACGTCGGTAGCTTCACATTTCCAAGAGTAGATCAGCACCACTCCTCGTGCTCCCATGCATGCAACACTAAGGACGATTTCTTATGCTCAAGCATAGAGCTTCGCATGCACAGCGTATCTAAGGCTTAACCCACACCTTGATACGCGTGGTTGTTGGAACCCACTCTAGTTGATCCAGTATCTTGACCACATACTGAGTGCACTTTCGGCGATCATGTGCACCATAGGCGGCAGGCGATCATGTGCAACCTACTCGACAGGCGATCATGCACTAACCAGGCGATCACATAGGAGACTTCTTAGCTACACTTTTTCTTCCTTTACTCTTCTTGATCCACATGTCTTCCTCAAGCACATCCACGTGATTACCTCACGATAAAGTCATCGCACCTGACTACTATGTTACTGCAATGGTAAGCCGACCGACCTCTACCAGCTGACCCCAGACCTTGTGCGACGTCCGAGGTCCGACCACTGAGAAACTTCATTTATCAGTTCTTTGTATTTTAAATAATAACATCTTCTGAAATTATTTAAATGTAACACTTTCATTCCAATTAAAGTTTCTAGGTCCTTACAATGTAGAAGATATAAACCAGATCTTCTTCAGTCAAAACAGAATGGTTGCTCCCCCTTGGAGTCAGAATCCATGTCACAATGAGAGCAAGCAGCCTCTCATCCAGTTTCAACCCTCCAACTGAGCATGCACTCACTTGAGCTTGAGAGTTTTTCAAACAGCTTCTGTAAAACTGAATTTTGTTGAAATCCTCCACCACACCAAGATTGCCTTTGCTGATTCGCAGTCCAGAAAACTTGAGTCCAGCAACAGCAGCCCAAACCTCATGGGTTATCTCCATGTCCACACCTTTTACATGAGAAACTAGGTTGTTTCCCTCAAATTTCAAATTGGTGTAGAAGACCTTCACCAAGTCTGGATATATGTTGCCCTTTATCTCCAGAAACCTTCTGAGATACTGATCTTTGAGAAGTTTCCTCACATTGTCCAGCTTTTGACTTTTCAGCCAATCAAAACTCACAACCTTGGGGTTGTTGATTTTCTTGAGACTTGTCTCATACCTATATTTTTCTATGAGATCTTTATCTCCAGAAAACCATCCTTCTAGCCTTCCTCCAAACCTTACAGCTTTGGTTTTGATTCTTCCAGAAGTGGGAGGAGTTGATTCCATGGCAGCAGAGATGAGAAAACATAGGACAACTCTTCTTTACAGATTTTCTCAAGAGATGGTGCAAGAGATGTTGCAAGAGATGTTGCAATTGGTTGTTCATCTGCACCTGATTTTATAACCATCCGAAAATCAATTTGTGATTAATTCCATTCAATGGGTACCTGATTTTTAGAGAGAGAAGGTTTTTCTGCACAGAACATGTCAGAAAAAGAAACTGAAAAACACATGGTCTTTTGACTAGTCATAAAGGCTCTTGAATTTCCAAGATTTTGGAATATATTCCTTTATGAATGTTGTAACCACTTTCTGAGCACGTTCAGCTTTCAATACAGATAGTTTGACCAAGATTCTCCCTTTTGAATTTGATCTACAACGGATAGAAGAAGAATTCAAAATTAAATCAATTTCTTCACAGTGCTGTCAGACTCAAAACAATCGGTTGTTTCGAAGAACCAATCAGTTGTTTTTCTGCAGCAGTATAAAAACTTGATTTTGGAGATTTCAGCTATTGACAAAAACAGATTAAAGCATAATACATTTGATTAAAAGAGAATTAATCATAGGAAAGAACTTTGAAACAATTATTGAGAATAATAAAAGGAAAGTCTTATCCTTGTGTTGTTTCTTCAATGATCCAAAAGTTTGTGGATCAAGAAACTTTCTCTTCACTGTTTTGTTCTTTTGCACAGCATTGATTCAGCTTCAATGACTTCCTTTCTCTTTAACAGATTGATCAAAAAGCCTCTTTTCCCTTTATCTTCCTGCATAAAACAAATTCAAGTAGCAAGATTTGGTCCCCTTACAAAATTGGGTCCATTTGGCTTCACTTTGCTGTTAGTAACATCACATTCCTTAGGAATCCATTTCATAAGACCTTTAGGAACACGATATTTTCTAATTTTACAGAATCTAATAGAATGGCCTTTCTTCATGCAGTAAAAGCATGTAACAATCGGTTGTTTCGATGATCCAATCGATTGTTTTCCAGTTTTTCTTAAAAAAGCTTTTGAAAACTTATCTTGCTTGTTCTGTGGATTGAAGCCTAAACCAGCCTTTCCAAAAACACAGTTTTGAGATGCCAAGACATTTTCAAAGTTTGATTTTCCTTTTGAAAGCTTGTCCACAGTTTCAACAAGATAATGAACCTTTTTCTCAAGATTTTCACAATTTGTGCAAATGAGAGTGTCACCTTGCAAGAGGCATTTTTGAAATGATTTTCCAGATTTTCAAAATCAATTTTTGCCTTTAACAAATCCTCTTCAAGTGATTTAACTTTCTTCTCAAGCACATGGTTAAGATCTTTCAATCGATTGTTTGAAAGAACCAATCTATTAGCTTCTTCATGAGTTTCTTGAAAAGCTTCAAGCAATTCACAATAATTTTGTTCATTTAAGGAAGCACAAGAACTTACCTCACTTGAACTGCAAGCATCATCATCATCCTCAGCCACTAAACATATGTTGGCCTTTTCATCTTCAGTTGATGAAGACACTTCATTTTCATCCCAAGCTATGTAGGCTCTTTTTGTCTTGCCTTTCTTCTCCTTATAGCTTGTCTTTTTCTCCTTGCTCTTGTTGGGACAATCTGCCTTTATGTGACCTTGCTCACCACAACCAAAACAAGTATAGTTATTTGAATTTAAATCATTGGATTTCTTGTTTCCATACCTATCCTTGTTGTTGTCTTTGTTGCTGATGTGAGTTGATTTTAGGTTCATTATATTTGTGACACTTTCTTAGAATTAGGATCAAGATTCTTAGCAATTTAGAGTGAGTCACCTAAGGAAAATCCCCACTGGACATTAACTTAACAAGTGTTAAGTAGATGTGAAGGTTCATTTCCAAAGGTCCAAGGTTAAAACACAATTAATGGTGATGAATGAATGAAGAACAAGGTGCTGAACTCAAAAAAAGAATAGGTGCAGAATTTAAACACAAAAAAAATAGAATGGAAACACAAATTGAAACAAAAGAACCGACTGAAATTCAAGAACAAGACATATAATCAAAACTACCGATTGAAATGACAATGGAAGATGAAAGAAGATGAAACTTATGTGGTTGTAGCCATGGATTGGGAATGGACACGCCACTTGGAGGTGATGATCCAAGATAAGTGCAGATTTGCCGCCACTTGAGTGCTCCCAAAGCTTCACAAGATGAGACAAGGAAGAGGAGAACAAGTCTCACAAAATTCACTCACAATTTGAGTATAGTAACTTTTCTTCTAATTTCAATGTTATTTTACATGAGCATAGCACCTCTATTTATAGTGTGAGAGGGCTGAAATTAAAGTGGGAAAATTCAAATGAGAAGCATTTGAATTTGGAGCCAAAACACATGTCACAAGGGAGGTGTGACTTGATTTCTACTTTGGCACCTCCTAAAACTACACCTACACCTACTTTTTATGTCACATGGAAGGTGTGACTTGTTTTTGTACATTAGCACCCCTTATTTTAATATCTACACCTTCCTTTAATGTTCTACTAAAAACTACACAAAAGAAATTACAAAAGAGATACATCCATTCATGCTTATTTCCCAAAGCTTTAGCCTTGCTTCTATTGATGCTCATGGATTGGACTTGGGCCCCACTTGACTTGGGCTTCTTGGCTTGGGCTTCTTGGGCTTGGGCTTCTTGGGCTTGGGCCCTCTTTATTTATACTACTACTTGGATTCTTCAAGAGAACCCAATTATTTACAAAAATGTTCTACTCTTTAAGAAGATTAGTAAGAAGAACTTCAAGTGCTTTGGAATATGGCCCTTTCTTATTTTTGTGAATTCTTCTTTTGATTTTTGAGATGACCCTTTATATATAGCATCTTTGGTCATCCTTAAGTGGTCTTGACCTGCATCAGTTGCGGTTTCTCTTTAGAAATTTGCTGAATTTTCTTGACAGCAAACTCAGATTTTCCTCATCACTATCATCACTTGAATCTTGCTTTCCCTTGTGTTTGGATGCTTTCAAGGCTATGCTCCTTGTGTGCTTATCTTGATTCTCTTGAAAATTGAGTCTATTCATCTCTAGCTCATATTCCCTAAGCTTTCCAAACAAAGAAGCAACACTTAAGGATGTTAGATCTTTAGATTCAGAAATTGCAGTTACCTTTGGTTGCCATGCTCTATCAAGACCTTTCACGATCTTCATGTTTAGCTCTTCTTTGTCAAAAGTCTTGTCTAGGCTCATAAGGTGATTGATGATATGAGTAAACCTTTTCTGTACTTCAGCAATTGTTTCACCTTTAAGCATTCTGAACATTTCATACTCTTGGATTAGAGCATGCTTTCTAGCTCTTTTAACTTCATTTGTTCCTTCATGAGTGACCTCCAAAGTATCCCACATTTCCTTTGATGATTTACATTGTGATACCCTGAAAAACTCATCAGAATTTAAAGCAGAGGTTATAATATTTTTGGTAATGCAATCAAATTTGGCCTTTTTGCTTTCTGCATCAGTCCATTGAGACCATGGTTTCTCAATGACAGAACCATCTTTTTCAAACTTTGGTATAAAAGGACCATTTTCAATTGCATCCCAAATTCCTTTGTCAAGAGATTCCATGAATATTTTCATTCTAACTTTCCAAAACTGGTAATTCAAACCACAGAACAAGGGTGGTCTGTTTATTGAAGCACCTTCCCCAAAAGGTAGTCTATCAGCCATTTTAAAAGATTTTAGGATCAACTTGAATGACTTTCAAGAACCAAGCTCTTGATGCCAATTGTTAGGAAAGATGGCTTTAAACTAGAGGGGGGGGGGGTGAATTGTTTAAAGAGGTTTTCGCAAACTTTTCCAAGCTAGAATGAATATCTTTCAGAAATCAAATGATTAAGCAATTCAGTTTGCCAAAACAGCAAGTAAAACAGCACTGCCAAGAAAACAATCGGTTGTTTCTTCGAAACAATCGGTTGTTTATACCAGCAAACAACAAACAAACTGAATTTAAAGAGTTAGGGATAGAGAGATTGTACACAGATGTTTATACTGGTTCACTCCAACCCAGAGCTACATCCAGTCTTCTCAGAACCCTGAGGAAATCCACTAAGCAATCACACCTTGATTACTTACACAACAACCAAGAGAATGACCTTGAAAACCTCAAGACACACACTCTCCTTGGCCAACACTAAGATTGCTGATCTTGAACACCTCAAGAGCACACAGCCAATCTCAGCAACAATACAGAAAAGAAATGTTTCAGCAGTTACACAGATTACACTTGTTACAGATGAAGATCTGAAATCAATACAAGTAGAATCCTATTCCAGTACTTTGATCAATCTCTCTAGCATTTAAGCAATCTCAGCAATTTTTCAAAACTCTCTTTGATCTTAGTTCCAACTTTTTCAAAAGCATTCTCAACCTTTAAAAGAGATTTTCTGAATTATATAAAAGGAAGTTTTTTTATCAAATCTTAACAAACCCATAAAAGCTTTCAGAAAGATTGGTCAAAGCATTTAATGACTGGAGCGTAATCAGTTTCAAATCATTTAAAGCTTAGTAAAAGAAAACAGTTTTTCTGTTATGGTTCCAAAACAAACAATCGATTGTTTCTTCGAATCAATCGGTTGTTTTGTCACGTAACAGTTTTCTCCATTCAAAAAAAGTTTTCAAACTTTCTCAAAACATCTAAGTATAAACAATCGGTTGTTTCAACTTAGTTTGAAAAACACTTTTGTTTTATCAAAAACTGAGATGCTAATTGCTTTGAGATTTAATCTAAGGTTGGATTACACTTTAAACTACCCCAGAACAAAACAACAAAGCAGCACAGCAGCAGCAAGCAAGCAAAAACTCCATCATCCTTCAAAGGATTTGGATTCTTCAAAACCTTGAACACCACTAGGTTCAACACACGTGTCATGCGATTAGAGGGGGGTGGTGAAATATCAGATCAACAAACAGTGTTAGTGCCAGAGTGTGCGCTCCTGTAGACCGCCAGAAGACGATTTCTTAGTCTTTTCGCTGGACCAGTCACAGCTCGAGACTGGGGGGCTTGTGATCCGGTCGGTCATCGGTAGTCGATGACGTCAGCAGCAGTTGACCACATGGACCATTCACGGGGTGACACGCGGTAGAGGATAGCAGGTGAATCAGGGAGGCGATCACTCAGAATGGTGATCGGTGGTCGGTGGCTAAGGGACCACCACCCGCAGATCAGTGTCAGGTGAGCGCCTGGAAGCAGAGCGTGAGAAGTAAAGAAGCACTGATCAGTCATCGGGGGTTTCCTGTTAACACACAGTTAAGCTGGGACCCAGGCTCCCAGCGAGAGCGTTACGCAAGAAGCACAGATCAGTGATCGCCTATCGCCGTGTGTGAGGATCAGTAATCGCCTATCGCCGTGTGTGAGGATCAGTAATCGCCTATCGCCGTGTGTGAAGATCAGTAATCACCTAGATTGCACATGATCGCCGTGTGTGAAGGTTAGGAGATCAGGTGGTCAGCAAGTCGCCGAAAGGAGCACATCGCAGGGTATTTGAGAAGACTTGGCAAGCACTTGTTATATGGTCTAAATACAGAGGATAAGTGGCATATCTGCCACCATGTGTAGTGTGAGTCATGATACCCAGTGTTAATCAGTTCATCATGTTAAGGTTGCGCCCAGGGTAGCCTGTGCACTAAGCTACTCCCTGTGTGGATAACTTAGTCGCAGGAGCAAAGTGGAAGTAACGTTTCAGCTGCAGGTACTCCAGATGGTGACACGTGTATGACCATATGTTATCCACGTGTCAAGAGGAATAACCGTCAGGAGAGAGAAAGACTCAGGTATATATACGAAATTCTTAACGGAATTAGGGGGAGATTCATTTTTGGTTGTGATTCACTTGTACACGGTTCTGAGTTTTCTTTGAAGTTCTTTGTTGATTCAATCACTGACTTGAGCGTCGGAGCACAACTGGCCGCAGAGGTGCCATATTGTTCTTTCAGGTTTTTTGGAGGATTGTCAGGTGAAAGTCTTTGGTGTGCTTGGCGTGAAGCTGGTGAGGACGAGGTTCGAGGAGGAGAAGCTCTAACGCTTTGGTCAAGAGGCTGGATCACTTAGCATAAATTGGGCTTGTGCCAAGCCCACCTTTCATGACAAGTGCACTTAGGTTTAGGGTCTCTTTTACCTACTTTCTAGAAGGTTTCTCACAAATGATGCCCAACCCCTCTCACTCTTGCTCCCCAAGTCACTATCTCCTATATAAAGGGTGTCTTGTCTCATGTAATGGACACATTGAATTTTGAATAGGTAAGAAACTCTGTCAGAATATATAGTGAGATGAGTCGCTTAGAATTTGGGTCTTATCTTGAGTGCTCTACACTTCAAGTGGTAGGTCTTCGCCACTCATCTTGGAGTTTTGTAACATCCCGCCAAAATACTATTCATATTTATATAATGAAAATTAAAGTAACAAATAGATTGAAGTGAATAAAATTATATATATGTAAATAAAGTTTCTCCTCCCAGGGAGTTTAATACAAATACGATCACTTTTCCATTAAAACATAAACAAATTACAATACAATAGAAAGATAGGCGATCTCCTGACAGAAGGGCGATCTCCTATTAGAAGGGCGATCTCCTATTACAAGGGCGATCTCCTATCATATAGGCGATCTCCTATCAGAAAGCAGCAAAAGGGGTGATCGCCCAACGGAAATTGAAAACAGGCGATCTCCTTCCAGCGACAATTCACTAAGGAGCTCTACTTCCTGCAACATCATCTGCTCCCGTGTAAATTATACACGATCATTACAGGTTTAAGAAAAGGCCGAACACGACACCAAGAAAACACAGGGTAAGCTAGACATTTAAAAGAGTTAGATATGAACTTTAAAATCAAGGTAAAACAAATTCAAGATATCTACGTAAACCATCAACTAAACACATATTTCACATTCCTCGAAGGTCATTAAAATCACAACATATATCAAGTGTCTATCAAATCAAAGTTTCTCATTTCTCACGTCAGACTTCACTGACTCATCACACAAGACACTTGACTCCACTTCCGGAAGACTCGTGCGTTGAACCTAGCATCCAGGGACTTGCACCTGTCATACTTCATTGGCTATAATGATTCCACAGCCATGCGCATCAACACAATCTCGGTCTCAATTCATCACTCTCACAGTATGACAGGGTAAATCCATAAGACAGGCCGAGCTCGTTCTGTTTCACACGACTCACCCATTCATATGAACCTCCTTCGACTCTCACCAACTGAGTAACTTCCTCTATGTGATTCCATTATCTCAGCAGAGTCAGGATCGCCCCATTCACAGGATACTTACAGATCAATACACTTCACAACCAAATCTCAACACGGTATTTCCTTTCCTGAAAATACTATGTCTTGACCCACATTCACGACATTCCACACACCATACCACTCAAAGAATGATTTCAATCATAGCAACAGTCATTTCAAAGGTTCATATTTTCGAATATCACATGTATATCACATTTAAATCCAAAGCAACTTCAAACAATATCAAAAACAGGGAGTTCGCAAACAACGCCAAAACCGGCGATCTGGTTCAAAAACAGGGTATTTCGAAGTCTGCATTTAAAACTGGCGACCACGTCGCCCAAACACATAGCACAGAGCATTTTGCAAAGATGAAAACGAAAACCGGCGACCACGTCGCCCTCACTTCAGAAATAGCTAAACTATGGCTTGTATTGAAAATGAAGTCTAGCTTCCCTTACCTGGACTTGCGCAAAACACCGAGAGCTCAAACCCACCGAGCTTGAAGGATGCCTTAGCTCTGTTTTCAGTGCCTGGTTGGTAGAACTTGCAGAGAAACTCCCAGGTGCTCCAAGGGCTGTCGTCGCTCGTCGCACAGGTGCTGGAGGTTGCCTGAGTTGCAGCGCAAAGGAGAGAAGAAGGGAGGGAGGAAGTTTGCACTCACTCTAACACTCTTGCGTCTGTAATGCTCTTTGCCTTCCCGCAGTGGCTTTTGAATCCCAGCTTACCTGTCCACGTATGCTGCTGCTGCCACCCCTTCTGCAGGAAAGCCTGAGAACCACTGCCCTGAACAGTACGACCACTGTTGTCGCTTGTGCATGCCAACCACTGCTCTGAACAGTACGACCACTGTTGTCGCTTGTGCATGCCAACCACTGCTCTGAACAGTACGACCGCGAGTGTCTCTTGCGCATGCCAACTTTCTGATGTCACTATTCTGAACCACCCTTTTTGTCTACGTGGCGCGCGTGCAGGACGTTTCATGCTGGGAGTCTGGGTCCCACTTTACTCTGTGTGAAACTCGACGTCGCGCGATAACTTTCCACCGCTGACTCATCCTGGCGAACGACCGATGTCTCCCTCGCCCTAGAAGACGACCGATGTCTCCCTCGCCCTAGAAGACGACCGATGTCTCCCTTGCCCTGGAAGACGACCGATGTATCCCTCGCCCTGGAAGACGACCGATGAATCTCTTGGGAGACGACCGATGTCTATCCCTGGCGACGCCCTCATGCCTCGCGCCCTGGCGATGCCCGCATGCCTCTCGCGCCCTGGCAACGCCCGCATGCCTCGTGCCCTGGCGATGCCCGCATGCGTCTCGCGCCCTGGCCACGTCCACATGCCTCGCGCCCTGGCGATGCCCGCATGCCTCTCGCGTCCTGGCGCTCATGTGTAGCGGGCGACCGGCGATCATGTACTACTAAACTACACTTTTCTTCCTTTACTCTTCTTGATCCACACGTCATCCGACCGACCTCTACCAGCTGACCCCAGATCTTGGGCGACGTCCGAGGTCCGACTACTACGAAACTTCATTTACCAGCTCTTTGTATTTTAAATAATAACATCTTCTGGAATTATTTAAATATACCACTTTCATTCCAATTCAATTTTACAGGTCCTTACATTCTCCCCAACAAGAAAAATTTTCGTCCTCGAAAATTGAATCACAAGGAAAAGAGGTAGGGATAGGCTTCTCTCATGGTTCCTTCTAATTCCCAAGTTGCATCACCCGATCTCTCATCCCACACCACTTTCACCATATTGATGGTTTTGCCTCTGAGCTGCCTACTCTGCTGAACGTCAATCCTGACTGGTTTCGCTCCCAACAACAAGTCATCCCTGATCTGCACATCGTCTACTTCTAACATGTGACTAGGGTTGTGACACGTGAAAGACATTGTGCAGATTCGCTAAATGGGGAGGTAGGGCGATCTCATAAGCCACTAGACCGATCCTCCTTAAGATCTGATAGCTCGTCCTACTCCCTTGGTCGGTGTCACTTTCATAAATGCATGATCTCCAACAGCAAACTCCAAAGGTCTTCTCCTCTGATCTGCATAGGACATCTGTCGACTTTGAGAAGCTTTCATTCTGCCTTGCATCAGTTTCACCTTCTTGGTTGTCTGTTGAACCAACTCTTACTACTCCAATACTTCATTAAATTCCATTCTCCATCCCTGCATATGGAGTATGCTGCTCCATTGAGCGCCAACTCCAGTACTCACACTCTACTTCCAACCCTGAAGACTTGGTCGAGCAAGTCCAGAACTAAGCCCTTAACAGAACCAGGACTAGCCCCCTGTAGAGAAAAGTGAGCAAGATCCCTTCATCGGAAGGAAAGAGGACAGCTGACTACTGCTCATGTCCTCCAGCCAATTCAAACTAGGATCCGAAATCTCCTTCTAGGAATCAACTTCCGCATCTTGATCAAAACCATCCATCGACTTCCCAACTGCTGATCTAATTCTCACGCTCCCTAAAGGAACACCTTTGGTTCACCACTATGCTACATAATTCTGCACCTTATAAAAACAAAGTTCTTGTTGCTGTTACTTTCTAAATCATCATTATGACTTCTTTTGCCAACTCGGCTCCCTGTTTCCATCATTTCCTCCTTGTTCAATGTATACATTGGATGCATTGATTTGGGTTCAGGTGCCTATCTGAAAAGGCATACAAGAACGAACACACTATATATCTCAACCACAACCATGTAAGTAGTGGAGCCGATTGGAAAATTTCCTCTGCATCCAGAATTTCTTGCTTAAGGGCAACTCTATTCCTCTTCTCCAAGATACCACATACTATTGCCACCCACATTCCCTTCCACACCTGATTCTACTTGGATGACATACGTATAAGATAAAAGTTCTCAAGGTGGGACCTCAAATCCTTATGTCGAACAAGTAGAACACTTATCCACTTGAAGCACATAGACCAGCCACGTTGCTTTAAAGTTAAAGTTAGTGGCCCACGCATCCTCCTGAAATCTCACATCCCCTCCGCCTCCAACTTTCCAAACAATGACTTTTTGGAACTAACCATCATCTTCACCCTCCACGCACACCTTACGTACATCTCTCCACCACCACGATTGATATTTCGAATGAGCTCGGCTTCCCCCAAGTTCCGAGTCATATTTGGATACAAGAATATCTTTCCATTTCCCTCTCTCATCACTCCTCATCCACCATTTCCATACTCATCTTCCAAATCACGATCCACAAAATAGCATCCATTCTGCGTGAAGCTTTCTCTCTTCTCCCAGTAACTTCTCTACTTGGTATTTTTCAGCAAATTTCTCTGTCTAATTGAACTTTAAACATAAATACAATATCTCCTCTTTCCTTTTAAGCTGGTGGTTAAGCTAGAGTCATCTCATGCTGTTTCATCGACATAAACATCTCCCAAGCTTCAAATAAAAGAAAATTCATTCTTTCATTTTTGGAACTTAACCCCGGTACTTCCTATGGATACACATGCTTAAGTCTTTAAACCCTCAACATTCTGCTCATATACTCTCCATAACTTATATGTAGCTGAAACTAAACCTTGGTACACTAAATCTAACTTACACTTCCTTCTTTAATTCCATCAACTCAGCTGGAGCCATTGCCACTGGTCCAGCTCCAGGTATCAAAACAATAGAGAGTTCCACCTCTCTCTTAGGAGGTAATCCAGGTATCTCTTCTGGAAATACATCCATGAAATCTTTCACCAAGGTATCTTGCTTACGTCCTCTTCATTTTTCACTTCCAACCGAGCTAGCATCACGAAGCACCTCGCCATCTGGCTCTTGGAGATCTGGAAACGCTAACTTCTGATTACCGCAGACTACGAGAACGTGATTGGCAGCTAGCCAATGCATTCCCAGGATAACATCCAGATCCTGAAGAGGTAGGCAGATCAAGTTTACTTTGAATCTGCGTCCCTCTACCATCACTGGACATTCAGGGCAAACTGTAGAGGTCAACACCTGTCCTGATACAGGTGTAGAGACCAACAGTTCAAACGGTAATTCCTTCACTAGAAGGCCCAACTCGGCTACACACAAGCTTGACACAAAAGAGTGTGTCGCTCCGGAATCAAACAAAACTCTAACGTATCTACCAGCTATGAATAAGCACCTTGTACTAGGTTACCTGTCTGAGACGCTTCTGCTCCTGACATGGCGAACACTCTCCCGATTGCCTGAGGTCTGCTGCCTTCGTTCCTCAACTGCTGAGAACTGCTGGGTTGAGTCGCACCATTCCTGTTTGGGCAATCTCTAGAAATGTGCCCCATCTTTTGGCACGTGAAGCATCTGGGTTTCCAAGGTTGTTGCTGCTGAAGCTGGGGTGACGCTGCTCCCGCCCGACGTGGTGGAGGTCTCGCATAAGGCTTGCTTTGTGGGTGCTGCACCCTAGTCCTCCCACTGGAAGAACTCCCTGGGTGTGACCTGATCACCCGAGAATCACCCTTTTCCAGGGTCTCCACCATCTTCGCCTTCTTTACCAAGGCGTGAAATTCCCTGATGCACATCGGGGCTATGGTCCTCTTCAGCCCATGCTTCAGTCCCTCTTCAAACTTCCTACACCTCCAAGCCTCAGAGGTCGCCTGGGTGTAGAATCGGGCGAGATACTCAAACCGAGCAGCATAGGCGTTCACAGACATATCCCCCTGCTCCAACTTTAGGAACTCAGCTTCCCTCGCAAACCTTGCGCTGTCTGGGAAGTATTTCTCCAGGAACCTCACCCTGAAGCTTTCCCAGTCCAACACATCCTCTCGGGCCTCCATCATCTGCTGAGCTCCCATCCACCAGAACTCAGCTTCCCCAGATAGCAAAAAGGTGGCGAACACCAATTTCTTCTCTTCAGGGCAGGAGGTCGCCCTAAAGATTTTCTCCAACTCTCTGACCCATTGATCTGCCTGATCAGGGGTAGCATTCCCACTAAACTTGGGTGGGTTGTGCCTCATGAACTCAGTCAGTCCCATCCATTCTTGAGGCTGACTGGCGTGAGAATTTGTTTCAGCCGACCGAGCAGTTTCCCAGTGGTGCATTGTAGCTTGATGGTTCTGAGCCATCACTGCATTCTGTTGTTGGATGGCAGTTGCCATCATCTCGATAGCTTTAGCAATCTGGCTCATCTCTGAAGAAGGTTGGGGAGGGGTAGAAGGTCTACGTGCCATCTCTCTTCGTTTCAGATTTGGAACTATAGGTTTCTATATTCCCTACAACTACAAGAATGAGATCGATAAGAAATCAATTCATTCAGGAGGTAACAGCTAGACCTTACAAAGGTCAGCATCTCAAAGTCATTAAGAATTTGAGCTCATCAACAGAGTCATAGTGCTGATAAACTTAAACAAAACACCAGAACAGCTACTGGTATACAATCATCAATCCAATCAACCATTTTCAATCAATTACAAAGACACTCAAGAGAATGAAATAGTTCACACCAGAATTCAATATATGCTAAACATCAAACCTTTGGAATTAAGATTGAGACTCATCTCGATCCAGTTATGAGTGTGCACCCTCACTACTTTATCAAGACCTTCTCATTCTTAATACTAAGATTTTCAGTTAGAACATATATTCACCAAAGCACACCCAAAATTTCAATACAAAAACGTTTGAAAACCTTTCACTATAGTTGTTATTTTAAACTCAAATAACTTTCATGAGCAGAAGAAACACAATGGATCCACAGCCCTCAGGTCATCCTAAGGACGAACTGCTCTGATACCATTAATGTAACATCCCGCCAAAATACTATTCATATTTATATAATGAAAATTAAAGTAACAAATAGATTGAAGTGAATAAAATTATATATATGTAAATAAAGTTTCTCCTCCCAGGGAGTTTAATACAAATACGATCACTTTTCCATTAAAACATAAACAAATTACAATACAATAGAAAGATAGGCGATCTCCTGACAGAAGGGCGATCTCCTATTAGAAGGGCGATCTCCTATTACAAGGGCGATCTCCTATCATATAGGCGATCTCCTATCAGAAAGCAGCAAAAGGGGTGATCGCCCAACGGAAATTGAAAACAGGCGATCTCCTTCCAGCGACAATTCACTAAGGAGCTCTACTTCCTGCAACATCATCTGCTCCCGTGTAAATTATACACGATCATTACAGGTTTAAGAAAAGGCCGAACACAACACCAAGAAAACACAGGGTAAGCTAAACATTTAAAAGAGTTAGATATGAACTTTAAAATCAAGGTAAAACAAATTCAAGATATCTACGTAAACCATCAACTAAACACATATTTCACATTCCTCGAAGGTCATTAAAATCACAACATATATCAAGTGTCTATCAAATCAAAGTTCCTCATTTCTCACGTCAGACTTCACTGACTCATCACACAAGACACTTGACTCCACTTCCGGAAGACTCGTGCGTTGAACCTAGCATCCAGGGACATGCACCTGTCATACTTCATTGGCTATAATGATTCCACAGCCATGCGCATCAACACAATCTCGGTCTCAATTCATCACTCTCACAGTATGACAGGGTAAATCCACAAGACAGGCCGAGCTCGTTCTGTTTCACACGACTCACCCATTCATATGAACCTCCTTCGACTCTCACCAACTGAGTAACTTCCTCTATGTGATTCCATTATCTCAGCAGAGTCAGGATCGCCCCATTCACAGGATACTTACAGATCAATACACTTCACAACCAAATCTCAACACGGTATTTCCTTTCCTGAAAATACTATGTCTTGACCCACATTCACGACATTCCACACACCATACCACTCAAAGAATGATTTCAATCATAGCAACAGTCATTTCAAAGGTTCATATTTTCGAATATCACATGTATATCACATTTAAATCCAAAGCAGCTTCAAACAATATCAAAAACAGGGAGTTCGCAAACAACGCCAAAACCGGCGATCTGGTTCAAAAACAGGGTATTTCGAAGTCTGCATTTAAAACCGGCGACCACGTCACCCAAACACATAGCACAGAGCATTTTGCAAAGATGAAAACAAAAACCGGCGACCACGTCGCCCTCACTTCAGAAATAGCTAAACTATGGCTTGTATTGAAAATGAAGTCTAGCTTCCCTTACCTGGACTTGCGCAAAACACCGAGAGCTCAAACCCACCGAGCTTGAAGGATGCCTTAGCTCTGTTTTCAGTGCCTGGTTGGTAGAACTTGCAGAGAAACTCCCAGGTGCTCCAAGGGCTGTCGTCGCTCGTCGCACAGGTGCTGGAGGTTGCCTGAGTTGCAGCGCAAAGGAGAGAAGAAGGGAGGGAGGAAGTTTGCACTCACTCTAACACTCTTGCGTCTGTAATGCTCTTTGCCTTCCCGCAGTGGCTTTTGAATCCCAGCTTACCTGTCCACGTATGCTGCTGCTGCCACCCCTTCTGCAGGAAAGCCTGAGAACCACTGCCCTGAACAGTACGACCACTGTTGTCGCTTGTGCATGCCAACCACTGCTCTGAACAGTACGACCACTGTTGTCGCTTGTGCATGCCAACCACTGCTCTGAACAGTACGACCGCGAGTGTCTCTTGCGCATGCCAACTTTCTGATGTCACTATTCTGAACCACCCTTTTTGTCTACGTGGCGCGCGTGCAGGACGTTTCATGCTGGGAGTCTGGGTCCCACTTTACTCTGTGTGAAACTCGACGTCGCGCGATAACTTTCCACCGCTGACTCATCCTGGCGAACGACCGATGTCTCCCTCGCCCTAGAAGACGACCGATGTCTCCCTCGCCCTAGAAGACGACCGATGTCTCCCTTGCCCTGGAAGACGACCGATGTATCCCTCGCCCTGGAAGACGACCGATGAATCTCTTGGGAGACGACCGATGTCTATCCCTGGCGACGCCCTCATGCCTCGCGCCCTGGCGATGCCCGCATGCCTCTCGCGCCCTGGCAACGCCCGCATGCCTCGTGCCCTGGCGATGCCCGCATGCGTCTCGCGCCCTGGCCACGTCCACATGCCTCGCGCCCTGGCGATGCCCGCATGCCTCTCGCGTCCTGGCGCTCATGTGTAGCGGGCGACCGGCGATCATGTACTACTAAACTACACTTTTCTTCCTTTACTCTTCTTGATCCACACGTCATCCGACCGACCTCTACCAGCTGACCCCAGATCTTGGGCGACGTCCGAGGTCCGACTACTACGAAACTTCATTTACCAGCTCTTTGTATTTTAAATAATAACATCTTCTGGAATTATTTAAATATACCACTTTCATTCCAATTCAATTTTACAGGTCCTTACATTCTCCCCAACAAGAAAAATTTTCGTCCTCGAAAATTGAATCACAAGGAAAAGAGGTAGGGATAGGCTTCTCTCATGGTTCCTTCTAATTCCCAAGTTGCATCACCCGATCTCTCATCCCACACCACTTTCACCATATTGATGGTTTTGCCTCTGAGCTGCCTACTCTGCTGAACGTCAATCCTGACTGGTTTCGCTCCCAACAACAAGTCATCCCTGATCTGCACATCGTCTACTTCTAACATGTGACTAGGGTTGTGACACGTGAAAGACATTGTGCAGATTCGCTAAATGGGGAGGTAGGGCGATCTCATAAGCCACTAGACCGATCCTCCTTAAGATCTGATAGCTCGTCCTACTCCCTTGGTCGGTGTCACTTTCATAAATGCATGATCTCCAACAGCAAACTCCAAAGGTCTTCTCCTCTGATCTGCATAGGACATCTGTCGACTTTGAGAAGCTTTCATTCTGCCTTGCATCAGTTTCACCTTCTTGGTTGTCTGTTGAACCAACTCTTACTACTCCAATACTTCATTAAATTCCATTCTCCATCCCTGCATATGGAGTATGCTGCTCCATTGAGCGCCAACTCCAGTACTCACACTCTACTTCCAACCCTGAAGACTTGGTCGAGCAAGTCCAGAACTAAGCCCTTAACAGAACCAGGACTAGCCCCCTGTAGAGAAAAGTGAGCAAGATCCCTTCATCGGAAGGAAAGAGGACAGCTGACTACTGCTCATGTCCTCCAGCCAATTCAAACTAGGATCCGAAATCTCCTTCTAGGAATCAACTTCCGCATCTTGATCAAAACCATCCATCGACTTCCCAACTGCTGATCTAATTCTCACGCTCCCTAAAGGAACACCTTTGGTTCACCACTATGCTACATAATTCTGCACCTTATAAAAACAAAGTTCTTGTTGCTGTTACTTTCTAAATCATCATTATGACTTCTTTTGCCAACTCGGCTCCCTGTTTCCATCATTTCCTCCTTGTTCAATGTATACATTGGATGCATTGATTTGGGTTCAGGTGCCTATCTGAAAAGGCATACAAGAACGAACACACTATATATCTCAACCACAACCATGTAAGTAGTGGAGCCGATTGGAAAATTTCCTCTGCATCCAGAATTTCTTGCTTAAGGGCAACTCTATTCCTCTTCTCCAAGATACCACATACTATTGCCACCCACATTCCCTTCCACACCTGATTCTACTTGGATGACATACGTATAAGATAAAAGTTCTCAAGGTGGGACCTCAAATCCTTATGTCGAACAAGTAGAACACTTATCCACTTGAAGCACATAGACCAGCCACGTTGCTTTAAAGTTAAAGTTAGTGGCCCACGCATCCTCCTGAAATCTCACATCCCCTCCGCCTCCAACTTTCCAAACAATGACTTTTTGGAACTAACCATCATCTTCACCCTCCACGCACACCTTACGTACATCTCTCCACCACCACGATTGATATTTCGAATGAGCTCGGCTTCCCCCAAGTTCCGAGTCATATTTGGATACAAGAATATCTTTCCATTTCCCTCTCTCATCACTCCTCATCCACCATTTCCATACTCATCTTCCAAATCACGATCCACAAAATAGCATCCATTCTGCGTGAAGCTTTCTCTCTTCTCCCAGTAACTTCTCTACTTGGTATTTTTCAGCAAATTTCTCTGTCTAATTGAACTTTAAACATAAATACAATATCTCCTCTTTCCTTTTAAGCTGGTGGTTAAGCTAGAGTCATCTCATGCTGTTTCATCGACATAAACATCTCCCAAGCTTCAAATAAAAGAAAATTCATTCTTTCATTTTTGGAACTTAACCCCGGTACTTCCTATGGATACACATGCTTAAGTCTTTAAACCCTCAACATTCTGCTCATATACTCTCCATAACTTATATGTAGCTGAAACTAAACCTTGGTACACTAAATCTAACTTACACTTCCTTCTTTAATTCCATCAACTCAGCTGGAGCCATTGCCACTGGTCCAGCTCCAGGTATCAAAACAATAGAGAGTTCCACCTCTCTCTTAGGAGGTAATCCAGGTATCTCTTCTGGAAATACATCCATGAAATCTTTCACCAAGGTATCTTGCTTACGTCCTCTTCATTTTTCACTTCCAACCGAGCTAGCATCACGAAGCACCTCGCCATCTGGCTCTTGGAGATCTGGAAACGCTAACTTCTGATTACCGCAGACTACGAGAACGTGATTGGCAGCTAGCCAATGCATTCCCAGGATAACATCCAGATCCTGAAGAGGTAGGCAGATCAAGTTTACTTTGAATCTGCGTCCCTCTACCATCACTGGACATTCAGGGCAAACTGTAGAGGTCAACACCTGTCCTGATACAGGTGTAGAGACCAACAGTTCAAACGGTAATTCCTTCACTAGAAGGCCCAACTCGGCTACACACAAGCTTGACACAAAAGAGTGTGTCGCTCCGGAATCAAACAAAACTCTAACGTATCTACCAGCTATGAATAAGCACCTTGTACTAGGTTACCTGTCTGAGACGCTTCTGCTCCTGACATGGCGAACACTCTCCCGATTGCCTGAGGTCTGCTGCCTTCGTTCCTCAACTGCTGAGAACTGCTGGGTTGAGTCGCACCATTCCTGTTTGGGCAATCTCTAGAAATGTGCCCCATCTTTTGGCACGTGAAGCATCTGGGTTTCCAAGGTTGTTGCTGCTGAAGCTGGGGTGACGCTGCTCCCGCCCGACGTGGTGGAGGTCTCGCATAAGGCTTGCTTTGTGGGTGCTGCACCCTAGTCCTCCCACTGGAAGAACTCCCTGGGTGTGACCTGATCACCCGAGAATCACCCTTTTCCAGGGTCTCCACCATCTTCGCCTTCTTTACCAAGGCGTGAAATTCCCTGATGCACATCGGGGCTATGGTCCTCTTCAGCCCATGCTTCAGTCCCTCTTCAAACTTCCTACACCTCCAAGCCTCAGAGGTCGCCTGGGTGTAGAATCGGGCGAGATACTCAAACCGAGCAGCATAGGCGTTCACAGACATATCCCCCTGCTCCAACTTTAGGAACTCAGCTTCCCTCGCAAACCTTGCGCTGTCTGGGAAGTATTTCTCCAGGAACCTCACCCTGAAGCTTTCCCAGTCCAACACATCCTCTCGGGCCTCCATCATCTGCTGAGCTCCCATCCACCAGAACTCAGCTTCCCCAGATAGCAAAAAGGTGGCGAACACCAATTTCTTCTCTTCAGGGCAGGAGGTCGCCCTAAAGATTTTCTCCAACTCTCTGACCCATTGATCTGCCTGATCAGGGGTAGCATTCCCACTAAACTTGGGTGGGTTGTGCCTCATGAACTCAGTCAGTCCCATCCATTCTTGAGGCTGACTGGCGTGAGAATTTGTTTCAGCCGACCGAGCAGTTTCCCAGTGGTGCATTGTAGCTTGATGGTTCTGAGCCATCACTGCATTCTGTTGTTGGATGGCAGTTGCCATCATCTCGATAGCTTTAGCAATCTGGCTCATCTCTGAAGAAGGTTGGGGAGGGGTAGAAGGTCTACGTGCCATCTCTCTTCGTTTCAGATTTGGAACTATAGGTTTCTATATTCCCTACAACTACAAGAATGAGATCGATAAGAAATCAATTCATTCAGGAGGTAACAGCTAGACCTTACAAAGGTCAGCATCTCAAAGTCATTAAGAATTTGAGCTCATCAACAGAGTCATAGTGCTGATAAACTTAAACAAAACACCAGAACAGCTACTGGTATACAATCATCAATCCAATCAACCATTTTCAATCAATTACAAAGACACTCAAGAGAATGAAATAGTTCACACCAGAATTCAATATATGCTAAACATCAAACCTTTGGAATTAAGATTGAGACTCATCTCGATCCAGTTATGAGTGTGCACCCTCACTACTTTATCAAGACCTTCTCATTCTTAATACTAAGATTTTCAGTTAGAACATATATTCACCAAAGCACACCCAAAATTTCAATACAAAAACGTTTGAAAACCTTTCACTATAGTTGTTATTTTAAACTCAAATAACTTTCATGAGCAGAAGAAACACAATGGATCCACAGCCCTCAGGTCATCCTAAGGACGAACTGCTCTGATACCATTAATGTAACATCCCGCCAAAATACTATTCATATTTATATAATGAAAATTAAAGTAACAAATAGATTGAAGTGAATAAAATTATATATATGTAAATAAAGTTTCTCCTCCCAGGGAGTTTAATACAAATACGATCACTTTTCCATTAAAACATAAACAAATTACAATACAATAGAAAGATAGGCGATCTCCTGACAGAAGGGCGATCTCCTATTAGAAGGGCGATCTCCTATTACAAGGGCGATCTCCTATCATATAGGCGATCTCCTATCAGAAAGCAGCAAAAGGGGTGATCGCCCAACGGAAATTGAAAACAGGCGATCTCCTTCCAGCGACAATTCACTAAGGAGCTCTACTTCCTGCAACATCATCTGCTCCCGTGTAAATTATACACGATCATTACAGGTTTAAGAAAAGGCCGAACACAACACCAAGAAAACACAGGGTAAGCTAAACATTT
This sequence comes from Phaseolus lunatus, assembly GCA_013389735.1. NCBI lineage: Eukaryota > Viridiplantae > Streptophyta > Magnoliopsida > Fabales > Fabaceae > Phaseolus > Phaseolus lunatus. The sequence goes on along the minus strand of CM023861.1, from coordinate 18,651,313 downwards.
AAAAGAGTTAGATATGAACTTTAAAATCAAGGTAAAACAAATTCAAGATATCTACGTAAACCATCAACTAAACACATATTTCACATTCCTCGAAGGTCATTAAAATCACAACATATATCAAGTGTCTATCAAATCAAAGTTCTCATTTCTCACGTCAGACTTCACTGACTCATCACACAAGACACTTGACTCCACTTCCGGAAGACTCGTGCGTTGAACCTAGCATCCAGGGACATGCACCTGTCATACTTCATTGGCTATAATGATTCCACAGCCATGCGCATCAACACAATCTCGGTCTCAATTCATCACTCTCACAGTATGACAGGGTAAATCCACAAGACAGGCCGAGCTCGTTCTGTTTCACACGACTCACCCATTCATATGAACCTCCTTCGACTCTCACCAACTGAGTAACTTCCTCTATGTGATTCCATTATCTCAGCAGAGTCAGGATCGCCCCATTCACAGGATACTTACAGATCAATACACTTCACAACCAAATCTCAACACGGTATTTCCTTTCCTGAAAATACTATGTCTTGACCCACATTCACGACATTCCACACACCATACCACTCAAAGAATGATTTCAATCATAGCAACAGTCATTTCAAAGGTTCATATTTTCGAATATCACATGTATATCACATTTAAATCCAAAGCAGCTTCAAACAATATCAAAAACAGGGAGTTCGCAAACAACGCCAAAACCGGCGATCTGGTTCAAAAACAGGGTATTTCGAAGTCTGCATTTAAAACCGGCGACCACGTCACCCAAACACATAGCACAGAGCATTTTGCAAAGATGAAAACAAAAACCGGCGACCACGTCGCCCTCACTTCAGAAATAGCTAAACTATGGCTTGTATTGAAAATGAAGTCTAGCTTCCCTTACCTGGACTTGCGCAAAACACCGAGAGCTCAAACCCACCGAGCTTGAAGGATGCCTTAGCTCTGTTTTCAGTGCCTGGTTGGTAGAACTTGCAGAGAAACTCCCAGGTGCTCCAAGGGCTGTCGTCGCTCGTCGCACAGGTGCTGGAGGTTGCCTGAGTTGCAGCGCAAAGGAGAGAAGAAGGGAGGGAGGAAGTTTGCACTCACTCTAACACTCTTGCGTCTGTAATGCTCTTTGCCTTCCCGCAGTGGCTTTTGAATCCCAGCTTACCTGTCCACGTATGCTGCTGCTGCCACCCCTTCTGCAGGAAAGCCTGAGAACCACTGCCCTGAACAGTACGACCACTGTTGTCGCTTGTGCATGCCAACCACTGCTCTGAACAGTACGACCACTGTTGTCGCTTGTGCATGCCAACCACTGCTCTGAACAGTACGACCGCGAGTGTCTCTTGCGCATGCCAACTTTCTGATGTCACTATTCTGAACCACCCTTTTTGTCTACGTGGCGCGCGTGCAGGACGTTTCATGCTGGGAGTCTGGGTCCCACTTTACTCTGTGTGAAACTCGACGTCGCGCGATAACTTTCCACCGCTGACTCATCCTGACGAACGACCGATGTCTCCCTCGCCCTAGAAGACGACCGATGTCTCCCTCGCCCTAGAAGACGACCGATGTCTCCCTTGCCCTGGAAGACGACCGATGTATCCCTCGCCCTGGAAGACGACCGATGAATCTCTTGGGAGACGACCGATGTCTATCCCTGGCGACGCCCTCATGCCTCGCGCCCTGGCGATGCCCGCATGCCTCTCGCGCCCTGGCAACGCCCGCATGCCTCGTGCCCTGGCGATGCCCGCATGCGTCTCGCGCCCTGGCCACGTCCACATGCCTCGCGCCCTGGCGATGCCCGCATGCCTCTCGCGTCCTGGCGCTCATGTGTAGCGGGCGACCGGCGATCATGTACTACTAAACTACACTTTTCTTCCTTTACTCTTCTTGATCCACACGTCATCCGACCGACCTCTACCAGCTGACCCCAGATCTTGGGCGACGTCCGAGGTCCGACTACTACGAAACTTCATTTACCAGCTCTTTGTATTTTAAATAATAACATCTTCTGGAATTATTTAAATATACCACTTTCATTCCAATTCAATTTTACAGGTCCTTACATTCTCCCCAACAAGAAAAATTTTCGTCCTCGAAAATTGAATCACAAGGAAAAGAGGTAGGGATAGGCTTCTCTCATGGTTCCTTCTAATTCCCAAGTTGCATCACCCGATCTCTCATCCCACACCACTTTCACCATATTGATGGTTTTGCCTCTGAGCTGCCTACTCTGCTGAATGTCAATCCTGACTGGTTTCGCTCCCAACAACAAGTCATCCCTGATCTGCACATCGTCTACTTCTAACATGTGACTAGGGTTGTGACACGTGAAAGACATTGTGCAGATTCGCTAAATGGGGAGGTAGGGCGATCTCATAAGCCACTAGACCGATCCTCCTTAAGATCTGATAGCTCGTCCTACTCCCTTGGTCGGTGTCACTTTCATAAATGCATGATCTCCAACAGCAAACTCCAAAGGTCTTCTCCTCTGATCTGCATAGGACATCTGTCGACTTTGAGAAGCTTTCATTCTGCCTTGCATCAGTTTCACCTTCTTGGTTGTCTGTTGAACCAACTCTTACTACTCCAATACTTCATTAAATTCCATTCTCCATCCCTGCATATGGAGTATGCTGCTCCATTGAGCGCCAACTCCAGTACTCACACTCTACTTCCAACCCTGAAGACTTGGTCGAGCAAGTCCAGAACTAAGCCCTTAACAGAACCAGGACTAGCCCCCTGTAGAGAAAAGTGAGCAAGATCCCTTCATCGGAAGGAAAGAGGACAGCTGACTACTGCTCATGTCCTCCAGCCAATTCAAACTAGGATCCGAAATCTCCTTCTAGGAATCAACTTCCGCATCTTGATCAAAACCATCCATCGACTTCCCAACTGCTGATCTAATTCTCACGCTCCCTAAAGGAACACCTTTGGTTCACCACTATGCTACATAATTCTGCACCTTATAAAAACAAAGTTCTTGTTGCTGTTACTTTCTAAATCATCATTATGACTTCTTTTGCCAACTCGGCTCCCTGTTTCCATCATTTCCTCCTTGTTCAATGTATACATTGGATGCATTGATTTGGGTTCAGGTGCCTATCTGAAAAGGCATACAAGAACGAATGCACTATATATCTCAACCACAACCATGTAAGTAGTGGAGCCGATTGGAAAATTTCCTCTGCATCCAGAATTTCTTGCTTAAGGGCAACTCTATTCCTCTTCTCCAAGATACCACATACTATTGCCACCCACATTCCCTTCCACACCTGATTCTACTTGGATGACATACGTATAAGATAAAAGTTCTCAAGGTGGGACCTCAAATCCTTATGTCGAACAAGTAGAACACTTATCCACTTGAAGCACATAGACCAGCCACGTTGCTTTAAAGTTAAAGTTAGTGGCCCACGCATCCTCCTGAAATCTCACATCCCCTCCGCCTCCAACTTTCCAAACAATGACTTTTTGGAACTAACCATCATCTTCACCCTCCTCGCACACCTTACGTACATCTCTCCACCACCACGATTGATATTTCGAATGAGCTCGGCTTCCCCCAAGTTCCGAGTCATATTTGGATACAAGAATATCTTTCCATTTCCCTCTCTCATCACTCCTCATCCACCATTTCCATACTCATCTTCCAAATCACGATCCACAAAATAGCATCCATTCTGCGTGAAGCTTTCTCTCTTCTCCCAGTAACTTCTCTACTTGGTATTTTTCAGCAAATTTCTCTGTCTAATTGAACTTTAAACATAAATACAATATCTCCTCTTTCCTTTTAAGCTGGTGGTTAAGCTAGAGTCATCTCATGCTGTTTCATCGACATAAACATCTCCCAAGCTTCAAATAAAAGAAAATTCATTCTTTCATTTTTGGAACTTAACCCCGGTACTTCCTATGGATACACATGCTTAAGTCTTTAAACCCTCAACATTCTGCTCATATACTCTCCATAACTTATATGTAGCTGAAACTAAACCTTGGTACACTAAATCTAACTTACACTTCCTTCTTTAATTCCATCAACTCAGCTGGAGCCATTGCCACTGGTCCAGCTCCAGGTATCAAAACAATAGAGAGTTCCACCTCTCTCTTAGGAGGTAATCCAGGTATCTCTTCTGGAAATACATCCATGAAATCTTTCACCAAGGTATCTTGCTTACGTCCTCTTCATTTTTCACTTCCAACCGAGCTAGCATCACGAAGCACCTCGCCATCTGGCTCTTGGAGATCTGGAAACGCTAACTTCTGATTACCGCAGACTACGAGAACGTGATTGGCAGCTAGCCAATGCATTCCCAGGATAACATCCAGATCCTGAAGAGGTAGGCAGATCAAGTTTACTTTGAATCTGCGTCCCTCTACCATCACTGGACATTCAGGGCAAACTGTAGAGGTCAACACCTGTCCTGATACAGGTGTAGAGACCAACAGTTCAAACGGTAATTCCTTCACTAGAAGGCCCAACTCGGCTACACACAAGCTTGACACAAAAGAGTGTGTCGCTCCGGAATCAAACAAAACTCTAACGTATCTACCAGCTATGAATAAGCACCTTGTACTAGGTTACCTGTCTGAGACGCTTCTGCTCCTGACATGGCGAACACTCTCCCGATTGCCTGAGGTCTGCTGCCTTCGTTCCTCAACTGCTGAGAACTGTTGGGTTGAGTCGCACCATTCCTGTTTGGGCAATCTCTAGAAATGTGCCCCATCTTTTGGCACGTGAAGCATCTGGGTTTCCAAGGTTGTTGCTGCTGAAGCTGGGGTGACGCTGCTCCCGCCCGACGTGGTGGAGGTCTCGCATAAGGCTTGCTTTGTGGGTGCTGCACCCTAGTCCTCCCACTGGAAGAACTCCCTGGGTGTGACCTGATCACCCGAGAATCACCCTTTTCCAGGGTCTCCACCATCTTCGCCTTCTTTACCAAGGCGTGAAATTCCCTGATGCACATCGGGGCTATGGTCCTCTTCAGCCCATGCTTCAGTCCCTCTTCAAACTTCCTACACCTCCAAGCCTCAGAGGTCGCCTGGGTGTAGAATCGGGCGAGATACTCAAACCGAGCAGCATAGGCGTTCACAGACATATCCCCCTGCTCCAACTTTAGGAACTCAGCTTCCCTCGCAAACCTTGCGCTGTCTGGGAAGTATTTCTCCAGGAACCTCACCCTGAAGCTTTCCCAGTCCAACACATCCTCTCGGGCCTCCATCATCTGCTGAGCTCCCATCCACCAGAACTCAGCTTCCCCAGATAGCAAAAAGGTGGCGAACACCAATTTCTTCTCTTCAGGGCAGGAGGTCGCCCTAAAGATTTTCTCCAACTCTCTGACCCATTGATCTGCCTGATCAGGGGTAGCATTCCCACTAAACTTGGGTGGGTTGTGCCTCATGAACTCAGTCAGTCCCATCCATTCTTGAGGCTGACTGGCGTGAGAATTTGTTTCAGCCGACCGAGCAGTTTCCCAGTGGTGCATTGTAGCTTGATGGTTCTGAGCCATCACTGCATTCTGTTGTTGGATGGCAGTTGCCATCATCTCGATAGCTTTAGCAATCTGGCTCATCTCTGAAGAAGGTTGGGGAGGGGTAGAAGGTCTACGTGCCATCTCTCTTCGTTTCAGATTTGGAACTATAGGTTTCTATATTCCCTACAACTACAAGAATGAGATCGATAAGAAATCAATTCATTCAGGAGGTAACAGCTAGACCTTACAAAGGTCAGCATCTCAAAGTCATTAAGAATTTGAGCTCATCAACAGAGTCATAGTGCTGATAAACTTAAACAAAACACCAGAACAGCTACTGGTATACAATCATCAATCCAATCAACCATTTTCAATCAATTACAAAGACACTCAAGAGAATGAAATAGTTCACACCAGAATTCAATATATGCTAAACATCAAACCTTTGGAATTAAGATTGAGACTCATCTCGATCCAGTTATGAGTGTGCACCCTCACTACTTTATCAAGACCTTCTCATTCTTAATACTAAGATTTTCAGTTAGAACATATATTCACCAAAGCACACCCAAAATTTCAATACAAAAACGTTTGAAAACCTTTCACTATAGTTGTTATTTTAAACTCAAATAACTTTCATGAGCAGAAGAAACACAATGGATCCACAGCCCTCAGGTCATCCTAAGGACGAACTGCTCTGATACCATTAATGTAACATCCCGCCAAAATACTATTCATATTTATATAATGAAAATTAAAGTAACAAATAGATTGAAGTGAATAAAATTATATATATGTAAATAAAGTTTCTCCTCCCAGGGAGTTTAATACAAATACGATCACTTTTCCATTAAAACATAAACAAATTACAATACAATAGAAAGATAGGCGATCTCCTGACAGAAGGGCGATCTCCTATTAGAAGGGCGATCTCCTATTACAAGGGCGATCTCCTATCATATAGGCGATCTCCTATCAGAAAGCAGCAAAAGGGGTGATCGCCCAACGGAAATTGAAAACAGGCGATCTCCTTCCAGCGACAATTCACTAAGGAGCTCTACTTCCTGCAACATCATCTGCTCCCGTGTAAATTATACACGATCATTACAGGTTTAAGAAAAGGCCGAACACAACACCAAGAAAACACAGGGTAAGCTAAACATTTAAAAGAGTTAGATATGAAATTTAAAATCAAGGTAAAACAAATTCAAGATATCTACGTAAACCATCAACTAAACACATATTTCACATTCCTCGAAGGTCATTAAAATCACAACATATATCAAGTGTCTATCAAATCAAAGTTTCTCATTTCTCACGTCAGACTTCACTGACTCATCACACAAGACACTTGACTCCACTTCCGGAAGACTCGTGCGTTGAACCTAGCATCCAGGGACATGCACCTGTCATACTTCATTGGCTATAATGATTCCACAGCCATGCGCATCAACACAATCTCGGTCTCAATTCATCACTCTCACAGTATGACAGGGTAAATCCACAAGACAGGCCGAGCTCGTTCTGTTTCACACGACTCACCCATTCATATGAACCTCCTTCGACTCTCACCAACTGAGTAACTTCCTCTATGTGATTCCATTATCTCAGCAGAGTCAGGATCGCCCCATTCACAGGATACTTACAGATCAATACACTTCACAACCAAATCTCAACACGGTATTTCCTTTCCTGAAAATACTATGTCTTGACCCACATTCACGACATTCCACACACCATACCACTCAAAGAATGATTTCAATCATAGCAACAGTCATTTCAAAGGTTCATATTTTCGAATATCACATGTATATCACATTTAAATCCAAAGCAGCTTCAAACAATATCAAAAACAGGGAGTTCGCAAACAACGCCAAAACCGGCGATCTGGTTCAAAAACAGGGTATTTCGAAGTCTGCATTTAAAACCGGCGACCACGTCACCCAAACACATAGCACAGAGCATTTTGCAAAGATGAAAACAAAAACCGGCGACCACGTCGCCCTCACTTCAGAAATAGCTAAACTATGGCTTGTATTGAAAATGAAGTCTAGCTTCCCTTACCTGGACTTGCGCAAAACACCGAGAGCTCAAACCCACCGAGCTTGAAGGATGCCTTAGCTCTGTTTTCAGTGCCTGGTTGGTAGAACTTGCAGAGAAACTCCCAGGTGCTCCAAGGGCTGTCGTCGCTCGTCGCACAGGTGCTGGAGGTTGCCTGAGTTGCAGCGCAAAGGAGAGAAGAAGGGAGGGAGGAAGTTTGCACTCACTCTAACACTCTTGCGTCTGTAATGCTCTTTGCCTTCCCGCAGTGGCTTTTGAATCCCAGCTTACCTGTCCACGTATGCTGCTGCTGCCACCCCTTCTGCAGGAAAGCCTGAGAACCACTGCCCTGAACAGTACGACCACTGTTGTCGCTTATGCATGCCAACCACTGCTCTGAACAGTACGACCACTGTTGTCGCTTGTGCATGCCAACCACTGCTCTGAACAGTACGACCGCGAGTGTCTCTTGCGCATGCCAACTTTCTGATGTCACTATTCTGAACCACCCTTTTTGTCTACGTGGCGCGCGTGCAGGACGTTTCATGCTGGGAGTCTGGGTCCCACTTTACTCTGTGTGAAACTCGACGTCGCGCGATAACTTTCCACCGCTGACTCATCCTGGCGAACGACCGATGTCTCCCTCGCCCTAGAAGACGACCGATGTCTCCCTCGCCCTAGAAGACGACCGATGTCTCCCTTGCCCTGGAAGACGACCGATGTATCCCTCGCCCTGGAAGACGACCGATGAATCTCTTGGGAGACGACCGATGTCTATCCCTGGCGACGCCCTCATGCCTCGCACCCTGGCGATGCCCGCATGCCTCTCGCGTCCTGGCGCTCATGTGTAGCAGGCGACCGGCGATCATGTACTACTAAACTACACTTTTCTTCCTTTACTCTTCTTGATCCACACGTCATCCGACCGACCTCTACCAGCTGACCCCAGATCTTGGGCGACGTCCGAGGTCCGACTACTACGAAACTTCATTTACCAGCTCTTTGTATTTTAAATAATAACATCTTCTGGAATTATTTAAATATACCACTTTCATTCCAATTCAATTTTACAGGTCCTTACAAGTTTCCTGTAACATCCCGCCAAAAACTATTCATATTTATATAATGAAAATAAAGGTAAACAAATAATGTTGAAGAGAACATAATTATATATATAAGTAATGAAGTTGCTCCTCACAGGGAGTTTAATACATAACCAGTCAAATGTTTTTCAAAACTTAACGAAATCAATCAAATACAACGAAAACGGCGGTCTCCATACATAAACCGGCGATCTCCTAACACAAGACCCCAAAACAAGCGACCTGCTATCAGGACATAAATCCGGCGATCACCACCAAGAGATAGAAACAGGCGATCTCTTCCCCGGCGACCATTCACTAAGGAGCTCTACTTCCTGGAAGATCATCTGCTCCCGTGTAAATTATACACGATCATCACAGTTTTTAGAAAACAGCCACAAAACCAAAACACGCAGGGTAAGCTAGATATTTTAAAGAGAGTTTAAATATGAACATTAAAATCAAGATAAAACAAATTCAAGATACCCACGTAAAACTATAGAGTTTCTCATTCCCTTCACCTGATCGCCCAGAAATCACACATTTCACAACATTTTCAAGAGTCATTCTATTTCACAAAATGCATCAAGTGTCTATCAATTCAATGTTCCTCATTTCTCACGTCAGACTACCACTGACTCAGCACACAAGACACTTGACACTACTTCCGGAAGACTCGTGCATTGACTAGACTCAGAGATCTGCACCTGCCATACTAAACTGCTGTAATGTTTCCACAGCTATGCGCATCGACACATTCTCGATCTCAAGTTCATCATTCTCACAGTATGACAGGGTTAATCCATATAACAGGCCGAGCTCGTTCTTTTTCACACGACTCACCCATACATATGAACCTCCTTCGACTCTCAACGCCTGAATAACTTCATCTATATGAATCCATTATCTCAGGAGAGTCAAGATAATCTCATTATAGACATCACCGATCAATGCACATCCTACACGATCTTACACGGTATTTTCTTTCCTGAAAATACTATGCCTTGATCCCACATCCACAACATTCAACACATCATACAACACTTAAATGAATGATTTCAATCATAGCAAAACTTACTCCAAGCTTCGTATTTTCGAATATCACATTTAAATCTCAAACAGTTTCAAAGCAACACCAAAAACAGGGAGTTCGCAAACAACGCCAAAACCGGCGATCTGGTTCAAAAACAAGGTATTTCGAAGTCTGTATATAAAACCGGCGACCACGTCGCCCAAACACATAGAACAGGGCATTCACGAAGATGAAAACGAAACCGGCGACCACGTCGCCCTCACTTCAGAAACAGCTAATCTATGGCTTGTATTGAAAATGAAGGCTAGCTTCCCTTACCTGGACTTGCGCAAAACACCAGGAGCTCCGAAACCCAACGAAGCTTAAAAATGCCTTGGCTTTGTTTTTGCGTCTGGTTTGAAGGACTTGCAGAGAACCTCCCAGGTGCTCTAATGGTGGTCGTCGCTCGTCGTACTCTTGTGTGAAGGTGCCAGAATCGCAGTGCGGAGGAGAGAATGGAGGAGAAAGGAGGTAAACTCACTCTTTCGCTCTTCAACAACTGCAACGTTCCCCTCTCTCAGAAGTGGGTTTTTGCATCTTAAACCAGCTTGTTCACAAAAGCAGCTGCCACCACCCACTCTGTAGAGAAGTCTGAGTGTACGTTTCTCTGAGCAGTACGACCACGTTTGTCTTTTGCGCATGCCAACCACTTCCTGAACAGTACGACCGCGAGTGTCTCCTGCGCATGCCAACATTCTGATGTCACTATTCTGAATCATCCTTTTTGTCTACGTGGCGTACGTGCAGGACGTTCCATGCTGGGAGTCTGGGTCCCACCTTCTCTATGTGCAACTCGACATCGCGCGATAACCTTTCGCCGATGACCTCTCGCGCGAAGACTATCCACCGATGACCTCTCGCGCGAAGACAATCCACCGATGACCTCTCGCGCGAAGGCTATCCACCGATGACCTCTCGCGCGAAGGCTATCCACCGATGACCTCTCGCGCGAAGACAATCCACCGATGACCTCTCGCGCGAAGGCAATCCACCGATGCCTCATCCTGGCGGACGACCGATGTCTCCCCCTGGAAGATGCCCGCATGCCTCGCGCCCTGATGATGCCCGCATGCATCGCGCCCTGGCGACGTCTGCATGCCTCGCGCCCTGGCGATGACGTGTAGTCTAGGCGACCGACAATTATGTACTAACAAGGAAATCTTATAATCTTCTAAACTACACTTTCCTTCCTTTTTTATTTTAAATAAAAACATACTTAGAATTCATTTAAAATATATCCTTTTATTCCAATTTAATTTTTCAGGTCCTTACATTCCCCCCCCCTCCAAGAGGCGTGACCTCAACTTCATCATCCTAAGCTTATTTTTCCTTTCATCTTTTTATTTTTTCATTCCTTTATGTTCATGTGTTCATCTTTTTCTATTTAGTTTCAATCTTCTTTCTTTCCCTTATATGCTCTTTAATTTCGCACCTATTCTTCATCAACATCATATAATTGTGTTTTCTCTTTGCCCTCTAGAAGCGAACCTTGACACATTAAGGTGATTATGATGCTAAACTGAAACTTAGAAATTAGAAAGGAGAAAAGGAATGCATCAATGTTGTACAAACCATTCCAAATGATGCTTCCAACTCACAAAGGACTCTCCAAAGCTGAGAACAAGCAAAGACAAGAGAAGGAAACCAAAACGTAACAATGGAATGAAAAATGGAAGAGATGATGAAAGAAGGAACTTATTGAGATGGAGCTTGGAAGGGATCATGCCACTTGATGGGATGGAATCACCAAGATGAGTGGAAGGAGGCCGCCACTTGAGAGCATCACCACCCACAAGATAAGACCAATTTAGGAGGAGCTCACTCACTCACTAATCACACAAGAATTTGTGTATAGTAACTTTACTCTAATTTTCAACTTGGAAATACATGAGGTAGGCCTCCTTATTTATAGGTTTAGGAGCCTTGGTGAGCAAGCTTAAAGGGTAGGGATGGAAATACAAAAAGTGGGGTTGCCTAGGGTATTGACTTTAGTCAAACCACACCATCATCCTAATCTTCTAGAAGATAGGTAAAAAATGCAACATTTGATAATACACCCCTCCTTCTTTTGCTAAAGGTACCTATTTGCTAGCACACCCCTCCTTCTATTGCTAAGGGCACCCTTTGATAGCACACCCCCCTTCTATTGCTAAAAACACCTATTTGCTAGTACAAACCCCCTCTAATACTTAAGGACACCTATTTTAGTACTATTACAAATAAAGAAAACAATTGATGCTCAACACCCAAAGCTTGTGCTCTACTTCTTGTAATCCTCTGAGGTATGGTGGGAGGTAAGGCAATGGTTGGAGCATCCTGACTTAGCCCTTGGTCTTGTGTCATGCTCCTAGTTTGCCTCCTCTGAGGTTGGGCCTGGTCAATAGGCGCATTCCCTTCTAGGTCCTCATCATTATGGTTATTGATGAAAGTAAATTGGCGTTCTTGAAGGGCAGAGGAATGTTAGATAGTGTCCTTATGGCTAATGAGGTGGTTGAGGAGGTAAGGAGAAACCAGAGGAGTGGGTTGTGTTTAAAGGTGGACTATGAAAAGGCGTATGATTCGGTTAGGTGAAACTTCTTTTATGATATGTTACATAGGTTGGGATTCCATAGTAAGTGGATTATGTGGGTTAGAGGGTGCCTGGAATCATCATCAGTGTCTGTTTTGGTTAACGAAAGTCCCATGGAGGAATTTATACCTTCTAGAGGGCTGAGATAGGGAGACCCCCTAGCTACGTTTCTCTTCCTTTTGGTAGCTGAAGGTTTGGCTGGGCTAGTGAGACAAGCTTCAAAGAAGAAACTGCTTAGAGGATTGAAGGTGGGGAGGAATGAAATTGAATGTAGTATGTTACAATTTGCTGATGACAATTTGTTCATGTGCGAAGATTCTTATTCCAATATTATCACTATGAAAGTGATCCTAAGGTGTTATGAACTTGTTTCAGGACTTAAAATCAATTTCCATAAATCAAAGTTGGCAGGTATTTGTGTTGATAGAACTTCCCTTGATATCTATGAAAAAACTTTAAATTGCAACTCCACGGGAATCCCTTTTAAATACCTGGGCTAGAAGTATGAGGTAATCTAAGGAAGAAACAGTTCTGGGAGCCATTTGTCAATAAAATAAGTGCTAGACTTAGTACTTGGAAAGGGAGATTTTTATATATGGCAGGAAGAATATGTTTACTGAAATTTGTTTTTACCGCCATACCACTTTTCTATCTATCATTTTATAAAGCTCCGGTATTAGTGTATAATAGAATTATCAGTATACAGAGAAGATTTCTCTGGGCTTGGGGCAAAGATAACAGGTTTATATCGTGGGTCAGATGGGATAATGTTTGTAAACCCCTGGAGGAAGGTGGGCTGGGGATTAAAGATATCAGCAAGTTTAATAGAGCTCTTTCGGCGAAATGGAAAGGGCGATTGATAAGTGACAAGAAACGGAAGTGGAAAGATATTTTAATATCTAAATATGGTCCGGAAATAGGAAGAAGCCAAAAGCCAATCATGGTGGTGGAGAGACTTATACAAAGTTTGCAGGGAGGGAGATGAAGATGGATGGTTCCAAAAAGCTAATAACAAGTTAAAGAGGGCAGCCGCGGTAGTGATCTCTGAAGATAAGGACACATGCTCAGGCCTTGTCTTCAAGAGGAATAGGGTGGAGGTTGCTGCGGTGACCTCTTCTATGACAGAGGGGCAGCTTCCATCTTTCAGGGAGCACCCTCCTAGTGCCTCTTCTCCCCCCGAGCCACTCCTAGCGCTCGAGGGTGGGGGAGAGAGTGCCCCTTAAACCAGCTAAGCACCTCCTGCCCCCGAACTCCCTCCTCTCCTCCAGCGGACCCTCGCTCACTTGCCTGCCAAAGAAGCGATGGAGGCCCTGGACAGGAATTCACTAAGGGACCTCATTAGCCACGGCCTTGGTGAGTTCCTTGCCGCCTCCAGTGTCTTGCTGGTCAAAGGGGATGCTGAGGTGGAGCTACAAGAGAAGGTAGCTAGACTGGAGAAGGAGTTGGAGCAAAAGAAAGACTTGGAGCTCCAAGTTCAACTGGCTGCCAAGCGTGAGACTGCTCTGAACTAGGAGCTGAGCAGTCTCCGCCAATCAGAGAAGGAGACCAAGAAGCTCCTCTTCACCAAGGGGCAGGAAGCCCTCCAGCTTGAGGCTAAAATTCTCCTCCTCCGCAACAAAGTCATCGACTTGGAAGAGCAGTTGGAGGGGGCCCAAACTAAAATGACCAAGCTGGAGGAGAGGGCTACCAATCAAGAAGTTCAGCTGGGCAAAGTTGAGGAAGAGCTTGCCCAACAAGCTGAGCTATTCAAGAAAACTGAGGCGGAACTAACTGAAGACGCCGCTGATGCCTACGGGGAGGGATTTGGCGGTGCTCTTGCTCAGGTTGCCTGTGCGCATCCTGAGATGGACCTCTCGCCCTTCTCTATGTTCATGCAGTTAGTCGACGGGCAAATAGTGCCTAGATAGGTCTCTTGAATAGCTTTATTCTGTAGCTGGACTTCTTGTAATTATCTTGTGTATTTATTCTTCCAATCCAATTAATATATTTACTTGGTTTACATACTTGTTTGACCTTATGCATCAACTTACTTGTATTGGTATCTCTATTGTTGTCTGGCTGCTTTGGCATACTTGGTTAATCACTCTCTTCGGCATAGAATCAACCCATAGGTAGCACGCTTAACTCTGCTAAGTCGTTATGAGCTTTGCTTTTCATTAGGATAGGAGATTATACTGTGGACGAGACTTCATGAGAACTTCCCTGCTGAAAGGTACCTCATCGATCTCATCATCACCCATAACTTGCCTTCTAACCTGGTATTTTCACTCGAAGGGAAAGTGTTTCCTACGAACCCTCCCTTTACCTCTGTGAGGATTCCAGCACCAATCTGTATGCACCTGACCCCTCATTTCTCGAGACAAGGGAGGATTTCACTGGAAGAAGTTGCCCCTGACGTTCTCACTCGAAAGGGGAGGTGTTCTCTGCGAGCCTTCCTTTCCAGCTCCCAAGACCTCTACCCCAAGCTAACGAGTTTCAACTGACCACTCATCACCCTTAGGTGAGGGTGGACTTTGACTGGTGAACCTTCTTGTTCAAGTTGGGAGTTCTCCCTCGAAGAGGAGATGTTCTATGCTAACCTACCTTCCAACTGTCGAGACCTCTAACCCCAAACGAAAGGTTTGAACTGACCTCACATCGTTCATAGGCGAAGGAGGATTTCACTGGTAAACCTTCTGTTCGAATTGGGAGTTCTCACTCGAAGAGGAGGTGTTCTATGTGAACCTACCTTCCAACTGTCGAGACCTCTAACCCCAAACAAAAGGTTCGAACTAACCTCACATTGTTCACAGGCGAAGGAGGATTTCATTGGTGAACCTTCTGTTCGAATTGGGAGTTCTCACTCGAAGAGGAGGTGTTCTATATGAACCTACCTTCCAACTGTCGAGACCTCTAACCCCAAATGACAGGTTTGATCTGACCTCTCATCACTCCTAGGCGAAGGAGGATTTAACTGGGTGAAACTTTCTGTTCAAGTTGGGAGTTCTCACTCGAAGAGGAGGTATTCTATACGAACCTACCTTCCAACTATCGAGACCTCTAACCCCAAATGACAAGTTCGATTTGACCTCTCATTGCTCATAGGCGAAGGAAGATTTAACTGGGTGAACCTTTTTGTTCAAGTTGGGAGTTCATTCTCGAAGAAGGGGTGTTCCTTACGAACCTACCTTCCCACTTACGAGACCTCTAACCCCAAATGACAGGTTTGATCTGCATTGTACAAACACATTCAAGAATATATCTTAACTGAAAATTTTATTGGGTGACCTCATTAAAAACCCTTAGAAGGGAAAAAAGAGTATCCCCTAAACTGTGTACAATGTTACATAATCTTAACTGAAATAAAACTTCAGGTGAGTTGCATTCCATGTACGAGGAATCGGACCACCTTCTAGGGTCTCAAGCCTGTACGCTCCATTCCCTAGGGCCTCTGTCACTCTAAAGGGACCAGTCCACTTGGGGGATAGCTTGTTTTCTATCTGGTAGGGAGATGCCTTCCGCATGACTAGGTCGGCGACCTGGAACTGTCGAGCTCTCAACTTGGAATTGTGCTTGAGCTCAACCCTTCTCTTCAATGCTTCGACTTTGATTCTTGCCTCTTCCCTTACTTCATCCAAGAGATTTAAATTTACCTTCCTTTCTTCGTTGGATTCCTCAGCCACAAAATTCTGGAAACGTGGCGAGCTCTCCTGGATCTCTACAGGGATCATGGCGTCTGAACCGTATACCAAGCTGAAAGGGGTCTCCTTGGTGGTGGACTGAGGAGTGGTATGGTAGGCCCACACAATTCTGGGAACCTCCTCAGCCCAAGTCCCCTTCGCCTTCTCCAGCCTTCTTTTCAGTCCTCTGAGTAGGACTCGGTTAGCTGACTCGACCTGCCCGTTAGTCTGAGGACGCTCGACTGATGTGAACACCTGCTTGATTCCCAACTCTGTGCATAGCTTCCCCAACTGTTGGCTTGCAAACTGGGTGCCATTATCAGACACCAAGCGCTTGGGTACACTAAAGCGGCATACTATGTTCTTCCACACGAAGTGTTGGATCTTGTGGGCTGTGATTTGTGCTACTGACTCAGCCTCGATCCACTTCGTGAAGTATTCTATGGCGACCACAAGGTACTTCATCTACCGCACAGCTAAAGGAAAGGGCCCCAGGATATCAATTCCCCAAGTGTGGAATGGCCAAGGGCTGTATATAGATCTGAGTTCCTCTGGAGGCGCCTTGTGGCAATTTGCGTGTAGCTGACACTGTTTGCACTGTTGCGCATATTTCATGCAATCTTCCCTCATGGTTGGCTAGTAATACCTTCTTGCTCGAATGGCTTTAGATGCCAAAGCACGACCTCCTATGTGGCTCCCACATATTCCTTCATGGAGCTCTGCCATTATACGCACGCACTGCTCACCATGCACGCACACTAGAATAGGGTGTGTGAACCCGTGCCTGTACAGCTCCCCATCGATGAGCGTGTACTTGGTTGAGTTCTTCTTTACTTTCCTCGCCTCTGTTGGCTCCATTGGCAGCATCCCATTAGCTAAGTAGCACTTATAGGGTGTCATCCACGTTTACCCACTTTGCAACAAGCAGACTTGTGACGACACCTCCTCCAACGCCACATATGCGTTGACCCTTGGCTTCTTCAAAGTTTCCTGGGTCAGCGACCGATGACTCCTCCTCCCACCGTCAGTCTGGCTGATCTGGTGGACTCCTACTAAGTTATCAGCCGTGTACATGCGAGGTGCCCTTAGGGTCTCCTGGATGACCGTCCTCTGCCTGCCCCCCTTGCCCGAGCTTGCGAGTTTCACTAACAAGTCAGCTCGGGCATTATGATCTCTGGGCACATGCACCAATTCAAATGTCGCAAAGGAACTCTTCAACACCTGAACATACTCTAGCTAGTAGGCCATCTGAGGGTCTTTGGCCTGGTACTCTCCCGCCACTTGACCTGTGACCAATAGGGAGTCACTCTTTGCCAAAAGACTCTATGCTCCCATCTTCTTAGCCAACAACATTCCAGCGATTAGAGTCTCATACTCAGCCTAGTTGTTGTTGGCCTTGAAGCCAAACCATAGGGCTTGCTCAATCAACAGCCCCTTTGGTCCTTCCAAGATCACCCCAGCCCCACTACCTTACTGATTGGAAGACCCATCTACCGAGAGCACCCATCTGAAGTCAGGTCCATCCTACTGGGTTTTTGCTGAGGACATCTCGGCTATGAAGTCAGTGTAAACTTGGCCTTTGATCAGGCCTCTAGGCTCATACTGTATGTCGAACTCTAATAATTCCATTACCCATCGTACCATCCTCCCTGCTACATCTGGCTTCTGCAAGACCTTCCGGATGGGTAGGTCTGTCATCATCACCACTGTAAAGCTCTGGAAGTAATGCTGAAGCCTACGCGTAGAGAACACCACGGCCAATGCCGCCTTTTCTATGGCTTGGTATCTTACCTCAGGTCCTTGCAACACCTTCTTAAAAAGTAGATAGGTTTTTGGCTTTGATCTTGCTCTTGCACCAAAACTGAACTCATTGCCTTCTCAGTGACCGCGAAGTACAAACACAACGAGGTGCCGATCTGTGGTTTGCACAACACTGGCGGGCTGGCCAGATATTGTTTCAGCTTGAGGAATGCTTCTTCACACTCCTTGGTCCACAAGAACCTGCTGTTCCTCCTCAAGCATTAAAAATAAGGGTGGCCTTATCATCCCCAGCTGACACAAACTTGGAAAGAGCAGCCATCCGACCTGTCAACTGTTGCACTTCCTTGACCGACGTCGGGCTCTTCATAGCTAAGATCGCCTCGCACTTGTCTGGGTTGGCCTCAATCCCTCGTTCGGTGAGCAAGAAACGGAGGAACTTGCCTGCTTCCACCCCAAAGACACACTTCTCTAGATTCAGCTTCAACCCGTATTTAGCTATTGTAGTGAATAGCTCCTCCAAATCAGCGACATGCTGATCTCTCACCTGGGATGTCACAACCATATCATCTACGTAGGCTTGCACGTTGCGTCCTATCATGGGTGCAAGGACCTTGTTCATCAGCCTTTGGTAGGTAGCGCCTGCATTCTTCAGCCCAAATGGCATGACTGTGTAGCAGTAGCAGGATAGCTCAATCATAAACGCTATCTTGCTCTCGTCCATTGGGTGCATCTTGATTTGGTTATAACTAGAAAAAGCATCCAAGAAGCTGAGCAACTTGCAGCCCGAGGCGTTATCTACCAACGCATCAATACTCGGTAAAGGATAAGAATCCTTCGGACATGCCTTGTTGAGGTCAGTGAAGTCCACACACATCCTCCACTTCCCATTGGCCTTCTTCACCAATACCACATTCGCTAGCCACTCAAAGTATTGGATTTCTCGTATATGACCAGCCTTAAGCAGCTTTTGTGTCTCTTCCTTGATCACCTGCCTCCTCTCTTTATGGAAGGAACACTTGTTGAAGTTCCAAAGGCTTCATCAAGGACATAGAATGGTAGATGAATATTTTAAAGATTTCGAAACATCTTTGACTAAAATGAATATGCATGATAATGAAGAGTCAAAGATAAAAAGGTTTGTAAGTGGTTTGCGAAAAGAAATTGTTCCTGCCGGTTGACTCGCCTGTCGGTTGACTCACGACACTCACACGCCTCCCTTCCCACGTTGATACGTGCTTGGTTGTTTCGAAGCAATCTGCACCTGCAAAAGAGAAAGGGGGCGCCCTAGAGGCCGTTTGCACTCCGACGCTCAAGTCAGTGTAGGGCAAGCAACACCAAGTGTATAAGTTTCTCACTGTTAACTTGTTTCAGCGAAGAGACTAAGTGATAGGCGAGGACTGATCGGTACACAAGCCCCCCAGTCTCAAGCTGTTAACTTTTTCCAGCGTAGGGACTAAGTCATTGTCTTGGGCGGCCTACGTGGCTCTGCGCGTAAGTACATGAATAGTACGCTGAGAAGACACTTCACCAACCCCCTCCCATCTGCTAACACGTGGCCGTATCAACGGTTTGAGATTCATAACGTTTACGCTCCCTAGGGCTACGTTAAACCTCTTCAAAACCTCGCGCCACTTCACTGTTTCATCACTTTGCATTCTTACCTTTGCATATTCTAACTTCCAGCGCACGCTCTCTTCTTCCCAACAGATCCTTCGCACTTCTCCGTTCTTCATCAACCAAAGGTATGATTTTTATGACTTCTCCTTCTTTATAATGTGAACTTGATCATCCATACGGTATGCTGTAACTGTTTACGGGCCTGCGTGCGGATTATACATTCTAGGGTTTTGTTCTTCTTTCCTGGGTTCATTCCACCTTTGAGTCTTCGTCTGCCATTGCTTTCTTCTGAGTCTTTCTTCTTTTCCTGCCTCTCATTTGTTTAGATTCGAGATGGCCAGAACCAAAACCACCTCCAACCCTCCTCCAACGGTAGCGGTTGATTACAAAGCCCTCTACCCCTGGGCTTCTGAGGATCTTCTTGCAGAGACCTCCAAACTCACATCCTGCAACGATCTCCGCAAGCACCGGGATGATGAGAATGAGATTAAAGGACGCGTCTTCGGCAGGGAAATAGACGCGTACGTCTCTGTGCGCCCCTGTACAGTGAATGAGCCCGTATGCGCTGATAGTCGTTGCAGCAATGGGGAACCCTTCTTCTTCTTCTACGCCACCATTTTCAAAAGAGTCAAAGTCCGTCTTCCCTTCACAGGATTTGAAAGGGCTTTGCTCACAGAGTTAAACGTGGCGCCCGCTCAACTGCACCCCAACAGTTGGGCCTTTATCAGGGCGTTCTCCATTCTATGCAATAATATAGGGTTCACCCCCTCCGTCGACGTCTTCCTTTACTTTTTCGAGGCTAAGAGCCCCGGTAAGAGGCTTTGGGTGAGCCTGAATGGGGTGGCAGGGAGAGTCCTGCTAACACTCTTCTCACAATCATACAAGAACTTCAAGGGAAAGTTCTTCAGAGTCTGCTGCAGCTCCTACGACCCCACCATGCTTGATGGGTTTCCCTTATACTGGGTGGGGGAGTTGAAGTTCAAGAAGCCGCGCAAGCTCGAGGAGTTGATGGTTCCCGATCAAGAACTCTGCCAAACCATTTCCAGCTGGGGGGTGGTGTTTGACTCCACCCAGCTGATTAGGCATGAGTATGATGCTGAGACTCTCAGCGTATACCTTGGTATCTTGCATTTAACTGCTTCATCTTGCATTTACCTGTTCAGTACTTCGCCTTTCTGACACTTTCGAATTCACTGCAGGCATGGTGCTCAGCGCCGATAAGAAGAAGAGGCTGGCAGATGTGCTGAATCGTCGCAATGCTAGCGGTTCAGCCCCTGCAGGTCCGTCATCACCCGCGGGGGTTGCCCTGGAACCCATCGCTGAAAACTCCAAGAGGGCAGCCCCTGTGGAGGTTTCTGACGACGAGGACACCTGCTCCGGCCTCGTCTTTAAAAGGAAAAGGGTGGAGACAGCTGCAGAGGTCTCTTCCGCCACAGAAGGGCACCCTTCTTCCTTTAGGGAGCACCCTCCCAGCGCCTCCTCCCCTCCTGAGCCAATCCTAACACTTGAGGGGGGTGGGGAGAGTGCTCCTTCTTCTGGTCCGATGCCTTCTGCCCCAGAGCTGCCTTCTCTGCTCCAAAGGTCGCTCGCTCAAATGCCTGGCAGAGCTGTCTTGGAAGCCATGGACAGAAACTCTCTCGAGAGCCTCCTCAGCCATGGTCTCGGGGAGTTCTTGGCCGCTTCCAACTCCTTGCTGGTCAAGGGCAGTGCTGAGGCGGAGCTACTAGAGGAGACCGCCCAGTTGAAGAGGGAGTTGGAAGAAAGGCTAGAGGAGGCCGCCCAAATGAAGAGGGAGCTGGAACAAAAGGATCTCCAACTTCGTCAAGCGACCACGCGAGAGACTGCCCTCAATCAAGAACTGGGTAGTCTCCGTCAATCCGAAAAGGAGACCAAAAAGCTTCTCTTCTCTAAGGGGCAGGAGGCCCTCTAGCTTGAAGCTAAAATACTTCCCCTCCGCAACAGGATTATTGAACTGGAAGAGCAAGCAGAGGGGGCTCAAGCTAAAATGGCCAAGCTGGAGGAAAGGGCGACCACTCGAGAAGTTCAGCTGGGCAAAGTTGAGGAGGAACTTGCCCAACAGATCGAACTGTTGAAGAAGACCGAGGCTGAGCTTATTGATGACGCCGCCGACGCCTATGGGGAAGGCTTTGGTGATGCCCTTGCTCAGGTTGCCTGCGTGCATCCTGAGATGGACCTCTCACCATACTCCGCAACTCTGCAGGTGGTCGACGGGCAAATAGTGCCCAGATAGGTCCTCTTAAACAGTTGTACTTTAGCTGAACTTCTTGTAATTATCCTCTTTGCAATATAACATTTCGTTTATGCATTGTTCATCTTTTCTTCGTGCTTTGTATTTGATGGGCTCACGATCACAAATAATGCACCTTTGAAATAAACCTCAAGTAACATGCCTTTCCGCTAACTTCATTAATGAACCTTTACCTTAACTTGGGCGTTCTCACTTGGAGGGGAAAGTGTTCTTTATGAACCCCATTCCCCTCACAAGACCTCTAACCCCACTTGTAGGTTCTGACTGACCCGTCATCGTTCATGGTCGATGGAGGATTTAACCAAGCGAACCTTTCTTTCACATTGGAAGTTCTCACTCGAAGTGGAGGTGTTCTCTACGAACCTACCTCTCCACTTGCGAGACCTCTAACTCCACGTGACAGGTTCGAACTGACCTCACATCGCTCACAGGCGAGGAGGATTTCTCTGGGCGAACCCTTCTTTCACATTGGAAGTTCTCACTCGAAGTGGAGGTGTTCTCTACGAACCTACCTCTCCACTTACGAGACCTCTAACTCCACGTGACAGGTTCGAACTGACCTCACATCGCTCACAGGCGAGGAGGATTTCTCTGGGCGAACCCTTCTTTCACATTGGAAGTTCTCACTCGAAGTGGAGGTGTTCTCTACGAACCTACCTCTCCACTTACGAGACCTCTAACTCCACGTGACAGGTTCGAACTGACCTCACATCGCTCACAGGCGAGGAGGATTTCTCTGGGCGAACCCTTCTTTCACATTGGAAGTTCTCGCTCGAAGTGGAGGTGTTCTCTACGAACCTACCTCTCCACTTACGAGACCTCTAACTCCACGTGACAGGTTCGAACTGACCTCACATCGCTCACAGGCGAGGAGGATTTCTCTGGGCGAACCCTTCTTTCACATTGGAAGTTCTCACTCGAAGTGGAGGTGTTCTCTACGAACCTACCTCTCCACTTACGAGACCTCTAACTCCACGTGACAGGTTCGAACATCATTGTACAAACACACTAAAAAACATATATCTTTAACTGAATTTTATTGGGTGACCTCATTAAAAACCCTTAGAAGGGAAAAAAGAGTGTCCCCTGTATTGTGTTGCATACATGATTACATAGCTTTAACTGAAATAAAACTTCAAGTGAGTCGCATTCCATGTTCGAGGAATCGGACCTCCTTCTAAAGTTTCAAGTCTGTATGCTCCATTCCCTAGGGCCTCGGTCACTCTGAAAGGACCAGTCCACTTAGGGGATAGCTTGTTCTCTATCTGGTATGGAGATGCCTTCCGCATAACAAGGTCTGCCGCCTGGAACCGCCGAGCTCTCAGCTTGGAACTGTGTTTGAGCTCGACTCTCCTCTTTATCGCCTCAGCCTTGACTCCAGCTTCTTCCCTGGCTTCATCCAAAAGATCAAGATTCACCTTCCTCTCTTCATTGGATTCCTCAGCCACAAAGTTCTGGAAACGTGGCGAGCTCTCCTGGATCTCCACAGGGATCATGGCATCTGAACCATACACCAAACTAAAGGGAGTCTCCTTAGTAGTGGACTGGGGGGTAGTATGGTAAGCCCATACTATTCTGGGAACCTCCTCAGCCCACCTTCCCTTTGCTTTCTCCAGCCTTCTCTTCAATCCTCTAAGGAGGACTCGATTGGCGGACTCGACCTGTCCATTGGTCTGTGGGTGCTCGACTGATGCAAACACCTGCTTGATTCCCAATTCTGTACATAGCTTTCCCAACTGTTGGCTCGCAAACTGAGTGCCATTGTCAGACACCAAGCGCTTTGGTACGCCGAAACGGCAAACTATGTTCTTCCACACGAAGTGTTGGATCTTTTGTGCTGTAATCTGTGCTACTGGCTCAGCTTCAATCCACTTCGTGAAATATTCTATGGCGACCACAAGGTATTTCATCTGCCGTATCGCCAAAGGGAAAGGCCCCAGGATGTCGATTCCCCATGTGTGAAAAGGCCAAGGGCTGTATATCGATCTGAGCTCTTCTGGTGGTGCCTTAGGCCAATCAGCATGCAACTGGCACTGCTTGCATTGCTGTGCATACTTGGTACAATCCTCTCTCATTGTCGGCCAGTAATACCCTGCTCGTACGGTCCTAGAGGCCAGTGCTCGTACGGTCCTAGAGGCCAGTGTTCCGCCATTATCCTCACGCACTGCTCGCCATGCACACAGACTAAGATGGGGTGAGTAAACCCATGTCTGTACAACTCGCCTTCAATGAGCGTGTACTTGGACGAGTTTTTCTTTATCTTTTTTGCCTCCTCCGGCTCTGCTGGGAGCATTCCATCCGCTATATAACGCTTGTAGGGTGTCATCCATGTCTCACCATCTTGCAATAGACAGATCTGTGGCGCTTCTACCCCCAACAGCATACATGCGTTGACTCGTGGCTTTCTCAAAGTTTCTTGAGTCAACGACCGATGACTCCTCTTCCTGCCATCTGATTGGCTGATCTGATGGACTCCCACCAAGTTATCAGCTGTATAGGTACGAGGCGCCCTCAGGGTCTCCTGGATGACTGTCCTCTGTCTGCCCCCCTTGCCTGAGCTGGCGAGTTTGGCCAACAAGTCAGCTCTGGCATTTTGCTCCCTGGGCACGTGTACTAGTTCAAATATTTCAAATGAACTCTTCAACCTTTGGACATACTCCAAGTAAGAGGCCATCTGAGGGTCTTTGGCCTGGTATTCCCCTGCCACCTGACCGGTGACCAACAATGAGTCACTCTTGGCCATAAGGCTCTGGGCTCCCATCTCCTTTGCCAACAACATCCCAGCAATCAAAGCCTCATACTCCGCTTGGTTATTACTGGCTTTGAAGGCGAACCGCAGGGCCTGCTTTATTAACAACCCCTTGGGTCCTTCTAAGATCACCCCCGCTCCGCTGCCTTGCTGATTCGAGGACCCATCTACTGACAATACCCATTTGAAATTGGGTACCTCTTGCTGGGCTTCGGTTGAAGACATCTCTGCCACAAATTCGACGTAGACCTGTCCTTTGATCGGACCCCTGGGTTCATACTGGATGTCAAATTCCGACAACTCAACTGCCCAACGCACCATCCTTCCTGCCACATCGGGCTTCTGCAAGACCTTACATATCGGCAGATCTGTCATCACCACCACTGTGAAGCTTTGGAAATAGTGGCGTAATCTCCTGGCTGAGAACACCACTGCTAATGCTGCCTTCTCTAAGGCTTGGTATCTCGTCTCGGGTCCCTGTAGCACCTTACTGACAAAATAGATGGGCTTCTGGCTCTGTTGTTGTTCCTGTACCAAGACAGAACTCACCGCCCTATCTGTAACCGCAAAGTACAAACGCAGGGGTGTGCCAAGTTGAGGCTTGCACAAAACTGGTGGGCTGGCCAGGTATTCTTTGAGCTTGAGGAAAGCCTGCTCACATTCCGCCGTCCAGGTGAATCTGCTATTCCTCCTTAGGCACTGGAAATAAGGATGACCTTTATCTCCCCCGGCTGACACGAACCGGGGGAGTGCAGCCATTCGTCCTGTCAACTGTTGCACCTCTTTCACCGACGTCGGGCTCCTCATGGCTATGATTGCTGCGCACTTGTCTGGGTTGGCCTCAATTCCTCTTTCCGTGAGCAAAAACCCAAGGAACTTGCCTGCCTCCACCCCAAAGACGCACTTTTCGGGGTTCAACTTTAACCTATACTTTGCTATGGTGTTGAACAGCTCCTCCAAGTCGTCAATATGCTGACCTCGGGCCTGGGACGTCACTACCATGTCATCTACATATGCCTGCACGTTGCGTCCCAGCATGGGTGCGAGGACCTTGTCCATTAGCCTCTGGTATGTGGCACCCGCATTCTTCAAGCCGAACGGCATGACTGTGTAGCAGTAACAAGACAACTCTGTCATGAACGCCGTCTTGCTCTCATCCATCGGGTGCATCTTTATCTGATTGTACCCAGAGAAAGCATCTAAGAAACTCAGCAATTTGCAGCCTGAAGCGCTGTCCACCAGCGCATCTATGCTGGGCAGAGGATAGGAGTCTTTCGGACACGCCCTGTTAAGATCTGTAAAGTCCACGCACATCCTCCATTTCCCGTTGGCCTTTTTCACCAGGACGACATTCGCAAGCCACTCAGGGTATTGTATTTCCCGTATGTGACCTGCTTTCAGCAATTTGTGTGTTTCCTCCTTGACTACCTGCCTTCGTTCATCGTTGAACTTCCGCCTCCTCTGGCGGACCGGTCTGGCTTGGGGATTCAGCGCCAGGCGGTGGCACAGGAAATCAGGATCTATGCCAGGCATGTCTGAGGGGGACCAAGCGAAAGCGTCCAGATGCTTTTCGATAACTCTCGCTACTTGATCCTGGGTCTCCTGAGATAGGGATTTACCCATCCTGAAGATCTTCCCTCCGATCTCCTTCTCTACGACCTCCTCCGCGGGTTCTGGTCGCCTCGTCCGGGCGATCTCTGCTCGGGTGACCCCGACATCACCTCGAGGCATATCTGTCTCATTGGTTCCTCCTCCCGGTGGTGAGGTGGTCACCATGCAGACTCCCCTCTTCGTTTTGAGGCTATTTTCGTAGCACCTTTTAGCCTCCTTTTGGTCCGACTTGATGGTTACCACCCTCCCCTCCATCGATGGCAACTTCATCTTCATGTGCCTTGTAGACACCACGGCCCCCAACCGGTTCAGGGCCGGTCTGCCCAGAAGTATATTGTAGGCAGAGGGAGCGTTCACCACAAGGTACCTGATATTCTCTGTGCGGGACGCCATTCCGTCGGTGAACGTGGTCCTCAACTCTATGTATCCCCGCACTTCTACCTGATCTCCTGCGAACCCATATAAACAGCCGACGTAGGGTCGCAGCTGATCAGGGGACAGCTGTAGTTTATTGAAGGTCGACCAGAACATCACATCGGCCGAGCTCCCCTGATCGACCAGCACCCGGTGCACCTTGCGCGCGGCAGTGACTACTGAAATAACCACCGGATCGTTGTCATGGGGAACAACATCTCGGCGATCGGCTTTTGTAAAGACGAGGTCGATGTCCGGAAAGTGATCTTCCTCGCAGGCCTCTACTGCCATCACTGAACGCGCATACTTCTTTCGTTGTGAAGAGGTACATCCTCCTCCTGAAAACCCACCTGATATGGTGTGGATCTCCCCATGAATGGGCACTTCATGCCCCTGGTCTGCTCTTGGCGCAACAACGGTCTCACCTTCCGACGCCTCCTTCAGATAGTCATTCAAAAACCCACTCTTCACCAACTCATCCAGTTGATGAGCCAGAGCCAGGCAATTTTGAATGGGGTGCCCAAAAGCCTGATGGAACTCGCACCATGCATTTTTATTGGGCCCCAACCTCTTGTCACTCTGCGGGGGCACTTTCAATCTTTCTGCCACATTAGGAATGGCAATCAGCTCCTTCAATTCCACCACGAACTCATGCCTAGGGGGCATGTCATCTTTGTTTCGCCCCCTAGGCTGCGGTTTTCGGGGCTCATAGGGCTTCTGTTTCCCTTGAGCCTTTTTCTTCGTGGTCGCCTCATGTACCCTCAGCGGTTGAGGCCGGCTAGGCACTCGGGGCCTTAACAAAACCGCACTTTCTCTCTTCTCGCTGAGCTCCCCCTCAGCGACAATGTGGGCCACAGCACGCCGTTTTATGTCACTGAAGGTTTTGGGGCGGCTGCGTATTAGGGACTCGCTGAAAGGCCCTGGCAATACGCCCTTCCTGAAGGCGTGCACCACCATGTCTTCATCCTTGGTGTGCAGCCTCACCACCATCGCCCCAAACCTATTAAGGTAATCTTTGAGGGACTCTCTCTGATGCTGTCTCACATCAAAAAGATCGTAAGACACTGGTGGGGGGGCCCTGTTGACAAGATATTGTTCCCTGAACAGCGCGGAGAACTGAGCGAAAGACGTGATATGTCCTTCTGGCAAACTCACAAACCATTCTAGCGCAGTCCCTGTCAGTGTAGCCATAAAGAGTTTACAGTGCACTGCGTCGGATCCTCCTGACAACATCATCTGCGTGTGAAAGGCAGTGAGATGCGTTTCAGGATCTTCCTTCCCGGTGAACACGGTTTTGGGTCCTACAAAGGTAGCTGGAACCACCGTGTTCATGATTGCTTGGGAGAAAGGCATGGGAAAGGCCCTTGGAGGCACTGGTGGGGCTCGATCATCTTCCCCACGATTTCCAGCTTGTTGTATGTGCTGCAAATTCAAGCGCAGCTCCTCATTGGCTCGGTGTAACTCTTCGTTCCTGGCCTGTGAGGCGGCCAGGTCTTCCTGCATACGCGCTTGACGCGCTTGGGACTCCGCCACCGTTTCTTGGAGGGTGCGCATCGTTTCCATCAGCTGTTGCATGGTAACGTTGTCGCCTCCATTCGGTGGAACAGATCCGTGTCTTGTATTCCTCATCTTCTGTGGTTTTCTCTTTCACTCTCGTGTATGGGACCTTGTTTTACTCCGGGCCCCACGGTGGGCGCCAAATGTTCCTGCCGGTTGACTCGCCTGTCGGTTGACTCACGACACTCACACGCCTCCCTTCCCACGTTGATAAGTGCTTGGTTGTTTCGAAGCAATCTGCACCTGCAAAAGAGAAAGGGGGCGCCCTAGAGGCCGTTTGCACTCCGACGCTCAAGTCAGTGTAGGGCAAGCAACACCAAGTGTATAAGTTTCTCACTGTGTTTAGGTCTAGAAACTGCGTACCTTTGTGAAGTATCTTACTGTCCCTTATATAGTCTAGGGTTTACTGCGCCGCTAGCCCTAATTAGGGTTCGCTGCGCTACTAGCCATATTTAGGGTTTACTGGAATACCCTTGCGCCGCTATCACCCAATCTTAGGGTAATCTAGCACATAAGGTTTCCTTCTCTGGAGTGCAAACTCTCACAGGGTGACCACCTGGGTGCCTCCTTGTGCACCTAGTCTCTGGGGCCACCTGTTCTGGGAGTACCTTCACTGTTCACGTGCCATGCATGTAGCTTCACTGGGAAAACCCTAGTTCTGGTGAGTACTTGTCCCCTCAGGACTCTACACCCAACTGTGCTCTCCCTGCCACCCGCATAGGCACTTCGTGATACAGGCCTCTCCCTAACTCTGGGTATTTAACTGGTCATTGGCCCACTCTGGGAACCAATCTTAGCTGTTCTGTTTACGCCGTTCAAATCACCCAAGGCCGATGTCACATCGCCATACTCTGTTGCCGAGGACTCCTCGTCCTGCTGAGTGATGATGACACCTCCGCCCATCCTGGCGCTGACGACTCATCACCCCTCTCTGTAGGCTGATGACTCGTCACCCCTCTCTGTAGGCTGATGACTCGTCACCCCTCTCTGTAGGCTGATGACTCGTCACCCCTCTCTGTAGGCTGATGACTCGTCACCCCTCTCTGCAGGCTGATGACTCGTCACCCCTCTCTGCAGGCTGATGACTCGTCACCCCTCTCTGCAGGCTGATGACTCGTCATCCTGTGGGGTCTATTCCACGTGGCTTTGACTCATACTGTGGGACCCAGCTAATGTCCGAGGACTGGTCAGTACAGAAATTAAAGATCTTGTAGAATTAAGTGAGTACTCCTCTTTAACGAAAGTGGTTCACCTAGCCATCAAGGTAAAATCACACCTTTTGAAGAAAACAACTTTCAAACATACTAACAGTGATGGTTTCTACAAATCTTCTTGGAAGGATACAAACAAAATTTCTACAAATATTTCTCCTTCCAATTTTTCAAGCAAACCCACTTCTACCCACAAAGTTTCTAAACATACTCCTTCTACATCTCCACCTAAGTCACCCACCAAAACTTCAAAAATAAAATGTTTTAAATGTTTAAGTTTTGGGCACAAAGCTGCCAATTGTCCAGATAAACGAACCATAATGTTACACAAGGTAAAACCAGACCAACTAAAAACAAAATCCAAAAGTGAAAATGAAAGCAAAAAAGAAGGCCAAGATACCATGGGTTTCATCCCTTCACCTCCAAGGTGTTTTCCTTCCTTCTCTTTTTCATTACCTAAAAATTCTAAATACTTGATATTTTTGCTTAGGAAGTTTAGGGATGATATTCCAAACCCTCCTAAAGGTTCTCACCTTATAAGAGGATTTTTCACAAAACATTTCATCCCCAAATATTCTTTTCAAACATGTCTTGTAGTTAGAATTCCCATATATCATCTCCCTAACATTAATCACCATAAGTTTGCTTCACCCCTACCATATCCATCTAATGTGAACAAACTTATTGTGTTCTGTGCAGGACTACTAAATTCGTGGACAAATTCTTTCGAACCTGGGGAGCATGATACAAACCCATAAAGACTCCAAAACCAAGTCCACAAGAAGATGACCAAGAATGCCAACTATAAAGGGTCATCTCAACAAGCAAAGGAAGACCTCTTCAATAGGAGGAATGGACAAGGTCCAGAGCACTTGAAGTTCTTCCTATTAGTCTTCTTAAATATTTAGAAAAATGTTGTAAATAAATTGGGCTCAAATGAGGGGTCCAAATAGTAGAAATAAGGTAGAATAAATTGCCTTTAGCATAGTAGGGGGTGTGGGTAGCATTCTTGCTTGTTCCTAGCCCATTTGAAGGCATTTTGACCTAATTTCTAGAAGGATAAGCCAAGAATACGGGATTGACTTAGTCAAACCCTATGGCTGCCCACTTTTTTCCTTTTCCCATTCTACCCTTTAAGCTTGCTTTCCAAGGCTCCTAAATCTATAAATAGGGAGGCCTACCTCATGTATTCACAAGTGGAAAATTAGAGTAAAGTTACTATACACAAATTCTTGTGTGAATTGTGAGTGAGTGAGCTCCTCCAAAATTGGTCTTATCTTGTGAGTTTTGAGAGCTCTCAAGTGGCGGCATCCTTCACTTATCTTGGAGTCATTTCACCATCCAAGTGGCTTGCAACCATTCTCAATTCCATTTTCCCATAATCTTCCTTTTCCTTCATCTTTTCCTTCCATTATCATTTCATCTATTCATAAACATGTTCTTATTTTGTTTCATTATGTCTATTCGGCTTTTATATGTTGCTCTTGTTTTCCTTATGTAATTCCACACCATAACTTGTCATCATGATCACCTTATAATTGTGTTTTCCTTTTGCCTTTGTGAAATGAACCTTCACATCTACTTAACCACTTGGTTAAGTTAATGTCCAGTGGGGATTTTCCTTAGGTTCTCACCTTAATTATCCTAAAATCTCAATCCTAATTAAAGTGCCATAATAAAATGCTAAATCATAAAATCAACTCACATCATCAGTTCTATATATCCCCGCACCTCAACCTGGTCTCCTGCGAACCTATACAGGCAGCCAATATAAGGCCTTAGCTGATCTGGGGACAATTGCAACTTGTTAAAGGTCGACCAGAACATCACATCGGCCGAACTTCCTTGATCAACGAGGACCCGATGCACCCTCCTTCCCATGGTAACCACAAATATCACCACTGGATCATTGTCATGGGGAACAACATCCAGGCGATCTACCTTCGTGAATGTGAGGTCGATATTTGGGAAGTGGTCTTCATCACATGGTTCCACTGCCATCACCAATCGCGTATACTTCTTGCGCTGCGACGAGGTGCACCTTCCTCATGAGAACCCACCTGATATGGTATGGATCTCACCATGTATGGGCACCTCGTGCCCCTGATCAGCCCTCGGTGCGACCACCACCTCTCCCCCCTTGTGACTCCCGCAGGTAATCATTCAAGAAGCCGCTCTTGACCAACTCATCTAGCTGATGACCAAGGGCTAAGCAGTTTCGAATGGGATGGCCAAACGCCTGATGGAACTCGCACCATGCGCTCTTGTTGGGCCCCAGTCTCTTGTCTGTCTTTGGGGGTACCTTCAGCCTTTTCGCCACGTTAGGGATGGCAATCAACTCTTTGAGCTCCACCAGGAAGTTATGTCTGGGGGGCACATCCTCCTTAGTGTGTGCCCTAGTCTGGGGCTTCCTGGCCTCGTAGAGCTTCTGCTTTCCCTGGGCTCTCTTTTCTGTCATTGCTTCATGTACCCGCATGGGCTGAGGGCGACTGGGCACTCGCGGTTGTGAAGGGGCCGCGCTTTCACGCTTCTCATTGAGTTCCCCTTCGACGGTGATGTGAGCAACGACACGACACTTGATATTGCCAAAGGTCTTGGGGCGACTTCGGATAAGGGACTCACTAAAAGGTCCTGGTAATATTCCCTTCCTGAAGGCATGCACCCCCATATCCTCGTCTTTGGTGTGCAGCCTCACAACCATTGCCCCAAATCGGTTGAGGAAATCTTTCAGGGACCCCCTCTGATATTGCCTAACGTCAAAGAGATCATATGACACTGGTGGGGGAGCCCGACTGACGATATATTGTTCCCTGAACAGCATGGAGAACTGCACGAAGGACGTGATATGTCTCTCAGGCAGGCTAACAAACCACTCCAGTGCTGTCCCAGTCAACGTGGTCATGAAGAGCTTGCAATGCACTGCATCTGATCCCCCTGACAGTATCATCTGCGTGTGAAACGCGGTGAGATGCGCTTCTGGATCCTCCACCCCCATGAACACAGTCTTGGGGCCCATGAAGGTGGCTGGGACCACTGTGTCCATGATTGCTTGCGAGAAAGGCATTGGGAACGCCCTTGTTAGTGTGGGCGGAGCCCGATCCTCCACCACACAATCCCCTGCTTGCTACAAATTACGCAAATTCACGCGTAATTCTTCGTTCACCCTGTGCAGCTCCTCATTCCTGGTCTGTGATGCGGGCAGCTCCATCTGCATACGCACTTGATCTGCCTTGGATTCCGCCATCATCTCCTGGAGGGCACGCATCGTTTCCATGAGTTGTTGCATGGTAACGTTCTCACCCCCATTTGGTGGGACAGATCCTTGCCTAGTATTCCTCATGTCTCTGGTTCCTTCTCTTTTGCTCGTGTATGGGACCTTATTTTACTTTGGCCCCACGGTGGGCGCCAAATGTTCTTGCCGGTTGAATCTCCTGTCGGTAGATTCTGTGACGATCCTGCGCCTCCTTTCCTCACCTTTGATTAGGCTTTGCTGTCTTAAAACAACTTGCACCTGCAAGATAGAAAGGGGCGCCCTAGAGGCCGTTTGCACTCTGACGCTCAAGTCAAAAACTAGGGCAAGCACACCAAGTGTATTGAGTATCTGTGTTTAGGTCTAGAAACCGCGTACCTTTGTGAAGTGTTTTACTACCCTTTATATAGTCTAGGGTTTCCTCTGTGCTGCTACCCATATTTAGGGTTTACAGGAATACCCTTGCGCTGCTATCACCTAGACTTAGAGTAATCTAGCACGTAAGGTTTCCTTAACTAGAGTGCAAACTCTAACATGGTGGCCGCCTAGGTACCCCCTCGTGCACCTAGTCTCTGGGGCCACCTGTCCTGGGAGTGCCTTCACTGTTCACGTGCCATGCATGTAGCCTCACTGGGAAGCCCTAATCCTGACGAGTACTCGACCTTTCAGGACTCTGCACCTATCTGTGCTTTCCCTGCCACACACATGGGTGCTTCGTGACTTAGGCTTCTGATGGCAGAGCCTCCAGCCATACACAACCACATAATAAGGAGGATAAAGACCTAGAGGTCATTTTGGGATTTACTTGTAAATATGGGTCTAATTGGGTTTTTGTTTCTTTTTGTAGGCCCAATCAAGAGGAGAACTCTAGGGTGAAGGAATGTACAAACATATCCAAGAAGACCTCCAAGTCATCAAAACATAAACTAAAGCTTTGGTCAGAAGAACACAAGAAGACTGAGTTCCTGCTGACTAGTCAACATTATTTTTGGGCCAAGCTTTAGCTTAAATAAACTGTATAAAGTTGTTTAGGATTTCATGGGCCATGTCTTGGGCCTAGTAGCATAAAATGATTGGACCAAATATTTGGGCCAAGTAGCATAGGTTTTTGGGCTTGTATTTGGGCCAATAGTAAAATATGACTAGTTAGGGTTAAAAGTGACTAGTTAGGGTGACAATTGGACTTCTTTGAGCCCAATGTAACCCTAAAACGTCTAGGGTGTTTTGGAGGACGAAAATCACCTTGGCATGGAGCACATGGACGTCCACATGGCAGCCTAGGAGTGGAGAGGATTTAGCATGGAAGATGTGAGCTAAAACATGGAAAGCATGACTCCACATGGCACCTTCTCATTGGAGAGTTTTATTTTGAATTTTCAAATTTTGGCTCCAAAATGTCCAGCCCTCTCTCCTATATAATGAGGTGATTGGCTCATGTAAAAAAGAAGATTAATTTGAGTGAAATTGCTGCCAACTTTGTGCCAATTATCACTCTTGTCTCCTATCTCTAGGATAGACACCTTAGTCTTCATTCTTCATCTTTTCCAAGTGAGATGGCCTCACCACTCACTCTCCACACCTAACACTTCACCTTCAAGGTTTCCACAGCTCCTAGGAGTGCCTTGCACGCTTCCAACCATTGCTTCCGCCACCTTCAATTGTGTTTTCCAGCTCATGGAAGAAGGCACTCAAGCTAGGCTACATCAAGTGGTATCTAAAGCCATGGTTCTTCAAGAGCTAAGTGTCTTCTTCTAATTTTTTTTTTTGATTTTGTGTTGTTCTTCATATTTCCATGTTGTTCTTTATTAGATCCTTGAATGTCTTGCTGTTTTTTGCAATTTAATTTTGATTTGAATGCTGTTTGGATGAATCCAATCGGTAGAATGTGTTCAACTTGTTCTTGAGCTTCTAATTTCAATTTTGTGTAGGATTCTTGTGTGTTTTGGTGTGCTGTTTGATTTTATTAGGATTTTGAGTCTTTCTTGCACATTTTAATTGGTTCAATCTGTTTTAATTTGAGTCATTTTGATTTTGAGATCTATACATGTTTTGTCTCATGTTTCTCCAACAAATGTCATCAAATCCTAGTAGTACTTTTCTTGATTGATTTTGTTTCTTGATTTGATCTTGAGTCCAGTTTTTAATCTGAATTGTTTGATCCTTTGGTGCATTTTTATTTTAGATTTGAGTTCATATTTGTGTGATAGAACCACACAAATTCTTATACAATCATTCTATTGTGTCTTTGCAAGTTTTCAACTCTGTTTTTAATTCCAGATTAGGATTTCTAAACTGTGCTGGCTGTTTTTCATTGTGAAAATTAATTCCGCTGGAGAAAAATTCTGGAAATCTGGATCTGAGAAGTTTGATGTCTTAGAAAAAAAGGAAAAAAAAATTGAATCAAAATTCGAAGTGAAAAAAAAATGATAAATCAAACAAAATCAGTGTTCAAAACTGGCGCGAAAAAAAAACGGTAATCTGGCACCAGATTTGAAAATTTTATTGTAATTGATTGGTGCATGTGTTTTGAGTGATTTCAGCGCCAAAATTTGGTTAACATCTTGAAGTATCTGTGTTTAAAATTTCAAATTCAAATTTGAAAAATACAGCTCAGCATAAATCGTGTAAATCACGTTTTTTTGACACTTAAATTCCAGTAGTTCAGTTTTGGTTTTTGTAATCCAATTCTAGTACCTTTCCCTAGGTTCATTTTGTGTGCCAGCTTTGTTGATTACCTTATTTTGCTTGATTGTCAATTTTTCTTCAATATTCCTTCTAGTTTTGTCACATTTAAATCCCTTTGCTGTTGTCCAAATTTAAATTGAGCTTTTGTTGCTTTAATTTTTGTTGACCTCTTAAGTGGTGAAAGTTTTCAAAAGGTGCTTGTAAAGTTTGGAGCTAACCTTTGTGGTGAGTGCCATTTTTACTTAGTAGGTGCTGAATTGATTACTTTAGTGACTATCCTAAAAGAGGTAAAGCAAGAGTGCAGCAACAAAAATATACAAACATACATCAAAGAGAGGAGTGCAAAGCAAAAAGGAGGAGTACCAAAAAGAAAAGGAAGTATAGAATAGGATTCTAAACTTTTGTAATTCAAAATTTCCATTGTATTTTCTTGAGTTGTAATTTGTTAAACCTTGAACAATTAGTGGATTAATCACGTAATTAGTCGATGAGTGTGTCTTGAAGGTTCACAAGTGCCAACAAGCCTCATCATTAGGAATCCGACTAGTTTAAAGTTTTCTAGTTAGAATTAATTCATTTGTGTTTAATCGCTTTAGCATATTTGTTTCTTGTATTAAAGATTGTGTTTTCATTCTTGATTGTGCTCTAAGTGAATTACTTAGAGAAAGGTTTGTGAAAGTCTTGGAGGATAGAATCTGGCTAGGAAAGGCTTGGTACTTAAGTGATCCAAGTGATCCACCTCCCTTTCTTGGGAATCTACCTACATTACTCCACTTATCTTTCTTGTGGTAAATTGCTTTTAACACATAACTTTAATCATGTCTTCTCATTCTCCTCATTCTAGTGAAAATGATAGAAAGTCTATCAAATCTCTTTTAAAACAACTTGCACAAGACTTTCAATCACTTTCATATAGACAATTGCAACATGAGGTCCAACTCAAAGAGAGGGATGATCATTTTGCTTTGTTGGAAAAAGAGTTGAGGATGGTTAAAGAAAAAGATTAATACACCCATAAATCAAAAAGAAGCTCACATGCATCTAGGGGTAGTGATTATCTTGGTGAACAAAGCCTTAGGATTAATGAGTACTACCAACCACCCCTTAGAAGAGCTAGAAAAGAGAGAAAATAAAGCAATAAGGAGGTTAGGGTAGATCTACCTTATTTCTATGGGAAAGAAAACGTAGAAACCTACCTAGATTGGGAAATGAAGGTAGAACAATTGTTTGCTTGTCATCAAGTAGGTGAGGAAAGAAAAGTACCCTTAGCCATCCTAAGCTTTCAAGGTAATGCTATGAATTGGTGGATTGCCCTAAAAAGAGAGAGACATCTCCACAAGGACCCTCCCATTATGTGTTGGAATGATCTTAGGGGAGCCTTGAGATGTCGCCATATTCCCTCAAACTACAATAGGAAGTTGATGGACAAGCTCCAAAGACTTCATCAAAAAAATCTGAGTGTAGAAGAATATTGGCAAAAGATGGTGTTATATATTATAAGGGCAGGGATTAAGGAAGAAATTAATACCACCATTTCAAGGTTTTTAAGTGGTCTTAAACTTGAGATAAGAAACAAAGTTGAACTTTTACCTTATAAAGATTTAAATGACTTGATTCAACTTTGCATTAAAGTTGAAAAAGAAATTTTGAAAAAAACATCAAGTAAAAAACAAAGTTCATACTTTGTACCTTATGACAAGGATGAGTTCCAAAGAGGGGAAGAGCATTTAAAAGAAACATCTTTAGAACCTTCCCAAAAGCTAACTAAAAATGAGCACATCTCACACACTCAAACTAGAGAAATTCAGTGTTTTAAATGTCTTGATAAGGGTTATTTAGCATCTCAATGTCCCAATGAAAAAACTATGATCTTAAGGGACAAAGATGAAAATAGTAGCCAAGAAGAAGAAACTAGTGAGAGTGATCAAAATATAAAAATAGAAATAAAAAATCAAGAGAAAGTCCTTAGGGACCAATCTGAGGTGTGGGAGAAGAGTGTTCCTTCCCACCAGGTCATTCAGAAAGAAGAAAAATTTGAAAACAAAGTTGAAAAAGTACTTCTTTCTGAACAACCTTCAGACCTCCTGCTTTGTAAAGGAACACTTACATGCACTGCCACATTTACTGAGACTTGTGAACTACCTCCTTCAGTAAAAGAACTTTTAAAAGAATTTGATGATGTATTCCCTAAGGAAGGCCTCATTAGACTTCCACCTTTTAGAGGAATAGAACATCAAATAGATTTAGTTCCAAGAGCCAGTCTACCCAATAGACCAGCTTATAGAACTAATCCAGAAGAAACTAAGGAGATAGAGACACAAGTACAGGATTTGTTGGAGAAGGGTTGGGTTCAAAAGAGCCTAAGTCCTTATGCTGTATCTGTCTTGTTGGTGCCAAAAAGAGATGGCAAGTGGAGAATATGCTGTGACTGTAGAGCCATCAATAACATCACCATCAAGTACAGACATCCAATCCCAAGACTAGATGATATGGTTGATGAACTACATAGGTCCCTCATATTTTCCAATATTGATCTTAAAAGCGGATATCACCAAATCAGAATTAAAGAAGGTGATGAATGGAAAACCGCTTTTAAAACCAAATTTGGATTATATGAGTGGTTAGTGATGCCTTTTGGACTCACTAATGCACCCAGTACGTTCATGAGGCTCATGAATCATGTCTTGAGAGATTGTATAGGTAAATATATAGTAGTTTATTTTGAATATATGCTAAGATATCCCTGTAAGGACCTGTAAAATTGAATTGGAATAAAAAGGGTTATATTTTAAAAGAATTCTATGTATGTTTTATTTAAAATAAAAAGGGAGGAAAAGTTAAGTTTAGAAGGCTATGAGATCGCCGGTCGCCTGCTACACATGAGCGCCAGGTGGACGTCGCCAGGGCGCGAGGCATGCAGGCATCGCGCGGGCGCGAGAGGCATGCGAGCATCGCGCGGGGCGTGAGGCATGCGGGCATTGCCAGGGCGCGAGGCATGTGGACGTGGCCAAGCCGCGAGAGGCATGCGGGCATCGCCAGGACGCGATGCATGTGGACGTGGCCAGGGCGCGAGAGTTATGAGGGCGTCGCCAGGGAAGACATCGGTCGTCTCCCAGAGGAAGACATCGGTCGTCTTCCAGGGCGAAGGAGACATCGGTCGTTCGCCAGGATGAGTCAGCAGTGGAAAGTTATCGCGCGACGTCGAGTTTCACATAGAGTAAAGTGGGACCCAGACTCCCAGCATGAAACGTCCTGCACACGCGCCACGTAGACAAAAAGGGTGGTTTAGAGTGGTGACATCAGAATGTTGGCATGCGCAGGAGACACTCGCGGTCGTACTGTTCAGAGCAGTGGTTGGTGTAACATCCCGCCAAAATACTATACAAATGTGTATAATGAAAATAAAGGTAACAAATAGATTGAAGTGAACTAAATATTATATATATTAAATGTAGTTTCTCCTCACAGGGAGTTTAATACAAATTCGGTCAAATTTTCCAGAAACATAAACAAAATACAGTAAAAAAAACAAAGCAGGCGATCTCCTATCGGAAGAGGCCGATCTCCTATCGGAAGAGACCGATCTCCTATTGGAAGACCCAAAACAGCCGATCTGCTACCAGAACAGAAATCCGGCGATCTCCTCCCGGCGACCACTCACTAAGGAACTCTACTTCCTGGAAGATCATCTGCTCCCGTGTAAGTTATACACGATCATCACAGTTTTAAGAAAACAGCCACAGAACCAAAACACGCAGGGTAAGCTAGATATTTTAAAGAGAGTTTAAATAAGGATAATTAAAATAAAATCAAGGTAAAAAATTTCAAGATATTCACGTAAAGTTATCAAGTTTCTCATACTCTTCACCTAATCGCCCAGAAATCACACATTTCGCAATATTTTCCAGAGTCATTCTATTTCACAACTGTATCAAGTGTCTATCAATTTCAAGTTCCTCATTTCACATGTCAGACCACCACTGACTCAGCACACAAGACACTTGACACTACTTCCGGAAGACTCGTGCATTGATTAGACTCAAAGATCTGCACCTGTCATACCATACCACTGTGAAATCCACACAGGGTCGCTGTGAATCCACACAGCATGCGCATATATAATCTCAATGTCAATAGTTCTCCCGGTATGACAGGGTTAATCCATAGAACAGGCCGAGCTCGTTCTGTTTCACACGACTCACCCATTCCTATGAACCTCCTTCGACTCTCCACAACTGAGTAACTTCCTCTATGGGATTCCATTATCTCAGCAGAGTCAGGATATCTCATTAGGAATCACCGATCAATGCACATCCTACACGATCTTACACGGTATTTTCTTTCCTGAGAATACTATGCCTCGATCCCACATTCACCACATTCAACACATCACATAGCACTTAAAGGAACAATTTCAATCACGGCAAAACTCAATCCAAGGTTCTTATTTTCGAATATCACATGTATATCACATTTAAATCCAAAGCAGCTTCAAACAACATCAAAAACAGGGAGTTCGCAAACAACGCCAAAACCGGCGATCTGGTTCAAAAAATAGGGTATTTCGAAGTCTGTATATAAAACCGGCGACCACGTCGCCCAAAACACATAGAAACAGAGCATTCACGAAGATGAAAACGAAACCGGCGACCACGTCGCCCTCACTTCAGAAACAGCTAATCTATGGCTTGTATTGAAAATGAAGGCTAGCTTCCCTTACCTGGACTTGCGTAAAATACCACGAGCTCCAAAACCCACCGAGCCTGAAGGATGCCTTAGCTCTGTTTTCAGCACCTGGTCTGTAGAACTTGCAGAGAACCTCTTAGGTGCTCTAAGGGCAACGTCGCTTGTCGCACTGATGCTGGAGGTTGCCTGAGTCTCAACGCAAGGAAGGGAAGAAGGGAGGGAGGAAGTTTGCACTCACTCTAACACTCTTGAGTCTGTAACGTTCTTTGCCTTCCCGCAGTGGCTTTTGAATCCCAACTTACCTGTCCACGCATGCTGCTGCTGCCCCTTCTTCTGCAGGAAAGCCTGAGAACCACTGCCCTGAACAGTACGACCACTGTTGTCTCTGGTGCATGCCAACCACTGCTCTGAACAGTACTACCGCTGTTGTCTCCTGCGCATGCCAACATTCTGATGTCACCACTCTAAACCACCCTTTTTGTCTACGTGGCGCGTGTGCAGGACGTTTCATGCTGGGAGTCTGGGTCCCACTTTACTCTGTGTGAAACTCGACGTCGCGCGATAACTTTCCACTGCTGACTCATCCTGGCGAACGACCGATGCCTCCTTCACCCTGGAAGACGACCGATGTCTTCCTCTGGGAGACGACCGATGTCTTCCCTGGCGACGCCCTCATAACTCTCGCGCCCTGGCCACGTTCACATGCATCGCGTCCTGGCGATGCCCGCATGCCTCTCGCGCCTTGGCCACGTCCACATGCCTCGCGCCCTGGCAATGCCCGCATGCCTCGCGCCCGCGCGATGCTCGCATGCCTCTCGCGCCCGCGCGATGCCTGCATGCCTCGCGCCCGCGCGATGCTCGCATGCTTCTCGCGCCCGCGCGATGCCTGCATGCCTCGCGCCCGCGCGATGCTCGCATGCCTCTCGCGCCCGCGCGATGCTCGAATGCCTCTCGCGCCCGCGCGATGCTCGCATGCCTCTCGCGCCCGCGCGATGCCTGCATGCCTCGCGCCCTGGCGACGTCCACCTGGCGCTCATGTGTAGCAGGCGACCGGCGATCTCATAGCCTTCTAAACTTAACTTTTCCTCCCTTTTTATTTTAAATAAAACATACATAGAATTCTTTTAAAATATAACCCTTTTTATTCCAATTCAATTTTACAGGTCCTTACATTCTCCCCAAGAAGAAAAATTTTCGTCCTCGAAAATTGAATTATAAGGAAAAGAGGTGGGCATATGCTTCTCTCATGGTTTCCTTCAAATTCCATGGTGAATCACCCGATCTGCACGTCGTCCACTTCCAACACGTGACTAGGGTCTGCAAGATACTCCCTTAGCTGTGATACGTGAAACACATTATGTAGGTTTGCTAATTGGGGAGGTGGGGTGATCTCATAAGCCACTGGACTGATCCCCCTTGGGTCTGATATGGCCCAACCAACTTAGGGGACAGCTTCTTTGATCTGATAGCTCGTCCTACACCCTTGGCTGGTGTTCCCCTCATAAAGACATGATCCCCAGCAGCAAACTCCAAAGGTCTTCTCCTCTGATCTGCCGAGGACATCTGTCGACTTTCAGAAGCTTTCATTCTGCCTTGCATCAGTTTCACCTTCTCGGTTGTCGGTTGAACCAACTCTTACTACTCCAATACTTCATCAATTTCCATTCTCCATCTGCTGGTATGCAAATTCTGCCATTAATCTCAATATTCCATCTTTACCCGTTACAAAGCCTTTAGCCTGATCGGTGCCTTGCAAATTCCACAATACGTTTCAGACTAGGATCCTCTAACTGTTCAATCAAAACTGATTCGTCCTCCTGGTTCCAACAATAAGGGAATTCTGTATTTCCTCCCATACAAAGCTTCACATAACTACTGTCTTCAAATCTCCATAACAACACTACCACTGCCGATTCTAAATCATAAGTAGAATAATTTCTCTCATGAAATTTGAGTTGCATTGAACATATGCAACTCCTGTCTTCTCTTGTATTCAGACACA
Source organism: Phaseolus lunatus (assembly GCA_013389735.1). Classification (NCBI taxonomy): domain Eukaryota; kingdom Viridiplantae; phylum Streptophyta; class Magnoliopsida; order Fabales; family Fabaceae; genus Phaseolus; species Phaseolus lunatus. The sequence continues at coordinate 18,609,611 of CM023861.1, read as the reverse complement.
ATTCGAACTTTGATGTGAGGCATCATACTAAACCTCAAAAGGCTTGTCTTCTGCACATCTTCTGTCTTAGCAAAATCTGGTTTTATCCAGATTTCCGATAAAACTTTAAGGACACTGAAGTTCCATCTAACTGATCCCTCAACTCATCAATTACGGGTAGAGGGTAGTTGTCCTGGATGGTCAACTTATTCAACTTCCTGTAGTCCCTACACAGTTGAGGTCCTTCCTCTTCCTTTTTAACCAACAATGCTGGAAACTCCAAGGAGATATATTGGGCTTGACTAACTGCGTCTCTAACAACTCTTCCACTTATTTTCTTCAATTTAATCAACTCGGCTGAACTTTGGAAACACTATCTTTCGTTGAGCTTAACCTTTGGAAACGTGATTGACAGATCACTAATCCCTTTTCTGGAATAACATCCAATTCATCTCCTACATACTCAACATAAACTAGTGTCCAATTTCGAATCACATACAGCTTTCAAATCCAAATCAATTAAACAACATCCATCCCATGTGAGACTTTCTCTCTCATCCAAGCAATTTCTCCGCCTGTTGCTTTTCAACAATTTTCTTTGCCTAACTGTAACTTTAAACACAATTAAGATATTTCATCTTTCCTCTTTCCCAAAATCATTGATACATCTCAAGATGATATAATCATCTTGTAAACTTATTCTCTACCAAATCTCAAATTTCCATTTCAAGCCTTGTGTCCAGCTAGAGGTCATCACCAAGCTCCAGATCAAAGAAAGATTCCTACTTTCATCTTGGAACTTAACTCCAGTACTTCCCATGGATACACATGCTTAAGTCTTTAAACCCTCAACATTCTGCTTACATACTCTCCATAACATATATGTAGCTGAACCTACACCTTGGTACACTAAATCTAACTTACACTTCCTTCTCTAATTCCATCAACTCAGCTGGAGCCGTTGACACTGGTCCAGCTCCAGGTACCAAAACAATAGAGAGTTCCACCTCTCTCTTAGGAGGTAACCCAGGTACCTCTTCTGGAAATACATCCGTGAAATCTTTCACCACGGGTATTCTGCTTACGTCCCCTTTATTCTCCACCTCCGACCGAGTGAGTATCACGAAGCACCTCGCCCCTTCTTCCAATGCTGACTGCCCTTGCTGAGCAGATATTACATCTGATCCTTGGAGGTCTGGAAATGCAATCCTCTGACCACCGCAGTCAATGAGAACGTGATTGGCAGCTAACCAATCCATTCCCAGGATAACATCTAGGTCCCGAAGAGGTAGGCAGATCAAGTTCACCTTGAATCTGCGTCCCTCTACTATCACTGGACATTCGGGGCAAACTGTAGAGGTCATCACCTGCCCTGACGCAGGTGTAGAGACCAACAGTTCGAAAGGTAACTCCTTCACTAGAAGGCCCAACTCGGCTACACACAGGCTTGACACAAAGGAGTGTGTCGCTCCAGAATCAAACAAAACTTTTACACTCCTACCAGCTATAAAACATATACTCTGCACGAGGTTACCTGACTGAGACGCCTCTACTCCTGACATGGCAAACACTCTCCCTGTTGCCTGAGGTCTGCTGCCTTCATTCCTCAACTGCCGAGAACCACTGGGTTGAGTCATCCTTTTTCTGTTAGGACAATCTCTAGAAATGTGCCCCATTTCTTGGCATGTGAAACACCCTTTCTCTGAATTCCTCTTGGAGCACACCTTGACGTTATGTAACCCACCACAACGGAAACACTTTGGTTTCCATGGTTGTTGCCGCTGAAACTGGAGCGGAACTGCTCCTGCCCGATGTGGTGGAGGTCTCGCATAAGGCTTGCTTTGTGGGTGCTGCACCTTGGCCTTCCCACTGGAGGGACCCCCTGGGTGTGATCTGATTATCCTGGAATCACCCCTCTCCAGGGTCTCCACCCTCTTTGCCTTCCCCCCTAAGGCATGGAACTCCCTGATCCACTGATCTGGTTGGTTCGGAGAAACGTTCCCACGGAACTGGGTTGGGTTGTGCCTCATGATCTCGGTCATCCCCACCTGCTCCCGAGGCTGATTGACATGAGAAGCTGTTGCAGCCGATCCAGCAGTTTCCAAATGATGCATTACAGCTTGATGAATCTGGACCATTACCGTATTCTGCTGTTGGATGGCAGTTGCCATCATCTCTATAGCCTTGGCAATCTGGCCCATTTCTGAAGAAGGTTGGGGAGGGGTAGGAGGTTTACTTGCCATCACTCTTCGTTTCAGATTGTGAAACTATGGGTTTCTATATTCCCTACAACTACAAGAATGAAATCGATAAGAAATCAATTCATTCAAGGGGTAACAGCTAGACCTTACAAAGGTCAGCCCCTCAAAGTCATTTAGAATTTGAGTTCATCAACAGGATCATAATGCTTATAACATCAAGCATAACACCAGAACAACTACTGGTATGCAGTCATCAATCCAATCAACCATTTTCAATCAATTACAAAGACACTCAAGAGAATGAAATAGCTCACACCAGAATTCAATATATGTTAAACATCAAACCTTTGGAATTAATATTGAGACTCATCTCGATCCAGTTATGAGTGTGCACCCTCACTACTTTATCAAGACCTTCTCATTCTTAATACTAAGATTTTCAGTTAGAGCATATATTCACCAAAGCACACACAAAATTTCAATACAAAAACGTTTGAAAACCTTTCACCATAGTGGTTATTTTAAACTCAAATAAATTTCATGGGCAGAAGAAACACAATGGATCCACAGCCCTCAGGTCATCCTAAGGACGAACTGCTCTGATACCATTAATGTAACATCCCGCCAAAATACTATACAAATGTGTATAATGAAAATAAAGGTAACAAATAGATTGAAGTGAACTAAATATTATATATATTAAATGTAGTTTCTCCTCACAGGGAGTTTAATACAAATTCGGTCAAATTTTCCAGAAACATAAACAAAATATAGTAAAAAAAACAAAGCAGGCGATCTCCTATCGGAAGAGGCCGATCTCCTATCGGAAGAGACCGATCTCCTATCGGAAGACCCAAAACAGCCGATCTGCTACCAGAACAGAAATCAGGCGATCTCCTCCCGACGACCACTCACTAAGGAACTCTACTTCCTGGAAGATCATCTGCTCCCGTGTAAGTTATACACGATCATCACAGTTTTAAGAAAACAGCCACAGAACCAAAACACGCAAGGTAAGCTAGATATTTTAAAGAGAGTTTAAATAAGGATAATTAAAATAAAATCAAGGTAAACAATTTCAAGATATTCACGTAAAGTTATCAAGTTTCTCATACTCTTCACCTGATCGCCCAGAAATCACACATTTCGCAATATTTTCCAGAGTCATTCTATTTCACAACTGTATCAAGTGTCTATCAATTTCAAGTTCCTCATTTCACATGTCAGACCACCACTGACTCAGCACACAAGACACTTGACACTACTTCCGGAAGACTCGTTCATTGATTAGACTCAAAGATCTGCACCTGTCATACCATACCACTGTGAAATCCACACAGGGTCGCTGTGAATCCACACAGCATGCGCATATATAATCTCAATGTCAATAGTTCTCCCGGTATGACAGGGTTAATCCATAGAACAGGCCGAGCTCGTTCTGTTTCACACGACTCACCCATTCCTATGAACCTCCTTCGACTCTCCACAACTGAGTAACTTCCTCTATGGGATTCCATTATCTCAGCAGAGTCAGGATATCTCATTAGGAATCACCGATCAATGCACATCCTACACGATCTTACACGGTATTTTCTTTCCTGAGAATACTATGCCTCGATCCCACATTCACCACATTCAACACATCACATAGCACTTAAAGGAACAATTTCAATCACGGCAAAACTCAATCCAAGGTTCTTATTTTCGAATATCACATGTATATCACATTTAAATCCAAAGCAGCTTCAAACAACATCAAAAACAGGGAGTTCGCAAACAACGCCAAAACCGGCGATCTGGTTCAAAAAATAGGGTATTTCGAAGTCTGTATATAAAACCGGCGACCACGTCGCCCAAAACACATAGAAACAGAGCACTCACGAAGATGAAAACGAAACCGGCGACCACGTCGCCCTCACTTCAGAAACAGCTAATCTATGGCTTGTATTGAAAATGAAGGCTAGCTTCCCTTACCTGGACTTGCATAAAATACCGCGAGCTCCAAAACCCACCGAGCCTGAAGGATGCCTTAGCTCTGTTTTCAGCACCTGGTCTGTAGAACTTGCAGAGAACCTCTTAGGTGCTCTAAGGGCAACGTCGCTTGTCGCACTGATGCTGGAGGTTGCCTGAGTCTCAACGCAAGGAAGGGAAGAAGGGAGGGAGGAAGTTTGCACTCACTCTAACACTCTTGAGTCTGTAACGTTCTTTGCCTTCCCGCAGTGGCTTTTGAATCCCAACTTACCTGTCCACGCATGCTGCTGCTGCCCCCTCTTCTGCAGGAAAGCCTGAGAACCACTGCCCTGAACAGTACGACCACTGTTGTCTCTGGTGCATGCCAACCACTGCTCTGAACAGTACTACCGCTGTTCTCTCCTGCGCATGCCAACATTCTGATGTCACCACTCTAAACCACCCTTTTTGTCTACGTGGCGCGTGTGCAGGACGTTTCATGCTGGGAGTCTGGGTCCCACTTTACTCTGTGTGAAACTCGACGTCGCGCGATAACTTTCCACTGCTGACTCATCCTGGCGAACGACCGATGCCTCCTTCGCCCTGGAAGACGACCGATGTCTTCCTCTGGGAGACGACCGATGTCTTCCCTGGCGACGCCCTCATAACTCTCGCGCCCTGGCCACGTCCACATGCATCGCGTCCTGGCGATGCCCGCATGCCTCTCGCGCCTTGGCCACGTCCACATGCCTCGCGCCCTGGCAATGCCCGCATGCCTCGCGCCCGCGCGATGCTCGCATGCCTCTCGCGCCCGCGCGATGCCTGCATGCCTCGCGCCCGCGCGATGCTCGCATGCCTCTCGCGCCCGCGCGATGCTCGCATGCCTCTCGCGCCCGCGCGATGCTGCATGCCTCGCGCCCTGGCGACGTCCACCTGGCGCTCATGTGTAGCAGGCGACCGGCGATCTCATAGCCTTCTAAACTTAACTTTTCCTCCCTTTTTATTTTAAATAAAACATACATAGAATTCTTTTAAAATATAACCCTTTTTATTCCAATTCAATTTTACAGGTCCTTACAGTTGGCATGCACAAGCGACAACAGCGGTAGTACTGTTCAGAGCAGTGGTTGGCATGCACCAGAGACAACAGTGGTCGTACTGTTCAGGGCAGTGGTTCTCAGGCTTTCCTGCAGAAGGGGTGGCAGCAGCAGCATGCGTGGACAGGTAAGTTGGGATTCAAAAGCCACTGCGGGAAGGCAAAGAACGTTACAGACTCAAGAGTGTTAGAGTGAGTGCAAACTTCCTCCCTCCCTCCTTCCCTTCCTTGCATTGAGACTCAGGCAACCTCCAGCATCAGTGCGACAAGCGACGTTGCCCTTAGAGCACCTAAGAGGTTCTCTGCAAGTTCTACAGACCAGGCGCTGAAAACAGAGCTAAGGCATCCTTCAGGCTCGGTGGGTTTTGAGCTCGCGGTATTTTACGCAAGTCCAGGTAAGGGGAGCTAGACTTCATTTTCAATACAAGCCATAGTTTAGCTATTTCTGAAGTGAGGGCGACGTGGTCGCCGGTTTTCGTTTTCATCTTTGTAAAATGCTCTGTGCTATGTGTTTGGGCGTGGTCGCCGGTTTCAAATGCAGACTTCGAAATACCCTGTTTTTGAACTAGATCGCCGGTTTTGGCGTTGTTTACGAACTCCCTGTTTTTGATGTTGCTTTGAAACGGTATGAGATTTAAATGAGATATTCGAAAATAAGAACCTTGGAGTGAGCTTTTGCTGTGATTGAAATCTTTCCTTTAAATGTTATGAGATGTGTTGCATGATGTGAATGTGGGATCAAGGCATAGTATTTTCAGGAAAGAAAATACCGTGTAAGATCGTGTAGGATGTGCATTGATCGGTGATGTCTATAATGAGATTATCCTGACTCTCCTGAGATAATGAATTCACATAGATGAAGTTATTCAGGCGTTGAGAGTCGAAGGAGGTCCATATGTATGGGTGAGTCGTGTGAAAAAGAACGAGCTCGGCCTGTTATATGGATTAACCCTGTCATACTGTGAGAATGATGAACTTGAGATTGAGATTGTGTTGATGCGCATAGCTGTGGAAACATTACAACAGCTTAGTATGACAGGTGCAGAATCTCTGAGTCTAGTCAATGCACGAGTCTTCCGAAAGTAGTGTCTTGTGTGCTGAGTCAGTGGTAGTCTGACGTGAGAAATGAAAAACATTGAATTGATAGACACTTGGTGCATTATGTGAATAGAACGACTCTTGAAAATATTGTGAAACATGTGATTTCTTGATGGCTGTGTGATATGAATGAGAAAGTCATGGACTCTTGCGAATGTTTAAAAAGGCTGATCTACGTAGGTTGTCCAGTTTAAAATTTAAAGTTTAAAAATATCTAGCTTACCCTTTGTATTGTTCTCTGGCTGTTTTCTCTTAAAACTGTGATGATCGTGTATTTTACACGGGAGCAGATGATTTTCCAGGAAGTAGAGCTCCTTAGTGAGTGGTCGCCGGAAGGAGATCGCCTGATTTCTGTTCTGGTAGCAGATCGGCTGTTTTGGGTCCTCTGATAGGAGATCGGCCTCGTCCGATAGGAGATCGGTCTCTTCCGATAGGAGATCGCCTGCTTTGTTTTTTTTTACTGTATTTTGTTTATGTTTCTGGAAAATTTGACCGAATTTGTATTAAACTCCCTGTGAGGAGAAACTATATTTCATATATATAATATTTTGTTCACTTCAATCTATTTGTTACCTTTATTTTCATTATATACATTTGTATAGTAATTTGGCGGGATGTTACATTAATGGTATCAGAGCAGTTCGTCCTTAGGATGACCTGAGGGCTGTGGATCCATTGTGTTTCTTCTGCTCATGAAAGTTATTTGAGTTTAAAATAACAACTATAGTGCAAGATTTTCAAACGTTTTTGTATTGAAGTTTGGTGTGTGCTTTGGTGAATATATGCTCTAACTGAAAATCTTAGTATTAAGAATGAGAAGGTCTTGATAAAGTAGTGAGGGTGCACACTCATAGCTGGATCGGGATAATTCTCAATCTTAATTCCAAAGGTTTGATGTTTAGCATACATTGAGTTCTGGTGTGATTTACTTCATTTTATTGAGTGTTTTTGTATTGATTGAAAGTGGTTGTTTGGATTGATGACTGCATACCAGTAGTTGTTTTGGTATTATGCTTGATGTTATAAGCATTATGATTCTGTTGATGAGCTCAAATTCTTAATGACTTTGAGATGCTGACCTTTGTAAGGTCTAGATGTTACCTCCTGAATGAATTGATTTTTAATCAATCTCATTCTTGTAGTTGTAGGGAATATAGAGACCCACAGTTTCAAAATCTGAAAACGAGGAAAGATGGCGCGTAAACCTCCTACCCCTCCCCGACCTTCTTCAGAGATGGGTCAGATCGCCAGGGCCATGGAGATGATGGCAGCTGCCATCCAACAGCAGAATACGGTAATGGCCCAGATTCATCAGGCTGTAATGAATCATTTGGAAACTGCTGGATCGGCTGCAACAGCTTCCCATGTCAATCAGCCTCGGGAGCAGGTGGGGATGACCGAGTTCATGAGGCACAACCCAACCCAGTTCCGTGGGAACGTTTCTCCGAACCAACCAGATCAGTGGATCAGGGAGTTCCATGCCTTATTGGAGAAGGCAAAGAGGGTGGAGACCCTGGAGAGGGGTGGTTCCAGAGTAATCAGATCACAACCAGGGGGTCCCTCCAGTGGGAAGGCCAAGGTGCAGCACCCACAAAGCAAGCCTTATTCGAGACCCCCACAGCATAGGGCAGAAGCAACACCGCCCCAGTTTCAGCAGCAACAACCCTGGAAACTTAAATGTTTCCACTGTGGTGGACCACACACAGCCAATGTGTGCCCCAAGAGAGATTCAGAGAGAAGATGTTTTGCCTGTCAAAAGACGGGACACGTTGCTAGAGATTGTCTTACCCAGAATAGGATGACTCAACCCAGTGGATCCCAACAGTTGAGGAATGGAGGCAGTCGACCTCAGGCAGCAGGGATAGTGTTTGCCATGCCTGGAGCGGAGGCATCTCAGTCAGGTAACTTAGTACAGAGTGTTGCTCTATAGCTGGTAGATGCGTTAGAATTTTGTTTGATTCTGGAGTGACACACTCTTTTGTGTCAAGCCTGTGTGTAGCCGAGTTGGGCCTTCTAGTGAAAGGAGTGACCGTTTGAACTGTTGGTCTCTACACCTGCGTCAGGACTGTAAGGACCTGTAAAATTAAATTGGAATAAAAGAGATATATTTTAAATGAATTCTAAGTATGTCTTTATTTAAAATGAAAAGGAAGGAAAGTGTAGTTTGGAAGACTATGAGATCGCCTAGTAGTACATGATCGCCGGTCGCCTGCTACACATGGGCGCCAGGGCGCGAGGCATGCAGGCATCGCGCGGGCGCGAGGCATGTGGACGTCGCCAGGGCGCGAGGCATGCAGGCATCGCGCGGGCGAGAGGCATGCGGGCATTGCCAGGGTGCGAGGGGCATGCGGGCATCGCCAGGGCGCGAGACATGCGGGCATTGCCAGGGCGCGAGAGGCATGCGGGCTTTGCCAGGGGGAGACATCGGTCGTTCGCCAGCGAGAGGTCATCGGTGGATTGTCTTCGCGCGAGAGGTCATCGGTGGATAGCCTTCGCGCGATAGGTCATCGGTGGATGGCCTTCGCACGAGAGGTCATCGGTGGATAGCCTTCGCGGGAGAGGTCATCGGTGAAAGGTCATCGCGCGACGTCGAGTTACACACAGAGAGGGTAGGACCCAGACTTCCAGCATGGAACGTCCTGCACGCGCGCCACGTAGACAAAAAGAGTGGTTCAGAATAGTGACCTCAGAGTGTTAGCCTGCGCAGAGGCACGCTCAGTAGTACTGTTCAGGGAGTTGTTGGCCTGCGCAAGAGACAACTGTAGTCGTACTGTTCAGGGAAACGTACACTCAGACTTCTCTGCAGAGTGGGTGGTGGCAGCTGCTTTTGGTGGATAAGTTGGTTTAAGATGCAGAAAACCCACGGCTGAGAGAAAGAAACGTTGCAGCCTTCAAAGAGAGAAAGAGTGAGTTACCTCCCTTCTCCTCCAGATATCTCCTTCGCGCTGCGATTCTAGCATCTTCACACAAGGGTACGACGAGAGGCAGCACCATTAGAGCACCTGGGAGGTTCTCTGCAAGTCCTTCAACCAGACGCAAAAACAGAGCCAAGGCGTTGTTCAAGCTTCGTTGGGTTTCGGAGCTCCTGGTGTTTTGCGCAAGTCCAGGTAAGGGAAGCTAGACTTCATTTTCAATACAAGCCATAGTTTAGCTATTTCTGAAGTGAGGGCGACGTGGTCGCCGGTTTTCGTTTTCATCTTTGTAAAATGCTCTGTGCTATGTGTTTGGGCGACGTGGTCGCCGGTTTTAAATGCAGACTCGAAATACCCTGTTTTTGAACTAGATCGCCGGTTTTGGCGTTGTTTGCGAACTCTCTGTTTTTGGTGTTACTTTGAACTGTTGAAGCTTAAATGTGATCTTCGAAAATCTGAATCTTTGAAACGATCGTTGCTGTGACTTGAATCATTTATTTAAGGGCGGTATGATGTGTTGAATGTTGTGAATGTGGATCGAGGCATAGTATTTTCAGGAAAGGAAATACCGTGTAAGATCGTGTAGGATGTGCATTGATCGGTGATTCCTAAGGGGATATCCTGACTCTGCTGAGAAAATGGAATCACATAGAGGAAGTTACTCAGTTGGTGAGAGTCGAAGGAGGTTCATATGAATGGGCGTCTCGTGTGAAAAAGAACGAGCTCCGCCTGTTCTATGGATTAACCCTGTCATACCGGGAGAACTATTGACATTGAGATTATATATGCGCATGCTGTGTGGATTCACAGCGACCCTGTGTAGATTTCACAGTGGTATGGTATGACGGGTGCAGATCTCTGAGTCTAATCAATGCATGAGTCTTCCGGAAGTAGTGTCAAGTGTCTTGTGTGCTGAGTCAGTGGTGGTCTGACATGTGAAATGAGGAACTTGAAATTGATAGACACTTGATACAGTTGTGAAATAGAATGACTCTGGAAAATATTGCGAAATGTGTGATTTCTGGGCAATCAGGTGAAGAGTATGAGAAACTTGATAACTTTACGTGAATATCTTGAAAATTGTTTACCTTGATTTTATCTTAAGTATCCTTATTTAAACTCTCTTTAAAATATCTAGCTTACCCTGCGTGTTCTGCTCGTTGGCTGTTTTTCTCTTAAAACTGTGATGATCGTGTATAACTTACACGGGAGCAGATGATCTTCCAGGAAGTAGAGCTCCTTAGTGAGTGGTCGCCGAGGAAGAGATCGCCTGTTTGTGGTGATCGCCGGTTTTCTATCTCTTGGTGGTGATCGCCGGATTTATGTCCTGCTGCAGATCGCCTGTTTTGGGCCTTCTGTTACCAGATCGCCGGTTCATGTATGGAGATCGCCGGTCTTGTTGTATTTGCTTGAATTTCGTTTTAAATTTTGAAAACATTTGACCTGGTTATGTATTTAACTCCCTAAGAGGAGCAACTTCATTTCTTATATATATAATATCATGTACTCTTCAATATTATTTGTTTACCTTTATTTTCATTATACATGTATGTATGGTTTTATTTTGCAGGATGTTACATCAGGACAGGTGTTGACCTCTACAGTTTGCCCCGAATGTCCAGTGATAGTAGAGGGGCGCAGATTCAAAGTGAACTTGATCTGCCTACCTCTTCAGGATCTGGATGTTATCCTGGGAATGGATTGGCTAGCTGCCAATCACGTTCTCGTAGTCTGCGGTAATCAGAAGTTAGCGTTTCCAGATCTCCAAGAGCCAGATGGCGAGGTGCTTCGTGATGCTAGCTCGGTTGGAAGTGAAAAATGAAGAGGACGTAAGCAAGATACCTTGGTGAAAGATTTCATGGATGTATTTCCAGAAGAGATACCTGGATTACCTCCTAAGAGAGAGGTGGAACTCTCTATTGTTTTGGTACCTGGAGCTGGACCAGTGGCAATGGCTCCAGCTGAGTTGATGGAATTAAAGAAGGAAGTGTAAGTTAGATTTAGTGTACCAAGGTTTAGTTTCAGCTACATATAAGTTATGGAGAGTATATGAGCAGAATGTTGAGGGTTTAAAGACTTAAGCATGTGTATCCATAGGAAGTACCGGGGTTAAGTTCCAAAAATGAAAGAATGAATTTTCTTTTATTTGAAGCTTGGGAGATGTTTATGTCGATGAAACAGCATGAGATGACTCTAGCTTAACCACCAGCTTAAAAGGAAAGAGGAGATATTGTATTTATGTTTAAAGTTCAATTAGACAGAGAAATTTGCTGAAAAATACCAAGTAGAGAAGTTACTGGGAGAAGAAAGAAAGCTTCACGCAGAATGGATGCTATTTTGTGGATCGTGATTTGGAAGATGAGTATGGAAATGGTGGATGAGGAGTGATGAGAAAGGGAAATGGAAGGATATTCTTGTATCCAAATATGACTCGGAACTTGGGGGAAGCCGAGCTCATTTGGAATATCAATCGTGGTGGTGGAGAGATGTACGTAAGGTGTGCGAGGAGGGTGAAGATGATGGTTAGTTCCAAAAAGTCATTGTTGGAAAGTTGGAGGCGGAGGGGATGTGAGATTTCAGGAGGATGCGTGGGCCACTAACTTTAACTTTAAAGCAACGTGGCTGGTCTATGTGCTTCAAGTGGATAAGTGTTCTACTTGTTCGACATAAGGATTTGAGGTCCCACCTTGAGAACTTTTATCTTATACGTATGTCATCCAAGTAGAATCAGGTGTGGAAGGGAATGTGGGTGGCAATAGTATGTGGTATCTTGGAGAAGAGGAATAGAGTTGTCCTTAAGCAAGAAATTCTGGATGCAGAGGAAATTTTCCAATCGGCTCCACTACTTACATGGTTGTGGTTGAGATATATAGTGCGTTCGTTCTTGTATGCCTTTTCAGATAGGCACCTGAACCCAAATCAATGCATCCAATGTATACATTGAACAAGGAGGAAATGATGGGAACAGGGAGCCGAGTTGGCAAAAGAAGTCATAATGATGATTTAGAAAGTAACAGCAACAAGAACTTTGTTTTTATAAGGTGCAGAATTATGTAGCATAGTGGTGAACCAAAGGTGTTCCTTTAGGGAGCGTGAGAATTAGATCAGCAGTTGGGAAGTCGATGGATGGTTTTGATCAAGATGCGGAAGTTGATTCCTAGAAGGAGATTTCGGATCCTAGTTTGAATTGGCTGGGGGACATGAGCAGTAGTCAGCTGTCCTCTTTCCTTCCGATGAAGGGATCTTGCTCACTTTTCTCTACAGGGGGCTAGTCCTGGTTCTGTTAAGGGCTTAGTTCTGGACTTGCTCGACCAAGTCTTCAGGGTTGGAAGTAGAGTGTGAGTACTGGAGTTGGCGCTCAATGGAGCAGCATACTCCATATGCAGGGATGGAGAATGGAATTTAATGAAGTATTGGAGTAGTAAGAGTTGGTTCAACAGACAACCAAGAAGGTGAAACTGATGCAAGGCAGAATGAAAGCTTCTCAAAGTCGACAGATGTCCTATGCAGATCAGAGGAGAAGACCTTTGGAGTTTGCTGTTGGAGATCATGCATTTATGAAAGTGACACCGACCAAGGGAGTAGGACGAGCTATCAGATCTTAAGGAGGATCGGTCTAGTGGCTTATGAGATCGCCCTACCTCCCCATTTAGCGAATCTGCACAATGTCTTTCACGTGTCACAACCCTAGTCACGTGTTAGAAGTAGACGATGTGCAGATCAGGGATGACTTGTTGTTGGGAGCGAAACCAGTCAGGACTGACGTTCAGCAGAGTAGGCAGCTCAGAGGCAAGACCATCAATATGGTGAAAGTGGTGTGGGATGAGAGATCGGGTGATACAACTTGGGAATTAGAAGGAACCATGAGAGAAGCCTATCCCTACCTCTTTTCCTTGTGATTCAATTTTCGAGGACGAAAATTTTTCTTGTTGGGGAGAATGTAAGGACCTGTAAAATTGAATTGGAATAAAAAGGGTTATATTTTAAAAGAATTCTATGTATGTTTTATTTAAAATAAAAAGGGAGGAAAAGTTAAGTTTAGAAGGCTATGAGATCGCCGGTCGCCTGCTACACATGAGCGCCAGGTGGACGTCGCCAGGGCGCGAGGCATGCAGGCATCGTGTAAGGACCTGTAAAAATTGAATTGGAATAAAAAGGGTTATATTTTAAAAGAATTCTATGTATGTTTTATTAAAAATAAAAAGGGAGGAAAAGTTAAGTTTAGAAGGCTATGAGATCGCCGGTCGCCTGCTACACATGAGCGCCAGGTGGACGTCGCCAGGGTGCGAGGAATGCGGGCATCGCGCGGGCGCGAGGCATGCAGGCATCGCGCGGGCGCGAGGCATGCGGGCATCGCGCGGCCGCGAGGCATGCGGGCATCGCGCGGCCGCGAGGCATGCGGGCATTGCCAGGGCGCGAGGCATGTGGACGTGGCCAAGGCGCGAGAGGCATGCGGGCATTGCCAGGGCGTGAGGCATGTGGACGTGGCCAAGGCGCGAGAGTTATGAGGGTGTCGCCAGGGAAGACATCGGTCGTCTCCCAGAGGAAGACATCAGTCGTCTCCCAGAGGAAGACATCGGTCGTCTTCCAGGGCGAAGGAGACATCGGTCGTTCGCCAGGATGAGTCAGCAGTGGAAAGTTATCGCGCGACGTCGAGTTTCACACAGAGTAAAGTGGGACCCAGACTCCCAGCATGAAACGTCCTGCACACGCGCCACGTAGACAAAAAGGGTGGTTTAGAGTGGTGACATCAGAATGTTGGCATGCGCAGGAGACACTCGCGGTCGTACTGTTCAGAGCAGTGGTTGGCATGCACAAGCGACAACAGTGGTAGTACTGTTCAGAGCAGTGGTTGGCATGCACCAGAGACAACACTGGTCGTACTGTTCAGGGCAGTGGTTCTCAGACTTTCCTGCAGAAGGGGTGGCAGCAGCAGCATGCGTGGACAGGTAAGTTGGGATTCAAAAGCCACTGCGGGAAGGCAAAGAGGGTTACAGACTCAAGAGTGTTAGAGTGAGTGCAAACTTCCTCCCTCCCTTCTTCCCTTCCTTGTGTTGAGACTCAGGCAACCTCCAGCATCAGTGCGACAAGCGACGTTGCCCTTAGAGCACCTAAGAGGTTCTCTGCAAGTTCTACAGACCAGGCACTGAAAACAGAGCTAAGGCATCCTTCAGGCTCGGTGGGTTTTGAGCTCGCGGTATTTTACGCAAGTCCAGGTAAGGGAAGCTAGCCTTCATTTTCAATACAAGCCATAGATTAGCTGTTTCTGAAGTGAGGGCGATGTGGTCGCCGGTTTCGTTTTCATCTTCGTGAATGCTCTGTTTCTATGTGTTTTGGGCGACGTGGTCGCCGGTTTTATATACAGACTTCGAAATACCTTGTTTTTGAACCAGATCGCCGGTTTTGGCGTTGTTTGCGAACTCTCTGTTTTTGGTGTTGCTTTGAAAACTGTTTGAGATTTAAATGAGATATTCGAAAATAAGAACCTTGGATTGAGTTTTGCTGTGATTGAAATTGTTCCTTTAAGTGCTATGTGATGTGTTGAATGTGGTGAATGTGGGATCGAGGCATAGTATTTTCAGGAAAGAAAATACCGTGTAAGATCGTGTAGGATGTGCATTGATCGGTGATTCCTAATGAGATATCCTGACTCTGCTGAGATAATGGAATCCCATAGAGGAAGTTACTCAGTTGTGGAGAGTCGAAGGAGGTTCATAGGAATGGGTGAGTCGTGTGAAACAGAACGAGCTCGGCCTGTTCCATGGATTAACCCTGTCATACTGTGAGAATGATGAACTTGAGATCGAGATTGTGTTGATGCGCATAGCTGGGGAAACATTACAGCTGTTTAGTATGACAGGTGCAGATCTTTGAGTCTAATCAATGCACGAGTCTTCCGGAAGTAGTGTCAAGTGTCTTGTGTGCTGAGTCAGTGGTGGTCTGACATGTGAAATGAGGAACTTGAAATTGATAGACACTTGATACAGTTGTGAAATAGAATGACTCTGGAAAATATTGTGAAATGTGTGATTTCTGGGCGATCAGGTGAAGAGTATGAGAAACTTGATAACTTTACGTGAATATCTTGAATTTGTTTACCTTGATTTTATTTTAATTATCCTTATTTAAACTCTCTTTAAAATATCTAGCTTACCCTTTGTATTGTTCTCTGGCTGTTTTCTCTTAAAACTGTGATGATCGTGTATTTTACACGGGAGCAGATGATCTTCCAGGAAGTAGAGCTCCTTAGTGAGTGGTCGCCGGAAGGAGATCGCCGGATTTCTGTTCTGGTAGCAGATCGGCGGTTTTGGGTCCTCCGATAGGAGATCGGCCTCTTCCGATAGGAGATCGGTCTCTTCCGATAGGAGATCGCCTGCTTTGTTTTTTTTACTGTATTTTGTTTATGTTTCTGGAAAATTTGACCGAAATTGTATTAAACTCCCTGTGAGGAGAAACTACATTTCATATATATATATAATATTTTGTTCACTTCAAATCTATTTGTTACCTTTATTTTCATTATATAAACATGAATAGTATTTTGGCGGGATGTTAGATTAATGGTATCAGAGCAGTTCGTCCTTAGGATGACCTGAGGGCTGTGGATCCATTGTGTTTCTTCTGCCCATGAAATTTATTTGAGTTTAAAATAACCACTATAGTGAAAGGTTTTCAAACGTTTTTGTATTGAAATTTTGTGTGTGCTTTGGTGAATCTATGCTCTAACTGAAAATCTTAGTATTAAGAATGAGAAGGTCTTGATAAAGTAGTGAGGGTGCACACTCATAACTGGATCGAGATGAGTCTCAATCTTAATTCCAAAGGTTTGATGTTTAACATATATTGAATTCTGGTGTGAGCTATTTCATTCTCTTGAGTGTCTTTGTAATTGATTGAAAATGGTTGATTGGATTGATGACTGCATACCAGTAGTTGTTCTGGTGTTATGCTTGATGTTATAAGCATTATGATCCTGTTGATGAACTCAAATTCTAAATGACTTTGAGGGGCTGACCTTTGTAAGGTCTAGCTGTTACCCCTTGAATGAATTGATTTCTTATCGATTTCATTCTTGTAGTTGTAGGGAATATAGAAACCCATAGTTTCACAATCTGAAACGAAGAGCGATGGCAAGTAAACCTCCTACCCCTCCCCAACCTTCTTCAGAAATGGGCCAGATTGCCAAGGCTATAGAGATGATGGCGAGTGCTATCCAACAACAGAATACGGTGATGGCTCAGATTCATCAGGCTGTAATGCATCATTGGGAAACGGCTCGGTCGACTGAAACAGCTTCCCACGTCGGTCAGCCTTAGGAACAGATGGGACTGACCGAATTCATGAGGCACAACCCACCCAAGTTCCGTGGGAATGCTACCCCTGATCAAGCAGATCCGTGGATCAAGGAGTTTCGTGCCTTAGTAGAGAAGGCAAAGGTGGTGGAGACCCTGGAGAGGAGTGATTCCAGAGTAATCAGATCACACCCAGGGGGTCCCTCCAGTGGGAAGGCCAAGGTGCAGCACCCACAAAGCAAGCCTTATGCGAGACCTCTACCACATCGGACAGGAGCAGTTCCGCCCCAGTTTCAGCAGCAACAACCATGGAAACCAAGATGTTTCCGTTGTGATGGGCCACCTAACGTCAATGGGTGCCCCAAGAGGAATTGAGGGAGAAAATGCTACATCTGCCGAAAGATGGGACACCTTGCTAGAGAGTGTCCTAACGGGTATAGTGCGACTCAACCCAGTGTTTCCCAGCAGTTGAGGAACGAAGGCAGCAGACCTCAGGCAGCAGGGAGAGTGTCTGCCCTGTCTGGAGCGGAAGTATCTCAGTCAGGTAACCTAGTACAAGGTGCTTGTTTATAGCTGGTAGATACGTTAGAATTTTGTTTGATTCTGGAGCGACACACTCCTTTGTGTCAAGCCTGTGTGTAGCCGAGTTGGGCCTTCTAGTGAAGGAGTTACCGTTTGAACTGTTGGTCCCTACACCTGCGTCAGGACAGGTGTTGACCTCTACAGTTTGCCCCGAATGTCCAGTGATAGTAGAGGGACACAGATTCAAAGTAAATTTGATCTGCCTACCTCTTCAGGATCTGGATGTTATCCTGGGGATGGATTGGCTATCTGCCAATCACATTCTCATAGATTTCAGTAGGCAGAACGTGGTGTTTCCGAGCCTCCGAGAGTCAGATATGATATCTGCTCAGTGTGTATGGTCGGGGTTGTTAGAAGGGGCGCCGTACCTTGTGATCCTAGCTCAAGGGGGGGGGAGCGAAGAGTGATGAAGTTATGGGCTGTATACATGTGGTGAAGGATTTCATGGATGTAGTCCCAGAAGGAATACCTGGACTACCTCCTAATAGAGAGATGGAATTCTCTATTGTTTTGGTACCTAGAGCTGGACCAGCGTCCATGGCTCCCTACATCATGGTTCTAGCTGGGTAGATGGAATTAAAGAAGCAAGTGTAAGTTAGATTTAGTTGTACCAAGGTTTAGTTTCAGCTGCATATAAGGTATGGAGAGTATATAAGCTGAATGTTGAGGGTTTAAGGACTTAAGCATGTGTATCCATGGGAAGTACCGGGGTTAAGTTCCAAGAATGAAAGAATGAATTTTCTTTTATTTGAAGCTTGGGAGATGTTTATGTCGATGAAACAGCATGAGATGACTCTAGCTTAACCACAAGCTTAAAAGGAAAGAGGAGGTATTGTATTTATGTCTAAAGTTCTTTTAGCCAGAGAAATTTGCTGAAAAATACCAAGTAGAAACGTTACTGGGATAAGAGAGAAAAGCTTCACGCAGAATGGATGCTGTTTTGTGAATCGTGATTTGGAAGATGAGTATGGAAATGGTGGGTTGAGATTTAAGGCTCCTGATGCAGTAAGTCCCCTGAACTTGACAAATGAGGATGCAGTTCTGCCTGTGAATGTAGAAGAGAAGGAGGAAACGGCTATGGATAGAATAAGGGTAAGCCGTATTATGATGATGTTGAGTTCTTCTAGCAATGTTAGTAAATTGCAGAAAGTTGGAGGTGGAAGCAGAACTTTCCGTGCCTTGTGTTTCTAATGAGATGGGATTTGCAGCTAATCCTTTAGATGGGCGGTTGTGGTGGTCAGCGTTTCGTTTATGATTTTAGAAACAATGCTGCATTGTCAGCTGTATCTGTTCTTCCAGGTCGGTGCTAGTATAGGGGTACGCTGGCGTGATGGTGACGTTGCAGAATGCTGATTTAGATGAAAAGTCTGGAGTGTGTCTCCAAGGCTGCTGGAAGTCCAGTACGATGAGTTGCTTGATAAAGAGGTAACGCAGAAAACTAGAGGAATGAGTCTCTTTGTTTAGGGTGGCAGACGCTGATTTATTTGGGTATGCGAGGTTCAAACCGCTTAACAGTCAAGCCATGCTCTCCTGAACGCCATTCAGGTCGCCCTCTTGAGTTGAATCAGCATTGTATGCCTGGTGGTATGACGAGTGGCGGGAAGGTGTTGTGACTGCAGCTAATGTCGGTAGTAGATGGATCTTCACCGGATTACTCTACCTTAGAAAGTGAATCATCATCCATCCCCAAAGTTGAAGTTGCTAAGAAGGTGAACAAGAATCGTTTGGTTGGGAAACCCTTGTGGATCTGGAAAATATGAAGAGAGTAACTTTGAGGGAGCCACTCTATGTCGCTCATGAGGACAAGGATAATAACTCTTGTAGAGGCAGTGACGATGTTGGCAATGAGGAGAAGACCTTTGGAGTTTGCTGCGGGAGATCATGTCTTTATGAGAGGAACACCAGCCAAGGGTGAAGGACGAGCTATCGAATCAAAGGAGCTGCCTCCTAAGTTCGTGGGACCATATCGGATCTTAAGGAGGATTGGTCCAGTGGCTTACGAGATCGCCCTACCTCCCCAATTAGCAAATCTGCATAATGCCCTTCACGTGTCACAGCTGAGGAAGTACATGGCAGACCCTAGTCATGTGCTGGAAGTGGACGATGTGCAGATCAGGGATGACTTGTCCTGTGAATGCGAAACCAGTCAGGATTGACGATAGGCAAAGTAAATAGCTCAGAGACAAGACCATAAGCATGGTGAAAGTGGTGTGGGATGAGAGATCGGGTGATTCAACTTGGGAGTTAGGAGAACCCATGAGAGAAGCCTATCCATATCTCTTTTCCTTGTAATTCAATTTTCGAGGACGAAAATTTTTTCTTGTTGGGGAGAATGTAAGGACCTGTAAAAATTGAATTGGAATAAAAAGGGTTATATTTTAAAAGAATTCTATGTATGTTTTATTAAAAATAAAAAGGGAGGAAAAGTTAAGTTTAGAAGGCTATGAGATCGCCGGTCGCCTGCTACACATGAGCGCCAGGTGGACGTCGCCAGGGCGCGAGGCATGCGGGCATTGCCAGGGCGCGAGGCATGTGGACGTGGCCAAGGCGCGAGAGGCATGCGGGCATTGCCAGGGTGCGAGGCATGTGGACGTGGCCAAGGCGCGAGAGTTATGAGGGCGTCGCCAGGGAAGACATCGGTCGTCTCCCAGAGGAAGACATCGGTCGTCTCCCAGAGGAAGACATCGGTCGTCTCCCAGAGGAAGACATCGGTCGTCTCCCAGAGGAAGACATCGGTCGTCTCCCAGAGGAAGACATCGGTCGTCTTCCAGGGCGAAGGAGACATCGGTCGTTCGCCAGGATGAGTCAGCAGTGGAAAGTTATCGCGCGACGTCGAGTTTCACACAGAGTAAAGTGGGACCCAGACTCCCAGCATGAAACCTCCTGCACACGCGCCACGTAGACAAAAAGGGTGGTTTAGAGTGGTGACATCAGAATGTTGGCATGCGCAGGAGACACTCGCGGTCGTACTGTTCAGAGCAGTGGTTGGCATGCACAAGCGACAACAGTGGTAGTACTGTTCAGAGCAGTGGTTGGCATGCACCAGAGACAACAGTGGTCGTACTGTTCAGGGCAGTGGTTCTTAGACTTTCCTGCAGAAGGGGTGGCAGCAGCAGCATGCGTGGACAGGTAAGTTGGGATTCAAAAGCCACTGCGGGAAGGCAAAGAGGGTTACAGACTCAAGAGTGTTAGAGTGAGTGCGCGGTGGCATTTTTGAAATTAGTTTGTTTTACAAATGCGGTTATACACATGACCGCATCTGTAAATGAAATGCCTTTCATTTACAAATGCGGTCATGTGTATGACCGCATCTGTAAATGAAAAAGCTTTTCATTTACAGATGCGGTCATGTGTATAACCGCATTTGTAAATGAAAGGCATTTCATTTACAAATGCGGTCATGTGTATGACCGCATCTGTAAATGAAAAACTTTCATTTACAAATGCGGTTTTAACTAATAACTGCATTTGTAAAATGTTTTTAACCTAAAATTTGAAGCGCGCCACTGCACTTTCACTCTTTCTTCTCTGCTCTTGCTTGTCCCTGTTGCTGCGCTGCGCTCTGTGTTCCTTGCTTCTGTGCATCTTCAGTGTTATTGCTTCCATTGTGAGTTTCGTATCCCATTTCATTCTCTTCAGTTCGCTTTAGGAATGCTGTTCTTATATATGGTGTTTTCCTTACAGTGCTTGAAGTTACTGTTGCATTGCTCCACCGCTGTCGCGCCACTCTTCCGTTTCCACCTCTGGTTTTCTACCACTTGAATCAGCATTTTCGCACACAAGGTTGGTTCATTTTTAGATTTTTATAATTTTACTTTGTTTATTTTGAATTTTTGACTTTATGTATTATAATTTGTATATTATTTAATATAAATTTGTATTATATAATTTTTAATTTTTAAAATTTATATTATTTAGTTGGTAGTTTTTATGTTAGTTTTGTTTTAGATTTTGTGAATTTTTTTTGCTGTACTTTGAATATTTTTTTTATGTATTATAATTTGTATATTATTTAATATAAATTTGTATTAATTTATATAATTTGTATTATATAATTTCTATTTTCTAAAATTTAAATTATTTAGTAATTATTTGTTAGTTTATAGTAGAATTTATGTTATGTTAGTTGTTACATTAGAATAGAATATCGTGTTTGTATTTGGACCTCCGACAATAATACGTGCTGGTATTGAGTCCGGGGGTGTTCGACCCTCGGCAAATGCATGAGATAGAACACTTATTAGAAAATCCTAGGTAACTATATTGCAGAATATATAATGGATCGAAGTTGGATTCATTGTGCTCGTATAAGTGATGAGTACGAAAGAGGAGTAGAAGAATTTATACAATTTGCGCAGCGTAACGCGATTAATAGTGGTCGTGATGGAGGAAAGATTAGGTGTCCGTGCGTTAACTGTTTGAATGGAAGGATACTGGATGTGAATATCATGAGGGAACACCTGCTATGTGATGGGTTTCTTCGATCTTATACAACTTGGACATGGCATGGTGAATTATTAAATTTACCACGTGTTTCCGTAACTGAAGAATATGTGGGATCCACCACGGATGAAGCAGAACATGATGATGTAGTTGATGATCGATTGGAGGACATGATTCGTGATGTGGGAGCTGAGTCTTTTGCAAAAGCGCATGGATGTGGAAGTATGTCAAGCGATGCAGAGACTCCATTGTATCCTGGATCAACTAACTTCACACGGTTGTCGGTGGTGTTAAGATTGATGAATTTGAAGGCACTAAATGGATGGACTGATAAAAGTTTCACGGAATTGCTCCAGCTGTTGAAGGATATGCTTCCAGAGGGAAATACTCTACCTAATCGTAATTACGAGGCCAAAAAGATTCTTTGTCCAATGGGTATGGAGTATAAAAAGATACATGCATGTCCTAATGATTGTATATTATACCGGAAAGATTTTGAATTGTTGAAAAGTTGTCCGAGGTGTGGGTTATCATGTTATAAATTGAAACAAACAGATGATGATACTATTGAAGAAATGGAAAAGCATGGACCCCCAATGAAGGTTATGTGGTATCTTCCCATCATTCCAAGGATGAAGCGTTTGTTTGCAAACCCAGATGATGCTAAGAATCTTAGATGGCATGCAGATGAGAGGAAATGTGATGGCATGTACCGACATCTAGCTGATTCTGTTCAGTGGAAGAAATTTGATGATGAGTTTCCAGAGTTTGGTAAAGAATCAAGAAATATCCGAATTGGTCTAGCTACAGATGGAATGAATCCGTTTGGTAATATGAGTACAAATCACAGTTCATGGCCTGTTTTACTAGTTATTTACAACTTACCTCCTGGATTGTGCATGAAGCGAAAGTACATGATGTTGTCTATGATGATATCTGGTCCAAAACAGCCAAGGAATGACATAGATGTTTATCTAAGTCCCCTAATCGAAGATTTGAAGTTAATGTGGGATGAGGGTGTTCAAGTATTTGACGGATTTGCTAATGAAACTTTCAAGCTTCATGCCATGTTATTTTGCACCATCAATGACTTTCCGACATATGGTAACTTATCAGGTTATAGTGTTAAGGGTCATAAAGCATGTCCAATATGTGAAGAAGACACTGCTTCTCAACAATTGAAACATGGAAGGAAGACAGTATATCTTCGGCATCAGAGGTTTCTTAGAAGTCATCATCCTTACCGGAGGTTGAAAAAAGCCTTTAATGGACACCAAGAGACTAGTGGTCCACCAACTCCACTAACTGCTGCTGAGGTTTACGAAAAGGTAAATAACATAGACCACACCTTCGGTAAGTCAAAAAAAGAAAGTCAGTTGTGGCTAACATTTGGAAGAAAAAATCAATCTTCTTTGATCTTCCGTACTGGTCGAGGTTAGAAGTCAGACACTGTATAGATGTAATGCATGTTGAGAAGAATGCGTGAGATAGCTTAATTGGTACACTTCTTAACATTAACGGGAAGACGAAGGATGGTCTAAATGCTCGTTTAGATTTGGTTGAGATGAACATACGAGGGGAGTTGGCACCGATAGAAATGGGTAAGCGTACATATTTGCCCCCAGCCTGTTATACCATGTCAAAAAATGAAAAAGTAAGTTTCTGTCAATGTCTAAAGGGTGTAAAAGTGCCACAAGGACATTCCTCAAATGTGAAGAGCCTAGTGTCAATGCAAGATTTGAAGTTAATTGGGTTGAAGTCTCATGAATTCCACATCTTGATGCAACAGCTTCTACCTGTAGCTATTCGTGGGATCTTACCAAAAACTGTTAGACATACCATAACCCGTTTGTGCTTATTCTTCTCTTCCATCTGTTGTAAATTCATTGATCCATTAAAACTAGATGAACTTCAAGATGAAATTATTGTTATCTTATGTGAATTGGAGATGTTTTTTCCTCCATCTTTTTTTGACATCATGGTTCATCTACTTGTGCATCTCGTTAGAGAGGTTAGATTGTGTGGACCAGTGTACTTAGGATGGATGTATCCTGTTGAGCGGTATATGAAAATTTTGAAAGGTTATGTGAAAAATCATTATCGTCCAGAAGCTTCAATGATTGAAAGGTACATAGCTGAAGAAAGTATTGAATTTTGTTCAGATTACATGTCAAAAGCAAATCCAATAGGTCTTCTAGCTAATTCATGGCACCATAGGCATTCTACAAGTAAATGTTTACGCGGTGTGAATATTGTAAGCAAATCTTGGTCAGAAGTCTTGCAAGCACATTTGTATATATTGAATAATACAGATGAAGTTATACCTTACATAGAAGCTCATAAAGCCATTGTGAAGGCAAATAATCCAAGACAAGCAGACAAATGGGTCTTGATAGAACATAATAGAACATTCATGCCTTGGTTTAAAGAGGAGGTGTTAAAGGATTCAACGGCATCGGAGACCTTGACCTGGTTGGCTACTGGATTGAAGTTTGATGTCATTTCTTGTAAAGCGTACGAAGTGAATAATTGTATATTTTACACTAAGTCTATGGATGAAAAGAGTACAGTTCAAAATTCTGGTGTTACTCTTGAAGCCGAGTCAATGCAGTTTTCCACCTCGAAAGATACAAATCCTGTAATTGGATCAATGGTGTAAGGACCTAGAAACTTTAATTGGAATGAAAGTGTTACATTTAAATAATTTCAGAAGATGTTATTATTTAAAATACAAAGAACTGATAAATGAAGTTTCGTAGTAGTCGCACATCGGACGTCGCCCAAGGTCTGGGGTCAACTGGTAGAGATCGGTCGGCTGGCATGTAGATCAAGAAGAGTAAAGGAAGAAAAGTGTAGCTAAGAAGTCTTCTACGAGATCGCTGTTAATGAAGACGGAGGCGATCTCCGACTCCTCTGGGACATAATCGCCTGTCGCCTAGAGGAGACATGACCGCCAATCGCCTATGGTGTACGTGATCGACGGGAGTGCACGCCTACCGACGTCACCGAGTCATGTGGAGATGATACCTTGGACGTAACATAGTAGAATGAAGAACCTTCAGAAAGGCGCGGCGATGTGTCGTCGGGCATCGCCAGGTGAGAGGCATGCGGGCATCGCCAGGGCGCGAGGGGCATGCGGGCATCACCAGGGCGCGAGGCAGGCGGGGTTAGTCTTCGCGCGAGAGGTCATCGGTGGATTGTCTTCGCGCGAGAGGTCATCGGTGGAGAGTCTTCGCGCGAGAGGCCATCGGTGGATAGTCTTCGCGCGAGATGTCATCGGTGCATAGTCTTCGCGCGAGAGGCCTCAGTGGATAGCCTTCGCGCGAGAGGACATCGGTGGATAGCCTTCGCGCGAGAGGTCATCGGTGGAAGGTTATCGCGCGATGTCGAGCTTCACACAGAGAAAGTGGGACCCAGACTCCCAGCATGAAACGTCCTGCACGCGCGCCACGTAGACAAAAAGGGTGGTTCAGAATAGTGACATCAGAATGTTGGCATGCGCAAGAGACAACAGTGGTCGTACTGTTCAGGGCAGTGGTTGGCATGCGCAAGAGACAAACATGGTCGTACTGTTCAGAGAAACGTACACTCAGACTTCTCTGCAAAGTGGGTGGTGGCAGCTGCTTTTATGGATAAGTTGGTTTAAGATGCAGAGACCCACTGCTGAGAGAAAAAAACGTTGCAGCATTCAAAGAGAGAAAGAGTGAGTTACCTCCCTTCTCCTCCAGATATCTCCTTCGCGCTGCGATTCTAGCATCTTCACACAAGAGTACGACGAGAGGCAGCACCATTAGAGCACCTGGGAGGTTCTCTGCAAGTCCTTCAACCAGACGCAAAAACAGAGCCAAGGCGTTGTTCAAGCTTCGTTGGGTTTCGGAGCTCCTGGTGTTTTGCGCAAGTCCAGGTAAGGGAAGCTGGCCTTCATTTTCAATACAAGCCATAGATTAGCTGTTTCTGAAGTGAGGGCGACGTGGTCGCCGGTTTTCGTTTTCATCTTCGTGAATGCTCTGTTCTATGTGTTTGGGCAACGTGGTCGCCGGTTTTAAACCCCTTTTTCATGATGCTCTGTTTTTTTACGCGTGGGGCGACGTAATCGCCGGTTTTAAATGTTGTCTTCGAAATCCCCTGTTTTAGTGTCGCTTGAGCTTGTTTGAGATTGATATGTGAAATGCATGCGTTATTGGAAAAAGTCTGAACCTGGATACGTTTGTTGCTGTGGTTGAGATCGTTCATTTAAGTATTGTATGGTGCGTTGGGTGAATTGATGATCTTTAGCTGTCCTGTGTGGACTCTGGTTGCTGTCCTGTGTGGACTTTGCTTGCTGTCCTGTGTGGACCTTGGTTGCTGTCTTGTGTGGACTCTGGTTGCTGTCCTATGTGGACTTTCCTTGCTGTCCTGTGTGGACTTTGCTTGCTGTCCTGTGTGGACCTTGGTTGCTGTCCTGTGTGGACTCTGGTTGCTGTCCTGTGTGGACTTTCCTTGCTGTCCTGTGTGGACTTTGCTTGCTGTCCTGTGTGGACCTTGGTTGCTGTCCTGTGTGGACTCTGGTTGCTGTCCTGTGTGGACTTTCCTTGCTGTCCTGTGTGGACTTTACAGTGGTATGGTAAGTGTCTATGTGTGTTAAATCAGTGGAAGTCCGACGTAAGAAATGAGAAACTTTATAATTTTATGTGGGTATATGGAATTTGTTTTATCCTGATTTTTATGTTTCATATTTAAACCCTTTTTGAACCATCTAGCTTACCCCTTTTTCTTTTGTATTGCTCTGTGGCTGTTTTCTCTTAAAACTGTGATGATCGTGTGTTATACACGGGAGCAGATGATCTTCCAGGGAGTAGAGCTCCTCAGTAAGTGGTCGCCGGAAGGAGATCGCCTGTTTCCGTCTCTATCGGGTGATCGCCTGTTTCTGCCTCTATCGGGTGATCGCCTGTTTTTCTGTACTGATAGCAGATCGGCTGTTTTGGGTCTTCTGATAGCAGATCGCCGGTTTATGTAGGGAGATCGCCGTTTTCAATTTATTGACTGTATTTTGTTTAAGTTTTGGAAAAATATACTGGTTATGTATTAAACTCCCTGTGAGGAGCAACTTCATTTTATATAAATACATATGTTCATTTAAACATTTTTGTTTTACCTTTATTTCATTTTATAATTATGAAAAGGAATTTGGCGGGATGTTACAAATGGCATATTATGGATTTATAGAAGAGATATGGGAGCTTGACTATACTAAGTTTTCAGTTCCAGTTTTCAAGTGTATATGGGTTGACAATAAAAGTGGGGTTAAAATTGATGAATCAGGATTCACACTAGTGGACTTTCGAAAGATAGGGTATCGAGATGAGCCATTTATAATGGTTCAACAAGCATCTCAAGTTTTCTACATGAAAGATCCTACGTCAGAACATTGGTATGTTGTTTTACACGGGAAAAAACAAGGGGAGGCCATAGATGATATTGAAAATGGTGAACCCCATTCATTCACACCAATAATAACTAATAAAGATGACGATGTACTTGATCATGTACATGCAACCTGTAAAGACCACAGTGAAGGAATTTACATATGAACTTGTAACCCATTATGGTAATAAATTTAGAAATATTTTTTATAATATGCATTTACTATATTATGTTTTTGTTTTATATGATTTTCTTTCCATGCAGATGAACTAACGTTTTTTAAATAATTTTTTTAACAGAGATATGGGTGACGATCAAACTCCAATTAGACCCCGATCCGGACGAGGCAACAGAGGACCTACTAGGATGAAGCGTCTGGCAAAGAAACGTACCGCTGGTGACAAGACAGCTGTTGACATTGACGTCAACACTGGAATGGCATATGGTCCTAATGCAGATGAGTTTAATAGCTATCTTGGAGTTCTTTCTCGTGAGGGACTCTCCATTTTGATTAATTCATGGGACGAGGTGTCAGAGGTCGACCGAAACATGCTGTGGGAGGATGTTCTGGTAAGCTTTACATAATTATTGTTATCATATAAAGCTATTTAATATTCATTGACTAACTTTACTTTGGTGATGTTATTTTGCAGGCAAATTTTGAAATTCCTAATGTGGAACCGCTTCAATCAAGGATTCTATCCAATATCGGACTGAAGTTTCGCGCCTTTAAGTCAAGACTCACGACGAGATACATTTTTGGTGAGCTTAAGGATGAAAGTCCTTGTGAAAGATACAATTTTATTGATGAAGAGACATGGCTTGCTTTTAAAGAAAGCTGTCTAACTGAAGAATGGACTGTAAGTGAAGCTACTTAACTATTTTGACTTATATAACATTAATGAGTTAATATTATTGAATTCACTTTGTTTATTTCAATTATGACAGCATCGGGGGAAGAAAGCTCAAGAAATAGCTTTAAAGAATCTTACCCCGCACGTAATGTCTCGTGTGAGGTATCGAAAGCTTGAGCAAGCACTGATGGTTGAAAAGGAGCAATCCAGACAGGGGAGTGTAACATCCCGCAAAATAAAACCATACATACATGTATAATGAAAATAAAGGTAAACAAATAATATTGAAGAGTACATGATAATATATATATAAGTAATGAAGTTGCTCCTCTTAGGGAGTTAAATACATAACCAGGTCAAATGTTTTCAAAATTTAAACGAAATTCAACCAAATACAACAAGACCGGCGGTCTCCATACATGAACCGGCGATCTGGTACCAGAAGGCCCAAAACAGGCGATCTGCAGCAGGACATAAATCCGGCGATCACCACCAAGAGATAGAAAACCGGCGATCTCTTCCTCGGCGACCACTCACTAAGGAGCTCTACATCCTGGAAGATCATCTGCTCCCGTGTAACAATTACACGATCATCACAGTTTTAAGAGAACAGCCACAGAACCAAAACACGCAGGGTAAGCTAGATATTTTAAAGAGAGTTTAAATAAGAACATTAAAATCAAGGTAAAAACATTTTTCAAGATATCCATGTAAAACTTAGAGTTGCTCATACCCTTCACCTGATCGCCCAGAAACCACACATTTCACAATATTTCCCAGAGTCGTTCTATTTCACAAACAGCATCAAGTGTCTTATAAATTTCAAGTTCCTCATTTCACATGTCAGACCACCACTGACCCAGCACACAAGACACTTGACACTACTTCCGGAAGACTCGTGCATTGACTAGACTCATAGATCTGCACCTGTCATACTGCCCACTGTGAAATCACACACATTCACAGGGTCGCCGTGAAATCACACACATTCACAAGCGTATAATGAATCTCAATATCATCACCATCCAAGCATGACAGGGTTAATCCACACCACAGGTCGAGCTCGTTCTCTTTCAAACAACTCACCCATACGTATGAACCTCCTTCGACTCTCAACGCCTGAATAACTTCATCTATATGAATTCATTATCTCAGGAGAGTCAGGATATCATGACGAATCACCGGTCAATGCACATCCTACACGATCTTACACGGTATTTTCTTTCCTGAAAATACTATGCCTCGATCCCACATTCACAACATTCAACACATCATACCACTCTCAACTAGATGATTCAATCACCGCAATAGTCATTTCAAAGGTTCATGTTTTCGAATATGTCATTTGAATCTCAAACAGTTTTCAAAGCAACACCAAAAACAGAGAGTTCGCAAACAACGCCAAAACCGGCGATCTAGTTCAAAAACAAGGTATTTCGAAGACTGTATATAAAACCGGCGACCACGTCGCCCAAACACATAGAACAGAGCATTCACGAAGATGAAAACGAAACCGGCGACCACGTCGCCCTCACTTCAGAAATAGCTAAACTATGGCTTGTATTTAAAATGAAGTCTAGCTTCCCTTACCTGGACTTGCGCAAACACCTAGAGTTCCGAAACCCAACGAAGCTTGAAGAACGCCTTGGCTCTGTTTTTGCGTTTGGTTGAAGGACTTGCAGAGAACTGCCCAGGTGCTCTAATGGTGGCTGTCGCTCGTCGTACTCTCGTGTGAAGGTGCTAGAATCGCAGGTTGAAGGAGACAACTGGAGGAGAAGGGAGGTAACTCACTCTTTCTCTCTTTGAAGGCTGCAACGTTTTTTTCTCTCAGCAGTGGGTTTCTGCATCTTAAACCAACTTATCCACCAAAAGCAGCTGCCACCACCCACTCTGCAGAGAAGTCTGAGTGTACGTTTCCCTGAACAGTACGACTACAGTTGTCTCTTGCGCAGGCCAACCACTCCCTGAACAGTACTACTAAGCGTGCCTCTGCGCAGGCTAACACTCTGAGGTCACTATTCTGAACCACTCTTTTTGTCTACGTGGCGCGCGTGCAGGACGTTCCATGCTGGAAGTCTGGGTCCCACCTTCTCTGTGTGTAACTCGACGTCGCGCGATGACCTTTCACCGATGACCACAGGCGCGAAGTCTATCCACCGATGACCTCTCCCGCGAAGGCTATCCACCGATGACCTCTCGTGCGAAGACCATCCACCGATGACCTCTCGCGCGAAGGCTATCCACCGATGACCTCTCACGCGAAGACAATCCACCGATGACCTCTCGCGCGAAGACAATCCACCGATGACCTCTCGCGCGAAGACAATCCACCGATGACCTCTCGCGCGAAGACTATCCACTGAGGACCTCTCGCGCGAAGGCTATCCACTGAGGACCTCCCGCGCGAAGGCAATCCACCGATGACCTCACCCTGGCGAACGACCGATGTCTCCCCCTGATGATGCCCGCATGCATCTTGCCCTGGCGACGCCTGCATGCCTCGCGCCCTGGCGACGACATGCAGTCTAGGCGACCGGCGATTATGTATTAACAAAGAACTCTTATCGTTTTCTAGACTGCACTTTCCTTCCTTTTTAACTTAAATAAAAACATACTTAGAATTTATTTAAAATATACTCTTTTATTCCAATAAATTTTTCAGGTCCTTACAGGGAGTGCATCTCAGGATGTGGAAACAGGGGTCACTTCTCCTCCATCACCACCTACGCGCCATGACAAATGGAAGAGGGCCCGGATTAAGAAGTCGGGTGCACCAAGTTCTGAGTAATCAAGGCTTATCATTGAAAAAATTGTAAGTTATTTAAGCCTTTTTTCATCTATTATGATGCATTACTTATAATAAAACCTCATATGATTTTTGTCTCTTGCAGGATGCCTTGGACTCCCAAGGTAATTTTGTTGCTGAAGGTCGTCGTGATATCCTTGTTGAAGCAATTGGACAACCTGAGCACTCTGGTCGTGTTCGTGCAGCTGGACAAGGAGTTGGGATTAGACTTTATTTTGGAGCTGCACCACGACACTCATCCTCCTCCTCCAAAGAGAGCAAAAAAGAAATGGAGCAAAGGCTACGTCAAGAACTAATGGATGAGATGAGAAGGGAGACGGAAAAGATGAGGCTAGAGTTGCGACAAGAGATATCGCAACAACTTTATGCTGAGCAGCCGATTCAGACGCTTCTTAGTCCCGCTCCCAAGAGCACAAAGGGGAGTTGTGCAGCTCCTACAGCATCAGGGGATGATATCATTTGCCAGACGAGGCAATGTGAGCTACTGGTAGAGGGTGCCATGATTCCTCAGGTGGTGGCCATTGGAAAAGTCTATGAAGACACCACCACCTTACATAACTGATCCGGTCGGTCATCGGTAGTCAGTGACGTCAGCAGCAGATGACCACGTGGACCAGTCACAGGGTGACACGTGGCATGAGATAGCAGGTGAATCAGGGAGGAGACCACTTAGAATGGCGATCGGTGGTCAGTTACCAAGTGTCCACCACCCCCAGATCGGTGCCTAGATAAGCGCCTGGAAGCAAAGCACCGCACGGTCGTCGGTGGAAGGTAATGAGGCACCGCACGGTCATCGGTGGAAAGTAATGAGGCACCGCACGGTCGTCGGTGGAAGGTAATGAGGCACCGCACGGTCATTTATGGAAAGTAATGAGGCACTGCACGGTCGTCGGTGGAAGGTAATGAGGCACCGCACAGTCATTTGTGGAAAGTAATGAGGCACCGCACGGTCATCGGTGGAAAGTAATGAGGCACCGCACGGTCGTCGGGGCATGGTCGTCAGGGTTTCTCGCTACACGTGTTAGACTGGCACCCAGGCTCCCAGCGAGAGCGTTACGCATGCACCTCGCATGATGTCAAATCAGAGGACGTGCGGAGAGGCCATGCAGGCAGGATACGCCTGGTGAGTGTGCTTAGACCAGCCCCACCAGGCGCTCTCCTGGGAGCATGCACTCACTCAGAGGACGTGCGGAGAGGCCATGCAGGCAGGATACGCCTGGTGAGTGTGCTTACCAGCCTCACCAGGCGCTCTCCTGGGAGCATGCACTCACTCAGAGGATGTGCGGAGAGGCCATGCAGGCAGGATACACCTGGTGAGTGTGCTTAGACCAGCCCCACCAGGCGCTCTCCTGGGAGCATGTACTCACTCAGAGAGAAGAAACACGCTAAGTTACTCCGCAAGAGGATAACTTAGCCGCATAGAGAAACGCGCAGAAGCCCTCCAGGTGTGACACGTGTACGGTCAGATGCCAATTGCATGCCTCCACGTGTCACCATCTGGGAGAGAGGCGTGGCCCAAGTATAAAGGTACTCCACCTTATGTCAGGTAGGGACAAGTTTTTCAGATTACAAGTTTACACAGATTTACTACACATAGTTTCTGAGTCATTGTGGGAGCGTTGGTACACGTGGCACAGTGATAACAGAATTCAGTTACAGAGAGAGAGAAAGTGGATATGAGCACACACGAGTCTCACAGAGAGATTCAGTGAGAGTTTTTGGTGTTCCTGTTGCCTGACTTGAGCGTTGGAGTGCACACGGCCGCTAGAGGCGCCGTCTGTGTTGTTTTGTAGGCATCGTTTGGAGTTCCGGCGAAGGTTCTTGGAGCGTTCTTGCAGAACGTGCAGTTGCAGAAGGCTAAACGAAGGAGTGACGAGGCACATCCTCCACGTTCAAGTCCGCGGCAGGATCAATAACGTTCCTCTCTCCCTTAATGCAGTAAAGGTCACGGTTGAAAGAGTACGAGTACCTGATGCTCGTCTTCCACTACTAGAAGAGGTAACAACTGTGGCCGAAGCATTTCAGTCCTTTGTAGCCTGGCCCAGACACCTGATTCGATATATGCCACAACCATTGGTAATAATTTCATTTCATATGCTAATTTATATTTATATATTACATGTAATTTATAACAAATCTTTTTTCTTTTTGTAGAAACCTCGTCGGAAACCAAGTCTGAAAAAGAAACAAGAGGTTCCGCTTGACGATCCTATAGCTTCCTTAGCTATAGTTGCTAGACAACTTGGACGAGATCCTCTGGAAGTTCCATGGGATGATACCTTTTTTTAAACAAACCCTGAGCTACCATTGTACATATACATGTCAGATCTGCTAGAATTTTTAGCTGGGGATCAGGAGCTGAATATAAATATCATTCAATTTTTTATGATGTAAGTATCGTTACCTACATTTCATTTTCATTTATGTTAAATTAGCATTCATTATGATTTAACTAATTACTTGTAGGTTTTTGAATGGTGTCTCTGTCACTGAGGGGAAGTAAAATGTTTATGGATTCTTAGATCCTGCATATACTAATCCCACTGGAGCAAAGACAAATGAGACCCAATCATACATCACTAACACCCTGGAAAGAGAGGGAAAAGAGGTTTATTTGTGCCTTTATATTAACGAGTAAGTTTAAATATATATGTTAAAAGTTTATTATATTCATGTTTTATAAATTTACTCAACTATTTTCATGGATGATATAAGGGTCATTGGCAATTACTTGTCTTATCAGTGAAGGATAGGACGGCTTTGTGGTTCTGTTCCCTACACAAGAAGATATCCACAAGTTTTAAGAATATCATTGATAAGTAAGTACACTATAAACTTAACTATGGTTGAAACTATAAGTAATCCACTAACAAGGTTTTTTGTCTCAACCAGTTCATGGCGTGGATATAACATTTTAAAAGGGAGATCGAATTTAAATTTTCAAAATTTGAACTGGATAAGATTAAAGGTATGTAAGATTTTTCTTTATTTTTTCATTGTTTAATTATACTAACTTTTACAATTTATTGAATTATAGTGTAATAAACAACCAGGAAGCTATGAGTGTGGCTATTACGTCATGCAATGGATGAGTACCATTGTAAGACTAGGTCTTACAAGTAATTGGCAAGAGGTAAGATTTCTTAAATTATTTTTATAACTTCAAACTAATTTATCTATCTTAAAACTAATTTATGTGTCAACCATTTTGAAATGCAGTTCTTCACGGATGAGGAACCCATGAGTTCGGAAGCCATGACATATGTAAGACAATCTTGGTCCACATATTTCCTAAACTTTTATAACTCTATGATTTGATCAATAGTGTAAGAAGATAAATAGAGATATATTATTACTATTTTTGTATACATTTTGATCAATTACTATAAATTGACATTTAGTTTCTTCTGAATCTGTTTATCTGTCTGGCTAGCTGGGATGGGTATAATGAAACTACACAAGATAATTTGAATGGGAAAACAACTAACCAAATCATTCTAAAAAAAAAAAAAACCTAATTTACAGATGCGGTTGTTTACCTTAACCGCATTTGTAAATCAAGGGAATGATTTACTGATGCGGTTGCTTACTACAACCGCATCTGTAAATGTGATTTA
The DNA here is from genome assembly GCA_013389735.1 of Phaseolus lunatus. Lineage (NCBI taxonomy): Eukaryota > Viridiplantae > Streptophyta > Magnoliopsida > Fabales > Fabaceae > Phaseolus > Phaseolus lunatus. Next base: position 18,575,378 of record CM023861.1, on the reverse strand, counting down.
CAGATGCGGTTGTTTACTACAACCGCATCTGTAAATCATTCCGTTGATTTACACATGCAATTAAGGTAAATAACCGCATCTGTAAATCATTGTCATTCAAAACCTGGGCACACCTTTGGAGCATATACAGATGCGGTTACGGTAAACAACCGCATCTGTAAATCATTCCAATTCCAAACCTGGGCACACCTCTGGAGCATTTACAGATGCGGCTCCAACAAAAAACCGCATCTGTAAATAGTATTTACAGATGCAGTTGTTTAACCGCATTTGTAAATCTCTTATTTACAAATGCGTGTTGATCAAATGCGGTTGTTTAGCCGCATTTGTAAAATGAAAATAACCGCATTTGTTTTACGTTTCTGCACCAGTGTTGATGTGTCCTTAGTCATCTGCTGATTGTTGTGGTTTGTATCAAAACCTTAAGAGAGGCTCAACAGAAGAAGAACTAGAAATAAACCACAATATCAGATGTTTTTCCTTCTAGTCTCTTTACAAGACAAGTTTATATTAATAAATTGGGCTCACTTTGGGGGTCCAAATAGAAGAATAAGCTAGAGTAGGGTTAAAATTGGGGTATACTTAGCATAAATTGGGCTTGTGCCAAATCCACCTTTTCATGACAAACGCACCTAGGTTTAGGATTTTTTGACCTACCTTCTAGAAGGTTTCTCACAAATGACCCCTCTCTCACTCTTGCTTCCTAAGTCACTCTCTCTTATATAGTGGATGTCTTCCCTCATGTAATGGACACATTGAATTTTGAATAGAAAAGAAACTCTGTCATAGTGTTTAGTTAGTTGAGTCTTCTAAAATTTGGGTCTTATCTTGAGTGCTCTACACAAGTGGCGACTCTTTGATGCAAGCCACGACCACATGAAGATGACCAAGGATGATAAACTTGAAGGGTCATCTCAACAAGCAAATAAAGACTTCATTCATAGAAGGAATGGACAAGGGCCAAAACATTTGAAGTTCTTCCTATTAGTCTTCTTAAAAAGATGAGGCCCAAGCCCAACATAAGGCCCAAGCTCAAGTCATAACTCAAAGAATTACTAGGAGCAAGGCCAAAGTTTTAAGGAGATGGACATCAATTGTTGTCACTTGTTGTAATCTCTTTAGAGTAGTTTTAGTAGAAAATAAAAAGAAGGTGTAGACATAGAAATAAGGGGTGTTAATGTACAAAAACAAGTCACACCTTCCATGTGACCTAAAGTGTAGGTGTAGATGCAGTTTTAGAAGGTGCCAAAGTAGGAAATCAAGTCACACCTCCCATGTGACTTGAATTGGCGCCAATTTTGAATGTATTGCATTTGAAATTTCCCTCTTCTTTTGCAGCCCTCTAAACACTATAAATAGAGGTGCTTGGCTCTTGAAATATTATGATTGAAATTAGAAGTAAAGTTACTATACTCAAATTGTGAGTGAGTTTTGTGAGACTTGTTTTCCTCTTCCTTGTCTCATCTTGTGAGTGCTTTGGGAGCTCTCAAGTGGCGACAATTCCAACACTTATCTTAGATCATTGATCTCCAAGTGGCGTGTCCATTCCCATCCATGGCTACAACCACATAAGTTTCATCTTCTTTCATTTTCCATTGTCAATTTCAATCGGTTGTTTTGTTCCTATGTGTTGTTCTTCAATTTTAATCGGTTCAATTGTTTTAATTTGTGTTTCTATTCCGTAGTTTTGTCCTTCTTTCAAGTCTGTTTTGTATTTCGTGTTCTTATATCAATTGTGTTATAAGGACATGGCACTCATGATACATGGGTTTGGATCATCATTTGGAAGGCATTGAACTCCATTCATGATTCCTTAAGCCTCATTGAGTTTGTGTGTTGTTTCAATTCTATTTTTGTGTTCAAATTCCATTTCTGTTCTGCGCCATTTTATTATGGATTTTGCACCTTAATTGTCATCCATTCATCACTCTAATTGTGTTTTACCTTGGACCTTTGGAAATGAACCTTCACATCTACTTGACACTTGTTAAGTTAATGTCCAGTGGGAATTTTCCTTAGGTGACTCACCTTAAATTGCTAAGAATCTTGATCCTAATTCTTGAAAAGTGTCACAAAGCTAATGAATCTAAAATCAACTCACATCACTCTTCACCACTTATCTTGGAGTTTCCTCTCCCTCCAAGTGGCGTGCCCACACCTTCATCATCCTAAGCTTCTCTTTCCTTTCATCTTTTTATTTTTTCATTCCTTTATGTTCTTGTGTTGATCTTTTTTTATTTGGTTTCCATCTTCTTTCTTTCCCTTATATGCTTTTTAATTTCGCACCTATTCTTCATCAACACTATATAATTGTGTTTTCTATTTGCCCTCTAGAAGTGAACCTTCACACTTATTTAACCACTTGCTTAAGTTCGTGTCTAGTGGTACCATATTCTGCTTAAACAAAAAATCATAAACAAAGTGAAACCCATAAAAATGTGCAATCTTAAAATCAGCTCACATCAGTAGGGTAGTCACCAAACCTAGAACTCCTAGGGGAATGAATTTTTCAAAAAATTTTCTTTTATAATTTCATCTTTTTCTTTTATTAGTCTTAACTCGTCCTTAAGAACTGCAAGATGAGAATCTCTTTCATGTTTTTCCTCATCTCTTCGATTCTCATTTTGTAGTTGCCTTAGTTGAAGTGACTGTAAATCCTTTGTCATTTATTTTCAAAGATTTTTAGTGGAACTAAAGTCACTTTTGCTATGGTGATTAGTAGGTTTAGACATGATAAAAGAGTGTATTAAAAACCATTTCCATAGAGAAAAGCTAAGCTCAATGCACTAGGTAGTTTCCCAGGAAAGGGAGGTGGACCACTAAGGATCACTTAAGTATCAAGCCTTTCCTAGCCAGATACTATCTCAATACACTTCACAAATTTTTCTCTAAGTAAATTATTAGAAACACTACAAGATGTAAAGTAAAAAAAAAAAAGAAAAAGAAAAAATCAAGAATTGAAAGCAAAAGAAAACAATTAAATTTTCTAAGACTAGAAATTAAAACTAGACATTTTTCTTAGGTGAGGCTTCTTTGCACCTTTAGACCTTAAAGAAAAACTCACTGACTACAACGAAACAATTAATCCACTAATTTGAGAGTTTTAAACAATTACAACTCAAAATGAATACAATCACAATGTTTTTATGCAATATCTCCTAAATTATGCATTCCAAGTGTTTGTTTCTTTGTGATTTTTGATGCCTCTTCCTTTGACTGGTTATTGGTAAGGTATTCAACCTTCAATGTTCAACTTCTCTCCTTTCTCTAATCATTATTCTTCACCAAATCACAGGTCCAGAACACCAAGATTTTTCAACACTCCAACTAGAGGTCAAGTAAAGTAAAAAGAAATAAAAGTTTCACTTTGAATAAAGGACTACTTCAAAAGGAATTTTAATATTGACAAACACAATTGAGTAAGAATAAAATGAAAAACTAAAATTAAGGTATTAAAATAAAGGTTGGCACACAAAAATAGAACCTAAGATTGGATCTACAATGGATTAACAAAACCAAAATTACTAAAGAATTGAAGGGAAAAACACTAATGCACTTGCATGATTTATCTTGAAATTCATAATTGGTTTCGGTTTCTGAAATTTTTATAACTGAAAATATGATAAAAATACTGAAGAATGGCATTGGAATCTTGTCAAAACACCACAACAATTAATTTGCATAAGTCTGTAAATTTTTATGCTCAGTTCGTCGTGCTGGGCACAGTTCAACTTACATATTTTCTTATTTGATTTATCATTTTTTTCCACTTTGAATTTTGATGTACTTCTAACACTTCAAGGTACTTAAATTCAAAATATAATTTTTTATTCACGGATCAAATTGTAGCAATTAATTTTCAGTCAACATTTTATTCTTGAAATTTGTAGAATAGGAATCCTAAAGAAATGCAATGGAATTGGTACATAAACTCAAGACATATTAGAAATTACAACTCTAACAACTTGTTACCGAACTAATTAATAGGTAATGAACTCAAATTTAGAAATTAAAAGCATTAAAGGCACAAAAATTTGCAACACATTTATATTTCTTTGAACACTTGCGATAATCTCAACAAAGCAAGAAATTAAAAATTGAACAAAAGTACTACTAAGAATTGTTGACATATATGGATTAACATGACTAGAATTGGATTCATAAATCAAGATAACTCAAACAACATTGAATTAACCGAACAATTAAAAGAGACTTAAAGCACAATACACAAAAGCTTCACAGTTTACACAAAATAGTTCCTAAATTCAAGATATGGATGTTTCAAGAAGAATAGGTAAAAGTGACCCGAACAAAACAATTAAAACACAATCTAATCGGTAAAACAAATTCAAGACATAAAAGAAATTAAGGAACAACATGAAATTGAACAACAAACAACACAAACTCAATAAAAAATTAAGAACACTAAGCTTTAGTCCAATTATTTTATGCTACTAGGCCCAATACATGGCCCATGAAATCCTATGAAACTTTATACAATTTATTTAAGCTAAAACTTGGCCCAAAAATAATGTTGACTAGTCAGCAAAAACTCAGTCTTCTTGTGTTCTTCTGACCAAAGCTCTAGTTTATGTTTTGATGAGTTGGAGGTCTTCTTGGATATGTTTGTACATTTCTTCACCTTAGAGTTGTGTTCTTCATTGGGCCTACAAAAATAAACAAAAGCCCAATTAGACCTATATTTACAAATAAATCAATAAACAACCTCTAGGTTTTCATCCTCCTTATTATGTGGTTGTGTGTGGCTGGGGGCTCTACCATCATCCCCTCCTTCTTGAGAGGATCTGTCCTCAGATCTATAGGGTTGATCTCGAACAGCAACCTTATTCCTGCTTTGAAAACTATGCTCGTCCTCCAATATCAAATGTCTATTTGTTGGAGTCATCAAACAAATCAAATGAGTTAGTTTTAACAGTTGTATAAAAATCAGTCTTATTAAGTTGTCATTCCTCTTGTTTTTTCTATTGTTTTTGGCCACTTTTCACAAGATTTCTTTAAAGAGGAGTACATAATTTTCTTTTCTAATTTTTTCCTCTCTTGTTCTAGATTTTTATTACTACACTTTTTAGACACTACCTTTTGTTTGAAAAAGGTTTTTGAAACTGCCTTTTTCTTGCTCTGTGAATTAAAACCTAAACCAGTTTTGCCAAAAACACATTTTTGAGATGCAAGAACATTTTCAAAGTTTAATTGGCCTTTAGAAAGCTTATCCACAGTTGTTTTACAAGATAGTGAACCTTCTTTTGAAGTGATTCACATTTTTCAAAAAAGCTAGAGTCACATTTGCAAGAAGAGTTTTTGTAAATCATTTCCAAATTTTCAAAATTATTTTTCAAATTGTTCAACTCTTCTTCCATTGTCTTGTCTCTATTTTCCAGTGAATTATTCATGCCTTTCAAGCGGTTGTTCAAAAGGGCCAGCCTATTAGCTTCTTCTTGAGTTTCTTTAAAAGCATCAAGAAGTTGGCTGTAACTTTCAAAATTTATTGAGGTGCTGGAACTTACATTGCTTGTTTCTGATTCTCCCTTGGCCATCAAGCACAAATTTGCCTCTTCATCTCCATTTAATGATGAGATAGATGAAGAAACATCATTATCTTGCCAAACAATGTAGGCTCTTTTAGCTTTGCCCTTCTTTTCAATTTTCTTGCTTGCTCTTCTCTCCTTACTTTCATTATTGGGGCAATCAACTTTGATATGGCCCTTTTTACCACATCCGAAACAAGTATAATTGTTAGCATTAAAATCATTGAGTTTCTTGCTATTATACCTATTTGAGGATTGGTTCTTGTTGCTATTTTTCTTCAAGAACTTGTTGAATTTTCTGGTAAGCAAGTTGAGGGTTTCTCCATAATTGTCCTCACTTGATTCTTGCCCATCTTTATGACCAACAACTTTCAAAGCAATGCTCCTCATGTGCTCCTCTTCATGCTCTTGATCATCCAGCCTATTAATCACCAATTCGTATTCCCTAAGCTTGCCAAACAAGGAGGTTGTTGTCAAGGTAGTCAAATCCTTGGACTCAGTGATGGCTGTGACCTTGGGCTGCCAAGATCTGTCCAAGAATTTGAGGATCTTGATGTTAAGTTCCTCCCTTTTATAGATCTTCCCAAGGCTTATGAGATGGTTAACAATGTGAGTGAATCTCTTTTGTACATCCGCAATGGTCTCCCCGTTTTGCATTCTGAACATCTCATACTCCTGAATTAGAGCATGCTTTCTTGCTCTCTTTACATCAGTGGTTCCTTCATGTGTCACTTCAAGAATATCCCACATTTCTTTTGCTGAGGCACACTGTGAGACCCTAAAAAACTCATCAGAATTTAGAGTAGATGTGATGATGTTTTTAGCAATACAATCAAATTAAGCTCTTTTGCTTTCAGCCTCAGTTGTAACATCCCACCAAAAACTATTCATATTTATATAATGAAAATAAAGGTAAACAAATAATGTTGAAGAGAACATAATTATATATATAAGTAATGAAGTTGCTCCTCACAGGGAGTTTAATACATAACCAGTCAAATGTTTTTCAAAACTTAACGAAATCAATCAAATACAACGAAAACGGCGGTCTCCATACATAAACCGGCGATCTCCTAACAGAAGACCCCAAAACAGGCGATCTGCTATCAGGACATAAATCCGGCGATCACCACCAAGAGATAGAAACAGGCGATCTCTTCCCTGGCGACCACTCACTAAGGAGCTCTACTTCCTGGAAGATCATCTGCTCCCGTGTAAAAATTACACGATCATCACAGTTTTAAGAGAAAAACAGCCATAGAGCAGAACACGCAGGGTAAGCTATATATTTTAAAGAGAGTTTAAATATGAACATAAAATCAGGATAAAACAAATTCAAGATACCCACATAAAACTATAAAGTTTCTCATTCCCTTCACCTGATCGCCAAGAAATCACACACTTTACAATATTTGCACAGAGTCATTCTATTTCACAAACTGCATCAAGTGTCTATCAATTTCAAGGTCCCTCATTTCTCACGTCAGACTACCACTGACTCAGCACACAAGACACTTGACACTACTTCCGGAAGACTCGTGCATTGATTAGACTCAGAGATCTGCACCTGTCATACTGCCCACTGTGAAATCACACACATTCACAGGGTCGCCGTGAAATCACACACATTCACAAGCGAATAAATGAATCTCAATATCATCACTATCCTAGCATGACAGGGTTAATCCACACAACAGGCCGAGCTCGTTCTTTTTCACACGACTCACCCATTCATATGAACCTCCTTCGACTCTCACCAACTAAGTAACTTCCTCTATGTGATTCCATTATCTCAGCAGAGTCAGGATATCTCATTAGGAATCACCGATCAATGCACATCCTACATGATATTACACGGTATTTTCTTTCCTGAAAATACTATGCCTTGATCCCACATTCACCACATTCAACACATCGCATAACACTTAAAGGAATGATTTCAATCACAGCAAAACTCACTCCAAGGTTCTTATTTTCGAATATCTCATTTAAATCTCAAACAGTTTCAAAGCAACACCAAAAACAGGGAGTTCGCAAACAACGCCAAAATCGGCGATCTGGTTCAAAAACAAGGTATTTCGAAGTCTGTATATAAAACCGGCGACCACGTCGCCCTCACTTCAGAAACAGCTAATCTATGGCTTGTATTGAAAATGAAGGCTAGCTTCCCTTACCTGGACTTGCGCAAAACACCAGGAGCTCCGAAACCCAACGAAGCTTAAAGAATGCCTTGGCTCTGTTTTTGCGTCTGGTTTGAAGGACTTGCAGAGAACCTCCCAGGTGCTCTAATGGTGGCCGTCGCTTGTCGTACTCTTGTGTGAAGGTGCCAGAATCGCAGTGCGAAGGAGAGAATGGAGGAGAAGGGAGGTAAACTCACTCTTTCGCTCTTGAACAACTGCAACGTTCCCCTCTCTCAGAAATGGGTTTTTGCATCTTAAACCAGCTTGTCCACAAAAGCAGCTGCCACCACCCACTCTGCAGAGAAGTCTGAGTGTACGTTTCTCTGAACAGTACGACCATGTTTGTCTCTTGCGCATGCCAACCACTTCCTGAACAGTACGACCGCGAGTGTCTCCTGCGCATGCCAACATTTTGATGTCACTATTCTGAATCATCCTTTTTGTCTACGTGGCGTACGTGCAGGACGTTCCATGCTGGGAGTCTGGGTCCCACCTTCTCTGTGTGCAACTCGACATCGCGCGATAACCTTTTGCCGATGACCTCTCGCGCGAAGACTATCCACCGATGACCTCTCGCGCGAAGACAATCCACCGATGACCTCTCGCGCGAAGACAATCCACCGATGACCTCTCGCGCGAAGGCTATCCACCGATGACCTCTCGCGCGAAGACAATCCACCGATGACCTCTCGCGCGAAGGCAATCCACCGATGCCTCATCCTGGCGGACGACCGATGTCTCGCGCCCTGGCGATGCCCGCATGCCTCGCGCCCTGGCGATCCCGCATGCCTCGCGCCCTGGCGATGCCCGCATGCCTCGCGCCCTGGCGATGCCCGCATGCCTCTCACCCAGGCCATGCCCGCATGCCTCGCGCCCTGGCGATGCCCGCATGCCTTGCGCCCTGGCGATGCCCGACGACACATCGCCACGCCTTCCTGAAGGTTCTTCATTCCACGATGTTACGTCCAAGGTATCATCTCCACATGACTCAGTGACGTCGGTAGCTTCACATTTCCAAGAGTAGATCAGCATCACTCCTCGTGCGCCCATGCATGCAACACTAAGGGTGATCTCTTTTGCTCAAGCGTAGAGCTTCGCATGCACAGCGTATCTAAGGCTTAACCCACACCTTGATACGCGTGGTTGTTGGAACTCACTCTGGTTGATCCAGTATCTTGACCACATACTACGTGCATTCCCGCCGATCACGTACACTCTAGGCGATTGGCGCTCATGTCTCCTCTAGGCGACAGGCGATTATGTGCCAGAGGAGTCGGAGATCGCCTCCGTCTTCACTAACGGCGATCTCGTAGGAGACTTCTTAGCTACACATTTCCTCCTTTACTCTTCTTGATCTACATGTCAGCCGACCGACCTCTACTAGCTTACCCCAGATCATGGGCGACATCCGATGTCTGCTACTACGAAACTTCATTTACCAACTCTTTGTATTTTAAATAATAACATTTTTCTGAAATTATTTAAATATAACACTTTTATTCCTATTAAAGTTTCTAGGTCCTTACATCATTCCATTGGGACCAAGGTTTTTCTATGAAAACATTATCCTTTTCAACTTTAGGAGCAAAAGGGCCATTTACAATGGCATCCCAGATTCCTCTATCAATTGATTCCACAAAGATCTTCATTTTGACCTTCCAAAATTGATAATTTAGACCACAAAATAGAGGTGGCATGTTTATTGAAGCACCCTCCTCAAATGGTAGTTTTTCAGCAATTAAACAGGTTTTAAGGATCGAAAACTTGAATGACTATCAAGAACTCATCTCTTGATGCCAATTGTTAGAAATGTAGCTCTTAAACAAGAGGGGGGTGAATTGTTGATGAAATATTTTTGTAGATGAAGGTAGATTGAAAGACAATGAGGAATCAATCAATTAGAAATCATTTCAACCAATTTCAAAATTGTTTTTAATCTGATTGCAGAAAATCAACCGGTTGTTTTTGCGAAACAATCGGTTGTTTATATCAGCAGTGTTAAAAACAAAGCAAAAACAAATTTAAAGAGAGTAAGGATAGAGAGATTAACACAAAGAATTTATACTGGTTCACTCTTTACCAAGAGCTACATCCAATTCTCAGTAACAAATGAGATTTCACTAAGCAATCAAAACCTAGATTACACACAACATACAAAAGTGGTGATCTTGAACCCTTTAAGAACACACACAACCTTTAGCAAATACACCACAATTTTCAGAACAACCTCTGAAACTGCACACAACAATTCACACAAAATTACAGTAGTCAAGAGAGAAAGGAATGGAGTACACCTGGGTATGATCACAGATTAAAGAAAAGATAATATCAGAATCCTATTCCACTCTTAAGAATGATCCATAGCTTTTTGCAATCTTGGAAAACTGATTTGAATGATTTCTCTTGAATTCAATTCAACTAGGAGCGTAAAACAACTTATTTAAACTCCAATCAGTTGGTCAAAGCATTTAATACAAGAGCCAAAAACAATTTAAATCATTTAAGACAGATTAAATCCACTTAACAAAATTCTGTTATGGTTTTTAGAAAAACAATCGATTGAAAACACAAAAAAACCAATTGAATTGGTTTGATAGCAAAGTCAACCAAAGCCAAGCTTTTTCAAATTCTTTTCAAAATACAGTAAGTGTAAAATAACCAGTTGAATCAAAATTTCAACAGGTTGATTTTTCACCTTCCTTTGAAAACGCATATTTTTCAAAAGGATTAAAATCAAACAACCTTGGATCATCAATTAGAGTGGATTAACAAATTCAACTTCTCCAAACACACACACACAACCAACATCAAGGATCTTCATGCATTCCACTTGGATTTGGAGACATCAAAGCACCTTGTTCAACATTCACAGGGACAACCCTCCAATGGTTCAACGAAGTGCCAGATGGAGACATCACCTCGTTTCAAGAATCCTTTGGGGTGTTCAAGGAATAATTCTTGGCCAAAAAAGTTGAACCCCCCGATTTCCCGATCTATTCGATGTAAGGCAACGAGAAGGAGAACCCCTAAAGGAGTACCTGAATCATTTTTGTGCCATCTCATTATGTTTGGAGATCTCGAATGAAGAAATAGTAATAGCAAAACTCGAAAAGAGGCTCTGAGTTAGCCCCTTTAGTGGTTTCCTGCTTCGAAACAGGGGAGAATCCAAGCCCGTGGTCATGACACCGAAAGGTGTCTAACCTTGTCGTATCAACTCGCCAAGCTGATCAATGAGTGTTTCTTGGTAAAATACCTCAAGAACACTCACGAGAAAGAATGAAAGGACGAAGACCTACCATAAAAGTGCAACCCAGAAGCCCCAATCCTCGAGTACTTCAACACCATAGCAGGAGGGTTCTCCATGGGGGAGTCTTTGGTGTCCAACCGAAAATGTTACTCTAGGGTCGTCTTGTTCTTAGAGACTCAGACGCCCAAACCCTCCCCAGCCCCCTCTCTCTACTTCACACCTCCAGATTTCGAAGATGTCTTTTCTGATGAAGATGACCATCTGGTGGTTCAGTTATCACTATGGGGCGTAACGTGCATCGAGTTCTGATTGAACAGGGCAGCTGAGCAGACGTCATGTTTTGGGATATTTGGGACTTCAAATTTCCCCCGATCAACTCAAGCCATTTGACGGATGTCATGTCAATTTCACGGGCGACTAGGTAGATGTCCGAGGATATGTCAAATTGTGAACGACCTTCTGTAATGAAGAAGCGACAAGTACCATAATAATAAAGTATATAGTGGTTAATGCCCCTTCATGTTACAACTTTCTTATAGAATGTCCATCGCTAAATAATCTAAGTGTCGTGGTTATAACATCGAATCTAAAGTTGAAGCTACCTTCATCCAAAGGCAAAGTAATAACCATGAATGTAGATCGAAAGATACCTCAGAAGTGTTATGAGAACAACTTGAGAAACAGGAGAGGTACATACACAATTACAACTCGCATGGGAAGACGAGATATAGAGATAGACCACCCTTGCGCAATGGAGAGACATCCCGAACATGCTGGAGAAGTGCAAGAGGTGGAAATAAACGGTAAAAGATTCAATCTTGGTGCATCAGTGCACGAGGAGTTAGAGGAAAAGATCAAAGAGATCATATCAAAGAATATGGATGCCTTTGCATGGTCGACTATCAATATGTCTAGCATCGATCTTGATTTCCTGTGTCATCACTGTTAGGTCTATTAATGTCTAAGTTCAATAGGGGGTGAATTGAGCTTATAAGATTTTCGCAAATCAAAACTGTTTTCAGTTATTCACAAAAAAAAGAACAGATTGATTTATTAAAGAATAAATTTATTTTTATTACTTTTGACACAAACAGAAGCAAGATCAGATTAGACTTGAGATAAAATAGAGAATTATTCAGAATAGTTTAGATACTTTGATATCAGCAAGGTCAAGAAGGATATTCAACCAAGAAAACCAATTCTTGACAGTTTAAGAACAACTTAAAAGAAAGAATTGAAACTTGAACAGAGTTATTAAAAGAGATTTTATGATATCAATTATTCAGCAATCACCCATACTCATATGTTCATAAGCACCCAAGAACATACATTGAAACTTGAAGAACAATATGAACATGCCCAGAAATAACAGATTCAATTTTAGTTTAACAGATTTATTTTCTGGCAGATTATTCAATTATGCAAAAAATTAGTGCAAAGATTAAGAAGAGAGAAGCACACACAGATTATACTGGTTCACTCATCAAGAGCTACATCCAATTTTACCTTACACCAAGGCAAAAATCACTAAAAAGATCAAAACAAATACAACTCCTTGCAGTTCTTGAACCCTACTAGAACAAGGTATACAAAGTTGAAAAATCCTATTTCAGCTCTACTTACCCTTCAAGAAACCCTATCAAGAAGAGTATTACATCAAACACCTTTACACAGAAAAGAATATGAAACAGTAGCACCTGAACAGAAGATGCAAGAACCTAAAACCAGTGGCTCAGATTTGTAGACCAGCAGTGACAACACCTTCACTTTGATCAAGGTAACCAAGAACCAAGCACTTGAAAAAAATTTATGAAAGATCTTTAAAAAAAACCAGCAATACTTTGATCTCTACTGAAAAAGGTTTTTTCTCACTTGAAACTCTGTAATCTCTGTACTTTCTAAAAGAGAAGTGCCACTCTTTATAAAGAAAACCAATCTATAACAACTTTTCAAAAAATAGTTAAAGGCTGTTATAAAAAGAACAGGTTGAATTTAGAAATAAGTGGATTGTTTTTCAAACCCCCTCCAGCTCAACATATCAGACACAAGAAAGGCTGATGATCCTGCCGCTTGACTCGAACGTTGAGGATTGCCTCGTCACTCCTTCGTCTAGCCCTTTGATCTGCAGGAACACTCCAAGAACCACCGCCGGAACTCCAAACGCTGCCTGTAAAACACACAGACGGCGCCTCTAGCGGCCGTTGTAGCTCCGACGCTCAAGTCAGGCAACAGGAACACCAAAACTATCTCTGAATCTCTCTGTGAGACCCGTGTGTAATTGAAACTCTCAAATGTGTAAGCTGTACGAATCTGTCAAAAAACCTCCCCTCAATTTCGTTAAGAGTTTGTATATATACCTGAGTCTTTCTCTCTCCTGACAGTTATTCCTCTTGACACGTGGATAACATCTGGTCGTACACGTGTCACCATCTGGAGTATCTGCAGCTGAAACGTTACTTCCACTGTGCCCCTGCGACTAAGTTATCCACACAGGGAGTAGCTTAGTACGCAGGCTACTCTGGGCGCAACCTTAACATGGCGAGCTGGTTAACCCTGGGCATTGCAGCTCACACTACACATGGTGGCAGATATGCCATTTATCCTCTGTACTTAGACCATACAACAAGTGTTTGCCAAGTCTTCTCAAACACCCAGCGATGTGCTCTTTCGGCAACTTACTGACCACCTGATCTCCTAACCTTAACACACGGTGATCATGTGCAATCTGGGCGATTATTGATCCATACCGGCGATGAGCGATTACTCATCCTCAAGCCGATAGGCGATTACTCACCTCAGGCGATAGGCGATTACCCATCTTCAAGGCGATAGGCGATTACTCAACATCACAGGCGAGAGGCGATTACCATTCTGACCGACCAGATTCGCCTGCTATCCTCTACCACGTGTTACTCTGTGAATGGTCCACGTGGTCAACTGCTGCTGATGTCATCGACTACTGATGACCGACCGGATCACAAGCCCCCCAGTCTCGAGCTGTGAACTTGTTCTCAGCGAAAAGACTAAGAAATCGTCTTCTGGCGGTCTACAGGAGCGCACACTCTGGTACTAACACTGTTTCATTCCTTCTTCTTCGCCTTCAAACATTCAAAGCATCTCTCTGGATCATCTAGAGATTCACCTTCCCTGTTTTCTTCTTCTCAAACGCGCTAGGGTTCGCTGCGTTTCTTCTCTTTAACTCTCTGCATGTGACTAACTGTTAACTAGCTTAGGCTTTAGCGCGATCTACCTGCAACCCCTCAAACTTGGCCTCTGACTTGATCGCGGCTAACTGTTACCTTAGCATTGCCTTCAACATAACTTTGTGCTGGATGACTGACTTAACGGGCCTAAACGCTTCCGCTTCATGCAGCAGAACTTGCTTCTACCACCGACCACCGACTAGCATGTTAGTGCACCACCGATCAGTCATCGCGCTTCTGGCTTCGCTGCACTTCTCTGCCACACCAGCGCTGAGTGCATAGAGGGTCTGAACACCAACTATGACGCCTGTGTTTTGGGGAAGAAAAGTGCTTCTCAACGACCCCTCTTACCTCAACCTCGCTGTAAGAAGTCGTGGGTGAGGGACTTGGTTCTCTTGCCTCAACCTTGCTGTAAGAAGCAGAGGAAGAGGACTTTTCTCTCGCCTCAACCTTGTTGTGAAAAGCAGAGGAAGAGGACTTTTCCTCACGCCTCAGCCTCGCTGTACAAAGTCGAGGTGAGGACTTGGTTCTCTCGCCTCAACCTTACTGTAAAAAGCAAAGGGAGAGGACTTTCTCTCTTGCCTCAGCCTCGCTGTACAAAGTCGAGGTGAGGACTTTCACTCGCCTGCACCTCGCTGTACAAAGTCGAGGGAGGACTTTCTTCTTTCTCGCCTGCACTCGCTCAAAGGCAAGGAGGTCTTCCTCTGTTGCCTACACTTGCTCAAAGGCAAGGAGGACTTCCTCTTTCTCGCCTGCACTTGCTCAAAGGCAAGGAGGACTTCCTCTGTTCTCACCTGCACTTGCTCAAAGGCAAGGAGGACTTCCTCTGGTGCCTGCACTTGCTCAAAGGCAAGGAGGACTTCCTCTGGTGCCTGCACTTGCTCAAAGGCAAGGAGGACTTCCTCTAGTGCCTACACTTGCTCAAAGGCAAGGAGGACTTCCTCTGGTGCCTGCACTTGCTCAAAGGCAAGGAGGACTTCCTCTGGTGCCTCAACCTTGCTGCAAAAAGCAAAGGAAGAGGACTTTCTCTTACCTCAACCTTGCTGTATAAAGCAGAGGTGAGGACTTTCTCTGTTGCCTCAACCTTGCTGTAAAAAGCAAAGGAAGAGGACTTTCTCTTGCCTCAACCTTGCTGTATAAAGCAGAGGTGAGGACTTTCTCTGTTGCCTCATCCTTGCTGTAAAAAGCAAAGGAAGAGGACTTTCTCTCGCCTGCACCTCGTTGTACAAAGTCGAGGGAGGACTTTCTTTGTTGCCTCAACCTTTCTGTAAAAAGCAAAGGAAGAGGACTTTCTCTCGCCTGCACCTCGCTGTACAAAGTCGAGGGAGGACTTTCTCGTGGGTGCACGCTCCCAGGGGGGCGCTAGGCGTGGCTGTCTAAGCGAACACACTGGGCGCGCCCTGCCTGCATTGCCTCATCGCGCGTTCACCGATGTCCCGACCGGCGAGGACCTCTTCTTCTGGAATCTTACGAGGTGCATGCTTAATGCTCTTGCTGGGAACTTGGGTCCCAGCTTAACACGTGCTAGCAAGACCCCGATGACCGTGCACCGACCGAGTACACACTCTCTACATGCACCGACGGCTGATCGCGGTCTGCATGCATGCACTGATGGCTGATCGCGCTCTACATCCCAGCGCTTATCTAGGGGCTAATCTGCGGGTGGTGGCCACTTGGTAACTCACCACTGATCACCTGGTCTTGCACCTGGGGCAAGGAGAACTTTAAACTGGGAACACTCGCACACTTTATGTACTGAAAATCTTTTATTGGGTGGCATGGTTAAAAAGAGTGCCCCTGATCTGCTCAACTGTTTAATACACTAAGTGTGTGTATGTAAGGACCTGGAAAATTAAATTAGAATAAAAGTGGTATATTTAAATAATTTCGGAAGGTGTCATTATCTAAAATACAAAGTTGGTAAATGAAGTTTCGTAGTGGCAGACATCGGACGTCGCCCTTGACCTGGGACATGATCGCCTGTCGAGTAGGTTGTACATGATCACCGAAAATGCACGTAGTAGGTGGTCACCATCCTGGATCAACCAGAGTGGGTTTCAACAGCCACGCGTATCAAGGTGTGGGTTAAACCTTAGATGCGCTGTGCATGCGAACTCTATGCTTGAGCGAAAGAGATCACCCTTAGTGTAGCATGCATGGAAGAACGAGGAGAAGTGCTGATCTACTCTTGGAAATATGAAGCCACCGACGTCACCGAGTCATGTGGAGAAGATACCTTAGACGTAACATAGTGGAATGAAGGACCTCAAGGAAGGCGTGGCGATGTGTCATCGAGCATCGCCAGGGTGCAAGGCATGCAGGATCGCCTGGGCGCGAGGGGCATGCGGGCATCATCAGGGGGAGAGGTCATCGGTTGCTAGCCCTCGCGCGAGAGGTCATCGGTTGTTAACCTTCGCGCGAGAGGTCATCGGTTGTTAGCCTTCGCGCGAGAGGTCATCGGTTGTTAGCCTTCGCGCGAGAGGTCATCGGTTGTTAGCCTTCGCGCGAGAGGTCATCGGTTGTTAGCCTTCGCGCGAGAGGTCATCGGTTGTTAGCCTTCGCGCGAGAGGTCATCGGTGGATAGTCTTCGCGCCTGTGGTCATCGGTGAAAAGGTCATCGCGCTACGTTAAGTTATACACAGAGAACGTGGGACCCAGACATCCAGCATGAGACGTTCTGCACGCGCGCCACGTAGACGAAAAGGGTGGTTCAGAATACTGACCTCAGAGTGTTAGCCTGCGCAGAGGCATGCTTAGTAGTACTGTTCAGGGAAGCGTGCACGCAAACTTCCCTGCAGAGTAGGTGGTGGCAGCTGCTTTTGGAGGGATAAGTTGGTTTAAGTTACAAAAATCCACTGCTGAGAGAAAAGGAAAACGTTGTTGTAGTCGAAGAGAGAAAGAGTGAGTTCCCTCCTCCGCGTTGCGATTTCAGCCTCTCCACACAAGAGTACGACGAGAAGCAACACCATTGGAGCACCTGGGAAAGTTCTCTGCAACTCCTTCAAAACCAGACTCAAGAATAGAGCCAAGGTATTCTACAAGCTTCGTTGGATTTCGAAGCTCCTGGTGGTTGCGCAAGTCCAGGTAAGGGAAGCTAGACCTCTTTTCCATACAAGCCATAGTGTAGCTTTTTCTGAAGTGTGGGCGACGTGGTCGCCGTTTTCGCTTTTGTCTTCGTGAAATGCTTGGTTTGTGTGCTTGGGCGACGTGGTCGCCGGTTTTAAACATAGCCTTTGAAATACCATGTTTTTGAACTAGATCGCCGGTTTTGGCGCTGTTTTACGAAATCTCTGTTTTTGATGTTGTTTTGAAACTACTTGAGATTTACATGAGATATTCGAAGATCTGAAGCTTTGAAATGTTTGTTGATGTGATTTGAATCATTTACTTGAGTGGTATGATGTGTTGAATGCTGTGAATGTGGGATCGAGGCATAGTATTTTCAGGAAAGGAAATACCGTGTTGAGATTGGTTAGGAAAGTGCATTGATCAGTGAGTAACCTGTTAATGAGACGATCCTGACTCTGCTGAGATAATGGAATCACGTAGATGAAGTTATTCAGTTGGTGAGAGTCGAAGGAGGTTCGTATGAATGGGCGAGTAGTTTGAAAAAGAATGGGCTCGACTGTTATACGAATTAACCTTGTCATGCTGTATGGTGATGTGTTGAGATTCATCGTATGCTTGTGAATGTGTGAGATTTCACGGCGACCCTGTGGATGTGTGAGATTCCACAGTGGGCAGTATGACAGGTGCATGTCTCTGGATACTAAGTTCAACGCACGAGTCAATCCGGAAGTAGTGTCAAGTGTCTTGTGTTGTGAGTCAGTGGAAAGTCTGACATGTGAAATGAGAAACTTGAATATTGATAGACACTTGATGCTGTATTGTGAAATAGAATGATTCTGAGGAATGTTGTGAAGTTTATGATTTTTGGGCGATCAGGTGAAGGGATGAGCAGCTCTACGTTTTACATGGATAATCTTGAAACTTGTTTTACCTTAATTTTAATGTTCCTATTTAAACTCTCTTTAAAATGTCTAGCTTACCCTGTGGTGTTTCTTTGGTGTTGTGCTTGGTTCTCTTTAAAAACTGTGATGATCGTGTAATTGTTACACGGGAGCAGATGATCTTCCAGGAAGGAGAGCTCCTTAGTGAGTGGTCGCCGAGGGAGAGATCGCCGGTTTCTACCTCTCGGTGGTGATCGCCGGTTTTCGTGTCCTAATAGAAGATCGCCCGTTTGGAGGTCTTCTGTTAGGGATCGCCGTTTTAAAGTTGGAGATCGCCGTTTTCTTTTGAGACCGCCTGTCTTACTGCATTTCTTTTATTTTCGTAAAATCTTGCAAACATTTGATTTGGTTATGTATTAAACTCCCTAAGAGGAGTAACTTCATTTCTGATATATATAAATACATATTATTTTGCACTCTTCAATATTATTTGGTTACACTTAATTTCAATTATACATGGATGTATGTATTATTTTGGCGGGATGTTACAGTGTACAGCGCGATAGCGCATCTACTTTACAACTTAACGAAAGTAGGAAAGAAGCGTGTAGCGTCCTGGGTTCTGGGAATAGTCGTTACGTCCAGAGTCACCAGCCGACAAGCTCCATTCTCCAATGTCTCAACCACTCTGGATGGGGTCTCCTTTAACCGGCGATGACTGCCCTGGCGATGCACACACGTGGGGCGATCATGCCTTCCGCTTCAGCTCTGGGAGCCCCCCCAGTGTAGCCTCTTCCATCACCTCACCTCCCCAAACACAGGGAGTTCATGCTGCTGGTCGCCTTCCTGGGACCCCGAAGCGCGATCACCTTATGTCTTCTGCAGGTAATCGGTCAGGAACCCTGTCTCCACCAACTCAGCAAGCTGACGCCCCAACGCCAGGCAGTTACGGAGTGTATGTCCATAAGCTTGATGGAATTCACACCACTCATCCTTCCTCCCTCCAAGTACCCTATCGGTTTTCTCTGGCACATGTAGTCTTGCTGCCACAGCAGGGATGGCGATCAGCTCCGCCAAACTTATCATGAAATCATACCTGGGGGGTGCGTTGCTTGCACGCCCCCTGGACTGGTCCTTCCTTGGTGCATAAGGGCGAGACCTTCCCTGCTCCTTCCTCCCTTCCTTGATCTCATGCACCCGCGCCTGTTGCTGCTGATTCCCCTGACCTCCACGTGGCTTCGACGGTGCAGCACTTCCTCTCTTCTCAGAGACCTCTGTCTCTGCTACTATCTGTGCCACCGCACGTCGCCGTATCTCGGTGCAGGTGGCAGGGTGGCTCCTGATGAGCGATTCACTGAAAGGACCAGGGAGGACACCTCTCTTGAACGCATGCACCAGTATGTCTTCATCCTTGACGGGCAATCTCACCACCTGCGCCCCAAAGCGATTGAGGTAGTCCCTCAACGGCTCCCCCTGATACTGGCGCACGTCAAACAGGTCGTAGGACACCACTGGCGCAGGTCGGTTAATGATGTACTGCTCCGTGAACAGCTTCGCAAACTGATGGAAGGAAGTGACGTGGCCCTCTGGCAGGCTCACGAACCACTCTATCGCCACTTCGCTCAGTGTAATCATGAACATCTTGCAGTACACAGCATCTGAACCTCCAGTCAGCATCATCTGAATGTGGAAGGCTGTCAGGTGTGCTTCTGGATCTTCCACCACCGTGTTCATGATTTCGGGGGAGAAAGGCATAGGGAATGCTCTCGGAGGCGACGGTGGCGTCGACGTCCTCTCTTCAGCTGCGCGCTCCTTCTGCGCCTGCAATTCCCTACGCAGCTCTTCATTCATACGACTCAACTCTTCGTTTCTTCTCTGCGATGCACTCAGCTCTGCACGCATTTTCTCCTGATTCCGCGACGCTATCTTGCAATGCGCGCATCATCTCCACTGCCTGTGCCATGGTAACAGCTCCTTCTTCAGTAGATGACGCAGGTGAGGTTTGCCTGGTTCTTCTACTCATCTCCTCTGCACTTCGACGTAACTTCACTTCGACGAAATAATCAAGGAGCTCCAAGAAACCTCAAGAAACTGCGACGTGGATGGGAACTAGATTTACACGGGCCCCACGGTGGGCGCCTAATGATCCTGCCGCTTGACTCGAACGTGGAGGATTGCCTCGTCACTCCTTCGTCTAGCCCTCTAATCTGCAGGAACGCTCCAAGAACCACCGCCGGAACTCCAAACGCTGCCTGCAAAACACACAGACGGCGCCTCTAGCGGCCGTTGTAGCTCCGACGCTCAAGTCAGGCAACAGGAACACCAAAACTATCTCTGAATCTCTCTATGAGACCCGTGTGTAATTGAAACTCTCAAATGTGTAAGCTGTAAGAATCTGTCAAAAAACCTCCCCTCAATTTCGTTAAGAGTTTGTATATATACCTGAGTCTTTCTCTCTCCTGACGG
Source organism: Phaseolus lunatus (assembly GCA_013389735.1). Lineage (NCBI taxonomy): Eukaryota > Viridiplantae > Streptophyta > Magnoliopsida > Fabales > Fabaceae > Phaseolus > Phaseolus lunatus. The sequence goes on along the minus strand of CM023861.1, from coordinate 18,554,786 downwards.
TTATTCCTCTTGACACGTGGATAACATCTGGTCGTACACGTGTCACCATCTAGAGTATCTGCAGCTGAAACATTACTTCCACTGTGCCCCTGCGACTAAGTTATCCACACAGGGAGTAGCTTAGTACGTAGGCTACTCTGGGCGCAACCTTAACATGGCGAGCTGGTTAACCCTGGGCATTGCAGCTCGCACTACACATGGTGGCAGATATGCCATTTATCCTCTGTACTTAGACCATACAACAAGTGTTTGCCAAGTCTTCTCAAACACCCGGCGATGTGCTCTTTCGGCAACTTGCTGACCACCTGATCTCCTAACCTTAACACACGGCGATCATGTGCAATCTGGGCGATTACTGATCCATACCGGCGATGAGCGATTACTCATCCTCAAGCCGATAGGCGATTACTCACCTCAGGCGATAGGCGATTACCCATCTTCAAGGCGATAGGCGATTACTCAACATCACAAGCGAGAGGCGATTACCATTCTGACCGACCAGATTCGCCTGCTATCCTCTACCACGTGTTACTCTGTGAATGGTCCACGTGGTCAACTGCTGCTGATGTCATCGACTACCGATGACCGACCGGATCAGCTGAGACAGGTTTACTTGTGCCAAAGCATAACTTTGTGAAAAACTTTAAAGCAAAAGGCAATGTAGAAAAAAAACCTGTTGTTTTACAAAACAACAGATTTATTTTTCTGCAGAAAACATATTTTGAGAAAAGACATGAGAAAAACATTTAGAAAACTTGGTGCTTGATCTTATCACCTTGATTAGAGTCATGAGGTGGGTCACGAAGCAAAAATACTACCTTAAACTCACATTACCCTATTATGCAAAATAACAAGCTTCAAAGCAAAGCATTACATTTGCTACATCAAACACTTATACAATCTTCAAGGAGCATCATTCTCTTTCAACAATCTCCCCCTGTTTGATGGAGACAAATCCCCATAGCTCTGTTGCTTTGAAGAAAAATCAACACCTGTACCGCACTAGATTCCAAAATACAAATTGAAAGTGAACACAGAACAAGAGAAGATTTATACCTCCCTATACCACAGCAGCTTATAAAGTTAGCACCACCTAGAAATAATATGAGCTATTTTTTTTTCTCCCCCTTTGGATTCATCAAATAGCATGGGAGCATAAAAAAAAACATACAATAGCCATACATGATGGTTCAAAAGGAATCCTTAAGATGTTAATACAGTCCAGAATAGAAACATGCACCAAAACACAGAAAATGAAAATATAATGTTCAACAAACATAAAAGGAACAATATTATGGAAGAAGAGAACTAGTCCCTGTAGTAGAGCTCAGCCAACTGTTCTTGTACTCCCTCGAGTTGATAATCTAGATGCTGGAACCTGGCTTGAGTCATCTCAAAGTAAGCTTTCTAATCTTCTGAAAGAGTGTCAAGATGATGCAGGACTTGCCTTTCAAAACTGGACAAAGGTTCACCTTTGAATTCAGGAGAATGATATGCAACCATTGCATTGTAATCTGTAGCAGCCAAGTTATCATGCTCCTGTTGATGAGCAGATGGCTGTATGGGTGAATGTACCCTGTGAGATGATGATGGTTGTTCAGCAACTTGAACAGTGTCATCCTCCATAGGAACAACAGCTTCTTCATCATCATAGTTGTTGTGGTTGGGAGCACCGTGTGCCATTCTAGGACCAAGTGTCCTTTTGAAAACCCAATCTTCACCTTCCTTGAGAAATCCCATCTTCATAAGTGTAGAGTTGTCGATTTCACTAATTGCTTTGATTGGCTCATTTCTCTCATTAGTAATGTCAATTTCAAAACAATCGATTAATTTTGAAATGAAAATAGCATAGGGAAATCTGTAGTCAGACAGCCTCTTGGATTTAAGCATATGCTCTGTCATTACACAAACCCAATTGATTTTTATGTGATGCATGAGGCAGTAAAGTAGAATTAGATCTTCCTCATGCAACGTAGCATGATTACTTCCCCTAGGTGTTAGTTGTCATGCAATAACATAGGCTAGAAATCTAGGAGTTAGATTCAGGTTACCTTCATGAAACCTGTTTACGGGTTGGGTTGGATCTCTCATGCAGCTTGTGTAGAACTGAATCTTATTGAATTCTTGAATCCTGGTTGTGTTCCCCTTTCCCACCTTGAGTCCTGAATACTTGATTCCATCGATGTTGCTCCAAACCTCACTTGTTATTTTTATTTTGACACCTTTTACTTGGGAAGTCAAATTTTTCCCATCAAGGGTCAGATTGGTATAGAAGACCTTCACGAGATCTGGATAAATGTTGCCAGTCATCTCAAGAAATGGCTTCTGTAACGCCCCTCAAATTTTATTCATATTTATATAATAAAATAAACGTAAAACAATAATATCAAAATTAACATATGTATATATAATAAAATACATCCATCCCATACATTGTATCTCAAAAGAACATCCCTTCTCTAGGGGATTTTAATACAGATTCATCAAATAGTTTTAAAAAAGAACGAAAATACAGCATTCAAACTCTTCCATCCCTTCCTCCAATAACTCACTGGGGAGCTCTATCACCTGCCACCTTGTCTGCTCCTGTGTAAATTATACACGATCATCACAGATTTAAGGAAAAACAACCACAAAACAAAACAAAGGGGTAAGCTAGCTGTAAAAAAAAAACTTTAAATATGAAACTTTATATCAACATAACCCATCATTTTTCACACATTTCACAATTTCCTCAAGTGTCATTCATTCCACATAACCATCAAGTGTCTATCAAAATTTCTCTTTATTCAGCCTTCTCATGTCAGACTTTCCACTGACTCATAACACATAGACACTTGACTCTACTTTCGGAAGACTCGTGCGTTGACTCAGACTCAGAGATTTGCACCTGTCATACTACACCACTGTGAATCCACACAGGGTCGCTGTGAATCCACACAGCTATGCGCATAAATAATCTCAATATCATCACTCTCCTAGTATGACGGGGTTAATCCATATAACAGGTCAAGTCAGTTACCTTTCAAACGACTTACCCATACATATGAACCTCCTTCGACTCTCACCACCTAAATAACTTCATCTATATGATTCCATTATCTCAGGAGAGTCAGGATATCTCCTTATTACAAATCCTTAGTCAATGCACATTCTAAACAAATCTCCACATGGTATTTTCTTTCCTGAAAATACTATGCTTTGATCACTCTTTCACATCATTCCAGTATATCATCCAACACGTAAATGAACAAGGCAACCATAACATACTTTAAACCTTTTCTAACAATCCAAACATATCTCAATCAAATCATACCAAGGTTGATAATTTCGAAAATCATACACAGTTCACAGCATCCACTATATTTAAAAAAACCACATTTCAATCTCAACAAATACCGATTCACACAAAAACAGGGGATTGTGAAATAGAATTTAAAACTGGTGACCACGTCACCCCAACTTCAGAATCTGCTAGCCTAAGGTTTTTATTAAAAATAACGCTAGCTTCCCTTACCTAGACTTGAGCCGATCTCCCTAAGAGCTCCAAACCCACCAAGAACTCAAGGATGCCTTAACCTGCACCATAGAGTCCCGATCACAAAACTAACTATAACACTCATATTCTGAGTTAACAGAGACTAACTCTGAAGCCAAAAGAGTCGCACACAAAGCCTATGTAGAGGCAACTCTCTCAAGTTCAGAAGCGACTTCAAAAATAGAGCACGACGAACTTACTCTGTTTTAAGGCTTTGATCGGAAACTTGCAGAGATACTTGCCCAGAGCCCAAGGGCAGTCGCCGATCGTTAAACGGGTGCTTGATGGTGTCGGAAACATCAACTGGTAGCGAAGATGCCCGAACGTGGAGAGAAGGAGAGAAAGGAAACAGGGAACCAAAACTCAACTCACTCGATTTCTCTCTACCCAAACAGCGTTCGAACATTGCCTATTGTAACATCCCGCCAAATTTCTTTTCATAAATATAAAATGAATTAAAGGTAAGACAATAATATTTAAGTGAACATACGTATTTATATAATGAAAATAAAGGTAACACATAGATTGAAGTGAATAAAATTATATATATGTAATGAAGTTTCTCCTCACAGGGAGTTTAATACAAATTCGGTCAATTTTCCAAAAACATAAACAAAATACAGCCAAATAAATTGAAACCGGCGGTCTCCCTACATAAACCGGCGATCTCCTATCAGAAGACCCAAAACAGCTGCTATCAGAACAGAAATCAGGCGATCACCACATAGAGACAGAAATAGGCGATCTCCTTCCGGCGACCACTCACTAAGGGGCTCTACTTCCTGGAAAATCATCTGCTGCCGTGTAAAATACACGATCATCACAGTTTTAAGAGAAAACAGCCAGAGAACAATACAAAGGGTAAGCTAGATATATTTTAAACTTTAAATTATGAATTGGACAACCAACGTAGATCAGCCTTTTTAAACATTCACAAAAGTCCATCACTTTCTCATTCATATCACACAGCCATCAAGTAATCCCAGGTTTCACAATTTCCTCAAAGGTCGTTCAATTCACATAATTCAATCAAGTGTCTATCAATTCAATGGTTCTCATTTCTCACATCAGACTTCCACTGACTCATCACACAAGACACTTGACACTACTTCCGGAAGACTCGTGCATTGACTAGACTCAGAGATCTGCACCTGTCATACTAAACTGCTGTAATGTTTCCACAGCTATGCGCATCCACACAAATCTCGATCTCAATTTCATCACTCTCACAGTATGACAGGGTGAATCCACACAACAGGTCAAGTAGTTATCTTTCAAACACTTACCCATACGTATGAACCTCCATCGACTCTCAACGCCTGAATAACTTCATCTATATGAATTCATTATCTCAGGAGAGTCAGGATATCTCATTATAGAAATCACCGATCAATGCACATCCTACACGATCTTACACGGTATTTTCTTTCCTGAAAATACTATGCCTTGATCCCACATTCACAACATTCAACATGTCATACAACACTTAATGAACGATTTCAGTCACAGAAAAACTCATGCCAAGGTTCAGATTTTCGAATATCACATTTAAATCTCAAACAGTTTCAAACAACACCAAAAACAGGGGAGTTCGAAAAACAACGCCAAAACCGGCGATCTCGTCCAAAAAACAGGGGATTTCGAAATCTGTATTTAAATCCGGCGATCACGTCGCCCAAACACATAAGGACAGAACATCATGAAAAAGGGGTTTAAAACCGGCGACCACGTCGCCCAAACACATAGAGCAGAGAATCACGAAAAAGAATATGAAACCGGCGACCACGTCGCCCTCACTTCAGAAACAGCTAATCTACGGCTTTTATTGAAAATAAAGCTAGCTTCCCTTACCTGGACTTGCGTAAAACCTCACTTCGAGCTCTAACCCACCGAACTTAAAGGATGCCTTGGCTCTGTTTTAGTGTCTGGTTTGTAGAACTTGCAGAGAACCTCCCAGGTGCTCTAAGGGCAGCCGTCGCTGGTCGCACTAGTGCTTGAGGTTGCCTAAATCGCAGCGCGAAGGAGAGAAAAGAGAGGGATGAAGATGCACTCACTCTTTCACTCTCGAGTCTCTGTAACGTTCTTTGCCTCCTCGCAGTGGGTTTTTGAATCCAAGCCTACTAGTCCACGCATGCTGCTGCCACCACCCCCCTCTGCAAGAAAGCCAGAGTGTACGTTTCACTGAACAGTACGACCATGGTTGTCTCTTGCGCCTGCCAACCACTGCCCTGAACAGTACGACTACTGTTGTCTCTTGTGCATGCCAACCACTGCCCTGAACAGTACGACCGCGAGTGTCTCTTGCGCATGCCAACATTCTAATGTCACTATTCTGAACCACCCTTTTTGTCTACGTGGCGCACGTGCAGGACGTTTCATGCTGGGAGTCTGGGTCCCACTTTATCTGTGTGAAGCTCGACATCGCGCGATAACCTTCCACCGATGACCGCTCGCGCGATGACTATCCACTGAGGTCTCATACTGGCAAACGACCGATGTCTCTCCCTGGAAGACGACCGATGTCTCTCCCTGGAAGACGACCGATGTCTCTCCCTGGGAGACGACCGATGCCTCTCGCGACTCGACGATGCCCGCATGCCCCTCGCGCCCCAGCGTTGCCCGCATGCCTCGCGCGCCCTGGTGACGTCCACATGCCTCGCGCCCTGGCGATGCCCGCATGCCTCTCGCGCCCTGGCGATGTCCACATGCTTCGCGCCCTGGCGATGCCCGCATGCCTCTCGCGCCCTGGCGACGTCCACATGCCTCGCGCCCTGGTGATGCCCGCATGCCTCTCGCGCCCTGGCGACGTCCACATGCCTCGCGCCCTGGCGATCATGTGTAGTAGACGACCGGCGATCTCATAGTCTTCTAAACTACAATTTCCTTCCTTTTTATTTTAAATAAAAGCATACTTAGAATTAATTTAAAATATATCCCTTTTTATTCCAATTCAATTTTACAGGTCCTTACACCTATCAGAAGTGGATTTTGAAATTAAACCACCTTGCCCAGGAATGCCGCTGCCACCACCCACTCTGATGGAAAACTCTTGCGTGCAAGTTTCCTCTGACAGGATGGCCACGTGGACACCTTTGTATGCCCAAAACTATGGAGCCACCTGCCCTACTTACTCTTTGTTGCCAACTGCTCTGGGGACCCTTACTGTCTACGTGTCGCGCCTGCAGAACGCCTTCGCTGGAAGCCTGGGTCCCAGCTTATCTGCGTATAACAGGACCCCCCGATGACCAGGAACCGATGACTGATCTCACGATGACTATCCACCGATGTCTCACCCTGCCAGACGACCGATGTCTCATCCTGGCAGATGACTGATGTCTCATCTTGGCAGACGACTGATGTCTCATCCTGGCAGACGACCGATGTCTCTCCCTGGAAGACGACCGATGTCTCTCCCTGGCAGACGACCGATGTCTCTCCCTGGCAGACGACCGATGTCTGATGACACCTCGTCACCCCTGCTGAAGGCTCGTCGACTCACTACTCCACGTCTGTGTTATCACCCCCACATGGCTCGGTGACGTCGGTAGCTTCTCCTGCCCGAGGACAGGTCGGTACTAACTCCTCATGCGCCAATGCATGCAACACTGAGGACAATCTCTTATGCCAAAGCATAGAGTTTCGCATTTATCCCGCATGCATGGCGTATCTAAGGTTCAAATCACACCTTGATACATGTGATTTCTGGAACCCACTATGGTCCACCGACTGACCTCTACCATACTGACCTCAGACCTCTTGTGCGACGTCCGAGGTCTGACTACTATGGATTTTCTATTATATGACCTTTTTCATTTTAAATAATAATATACTCAGAAATCATTTAAAATATACCACTTCTATTCCAAATAAATTTCTAGATCCTTACAGCTTCAATCTCTGGTGCTTGAGAATTGATCTGGGTTCAGTCAGCTTTTCACTCTTCATCCATGAAAACTCGAGAATTTTTGGCACATTCACTTGTTTTCTATTTATCTCATGTAAGTAGGTGTTCATGGCTTCAACATCACCATCGAACCATTTCTCCATAATACCTTGAGTGTTATTCTTCTGTTCTCTTGATTTCTTCCTTTTGTATACCAAAGATGTCATTTCTGAAACTTGCTCCTGTATATTAGAAGAAAACTAAAATTGGAAACCATAGTGTTAGTATGACAGAACATTAGAAAGATCGAAAAAAAAAACACTGTGATTAAAAAATAACCCAAGAATTGGCAAGAAGATGTTGAATGTGAGAACTACAGGTTTTGAATACCATCATTTATAGAATGAAACAGATTGTATTAATGCATAGCAGAGTTGGAGTGTGGAAGTAAAAACAAATCAAAAAATGCAGAATCAGTACAGATTTGATTCTTGCAGCAGTTTGCAGTTTTTGGAAAGGAGAAAAAGCATTTTGAAAAAGTGTTTTAACCATTGATGTAAAGTTGTTTTCCAAACAGTGAGTCAAGTCAGTTTGAATTCCTAGACAAAACAGCCATAAACCTGCTGGTCGGAACAATAAAGCAGTCAAGGGTCAAACAAAAATTCTCTTTCCTAGTCATGTATATTTCAGTCACAGAAATAAACAGATTAAAAAGAGAAACAGCAGATTTAAATTCTACAACTGTGAGTAGTTTATACTGATGATCCCTAGTTCATTTAGCAGAAAATTGAATCTTTCTTTAGAAAGAGATTTAGTGAACAGATCAGCAAGCTGTAACTCAGTTCCAACAAACTTAATTTCACAGGTTCCACTTGCAACATGCTCTCTTAAGAAATGATGCCTTATTTCTATGTGTTTGGTCCTTGAATGCATGACAGGATTTTTTGACAAGTTAATAGCACTGGAATTGTCACACATTATAGGTATATTATTTAGGACACCACCAAAGTCACTTAGCTGTTGTTTTAACCACAAAGTCTGAGCACAACAGCTTCCTACAGCAATATATTCAGCCTCAGCTGTGGAGAGAGCAACGCAGGCTTGCTTTTTGCAGTGCCAAGATATCAAACTTGATCCAAGCATATGACAGGTTCCACTAGTGCTTTTCCTATCAATTTTACACCCTACAAAATCTGAGTCAGAAAAACCTGTTAGAGTTAAAGAAACACTGTTGGAATACCACAAACCAACATCCTTTGTTCCTTGTAGGTATTTTAAGATTCTCTTGGCAGCATTTAGGTGTGACTCTTTTGGAGCAGATTGAAACCTTGCACACATACATACTGCAAACATTATATCAGGTCTACTGGCAGTAAGATATAGTAGTGAGCCAATGATTCCACGGTATTTTGTTTGATCAACTGGCTTTCCTGCTAGATCCTGATCTAGATGACAACTGGTGGAGATGGGTGTGCTGACTGCCTTGCATTTATCCATCTCGAATTTCCTCAGCAGATCTTTGCAATACTTGGCTTGGTTAATGAATATTCCATTCTTTAATTGTTTAACTTGTAGTCCTAGGAAGTAGTTTAATTCTCCCATCATAGACATTTCAAATTCATTCTTCATTGTTTTCACAAATGCTTCACACAAGCCTTCATTTGTTGATCCAAAGATAATATCATCAACATAAACTTGGACCAGAATTATGTCTTCCTCTTTTCTCTTAATGAATAGTGTCTTGTCAGATGAGCCTCTGCCATAACCTTGTGAAATCAGAAAAACACTCAACCTTTCATACCATTGTTTAGGTGCTTGCTTAAGTCCATAGAGTGCCTTCCTTAACTTGAAAACATGTTCTGGATTGCTCTAGTCTTCAAAACCTGGGGGCTATGAGACATATACTTCTTCATTGATATACCCATTCAGAAATGCACTTTTGACATCCATTTGAAATAATTTGAATCCTTTGATGCAGGAAAATGCTAAGAGTAGTCTGACAGCTTCAAGCCTTGCCACTGGTGCATATGTCTCGTCATAATCTATCCCCTCTTCCTGGTTGTATCCTTTGGCAACCAGCCTTGCCTTATTCCTTGTGATTGCTCCATGTTCATCCATCTTATTTCTGTAGACCCATTTTGTCCCTATAATGTTCATCTCAGGTGTTCTTGGAACTAAGGACCACACTTCATTCCTTGTAAACTGGTTTAATTCTTCCTGCATAGTAGTAATCCAATTGCTATCCTGCAATGCTTCCTTCAGATTTTTGGGTTCAACTTGTGAAACAAAGGCCATTGTTTCACAGAAGTTATTGAGAGAATTTCTGGTAGATACCCCTTTCTCAATGTTGCCAATGATATTGTTAATTGTTAAATCTTTAGGAGTCTTCCACTCTTTAGGCAAGTCTGCAGCAACAACAAATTATTTTGTAGAACCAGAATCAGTAGCATCTAAATCATTCAAATTATCTTTATGCAGAACTATTCTTAAATCATCACATTCCAAGTCATTTACAATTGGTTTTGGCAAGCAATTGTTAGATTCATCAAACACTACATGCATTGACTCTTCCACAGTTAGCAATCTTTTATTGAAGACTCGATAAGCATGACCATTTACAGCATAACCAATATGAATACCTTCATCAGATTTTGGGTCAAATTTTCCTAGATTATCTTTTCCATTATTCAAGATAAAACACTTGCACCCAAAAACCTTAAGGTGGCTAATGCTAGGCTTTCTACCGTTATATAGCTCATATGGTGTTTTCTTTAGAATTGGTCTAATTAGTGTTCTGTTAAGCACATAACTAGCAGTATAAACTGCATCTGCCCAGAAATATTTAGGAAGATTAGACTCATTTAACATGGTCCTAGCAAGCTCCTCTAGTGATCTATTTTTCCTCTCAACAACACCATTCTGTCGGAGAGTCCTAGGGGCTGAATAGTTATGTGTTATACCATGTTTTTCACATAATCTATCAAACTTAGCACTCTGAAACTCTCCCCCATGGTCACTACGAATCTGTTTTATGTAATAGCCATTTGCATTCTGTAAAACTTTAGCTAGTTTCTTAAAGCTTTTGTAAGCATCATGTTTAGCAGCAAGAAAAAGAGTCCATGTATATCTTGAGAAATCATCAACAACTACTAGTGCATACAGGTTTCCAGCCAAGCTAGCAATCCTAGAAGGTCCAAACAGATCCATATGCAGAACATCCAAAGGTTGTTTTGTAGAAACTAATTCTTTAGATTTAAAAGAAGTTCTGATTTGTTTACCTTTAACACATGCATCACATAATCTGTCATTTTGAAACTTAATGTTTGGTAAACCAGAAACGAGATTCTTTGATTTTAGCTTATTCAAATGTTCTGTATGGATATGTGCCAACCTTCTATGCCACAGCCAAGACTCATCACTTTTTGATAAGAGACATTCAGTTTCAGTGTTGTTATTCATGATATCTAAGAGGTAGATATTATTTACCCTTTTACCTGTGAACAGCACCTTACCAAAATCCTTATCTGATATTGTGCATTTGTTGGTTTCAAAGTTGATGTTGTAACCTTTGTCACATAGTTGACTAATGCTCAGTAGGCTGTGCTTCAATCCTTCCACATATAGCACATTTTTAATCAAGGTTGATCCTTTGATTCCTACATTTCCTCTTTCAAGTATTTTTCCTTTGTTATTGTCCCCGTAGGTAACATACCCTTCAGCTTTGAGTTTTAAATCTGTAAATTGGGTGAGATCTCCAGTCATATGTTTAGAGCATCCACTATCCAAATACCATTTATTCACTTTTCTGCAAAATGAACAACAACAGTATTTGGTACCCTTTAGTTTTTGGGTCTAGACAGATTATGACCTTTCCTTAGGAAGCCATTTCACTAAACCTTTTGGAATAAGATACTTTCTAATTTTGCATGTTCTAGATGTATGACCAGGCTTCATACAATAAAAGCAAGAAACAGGATGTACCTTTTTAACATTGTTGAAAGAGGAAAAACTTGTTTTTGAGGGAACAAAGAAACTGGACAGCTTTCTAACATTGTTTTCCTTTCCAGGATTATAACCAATTCCATTTTTGTTAAAAACAGCATTTTGTGACCCTAAAAGACTCTCAAGATTATCCCTTCCCTTAGTGAAATTAGACAATGTTTTTAGCAGATAATCAATCTGTTTTTCCAGCTTTTTACAGTTCTCACAGGTTTTGATAGATTCATGCAAACAAGTTAATTCTAGACTAACAAGTTCAATTTTAGCTTTATGCAACTCTTCCTCAAGAGACTTCACCTTAGGTTCAAGATGATTATTTGCATTTCTCAGCTTATTACATATTACAACCAGCCTATTGGCTTCATCATGGGTTTCTTTAAATGCAATTAGCAATTGATCATAACTCTCAGAATCAGTAGAAAAATCACTTACTGAATCAGAGTTTGATTCTCCATCATTCACCATGAAGCATAGGTTTTCTTCTTCACTTGCAGTTGATGAGTCACTTGTGGATGAGACTTCATTATCTTCCCATGAGATGTAAGCCCTTTTCCCTTTTCTTTTATCAATCTTCTTGCTGATTGGTTTCTCTTTCACTTGATTGTTTGGACAATCAATCTTGATATGACCTGCCTTGCCATAACCAAAACAGGTGTAATTAGAGGAATTTAAATCATTTGGTTTAGAGTACCTCTTCTTTTGTTGAGTTCTTTCTCTGCCCTTCTTCTTCAGAAATCTACTGAACTTTCTTGTGAGTAGACTCAATGTTTCATCATGTTCTATATTCCCTTCTTCATCACTGCTGTCATTCTGTACAGCTATTTTTAAGGCTAGCCCTTTTGTTTTCCTCTCCACTGTCTCTTGCTCTTTCAACCTTTTAAGTTCCAGCTCATGTTCCATCAATTTACCAAATAATGCAGCAGTAGACAACTTGGATAGATCGTTACTTCATGAAATTGCAATGACTTTAGGTTGCCAATTCCTATCAAGGCACTTCAGCACTTTTATATTGAGTTCTTCTCTGTCAAACACTTTTCCCAATCCAGTAAGATGGTTCACAATATGAGTAAACCTCTTTTGTACATCAGCAATGCTTTCCTCGGGTTGCATCTTCAACAACTCATACTCTTGGATAAATGAATGTTTCCTTGATCTTTTCACATCATCCGTGTCTTCATGAGTTACCTCCAGAATTTCCCACATTTCTTTAGCTGAATTGCACTGAGATATTCTGAAGAATTCATCCATTGTCAATGCAGAGGTTATGATGTTTTTGGCAACAGAGTCATATTGAGCCTTTTTTCTTTCACTGTCACTCCATTCAGACCATGGTTTCTTCACTTTTTCTTCCTTGATAACCTGCATAGGCACAAACGGTCCATTGACCACAAGATCCCAAATACCAAGGTCAATGGATTGCATGAAGATTTTCATTCTTATTTTCCAGAAAGCATAATTCACTCTAGCAAACATAGGGGGTCTATTAATAGACAAACCCTCAGCAAAAGGCATCTTAAACTCAGACATATTGCACACAAAACTTGAGTAAAATTCAAGTCCTAGCTCTTGATACCAATTGTTAGGTCTATTAATGTCTAAGTTCAAGAGGGGGGGTGAATTGAGCTTATAAGATTTTCACAAATCAAAATTGTTTTCAGTTATTCACAGAAAAAAGAACAAATTGATTTATAAAAGAACAGATTTATTTTTATTACTTTTGACACAAACAGAAGCAAGATCAGATTAGACTTGAGATAAAACAGAGAATTATTCAGAACAGTTTAGGTACTTTGATATCAGCAAGATCAAGAAGGATATTCAACCAAGAAAACCAATTCTTGACAGTTTAAAAACAACTTAAAAGAAAGAATTGAAACTTGAACAGAGTTATTAAAAGAGATTTTATGATATCAGTTATTCAGCAATCACACATATTCATATGTTCATAAGCACCCAAGAACATACATTGAAACTTGAAGAACAATATGAACACGCCCAGAAATAACAGATTGAATTTTAGTTTAACAAATTTATTTTCTGGCAGATTATGCAATTATGCAAAAAATTAGTGCAAAGATTAAGAAGAGAGAAGCACACACAGATTATACTGGTTCACTCATCAAGAGCTACATCCAGTTTTACCTTACACCAAGGCAAAAATCACTAAAAAGATCAAAACAAATACAACTCCTTACAGTTCTTGAACCCTACAAGAACAAGGTATACAAAGTTGAAAAATCCTATTTCAGCTCTACTTACCCTTCAAGAAACCCTATCAAGAAGAGTATTACATCAAACACCTTTACACAAAAAAGAATATGAAACAGTAGCACCTGAACAGAAGATGCAAGAACCCAAAACCAGTGGGTCAGATTTGTAGACCAGCAGTGACAACACCTTCACTTTGATCAAGGTAACCAAGAACCAAGCACTTGAAAAAACTTTATGAAAGATCTTTAAAAAAAAACTAGCAATACTGTGATCTCTACTGAAAAAGGTTTTTTCTCACTTGAAACTCTGTAATCTCTGTACTTTCTAAAAGAGAAGTGCCACTCTTTATAAAGAAAACCAATCTATACCAACTTTTCAAAAAACAGTTAAAGGATGTTATAAAAAGAACAGGTTGAATTTAGAAATAAGTGGATTGTTTTTCAAACCCCCTCCAGCTTAGCATATCAGAAACAAGAAAGGCTGAGACAGGTTTACTTGTGCCAAAGCATAACTTTGTGAAAAACTTTAAAGCAAAAGGCAGTGTAGAAAAAAATCCTATTGTTTTATAAAACAACAGATTTATTTTTCTGCAGAAAACATATTTTGAGAAAAGACATGAGAAAAACATTTAGAAAACTTGGTGCTTGATCTTATCACCTTGATTAGAGTCATGAGGTGGGTCATGAAGCAAAAATACTACCTTAAGCTCACATTACCCTATTATACAAAATAACAAGCTTCAAAGCAAAGCATTACATGTGCTACATCAAACACTTATACAATCTTCAAGGAGCATCATTCTCTTTCAACAATCACTTGACCATGGACGAAAAAGTGAGGCCTATGGTGCTAAGAGGTACGAAATTGAACAAAGAAAAATGCCTCATCATAAAGAACGAGACCCTAAAACTCATGGAGGTTGATGGATAGGATCTTGCAGCGTCTGTTAGGATGAAATGTTCAAGCATACGTAGATGACATGGTGGTGAGATCGGAGAAGTCGAAAACTCATATAGCTCATCCAGAAGAACTTTTCAGGACAATAGGGAAGCATAGTTTGAAGTTTAATGTAACGCCCCTCAAAATATTGTTCATTTTCATATAATAAAATAAAGGTGAAACAGTAATATCAAAAATTTAACATAGGTATATACATAATATAATTCATCCATTAATACAAATGTGCCTCAGAATAAAATCCCTTTTCGAGGAAGTTTTAATACATCTCCATACAGGAGTTTTCAAAATAAAACAAAACAATCAGCATTCAAAAACCGGCGATCTCCTCCTCCAGAAATGCTCACTGAGGAGCTCTACTACCTGCAACCTCATCTGCTCCGGTGCAAATATACACGATCATCACAGGTTTAAGAAAAACAACCACGATACAAAACAAAAGGGTAAGCTAGATATTTTTAAAACTTTAAATATGAAACTTTATATCAAAAGAAAGCATAAATCTTCGCACCATTCATAATCTATAACAATTTCAGCCATCAATATCCCCATATTCCACAATACTCGTCAAGTGTCTATTCAATACATTTAATACTCATGGTTCACACGTCAGACTTTCCACTGACTCATAACATATAGACACATGACTCTACTTCCGGAAGACTCGTGCGTTGAACTTAGCATCCAGAGGCCTGCACCTGTCATACGAAATTGCTGTAAAGTTTCCACAGCCATGCGCATAAACATAATCCCGAGCTCAATCTCAATCTCAATATCCTCACTCTCTCAGTATGACAGGGTTAATCCATATAACAGGTCAAGTCAGTTATCTTTCAAATGACTTACCCATACATATGGACCTCCTTCGACTCTCACCAACTGAATGACTTCATCTATGTGATTCCATCATATCAGCAAAGTCAAGATCGCCTCATTCACAGGATACTCACTGATCAATACACCTCATAACCAATCTCAACACGCTATTTCCTTTCCTGAAAATACTATGTCTTGATCACAATTTCACATTCATCCAGTACATCATATCACACGTAAAAGCACAACTGCATCATATAATATTTTGAATCTTTTCTTAAACAATCACAATCAGAGAAACAATCACGCCCAAGTTCAGATTTTTGAATATCACACGCATTTCACATTTCAATCTCAAACAGTTTCAAACGACACTAAAACAGGGGAGTTCGAAATCAACATTAAAACCGGCGATCACATCGCCCCACACATAAAAACAGAGCATTGTGAAAAGAAGATGAAACCGGCGACCACGTCGCCCTCACTTCAGAACCTACTCGCCTAAAGTTTTTATAAACGAAAATGGTAGCTTCCCTTACCTGGACTTGCGTAAAATCTCACTAAGAGCTCCAAAACCCACCGAAGCTTAAAGATGCCTTAACTCTGTTTTAGGGCTTTGAGCAGAAAACTTGCAGAGCACAACGTCAGGAATCCAGGGTAGTCGCCGATCTTCAAATGGTTCGCTAGGATGTCTGAACGCAGGGAGAAGGAGAGGAAAGAAACAGGGAACCAACGCTAACTCTCTCAATCACTCTCGAACCACAGCAACGTCCACTGCCTCTCAAAAGTGAGTTTTGAATCTAAACCAACTTGCCCAGAAATGCCGCTGCCACCACCCACTCTGCAGGAAAGCTTGCGTGCACACTTCCTTGAATAGTATGACCACGTGGGTTTCTGCGCATACCAACTCTCTGATGCTAACTATTCTGAAACACCCTTTTTGTCTACGTGTCGCGCATGCAGGACGTTCTCATGCTGGGAGCCTAGGTCCCACCTTATCTGTGTGAAACACGATATCGCGCGATAGCCATCCACCGACGACTGATGTGCCTCTCATTCCGGCGATGACTGATGTGCCTCTCATCCCGACGATGACTGATGTGCCTCTCATCCCGGCGATGACTGGTTCCTCTTCCTGACGGACGACTGATGTCTCACCCTGGCAGACAACCGATGTCTCACCCTGGAAGACCACCGATGTCTTACCCTGGAAGACCACCGATGTCTCACCCTAGCAGACCACCGATGTCTCACCCTGGCAGACCACCGATGTGTGCCCCATCCTGGTTGATGGCCGATGTTCCTCTCATCCTGTTGGCGATCTCTTATCGCCCTTGTGTGTGACGAGAACACATTGCGTTACTCTGGTCACCGATGTCACATCGTCACACCTTGCTGAAGCTTCATCCTCCCATTATGTTACGTCCAAGGTATCACCTCCACATGGCTTGGTGACGTCGGTAGCTTCAGATTTCCAAGAATAGATCAGCACTACTCCTCGTGCGCCCATGCATGCAACACTAAGGACGATCTCTATGTTCAAGCATAGAGCTTCGCATGCCCAGCGTATCTAAGGCTCAACCCACACCTTGATACGCGTGGTTTGTGGAACCCACTATGGTTGATCCAGCATCTTGACCACATGCTAAGTGCACTTTCGGTGATCATGTACACCATAAGCAATTGGCGATCATGTGTACTCTAAGCGATTGGCGATTATGTGGAATCTTCGCACACGGTGATCATGCGTAAAATAGGCGATCTCTGATTTCATACGGCGGAAGTCGGAGGACGCCGCCTTCTTCATCAAACGGCGATCTCATCGACTTCTAAGCTACACCTTCCTTTCTCTTACCCTTCTTGATTCACGTGCCTCCCTCCCTTGAAGCATGTAAGGACCTGAAAAATTAAATTGGAATAAAAGAGTTATATTTTAAATGAATTCTAAGTATGTTTTTATTTAAAATAAAAAGGGAGGAAAAGTTAAGTTTAGAAGGCTACGAGGTCGCCGGTCGCCTGCTACACATGAGCGCCAGGTGGACGTCGCCAGGGCGCGAGAGGCATGCAGGCATCGCGCGGGCGCGAGAGGCATGCGAGCATTGCCAGGGCGCGAGGCATGTGGACGTGGCCAAGGCGCGAGAGTTATGAGGGCGTCGCCAGGGAAGACATCGATTGTCTCCCAGAGGAAGACATCGGTCGTCTTCCAGGGCGAAGGAGACATCGGTCGTTCGCCAGGATGAGTCAGCGGTGGAAAGTTATCGCACGACGTCGAGTTTCACACAGAGTAAAGTGGGACCCAGACTCCCAGCATGAAACGTCCTGCACACGCGCCACGTAGACAAAAAGGGTGGTTTAGAGTGGTGACATCAGAATGTTGGCATGCGCAGGAGACACTCGCGGTCGTACTGTTCAGAGCAGTGGTTGGCATGCACAAGCGACAACAGTGGTAGTACTGTTCAGAGCAGTGGTTGGCATGCACCAGAGACAACAGTGGTCGTACTGTTCAGGGCAGTGGTTCTCAGGCTTTCCTGCAGAAGGGGTAGCAGCAGCAGCATGCGTGGACAGGTAAGTTGGGATTCAAAAGCCACTGCGGGAAGACAAAGAGCGTTACAGACTCAAGAGTGTTAGAGTGAGTGCAAACTTCCCCCCTCCCTTCTTCCCTTCCTTGCGTTGAGACTCAGGCAACCTCCAGCATCAGTGCGACAAGCGACGTTGCCCTTAGAGCACCTAAGAGGTTCTCTGCAAGTTCTACAGACCAGGCGCTGAAAACAGAACTAAGGCATCCTTCAGGCTCGGTGGGTTTTGAGCTCGCGGTATTTTTACGCAAGTCCAGGTAAGGGAAGCTAGCCTTCATTTTCAATACAAGCCATAGATTAGCTATTTCTGAAGTGAGGGCGACGTGGTCGCCGGTTTTCGTTTTCATCTTTGTAAAATGCTTTGTGCTATGTGTTTGGGCGACGTGGTCGCCGGTTTTAAATGCAGACTCGAAATACCCTGTTTTTGAACTAGATCGCCGGTTTTGACGTTGTTTACGAACTCCCTGTTTTTGATGTTGCTTTGAAACTGTTTGAGATTTAAATGAGATATTCGAAAATAAAGACCTTGGAGTGAGTTTTGCTGTGATTGAAATCATTCCTTTAAGTGTTGTGTGATGTTTTGAATGTCGTGAATGTGGGATCAAGACATAGTATTTTCAGGAAAGAAAATACCGTGTAAGATCGTGTAGGATGTGCATTGACCGGTGATTCGTTATGATATCCTGACTCTCCTGATATAATGGAATCATATAGATGAAGTTATTCGGGCGTTGAGAGTCGAAGGAGGTTCATACGTATGGGTGAGTTGTTTGAAAGAGAACGAGCTCGACCTGTTGTGTGGATTAACCCTGTCATGCTAGGATAGTGATGATATTGAGATTCATTTATACGCTTGTGAATGTGTGTGATCTCACGGCGACCCTGTGAATGTGTGTGATTTCACAGTGGGCAGTATGACAGGTGCGAATCTATGAGTCTAGTCAATGCATGAGTCTTCCGGAAGTAGTGTCAAGTGTCTTGTGTGATGAGTCAGTGGAAGTCTGACGTGAGAAATGAGAAACATTGAATTGATAGACACTTGGTGCATTATGTGAATAGAACGACTCTTGAAAATATTGTGAAATGTATGACTTCTTGGCGATCAGGTGAAGGAAATGAGAAAATGTATAGTTTTACGTGGTTACCTTGAAATTGTTTTACCTTGATTTTAATGTTTATATATAAACTCTCTTTAAAATATCTAGCTTACCCTGCGTATTTTGGTTCTGTGGTTGTTTCTCTTAAAACTGTGATGATCGTGTATAATTTACACGGGAGCAGATGATCTTCCAGGAAGTAGAGCTCCTTAGTGAGTGGTCGCCGGAAGGAGATCGCCTGATTTCTGTGGTAGCCGATCGGCTGTTTTGGGTCCTCTGATAGGAGATCGGCCTCGTCCGATAGGAGATCGGTCTCTTCCGATAGGAGATCGCCTGCTTTGTTTTTTTTACTGTAATTTGTTTATGTTTCTGGAAAATTTGACCGAATTTGTATTAAACTCCCTGTGAGGAGAAACTACATTTCATATATATAATATTTTGTTCATAGAATCTATTTGTTACCTTTATTTTCATTATATACATTTGTATAGTATTTTGGCGGGATGTTACATTAATGGTATCAGAGCAGTTCGTCCTTAGGATGACCTGAGGGCTGTGGATCCATTGTGTTTCTTCTGCTCATGAAAGTTATTTGAGTTTAAAATAATAACTATAGTGAAAGGTTTTCAAACGTTTTTGTATTGAAATTTTGTGTGTGCTTTGGTGAATATATGTTCTAATTGAAAATCTTAGTATTAAGAATGAGAAGGTCTTGATAAAGTAATGAGGGTGCACACTCATAACTGGATCGAGATGAGTCTCAATCTTAATTCCAAAGGTTTGATGTTTAGCATATATTGAATTCTGGTGTGAGCTATCTCATTCTCTTGAGTGTCTTTGTAATTGATTGAAAATGGTTGATTGGATTGGTGACTGCATACCAGTAGTTGTGCTGGTGTTATGCTTGATGTTATAAGCATTATGACTCTGTTGTTGAGCTCAAATTCTTAATGATTTTGAGATGCTGACCTTTGTAAGGTCTATATGTTACCTCCTGAATGAATTGATTTCTTATCGATCTCATTCTTGTAGTTGTAGGGAATATAGAAACCTGTAGTTTCAACTCTAAAACGAAGAGAGATGGCACGTAGACCTTCTACCCCTCCCCAATCTTCTTCGGAGATGAGCCAGATTGCTAAGGCTATCGAGATGATGGCAACTGCCATCCAGCAGCAGAATGCAGCGATGGCTCAGAACCATCAAGCTACAATGCACCACTGGGAAACCGCTCGGTCGGCTGAGACAAACTCCCACGGCGGTCAGCCTCAAGAACGGATGGGACTGACCGGGTTCATGAGGCACAACCCACCCAAGTTCAGTGGGAATGCTACCCCTGATCAGGCAGATCAGTGGGTCAGAGAGTTGGAGAAAATCTTTAGGGCGACCTCCTGCCCTGAAGAGAAGAAACTGTTGTTTGCCACCTATCTGCTATCTGGAGAAGCTGAGTTCTGGTGGATGGGAGCTCAGCAGATGATGGAGGCCCGAGAGGATGTATTGGATTGGGAGAGCTTCAGAGTGAGGTTCTTGGAGAAATATTTCCCAGACAGCGCCAAGTTTGCGAGGGAAGCTGAGTTCCTAAAGTTGGAGCAAGGGGATATGTCAGTAAACGCCTATGCTGCTCGGTTTGAGTACCTCGCCCGATTCTACACCCAGGCGACCTCCGAGGCCTGGAGGTGTAGGAAGTTCGAAGAGGGGCTGAAGCATGGGCTGAAGAGGGCCATAGCCCCGATGTGCATCAGGGAATTTCACGCCTTAGTAGAGAAGGCGAAGATGGTGGAGACTCTGGACAAGGGTGATTCTCGGGTGATCAGGTCACACCCAGGGGGTTCTTCCAGTGGGGAGGCCAAGGTGCAGCACCCACAAAGCAAGCCTTATTCGAGACCCTCTCAGCATAGGGCAGAAGCAGCACCACCCCAGTTTCAGCAGCAACAACCCTGGAAACTTAAATGTTTCCACTGTGGTGGACCACACACAGCCAATGTGTGCCCCAAGAGAGATTCAGAGAGAAGATGTTTTGCCTGTCAAAAGACGGGACACGTTGCTAGAGATTGTCCTACCCAGAATAGGATGACTCAACCCAGTGGATCCCAACAGTTGAGGAATGGAGGCAGTCGACCTCAGGCAGCAGGGAGAGTGTTTGCCATGACTGGAGCGGAGGCATCTCAGTCAGGTAACTTAGTACAGAATGTTGCTCTATAGCTGGTAGATGCGTTAGAATTTTGTTTGATTTTGGAGCGACACACTCCTTTGTGTCAAGCCTGTGTGTAGCCGAGTTGGGCCTTCTAGTGAAGGAGTTACCGTTTGAAACTGTTGGTCTATACACCTGCATCAGGACAGGTGTTGACCTCTACAGTTTGCCCCGAATGTCCAGTGATAGTAGAGGGACGCAGATTCAAGGTGAACTTGATCTGCCTACCTCTTCAGGATCTGGATGTTATCCTGGGAATGGATTGGCTAGCTGCCAATCACGTTCTCGTAGTCTGTGGTAGTAAGAAGATAGCGTTTCCAGACCTCCAAGGGGCAGACGTGATATCTACTCAGCGAGGGTGGTCGGTGTTGGAGGAAGGGGCGAGGTGCTTTGTGAATCCTAGCTTAGTTGGGAGTGAAGAATGAAGAGGACGTAAGTTGGATACCTGTGGTGAAAGATTTCATGGATGTAATTTCAGAAGAAATATCCAGATTACCTCCTAAGAGAGAAGTGGAGTTCTCTATTGATTTTGGTACCTGGGGCTGGACCAGTGTCAATGGCACCTTACAGGAGGGCTCCAGCCGAGTTGGAAGAGTTTACCTATAATAACGGTGATCATGCTGGCATTGGGATGGCAACGTATGAAGCTTTGTATGGAAGGAAATGCAGAACTCCTTTGTACTGGTACCAGGAAGCAGTATTGGTTGAACCAGAGTTGATTCAGCAGACGACCGAGAAGGTGCAGATCAGGGATGACTTGTCCTTTGAAGTGAAACCAGTCAGGATTGACGATAGGCAAAGTAAGCAGCTCAGAGGCAAGACCATCAACATGGTGAAAGTGGTGTGGGATGAGCGATCGGGTGATTCAACTTGGGAATTAGAAGAACCCATGAGAGAAGCCTATCCATACCTCTTTTCCTTGTAATTCAATTTTCGAGGACGAAAATTTTTCTTGTTGGGGAGAATGTAAGGACCTGAAAAATTAAATTGGAATAAAAGAGTTATATTTTAAATGAATTCTAAGTATGTTTTTATTTAAAATAAAAAGGGAGGAAAAGTTAAGTTTAGAAGGCTACGAGGTCGCCGGTCGCCTGCTACACATGAGCGCCAGGTGGACGTCGCCAGGGCGCGAGAGGCATGCAGGCATCGCGCGGGCGCGAGAGGCATGCGGGCATTGCCAGGGCGCGAGGCATGTGGATGTGGCCAAGGCGCGAGAGTTATGAGGGCGTCGCCAGGGAAGACATCGGTTGTCTCCCAGAGGAAGACATCGGTCGTCTTCCAGGGCGAAGGAGACATCGGTCGTTCGCCAGGATGAGTCAGCGGTGGAAAGTTATCGCACGACGTCGAGTTTCACACAGAGTAAAGTGGGACCCAGACTCCCAGCATGAAACGTCCTGCACACGCGCCACGTAGACAAAAAGGGTGGTTTAGAGTGGTGACATCAGAATGTTGGCATGCGCAGGAGACACTCGCGGTCGTACTGTTCAGAGCAGTGGTTGGCATGCACAAGCGACAACAGTGGTAGTACTGTTCAGAGCAGTGGTTGGCATGCACCAGAGACAACAGTGGTCGTACTGTTCAGGGCAGTGGTTCTCAGGCTTTCCTGCAGAAGGGGTAGCAGCAGCAGCATGCGTGGACAGGTAAGTTGGGATTCAAAAGCCACTGCGGGAAGACAAAGAGCGTTACAGACTCAAGAGTGTTAGAGTGAGTGCAAACTTCCCCCCTCCCTTCTTCCCTTCCTTGCGTTGAGACTCAGGCAACCTCCAGCATCAGTGCGACAAGCGACGTTGCCCTTAGAGCACCTAAGAGGTTCTCTGCAAGTTCTACAGACCAGGCGCTGAAAACAGAACTAAGGCATCCTTCAGGCTCGGTGGGTTTTGAGCTCGCGGTATTTTTACGCAAGTCCAGGTAAGGGAAGCTAGCCTTCATTTTCAATACAAGCCATAGATTAGCTATTTCTGAAGTGAGGGCGACGTGGTCGCCGGTTTTCGTTTTCATCTTTGTAAAATGCTTTGTGCTATGTGTTTGGGCGACGTGGTCGCCGGTTTTAAATGCAGACTCGAAATACCCTGTTTTTGAACTAGATCGCCGGTTTTGACGTTGTTTACGAACTCCCTGTTTTTGATGTTGCTTTGAAACTGTTTGAGATTTAAATGAGATATTCGAAAATAAAGACCTTGGAGTGAGTTTTGCTGTGATTGAAATCATTCCTTTAAGTGTTGTGTGATGTTTTGAATGTCGTGAATGTGGGATCAAGACATAGTATTTTCAGGAAAGAAAATACCGTGTAAGATCGTGTAGGATGTGCATTGACCGGTGATTCGTTATGATATCCTGACTCTCCTGATATAATGGAATCATATAGATGAAGTTATTCGGGCGTTGAGAGTCGAAGGAGGTTCATACGTATGGGTGAGTTGTTTGAAAGAGAACGAGCTCGACCTGTTGTGTGGATTAACCCTGTCATGCTAGGATAGTGATGATATTGAGATTCATTTATACGCTTGTGAATGTGTGTGATCTCACGGCGACCCTGTGAATGTGTGTGATTTCACAGTGGGCAGTATGACAGGTGCGAATCTATGAGTCTAGTCAATGCATGAGTCTTCCGGAAGTAGTGTCAAGTGTCTTGTGTGATGAGTCAGTGGAAGTCTGACGTGAGAAATGAGAAACATTGAATTGATAGACACTTGGTGCATTATGTGAATAGAACGACTCTTGAAAATATTGTGAAATGTATGACTTCTTGGCGATCAGGTGAAGGAAATGAGAAAATGTATAGTTTTACGTGGTTACCTTGAAATTGTTTTACCTTGATTTTAATGTTTATATATAAACTCTCTTTAAAATATCTAGCTTACCCTGCGTATTTTGGTTCTGTGGTTGTTTCTCTTAAAACTGTGATGATCGTGTATAATTTACACGGGAGCAGATGATCTTCCAGGAAGTAGAGCTCCTTAGTGAGTGGTCGCCGGAAGGAGATCGCCTGATTTCTGTGGTAGCCGATCGGCTGTTTTGGGTCCTCTGATAGGAGATCGGCCTCGTCCGATAGGAGATCGGTCTCTTCCGATAGGAGATCGCCTGCTTTGTTTTTTTTACTGTAATTTGTTTATGTTTCTGGAAAATTTGACCGAATTTGTATTAAACTCCCTGTGAGGAGAAACTACATTTCATATATATAATATTTTGTTCATAGAATCTATTTGTTACCTTTATTTTCATTATATACATTTGTATAGTATTTTGGCGGGATGTTACAAAGCACGCCCACTTGATTACCTCATGTTAAAGCCATCGCACCTGACTACTTGGTTGGTACAATGGTCAACCGATCGCCCTCTACCAGCTGATCCCAGACCTTGGGCGACGTCCGAGGTCTGACCACGACGATATTTTCTATTTTTATGTCCTTTTTATTTTAAATAATAACATACTCAGAAATTATTTAAAATCTATCACTTCTATTCCAATTAATTTATAGGTCCTTACATTTAACCCTAAAAAATATGTTTTAGGTTTTCAAGCTGGAAAGTTCCTCGATTTTTTGTTGACTGAAAGAGAAATAGAGGCAAATCCTGATAAATATGAGACAATAATAGAGATGAGGAGTCCCAATAGTGTGAAGGAAGTACAAAGATTGACCGGTCGGATGGCCACCCTATCATGCTTCTTATCAAGCAGTGGAAATAAGGGATACCCTTATTTTCAATGTCTCTGAAAGAATGATTGTTTCATTTGGTCAAATGAATGTGAGGAGGCTTTCAAAAAGCTCAAAGAGTATTTAACCAATCCACCTATACTCGGTAAACCCACTTCGAAACTCCCCATTCGGTTATACTTCTCAGTGATCGACTGAGCAATCAGTTCGATTATTGTGCAGAATAGATGAAAGACTCAGAAAACTACATATTACAAGGTGTTAGAAGCTAGTAACCAAACCATTGAAAGGGTCGTCCTAGCCATTGTCTTTACAGTTTGACATTTATGGCATTATTTTCAGAGTTTCACCAGATCCTGATGATCAATCTTCCTATATATCAGGTTCTCC
The DNA here is from genome assembly GCA_013389735.1 of Phaseolus lunatus. Taxonomy (NCBI): domain Eukaryota; kingdom Viridiplantae; phylum Streptophyta; class Magnoliopsida; order Fabales; family Fabaceae; genus Phaseolus; species Phaseolus lunatus. Next base: position 18,529,473 of record CM023861.1, on the reverse strand, counting down.
AAAAACCAGACATAGCAAGGAGGATGGTTTGATGGGTTGTCAAGCTATCGGAGTATGACATCGAGTACAAACCACAAGGTCCTATCAAAGGATAACCATATGCCAAATTCGTCATGGAGCTTGCCCTAAAGAACTCTGAAGCAAATGGGGAAGATTTCGAGTGGATCCTCTCCGTATAGGGATGGCAATGCGGGGCAGGCTCACTAATCTATCCCACTGGCCCACTTAGGCCCACCTCACATAACCCACGGGGGCCCACAAGGGGCGAGGCAGATTGGCCCGCTTGGTCTGTATAAATAAAAAAAGTAATTATTTTATTTTTTCTACAAAAAAATGATATCTCACTCTCACATTGTTATACAAGTGTGACCTTTATTTTATTTTAAAAATTAAATTTAATATACCAAAAAAAAGTATGTTTTACTTTAATCATCTGAAGAAGTTAATGTTAGAAATAAGAATGGATTTAGTTTTAAGTAAAGTTTTACATTTAAAATTTTTTAATAAAAAATAATATAAAGAAGAGATTTCGTTAAAATATTTTGTAGCAAAACTTTGATAACATAATCTCATACATTTACATACATATAAAAGGAAAATATATAGAAAAAAAAAACTTTAATTATTTTTAATCAAGCCTTCGAACAACCCTCATACTTGAATGCCTTTATATATATATATATATATATATATATATATATATATATATATATATTTATCTTAATTGAATGAATTAAAACAAGGATGCAATTTTAATTTTTCAACAGTAGAAATATGTTTTTATAATTAAATTTTTATTTTAAAAAGAAATATTTTCCTTATGCGGGCTAGCCCACAAGCCCGGGGGCTACCACTTACGCGGGCGGGCCAGTGAAATGATCATGCACTCCTTGGACGGGCCAACTTTACCCGCATTTTGCAGGCTAAATGTGAGGTAGGCCTATGCGGGGCGGGCCAGTTCGCATTGCCACCCCTATCTCTGTAGATGAGTCATCCAACCTTCAGGGGAGTGGAACAGGGATCATTCTTGAGAGTCACAATGGAGTGCTTATTAAACAGTCACTTAAGTTCACATTCAAAGCTAGCAACAATCAGGCCAAGTATCTGATACTAATAGATGGGCTATTATTGGCAAAGGAATTGGGAGTGCGTCATTTGTTAGCAAGAAATGACTTGTTGTAAGGACCTGTAAAATTAAATTGGAATAAAAAGGAATATATTTTAAATGAATTCTAAGTATGCTTTTATTTAAAATAAAAAGGAAGGAAAGTGTAGTTTAGAAGACTATAAGATCGCCTGTCGCCTACTACACATCATCGCCAGGGCGCGAGGCGTGTGGACGTCGCCAGGGCGCGAGGCATGTGGACGTCGCCAGGGCGCGAGAGGCATGCAGGCATCGCTAGGGCGCGAGAGAGAGACATCGGTCGTCTTCCAGGGAGAGATATCGGTCTTCCTCCAGGGAGAGACATTGGTCGTCCTCCAGGATGAGACATCGGTGGATAGTCATCGCGCGAGCGGTCATCGGTGGAAGATTATCGCGCGATGTCGAGTTTCACACGAATAAAGTGGGACCCAGACTCCCAGCATGACACGTCCTGCACGCGCGCCACGTGGACAAAAAGGGTGGTTCAGAATAGTGACATCAGAAAGTTGGCATGCGCAAGAGACACTCGCGGTCGTACTGTTCAAGGAAGTGGTTGGCATGCACAAGAAGACAACCGTGGTCGTACTGTTCAGTGAAACGTACACTCTGGCTTTCTTGCAGAGGGGGTGGTGGCAGCAGCATGCGTGGACAAGTAGGCTTGGATTCAAAAACCCACTGCGAGGAGGCAAAGAACGTTGCAATGACTCAAGAGTGAAAGAGTGAGTACATCTTCATCCCTCTCTTTTCTCTCCTTCGCGCTGCGATTCAGGCAACCTCAAACACCAGTGCAACGAGCGACGACTGCCCTTGGACACTTGGGAGGTTCTCTGCAAGTTCTCCAGACCGGGACACTAAAACAGAGTGAAGGCATCTTTAAGCTTCGTGGGTTTCGGAGCTCTTAGAGTTTTGCGCTAGTCCAGGTAAGGGAAGCTAGTACTCTACATTTATAAAAACGTTAGGCGAGTAAGTTCTGAAGTGAGGGCGACGTGGTCACCGGTTTTCATGTTTCTTTTCACAATGCTCTGTTCTTATGTGTGGGGTGACGTGGTCGCCGGTTTTAACTCTGTTTTCGAAATCCCCTGCTTTTGAATGAGTTCGCCGGTTTGGCGTTGTTTTTCGAACTCCCCTGTTTTAGTGCTATTTGAAACTGTTGAGATTTAAATGTGAAATACATGTGATATTCAAAAATCTGAACCGTGGAATGAATGTTGCTGTGACTGAATCGTTCATTTAAGTGTTATATGATGTGTTGAATGTTGTGAATGTGGGATCAAGACATAGTATTTTCAGGAAAGGAAATACCGTGTTGAGATTTGGTTATGAGGGTGTATTGAGCTGTGAGTATCCTGTGAATGAGGCGATCCTGACTCTGCTGAGATAATGGAATCACATAGAGGAAGTTATTCAGTTGGTGAGAGTCGAAGGAGGTTCATATGAATGGGTGAGTCGTGTGAAAAAGAACGAGTTCGGCCTGTTATATGGATTAACCCTGTCATACTGTGAGAGTGATGAAATTGAGATCGAGATTGTGTTGATGCGCATGGCTGTGGAAACATTACAGCAAATGAAGTATGACAGGTGCAGGTCTCTGGATGCTAAGTTCAACGCACGAGTCTTCCGGAAGTAGTGTCAAGTGTCTTGTGTGATGAGTCAGTGGAAGTCTGACGTGAGAAATGAGGAACATTGAATTGATAGACACTTGATGAATTATGTGATTTTAACGACCTTTGAGGAATTGGGAAATATGTGTTTAGTTGATGGTTTTACGTGGGTATCTTGAATTTGTTTTACCTTGATTTTTAAAGTTTCATATCTAACTCTTTTTCAAATGTCTAGCTTACCCTGGGATTTTTGGTGCTGTGTTTGGCTTTTTCTTAAACCTGTGATGATCGTGTATAATTTACACGGGAGCAGATGATGTTGCAGGAAGTAGAGCTGATGGCATTCTTATGAGCTCTTCTTTGGATTTTGGAGTTCCTTGGTGATGATGGATGCGGAAGCTTATGGAGGAGGTGAGCAAGGCCTTCCTAGGAAGCATGGGTGCCTTGAAGGTGCATGAAGAGTGAGGAAATGAGAGAGGTTTGGCCAGCTCTCTTTGGTGGTGAAGGAGTGAAGATTAAAACCATAAATCAAGAGATTTAGGCAAGGGAGTAAGTATGGCACAAATTTGGCAGCATAACTTTACTCAAATTAATCTTGAAAATACAAGGTGTAGGCTCCTCCTTTTATAGGCTAAGGAGGACCATAATGCAACCCTAATGCTAGCCAAATGAAATGTAAATGTGAAGCACATGGGCCACATGGAAAGTGTGAGCACATGGGGAGGGGTGTGTCTAGTTTGTAAGTTCACCCCCTCCATGGGCTTTCTAGAATAGTGGGAAGGTTAACTTCTCCTTAATTCTAATGTGCAGAAAAATAAACATTTGTCCACATGGCTATGCTATTTACACCCCAATTAAAGCTAAACTACATTTGATGGGCCTTCACGAAATATGTGCTAGTATGCCACTCTCCCATTCATAGCTTTGATCCAAGTCTTCTTGTCCTAGACGCTTCTAGCTTGGCCTTCTCGTCCTAGACCCTCCTAGCTTGTCTTAGATGCTCCTAGCTTGGTCTTAGACGCTCTTGACTTGGCTCTTGCCTTTCATGGAAGGTTGTGCTTGGCCCTCTTCCATCAAGAGCTCCTCAGTGAGTAGTCGCCGGAAGGAGATCGCCTGTTCCTATTTCTGTTAGGCGATCACCCTTCTTCTGTTTTCTGATAGGAGATCGTCGTTCTCTGATAGGAGATCGCCTTTTGCTGTTAGGAGATCGCCTGTATTCATATTTTACTGTATTTTGTTTACGTTTTCTGGAAAAGTGACCGAATTTGTATTAAACTCCCTGTGAGGAGAAACTTTGTAACATCCCTCCAAATTACTTTGAAATAAATATAAAATGAAAGTAAGGGTGACAAATAGATTCTATGAACAAAATATTATATATATGAAATGAAGTTGCTCCTCTTAGGGAGTTTAATACAAATTCGGTCAAATTTTCCAGAAACATAAACAAAATACAGTAAAAAAAACAAAGCAGGCGATCTCCTATCGGAAGAAACCGATCTCCTATCGGAGGAGCCAAAACAGCCGATCACCTATCAGGGCAGAAAAAAAACAGGCGATCACCCGATAGAGGCAGAAACAGGCGATCACCCGATAGAGACAGAAAACCGGCGATCTCCTCCTCGGCGATCACTCACTAAGGAGCTCTACTTCCTGGAAGATCATCTGCTCCCGTGTAAAATACACGATCATCACAGTTTTAAGAGAAAACCACAGAACCAAAACACGCAGGGTAAGCTAGATATTTTAAAGAGAGTTTAAATCATGAACATGACAATCAAAGTAAAACAAGTTTCAAAATATCCATGTAAAACGTAGAGTTGCTCATATCATTCACCTGATCGCCCAAAATCACACATTTCACAACATTCACCCATAGTCATTCCATTTCACAATACTGCATCAAGTGTCTATAAACTATCAATGTTTCTCATTTCTCACGTCAGACTTTCCACTGACTCACCACACAAGACACTTGACACTACTTCCGGATTGACTCGTGCGTTGATTAGACTAAGAGATCTGCACCTGTCATACCACACCACTGTGAAATCCACACAGGGTCGCTGTGAATCCACACAGCATGCGCATATATCATCTCAATGTCAATAGTTCTCCTGGTATGACAGGGTTAATCCATAGGACAGGCGGAGCTCGTTCTTTTTCACACGAGACGCCCATCATATAGACCTCCTTCGACTCTCAACAACTGAGTAACTTCCTCTACGTGATTCCATTACCTCAGCAGAGTCAGGATATCCCCTTAGGAATCACCGATCAATGCACCTACTACAAGATCTTACACGGTATTTTCTTTCCTGAAAATACTATGCCTCGATCCCACATTCACAGCATTCAAGACGTCATGCCATACAAAGGAATATTTCAAATCACAGCAACAACCATTTCAGCGTTTCAAACTTTCGAATATCACATATATATTGTATTTAAATCCCAAACAGTTTCAAACAATGTCAAACACAGGGGAGTTCGAAACTCGTATTTAAAACCGGCGACCACGTCGCCCAAACACATAAAACAGAGCATTTCGAAAAGAAACAGAGAACCGGCGACCACGTCGCCCTCACTTCAGAAACAGCAAACTATGGCTTGTGTTGAAAACGAAGGCTAGCTTCCCTTACCTGGACTTGCGCCAAACACCAGGAGCTCCGAAACCCAACGAAGCTTGAACGACGCCTTGGCTCTGTTTTTGCGTCTGGTTGAAGGACTTGCAGAGAACCTCCCAGGTGCTCTAATGGTGGCCGTCGCTCGTCGTACTCTCGTGTGAAGGTGCTAGAATCGCAGCGCGAAGGAGAGAATGGAGGAGAAGGGAGATAAACGCACCCTTTAGCTCTGGAACCACAACAACGTTTCTTTCCTTCTCCCTCAGAAATGGGTTTTTTTGCATCTTAAGCTGACTTCTCCACAAAAACCGCTGCCACCACCCACTCTGCAGGGAGTTTGCGTGTACGCTTCGCTGAACAGTACACCTAAGCGTGCCTCTGCGCAGGCTAACACTCTGAGGTCACTAGCCTGAACCACTCTTTTTGTCTACGTGGCGCGCGTGCAGGGCGTTTCATGCTAGGGGTCTGGGTCCCACTTTACTCTGTGTGAAACTCGACGTCGCGCGATAACTTTCCACTGCTGACTCATCCTGGCGAACGACCGATGTCTCCTTCGTCCTGGAAGACGACCGATGTCTTCTTCTGGGAGACGACCGATGTCTTCTCTGGGAGACGACCGATGTCATCCCTGGCGACGCCCTCATAACTCTCGTGCCCTGGCCACGTCCACATGCATCGTGCCCTGGCGATGCCCGCACGCCTCTCGTGTCTTGGCCACGTCCACATGCCTCGTGCCCTGGTGATTCCCGCATGCCTCTCGCGCTCTGACGATGCCTCATGCCTCGCGCGCCCTGGCGACGTTCACACGCCTCGCGCGCCCTGGCGACGTCCGCATACCTCGCGCGCCCTGGCGACGTCCACATACCTCGCGCGCCCTGGCGACGTCCACACGCCTCGCGCGCCCTTGCATGCAACACTAAGGGTGATCTCTTTTGCTCAAGCGTAGAGCTTCGCATGCACAGCGTATCTAAGGCTTAACCCACACCTTGATACGCGTGGTTGTTGGAACCCACTCTGGTTGATTCTGTATCTTGACCACATACTACGTGCATTCCCGCCGATCACGTACACTCTAGGCGATTGGCGCTCATGTCTCCTCTAGGCGACAGGCGATTATGTGCCAGAGGAGTCGGAGATCGCCTCCATCTTCAATAACGGCGATCTCGTAGGAGACTTCTTAGCTACACATTTCCTCCTTTACTCTTCTTGATCTACATGTCAGCCGACCGACCTCTACCAGCTGACCCCAGATCTTGGGCGACGTCCGAGGTCCGACTACTACGAAACTTCATATACCAGCTCTTTGTATTTTAAATAATAACATCTTCTGAATTTATTTAAATATACCACTTTTATTCCAATTCAATTTTACAGGTCCTTACAAACTTCATTACATATATATAATTTTGTTCACTTCAATCTATTTGTTTACCTTTATTTTTATTATATAAATATGAAAAGAATTTGGCGGGATGTTACACTTGTTGCTTGTAACTGGTAAAGTCTCTACAGATTATCAAGTAAAGGATCCTCAATTGGCTTTGTACCTGAGGTATGTCATACCCTAATGGAAATCTTTTTTATTTTTTACCTTATACATGTTTCAAGGGACCAGAACTCCCAAGCATATCCACTATCTAAGTTGGAAAGTTTGGGAAAAAGAGGAGCACATTGTATAGTGATACAAGAGACATTAAAGACTCCAAGAGTAACGACACCTAGTCTCAGACAATGGGACTCAATTTGCTAGTCGGCAATTGGGTGAACTGTGTGGGGAGCTTGAAATCTCACAAATCTTTGCTTTGGTGGAACACCCACAAATGAACTGTTAGGCCGAATCGGCTAACAGAGTGCTACTGAGGAGTCTGAGAAGGAGACTTGAGAAAGCCAAGGGTGGGTGGCTTGATAAGATTCCATAATATTGTAGTCTTATCACACTACCCCAATATACCACGCGAGAAACACCATTTAGTTTGGTGTACAGGACAGATGCAATGATTCCAGTAGAAGTATTGGAACACTCATGTAGGGTTCAGAACTTTTATATAATTTAGATCTACTTGACGATGTTCGAGACAAGGATAGGATCAGCTCCGAAGCTTTGAAGTGAAGGATTGAACAAAAGTACAAAACCAAAGTGGTCAATCTAGTGCTGCGAAGGGCTCATCCATATTAGATTAAAAACAGGCTATCTTCAAAGTGGTCGGGCCCATACCGAATAACAGAAGTATTGGGCAATGGAGCCTATCGACACCTTTTTTTCCCCTAAGGAGGGTTTTTAATGGAAAATGATTGTTGAAAAATGTTCTTGCCGGTTGACCCGCCTGTCAGTTGACTCACGACACTCACACGTCTCCTTCCTCACGTTGATATGTGCTTGGTTCTTTCGAAGCAATCTGCACCTGCAAAAGAGAAAGGGGGCGCCCTAGAGGCCGTTTGCACTCCGACGCTCAAGTCAGTGTCAGGCAAGGAACACCAAGTGTATTGAGTTTCTCTCTGTGTTTAGGTCTAGAAACTGCGTACCTTTGTGAAGTATTTTACTGTCCCTTATATAGTCTAGGGTTTACAGCGCCGCTAGCCCTAATTAGGGTTCACTGCGCTACTAGCCATATTTAGGGTTTACTGGAATACCCTTGTGCCGCTATCACCCAATCTTAGGGTAATCTAGCACATAAGGTTTCCTTCTCTGGAGTGCAAACTCTCACAGGGTGACCACCTGGGTGTCTCCTTGTGCACCTAGTCTCTGGGGCCACCCGTTCTGGGAATGCCTTCACTATTCACGTGTCATGCATGTAGCTTCACTGGGAAACCCTAGTTCTGATGAGTACTCGACCCCTCAGGACTCTGCACCTAACTGTGCTCTCCCTGCTACCCGCATGGGCACTTCGTCATCCAGGCCTCTCCCTAACTCTGGGTATTTAACTGGTCTTCCCCCAAGGCCGATGTCACCTCGTCTTCACCCAAGGCCGATGTCACCTCGCCATACTCTGAGTGGCGATGACACTTCAGCCCACCCTGGTGGTCTGACGACTACTCACCCTTCTCTGTGGGAACATGCTGATGACTAATCACCCTTCTCTCAGGGGACACACCGATGACTGATCACCCTACTCTGAGGGGAATGACTGATCACCCTTCTCTCAGGGGACACACCGATGACTGATCACCTTACTTTGAGGGGAATGACTGATCACCCTTCTCTAAGGGGAATGACTGATCACCCTTTAATCCAAGCTGCCTGCGGGGTCCACTCCACGTGGCTTTGGCCCATGCTGTGGGACCCAGCTGACGTGGTTCACCCTCTACCACCTGTTCTCGGTGTCCGAGGACTGGTCGGTACAAAATACATTTTTGCTCGTAACAAATTGACTTTCTGAATCCTAAGATCGAACCAACTCGACCATTATGACTTCTACAAACGAACTAACTTGGACAAATCCTAAGGTTAGACCAACTTGGTTGTTACTACTTCTACAAATGGACTGACTTGGCTGAATCCTAAGATTGAACCAAATCAACCATTACGATTTCTACAAATAGACTGATTTGGCCAAATCCTAAGATCGGACCCAATCGGCGGTTACAGTCTCTATGAATACAATCATTGTCTAGGAATACCCACGTCGAATCAAGGATGAAGCTATGGCTAATTTCTTTTCCGACCAGGTTAGTATTTTTACTTTTAATAGTTGAAAAAAGGCTTTTGCCCATCTTGATTAAATCTTACGAGTTTGAGTGCATAGTCCAAAAACATTTTAAGGAAGGGTTTTTGCTCGCCTTGAGTTAAACCTTATAATTTAGATCATGACTTAGACTGCCTTTTGAGTTATAAAAGGTTAGGGAAATTTTCTCGATCTATTTTATACGCTGATGCAAGCCATGACCACATGAAGATGACCAAGGATGCTAAATTTGAAGGGTCATCTCAACAAGAAAATAAAGACTTCATTCATAGGAGGAATGGACAAGGGCCAAAACATTTGAAGTTCTTCCTATTAGTCTTCTTAAAAAGATGAGGCCCAAGCCCAACAAGAGGCCCAAGCCCAACATAAGGCCCAAGCTCAAGTCATAACTCAAAGAATTACTAGGAGCAAGGCCAAAGCTTTAAGGAGATGGGCATCAATTGTTGTCACTTGTTGTAATCTCTTTAGAGTAGTTTTAGTAGAAAATAAAAAGAACATGTAGAGATAGAAATAAGGGGTGTTAATGTACAAAAACAAGTCACACCTTCCATGTGACATAAAGAGTAGGTGTAGATGTAGTTTTAGGAGGTGCCAAAGTAGGAAATCAAGTCACACCTTGTAAGGACCTAGAAACTTTAATTGGAATAAAAGTGTTATATTTAAATCATTTCAAAAGATGTTATTATTTAAAATACAAAGAGCTGGTAATAGAAGTTTCGTAGTAGTCGGACCTCGGACGTCGCCCAAGGTCTGGGGTCAGTTGGTAGAGGTCGGTCGGCTGACCATTGTATTAACCAAGTAGTCAGGTGCGATGACTTTATCGTGAGGTAATCACGTGGCTGTGTTCGAGGAAGACATGTGGATCAAGAAGAGTAAAGGAAGAAAAGTGTAGCTTAGAAGTCTACGAGATCGCCGTTGTTGAAGACGGAGGCGATCTCCGACTTCTCTAGCACATAATCGCCTGTCGCCTAGAGTACACATGATCGCCAATCGCCTATGGTGTACGTGATCGACAGGAGTGCACTTAGCATGTGGTCAAGATGCTGGATCAACCATAGTGGGTTCCAAAAACCACGCGTATCAAGGTGTGGGTTAAGCCTTAGATACGCTGTGCATGCGAAGCTCTATGCTTGAGCATAAGAAATCGTCCTTAGTGTTGCATGCATGGGCGCACGAGGAGTAGTGTTGATCTATTCTTGGAAATGTGAAGCTACCGACGTCACCAAGCCATGTGGAGGTGATACCTTGGACGTAAGATAGTGGGATGAAGAACCTTCAGCAAGGCGTGGCGATGTGTCATAAGTCATCGCCGGGATGAGAGACATGCAGGCATCGCCAGGGCGAGAGACACTCGGGCATCGCCAGGGCGAGAGACATGCAGGCATCACCAGGGCGAGAGACACGCGGGCATCGCCAGGGTGAGAGACATGCGGGCATCGCCAGGGTGAGAGACACGCAGGCATCGCCAGGGTGAGAGACACGCGGGGATCGCCAGGGCGAGAGACAGACGGTCATCGCCAGGATGAGGGACGCATTGGTCGACTTCCAGGGAGAGACATCGGTCGTCTTCCAGGGAGAGACATCGGTCGTCTTCCAGGGAGAGACATCGGTCGTCTTCCAGGGAGAGACATCGGTCGTCTACCAGGATGAGACATCGGTGGATAGTCATCGCGCGAGCAGTCATCGGTGGAAGGTTATCGCGCGATGTCGTGTTTCACACAGATAAGGTGGGACCCAGGCTCCCAACATGAGACGTCTTGCATGCGCGACACGTAGACAAAAAGGGTGTTTCAGAATAGTTAGCATCAGAGAGTTGGTATGGAAAGTGACCCAGAGTTGGTGCGCAGAAACCCACGTGGTCATACTGTTCAAGGAAGTGTGCACGCAAGCTTTCCTGCAGAGTGGGTGGTGGCAGCGACATTTCTGGGCAAGTTGGTTTAGATTCAAAACTCACTCCTGAGAGGCAGTGGACGTGGCTGTGGTTCGAGAGTGATTGAGAGAGTTAGCGTTGGTTCCCTGTTCCTTTCCTCTCCTTCTCCCTGCGTTCAGACGTCCTAGCAAACCAGTTGAAGATCGGCGACTGCCCCTGGATTCCTGACGTTGTGCTCTGCAAGTGTTCTGATCAAAGCCGTGAAACAGAGTTAAGGCATCCTTGAATCGCGTTGGGTTGGAGCTCGTAGTGAGATTCTACACAAGTCCAGGTAAGGGAAGCTAGCATTTTCGTTTATAAAAACTTTAGGCGAGTAGGTTCTGAAGTGAGGGCGACGTGGTCGCCGGTTTCATATTCTTTTCACGATGCTCTGTTTTTATGTGTGGGGCGACGTGATCGCCGGTTTTAATGTTGTTTTCGAAATCCCTTGTTTTAGTGTCGCTTTGAACTTGTTTGAGATTGATATGTGAAATGCATGTGATATTGGAAAATCTGAACCTTGGTACGATTGTTGCTGTGGTTGGAATCGTTAATTTAAGTGTTGTATGGTGCATTGGGTGAATTGATGATATCTAGCTGTCCTGTGTGGACTTCATTAGCTGTCCTGTGTGGACTTCACTTGTTGTCCTATGTGGACTGCACTAGCTGTCCTGTGTGGACTTCAGTAGCTGTCCTGTGTGGACTTCACTTGCTGTCCTGTGTGGACTTCACTAGCTGTCCTGTGTGGACTTCATTAGCTGTCCTGTGTGGACTTCACTTGCTGTCTTGTGTGGACTTCACTAGCTGTCCTGTGTGGACTTCATTAGCTGTCCTGTGTGGACTTCACTTGCTGTCCTGTGTGGACTTCACTAGCTGTCCTGTGTGGACTTCATTAGCTGTCCTGTGTGGACTTCACTAGCTGTCCTGTGTGGACTTCATTAGCTGTCCTGTGTGGACTTCACTTGCTGTCTTGTGTGGACTTCACTAGCTGTCCTGTGTGGACTTCATTAGCTGTCCTGCGTGGACTTCACTTGCTATCCTGTGTGGACTTCACTAGCTGTCCTGTGTGGACTTCATTAGCTGTCCTGTGTGGACTTCACTAGCTATCCTGTGTGGACTTTACAGTGGTGTGGTATGTGTATATGTGTGGTGAGTCAGTGGAAGTCTGACGTGAGAAAGAGAAATATAGAAATTTGATAGACACTTGATGGTTTATGTGAAACAAATAACACTTGATGAAATTGTGAAGTGTGTGAAATGAATGGGAAAATTGATGGATTTTACGTGGGTGTTTTAAATCTGTTTTATATTGATTTTAAAGTTTCGTACTTCAAGTTTTAGAATAGCTAGCTTACCCTGTGTTCTGTTCCGTGGCTATTTTCTTAAAACTGTGATGATCGTGTATTTTACACGGGAGCAGATGATGTTGCAGGTAGTCGAGCTCCTCAGTGAGCAGTTGGAGGAAGAGATCGCCTGTTTTCTTTTTATGCTGTATTTTGGTTTTATTTCAAAACAGTTGATGGAATGTATTAAAACCCCTATAAGAGGGACGTTTCTTTTTGAGATACAATGTATGGGATGATGTATTTTCAATATATATACATATGTTGATTTTATAAATTAATGTCTACGCTTATTTTATTATATAAATATGAAAAGACTTTGAGGGGCGTTACACACCTCCCATATGACTTGAATTGGGGCCAAGTTTAAATGCTTTGTAGTTTGAAATTTCCCTCTTCATTTGCAGTCCTCTAAACACTATAAATAGAGGTGCTTGGCTCTTGTAAAATCATGAATGAAATAGAGTAAAGTTACTATACACAAATTTGTGTGAGTGTGAGAATTGCTTTCCCCTTCCTAGTCTCATCTTGTGAGTTTTGGAAGCTCTCAAGTGGTGACAACTTTCACTTATCTTGGATCATCATCTCCAAGTGGCGTGTTCATTCCCAACCATGGCTCCAACCACATAACTTTCATCTCATTCCATATCCTTTCCATTTCCGCATGTTACTTTGTTAATTCCAATAGGTAGAAATGTTTCCTATGCCTTATTCTTTCATTTCAATCGGTTAATCTTGTTTTTCTTGTGTTTTGCTTTTCAATTCTGTACTTGTAATTCAATTTCATTCGGTAATTTTTGTGTGCAAGGATATAGCACTCATATTTGAGTTTGATTCATCATTTGGAAGGCATTGACTCCATTGATGATTGACTCTCATAGACATTGGTTATAACAAGAAACCACCTGTGGTTTCTTGATATGATTTAAAGGCATGCATGCGCGCGAGGTTTGTTTCTCCTCCTTATAGGAAGGAACACTTGTTGAAGTTCCAAAGGCTTCATCAAGGACATAGGATGGTAGATGAATATTTTCAAGATTTTGAAACATCTTTGACTAAAATTAATATGCATGTTAATGAAGAATCAAAGATAAAAAGGTTTGTAAGTGGTTTAAGAAGAGAAATTAAAGATTTTGTAGAATTAAGTGAGTACTCCTCTTTGAAGAAAGTGGTTCAGTTAGCCATCAAGGTAGAATCATACCTTTTGAAGAAAACTCCTTTCAAAAATACTCAAAGTGATGGTTTCTACAAATCTTCAAGGAAGGAAGCAAACAAAATTTCTACAAATACTTCTGCTTCCGATTTTTCCCACAAAACCACTTCTAACCATGAAGTTTATAAACCCAACCTTTCACCCTCTACCCCTATGTTACCCGCCAAAACTTCAAAACTCAAATGTTTTAAATGTTTAAGTTTTGGGCACATAGCTGCCTCATGTCCAACTAAACAAACCATAATGTTAAACATGGTTAAACAAGACCAATTAAAAATGAAAGACAAAAGAGAAAATGAAAAAGAGAATGAAAGTAAAGAACAACCGAGTTTCCAAGTCTCATCATATGCACCTATATCAATCATGTTGACTCGGGCTATGCTACAACTTGCACCTCCAAGGTGTTTTCCTTCCTTATCTTTTTCATTTTTCAAAAGTTCTAAATACTTGACATATTTGATAAAGAAGTTTAGGGATGATCTTCCGAAACCTCTCAAAAGTTCTAACCTTTTAAGAGCATTTTTACAAACACATAATCTCTTCCCTAAACATTCTATACAAACATGGCCAGTATCAAGAATTCATTCATATGAACTCACCAAGCTTAAAGAGAAAAAGTTTGTTCCCAATTCAACCCATTGCATTATTTTTTCTATGAACAAACTAACTTTGTTATATACAGGGGTTCTGAATTTGTGGTTGAATTCTCTCCAACTTGGTGGGTATGATGCAAGCCACGACCACATGAAGATGACCAAGGATGCTAAACTTGAAGGGTCATCTCAATAAGCAAATAAAGACTTCATTCATAGGAGGAATAGACAAGGGCCAAAACATTTGAAGTTCTTCCTATATTAGTCTTCTTAAAAAGATAAGGCCCAAGCCCAACAAGAGGCCCAAGACCAACATAAGGCGCAAGCTCAAGTCATAACTCAAAGAATTACTCGGAGCAAGGCCAAAGCTATAAGGAGATGGGCATCAATTGTTGTCACTTGTTGTAATCTCTTTAGAGTAGTTTTAGTGGAAAATAAAAAGAAGGTGTAGACATAGAAAAGTCACACCTTCCATGTGACATAAAGAGTAGGTGTAGATGTAGTTTTAGGAGGTGCCAAAGTAGGAAATCAAGTCACACCTCCCATGTGACTTGAATGGGCGCCAATTTTGAATGCTTTGTAATTTGAAATTTCCCTCTTCATTTGCAGCCCTCTAAACACTATAAATAGAGGTGCTTGGCTCTTGTAAAATCATGAATGAAATAGAGTAAAGTTACTATACACAAATTTGTGTGAGTGTGAGAATTGCTTTCTCCTTCATAGTCTCATATTGTGAGTTTTGGGAGCTCTCAAGTGGTGGCAACTTTCACTTATCTTGGATCATCACCTCCAAGTGGCGTGTTCATTCCCAACCATGGCTCCAACCACAAAAGTCTCATCTCATTCCATCTCCTTTCCATTTCCGAATGTTACTTTGTTAATTCCAATCGGTAGAAATGTTTCCTATGCCTTATTCTTTCATTTCAATCGGTTAATCTTGTTTGTCTTGTGTTTTCCTTTTTAATTCTGTACTTGTAATTCAATTTCATTTGGTAATTTTTGTGTACAAGGATATAGCACTCGTATTTGAGTTTGGTTCATCATTTGGAAGGCATTGACTCCATTGATGATTCCTTAAGCTTCCTTGAATCTTGTGTGCTGTCAATTCTGTTTTTGTATTCAATTTTGTTTTGTTTTTTGCCTTGTCTATTATGGATTCTTCACCTTCATTTGTCATAATTCTTCACCCCTAAATGTGTTTTTACCTTGGACCTTTAGAAATGAACCTTCACATGTACTTAACACTTGTTAAGTTAATGTCTAGTGGGGATTTTCCTTAGATGACTCACTCTAAATTCCTAAAAATCTTGATCCTAATTCTTAAAAAGTGTCACAAATATAATGAATCTAAAATCAACTCACATCATACGCTAAGGGTATTTTATGTTATCAAAAGGAAAGGCATTAGTTCAAATGAGGTCATTACATAAAACTAATTAAATTTTGTAGGAGACACTAAAGTAAAATTAGAGAACATACAAAGGACAATAAAAATTGTTCTTAAAGTTACAAAAATATGACAAATTGGTCGTAAAAGCTAAGGCATAGGCTACGACACTTTGGTTATTTTCCTTTCAATCATAGTCTTGCAGGGATTAATATCAGATAGGTCCACGGGAGGATGAACAATGGTAGCTTACTCTAGAGCGGCTTCAAAGCCCACCTTGTATGAGTTCGCCACATCATTTTTCATGGCCATCTTTGGTAGGTCGGCTTCTTTTTGAACCGTTTCCTCCTTAAGCTCGTTGATATTCTTTTCCATTTACTGAACTCGATTGTGCAAGTTAGCTTTCTCTTGGGCCCACCAAATTGATTCGACGTGAAGACAATTCACCTCGACATTCTCCGCATGAAGGCAATTGACTTCCTTCTAAGGTCATGATCAGATTGGATTTGAACGCCTTCAAGGGCAATCGACTTGACCACCAATGTAGCTTTCACTACCCTCATTTGTTTTATCCGACCCGCCTGCTCGACTTTCCTAAAAGAGGAAATTTTTTTCCTACAAATAGGGAAAGATAAAGCATTAAAATATACAAGTTAAAATTATTCAAACTTATGAAATTTACATTAAATCGAGCTAAAAAAGGTGCTATACCGATATAAGCTTTTAAGGATACTGCTCCATACTCTCGCTTCATTATCATGGATATGTCAAAATTGACTTTGAGATTTTCCAAAAAATCTCAAACTCCCCACTCCCTTGAATCTACGTCTTCCATTTGGCGAGCACTTTGAAAACAGGGGTTGTTAGTCCAATATAGAGAGAATCCATCTAGGAGGGTTGGGTACAGACCTAAGGTCAGACTTTGATAAAATGACCTTTAAAATTTTTCTAAGATTATTAAAAGAGGGAAACCAATCCTCTTCCACTGCAAATACTTAAAGAAGTCCAAAGTTGCCTATTCAAACTCTTGAATTTGAAGAAGTAAAAGAAAATGTTTAATGTCGGGGATATACCGAACTAGGAACTGAGTATGTTAAAGGCTCAGATAATGGCCCAACTATTTGGATGCAACTAGGTCGTGGGGATGTTTAGGATGAAGGAATGTACACAGCATATCCAAGAACACCTCCAACTCATCAAAATATAAACTAGAGTTTTGGTCAAAAGAATACAAGAAGACTTAGTTTTAGCTGACTAGTCGACATTATTTTTGGGCCAAGCTTTTGCTTAAATAAATTTTTAAAAATTGTTTAGCATTTCATGGGCCATGTATTGGGCCTCGTAGCATAAAATAATTGGACCAAATATTTGGGGCAAGTAGCATAGGTTTTTGGGTTTGTATTTGGACCAATACTAGAATAGGTCTAGTTAGGGTTAAAAGTTTCTAGTTAGGGTAACAATTGAACTTCGTTGAGCCCAATGTAGCCCTAGAACGTCTAGAGTATAATATAGGATGAAAATTACCTTGGCAAGGAGCACATGGACGTCCACATGGCAGCCTAGGAGTGGAGAGGATTTAGCATGGAAGGTGTGAGCTAAACATGGAAAGCATGAGTCCATATAACACCTTCTCATTGTAGAGTTTTATTTTAAATTTTTAAAATTTTGCTCCAAAATGTTCAATCCTCTCTCATATAAATTGAGGTGCTTGGCTCATGAAAAGGAAGATAAAATATATAGTGTTTTGCTGCAAAATTGCAAGCCTAAGCACTCTCTTGTCTAAACTTCTCTAGGATAGACATTTTTTATCTCATCTTCCACCTCTCCTAGTGATATGGTTGAACCAATCACTCTCCATACTATTCATGGCAACTCCAAGGAATCCATAGCTCCAATGGAGCCATCCTTGACACATCTCTTGCATTAAGCTTCCACCAACTCTCACTCAATTTTAAGAAAACCCCATTCGGATCAAGGAGATGCTATCACAAGGGTAAGTAGAGGCATGATCCATCTCTTAAAGAAAAGAAAAAGATCCAGAAATGTGAAAAGTTCAGAAAACACAAAAATGCAGATAATCAAACGATTCAGATACAGGCCAAATAGCTCAACAAAATTGGAAAAACCACCACCGAAAAAGTATAAACAACTACAAAGACAAAAGAAACATACCTAATGATGAAACCCTGACTAATAGAGCACCCACTAAGCCAGTCCAACCTTTTAGAAGGATGACCAAGAGCATGACACAGGGCCCAAGGCTAGGTCAGACTCATTCCATAGCCAGTGAGTTAGAGCCTATTATACCACAGAGGATTACCAGGAGCAGAGCACAAATTATTGGACTTGAGCACCAACTATTTTCCCTGCTTTGTATTCCAGTAGAATAGGATTTAAATAGCATATATTAGGCTTGTGCCAAAGCCCACGTTTTAACCTAGCTTCTAAAAAGAGCCATATTTTAACCTAGCTTCTAGAAAGAGCTCCCCATATGTGCCACCTAAGTCACACCCCCCATGTGCTCTCCTACATCCACACAACACCTTAGGCTATAAATAGCGTGCCTTGCTCTCTTGTAAAACACATTGGATTTTAAGTAAGGAAAATCTGTTGGAATGAATATTTCCTCTGATTCTTATATTGGCAGAGAATGCTACAAGTGGCGACTCCCTTCCTCACTCATCTTGGAGCTCTCCTCTCCCAAGTCACGTGATTCCTCCCATCTTTCCACCTCTATGGATGCTTCATCTACATAATAATTCCTTTCCTCTTATGATACAAACCATCTCTGACAAACACATGACTAAGGACACAATAGACACTAATGGAAGAGGCCCAAGCTCAGGCCCAAGTTCAGGCCCAACAACTAGGTCCATGGCAAAGAGGATTCAAGAAGATTGGGACTCTGCTACTAATGGTAAACTTTTCTTTACATGTTCAAAGATGCCAAGGCTAGGTCATGATTCACCTCGAGCCAATGCTTAAGCACATAGCCTTCCCCAAAGGATCACAAGGAATAGAGCACAGGCTTTGGGAGCTGAGGATCAGCTAGTGTCTTTATTTATAATTTTATTAGAATAGGGTTCCTTTAGCATAATAGGGGGGTGTGCTTATCATTTTAGCTTGAGTAGAGCCTTTAGGGTAGGATTTTGACCTATCTTCTAGAAGAATAGGCCTTAGGGTGTGAGATTGACTTGGTCAATACCAAAGTCGCCCCTCTCTATTGGTTTTCCCATCCTACCTGTTCTTGCCGGTTGACTCGCCTGTCAGTTGACTCCACGACACTCACACGCCTCCTTCCTCACGTTGATACGTGCTTGATTCTTGCGAAACAATCTGCACCTGCAAAAGAGAAAGGGGTGCCCTAGAGGCCGTTTGCTCTCCGACGCTCAAGTCAATATTGGGCAAGCAATACCAATGTGTATTGAGTCTCTCTGTGTTTAGGTCTAGAAACTGCGTACCTTTGTGAAGTATTTTACTGTCCCTTATATAGTCTAGGGTTTACTGCGCCGCTAGCCCTAATTAGGGTTCACTGCACTGCTAGCCATATTCAGGGTTTACTGGAATACCCTTGCGCCGCTATCACCCAACCTTAGGGTAATCTAGCACATAAAGTTTCCTTCTCTGGAGTGCAAACTCTAATAGGGTGACCACCTGGGTGCCTCCTTGTGCACCTAATCTCTGGGGCCACCTGTTCTGGGAGTGCCTTCACTGTTCACGTGCCATGCATGTAGCTTCACTGGGAAACCCTAGTTCTGATGAGTACTAGACCCCACAGGACTCTGCACCTAACTGTGCTCTCCCTACTACCCGCATGGGCACTTCGTGATTCAGGCCTCTCCCTACCTCTGGGTATTTAACTGGTCATTGGGCCACACACTAGGAACCAATCTTAGCTATTCTGTCTATGCTGTTCAAATCACCCAAGATCGATGTCACCTCGTCACACTCTGTTGCCGAGGACTAATCACCCTGCGGAGTGACGAGGACACATCAGCCCTTTCTGGTGATCATCACGCTGATGACTAATCACCCTTCTCTGTGGGAACATGCTGATGACTAATCACCTGTCTTTGTGGGAACATGCTGATGACTAATCACCCTTCTCTGTGGGAACATGCTAATGACTAATCACCCTCTAATCAATACCACCTGCGGGGTCCATTCCACGTGGCTTTTGGCCCATGCTGTGGGACCCAGCTGACGTGGCTCACCCTTCACTACCTGTCCTCGGTGTCTGAGGACTAGTCGGTACACACCCTTGCTCATTGCTCTCCAAGGCACCATCTCCTATAAATAGGGTGCTTGGCTCATGTTTTGTAATATGAATTTTATGAGTAAAATGCTGCCAAAATTTGCAAGCTTCTACTCTCTTGCCTAGTCTCTCTAGGTTAGACACCATGATCTTATCTTTCAACTTTGTCCAAGTGATATGGCCCAACCAATCACTCTCCTTACCTCTCATGCACCTCTAAGGAACCCATAGCTCTATATGAGTGTACCGACCATTCCTCGGACACCGAGAACAACTAGTAATGGTGAGCCACGTCAGCTGGGCCCCACAGCATGGGCCAAAGCCACGTGGGATGGACCCTATAGGTAGTATAAACTAGCGGGATGATTAGTCGTCAGCATGTCGATCACCAGAGTGGACTGATGTGTCCTCGTCACTCAGCAGGATGATGAGTCCTCGGCAACAGAGTGGGACGAGGTGACATCGGTCTTGAGAGAAGACCGTTATCAGTAAAATGCCCAGAGGTAGGGAGAAGCCTAAGTCACGAAGCACCCATGCATCTGGCAGGGAAAGCACAGCTAGGTGCAGAGTCCTGAAAGGTCGAGTACTTGTCAGGATTAGGGTTTCCCACTGAGGCTACATGCATGGCACGTGAACAGTGAAGGCAATCCCAGGACAGGTGGCCCCAGAGACTAGGTGCACGAGGGGGTACCCAGGTGGCCATCCTGTTAGAGTTTGCACTCCAGTTAAGGAAACCTTATGTGCTAGATTACCCTAAGTCTGGGTGATAGCGGGGCTAGGGTATTCCTGTAAACCCTAGATATGGGTAGCGGCACAGAGGAAATCCTAGACTATATAAAGGGTAGTAAAACACTTCACAAAGGTACATAGTTTCTAGACCTAACACAGATAATGAATACACTTGGTGTGCTTGCCCTAGTTTTTTGACTTGAGCGTCGGAGTGCAAATGGCCTCGAGGGCGCCCCTTTCTATCTTGCAGGTGTAGGTTGTTTCAAGACAACAAAGCATAATTAAAGGTGAGGAAAGGAGGCATGTAATTGTGGTAGAGTCTACCGATAGGAGAGTCAACCGGCAAGAACATTTGAGGCCCACCGTGGGGCCGAAGTAAAACAAGGTCCCATACACAAGAAAAAGAGAAGAAACCAGAGACATGAGGAATACCAGGCAAGGATCTGTCCCACCAAATGGGGGTGAGAGCGTTACCATGCAACAACCCATGGAAATGATGTGTGCCCTCCAGGAGACGGTGGCGAAATCAAGGGCAGATCAAGTGTGTATGCAGATGGACCTGGCCACATCACAGGCCAAGAATGAGGAGCTGCACAGGGCGAACGAAGAATTGTGCGTGAATTTGCGTAATTTGCAGCAAGCAGGGGATCGTGCGGTGGATGATCGGGCTCCACCAACACCACCTAGGGCGTTCCCAATGCCTTTCTCCCAAGCAATCATGGACACGGTGGTCCCAGCCACCTTCGTGGGCCCTAAGACTGTGTTCACGGGGGTGGAGGATCTAGAAGCGCATCTCACAGCGTTTCACACGTAGATGATGCTGTTAGGGGGATCAGATGCGGTGCATTGCAAGCTCTTTTTAAGGACCTGTAAAATTAAATTGGAATAAAAGGGTATAATTTAAATGAATTCTAAGTATGTTTTCATTTGAAATAAAAAGGAAGGAAAGTGTAGCTTATAAGACTATAAGATCGCCTGGTCAGTACATAATCGCCGGTCGCCTACTACACATGATCGCCAGGGCGCGCGAGAGGCATGCGGGCATCACCAGGGCGCGAGGCATGTGGACGTCACCAGGGTCCGCGAGAGGCATGCGGGCATCGCCAGGGCGCGAGGCATGTGGACGTCACCAGGGCGCGAGAGGCATGCGGGCGTCGTTGGGGCGCGAGGCATGCAGGCATCGCCGGGTCGCGAGAGGCATGCGGGCGTCGCCAGGGATAGACATCGGTCGTCTCCCAGGGAGAGACATCGGTCGTCTTCCAGGGAGAGACATCGGTCGTCTTCCAGGGAGAGACATCGGTCGTTTGCCAGTATGAGACCTCAGTGGATAGTCATCGCGCGAGCGGTCATCGGTGGAAGGTTATCGCGCTATGTCAAGCTTCGCGCAGAGAAAGTGGGACCCAGACTCCCAGCATGAAACGTCCTGCACGCGCGCCACATAGACAAAAAGGGTGTTTCAGAGTGGTGACATCAGAATGTTGGCATGCGCAGGAGACACTCGCGGTCGTACTGTTCAGGGCTGTGGTTGGCATGCACCAGAGACAACAGTGGTCGTACTGTTCAGGGCAGTGGTTGGCATGCACAAGAGACAACAATGGTCGTACTGTTCAGGGCAGTGGTTGTCAGGCTTTCCTGCAGAAGGGGTGGCAGCAGCAGCATACGTGGACGGATAGGCTTGGATTCAAAAGCCACTGCGGGAAGGAAAAGAGCGTTACAGACTCAAGAGTGTTAGAGTGAGTGCAAACTTCCTCCCTCTCTTCTTCTCTCCTTTGCGTTGTGACTCAGGCCACCTCAAGCATCAGTGCGACAAGCGACGTTTGCCCTTAGAGCACCTGGGAGGTCCTCTGCAAGTTCTACGAACCAAACGCTGAAAACAGAGCTAAGGCATCCTTTAAGCTCGGTGGATTTTGGAGCTCTTGGTGTTTTGCGCAAGTCCAGGTAAGGGAAGCTAGCCTTCATTTTCAATACAAGCCATAGATTAGCTGTTTCTGAAGTAAGGGCGACGTGGTCGTCAGTTTCCTGTTTCCTTTCGCAATGCTCTGTTCTATGTGGTTGGGCGACGTGGTCGCCGGTTTTAAATACGGATTTCGAACTCCCCTGTTTTTGGTATTGTTTGAAGCTGTTTGAGATTTAAATGTGAAATACATGTGATATTCGAAAATCTGAACCTTTGAAATGACTGTTGCTGTGGTTGGAATCATTCTTTTAGGTGGTATGATGTGTGGAATGTCGTGAATGTGGATCAAGACATAGTATTTTCAGGAAAGGAAATACCGTGTTGAGATTTGGTTGTGATGTGTATTGATCTGTGAGTATCCTGTGAATGAGGCGATCCTGACTCTGCTGAGGTAATGGAATCATGTAGAGGAAGTTACTCAGTTGGTGAGAGTCGAAGGAGGTTCATATGAATGGGTGAGTCGTGTGAAAAAGAACGAGCTCGGCCTGTCTTATGGATTTACCCTGTCATACTGTGAGAGTGATGAATTGAGATCGTGATTGTGTTGATGCGCATGGCTGTGGGAACATTCCAGCCAATGAAGTATGACAGGTGCATGTCTCTGGATGCTAGGTTCAACGCACGAGTCTTCCAGAAGTGGTGTCAAGTGTCTTGTGTGATGAGTCAGTGAAGTCTGACGTGAGAAATGAGAAACTTTGAATTGATAGACACTTGATATATGTTGTGATTTTAATGACCTTCGAGGAATCGTGCAATATGTGTTAATTGATGGTTTACGTGGGTATCTTGAATTCGTTTTACCTTGATTTTAAAGTTCATATCTAACTCTTTTTAAATGTCTAGCTTACCCTGTGTTTCTTTTGTGTTGTGTTTGGCCTTTTCTTAAACCTGTAATGATCGTGTAAAATTTACACGGGAGCAGATGATGTTGCAGGAAGTAGAGCTCCTTAGTGAATTGTCGCTGGAAAGAGATCGCCTGTTTTCTATATCTGTTGGGCGATCACCCCTTTTACTGCTTTCTGATAGGAGATCGCCTCTATGATAGGAGATCGCCCTTCTGTCAGGAGATCGCCTATCTTTCTATTGTATTGTATTTTGTTTACGTTTTAATGGAAAAGTGATCGTATTTGTATTAAACTCCCTGTGAGGAGAAACTTTATTTACATATATAAAATTTTGTTCACTTCAATCTATTTGTTACCTTTATTTTCATTATATAAACATGAATAGTATTTTGGCGGGATGTTACATTAATGGTATCAGAGCCAGGTTCGTCCTTAGGATGACCTGAGGGCTGTGGATCCATTGTGTTTCTTCTGCTCATAAAATTTATTTGAGTTTTAAATAACAACTATAGTGAAAGGTTTTCAAACGTTTTTGTATTGAAATTTTGTGTGTGCTTTGGTGAATGTATGCCCTAACTGAAAATCTTAGTATTAAGAATGAAAGGGTCTTGATAAAGTGGTGAGGGTGCACACTCATAACTGGATCGAGATGATTCTCACTGTTAATTCTAAAGGTTTGATGTTTAGCATATATTGAATTCTGGGGTGAATTATTTCATATTATTGAGTGTTTTTAGTAATTGATTGAAAGTGGTTGCTTGGATTGATGGTCTTAAAGCAGTAGCTATTTTGGTGTTATGCTTGATGTTATAAGTATCATGATCGGCTGATAAACTCAAATTCTAGATGACTTTGAGATGCTGACCTTTGTAAGGTCTAGCTGTTACCCCTTGAATGAATTGATTTCTTATCGATCTCATTCTTGTAGTTGTAGGGAATATAGAAAACCTGTAGTTTCAAATCTGAAACGAAGAGAGATGGCACGTAGACCTTCTACCCCTCCCCAATCTTCTTCGGAGATGAGCCAGATTGTCAAGGCTATCGAGATGATGGCAACTGCCATCCAACAACAGAATGCCGCGATGGCTCAGAACCATCAAGCTACAATGCACCACTGGGAAAATGCTCGGTCGGCTGAGACAAATTCCCACGGCGGTCAGCCTCAAGAACAGATGGGACTGACTGAGTTCATGAGGCACAACCCACCCAAGTTTAGTGGGAATGCTACCCCTGATCAGGCAGATCAGTGGGTCAGAGAGTTGGAGAAAATCTTTAGGGCGACCTCCTGCCCTGAAGAGAAGAAGTTGGTGTTCGCCACCTATTTGCTATCTGGAGAAGCTGAGTTCTGGTGGATGGGAGCTCAGCAGATGATGGAGGCCCGAGAGGATGTGTTGGACTGGGAAAGCTTCAGGGTGAGGTTCCTGGAGAAATACTTCCCAGACAGCGCAAGGTTTGCGAGGGAAGCTGAGTTCCTAAGGTTGGAGCAGGGGGATATGTCTGTGAACGCCTATGCTGCTCGGTTTGAGTACCTCGCCCGATTCTATACCCAGGCGACCTCTGAGGCTTGGAGGTGTAGGAAGTTTGAAGAGGGACTGAAGCATGGGCTGAAGAGGGCCATAGCCCCGATGTGCATCAGGGAATTTCACGCCTTGGTAGAGAAGGCGAAGATGGTGGAGACCCTGGAAAAGGGTGATTCTCGGGTGATCAGGTCACACCCAGGGGGTTCTTCCAGTGGGGAGGCCAAGGTGCAGCACCCACAAAGCAAGCCTTATTCGAGACCTCCACAGCATAGGGCAGGAGCAGCGCCGCCCCAATTTCAGCAACAACAAACATGGAGACCCAGGTGTTTCACATGCCAAGAGATGGGGCACATTTCTAGAGATTGTCCTAACAGAAAAAGGATGACTCAACCCGTTGGTTCCCAGCAGTTGAGGAACGAAGGCAGCAGACCTCAGGCAGGAGTGGGAGTGTTTGCCATGTCTGGAGCGGAAGCATCTCAGTCAGGTAACCTAGTACAAGATACTTGTTTATAGCTGGTAGATACGTTAGAAGTTTTGTTTGATTCTAGAGAGACACACTCTTTTGTGTCAAATCGGTGTGCAACCGAACTGGGCCTTCTAATGGAGGAGCTGTCGTTTGAACGGTTGGCCTCTACACCTGCTTCAAAACAGGTTTTGACCTCCCTAGTTTGCTCTGAATGCCCAGTGTTAGTAGAGGGAATTAAAGAAGCAAGTGTAAGTTAGATTTAGTGGTACCAAGGTTTAGTTTCAGCTACGTATAAGTTATAGAGAGTAAATAAGCAGTATGTTGGGGGTTTAAAGCTTAAGCATGTGTATCCATGGGAAGTACCAGGGTTAAGTTCCAAGAATGAAAGAATGAAATTTTTTTTTTCTTTTGAAGCTTGGAAGATGTTCATGTCGATGAAACAGCATGAGATGGTTCTAGCTTGAGCTTCACGCAGATTTGATGCTGTTTTGTTGATCGTGATTTGAAAGATGATTATGGAAAATGGTGGGTTGAGATAAAAGGCTTCCGAAGCCGTAAGCCTTTTGAATTTGACAAATGAGGATGCAGATCGGCCTGTGAATGTAGAGGGAAGGAGGTCGTAATGGGAGCAGGAAGCCGAGTTGGCAAAAGGAGTCATAATAATGATTTAGAAAGTAACAGCAACAGGAACTTTGTCTTTATAAGGTACAGAATTATGTAGCATAGAGGTGGACAAAAGGTGTCCCTTTATGGAGCGTGAGAATTAGATCAGCAGTTGGGAAGTCAATGGATGGTTTTGATCAAGATGCAGGAGTTGATTCCTAGACGAATAGTTCGGATCCCAGTTTGAATTAGCTAGGGGGCATGAGTAGTGGGCAGCTGTCCCCTTTCCTTCCGATGAAGGATCTTGCTCGCTTTTCTCAAAAGGGGCTAGTCCTGGCTCTGTTAAGGGCCTAGTTCTGGACTTACTCGACCAAGTCTTCAAGGTTGGAAGTAGGGTGTGAATGCTGGAGTTGGCGCTCAATGGAACAGCATATTCCATATGCAGGGATGTAAAATGGAATTTGATGAAGTATTGGAGTAGTAAGAGTTGGTTCAGCAGACAACCGAGAAGGTGAAACAAATACAAGGCAGAATGAGAGCTTCTCAAAGTAGGCAGAAATCCTATGCAGATCAGAGGAGAAAGCCTTTGGAGTTTGCTGCTGGAGACCATGTATTCATGAGACTAACACCAACCAAGGGTGTAGGACGGACGATCAGATCAAAGAAGTTGTCCCCTAAGTTCGTGGGACCATATCAGACCTTAAGGAGGATTGGTCTAGTGGCCTATGAGATCGCCCTACCTCCCCATTTAGCGATTCTGCACAATGTCTTTCACGTATCACAGCTGAGGAAGTACATGGCAGACCCTAGTCATGTGCTGGAAGTGGACGATGTGCAGATCAGGGATGACTTGTCCTTTGAAGCGAAACCAGTCAGGATTGACGATCGTCAAAGTAAACAGCTCAGAGGCAAGACCATCAACATGGTGAAAGTGGTGTGGGATGAGCGATCGGGTGATTCAACTTGGGAGTTAGAAGAACCCATGAAAGAAGCCTATCCATATCTCTTTCCTTGTAATTCAATTTTCGAGGACGAAAATTTTTCTTGTTGGGGAGAATGTAAGGACCTGTAAAATTAAATTGGAATAAAAGGGTATAATTTAAATGAATTCTAAGTATGTTTTCATTTGAAATAAAAAGGAAGGAAAGTGTAGCTTATAAGACTATAAGATCGCCTGGTCAGTACATAATCGCCGGTCGCCTACTACACGTGATCGCCAGGGCGCGCGAGAGGCATGCGGGCATCGCCAGGGCGCGAGGCATGTGGACGTCACCAGGGCGCGAGAGGCATGCGGGCGTCGTCGGGGCGCAAGGCATGCAGGCATCGCCGGGTCGCGAGAGGCATGCGGGCGTCGCCAGGGATAGACATCGGTCGTCTCCCAGGGAGAGACATCGGTCGTCTTCCAGGGAGAGACATCGGTCGTCTTCCAGGGAGAGACATCGGTCGTCTTCCAGGGAGAGACATCGGTCGTTTGCCAGTATGAGACCTCAGTGGATAGTCATCGCGCGAGCTGTAACATCCCGCAAAATAAAACCATACATACATGTATAATGAAAATAAAGGTAAACAAATAATATTGAAGAGTACATGATAATATATATATAAGTAATGAAGTTGCTCCTCTTAGGGAGTTAAATACATAACCAGGTCAAATGTTTTCAAAATTTAAACGAAATTCAACCAAATACAACAAGACCGGCGGTCTCCATACATGAACCGGCGATCTGGTAACAGAAGGCCCAAAACAGGCGATCTGCAGCAGGACATAAATCTGGCGATCACCACCAAGAGATAGAAAACCGGCGATCTCTTCCTCGGCGACCACTCACTAAGGAGCTCTACATCCTGGAAGATCATCTGCTCCCGTGTAACAATTACACGATCATCACAGTTTTAAGAGAACAGCCACAGAACCAAAACACGCAGGGTAAGCTAGATATTTTAAAGAGAGTTTAAATAAGAACATTAAAATCAAGGTAAAAACATTTTTCAAGATATCCATGTAAAACTTAGAGTTGCTCATACCCTTCACCTGATCGCCCAGAAACCACACATTTCACAATATTTCCCAGAGTCGTTCTATTTCACAAACAACATCAAGTGTCTTATAGATTTCAAGTTCCTCATTTCACATGTCAGACCACCACTGACCCAGCACACAAGACACTTGACACTACTTCCGGAAGACTCGTGCATTGACTAGACTCATAGATCTGCACCTGTCATACTGCCCACTGTGAAATCACACACATTCACAGGGTCACCGTGAAATCACACACATTCACAAGCGTATAATGAATCTCAATATCATCACCATCCAAGCATGACAGGGTTAATCCACACCACAGGTCGAGCTCGTTCTCTTTCAAACAACTCACCCATACGTATGAACCTCCTTCGACTCTCAACGCCTGAATAACTTCATCTATATGAATTCATTATCTCAGGAGAGTCAGGATATCATGACGAATCACCGGTCAATGCACATCCTACACGATCTTACACGGTATTTTCTTTCCTGAAAATACTATGCCTCGATCCCACATTCACAACATTCAACACATCATACCACTCTCAACTAGATGATTCAATCACCGCAATAGTCATTTCAAAGGTTCATGTTTTCGAATATGTCATTTGAATCTCAAACAGTTTTCAAAGCAACACCAAAAACAGAGAGTTCGCAAACAACGCCAAAACCAGCGATCTAGTTCAAAAACAAGGTATTTCGAAGACTGTATATAAAACCGGCGACCACGTCGCCCAAACACATAGAACAGAGCATTCACGAAGATGAAAACGAAACCGGCGACCACGTCGCCCTCACTTCAGAAATAGCTAAACTATGGCTTGTATTTAAAATGAAGTCTAGCTTCCCTTACCTGGACTTGCGCAAACACCTAGAGTTCCGAAACCCAACGAAGCTTGAAGAACGCCTTGGCTCTGTTTTTGCGTCTGGTTGAAGGACTTGCAGAGAACTGCCCAGGTGCTCTAATGGTGGCTGTCGCTCGTCGTACTCTCGTGTGAAGGTGCTAGAATCGCAGCGCGAAGGAGACAACTGGAGGAGAAGGGAGGTAACTCACTCTTTCTCTCTTTGAAGGCTGCAACGTTTTTTTCTCTCAGCAGTGGGTTTCTGCATCTTAAACCAACTTATCCACCAAAAGCAGCTGCCACCACCCACTCTGCAGAGAAGTCTGAGTGTACGTTTCCCTGAACAGTACGACTACAGTTGTCTCTTGCGCAGGCCAACCACTCCCTAAACAGTACTACTAAGCGTGCCTCTGCGCAGGCTAACACTCTGAGGTCACTATTCTGAACCACTCTTTTTGTCTACGTGGCGCGCGTGCAGGACGTTCCATGCTGGAAGTCTGGGTCCCACCTTCTCTGTGTGTAACTCGACGTCGCGCGATGACCTTTCACCGGTGACCACAGGCGCGAAGTCTATCCACCGATGACCTCTCCCGCGAAGGCTATCCACTGATGACCTCTCGTGCGAAGACCATCCACCGATGACCTCTCGCGCGAAGGCTATCCACCGATGACCTCTCACGCGAAGACAATCCACCGATGACCTCTCGCGCGAAGACAATCCACCGATGACCTCTCGCGCGAAGACAATCCACCGATGACCTCTCGCGCGAAGACTATCCACTGAGGACCTCTCGCGCGAAGGCTATCCACTGAGGACCTCCCGCGTGAAGGCAATCCACCGATGACCTCACCCTGGCGAACGACCGATGTCTCCCCCTGATGATGCCCGCATGCATCTTGCCCTGGCGACGCCTGCATGCCTCGCGCCCTGGCGACGACATGCAGTCTAGGCGACCGGCGATTATGTATTAACAAAGAACTCTTATCGTTTTCTAGACTGCACTTTCCTTCCTTTTTAACTTAAATAAAAACATACTTAGAATTTATTTAAAATATACTCTTTTATTCCAATAAAATTTTCAGGTCCTTACACGAGCGGTCATCGATGGAAGGTTATCGCGCGATGTCGAGCTTCGCGCAGAGAAAGTGGGACCCAGACTCCCAGCATGAAACGTCCTGCACGCGCGCCACGTAGACAAAAAGGGTGTTTCAGAGTGGTGACATCAGAATGTTGGCATGCGCAGGAGACACTCGCGGTCGTACTATTCAGGGCAGTGGTTGGCATGCACCAGAGACAACAGTGGTCGTACTGTTCAGGGAAGTGGTTGGCATGCACAAGAGACAACAATGGTCGTACTGTTCAGGGCAGTGGTTGTCAGGCTTTCCTGCAGAAGGGGTGGCAGCAGCAGCATACGTGGACGGGTAGGCTTGGATTCAAAAGCCACTGCGGGAAGGCAAAGAGCGTTACAGACTCAAGAGTGTTAGAGTGAGTGCAAACTTCCTCCCTCCCTTCTTCTCTCCTTTGCGTTGTGACTCAGGCCACCTCAAGCATCAGTGCGACAAGCGACGTTTGCCCTTAGAGCACCTGGGAGGTCCTTTGCAAGTTCTACGAACCAAACGCTGAAAACAGAGCTAAGGCATCCTTTAAGCTCGGTGGATTTTGGAGCTCTTGGTGTTTTGCGCAAGTCCAGGTAAGGGAAGCTAGCCTTCATTTTCAATACAAGCCATAGATTAGCTGTTTCTAAAGTAAGGGCGACGTGGTCGCCAGTTTCCTGTTTCCTTTCGCAATGCTCTGTTCTATGTGGTTGGGCGACGTGGTCGCCGGTTTTAAATACGGATTTCGAACTCCCCTGTTTTTGGTATTGTTTGAAGCTGTTTGAGATTTAAATGTGAAATACATGTGATATTCGAAAATCTGAACCTTTGAAATGACTGTTGCTGTGGTTGGAATCATTCTTTTGAGTGGTATGATGTGTGGAATGTCGTGAATGTGGATCAAGACATAGTATTTTCAGGAAAGGAAATACCGTGTTGAGATTTGGTTGTGATGTGTATTGATCTGTGAGTATCCTGTGAATGAGGCGATCCTGACTCTGCTGAGGTAATGGAATCATGTAGAGGAAGTTACTCAGTTGGTGAGAGTCGAAGGAGGTTCATATGAATGGGTGAGTCGTGTGAAAAAGAACGAGCTCGGCCTGTCTTATGGATTTACCCTGTCATACTGTGAGAGTGATGAATTGAGATCGTGATTGTGTTGATGCGCATGGCTGTGGGAACATTCCAGCCAATGAAGTATGACAGGTGCATGTCTCTGGATGCTAGGTTCAACGCACGAGTCTTCCGGAAGTGGTGTCAAGTGTCTTGTGTGATGAGTCAGTGAAATCTGACGTGAGAAATGAGAAACTTTGAATTGATAGACACTTGATATATGTTGTGATTTTAATGACCTTCGAGGAATCGTGCAATATGTGTTAATTGATGGTTTACGTGGGTATCTTGAATTCGTTTTACCTTGATTTTAAAGTTCATATCTAACTCTTTTTAAATGTCTAGCTTACCCTGTGTTTCTTTTGTGTTGTGTTTGGCCTTTTCTTAAACCTGTAATGATCGTGTAAAATTTACACGGGAGCAGATGATGTTGCAGGAAGTAGAGCTCCTTAGTGAATTGTCGCTGGAAGGAGATCGCCTGTTTTCTATATCTGTTGGGTGATCACCCCTTTTACTGCTTTCTGATAGGAGATCGCCTCTATGATAGGAGATCGCCCTTCTGTCAGGAGATCGCCTATCTTTCTATTGTATTGTATTTTGTTTACGTTTTAATGGAAAAGTAATCGTATTTGTATTAAACTCCCTGTGAGGAGAAACTTTATTTACATATATAAAATTTTTTTCACTTCAATCTATTTGTTACCTTTATTTTCATTATATAAACATGAATAGTATTTTGGCGGGATGTTACACTCTTCATGACCACGTTGACTGGGACAGCACTGGAGTGATTTGTTAGCCTGCCTGAGGGACATATCATGTCCTTCGCGCAGTTCTCCACGTTGTTCAGGGAACAATATATTGTCAACCGAGCTCCCCCACCAGTGTCTTATGATCTCTTTGATGTGAGATAATATCCGAGGTAGTCCCTGAGAGACTACCTCAACCGATTTGGGGCGATGGTGGTGAGGCTGCACACCAAAGACGAGGATATAGTGGTGCATGCCTTTTGGAAGGGAATACTACCAAGACCCTTCAGTGAGTCCCTTATCCAAAATCACCCTAAGACCTTTGGCGATATCAAGCCTCATGTCGTTGCTCACATCACCGCCGAGGGGGAACTCAATGAGAAGCGTGAAAGCGCGGCCCCTTCGCGACCGCGAGTGCCCAGTCGCCCTCAGCCCATGCGGGTACATGAGGCTACGATAGAAAAGAGAGCCCAGGGAAAGCAAAAGCCCTACGAGGCCAGGAAGCCCCAGACTAGGGCACGCGCTAAGGAGGATGTGCCCCCCAGACATAACTTCCTTGTGGAGCTCAAAGAGTTGATCGCCATCCCTAACGTGGCAGAAAGGCTGAAGGTACCCCCAAAGACAGACAAGAGACTGGGGCCCAACAAGAGAGCATGGTGCGAGTTCCACCAGGCGTTTGGCCATCCCATTCGAAACTGCTTGGCCCTTGGTCATCAGCTAGATAAGTTGGTCAATAGCGGCTTCTTGAATGACTACTTGCGGGAGTCACAAGGGGGAGAGCTGGTGGTGACTCTGAGGGTTGATCAAGGGCACGAGGTGCCCATACAAGGTGAGATCCATACCATCTTAGGTGGGTTCTCAGGAAGAGGGTGCACCTCGTCGCAGCACAAGAAGTATGCGCGATCGGTGATGGCAGTGGAAGCATGTGATGAAGACCACTTCCCAGATATCGACCTCACATTCACGAAGGCAGATTGCCTGGACGTTGTTCCCCATGACAATGATCCAGTGGTGATATCGGTAGTTACCGTGGGAAGGAGGGTGGATCGGGTCCTCGTCAATCAAGGGAGCTTGGCCGATGTGATGTTCTGGTCGACCTTTAACAAGTTGCAATTATCCCCAGATTATCTAAGGCCTTATACTGGCTGCTTGTATGGGTTCACAGGAGACCAGGTCGAGGTGCGGGGATATATAGAACTAAGGACCACTTTCACTGATGGAGTGGCCTCCCGCACCGAGAACATCGAGTATCTGGTTGTGAATGCCCTATCAGCTTACAACATGTTGTTGGGCAGGCCAGTTTTGAATAGACTGGGACGGTGACGTCGACGAGGCATATGAAGATGAAGTTCCCTTCGATGGAAGGTGTGGTGATCACCATTAGGTCAGATCAGAAGGAGGCTAAGAAGTGCTACAAGAACAGCCTCAAAACGAGAAGGGGAGTGTGCACAGTTACCACCCAACCACCAGGTGGAGAGTGCGCCGATACGGACCTACCCCGAGGAGAAGTCGGGGTTGCACGAGCAGAGGTCGCCCAAGAGAGACGACCCGAACCAGTGGAGGAGGTAGTAGAGAGGGAGATTGGAGGCAAAATGTTTAAGCTTGGCAAATCCCTATGCCGAGATACGCAAGACCAAGTAGCAGGAGTCATAGAGCGGCATTTGGATGCTTTTGCTTGGTCTACCTTAGATATGCCAAGCATTGACCCAGATTTTTTGTGTCATCGCCTTGCGTTAAATCCCCAAGTTAGACCTGTCCGTTAGAGGAGGAGAAAATTCAATGAAGAGAGGAGATAGGTGATCAAGAAAGAGACACAAAAGCTGCTTAAGGCTGGCCATATACGAGAAATCCAATACCCTTAGTGGCTAGTGAATGTGGTATTGGTGAAGAAGGCCAATGGGAAGTGGAGGATGTGTGTGGACTTCACTGACCTCAACAAGGCATATCTGAAGGATTCTTATCCCTTGCCGAGTATTGATGCGTTGGTAGATAGTGCCTCGGGTTGCAAGTTGCTCAGTTTCTTGGATGCTTTTTCTGGTTATAACTAGATTAAGATGCACCCAATGGACGAGTGCAAGACAGCGTTTATGACTGAGCTATCCTGCCACTGCTACACGGTAATGCAATTGGGCTGAAGAATGCAGGCGCTACCTACCAAAGGTTGATGGACAAGGTCCTAGCACCCATGATAGGACGCAACATGCAAGCCTACGTAGATGATATGGTGGTGACGTCCCAGGTGAGGGATCAGCACGTCACTGATTTGGAGGATACAATAGCTACATATGGGTTGAAGCTGAACCCAGATAAGTGTGTCTTTGGGGTGGAAGCAGGCAAATTCCTCGGTTTCTTGCTCACCGAACGAGGGATTGAGGCCAACCATGATAAGTGCGCAGTGATCTTAACTATGAGGAGCCCAACGTCGGTCAAGGAAGTGCAACAGTTGACAGGTTGGATGGCTGCTCTTTCCAGGTTTGTGTCAGCTGGGGGTGATAAGGGTCACCCTTATATTCAAATGCTTGAGGAGGAACAGCAGGTTCTTGTGGACCAAGGAGTGTGAAGAAGCATTCCTCAAGCTGAAACAATATTTGGCCAGCCCGTCAGTGCTGTGGAAACCACAGATCGGCACCCCGTTGTGTTTGGACTTCGCGGTCACTGAGAAGGCAGTGAGTTCAGTTTTGGTGCAGGAGCAAGATCAGAACCAAAAACCTATCTACTATGTTAGCAAGGTGCTGCAAGGGCTTGAGGTAAGATACCAGGCCATAGAAAAGGCGGCATTGGCTGTGGTGTTCTCTGCGCGTAGGCTTCGCCATTACTTCTAGAGCTTTAAATGGTAGTGATGATAGACCTATCCATCCGGAAGGTCTTGCAGAAGCCAGATGTAGCAAGGAGGATGGCCTCCTACCTAGAGTATGTCCAAGTGTTGAAGAGTTCCTTTGCGACATTTGAATTGGTGCATGTGCCTAGAGATCAGAATGCCCGAGCTGACTTGTTAGTGAAACTCGCAAGCTCGGGCAAGGGGGGTGATGAAAGAGGCCTAAGCCCAAGCCCAAACCCATGTTCAAGTCCAAGACCTAGCTCAAGCCCACCAAATAGAAGATATGGGCCAACTACAAGGGCTATGGCAAGAATAATACAAGAGGATTGGGACACTGCTACTGATGGCAGAGAGCTTTTCCTCTACATGATAAAGATGCCATAAGTTTAGTGTAGAAATAAAATTTAATTTTCTTGTCAAAATTAGAATAGGAAAATAATTGTAATTTTCTTAGAATTAATTTTGGCACCTAAAACACCAACCTAGGTTAATTTAGGGTTTTTAAAACCACTAAATTAACCAAGGCCGGTTTGGAAAGCCTAGAGAGGGTGAGCGTGAAATACTAATCACACCCCTCCCATGTGCTCTCATTTTTAGGCTCCACCTTGAGGAGAATTTCATTTTGAATTTCCCTCCATTTTCATTTGAATTTTTAGCCCTCTAAACACTATAAATAAGAGGGCTTGGCTCATGTAATTCTCAAGATTAATTTGAGTGAAATTGCTGCCAACTTTGTGCCAATTATCACTCTTGTCTCCTACCTCTAAGATAGACACCTTAGTCTTCATTCTTCATCTTTTCCAAGTGAGATGGCCTCACCACTCACTCTCCACACCTAACACTTCACCTTCAAGGTTTCCACAGCTCCTAGGAGTGCCTTGCACGCTTCCAACCATTGCTTCCGCCACCTTCAAATTCGTTTTCAGCTCATGGAAGAAAGCACTCAAGCTAGGCTACATCAGGGGGCAGGCAGAGAACGATCATCCAAGAGACCCTTAGGGCACCTCGCACCTACATGGCTGATAACTTAGTAGGAGTCCACCAGATCAGCCGGACTGACGGTGGGAGGAGGAGTCATCGGTCGCTGACCCAGGAAACTTTGAAGAAGCCAAGGGTCAACGCATATGTGGCATTGGAGGAGGTGTCGTCACAAGTCTGCTTATTGCAAACTGGGGAAACGTGGATGACACCCTATAAGCTACTTAGCTGATGGGATGCTGCCAATGGAGCCAATAGAGGCGAGGAAAGTAAAGAAGAACTCAACCAAGTACACGCTCATCGATGGGAAGCTGTACAGGCATGGGTTCACACACCCTATTCTGGTGTGCGTGCATGGTGAGCAGTGCATGCGTATAATGGCAGAGCTCCATGAAGGAATATGTGGGAGCCACATAGGAGGTCGTGCTTTGGCATCTAAAGCCATTTGAGCAGGGTATTACTAGCCAACCATGAGGGAAGATTGCACGAAATATACGCAGCAATGCAAACAGTGTCAGTTACACGCAGATTGGCACAAGGCGCCTCCAGAGGAGCTCAGATCTATATACAGCCCTTGGCCATTCCACACTTGGGGAATTGATATCCTGGGGCCCTTTCCTTTGGCTGTGCGGCAGATGAAGTACCTTGTGGTCTCCATAGAATACTTCACGAAGTGGATCGAGGCTGAACTAGTAGCACAAATCATAGTCCACAAGATCCAGCACTTCGTGCGGAAGAACATAGTATACCGCTTTGGTGTACCCAAGTGCTTGGTGTCTGATAATGGCACCCAGTTTGCAAGCCAACAGTTGGGGAAGCTATGCACAGAGTTGGGAATCAAACAGGTGTTCGCATCAGTTGAGCATCCTCAGACTAATGGGCAGGTCGAGTCAGCCAACCGAGTCCTACTCAGAGGACTGAAGAGAAGGTTGGAGAAGGCAAAGGGGATTTGGGCGGAGGAGGTTCCCAGAATTGTGTGGGCCTACCATACCACTCCTCAGTCCACCACCAAGGAGACCCGTTTCAGCTTGGTATACGGTTCAGACGCCATGATCCCTGTAGAGATCCAGGAGAGCTCGCCACGTTTCCAGAACTTCGTGGCTGAGGAATCCATCGAAGAAAGGAAGGTAAATTTATATCTCTTGGATGAAGTAAGGGAAGAGGCAAGAATCAAAGCCGAAGCATTGAAGAGAAGGGTTGAGCTCAAGCACAGTTCCAAGTTGAGAGCTCGGCAGTTCCAGGTCGCCGACCTAGTCATGCGGAAGGGATCTCCCTACCAGATAGAAAACAAGCTATCCCCCAAGTGGACTGGTCCCTTTAGAGTGACAGAGGCCCTGGGGAATGGAGTGTACAGGCTTGAGACCCTAAAAGGTGGTCCGATTCCTCGTACATGGAATGCGACTCACCTGAAGTTTTATTTTAGTTAAGATTATGTAACATTGTACACAGTTTAGGGGACACTCTTTTTTCCCTTCTAAGGGTTTTTAATGAGGTCACCCAATAAAATTTTTAGTTAAGACATATTCTTGAATGTGTTTGTACAATGCAGATCGAACCTGTCATTTGGGGTTAGAGGTCTCGTAAGTGGGAAGGTAGGTTCGTAAGGAACACCTCCTCTTCGAGTGAGAACTCCCAACTTGAACAAAAAGGTTCACCCAGTTAAATCCTCCTTCGCCTATGAGCGATGAGAGTTCAGATCAAACCTGTCATTTGGGGTTAAAGGTCTCGTAAGTGGGAAGGTAGGTTCGTAAGGAACACCTCTTCTTCGAGTGAGAACTCCCAACTTGAATAGAAAGGTTCACCCAGTTAAATCCTCCTTCGCCTATAAGCGATGTGAGGTCAGATCGAACCTGTCATTTGGGGTTAGAGGTCTCGTAAGTAGGAAGGTTGGTTCGTAAGGAACACCTCCTCTTCGAGTGAGAACTCCAAACTTAAACAGAAAGGTTCACCCAGTTAAATCCTCCTTCGTCTAGGGCGATGAGAGGTCAGTTAGAACCTGTCACCTGGGGTTAGAGGTTTCGACAGTTGGAAGGTAGGTTCGCATAGAACACCTCATCTTCGAGGGAGAACTCCCAACTTGAACAAGAAGGTTCATTAGTCGAAGTCCACCCTTGCCTAGGGGCGATGAGTGGTTAGTTGAAATTCGTTAGCTTGAGGTAGAAGTCTCAGGAGCTGGAAAGGAAGGCTCGTAGAGAACGCCTCCCCTTTCGAGCGAGAATGCCCAGGGCAACTTCTTCCAGTGAAATCCTTCCTTGTCTCAAGCAAGGAGGGGTCAGGTGCATACAGATCGGTGCTGGAATCCTCACAGAGGTAAAGGGAGGGCTCGTAGGAAACAAGTTCCCTTCAAGCGAAAATACCAGGTTGGAGGGCAAGTTATGGGCGATGATGAGATCGGTGAGGTACCTTTCAGCAGGGAAGTTCTCATGAAGTCTCGCCCACGGTATAATCTCCTATCCTAGTGAAGAACAAAGCTCATAACGACTTAGCAGAGTTAAGCGTGCTACCTATGGGTTGATTCTATGCCGAAGAGAGTGATTAACCAAGTATACCGAAGCAGCCAGACAACAATAGAGAAACAAATACAAGTGAGTTGATGCATAAGGTCAAGCAAGTATGTAAACCAAGTTAGATATATTAATTGGATTGGAAGAACAGTTACAAAAGATAATTACAAGAAGTCCAGCTACAGAATAAAGCTATTCGAGAGACCTATCTAAGCACTATTTGCCCATCGACTACCTGCATGGACATAGAGAAGGACGAGAGGTCCATCTCAGGATGCACGCAGGCAACCTGAGCAAGAGCATCGCCAAACCCCTCCCCGTAGCCGTCGGCGACATCTTCAGTCAGTTCTGCCTCAGTCTTCTTGAACAACTCGGCTTGTTGGGCAAGCTCTTCCTCAACTTTGCCCAGCTAAACTTCTTGATTAGTAGCCTTCTCCTCCAGCTTGGTCATTTTAGCTTGGGCCCCCTCCAACTGCTCTTCCAGGTCGATGACTTTGTTGCGAAGGGGGAGAATTTGGGCCTTAAGCTGGAGGGCTTCTGATGGAAGAGGGCCAAGCACAATCGCACAAGAGCCAAGACAAAAGGGCATACAAAGCCACACCTGTAAGGACCTTGAAAAATTAAGTTGGAATAAAAAGGATTATTTTAAATAAATTCTAAGTATGTTTTTATTTAAGTTAAAAAGGAAGGAAAGTGCAGTCTAGAAAACTATAAGAGTTCTTTGTTAATACATGATCGCCGGTCGTCTACTACACATGATCGCCGGGGCGCGAGGCATGCGGTCATCGCCAGGGCGCAAGGCATGCGGGCGTCGCCAGGCGCGGGACATGCGGGCATCGCCAGGACAAGAGCCATGTAGGCATCGGTCGTCTTCCAGGGAGAGACATCGGTGGTCCACCAGGGTGAGACATCGGTTGTCTGCCAGGATGAGGAACCAGTCATCACCGGGATGAGGAACGTCCGTCATCACCGGTAAGAGAGGAACATCGGTCATCGTCCAGGATAAGTCATCGGTGGATAGTCTTCGCGCGAGAGGTCATCGGTGGATAGCCTTCGCGCAAGAGGTCATCGGTGGATAGTCTTCGCGCGAGAGGTCATCGGTGGATAGCCTTCGCGCAAGAGGTCATCGGTGGATAGTCTTCGCACGAGAGGTCATCGGTGGATAGCCTTCGCGGGAGAGGTCATCGGTGGATAGACTTCGCGCCTGTGGTCATCGGTGAAAGGTCATCGCGCGACGTCGAGTTACACACAGAGAAGGTGGGACCCAGACTTCCAGCATGGAACGTCCTGCACGCGCGCCACGTAGACAAAAAGGGTGGTTCAGAATAGTGACCTCAGAGTGTTAGCCTGCGCAGAGGCACGCTTAGTAGTACTGTTCAGGGAGTGGTTGGCCTGCGCAAGAGACAACTGTAGTCGTACTGTTCAGGGAAACGTACACTCAGACTTCTCTGCAGAGTGGGTGGTGGCAGCTGCTTTTGGTGGATAAGTTGGTTTAAGATGCAGAAACCCACTGCTGAGAGAAAGAAACGTTACAGCCTTCAAAGAGAGAAAGAGTGAGTTACCTCCCTTCTCCTCCAGTTGTCTCCTTCGCGCTGCGATTCTAGCACCTTCACACAAGAGTACGACGAGCGACAGCCACCATTAGAGCACCTGGGCAGTTCTCTGCAAGTCCTTCAACCAGACGCAAAAACAGAGCCAAGGTGTTCTTCAAGCTTCGTTGGGTTTCGGAACTCTAGGTGTGTGCGCAAGTCCAGGTAAGGGAAGCTAGACTTCATTTTAAATACAAGCCATAGTTTAGCTATTTCTGAAGTGAGGGCGACGTGGTCGCCGGTTTCGTTTTCATCTTCGTGAATGCTCTGTTCTATGTGTTTGGACGACGTGGTCGCCGGTTTTATATACAGTCTTCGAAATACCTTGTTTTTGAACTAGATCGCCGGTTTTGGCGTTGTTTACGAACTCTCTGTTTTTGGTGTTGCTTTGAAAACTGTTTGAGATTCAAATGACATATTCGAAAACATGAACCTTTGAAATGACTATTGCGGTGATTGAATCATCTAGTTGAGAGTGGTATGATGTGTTGAATGTTGTGAATGTGGGATCGAGGCATAGTATTTTCAGGAAAGAAAATACCGTGTAAGATCGTGTAGGATGTGCATTGACCGGTGATTCGTCATGATATCCTGACTCTCCTGAGATAATGAATTCATATAGATGAAGTTATTCAGGCGTTGAGAGTCGAAGGAGGTTCATACGTATGGGTGAGTTGTTTGAAAGAGAACGAGCTCGACCTGTGGTGTGGATTAACCCTGTCATGCTTGGATGGTGATGATATTGAGATTCATTATACGCTTGTGAATGTGTGTGATTTCACGGCGACCCTGTGAATGTGTGTGATTTCACAGTGGGCAGTATGACAGGTGCAGATCTATGAGTCTAGTCAATGCACGAGTCTTCCGGAAGTAGTGTCAAGTGTCTTGTGTGCTGGGTCGGTGGTGGTCTGACATGTGAAATGAGGAACTTGAAATTTATAGACACTTGATGCTGTTTGTGAAATAGAACGACTCTGGGAAATATTGTGAAATGTGTGGTTTCTGGGCGATCAGGTGAAGGGTATGAGCAACTCTAAGTTTTACATGGATATCTTGAAAAATGTTTTTACCTTGATTTTAATGTTCTTATTTAAACTCTCTTTAAAATATCTAGCTTACCCTGCGTGTTTTGGTTCTGTGGCTGTTCTCTTAAAACTGTGATGATCGTGTAATTGTTACACGGGAGCAGATGATCTTCCAGGATGTAGAGCTCCTTAGTGAGTGGTCGCCGAGGAAGAGATCGCCGGTTTTCTATCTCTTGGTGGTGATCGCCGGATTTATGTCCTGCTGCAGATCGCCTGTTTTGGGCCTTCTGTTACCAGATCGCCGGTTCATGTATGGAGACCGCCGGTCTTGTTGTATTTGGTTGAATTTCGTTTAAATTTTGAAAACATTTGACCTGGTTATGTATTTAACTCCCTAAGAGGAGCAACTTCATTACTTATATATATATTATCATGTACTCTTCAATATTATTTGTTTACCTTTATTTTCATTATACATGTATGTATTGGTTTTATTTTGCGGGATGTTACAACACCAAAAGCGTCTAAGGCAAGAAGAGGAGCGTCTAGGGCCATGGGAGGAGCGTCTAGGGCCATGGGAAGAGCATCTAGGACCATTTACTAAGTCCATGGCCAAAAAACTACAGGAAGACGTTGACCTAGCTACGGATGGGAGAGAAAGATATTTGTACATGTTACATGAAGGCCCATTAAGAGTAGCTTAGTGTTAGTTGTGGTGTAAATAGCACAAACTTGATTCCATGAGGGTTTAACCTAGCTTTTGTTACATTTCTATAAGCATTCCTAAAACTAGGGCCGACCATGAGTGATGTGTCCTATGTGTTGACATTTGCATTTCATTTTGAGTATATTTGCTTAGCATTAGGTTAACCTTTATGGTCCTCCTTAGCCTATAAAAGGAGGATCCAACCTATTGTACTTTTAAGATTAAATAGAGTATTGTTATGCTGCCCAAATTGTGTCATACACTACTCATTGCCTAATACTTAGGTTTTAGTCTTCAATTCACCACTACCAAAGGGGCTGGCCGAACCTCCCCATTTCCTCACTCTTCATGCACCTTCAAGGCACCCATGCTTCCTAGGAAG
This sequence comes from Phaseolus lunatus, assembly GCA_013389735.1. NCBI lineage: Eukaryota > Viridiplantae > Streptophyta > Magnoliopsida > Fabales > Fabaceae > Phaseolus > Phaseolus lunatus. The sequence goes on along the minus strand of CM023861.1, from coordinate 18,487,771 downwards.
GCCTTGCTCACTTCCTCCATAAGCTTCCACATTCATCATCACCAAGGAATTCCAAAATCCAAAGAAGAGCTCATAGGAAGGCTATCATTTGGTATCTAGAGTTATGGTTCTTCAAAGATGAGTATCTCTTTTCATTTTCTTTTTGAGTTCTTCTTTTCTCCAAGTTGTTCATCTTTATTCCAAGTTGTCTTGCTATTTTTTGTGTTTTAATATGATTTGAATGCTTGTTTATTCATTTCATTCGGTGGGTTTGTTCAAACTTGTGCTTGAACTTCTATTTTCAATTTTGTGTAGGATTCTTGATATATTGGTGTTGCTGTTTTTATTTTTAGGTATTTGAGTCTTGCTTGAAATTTCATTTGGGTCATATGATGTTCTTGAGTTTTTTCATTTTATGAATCCATAAGTTTTGTCTAAGTCATGTGTTTCCATATTTGTCATCAAATCCTAGTAGTACTCTTTTTGATTTATTTGTTTCTTGTTTTTGGTCTGAATGTTTGATCTTAAATCTGTTTTGTGTTGATCCTTTGGTGCAGTTTTAATTTTAGTTTGAGTTCTTATTTGTGTGTTAGATCCACACAAATTCCATCATATTAACTCCATTGTGTTTTTGAGGTATACCATTCTGTTTTTGATTCTAGTTTTCAGAACCCCCTGTTTTCACATTTCTGTGCTGACTGTTTTGTTTTATGAAAATTACATACATCATCAAAAATTTTTGAGCCTCTGGATTTCACTAATTTGAGGTGTTAGAAAAGGGACAAAAAAAGAACCATCTGAAAAAAAGAAATAGAAATAAAAAGATAAATATTACAAAAAAAGTGTGCAATCCTGATGTTCCAGTTGGCAGTTCTGAGCACTGATTTTATAAAATTTACCAAAATTAATTGGTACATGCGTTTGGAGTGAAACCAACGCCAGAAGTTTTTTAAGATCTTGTTCTGATTTTGTCTCAATTTTCAGAAGCAAATACAAAAGGGTCAGCTCAGCATAAATCTTTTAAAGATACGCTTTCTGGACTACAACAATATTTTCTTTTCAGTGGTGCTGTTTTTTTTTTTTTGGTTTTTAAATCAAATCTAGTGCTATTTCATTGAAAGGTTCCTTTTGTGTGCCATCCATTATTTGAGTGCTTTTTATTTTCTTGTCTAATTTCATTTGAACTCTTTCTAGTTGTGTCACATTTTAATTCCATTTGTGTGGTACTGTTTTTCAAATTAAATTGTTTCTTGCTTTCTTTCTTTGGCCTTTAAGCTTGTTGGTGGATTAAATATCAATTGGTACTTGTTGAGTGGGAAATTGACTTGAGGGGAGTATAGCTTGCTTAATAGGTGCTGGATTGAAGATTTTATTGACCTAATTCCAAGAGGAACAAAGGCAAAGGGCAGCAACAAACACCATACTACAAATACACCACACACTTTGGAAGGCCCAACAAGTAGAAAAGCAACAAAAGGGGTGCAACTAGAAGAACAACAAAAGGGGTGCAAATAGTAAAAGCAACAAAGGGAGTGTCATTTAATTTCTTTGCAATCTTGCCTGTGTTAATTACTTGTTAATCATGCAATCAGTTGGTGAGTGTGTCTTCAAGGGCTCCAAGTGTCCAAGAAGCCTCACCTAAGGTTGTCTAACTTAATTTGTTTTTAGTAATTGCTTTAATTGAACCAATTTGCTTTGATCACTTCGTTAATCTCTTGTTTAAATCTTGTTTAAGGCTTTGGTTATTTGCTTTGTTTGCTAGATAGCTTGCATTGTTTTCTTGCATTAAAAAAAAATAAATAAATAATTTTGATTTCTTCATCCTCATTGTGTTCTAAGTGTTTTACCTAAAGAAGGACTTGTGTAAAGGTTTTGGAGGGATAGTTTTTGGCTAAGGCAAGACTTGGTATTTAAGTAGTCCATTGTGACTCACCTCTCTTACCTGGAAAGCTACCTTCATTAACTTTCCTCTTCTTTCTTAAAAGTAAAACATTTCTATACACAAAGTTCTAGTCATGTCTACTCACTCTTCCAAGTCCATTGAAAGTGATGTATGTAAGGACCTGTAAAATTGAATTGGAATAAAAAGAGATATATTTTAAAAGAATTCTATGTATGTTTTATTTAGAATAGAAAGGGAGGAAAAAGTTAAGTATAGAAGGCTATGAGATCGCCGGTCGCCTGCTACACATGAGCGCCAGGTGGACGTCGCGCGGGCGCGAGAGGCATGCAGGCATCGCGCGGGCGCGAGAGGCATGCAGGCATCGCGCGGGCGCGAGAGGCATGCAGGCATCGCGCGGGCGCGAGAGGCATGCAGGCATCGCGCGGACGCGAGAAGCATGCAGGCATCGCGCGGGCGCGAGAGGCATGCAGGCATCGCGCGGGCGCGAGAGGCATGCAGGAAACGTGCGGGCCCGAGAGGCATGCAGGCATCGCGCGGGCGCGAGGCATGCGGGCATTGCCAGGGCGCGAGGCATGTGGACGTGGCCAAGGCGCGAGAGTTATGAGGGCGTCGCCAGGGAAGACATCAGTCGTCTCCCAGAGGAAGACATCGGTCGTCTTCTAGGGCGAAGGAGACATCGGTCGTTCGCCAGGATGAGTCAGCGTTGGAAAGTTGTCGCGATGGCGAGCCTCACACAGATAAAGTGGGACCCAGACTCTCAGCATGAAACGTCCTGCACGCGCGCCACGTAGACAAAAAGGATGATTCAGAGTGGTGACATCAGAATGTTGGCATGCGCAAGAGACACTCGCGGTCGTACTGTTCAGAGCAGTGGTTGGCATGCACAAACGACAACAGTGGTCGTACTGTTCAGAGCAGTGGTTGGCATGCATAAACGACAGCAGTGGTCGTACTGTTCAGGGCAGTGGTTCTCAGACTTTCCTGCAGAAGGGGTGGCAGCAGCAGCAAACGTGGACAGGTAAGCTGGGATTCAAAAGCCACTGCGGGAAGGCAAAGAGTGTTATAGACTCAAGAGTGTTAGAGTGAGTGCAAACTTCCTCCCTCCCTTCTTCCCTTCCTTGCGTTGAGACTCAGGCAACCTCCAGCATCAGTACGACAAGCGACGCTGTCCTTAGAGCACCTAAGAGGTTCTCTGCAAGTTCTACAGACCAGGTGCAGAAAACAGAGCTAAGGCATCCTTCAGGCTCGGTGGTTTTTGAGCTCGCGGTATTTTACGCAAGTCCAGGTAAGGGAAGCTAGACTTCATTTTCAATACAAGCCATAGATTAGCTGTTTCTGGAGTAAGGGTGACGAGGTCGCCGGTTTTCGTTTGCATCTGCGTGAATGCTCTGTTCCATGTGTTTGGGCGACGTGGTCGCCGGTTTTTAAATACAGACTTCGAAATACCCCGTTTTGAACTAGATCGCCGGTTTTGGCGCTGTTTTACGAACTCCCCTGTTTTTGGTGTTGTTTTGAAACTGTTTGAGATGTAAATGTGATATTCGAAAATAAGAACCTTGGATTGAGTTTTGCTGTGATTGAAATCATTCCTTTAAGTGTTATGTGATGTGTTGGATGTGGTGAATGTGGATCGAGGCATAGTATTTTCAGGAAAGAAAATACCGTGTAAGATCGTGTAGGATGTGCATTGATCGGTGATGTCTATAATGGGATTATCCTGACTCTCCTGAGATAATGGATTCATATAGATGAGGTTATTCAGGCGTTGAGAGTCGAAGGAGGTTCATATGTATGGGTGAGTCGTGTGAAACAGAACGAGCTCGGCCTGTCATATGGATTAACCCTGTCATACTGTGAGAATGGTGAACTTGAGATTGAGATTGTGTTGATGCGCATAGCTGGTAAACATTACAGCTTGTATGACAGGTGCAGAATCCCTGAGTCTAGTCAATGCACGAGTCTTCCGGAAGTAGGTCAAGTGTCTTGTGTGCTGGGTCAGTGATGGGCTGACATGTGAAATGAGGAACTTGAAATTCATAGACACTTGATGCAGTTTTGTGAAATAGAATGACTCTTGTGAATATTGTGAAATGTGTGAGTTCTGGGTGATCAGGTGAAGAGTATGAGAAAACTTGATAACTTACGTGAATATCTTGAAATTGTTTACCTTGATTTCATTTTGATTATCCTTATTTAAACTCTCTTTAAAATGTCTAGCTTACCCTGCGTGTTTTGGTTCTGTGGCTGTTCTCTTAAAACTGTGATGATCGTGTATAACTTACACGGAGCAGATGATCTTCCAGGAAGTAGAGCTCCTTAGTGAAGTGGTCGCCGGAAAGGAGATCGGCTGTTTTTTTTGGGTCCCCCGATAGGCGATCGGCCTCGTCCGATAGGAGATCGGTCTCTTCCGATAGGAGATCGCCTGCTTCGTTTTTTTTTACTGTATTTTGTTTATGTTTCTGGAAAAATTTGACCGAATTTGTATTAAACTCCCTGTGAGGAGAAACTACATTTCATATATATATAATATTTTGTTCACTTCAATCTATTTGTTACCTTTATTTTCATTATATACATTTGTATAGTATTTTGGCGGGATGTTACAATGTAAGCTCCATAAAATATCTTTTGAAACAACTCTCCAAGGACGTACAACACATTTCATATAGACAATTGGAAAATGAGTCTAAAATCAATGAATTGACTAGAGCAAAGGAAGAAAAATCTCAAAATTCAAAAAAAACATATACCCATGCATCTCAATCACAAATCCAAGAGTCTGTAGGGGAGGGAAGCCTTAGAATCAATGATTACTACCAACCACCCCCTAGGAGAAATAGGAGAAGAGAGGAAGAAGCCCCAAGGGAAGTAAGGGTAGACCTACCCCATTTATATGGTAAGTGATCCTGCCGCTTGACTCAAACGTGGAGGATTGCCTCGTCACCCCTTCGTCTAGCCTTCTGTTCTGCAGGAACGCTCCAAGAACCACCGCCGGAACTCCAAACGCTGCCTGCAAAACACACAGACGGCGCCTCTGGCGGCCGTTGTAGCTCCGACGCTCAAGTCAGGCAACAGGAACACCAAAACTACCACTGAATCTCTCTGTGAGACTCGTGTGTGCTCTCAGATCCACTTTCTCTCTCTATAACTGTTTTCTGTTATCACTGTGCCACGTGTAAGAACGCTCCCACAGTGACTTAAAAACTAAGTGTAGTGTTCACGTGTAAACTTGTAATCTGGAAAGAATCCCCTTACCTTACATGACGTGGAGTGCTTTATACCTGAGCCGCGCCTCTCTCCCAGATGGTGACACGTGGAGGCATGCAGCTGGCATCTACCGTACATGCGTCACACCTGGAGGGCTTCTGCACTTCTCTCTGTGCGAGCCGCATGCTCCCAGGAGTGCGCCAGGCGCATCCTGCCTGCATGGCCTCACCGCACGTCCTCTGAGTGGGCATCATGCGAGGTGCATGCGTAACGTTCTAGCTGGGAACCCCGATGACCGATTGCCCTCTGCATGCACTTACGACCAATTGCCCTCTTCATGCAGTCACGCCCGACCGGTGCCTTATAACTTCCCCCCGATGACCGGGTGATGCCTCATAACTTCCCTTGATGACCGGGCGGTGCCTCATGACTATCCACCGACGTCCGTGCGGTGCCTCATGACTATCCACCAACGTCCGTGTGGTGCCTCATGACTATCCACCGACGTCCATGCGGTGCTTCCAGGCGCTTTATCTATGCTCTGAACTGGGAGTGGTGGCCACTTGGTATCTAACTACCGATCACCGTTCTAGGTGATCTCCTCCCTGATTCACTTGCTCTTTCTACCACGTGCCACCCTGTGCATGGTCCACGTGGTCAACGACTGCTGACGTCATCAACTACTGATGACCGACCGGATCAATAAGGAAAACATAGAGGTGTACCTAGATTAGGAGATGAAAGTAGAGCAACTCTTTGCTTGCCATAGGGTGAGTGAAGAGAGGAAGGTACCCTTAACAACCCTTAGTTTCCAAGGCAATGCAATGTATTGGTGGACCTCTCTAGAGAGAGATAGATGTCTTCATAGGGAGCCTCCCATAGAGTATTGGAATGACCTTAGGGGAACCCTAAGACGTCACCACATACCTTCCTACTACCATAGGGAGCTAATGGACAAGCTCCAAAGGCTCCAACAAAAGAACATGAGTGTGGAAGAGTATAGGCAAAAAATGGAGCTATACATGATGAGAGCCTCTATTAGAGAGGAAGAGGTCACCACCATATCTAGATTTCTAAGTGGGCTTAACCTTGAGATAAGGGATAGAGTAGAACTTCTTCCCTACCAAGACTTGAATGACTTGGTTCAACTTTGCATTAAAGTTGAACAACAAAATTTGCGCAAAACTTCAAGTCAAAAGGTGGGATCCTACTCTAACTCCTATCCCAAGAGAGAATATAGAAGGGAGGGTAGTACATCTAGAGAAAAACCAAAGGAAACTACCAAGCCCTTAGCAAAAGATACCTCCACCCCACCCATCCGAACTAGGGACATCAAGTGTTTTAAGTGTTTTGGAAGAGGGCATGTGCAAGCACAATGTCCAAACCAAAGGACCTTGTTTTCAAGAGGTAAGGATGAGTACACTAGTGGTGAGGATGAGCCTAGTGTAGAAGGAGAGGAAGGGGGAGAGGATGAGAGGGTAAGCCCATTAGAGGGAGAATTGCTAATGATTAGGAGAACCCTCAACAATCATCCTAGTGCATCCATGGAAACCTAAAGAGAGAACATCTTTCATACAAGATGTAATGTTTTAGAAAATATATGCTCTCTCATTATGGATAGTGGATCAAGCTGCAATTGTTGTAGCTCTAGAATGGTTGAAAAGCTCAATCTACAAGTAGTTCCTCATCCTAAGCCCTACAAGTTGCAATGGATCAATGAGAATGGGGAACTAAGTGTAGATAAGCAAGTGGAAATCAAGTTCTCCATAGGTAACTACAAAGATAAAGTTTTATATGATGTAGTACCTATGGAAGCTTGTCATATCTTATTAGGAAGACTGATCCCGCCGCGGACTCGAGCGTGAATGGGCTCCACGTTCCTCCCGCGTCCGTGTCTGTTCCTCCAGTTGGCTTCCCTTCGAACAAAGCAAATGGTTCCTGCAAACACAGAGGGGCGCCCTAGCGGCCGGTGTAGCTCTGACGCTCAAGTCAGTTTTGGGCAAGGAAACATCAAGAACTCTCTTTGTCTAATTTCTGGGTTACGTCTTGCGTACCTGGTTCAGCGTTCTTCTTCCTCATATAAACCCACGTCGCCCCCTACTGGCTACCTCTAGGGCCACTTGATTGCTCTGCACCGCTGCTATCTACCCCCCAGGCCTACCTTGCGTGCAGGCCTTCCTCACTTGAGTGCAAAGTCTGACAGGGGAGGCTGCGTGGGTACCTCTGTACCCCTCGACTTCTGTGCCTATTTGCCCTACCTATTCTCTGGGAACATCTTCACCATCCACGTGGCATACATGCAACCTCACTGGGAGACTCTAACCTTGACGGGTTCTTGTACCAGCAGGATTCTGCACCTAACTGCGTCTTCCCATCTTCATGCATGGTCGTTCCGTGACTAAGGCCGCTCCCTGGCTCTGGGCACCGATGACCGATCACAATGCATGCACCGATGACTGATCACTCTGCATGCATCGATGACTGATCGGTGCTTCATCACTTCTCGCGCTCTGCTTCCAGGCGCTCAAGTAGGAACCGATCTTCTGGTGGTGGTCACTCGGTAGCTGACCACTGATCGTCGTTCCTGAACGATCTCCACCCTGGTTCATCTGCTATCTCATGCCACGCGTTGCTTTGTGACTGGCCCACGTGGTCATCTGCTGCTGACGTCATCGAATACCGATGATCGACCGGATCACAAGCTCCCCAGTCTCGAGCTGTGAACTTGTTCTCAGCGAAGAGACTAAGTGGTCTTCCAAAGAGAAGAAGGAGCTCGAAGCCGATGTACCTGAGACCATGGCTGCTGGTGCCGAGGCTCTGATAGATGGGTTCCATGGGCTTGCAGCAGGTTCACTGCGTCCTGCCAGACTTGGACTCTACCCAACCTAGCCTCCACCATTCAGTGGTCGATGGCAGGCTCATTCCTCCTCCTTGAGCTTCTTCCCTTGCCACTTCTCCTTTTGTGTAATTTCTCTTTCTGCTACAAACTTGTATATAAATCTTTTATGCATAAATTCATGTTGGATGACTGACCTGATGGCGTCTAAATGCTTCGACTGATCGCCCAAGAGCTTGTTTGGGGCAGCTTTCATACACGGAGCTTTACTACTGATCCGGTCGGTCATCGGTAGGCGATGACGTCAGAAGCAGATAACCACGTGGAACAATCACGGAGTGACGCATGACACGTGAAGGCAGATAAATCAGGGTGGAGATCGTTCAAGAACGGCGATCAGTGGTCAGTTACCAAGTGACCGCCACCAGCAGATCAGTCCTTACTTGAGCGCCTGGAAAAAGAGCGCGAGAAGGGACGAAGCACCGATCAGTCATCGGTGCGTTCAGAGTGATCTGTCATCGGTTCATGCGTTGTGATCAGTCATCGGTGCATGGAGAATGATCATTCATCGAGGGTTCCTTGTCAACACGTGTTAAACTGGGACCCAAGCTCCCAGCGAGAACGTCGCCCAAAGACCTCGCCTGATTCCATAAGCAGAGCCCGAGGATGTGAAGAAGCACATCGGTCATCGGTGTGTGTTGAGGTGATATCGGTCGCGCGATGTGAACAACGCAATCGATGATCAGTAAAGCGCCCAGAGACAGTGAATGGCCTTAGTCGCGAAACAACCACGCATGAAGATGAGAAGACGCAGTTAAGTGCAGAATCCTGCTGGACGAGAACCCATCATCTCCCAGTAGGGCTGCATGTCTGCCACGTGGATGGTGAAGATGTTCCTAGAGAATAGGTAAGGCAGGTAGGCACAGAAGTCGAAGGGGTTGAGAGGAACCCACGCGGCCACCCCTGTCAGACCTGGCACTCAAGTGAAGAAAGCTGGCATGCAAAACACCCTGGGGAGTGGAAACGGCACTGCAGGGTAATTAAATGAACCTAGAGGTAGCCTGTAGGGGCTACGTAGGGTTTATATGAGGAAGAAGAACACCAAAACGAGGTATGCAATCTTTACCTGAGATACACAACACAAATCCAAAGAGCACTCAGTCTTCGAATCAAAGAGGACTGAGGGCACACACACACGGTCTCACACAGAGAAGTCTGAGAGAGACCTTTCGGTGTTCTCGTTGCCTGACTTGAGCGTCGGAGCCACAACGGCCGCTAGAGGCGCCGTTCGCATGTTTTGCAGGTACCGCTGGGAGTTGTCGAAGGTCCCTGGAACCTCCTTGCAGAACGCGCAGCAGATAGGAAGTCAAACGAAGGAGTGACGAGGCAATCTCTCCACGCTTGAGTCCGCGGCGAGATCAACTACCGACCACCGACTAGCATGTTAGCGCACCACTGATCAGTCACCGCCCTTTTGGTTTCGCATTACTTCTGTGTCACTCCAGCGCTAGTTGCATAGAGGGCCCGAACGCCAAAGATGACGCCTGTGTTTTTGGGGAATGCTTCTCGATGACCCCTCTTGCCTCAGCCTCGCTGTAAGAAGTCGAGGTGAGGTCTTTCTCCTCTCGCCTCAGCCTCGCTGTACAAAGTCGAGGTGAGGACTTTTTATCTCGCCTCAACCTTGCTGTAAAAAGCAGAGGAAGAGGACTTTCTCTGTTGCCTTAACCTTGCTGTATGAAGCAGAGGAGAAGGACTTGGTTCTCTTGCCTCAACCTTGCTGTAAGAAGCAGAGGAAGAGGACTTTTCTCTCGCCTCAACCTTGCTGTAAAAAGCAGAGGAAGAGGGCTTTCTCTGCCTGCACCCCGCTGTACAAAGTCGAGGGTGAGGACTTTCTCCTCTGAGTGGGTGCATGCTCCCAGGGGAGCACCAGGGGTGGCTGTCTAAGCGCACTCGCCAGGCGCATCCCTGCCTGCATGGTATCACCGCACGCCCTTTGAGTGGGCAACTCCTCTTCTTCTGGTTTGGAATCATGCGAGGTACATGCGTAACGCTCTCGCTGGGAACTTGGGTCCCAGCTTAACACGTGTTGGCAAGACCCGATGACCGATCTTATTCTGGAATCACGCGAGGTGCATGCGTAACGCCCTCGCTGGGAGCCTGGGTCCCAGCTTAACACGTGTTAACAAGACCCCGATGACCAATCTTCTTCTGGAATCATGCGAGGTGCATGCGTAACGCTCTCGCTGGGAACCTGGGTCCCAGCTTAACACGTGTTAGCAAGACCCCGATGACTAATCTTTTTCTGGAATCATGCGAGGTGCATGCGTAACGCTCTCGCTGGGAACCTGGGTCCCAGCTTAACACGTGTTAGCAAGACCCTAATGACCAATCTTCTTCTGGAATCATGCGAGGTGCATGCGTAACGCTCTCGCTGGGAACCTGGGTCCCAGCTTAACACGTGTTAGCAAGACCCTGATGACTAATCTTCTTCTGGAATCATGCGAGGTGCATGCGTAACGCTCTCGCTGGGAACCTGGGTCCCAGCTTAACACGTGTTAGCAAGACCTCGATGACCAATCTTCTTCTGGAATCATGCGAGGTGCATGCGTAACGCTCTCGCTGGGAACCTGGGTCCCAACTTAACACGTGTTAGCAAGACCTCGATGACCAATGCACCGACGGCTGATCTTGCTTTGGGTGCACCGATGACTGATCGCGCTTTGCTTCTTGGTGCTTAAACGCGAAGATGATGTCTTGCTTCGGGGAAGAAGAATTTTTCTTGTTGACCCCTCTTGCTTGCCCCGAGGTCATCGACCTTTAGGTCTGGTTCCTGTTGGACGTTTCTCGAAATCTTCCCTTTCCCTCTCTTGGTTTTACTAGTGCTCCCGAGTTCCCAAACTTTAGCCACCTGCACTCACTCCTGGGGTGAGGAGAATATAGGTCAGTGGTCCGTGCTCGCGCCTGGGGCGAGCAGGCTCCAACCGATCACTTGCACTTGCATCTGGGGCAAGCAGAACTTGAAACTGGGAAACATGTGCACACTTGACATACTAAAATCTTTTTTTATTGGGTGGCCTCGTTAAAAACCCTCATCAGGGAAAAGAGTGCCCCCTGATTTGCTCAACTATTTACAGTATATACATTGAGTGTGTGTACAGTGCAAGAACGCATCTACCTTACAACTTAACTGAAGTAGAAAGTTGAGTGTGTAGCGTTCCATGTCCATGGGATAGGTGCTCCATAAAGGGTCTCCGGCCGATAAACTCCATTCTCCAGCGCCTCAACTACTCTGTATGGGCCCTGGCGATGACCGACCTGGCGAGCACACCATTCTTCCAGCAACGACGAAAAGTTGTCCTTCACCACATGTATACTGCCCATATTTTCTTCATTCTTCACTCCCCCTTGAGCTAGGATTACAAAGCACCTCGCCCCTTCTTTCAACTCCGACCACACATGCTGAGCAGATGTCACATCTGACTCTTGGAGATCTGGAAACACCACTTTCTGCCTACCGCAATCTATGAGAATGTGATTGGCAGATAGCCAATCCATTCCTAGGATTACATCCAGATCCTGAAGAGGCAGACAGATCAAATTCACTTTGAACATGCGTCCCTCTACTATCACTGGACATCCTGAGCAAACTGTGGAGGTCATAACCTGCCTTGATGCAGGTGTAGAGACCAACAGTTCAAACGGCAGCTCCTTCACTAGAAGGCCCAACTCGGCTACACACCGACTTGACACAAAAGAGTGTGTCGCTCCAGAATCAAACAAGGCTTTTACACTTCTACCAGCTATAAAACAAACACCTTGCACCAAGTTACCTGACTGGGATGCCTCCGCTCCTGACATAGCAAACACTCTCCCTATTGCCTGAGGTCTACTGCCTTCATTCCTCAATTGCTGAGAACCACTGGGTTGAGTCGCCCCATTCCCGTTAGGACACTCTCTAGCAACATGCCCCGTCTTTTGGCAGGTGTAACACCTTCTCTCTGAATTCCTCTTGAAGCACACATTGGATGTGTGTGGTCCACCACAATGGAAACATTTGGGTTTCCATGGTTGTTGTTGCTGAAACTGGGGCGGTGCTGCTCCTGCCCTATGCTGTGGAGGTCTCGCATAAGGCTTATTCTGCTGCTGCTGCACCTTGGCCTTCCCACTGGAAGAACCCCCTGGGTGTGACCTGATCACCCGGGAATCACTCTTTTCCAGAGTCTCCACCATCTTTGCCTTTTCCACTAAGGCGTGAAATTCCCTGATGCACATAGGGGCTATGGTCCTCTTCAGCCCATGCTTCAGTCCTTCTTCGAACTTCCTACACCTCCAAGCCTCAGAGGTAGCTTGGGTATAGAATCGGGCGAGGTATTCAAACCGAGCAGCATAAGCGTTCACGGACATCTCTCCTTGCTCCAACCTTAGAAATTCAACTTCTTTCGCAAACCTTGCACTATCTGGGAAGTATTTCTCTAGAAACCTCACCCTGAAGCTCTCCGAGTCTGATACTTCCTCTTGGGCTTCCATCATTTGTTAAGTTCCCATCCACCAGAACTCGGCTTCTCCAGATAGCAGGTATGTAGCAAACACCAACTTCTTATCTTCAGGGCAGGAGGTCGCCTTGAAGATTTTCTCTAACCCCCTGACCCATTGATCTGCTTGGTCAGGAGTAGCATTCCCACTGAACTTAGGTGGGTTGTGCCTGAGGAACTCGGTCAGTCCCATCTGCTCCTGAGGCTGACCGACGTGGGGAGCTGTTGCAGCCGATCTAGCAGTCTCCCAATGCTGCATTGCAGCTTGATGATTCTGAGCCATCGCTGCATTCTGCTGCTGGATAGCACTTGCCATCATCTCAATGGCCCTGGCGATCTGGCTCATTTGTGCAGAAGGTTGGGGAGGGGTAGGCGGTCTAGGAGCCATTTTCTGTGTAAGATTAGGAAACTATTATTCTCTAATCATATTCCTATAAAATGAACTTGATAAAGAATCAATTCATTTAGAAGACCACATCTAGGTCTTACAAAGGTCAGCATCTCAAAATCATCTAGAATTTTGAGTTTATCAGCAAGATCATGATACTTATAACATCAAGCATAACACCAGAACAGCTACTGGTATAAAACCACCAATCCAAACAACCACTTTCAATCAATTACAAAAACACTCAATAAAATGAAATAAATCACACTAGAATTCAATGTATGCTAAACATCAAACCTTTAGAATTAAGATTGAGAATCATCTCGATCCAGTTATGAATGTGCACCCTCACTACTTTATCAAGATCCTTTCATTCTTAATACTAAAATTTTCAGTTAGAGCATATATTTACTAAAGCACACACAAAATTTCAATAAGAAAAACATTTAAAAACCTTTCACTATAGCTTTAATTCAAAACTCCAATAAATTTTTTGTAAGCAGAAGAAACACAATGAACCCACTACCCTCAGGTCATCCTAAGGACGAACTGCTCTGATACCATTAATGTAACGCCCCTAAAATCTTATTAATATTTATATCATAAAATAAACATAAAACAATAATATCAAAATTAGCATATGTATATGTAATAAAATACATCCATCCCATACATTGTATTTCAAAATAATATCCCTTCTCTAGGGAATTTTAATACATAACCATCAAGTGTTTCAAAATAAAACAAAATACAGCATAAGAACAGGCGATCTCCTTGTCCAACCACTCACTGAGGAGCTCTACTACCTGCAACATCATCTGCTCCCGTGTAAATTACACACGATCATCACAGTTTTAAGAACACGAAACACAACACAAAACACAGGGTAAGCTAGCTATTCAAAAAAAAAACTTGAAATACGAAACTTTAAAATCAACATAAATCAGCTTTTCAACACCCACATAAGATCCATCACTTTCTCATTCATATCACACAACCATCAAGTGTCTATCAACAATTTTCAATATTCATCTTTCTCATGTCAGAATTCCCACTGACTCACAACACATAGACACTTGACTCTACTTCCGGAAGACTCGTGCATTGACTCAGACTCAGAGATCTGCACCTGTCATACTACCCCACTGTGAAATCCACACAGGGTCGCTGTGAAATCCACACAGCTATGCGCATAAACAAATCTCAATATCATCACTCTCCCAGTATGACAGGGTTAATTCATAGAACAGGTCAAGTTAGTTATCTTTCAAACAACTTACCCATTCATATGAACCTCCTTCGACTCTCAACGCCTGAATAACTTCATCTATGTGATTCCATTATCTCAGGAGAGTCAGGATATCTCCTTCTAGACAAGTCCCTAGTCAATGCACATTACACACGATCTTACACGGTATTTTCTTTCCTGAAAATACTATGCCTTGATCCCACATTCACAACATTCAATGCATCATACAACACAAAATGGACGGTTCCAAATCACAGCAACAATCAAAACCAAGTTCAGAATTTCGAAAATCATATACAGTTCACATTTCAATATCAGACAATTTCAATTCGTCACTAAAACAAGGGATTTCGAAACAAACATTAGAACCGGTGATCACGTCACCCAAATTTCAGAATCTTCTAGCCTAAGGTTTTTATTGAACGAATGCTAGCTTCCCTTACCTGGACTTGCGTAAAATCTCACTACAAGCTCTAACCCACCGAACTTAAGGATACCCGAACTCTGTTTTAAGGCTTGATTGGAAACTTGCAGAGAACCTTCCCAGGTGCTCTATGGCAGTCGCCGGTAGCCAAGCTGGGACGTGAGAACGCCTGAATCGCAGAGTGAAGGAGAGGAAGGAAAAAGGATGAAGACTAAACTCACTCTATCTCTCGCTATTCCAACAGCGTTCGAACTCCAACTAAGAGGAGGTGTGTTCTGAGACTAAGAAACGTAGACCCGCCATGCACCTGCCATTACCCACTCTGTGGGAAGCTTGCGTGCATGTTTCCTCTGACAGAACTGCCACGTGATGTCTCTGCGTGTACCAACTTTGGGTTACCTGCCTTACCAACTCTCTGGCGTCAATTGTTCTGAAGCACTCCTAATGTCTAGGTGACGCGCATGCAGAACATTCATGCTGGGAGCCTGGGTCCCACCTTATCTGTGTGAAACACTACCTCACGCGATGACCATCCACCGATGACTAACCGTGCGATGATTATCCGCTGATGAACGATGTGCCTCTCATCCCGGCGATGACTATGTGCCTCTCATCCCGGCGATGACTGATGTGCCTCTCATCCTGGTGATGACTATGTGCCTCTCATCCTGGCGATGACTGATGTGCCTCTCATCCCGGCGATGACTAGGTGCCTCTCATCCCGGCGATGACTGATGTGCCTCTCATCCCGGCGATGACTGATGTCACATCGCTACACCTTGCTGAAGGTTCATTAACCCACTACGCTACGTCCAAGGACACCAAAGACTTCCACCTTCAATTCCTCAAAGAGACCTGAAAGAACAGCATGGCACCTCTGCAGCTGGTGTAGCTCCTGCGACTAAGTTATCCACACAGGGAGTTGCTTAATGCACAGGCTACTCTGGGCACAACATTAACATGGTGTGCTGGTCAACTCTGGGTATCACGACTCACACTACTCATGGTGGCTGATATGCCACCTATCTTCTATATCACTCATCTTCTGTATTTAGACCATATACTAAGTGCTTACCAAGTCTTCTCGAATACTCGGCGATGTGCTCTTTTCGGCGATCATGTACACCATAGGCGATTGGCGATCATGTACACCATAGACGATTGGCGATCATGTAGACCATAGGCGATTGGCGATCATGTAAAATCTTCGCACACGGCGATCATGCGTAAAATAGGTGATTACTGATTTCATACGAGGGAAGTCGGAGGTCGCAACCTTCTTCAACAAACGGCGATCTCATCAATTTCTAAGCTACACATTCCTTTCTCTTACCCTTCTTGATTCACGTGCCCCCCCACCTGAAGCACGCCCACGTGATTACCTCACGATAAAGTCATCGCACCTGACTACTTGGTTAGTACAATGGTCAACCGACCGCCCTCTACCAGCTGACCCTAGACCTTGGGCGACGTCCGAGGTCTGACCACTATGATATTTTCTATTTTTATGTCCTTTTTATTTTAAATAATAACATACTCAAAAATTATTTAAAATCTATCACTTCTATTCCAAATAATTTATAGGTCCTTACACCTTATGCTGTACCTGTCTTGTTGGTGCCAAAAAAAGATGGAAAATGGCGTATGTGTTGTGATTGTAGAGCAATCAACAACATCACCATCAAGTATAGGCATCCAATCCCAAGGCTTGATGACATGCTTGATGAATTACATGGGTCAACCATATTTTCCAAAATTGACCTTAAAAGTGGGTATCACCAAATTCGAATCAAAGAGGGTGATGAGTGGAAAACCACTTTTAAGACTAAGTTTGGATTATATGAGTGGTTGGTGATGCCATTTGGCCTCACTAATGCCCCTAGTACATTCATGAGGCTCATGAATCATACCTTGAGGGATGGTATAGGTAAATACGTAGTAGTTTACTTTGATGATATCCTAGTGTATAGCAAAACCCTAGAAGACCATCTAAGTCACCTTAGGGAAGTTCTTCTAGCTAGCTTCTATAGAAGGTTTGTACCCAATTTTTCAAGCTTAGCTTCCCCTCTCAATGAACTTGTTAAAAAAGATGTTGCATTTTGTTGGAGTGAAAAGCATGAGCAAGCCTTTCAAAGGCTAAAAGCTCAACTCACCCATGCACCCATTCTAGTTGTTCCAAATTTTCTAAAACTTTTGAGATAGAATGTGATGCATCGGGCGTGGGCATAGGTACAGTATTGTTACAAGGTGGTCACCCCATTGCATATTTTAGTGAAAAGCTTCATGGTGCCACCCTTAACTACCCCACTTATGACAAAGAGCTCTATGTACTTGTGAGGGCCTTAAAGACTTGGGAACATTATCTTATTTCCAAAGAATTTGTTATCCATAGTGATCATGAGTCCCTAAAGTACTTAAAAGGCCAACACAAGCTCAACAAAAGACATGCTAAATGGATGGAGTTTCTTGAGCAATTCCCTTATGTAATCAAATAAAAGAAAGGAAGCACAAACATAGTGGCCGATGCTCTCTCAAGGAGGCATTTGCTCTTTTCAAAATTAGGTGCCCAAATTCTTGGATTTGATCACATACAAGAGCTTTATCAAGAAGGACAAGAATTTTCATCCATCTATGCTAAGTGTAGACATAGAGCACAAGGAGGTTACTATGTGGCCGAGGGATATCTTTTTAAGGAAGGAAAACTTTGTATTCCCCAAGGCACACCTAGGAAGCTCCTTGTAAAGGAATCTCATGGGCCACTTTGGAGTTGATAAGACTCTAGATATTTTAAAAGAAAAATTTTATTGGCCACACATGAGAAAGGATGTCCAAAGACATTGCTCTAGATGTATATCATGTTTAAAAGCAAAGTCTAGAGCAATGCCTCATGGACTCTACACCCCCTTGCCGATTGCAAATGCTCCTTGGGAAGACATTAGCATGGACTTCATTTTAGGACTCCCTAGGACTGCAAGAGGCCATGACTCTATCTTTGTGGTAGTGGACCGTTTTAGCAAAATGTCCCATTTTATTCCATGCCACAAGGTAGATGATGCTCAAAATATTTCTAGGCTCTTCTTTAGAGAAGTGGTGAGACTCCATGGTATACCTAGAAGTATAGTATCCGATAGAGATCCCAAGTTTATAAGCCACTTTTGGAAAACTCTTTGGGGCAAACTTGGAACAAGACTACAATTTTCAACTTCTTGTCATCCTCAAACGGATGGCCAAACCGAAGTAGTCAATAGAGTGTGTGTACAGCGCAAGAACGCATCTACTTTATAACTTAACTGAAGTAGAATCTCAAGTGTGTAGCGTTCCATGTCCTGGGGATAGGTGCTCCATGCAGAGTCTCTAGCCAATAAGCTCCACTCTCCAACGCTTCAACCACTCTGTATGGACCCCTTCCTCTCACAGGCGATGACCGCCCTGGCGACGCCTGATTCACGGGGAGCTTCCCCCTGAGCTGCCTGGGAGCCCCCCCAGCATTGCATCCTCCATCACCTCACGTCCCCATGCACAGGGACCTCGTGTTGCTGATCACCTGTCTGAGACCCCGAAGCGTGATCACCTTGCGCCTCCCGCAGGTAATCGGTCAGGAATCCTGTCTTCACCAACTCAGCAAGTTGATGCCCCAACGTCAGGCAGGATCGAAGCGTGTGTCCATAAGCCTGATGGAACTCACACCACTCGTCCTTCCTCCCTCCAAGTACCTTGTCAGTTTTCTCTGGTACTCAGAGTCTTGCAGCCACGGCAGGGATGGCGATCAGCTCTGCCAACTCTATCACGAAATCATACCTAGGGGGTGTGTTGTTCTCCCTTGCACGCCCCCTGGGTTGGTCCTTCCTGGGCGCATACGGACGAGGCCTTCCCTGCACCTTCCTCCCTTCCTTGGCCTCATATACCCGCACCTGCTGCTGCTGCTTCCCCTGACCTCCGCGCGGCTTCGTCGGCGCAGTGCTGCCTCTCTTCTCAGAGACCTCTGTCTCTGCTACAATGTACGCCACCGCGCGTCGCCTTATCTCAGCAAAGGTGGCAGGGTGGCTCCTGATAAGGGATTCACTGAAAGGACCGGGCAGCACGCCTTTCTTGAACGCGTGCACAAACATGTTCTCGTCCTTGCTGGGCAATCTCACCACTTGCGCAGCGAAACGGTTGAGGAAGTCCTTCAGCGACTCCCCCTGGTACTGGCGCACGTCGAACAAATCGTAAGACACCACTGGTGGCGCTCTGTTGACGATGTACTGCTCTGTGAACAGCTTTGAAAACTGACGGAATGAGGTGATGTGGCCCTCCGGCAAGCTCACGAACCACTCCATAGCTACTCCGCTCAGTGTGCTCATAAGCATTTTGCAGTACACAGCGTCTGAACCTCCAGACAGCATCATCTGAGTGTGGAAGGCTGTCAAATGTGCCTCTGGGTCTTCCACCCCCGTTAACGACGCCTTCACTCCCACCAGGTTGGGGGGCACCACTGTGTTCATGATCTCGGGGGAGAAGGGCATAGGAAACGCTCTAGGGGGCGACGGCGGCATCGACGTCCTATCTTCGGATACGCGCTCATTTTGCGCCTGCAACTCCCTACGCAACTCCTCGTTCATGCGGTTCAACTCTTCATTCCTGCTATATGATGCAGTCAGCTCTGCATGCATCTTCTCTTGCTCAACTCTCGACGCCGCGACGTTATCCTGCAACGCGCGCATCATCTCCATCACCTGCGCCATGGTCACAGTTCCTTCACCAGCAGGTGGTGGAGGTGTCGTTTGTCTAGTTCTTCTACTCATCTGTGCGATATTTACCCTCGTTCTTGTGTATGGGGGCTTCGTTTTACTTCATGCCCCACGGTGGGTGCCAAATGATCTCGCCGCGGGCTCGAGCATGGGGAAAATGCTTCGTCACTCCTTCGTCTAGCTTTCTAACTGCTGCACGTTCTGCAAGGAGGCTCCAGGAACCTTCGCCGGAACTCCGAACGATGCCTGCAAAACACACAGACGACGCCTCTAGCGACCGTTGTAACTCTGACGCTCAAGTCAGGCAACGGGAACACCAAAACTCTCTCTCGGATCTCTCTGTGTGAGACCCGTGTGTATGTGCCCTCAGTCCTCTTTGATTCGAAAACTGAGTGTTCTTTGTTTTGTGTTGTGTATTCTAAGGCAAAGACTACATACCTGGTTTGGTGTTCTCCTTCCTCATATAAACCCGCATAGCCCCTACTGGCTACCTCTAGGGCCACTTAATTACTCTGCACTGTCGTTTCCACTCCCCAGGGCTACCTTGCGTGCCGGCCTTCTTCACTTGAGTGCAAAGTCTGACAGGGGAGGCTGCATGGGTACCTCTGTACCCCTCGACTTCTGTGCCTATCTACCCTACCTATTCTCTGGGAACATCTTCACCGTCCACGTGGCAGACATGCAACCCCACTGGGAGACTCTAACCTTGATGGGTTCTTGTCCCAGCAGGATTCTGCATCTAACTGCGTCTTCTCATCTTCATGCGTGGTCGTCTCGCGACTAAGGCCATTCCCTGCTTCTGGGCGCTTTACTGATCATTGGTTGCGTTGTTCACATCGCGCGGCCGATGTCACCTCGACACACACCGATGACCGAGGTATCTCTCATCCCGGCCGATGTCCGATGGCGCTTCTTCACGTTGTCGTGCTCTGCTTATGGAATCAGGCATGGTCCTTGAGTAACGTTCTCGCTGGGAGCCTGGGTCCCAGTTTAACACGTGTTGGCAAGGAACCCCCGACGACTGATCACTCTGCATGCGCCGATGACTGATCACTCTGTATATACCGATGACTGATCGGTGCTTCATCACCCTCGCACTCTGCTGCCAGGCGCTCACGCAGGAGCCGATCTCCACCCTGGTTCATCTGCTATCTCATGCCACGTGTTGCTCTGTGACTGGCCCACGTGGTCATCTGCTGCTGACGTCATCGACTACCGATGACCGACCGGATCAGTAATCAAAGCCGACTTTGTTAAGAAAATTCATGAGAAGATTAAAACCCAAATACAACAACAAAATGAAAAGTATGCAAGATACAAAAATAAAGGGAAGAAAGAAATAATTTTTGAGGAAGGAGACTTAGTTTGGCTTCACCTTCGAAAAGATAGATTTCCAACTAAAAGGAAGTCCAAACTAAGTCCCCGAGGTGATGGACCCTTTCAAATCCTCAAGAAAGTCAACAACAATGCTTACAAATTGGGCCTACCTCTTGAATATGGAGTGCATGATACTTTCAATGTAATTGACTTATCTCCATTTGTAGGTACCAATGAAGACAAGGAAGACTTGGATTTGAGGACAAATCCTTTCTAAGGGGAAGGGGATGATGGAAGAGGGCCAAGCACAACCGCACAAGAGCCAAGACAAGAGCATCCAAAGCCACACCAAGAGCGTCTAGGGCAAGAGGAGGAGCGTCTAGGGCCATGGAAGGAGCGTCTAGGGCCATGGAAGGAGCGTCTAGGGCCATGGGAAGAGCGTCTAGGACCATTTACTAGGTCCATGGCCAAAAGACTACATGTAGACATTGACCTAGCTAAGGATGGGAGAGAAAGATATTTGTACATATCACATGAAGGCCCATCAAGAGTAGCTTAGTTTTAGTTGTGGTGTAAATAGCACAAACTTGTTTCCATGAGGGTTTAACCTAGCTTTTGTTACATTTCTAGAAGCATTCCTAAAACTAGGGCCGGCTATGAGTGATGTGTCCTATGTGTTGACATTTGCATTTCATTTTGAGTACATTTGCTTAGCATTAGGTTAACCTTTATGGTCCTCCTTAGCCTATAAAAGGAGGAGCCAACCTATTGTATTTTTAAGATTAAATAGAGTATTGTTATGCTGCCCAAATTGCGCCATACACTACTCATTGCCTAATACTTAGGTTTTAGTCTTCAATTCATCACTACCAAAGGGGATGGCTGAACCTCCCCATTTCCTCACTCTTCATGCACCTTCAAGGCACCCATGCTTCCTAGGAAGGTCTTGCTCACTTCCTCCATAAGCTTCCGCATTCATCATCACCAAGGAATTCCAAAATCCAAAGAAGAGCTCATAGGAAGGCTATCAGCTTCCTGTCCCTTGGTGAAGAGGAGCTTCTTGGTCTCCTTTTTTGATTGGCAGAGACTGCTCAGCTCCTGGTTCAGAGCAGTCTCACGCTTGGCAGCCAGTTGAACTTGGAGCTCCAAGTCTTTCTTTTGCTCCAACTCCTTCTCCAGTCTGGCTACCTTCTCTTGTTGCTCCACCTCAGCATCCCCTTTGACCAGCAAGACGCTAGAGGCGGCAAGGAACTCACCAAGGCCATGGCTGATGAGGTCACTTAGTGAATTCCTATCCAGAGCCTCCATCGCTTCTTTTGTAGGCAAGTGAGCAAGGGTCCGCTGGAGGAGAGGAGGGCGTTCGGGGGTAGGAGGTGCTTGGCTGGTTTGAGGGGCACTCTCTCCCCCACCCTCGAACGCCAGGAGTGGCTCGGGGGGAGAAGAGGCACTAGGAGAGTGCTCCCTGAAAGATGGAGGTTGCCCCTCTGTTGCAGATGAGGTCACCGCAGCAACCTCCACCCTATTCATCTTGAAGACGAGGCCTGAGCACGTGTCCCCATCTTCAGAGATCACTACCGCAATTGCCCTCTTTAACTTGTTACCAGAAACGGCTCTTGGGGTAGCCGCGGTGGGTGAAGAGTGGCCAGTAGGGCAAGAGCCCCCTGCTGTGCAACGATCCAGCAAGGCTACCAGCCTCTTCTTCTTTTCAGCATCTAACACCATATCTGCGATAGAGTAAAACACATGGTTACGAGATGCAAACACACAGATACAAGGGAAAGTACAAGTAGATATAAGAAGGATAAAGTAAAGTAAGATGTACCAATGTAGATGTTGAGAGTTTCAGCATCATACTTGTGCCTGATCAGCTGGGCAGTGTTGAACACCACCCCCTAGCTGGCAAGGAGTTGGCACAGATCACGATTGAAGGGTGTCAGCTCCTCGAGTCCTCGGGGTTTCTTGAATTTCAGCTTCTCCACCCAATATAATGGGAACCCATCGAGCATGGTGGAGTCGTAGGAGCTGCAGCAGACCCGAAAGAACTTCCCCTTGAAGCCTTTGTAGGACTGCTGGAAGAGGGTTAGCAGAACCCTCCCCGCCACCCTCGAAGAAGTATAGGAATACGTCCATCGAGAGAGTGAACCCTAGGTTGTTGCAGAGAATCGAGACTGCCTTGATGAAGGCCCAACTGTTGGGGTGCAGCTGGGCGGGCGCCACATTCAGCTCATTGAGCAGAGCCCTCTCGAACCCAGTAAAGGGCAGACGGAATTTGACTCGTTTAAAGACGGTGGCATAGAAGAAGAAGAAGGGCTCCCCGTCGTTGTAGCGGTCGTTGGCGCATACGGGTTCGCCCTCAGTACAGGGTCGAACCGAAATGTACGCGTCGCTTTCTCTGCCAAAGATGCTCCCTTTAATCTCGTGTTCATTGTCTTTATGCTTCCTCCAGTCTTCACTAGAGGTAAGTTGCGAGGTCTGAGCAAGGAGATCCTCAGGGGCATAGGGGTAAAGGGCCCAGTAGTCAATGGCTAGAGGAGGGTTGGAGGTGGTTTTGGTTATGGCCATCTCGAATCTAAAACAAATGAGAGGCAGGGAGAAGGAAAAAAGGATTTAGAAGAAAGTGATGACGTGAACAATGGCAGACAAAGACTCACAAAAGAAGAACGAAAACAAGAAAGAAGAATAGAAACACTTGATCTCGCCGCGGACTCAAGCGTGGAGAGATTGCCTCGTCACTCCTTCGTTTGACTTTCTATCTGCTGCGCGCTCTGCAAGGAGTCTCCAGGAACCTTCACCGGAACTCCGAATGGTGCCTGCAAAACACACAGACGGTGCCTCTAGCGGCCGTTGTAGCTCCGACGCTCAAGTCAGGCAACGGGAACACCAAAAGGTCTCTCTTAGGTTTCTCCGTGTGAGACCGTGTGTGTGTGCCCTCAGTCCTCCTCGATTCGAAGACTGAGTGCTCTAGGATTTGTGTTGTGTGTCTGAGGTAAAGATTGCATACCTGGTTTGGTGTTCTTCTTCCTCATATAAACCCTGCATAGCCCCTACAGGCTACCTCTAGGTTCACTTAATTACTCTGCAGTGCCGTTTACACTCCCCAGGGTGCTTTGCGTGCCAGCCTTCTTCACTTGAGTGCCAGGTCTGACAGGGGAGGCCGCGTGGGTACCTCTGGACCCCTCGACTTCTGTGCCTACCTGCCTTACCTATTCTCTGGGAACATCTTCACCATCCACGTGGCAGACATGTAACCCCACTGGGAGACTCTAACTTTGATGGGTTCTCGTCCAGCAGGATTCTGCACTTAACTGAGTCTTCTCATCTTCATGCGTGGTCGTCTCGCGACTAAGCCCATTCACTGTCTCTGGGCGCTTTGCTGATCATCGGTTGCGTTGTTCACATCGCGCGGCCGATGTCACCTCAACACACACCGATGACCGATGTGCTTCTTCACATCCTCGTGCTCTGCTTATGGAATCAGTCGAGGTCCTTGAGCAACGTTCTCGCTGGGAGCCTGGGTCCCAGTTTAACACGTGTTGACAAGGAACCCCCGACGACTGATCATTCTCCATGCACCGATGACTGATCACAATGCATGTACCGATGACAGATCACTCTGCATGCACCGATGACTGATCGGTGCTTCGTCCCTTCTCGCGCTCTTCTTCCAGGCGCTCAAGTAGGAACTGATCTGCTGGTAGCGGTCACTCGATAGCTGACCACTGATCGCCGTTCTTGAACGATCTCCACCCTGGTTTATCTGCCTTCACGTGCCACGCGTCACTCTGTGATTGGCCCACGTGGTCATCTGCTTCTGACGTCATCGCCTACCGATGACCGACCGGATCAACACTAAATGCATGAACAGACCCAGAGCAGTTATGGCATGTAAAGGGAAGCAAAATCATAAAGCGAAGGCAAAAAAGGAGGATAAAAATCATACCTTTGTGTAAGCAAAGATGAAAGGTCACGAGAGTAGGAGAGGGAGTAGAAGAGTTCGAGAGAAGTTAGAGATTATGGAGGCTTGAGTGAAAAGTGATGAAACAATGTAGAGGTACGGGGTTTTGAAAGGGTTTAACGTAGGCAAGGAAGGGCAAACGTTAAGTAACCCTAACTGTTGATCTAGACACGTGTCCGCAGATTAAAGGGGGGTTGGTGAGATGTCCCTTCAGCACGCTGTTCATGTCCTTTCGCTCAGTGCCACGTAGGTCGCCCGAGTCGATGACTTAGTCTCTTCGCTGAACAAGTTAACAGCTCGATACTGGGGGGCTTGTGTACCGACCAGTCCTCGGACACCGAGAACAGCTAGTAATGGTGAGCCACGTGAGCTGGGCCCCACAGCATGGGCCAAAGCCACGTGGGATGGACCCCACAGGTAGTATGAACTAGCGGGATGATTAGTCGTCAGCATGTCGATCACCAGAGTGGACTGATGTGTCCTCGTCACTCAACAGGATGATGAGTCCTCGGCAACAGAGTGGGACGAGGTGACATCGATCTTGGGTGTTTTGAACAACAGAACTAGAAAATCTGATGTGGATCATGAGAGAAGACCAATTATCAGTAAAATGCCCAGAGGTAGGGAGAAGCCTAAGTCACGAAGCACCCATGCGTGTGGCAGGGAAAGCACAGCTAGGTGCAGAGTCCTGAAAGGTCAAGTACTCGTTAGGATTAGGGTTTCCCAATGAGGCTACATGCATGGCATGTGAACAGTGAAGGCACTCCCAGGACAGGTGGCCCCAGAGACTAGGTGCACAAGGGGGTACCTAGGTGGCCATCCTGTTAGAGTTTGCACTCCAGTTAAAGAAACCTTATGTGCTAGATTACCCTAAGTCTGGGTGATAGTGGCGTTAGGGTATTCCTGTAAACCCTAGATATGGGTAGCGGCGCAGAGGAAACCCTAGACTATATAAAGGGTAGTAAAACACTTCACAAAGGTACGCAGTTTCTAGACCTAACACAGATATTGAATACACTTGGTGTGCTTGCCGTAGTTTTTTTACTTGAGCGTTGGAGAGCAAACGGCCTCGAGGGCGCCCCTTTCTATCTTGCAGGAGTAGGTTGTTTCAAGACAGCAAAGCATAATTCACGGTGCGGAAAGGAAGCGTGTAATCGTATGTTCTTGCCGGTTGACCCGCCTGTCGGTTGACTCACGACACTCACACGCCTCCTTCCTCACGTTGATGTGTGCTTGGTTCTCTCGAAGCCATCTGTTCCTGCAAAAGAGAAAAGGGGGCGCCCTAGAGGCCGTTTGCACTCCGACGCTCAAGTCAGTGTAGGGCAAGGAACACCAAGTGTATAAGTTTCTCTCTGTGTGTTTAGGTCTAGCAACTGCGTACCTTTGTGAAGTATCTTACTGTCCCTTATATAGTCTAGGGTTTACTGCGCCGCTAGCCCTAATTAGGGTTCACTGCGCTACTAGCTATATTTAGGGTTTACTGGAATACCCTTGCGCCGCTATCACCCAATCTTAGGGTAATCTAGCACATAAGGTTTCCTTCTCTAGAGTGCAAACTCTCACAGGGTGACCACCTGGATGCCTCCTTGTGCACCTAGTCTCTGGGGCCACCTGTTTTGGGAGTGCCTTCACTGTTCACGTGCCATGCATGTAGCTTTACTGGGAAAACCCTAATTCTGGTGAGTACTCATCCCCTCAGGACTCTACACCCAACTGTGCTCTCCCTGCTACCCGCATAGGCACTTCGTGATCCAGGCCTCTCCCTACCTCTGGGTATTTAACTGGTCTTCCCCCAAGGCCGATGTCACCTCGTCTTCACCCAAGGCCGATGTCACCTCGCCATACTCTGAGTGGCGATGACACCTCAGCCCATCCTGGTGGTCTGACGACTACTCACCCTTCCCTGTGGGGACGCGCTGATGACTAATCACCCTTCTCTGTGGGAACATGCTGATGACTAATCACCCTTCTCTGTGGGAACATGCTGATGACTGATCACCCTTTAATCCAAGCTGCCTACGGGGTCCACCCCACGTGGCTTTGGCCCATGCTGTGGGATCCAGCTGACGTGGTTCGCCCTTTACTACCTGTTCTCGGTGTCCGAGGACTGGTCGGTACACAAGCCCCCCAGTCTCAAGCTGTTAACTTGTTTCAGCGAAGAGACTAAGTCATTGGCCCGGGCGACCTACGTGGCTCTGCGCGTATGGACATAAGTAGCACGCTGAAGGGACATCTCACCACCTTGTCATCGCCTACATCTCTTACCCTTTGAGGACTTCATTGGTGAGCTCTCTGCTCGAATTGAGGACTTCTTTCTCGACAAAGAGGTGTAAATTATGCTTCTCCCCTATGACCATGCACCGATGACTGATCGGTGCTTTATTACTTCTCGCGCTCTGCTGTCAGGCGCTCATCTAGGCATTGATCTGCTGGTGGTGGTCACTTTAGCACTGACCACCAATCACTGTTTTGAGTGATCTCCCCTCTGATTCACCTGCTATCTTCTACCACGTGTCACCCTGTGAATGATCCACGTGGTCATCTGCTGTTGACGTCATCGACTACCGATGACCAACCGGATCACAAGCCCCCCAGTCTCGAGCTCTGAACTCGTTCTCAGCGAAGAGACTAAGTGGTCGATGGCAAGATCATTCCTCCTCCTTGAGCTTCTCCTTTTGCAACTTCTTCTTTTCTGTGTAATTGAAGGGCCTAAATGCTTTGGCTTCTCGCAGCAGAACTTGCTTCTACCACCGACCACCGACTAGCATATTGGTGCACCACCGATCAGTCATCGCGCTTCAGGCTCTGATCGACTAGCATGTTGGTGCACCACCGATCAATCATCGCGCTTCAGGCTCTGCTTTACTTCTCTGTTACTCCAGTGCTAAGCACATAGAGGGCCTGAACGCCAAAGATGATGCTTGTATTTTGGGGAAGAAAAGTGCTTCTCGATGACCCTTCTCGCCTCAGCCTTGCTGTAAGAAGTCGATGTGAGGTCTTTCTCCTCTCGCCTCAGCCTCGCTGTACAAAGTCGAGGTGAGGTCTTTCTCCTCTCGCCTCAGCCTCACTGTAAAAAGTCGAGGATGAGGACTTCTCTTGCCTCAGCCTCGCTGTAAGAAGTCGAGGGTGAGGTCTTTCTTATCTCGCCCCAGCCTCGCTGTACAAAGTCGAGGGTGAGGACTTTCTTCTCTGGTGAACCTTGCTGTTCACGTTGGGTGTTCTCACTCGAAGGGGAGGTGTTCTCGACGAACCTACCTTCCCGCTTACGAGACCTCTAACCCCAAGTGACAGGTTCAATCTTGCCTCGCATCGCTCACAGGCGAGGGAGGACTTAAATGGTGAACCTGGCTGTTCATGTTGGGCGTTCTCACTCGAAGGGGAGGCGTTCTTGACGAACCTACCTTTCCGCTTACGAGACCTCTAACCCCAAGTGACAGGTTCGATCTTGCCTTGCATCGCTCACAGGCGAGGGAGGACTTAACTGACCTCACATCGCTCATAGGCGAGGAGGATTTATCTGACCTCACATCGCTCACAGGCGAGGAGGATTTATCTGGGTGAACCCTTCTGTTCACGTTGGAAGTTCTCACTCGAAATGGAGGTGTTCTCTACGAACCTACCTCTCCACTCACGAGACCTCTAACCCCAAGTGACAGGTTCAATCTCGCCTCAGCCTCACTGTAAGAGTCGAGGGAAGAGGACTTTTCCCTCGCCTTAACCTTGCTGTAAGAGGCAGAGGAAGAGGACTTTTCTCTCGCCTCAACCTTGCTGTAAGAAGCAGAGGAAGAGGACTTTTCTCCGATGTTTTCTGAGTGGGTGCATGCTCCCAGGAGAGCACCTGACGTGGCTGGTCTGAGCGCACTCGCCAGGCGCATCCTGTCTGCATGGCCTCATCGCGCGGTTCCATGCACGTTCCCACCGGCGAGGAGCTCTTCTTCTGGAATCATGCGAGCTGCATGCGTAACGCTCTCGCTGGGAGATTGGGTCCCAGCTTAACACGTGTTGGCAAGACCCCGATGACCATGCGCCGATGAGTGATCGTGCTCTGTACGTGGCGGCGAGAGATCGCGCCCTCATGCGGAGATGACTAATCGCGCGATGAATAACCACCGACGACTTCTCGCACTCTGCTCTCATTCGCTTGTCAAGACGCTGATCTGTGGGTGGTGGTCACTTGGTACTGACCACCTATCACCTGCAATTGCGCTTGGGGCAAGGGGAACTTTAAACTGGAAAACACACATTTTATGTACTGAAGTCTTTTTTATTGGGTGGCCTCGTTAAAAACCCTCCTTAGGGAAAAAAGTGCCCCCTAGTGTATTCAACTGCTTACAGTGTATAGCGCGAGAACGCATCTACTTTACATCTTAACTGGGTGTATATATGCTGGGTCTCCTTTCATTGGCGATGACCGACCTCACGAGTAGCGATCATGCCCTCTGCTTCAGCTTCCCCCCGAGCTACCTGGGAGCCCCCCTAGCGTAGCTCCCTCCATCACCTGATTTCCCCGTGCACAGGGATCTCATGCCGCTGGTCACCTGCCTGGGACCCCGAAGCGCGATCACCTTGCGGCTCCCTCAGGTAATCGGTTAGGAAACCTGTTTCCACCAACTCAGCAAGTTGATGCCCCAGTGCCAGACAGGTGTAGAGTGTGTGTCCATAAGCCTGATGGAATTCACACCAGTCATCCTTCCTATTTCCAAGCACCTTGTCAGTTTTCTCTGGTACTCGGAGTCTTGCAGCTACAGCGGGAATTGCAATCAGCTCCGCCAACTCTATCATGAAATCATACCTGGGGGGTGCATTGTTCTCCCTTGCAAGCCCCCTGGCCTGATCCTTCCTGGGTGTGTAGGGGCGAGACCTGCCCTGCGCTTTCTTCCCCTCTCTGGCCTCATGCACCCAGGCGTGTCGCTGCTGCTTCCCCTGTCCTTCGCGCCTTGGCGGTGCAGCACTGCTTTTCTTCTCAGAGACTTGCGTCTCTGCTACAATATGCGCCACCGCGCGTCGCCGAATCTCAGCGAAGGTGGCAGGGTGGTCTCTGATGAGCGATTCACTGAAAAGACCAGGCAGCACACCTTTCTTGAATGCATGCACCAGCATGTCCTCCTCCTTGTTGGGCAACCTCACTACCTGCGCACCAAAACGGTTGAGGTAGTCCTTCAACGACTCCCCCTGGTACTGGCGCACGTCGAACAGGTCGTAGGACACCATTGGTAGCGCTCTGTTGACGATGTACTGCTCTGTGAACAGCTTCGAAAACTGCTGGAAGGAGGTGACGTGGCCCTCTGGCAGGCTCACGAACCACTCCATAGCTACTCCACTCAGTGTACTCATAAACACCTTGCAGTACACAGCGTCTGAGCCTCCAGACAACATCATCTGGGTGTGGAAGGCTATCAGATGCGCTTCTGGATCTTCCTTCCCCGTGAACGACGCCTTCACTCCCACCAGATTGGGAGGCACCACTGTGTTCATGATCTCAGGGGAGAAAGGCATAGGGAAAGCCCTTGGGGGCGTCAGTGGAGCCTGATCCTCTCCCACGCGACCCCCAGCTTGCTACATGTGGTGCAGACTCGAGCGCATCTCCTCGTTTGCCTTGCGCAACTTCTCATTCCTGATCTGAGAGGTGGCCAGGTCTTCCTGCATCCGCGCCTGTTGCGCCCTGGACTCTGCCACCGTCTCTTGGAGGGCGCGCATCGTTTCCATGATTTGTTGCATGGTAACGCCGTCGGCTCCATTCGGCGGAACAGATCCATGTCTGGTATTCCTCATTCTCTGCGATTTCTGCTCTCGTTCTTGTGTATGGGACCTTCGTTTTACTCCGGCCCCACGGTGGGCGCCAAATGTTCTTGCCGGTTGACCCGCCTGTCGGTTGACTCACGACACTCACACGCCTCCTTCCTCACGTTGATGTGTGTTTGGTTCTCTCGAAGCCATCTGTTCCTACAAAAGAGAAAAGGGGGCGCCCTAGAGGCCGTTTGCACTCCGACGCTCAAGTCAGTGTAGGGCAAGGAACACCAAGTGTATAAGTTTCTCTCTGCGTGTTTAGGTCTAGCAACTGCGTACCTTTGTGAAGTATCTTACTGTCCCTTATATAGTCTAGGGTTTACTGCGCCGCTAGCCCTAATTAGGGTTCACTGCGCTACTAGCTATATTTAGGGTTTACTGGAATACCCTTGCGCCGCTATCACCCAATCTTAGGGTAATCTAGCACATAAGGTTTCCTTCTCTGGAGTGCAAACTCTCACAGGGTGACCACCTGGATGCCTCCTTGTGCACCTAGTCTCTGGGGCCACCTATTCTGGGAGTGCCTTCACTGTTCACGTGCCATGCATGTAGCTTTACTGGGAAAACCCTAATTCTGGTGAGTACTCATCCCCTCAGGACTCTACACCCAACTGTGCTCTCCCTGCTACCGCATAGGCACTTCGTGATCCAGGCCTCTCCCTACCTCTGGGTATTTAACTGGTCTTCCCCCAAGGCCGATGTCACCTCGTCTTCACCCAAGGCCGATGTCACCTCGCCATACTCTGAGTGGCGATGACACCTCAGCCCATCCTGGTGGTCTGACGACTACTCACCCTTCCCTGTGGGGACGCGCTGATGACTAATCACCCTTCTCTGTGGGAACATGCTGATGACTAATCACCCTTCTCTGTGGGAACATGCTGATGACTGATCACCCTTTAATCCAAGCTGCCTGCGGGGTCCACCCCACGTGGCTTTGGCCCATGCTGTGGGATCCAACTGACGTGGTTCGCCCTTTACTACCTGTTCTCGGTGTCTGAGGACTGGTCGGTACAGTGGTAGAGTCTACCGACAAGAGAGTTAACCGGCAAGAACAATGAGTCATCATTGATCCATCACATCCATTAGCTTTTGCCAATTTTCACTTCAATTCTTCAAGAAGAATGATCGAAAATCGAGTTCAAGCCATCATTTGGTATCTAGAGCCATAGTTCTTCAAGAGATAAGTGCCTTCTTTTCATTTTAATTTTTATATTGTTCTTAATTTCGTTTTGTTCATCATGTTCTTGAATGTCTTGCTGTTTTTACTTTCAATTTTAATTGTGTTGCTATTTGGAAAATTCTAATCGCTGCATTTAGTTCAAATTTTTCTTGAGCTTCCGATTTCAAATTGTTTTTAGGTTCCTTAGTGTGTGTTGTTATGTTTTTGTTGTATTTGAGTCTTATTGATGTTTTTAATCGGTGCAAGCTGTTTGGTTCTGAGTCATTTTAATTTTTGCATCCATTCAAGTATTGTCAAAGTCATGTTCATCCTACAATGTTATCAATTCCAAGTGGTTCCTTTTATTGTTAATTTTGGTTGCTTGATTTTAATTGGAGTGAAGTTTTATTTCTGAAATTGAAGCTTTGGTGCCTTTTATATTTTCATATTTTAGTTCATACTTGTGTTTCAGTTCCATACAAGTTCTTTTCCAATCAATTCCATTGTGTTTATGAAGTTTCCTTGTTTTCTAATTCCAATTTAGAATTTCTCTGTTTTCACTATTTCTGTGTTGGTTGGAATTGTTTATAGAAATTAATTTTGTTGGTGAAAAATTCTGGATTTTAGTAGTTTTATGTGTTGAGAAAAAGTGAAAAAAATAAGTACAACAAAATTCAAAATACAAAAAAAAAATGATAAAAGAAATACGAACAGAGTGCAAAATTCTGACTCTGAAAAAAAAGTGAAGCGGCAGTGATTTTGAAAAAATTATTACAATTAATTGGCGCACTGTTTTAGTAAATTTCCAGTGCCTAATTTGAGCTTAAACATTGAGGTTTCTGTGGTTAAAGTTTCAAATTCAAATTTGAAGTATTATGTCCAGCATAAATTTGGGAAGTTGTGAAAATTTACAAAAAAAATAAAATTGTAGTACTATTTTTGGTTTTATTCATCTATTCTAGTTCCATTCACTAGAATTCCACTGTGTGCTACCTTTTCTTATGTAACTTAATTTTTTACTTGTCAATTTGATTGAACACTCTTTCAAGTCATGTCAAATATCAATTCCCTTTGTTGTAGTCCTATTTTTTTAAATTGAGTTTTGTTGCTTTAAACTTGTTTGACTTCTCTTTGGTAGAAGTGTGCTTTGGTGAGTAGTAGAGCTAAAAACTTTTTTGATGAGAGCTATATCACTAAAGAGGTGCAGAATTGAACATTCAAGGTTGAATATCCTAAGGAGGCAAAGCAAGGGACAACAACAACCTCATACAAAATTATACACAAATACCAAAAAGGAACTACAAGTGAAGTTGTAAAATGTCACTCTTTCTAGAAGTTATGTTAGAATGTCGGCTTTGGCACAAACCCAATTTATGCTATTTAAGTCCTATTCTACTAAAATACAAAGCAAGGAAAATAGTGGTGTTCAGGTCCAATAATTTGTGCTTTGCTCCTGGTAATCCTTTGAGGCATAATAGGCTCTGAGTCACTGGCTGTGGAATGATCTTGACCTAGCCCTGGGTCCTGTCTCATGCTCTGGGTCATCCTTCTAGAAGGTTATGCTAGCTCAGTGGATGCTCTATCTCTTAGGGCTTCATCAGACAGAGACTCTAAGTTCTTGGGTCATTTTTGGAAAATGTTGTGGGGCAAACTTGGCACTAAATTGATGTTTTCTACTACTTGTTATCCCCAAACATACGGACAGATAGAAGTGGTCAATAGAAATTTGTTACAAATGTTGAGGTGCCTTATTTTTGGGAATCCGAGGGTGTGGGAGGACTCACTTCCTCATATTGAGTTTGCTTGTAACAAAGTAGTTAATTATACTACTTCTCACACCACTTTTGAGGTTGTGTATGGGTTGAATCCCCTTACACCTCTTGACCTACTTCCTATTCCTGTGCTTGAAAAGTTGTTGTACAAAGATGGTTTTGAAAAACAACATTTATTAAAAACTTGCACCAACATGTCAAGTGACAAATAGAATGAAGGTAGGCAAGTATGCTCAACATGCAAATAAGGGGCCTAAAGAAATGATCTTTGAACCTAGGGATTGGGTATGGCTTTGTAAGGACCTGTAAAATTAAATTGGAATAAAAGAGATATATTTTAAATGAATTCTAAGTATGTCTTTATTTAAAATGAAAAGGAAGGAAAGTGTAGTTTGGAAGACTATGAGATCGCCTAGTAGTACATGATCGCCGGTCGCCTGCTACACATGAGCGCCAGGGCGCGAGGTATGCAGGCATCGCGTGGGCGCGAGGCATGCAGGCATCGCGCGGGCGAGAGGCATGCGGGCATTGCCAGGGCGCGAGAGGCATGCGGGCATCGCCAGGGCGCGAGGCATGCGGGCATTGCCAGGGCGCGAGGGGTCATCGGTGGATTGTCTTCGCGCGAGAGGTCATCGGTGGATGGCCTTCGCACGAGAGGTCATCGGTGGATAGACTTCGCGCCTGTGGTCATCGGTGAAAGGTCATCGCGCGACGTCGAGTTACACACAGAGAAGGTGGGACCCAGACTTCCAGCATGGAACGTCCTGCACGCGCGCCACGTAGACAAAAAGAGTGGTTCAGAATAGTGACCTCAGAGTGTTAGCCTGCGCAGAGGCACGCTCAGTAGTACTGTTCAGGGAGTTGTTGGCCTGCGCAAGAGACAACTGTAGTCGTACTGTTCAGGGAAACGTACACTCAGACTTCTCTGCAGAGTGGGTGGTGGCAGCTGCTTTTGGTGGATAAGTTGGTTTAAGATGCAGAAAACCCACGGCTGAGAGAAAGAAACGTTGCAGCCTTCAAAGAGAGAAAGAGTGAGTTACCTCCCTTCTCCTCCAGATATCTCCTTCGCGCTGCGATTCTAGCATCTTCACACAAGAGTACGACGAGAGGCAGCACCATTAGAGCACCTGGGAGGTTCTCTGCAAGTCCTTCAACCAGACGCAAAAACAGAGCCAAGGCGTTGTTCAAGCTTCGTTGGGTTTCGGAGCTCCTGGTGTTTTGCGCAAGTCCAGGTAAGGGAAGCTAGACTTCATTTTCAATACAAGCCATAGTTTAGCTATTTCTGAAGTGAGGGCGACGTGGTCGCCGGTTTTCGTTTTCATCTTTGTAAAATGCTCTGTGCTATGTGTTTGGGCGACGTGGTCGCCGGTTTTAAATGCAGACTTCGAAATACCCTGTTTTTGAACTAGATCGCCGGTTTTGGTGTTGTTTTACGAACTCCCCTGTTTTTGGTGTTGTTTTGAAACTGTTTGAGATGTAAATGTGATATTCGAAAACATGAACCTTGGAGTGAGTTTTGCTGTGATTGAAATCATTCCTTAAGTGTTATGTGATGTGTTGAATGTGGTGAATGTGGGATCGAGGCATAGTATTTTCAGGAAAGAAAATACCGTGTAAGATCGTGTAGGATGTGCATTGATCGGTGATGTCTATAATGAGATTATCCTGACTCTCCTGAGATAATGGATTCACATAGATGAAGTTATTCAGGCGTTGAGAGTCGAAAGAGGTTCATATGTATGGGTGAGTCGTGTGAAACAGAACGAGCTCGGCCTGTTATATGGATTAACCCTGTCATACTGTGAGAATGGTGAACTTGAGATCGAGAATGTGTTGATGCGCATAGCTGTGGAAACATTACAACAGCTTTGTATGACAGGTGCAGAATCTCTGAGTCTAGTCAATGCACGAGTCTTCTGGAAGTAGTGTCAAGTGTCTTGTGTGCTGGGTCAGTGGTGGTCTGACATGTGAAATGAGGAACTTGAAATTGATAGACACTTGATACAGTTGTGAAATAGAATGACTCTGGAAAATATTGCGAAATGTGTGATTTCTGGGCGATCAGGTGAAGAGTATGAGAAACTTGATAACTTTACGTGAATATCTTGGAAATTGTTTACCTTGATTTTATTTTAAGTATTCTTATTTAAACTCTCTTTAAAATATCTAGCTTACCCTGCATGTTTTGTTCGTTGGCTGTTTTTCTCTTTAAACTGTGATGATCGTGTATAACTTACACGGGAGCAGATGATCTTCCAGGATGTAGAACTCCTTAGTGAGTGGTCGCCGAGGAAGAGATCGCCGGTTTCCTATCTCTTGGTGGTGATCGCCGGATTTATGTCCTGCTAGCAGATCGCCTGTTTGGGCCTTCTGTTACCAGATCGCCGGTTCATGTGTGGAGATCGCCGGTCTTGTTGTATTTGATTGAATTCATTAAATTTTGAAAATATTTGACTGGTTATGTATTAAACTCCCTAAGAGGAGCAACTTCATTACATATATATATATTATCATTCTTCAATATTATTTGTTTACCTTTATTTTCATTATACATGTATGTATGGTTTTATTTTGCGGGATGTTACATTAATGGTATCAGAGCAGTTCGTCCTTAGGATGACCTGAGGGCTGTGGATCCATTGTGTTTCTTCTGCTCATAAAATCTATTTGAGTTTTAAATAACAACTATAGTGAAAGGTTTTCAAGCGTTTTTGTATTGAGATTTTGTGTGTGCCTTAGTGAATGTATGCTCTAATTGAAAATCTTGGTATTAAGAATGAGAAGATCCTGATAAAGTAATGAGGGTGCACACTCATAACTGGATCGGGATGATTCGTAATCTTAATTCCAAAGGTTTGATGTTTAGCCTACATTGAATTCTGGTGTGATTTATTTGGTGTTCTCGTAATTGACTGAGAGTGGTCGTTTGGATTGATGTCTGCACACCAGTAATTGTTCTGGTGTTTTGTTTGAAGTTATAAGTGTTATAATCCTGTTGATGAACTCAAATCCTTAATGACTTTGAGATGCTGACCTTTGTAAGGTCTAGATGGTACATCCTGAATGAATTGATTTCTGATCGATCTCATTCTTGTAGTTGTAGGGAATATAGAAACCAATAGATTCAGAATCCAAAACGAAGAAGATGGCACGTAGACCTTCTACCCCACCCCAACCTTCCTCAGAGATGAGCCAGATTGCCAAGGCCATCGAGATGATGGCAACTGCCATTCAGCAGCAGAATGCAGCGATGGCTCAGAACCATCAAGCTACAATGCAACACTGGGAAACTGCTCGATCTGCTGAGACAAACTCCCACGTCGGTCAGCCTCAAGAACAGATGGGACTGACCGAGTTCATGAGGCACAACCCACCCAAGTTCAGTGGGAATGCTACCCCTGACCAGGCAGATCAGTGGGTCAGGGAGTTGGAGAAAATCTTTAGGGCGACCTCCTGCCCTGAAGAGAAGAAATTGCTGTTCGCCACTTATCTGCTATCAGGAGAAGCTGAGTTCTGGTGGATGGGAGCTCAGCAGATGATGGAGGCCCGAGGGGATGTATTGGATTGGGAGAGCTTCAGGGTGAGGTTCTTGGAGAAATACTTCCCAGACAGCGCCAAGTTTGCGAGGGAAGCAGAGTTCCTGAAGTTGGAGCAGGGGGATATGTCAGTGAACGCCTATGCTGCTCGTTTTGAGTACCTCGCCCGGTTCTATACCCAGGCGACCTCCGAGGCCTGGAGGTGTAGGAAATTCGAAGAGGGGCTGAAGCATGGACTGAAGAGGACCATAGCCCCGATGTGCATCAGGGAATTTCACGCCTTAGTGGAAAAGGCGAAGATGGTGGAGACCCTGGAAAAGGGTGATTCTCGGGTGGTCAGGTCACACCCCGGAGGTTCTTCCAGTGGGAAAGCTAAGGCACAGCACCCACAAAGCAAGCCCTATGCGAGACCTCCACCACATCGGGTGGGAACAACGTCATCCCAATTTCAGCAGCGGCAACCTTGGAAACCCAAGTGTTTCCATTGTAGTGGACCACACACGCCCAACGTGTGCCCCAAGAAGGCTTCAGAGAGAAGGTGTTTTACCTGCCAAAAGACAGGGCACGTTGCTAGAGAATGCCCTAGCAGGAATGGGGCGACCCAACCCAGTGGCTCCCAACAGATGAGAAATGAAGGCAGCAGACCTCAAGTGACAGGGAGAGTGTTCGCCATGTCTGGAGCAGAGGCCTCTTAGTCAGGTAACCTCATACAAGGTGTATGTTTTATTGCTGGTAGAGGTGTAAAAGCTTTGTTTGATTCTGGAGCGACACACTCCTTTGTGTCAAGCCTGTGTGTAGCCGAGTTGGACCTCCTAGTGAAGGAGTTACCTTTCGAACTGTTGGTCTCTACACCTGGGTCAGGACAGGTGTCGACCTCTACAGTATGCCCCGAATGTCCAGTGATTGTAGAGGGACGCAGATTCAAGGTGAACTTGATCTGCCTACCTCTTCAGGACCTAGATGTTATCCTGGGAATGGATTGGTTAGCTGCCAATCACGTTCTCATTGACTGTGGTAGTCAGAGGATTGCGTTTCCAGACCTCCAAGGATCAGAGGTGATATCTGCTCAGCAAGGGTAGACGGAATTGGAAGAAGGGGCGAGGTGCTTCGTGATACTCGCTCGGTCGGAGGTGGAGAATAAAGGGGACGTAAGCAGAATACCCGTGGTGAAAGATTTCACGGATGTATTTCCAGAAGAAGTGCCTGGGTTACCCCCTAAGAGAGAAGTGGAATTCTCTATTGACTTGGTACCTGGAGCTGGACCAGTGTCAATGCCACTTTACAGGATGGCACCAGCCGAGTTAGTGGAGTTAAAGAAGCAAGTGGAAGAGTTGCTGGAGAAGCAATTCATCAGACCCAGTGTATCTCCATGGGGAGCTCCAGTGCTCCTAGTCAAGAAGAAGGATGGAGGGTCTCGGCTGTGTATAGATTACAGGCAGTTGAACAAGTTGACCATCAAGAACAAGTACCCCCTGCCTAGGATTGATGATTTGATGGATCAAATACATGGGGCCTCGGTGTTCTCCAAGATTGATCTGAGATCGGGGTACCACCAAATTTTGGTAAAAGCTGAAGATGTTCAAAAGACAGCTTTTAGGTCTCGGTATGGGCACTATGAGTATGTAGTGATGCCGTTTGGAGTCACCAATGCTCCAGCCCTGTTCATGGACTACATGAATAGGATTTTTCGCCCTTTCTTGGATAAGTTTGTGGTGGTCTTCATAGACGACATCCTCATTTATTCAAGGACCGAGGAAGAGCATGAGGAACACCTGAAGACAGTATTGGAGATACTGAGGGAGAAGCAACTCTATGCCAAGTTCTCTAAGTGCGAGTTCTGGCTGAAGGAAGTCAACTTCTTAGGACACGTGATATCTGCCCAGGGGATCTCGGTGGATCCAGCCAAGGTAGAGGCAGTGCTGCAGTGGGAACATCCAAAGACAGTCACCGAGATAAGGAGCTTTGTGGGGTTGGCGGGCTACTATCGGAGGTTTATTGAGGACTTTTCCAAGGTAGTGGCTCCCTTAACACAGCTGACCCGCAAGGATCAACCTTTTGCTTGGACCGACCGATGTGAGCAGAGCTTCATGGAATTAAAGGAGAGGTTGACTAGTGCTCCAGTGCTGGTGATCCCCGAAGTAGGAAGACCTTTTGATGTCTTCTGTGACGCTTCACATCAGGGCTTGGGATGTGTTTTGATGCAAGAGAAAAGAGTGGTTGCATATGCTTCAAGGCAACTCAAGGTTCATGAGAGGAACTACCCCACGCATGATTTGGAGTTGGCGACTGTGGTATTTGCCTTGAAGATCTGGAGGCACTATTTATATGGAGCTCGGTTCCAGGTGTTCAGTGACCATAAGAGCCTGAAATATCTGTTCGATCAGAAGGAACTAAACATGAGACAAAGAAGGTGGATGGAGTTTCTTAAGGACTACGATTTTCAACTCATGTATCATCCAGGGAAGGCCAATGTAGTGGCAGATGCCTTGAGTAGAAAATCAGTACAAGTAGCCACCATGATGATGGAAGAGCAGAAACTGATCGAGCAATTCAAAGATTTAAACCTTGGGGTAGAGTTCCACGTGAATCACATTAGTTGTAGTAAGCTGACTATAACTAATGACTTCCTTGGGATGTTAAGGGATAAGCAGTTAGAGGACCCTAGTCTGAAGCGTACTGTGGAGTCACTAGGGACCGACCAGGCTAGAGACTTTGTGATGGGCGATGATGGGATCTTGAGATTTAATG
Source organism: Phaseolus lunatus (assembly GCA_013389735.1). Taxonomy (NCBI): domain Eukaryota; kingdom Viridiplantae; phylum Streptophyta; class Magnoliopsida; order Fabales; family Fabaceae; genus Phaseolus; species Phaseolus lunatus. The sequence goes on along the minus strand of CM023861.1, from coordinate 18,448,246 downwards.
GTAGGATTTGCATCCCTGCAAATGGAGAATTGAAGAAGATGATCCTAGATGAAGGTCACAAGAGTCGCCTTAACCTTCATCCAGGCATGAACAAGATGTACCATGACTTGAAGGAGTCATTTTGGTGGTCGGGCATGAAGAGAGACATCGCCCAGTATGTTGCAACCTGCTTAACGTGTCAGAAGGCGAAGGTAGAGCATCAAAGACCTGGCGGGCTGTTGCTGCAACTGGATATCCCTGAGTGGAAATGGGACAGCATCGCCATGGATTTTGTCACCCATTTACCCAGATCGGTAAAGGGTCATGATGCAATCTGGGTTATCATTGATAGGCTGACGAAGAGTGCCCACTTCCTTCCAGTGAATATGAAGATGCCTATGGCCAAGCTGGCACAGTTATACATCCAAGGAATAGTGAGGTTGCATGGAGTGCCTTCCAGCATCGTTTCAGATAGAGATCCCAGGTTCACTTCACGGTTTTGGCAGACCTTACAGGAGTGCTTGGGAACTAAGTTGAGGATGAGCTCTGCATACCATCCCCAAACAGATGGTCAGTCAGAGAGAACGATACAATCCTTGGAAGATCTGCTGAGGGCGTGCGTCTTGGATCAATTGGGAAGTTGGGACGAGGTGTTGCCACTAGTGGAGTTTACCTATAATAATAGCTACCACGCCAGTATTGGGATGGCACCATATGAAGCCCTGTATGGGAGGAAATGCAGAACTCCCTTATGTTGGTACCAGGAGGGCGAGGCAGTCTTGGTTGGGCCAGAGTTGATTCAGCAGACGACCGAGAAGGTGAAACAGATACAAAGCAGAATGAAAGCTTCTCAGAGTAGGCAGAAGTCCTATGCAGATCAGAGGAGAAAGCCTTTGGAGTTTGCTGCTGGAGACCACGTGTTCGTGAAAGTGACACCAACCAAGGGTGTAGGACGGGCGATCAGGTCAAAGAAGTTGTCCCCTAGGTTCGTGGGACCATATCAGATCTTAAGAAAGGTTGGTCCAGTGGCTTATGAGATCGCCCTACCTCCCCATTTAGCAAATCTGCACAATGTCTTTCACGTGTCACAACTGAGGAAATACATGGCAGACTCTAGTCATGTGCTGGATGTAGACGATGTGCAGATCAGGGATGACTTGTCCTTTGAAGCAAAACCAGTCAGGATTGACGATCGGCAAAGTAAACAGCTCAGAGGCAAGACCATCAACATGGTGAAAGTGGTGTGGGATGAGAGATCGGGGGATTCAACTTGGGAGTTAGAAGAACCCATGAGGGAGGCTTATCCATACCTCTTTTCCTTGTAATTCAATTTTTGGGGACGAAAATTTTTCTTGATGGGGAGAATGTAAGGACCTGTAAAATTAAATTGGAATAAAAGAGATATATTTTAAATGAATTCTAAGTATGTCTTTATTTAAAATGAAAAGGAAGGAAAGTGTAGTTTGGAAGACTATGAGATCGCCTAGTAGTACATGATCGTCGGTCGCCTGCTACACATGAGCGCCAGGGCGCGAGGCATGCAGGCATCGCGCGGGCGAGAGGCATGCGGGCATTGCCAGGGCGCGAGAGGCATGCGGGCATCGCCAGGGCGCGAGGCATGCGGGCATTGCCAGGGCGCGAGGGGTCATCGGTGGATTGTCTTCGCGCGAGAGGTCATCGGTGGATGGCCTTCGCGGGAGAGGTCATCGGTGGATAGACTTCGCGCCTGTGGTCATCGGTGAAAGGTCATCGCGCGATGTCGAGTTACACACAGAGAAGGTGGGACCCAGACTTCCAGCATGGAACGTCCTGCACGCGCGCCACGTAGACAAAAAGAGTGGTTCAGAATAGTGACCTCAGAGTGTTAGCCTGCGCAGAGGCACGCTTAGTAGTACTGTTCAGGGAGTTGTTGGCCTGCGCAAGAGACAACTGTAGTCGTACTGTTCAGGGAAATGTACACTCAGACTTCTCTGCAGAGTGGGTGGTGGCAGCTGCTTTTGGTGGATAAGTTGGTTTAAGATGCAGAAAACCCACGGCTGAGAGAAAGAAATGTTGCAGCCTTCAAAGAGAGAAAGAGTGAGTTACCTCCCTTCTCCTCCAGATATCTCCTTCGCGCTGCGATTCTAGCATCTTCACACAAGAGTACGACGAGAGGCAGCACCATTAGAGCACCTGGGAGGTTCTCTGCAAGTCCTTCAACCAGACGCAAAAACAGAGCCAAGGCGTTGTTCAAGCTTCGTTGGGTTTCGGAGCTCCTGGTGTTTTGCGCAAGTCCAGGTAAGGGAAGCTAGACTTCATTTTCAATACAAGCCATAGTTTAGCTATTTCTGAAGTGAGGGCGACGTGGTCGCCGGTTTTCGTTTTCATCTTTGTAAAATGCTCTGTGCTATGTGTTTGGGCGACGTGGTCGCCGGTTTTAAATGCAGACTTCGAAATACCCTGTTTTTGAACTAGATCGCCGGTTTTGGCGTTGTTTTACGAACTCCCCTGTTTTTGGTGTTGTTTTGAAACTGTTTGAGATGTAAATGTGATATTCGAAAACATGAACCTTGGAGTGAGTTTTGCTGTGATTGAAATCATTCCTTAAGTGTTATGTGATGTGTTGAATGTGGTGAATGTGGGATCGAGGCATAGTATTTTCAGGAAAGAAAATACCGTGTAAGATCGTGTAGGATGTGCATTGATCGGTGATGTCTATAATGAGATTATCCTGACTCTCCTGAGATAATGGATTCACATAGATGAAGTTATTCAGGCGTTGAGAGTCGAAAGAGGTTCATATGTATGGGTGAGTCGTGTGAAACAGAACGAGCTCGGCCTGTTATATGGATTAACCCTGTCATACTGTGAGAATGGTGAACTTGAGATCGAGAATGTGTTGATGCGCATAGCTGTGGAAACATTACAACAACTTTGTATGACAGGTGCAGAATCTCTGAGTCTAGTCAATGCACGAGTCTTCCGGAAGTAGTGTCAAGTGTCTTGTGTGCTGGGTCAGTGGTGGTCTGACATGTGAAATGAGGAACTTGAAATTGATAGACACTTGATACAGTTGTGAAATAGAATGACTCTGGAAAATATTGCGAAATGTGTGATTTCTGGGCGATCAGGTGAAGAGTATGAGAAACTTGATAACTTTATGTGAATATCTTGGAAATTGTTTACCTTGATTTTATTTTAAGTATTCTTATTTAAACTCTCTTTAAAATATCTAGCTTACCCTGCATGTTTTGTTCGTTGGCTGTTTTTCTCTTTAAACTGTGATGATCGTGTATAACTTACACGGGAGCAGATGATCTTCCAGGATGTAGAACTCCTTAGTGAGTGGTCGCCGAGGAAGAGATCGCCGGTTTCCTATCTCTTGGTGGTGATCGCCGGATTTATGTCCTGCTAGCAGATCGCCTGTTTGGGCCTTCTGTTACCAGATCGCCGGTTCATGTGTGGAGATCGCCGGTCTTGTTGTATTTGATTGAATTCATTAAATTTTGAAAATATTTGACTGGTTATGTATTAAACTCCCTAAGAGGAGCAACTTCATTACATATATATATATTATCATTCTTCAATATTATTTGTTTACCTTTATTTTCATTATACATGTATGTATGGTTTTATTTTGCGGGATGTTACAGGCTTCACTTAAGAAAGGATCATTTTACAGGGAATGCTGCAAGTGGAGACTCCTTTCCTCACTAATCTTTGAGCTCTCCTTCCCCAAGTGGCGTGATTCCTCCCATCTTTCCACCTCCATGGATGCTTCATCCGCATAAGAATTCCTTTCCTCTTAGGTCTTTCAATTCTCTTCCATTTTTCCATCAATTTTTTCTAAATTCTTATGTTTAATTTCATGTTCCATTATTCCTTGTGTGTGGCTTTTATTTTTGCTCTTTGAAGAGAACCTTTACACTTACTTAACCACTTGGTTAAGTTTGTGTCCAATGACAATCTTCAATGAGTTATCACCTTATCTTGCTAATCAGAAATCCTAGTCCAAGTGAAATCTATAAAAACATGTGTAATTGCAAATCAAATCATATCATCTAAGGTACGATGGATGAAGGAAGTGTGACGACAATGAAAGGAGTTTTTTTCATTTTTTGGAGCAAAGTGGCAAGGAAAGATAGAGGGAGGAAGAAGAAAAAGCGTTTCTACTTTTTGAAAAAGGAAGTTAAAATGGCAGTTTCCCTAGACCGTTGGATGAGAGACACGTGTAGGAATATTTATGTCTGATAAAACCCCTGTCTTGTCTCAGAACGCTTCAAGATACACGTAGTAACCACCAGTTGTCGATAAAAGTCTTTTCGTGTCAATATGCATAAACCTCAGCGAGCTGCTCGGCTCAGCTCGAGGCTAAGGGGTTGTGTACTTCTTGGAAGTGTTCGATGGCATATCCGATTGAAATAATTGGATATTCAACCAATACAGATCGACTCAGTTCAGTAGGGGTCCGATGAGGTCATTGTTTCTAATTTCTGTTATTTACTGTGATTATGCCTATTTTATGGGGATATTTATTTATTAAATACTTGTCTGAGGCTTGGAAAATAAGATATTTTTATGTCATCATGCTTGATAAGTTTTGGATTTAAAATCCAGTTAGGAATTTGTTGTGATTTCCTGAAAATGGGGTGATCAACGATGTTACAAAAAGAGGAGATATTCTCGAGCCAAAGGGAGGTATTATTCTATGTAACACATATTACATTGATATTTTGTATGTTATCATTGACTTGATCATCAAAGTATTGTCAACAGGTGGAACTCCCTTAATCTCATTGTGATCCTAGAACAAACAAAAGTTGCGGTTACGAGAGAATCATCTTGGACACCACCTCCAAGCTCCCAACCTCTACTTTGGCGAGAACAATATATATAAAAACAAATATATCTAGCTTACCCTTTGTATTGTTCTCTGGCTGTTTTCTCTTAAAACTGTGATGATCGTGTATTTTACACGGGAGCAGATGATTTTCCAGGAAGTAGAGCTCCTTAGTGAGTGGTCGCCGGAAGGAGATCGCCTGTTTCTGTCTCTATGTGGTGATCGCCTGATTTCTGTTCTGATAGCAGATCGGCTGTTTTGGGTCTTCTGATAGTAGATCGCCGGTTTATGTAGGGAGACCGCCGGTTTCAATTTATTTGGCTGTATTTTGTTTAAGTTTTGGAAAAATATACCGGTTATGTATTAAACTCCCTGTGAGGAGCAACTTCATTTTATATAAATACGTATGTTCATTTAAATATTTTTGTTTTACCTTTATTTCATTTTATATTTATGAAAAGTAATTTGGCGGGATGTTACAGCCCTCACTTCAGAACCTGCTCGCCTAAAGTTTTTATAAACGAAAATGCTAGCTTCCCTTACCTGAACTTGCGCAAAACACCAAGAGCTCTAAAACCCACCGAAGCTTAAAGATGCCTTAACTTTGTTCTAGCGTCCTGACGGAAAACTCGCAGAGAACTCCCCAGGTGTCCAAGGGCAGTCGTCACTCGTCGTACTGGTGCTTGAGGATGCCTAAATCGCAGCACGAAGGAGAGAAAAGAGAACGATGAAGGTAAACTCACTCTGTCACTCTTGAACCACTGCAACGTTCTTTTCCTCTCAGAAGTGAGTTTTTGAATCTAAACCAACTTGTCCACAATTGCCGCTGCCACCACCCACTCTGCAGGAAAGCTTGTGTGCACGCTTCCCTGAACAGTACAGCCACGTGTGTCTCTGCGCATGCCAACTCTCTGATGTCACTATTCTGAACCACCCTTTTTGTCTACGTGTCGTGCGTGCAGGACGTCTCATGCTGGGAGCCTGGGTCCCACCTTATCTGTGTGAAACTCGACATCGCGCGATAACCTTCCACCGATGACTGCTCGCGCGATGAGTATCCACCGATGTCTCATCCTGGGGGACGACCGATGTCTCTCCCTGGGAGACGATCGATGTCTCACCCTGGCGATGCCCGCATGCCTCGCGCCCTGGCAATGTCCGCATGTCTCGCGCCCTGGCGATGCCCGCATGTCTCGCACCCTGGAGATGTCCGCATGCCTCGTGCCCTGGCGATGCCCGTATGCCTCGCGCCTTGGTGATGCCCGTATGCCTCGCGCCCTGGCGATGTCTGACGACACATCGCCACGCCTTGCTGAAGGTTCTTCATCCCACTATGTTACGTCCAAGGTATCATCTCCACATGACTTGGTGACGTTGGTAGCTTCACATTTCCAAGAGTAGATCAGCACTACTCCTCATCCGCCCATGCATGCAACACTAAGGACGATTTCTTATGCTCAAGCATAGAGCTTCGCATGCACAGCGTATCTAAGGCTTAACCCACACCTTGATACGCATGGTTTTTGGAACCCACTATGGTTGATCCAGTATCCTGACCACATACTGAGTGCACTTTCGGCGATCATGTGCACCATAGGCAATTGGCGATCATGTACACTACAGGCGATTGGCGATCATGTACACTACAGGCGATTGGCGTTCATGTGTAGTCTAGGCGACAGGCAATTATGTACTAACCAGGCGATCCCATAGTCTTCTAAGCTACACTTTCCTTCCTTTTTATTTTAAATAAAAACATACTTAGAATTCATTTAAAATATATTCCTTTTATTCCAATTTAATTTTACAGGTCCTTACATTCTCCCCAACAAGAAAAATTTTTGTCCTCGAAAATTGAATTACAAGGAAAAGAGGTATGGATAGGCTTCTTGTAAGGACCTAGAAACTTTAATTGGAATGAAAGTGTTATATTTAAATAATTTCAGAAGATGTTATTATTTAAAATACAAAGAGCTGGTAATAGAAGTTTCGTAGTAGTCGGACATCGGACGTCGCCCAAGGTCTGGGGTCAGCTGGTAGAGGTCGGTCGGCTGACCATTGTATTAACCAAGTAGTCAGGTGCGATGACTTTATCGTGAGGTAATCACGTGGGTGTGCTCGAGGAAGACATGTGGATCAAGAGAAGTAAAGCAAGAAAAGTGTAGCTCAGAAGTCTTCTACGAGATCGCCGTTATTGAAGACGGAGGCGATCTCCGACTTCTCTGGCACGTAATCGCCTGTCGCCTAGAGGAGACATGACCGCCAATCGCCTATGGTGTACGTGATCGACGGGAGTGCACGTAGTATGTGGTCAAGATGCTGAATCAACCATAGTGGGTTCCAAAAACCACGTGTATCAAGGTGTGGGTTAAGCCTTAGATACGCTGTGCATGCGAAGCTCTATGCTTGAGCATAAGAAATCGTCCTTAGTGTTGCATGCATGGGCGCACGAGGAGTGGTGCTGATCTACTCTTGGAAATGTGAAGCTACCGACGTCACCAAGTCATGTGGAGATGATACCTTGGACGTAACATAGTGGGATGAAGAACCTTCAGCAAGGTGTGACGATGTGACATCGGTGACCAGAGTAAGGCGATGTGTTCTCGTCACACACAAGGGCAATAAGAGATCGCCAACAGGATGAGAGCAACATCGGTCATCAACCAGGATGGGAGACACATCGGTGGTCCTCCAGGGTGAGACATCGGTTGTCTGCCAGGATGAGGAATCAGTCGTCCGTCAGGATGAGGAATCAGTCATCACCGGGATGAGGCATATCAGTCATCGCCGGTATGAGAAACATGCGGGCATCGCCAGGGCGCGAGGCATGCGGTCATCGCCGGGCGCGAGGCATTGCGGGCATCACCAGGGCGCGAGGCATGCGGTCATCGCCAGGGCGCGAGGCATTGCGGGCATCGCCAGGGCGCGAGGCATGCGGTCATCACCAGGGCGCGAGGCATGCGGTCATCACCAGGGCGAGACGTCGGTCGTCCGCCAGGATGAGACATCTGTGGATAGTCACCGCGCGAGAGGTCATCGGTGGAAGGTTATCGCCAGTTTCTGTGGCTGTTTTTCTTAAAACTGTGATGATCGTGTATAATTTACACGGGAGCAGATGATGTTGCAGGAAGTAGAGCTCCTCTGTGAGTGGTCGCCGGAAGGAGATCGCCAGTTTCTGTTTCTGTTAGGCGATCACCCTTTTCTGTTTTCTGATAGGAGATCGCCCTTTTCTGATAGGAGATCGCCCTTTTCTGTTAGGAGATCGCTTGTTTTTCTATTTTGCTGTATATTGTTTAAGTTTTGGAAAATTGACCGGTTATGTATTAAACTCCCTGTGAGGAGCAATTTCATTATATATATATATATATATACATATGTTCACTTCAATATTACTATTTTACCTCTATTCCATTTTATAATTATGAAAAGAATTTGGCGGGATGTTACACTTCTCTCGTGGGTTCTTCTAACTCCCAAGTTGAATCACCCGATCTCTCATCCCACACCACTTTCACCATGTTGATGGTCTTGCCTCTGAGCTGTTTACTTTGCTGATCGTCAATCCTGACTGGTTTCGCTTCAAAGGACAAGTCATCCTTGATCTGCACATCGTCCACTTCCAGCACATGACTAGGGTCTGCCATTTACTTCCTCAGCTGTGATACGTGAAAGACATTATGCAGATTCGCTAAATGGGGAGGTAGGGCGATCTCATAAGCCACTGGACCAATCCTCCTTAAGATCTGATATGGTCCCACGAACTTAGGGGACAACTTCTTTGATCTGATCACCCGTCATACACCCTTGGTTGGTGTCACTCTCATGAACACATGGTCTCAAAGGTTTTCTCCTCTGATCTGCATAGGATTTCTGCCTACTTTGAGATGCTCTCATTCTGTCTTTTATCTGTTGCACTTTCTCGGTCGTCTGCTGAATCAACTCTGGTCCAACCAATACTGTTTCGCCCTCCTGGTACCAGCACAATGGAGTTCTGCATTTCCTTCCATACAAGGCTTCGTATGGCGCTATCCCTATGCTGGTGTGATAACTGTTATTATAGGTAAACTCCACCAGCGGCAACACCTCATCCTAACTTCCCAATTGATCCAAGACACACGTCCTCAGTAGATCTTCCAAGTACTGGATCGTTCTATCTGACTGTCCATCTGTTTGAGGATGATATGCCGAGCTCATTCTCAACTTAGTTCCCAAGCAATCTTGTAAGGTCTGCCAAAACCGTGAAGTGAACCTGGGATCTCTATCTGAAACAATGCTGGAAGGCACTCCATGCAACCTCACTATTTCTTTGATGTACAATTGTGCCAACTTGGCCATAGGCATCCTCATATTCACTAGAAGAAAGTGGGCACTCTTCGTCAGCCGATCTACTATGACCTAGATTGCGTCATGGCCCCTTACCGATCTAGGTAAATGGGTAACAAGATCCATTGCAATGCTGTCCCATTTCCACTCAGGGATATCCAGTTGCTGTAATAACCCGCCAGGTCTTTGATGCTCTATCTTCGCCTTCTGACATGTTAAGCAGGTTGTAACATACTGGGCAATGTCTTTCTTCATGCCCGACCACCAAAATGACTCCTTCAAGTCATGGTACATCTTGTTCATGCCTGGATGTAGGCTAAGGCGACTCTTGTGACCTTCCCCTAGGATCATCTTCTTCAACTCTTCATTTGCAGGTATGCAAATTCTGCCATTAAATCTCAAGATCCCATCATCGCCCATCACAAAGTCTTTAGCCTGGTCGGTCCCTAGTGACTCCACAGTACGCTTCAGACTAGGGTCCTCCAACTGCTTATCCTTTATCATTCCAAGGAAGTCATTAGTTATAGCCAGCTTACTACAACTAATGTGATTTACATGAAATTCTACCCCAAGGTTTAAGTCTCTGAATTGCTCGATCAGTTTCTGCTCTTCCATCATCATGGTGGCTACTTGTATTGATTTTCTACTCAAAGCATCTGCCACTACATTGGCCTTCCCTGGATGATACATGAGTTAAAAATCATAGTCCTTTAGAAACTCCATCCACCTTCTTTGTCTCATGTTTAGTTCCTTCTGATCAAACAGGTATTTCAGGCTCTTATGGTCACTGAACACCTGGAACCGAGCTCCATATAAATAGTGCCTCCAAATCTTCAAGGCAAACACCACAGCCGCCAACTCCAAATCATGAGTAGGATAGTTTCTCTCATGAACCTTGAGTTGCCTTGAAGCATATGCAACCACTCTTTTCTCTTGCATCAAAACACATCCCAAACCCTGATGTGAAGCATCACAGTAGACATCAAAAGGTCTTCCTACCTCTGGGATCACCAGCACTGGAGCACTAGTCAACCTTTCCTTTAGTTCCATGAAGCTCTGCTCACATCGGTCGGTCCAAGCAAAAGGTTGATCCTTGCGGGTCAACTGTGTTAAAGGAGCCACTACCTTGGAAAAGTCCTCAATGAACCTCCGATAGTAGCCTACTAAGCCCACAAAACTCCTTATCTCAGTAACTGTCTTAGGACGTTCCCACTGAAGCACTGCCTCCACTTTGGCTGGATCCACCGAGATCCCCTGGGCAGATATTACATGTCCTAAGAAGTTGACTTCTTTCAACCAGAACTCACACTTAGAGAACTTGGCATATAATTGCTTCTCCCTCAGGATCTCCAATACTGTCTTCAGATGTTCTTCATGTTCTTCCTCGGTCCTTGAATAAATGAGTATGTCGTCTATGAAGACTACCACAAACTTATCCAAGAAAGGGCGAAAAATCCTATTCATGTAGTCCATGAACAGAGCTGGAGCATTTGTTACTCCAAACGGCATCACCACATACTCATAGTGCCCATAACGAGACCTAAATGCTGTCTTTTGAACATCTTCAGCTTTTACCAAAATTTGGTGGTACCCCAATCTCAGATCAATCTTTGAGAACACTGAGGCCTCATGTAATTGATCCATCAAATCATCAATTCTAGGTAGAGGATACTTGTTCTTGATGGTCAACTTGTTCAACTGCCTGTAATCTATACACAGCCGAGACCCTCCATCCTTTTTCTTGACTAGAAGCACTGGACCCCCCATGGAGATACACTGGGTCTGATGAATTGTTTCTCCAACAACTCTTCCACTTGCTTCTTTAATTCTACCAACTCGGCTGGAGCCATCCTGTAAGGTGCCATTGACACTGGTCCAGCTCTAGCTACCAAATCAATAGAGAATTCCACTTCTCTCTTAGGAGGTAATCCAGGTATTTCTTCTGGAAATACATCCATGAAATCTTTCACCACATGTATCCTGCTTACGTCCTCTTCATTCTTCACTTCCAACCGAGCTAGGATCACGAAGCACCTCGCCCCTTTTTCCAACTCCGACCACCCATGCTGAGCAGATATCACATCTGACTCTTGGAGGTCTGGAAACGCTATTTTCTGACTACCACAGTCTATGAGAACGTGATTGGCAGATAGCCAATCCATTCCCAGGATAACATCCAGGTCCTGAAGAGGTAGGCAGATCAAGTTTACTTTGAACCTGCGTCCCTCTACTATCACTGGACATTCAGAGCAAACTGTAGAGGTCAACACCTGTCCTGACGCAGGTGTAGAGACCAACAGTTCAAACGGTAACTCCTTCACTAGAAGGCCCAACTCGGCTACACACAGGCTTGACACAAAGGAGTGTGTCGCTCCAGAATCAAACAAGGCTTTTACACCTCTACCAGCTATAAAACAAACACCTTGCACTAGGTTACCTGACTGAGACGCTTCTGCTCCTGTCATGGCAAACACTCTCCCTGTTGCCTGAGATCTGCTGCCTTCATTCCTCAACCTCTGAGAACCACTGGGTTGAGTCGCCCCATTCCTGTTAGGGCACTCTCTAGCAACGTGCCCCGTCTTTTGGCAGGTGTAACACCTTCTCTCTAAATTCCTCTTGAAGCACACATTGGATGTGTGTGGTCCACCACAATGGAAACATTTGGGTTTCCAAGGTTGTTGCTGCTGCAACTGGGATGACGCTGTTCCTGCCCGATGTGGTGGAGGTCTCGCATAGGGCTTGCTTTGTTGGTGCTGCACCTTGGCCTTCCCACTGGAAGAACCCCCTGGGTGTGACCTGATCACCCGGGAATCACCCTTTTCCAGAGTCTCCACCATCTTCGCCTTCTCTACTAAGGCGTGAAATTCCCTGATGCACATAGGGGCTATGGTCCTCTTCAGCCCATGCTTCAGTCCCTCTTCAAACTTCCTACACCTCCAAGCCTCAGAGGTCGCCTGGGTATAGAATCGGGCGAGGTACTCAAACCGAGTAGCATAAGCATTCACTGACATCTCCCCCTGCTCCAATCTGAGGAATTCTGCTTCCCTCGCAAATCTTGCACTATCTGGGAAGTATTTTTCCAGAAATCTCAACCTGAAGCTCTCCCAGTCTAACACCTCAGCTCTGGCTTCCATCATCTGCTGAGCTCCCATCCACCAGAACTCGGCTTCTCCAGATAGCAGATAGGTGGCGAACACCAATTTCTTCTCTTCAGGGCAGGAGGTCGCCCTAAAGATTTTCTCCAACTCCCTGACCCACTGATCTGCTTGATCAGGGGTAGCATTCCCACTGAACTTGGGTGGGTTGTGCCTCATGAACTCGGTCAGTCCCATCTGTTCCTGAGGCTGACCGACGTGGGAATTTGTTTCAGCCGACCGAGCAGTTTCCCAATGGTGCATTGCAGCTTGATGATTCTGAGCCATTGCTGCATTCTGTTGTTGGATGGCAGTTGCCATCATCTCAATAGCCTTGGCAATCTGGCTCATTTCCGAAGAAGGTTGGGAAGGGGTAGGAGGTCCACATGCCATCTTTCTTCGTTTCAGATTTTGAAACTATTGATTTCTATATTCCCTACAACTACAAGAATGAGATCGATAAGAAATCAATTCATTCAGGAGGTAACATCTAGACCTTACAAAGGTCGGCATCTCAAAGTCATTAAGAATTTGAGTTCATCAACAGAATCATAATGCTCAAAAATAGAAAGCATAACACTGAACAGTCATGGGTACAAACTACCAGTCAAATATCACCACACTTAATAATTGGGATAAAACACACCAGAAGTGGATATATGCTCAACATCAAACTTTTAGAATTAAGATTGAGAACATCTCGATTCAGTTATGAGTGTGCACCCTCACTACTTTATCAAGATCCTTTCACTCTTAATACTAAAATTTTTCATTTAGAGCCTATATCTACTAAAGCACAGACAAGATTTCAATCAGAAAACATTTGAAAACCTTTCACTATAGCTTTGATTAAGACTCAAATAGCAGAAGAAACACAATGAACCCACTATCCTCAGGTCATCCTAAGGACGAACTGCTCTGATACCATTAATGTAACACCCCTCAAAAAATTGGTCATATTTATATAATAAAATAATGGTGAAACAATAATATCAAAATTGAACATAGATATATACATAATATAATTCATCCATTAGTACAAATGTGCCTCAAAATAATATCCCTTTTTGAGGAAGTTTTAATACATCTCCATACAGGAGTTTTCAAAATAAAATAAAACCACAGCATTCAAAACCGGCGATCTCCTAACAGAAAACAGAAAACGGGCGATCTCCTATCAGAAACAGAAAACAGGCGACCGCCTAACAGAAACAGAAACAGGCGATCTCCTTCCGGCGACCACTCCCAGAGGAGCTCTACTACTTGCAACCTCGTCTGCTCCCGTGCAAATATACACGATCATCACAGGTTTAAGAAAAACAACCACGATACAAGATAAAAGGGTAAGCTAGATATTTTTAAAAACTTTAAATATGAAACTTTATATCAATAGAAAACATAAATCTTCACACCATTCATAATCTATATCAATTTCAACCATCAACATCCCCATATTCCACAAACTCGTCAAGTGTCTATTCACTACATTCAATATTCATGGTTCACACGTCAGACTTTCCACTGACTCGTAACATATAGACACATGACTCTACTTCCGGAAGACTCGTGCGTTGACTCAGACTCAGAGATCTGCACCCGTCATACCACACCACTGTGAAATCCACACAGGGTCGCTGTGAAATCCACACAGCCATGCGCATACATAATCTCAATATCATCACTCTCCCGGTATGACAGGGTTAATTCATATAACAGGTCAAGTCAGTTATCTTTCAAAACAACTTACCCATACATATGAACCTCCTTCGACTCTCCACAACTGAATAACTTCATCTATGTGATTCCATTATATCAGCAGAGTCAGGATATCTCCTTCTAGACAAGTCCCTAGTCAATGCACATTACACACGATCTTACATGGTATTTTCTTTCCTGAAAATACTATGCCTTGATCCCACATTCACCACATTCAACACATCATATAACACTTAAATGAACGATTCCAATCACAGCAACCATCATTCCAAGATTCAGATTTTCGAATATCACATTTCAATCTCAAATAGTTTCAAACGACACTAAAACAGGGGAGTTCGAAATCAACATTTAAAACCGGCGATCACGTCGCCCCACACATAAAAACAGAGCATCGTGAAAAAGAATATGAAACCGGCGACCACGTCGCCCTCACTTCAGAACCTGCTCGCCTAAAGTTTTTATAAACGAAAATGCTAGCTTCCCTTACCTGAACTTGCACAAAACACCAAGAGCTCTAAAACCCACCGAAGCTTAAATATGCCTTAACTCTGTTCTAGCGTCCTGACGGAAAACTCGCAGAGAACTCCCCAGGTGTCCAAGGGCAGTCGTCGCTTGTCGTACTGGTGCTTGAGGATGCCTGAATCGCAGCGCGAAGGAGAGAAAAGAGAAGTGTAACATCCCGCCAAAATACTATACAAATGTATATGGTGAAAATAAAGGTAACAAATAGATTCTATGAATAAAATAATATATATATGAAATGAAGTTGCTCCTCTTAGGGAGTTTAATACAAATTCGGTCAATTTTCCAGAAACATAAACAAAATACAGTAAAAAAAACAAAGCAGGCGATCTCCTATCGGAAGAAACCGATCTCCTATCGGAGGAGCCAAAACAGCGATCACCTATCAGGACATAAAAAAAACAGGCGATCACCCGTTAGAGGCAGAAACAGGCGATCACCCGATAGAGATAGAAGAAAACCGGCGATCTCCTCCTCGGCAATCACTCACTAAGGAGCTCTTCTTCCTGGAAGATCATCTGCTCTCGTGTAACAATTACACGATCATCACAGTTTTGAGAAAACAACCACAATAACAGACAAAAGGGTAAGCTAGATAATTTAAAAGAAGTTTAAATCATGAACATGAAAATCCAAGTAAACCAAGTTCCAAAATACCCATGTAAAACGTAAGGCTGCTCATAGCATTCAGCTGATCGCCCAAAATCACAAACTTCACAATATTCACCCATAGCCATTCCATTTCACAATACAGCATCAAGTGTCTATCAATATTCAAGTTTCTCATTTCACATGTCAGACTTTCCACTGACTCACCACACAAGACACTTGACACTACTTCCGGATTGACTCGTGCGTTGATTAGACTCAGAGATCTGCACCTGTCATACCACACCACTGTGAAATCCACACAGGGTCGCTGTGAATCCACACAGCATGCACATATATCATCTCAATGTCAATAGTTCTCCTGGTATGACAGGGTTAATCCATAGGACAGGCGGAGCTCGTTCTTTTTCACACGAGACGCCCATCATATAGACCTCCTTCGACTCTCAACAACTGAGTAACTTCCTCTACGTGATTCCATTACCTCAGCAGAGTCAGGATATCCCCTTAGGAATCACCGATCAATGCACCTACTACAAGATCTTACACGGTATTTTCTTTCCTGAAAATACTATGCCTCGATCCCACATTCACAGCATTCAAAAACATCATACCACTCGAGTAATTGATTCAAATCACAGCAACGAATCATTTCAAGGTTCAGACCTTCGAATATTTCATTTAAATCTCAAGTAGTTTCAAAACAACACCCAAAAACAGAGAGTTCACAAACAACGCCAAAACCGGCGATCTAGTTCAAAAACAGGGTGTTTCGAAGACTGTATATAAAACCGGCGACCACGTCGCCCAAGCACACAAACAGAGCATTTTACGCAGATGAAAACAAAAATGGCGACCACGTCGCCCTCACTTCCGAGATAGCTACACTATGGCTTGTATGGAAAAAGAGGTCTAGCTTCCCTTACCTGGACTTGCGCAACCACCAGGAGCTTCGAAATCCAACGAAGCTTGCAGAATACCTTGGCTCTGTTTTTCGCGTCTGGTCTGAAGAACTTGCAGAGGACTACCCAAGTGCTCCAATGGTGTTGCTTCTCGTCGTACTCTTGTATGGAGAGGCTGAAATCGCAACGCGGAGGAGGGAACTCACTCTTTCTCTCTTCGACTACAACAACGTTTTCTTCCTCTTCAGTAGTGGATTTCAGTAACTTAAACCAACTTATCCCTCCAAAAGCAGCTGCCACCACCCACTCTGCAGGGAAGTTTGCGTGTACGCTTCCCTGTACAGTACTACTAAGCATGCCTCTGCGCAGGCTACGCTATGAGGTCACTATTCTGAACCACCTTTTGTCTACGTGGCGCGCGCGCAGAACATCTCTTGCTGGGAGTCTGGGGCCCACGTTCTCTGGGTGTAACTCAACGTCGCGCGATGACCTTTCGCCGATGACTACCAGCTCGAAGAGAACCCACTGATGACCTCTCGCGCGAAGACGATCCACCGATGACCTCGCGCGAAGACTACCACCGATGACCTCGCGCGAAGACTACCACCGATGACCTCGCGCGAAGACCACCACCGATGACCTCGCGCGAAGACTACCACCGATGACATCTTCCTGGCGAACGACCGATGTCTTCCTCTGGGAGACAACCGACGTCTTCCCTGGCGACGCCCTCATAACTCTCGCGCCTTGGCCACGTCCACATGCATCGCGCCCTGGCAATGCCCGCGTGCCTCGCGCCCGCGCGATGCCCGCATGCCCCTCGCGCCCGCGCGATGCCTGCATGCCTCTCGCGCCCGCGCGATGCCTGCATGCCTCGTGCCCAGGCGATGACGTGTAGTCTAGGCGACCGGCGATGATGTATAAACAAGGAACTCTTATAGTTTTTTTTCTAGACTACACTTTCCTTCCTTTTTAACTTAGATAAAACATACTTAGAATTTACTTAAAACATACTCTTTCATTCCAATAAATTTCAGGTCCTTACAAGAAGGATGAAGGTAAACTCACTCTGTAACTCTTGAACCACTGGAACGTTCTTTTCCTCTCAGAAGTGAGTTTTTGAATCTAAACCAACTTGTCCATAATTGCCGCTGCCACCACCCACTCTGCAGGAAAGCTTGCGTGCACGCTTCCCAGAATAGTACGCCCACGTGTGTCTCTGCGCATACCAACTCTCTGATGTCACTATTCTAAACCACCCTTTTTGTCTACGTGTCGCGCGTGCAGGACGTCTCATGCTGGGAGCCTGGGTCCCACCTTATCTATGTGAAACTCGACATCGCGCGATAACCTTCCACCGATGACCGCTCGCGCGATGACTATCCACCGATGTCTCATCCTGGCGGACGACCGATGTCTCTCCCTGGGTGACGACCGATGTCTCGCCCTGGCGATGCCCGCATGCCTCGCGCCCTGGCGATGTCCGCGTGTCTCGCGCCCTGGCGATGCCCGCATGTCTCGCGCCCTGGCGATGTCCGCATGCCTCGCGCCCTGGCGATGCCCGTATGCCTCGCGCCCTGGCGATGTCTGACGACACATCACCATGCCTTGCTGAAGGTTCTTCATCCCACTATGTTACCTCCAAGGTATCATCTCCACATGACTTGGTGACGTCGGTAGCTTCACATTTCCAAGAGTAGATCAGCACTACTCCTCGTGCGCCCATGCATGCAACACTAAGGACGATTTCTTATGCTCAAGCATAGAGCTTCGCATGCACAGAGTATCTAAGGCTTAAACCACACCTTGATACGCGTGGTTTTTGGAACCCACTATGGTTGATCCAGTATCCTGACCACATACTGAGTGCACTTTCGGCGATCATATGCACCATAGGTGATTGGCGATCATGTACACTACAGGCGATTGGCGTTCATGTGTAGTCTAGGCGACAGGCGATTATGTACTAACTAGGCGATCTCATAGTCTTCTAAGCTACACTTTCCTTCCTTTTTATTTTAAATAAAAACATACTTAGAATTCATTTAAAATATATTCCTTTTATTCCAATTTAATTTTACAGGTCCTTACAGGACAGCTAGTGGAGTCCACACAGGACAGCTCATGAAGTCCACACAGGACAGCTCGTGAAGTCCACACAGGACAGCTAGTGAAGTCCACACAGGATAGCTCGTGAAGTCCACACAGGACAGCTCGTGAAGTCCACACAGGACAGCTCGATATCATCAATTCACCCAATGCACCATACAACACTTAAATGAACGATTCCAACCACAACAACAATCGTACCAAGGTTCAGATTTTCCAATATCACATGCATTTCACATATCAATCTCAAACAAGTTCAAAGCGACACTAAAACAGGGGATTTCGAAAACAACATTAAAACCGGCAATTCACGTCGCCCCACACATAAAAACAGAGCATCGTGAAAAAGAATATGAAACCGGCGACCACGTTGCCCTCACTTCAGAACCTACTCGCCTAAAGTTTTTATAAACGAAAATGCTAGCTTCCCTTACCTGGACTAGCGTAAACTTCACTAAGAGCTCCAACCCAACGTGATTCAAGGATGCCTTAACTCTGTTTTAGCGTCCGGTTTGGAGAACTTGCAGAGAACCTCCCAGGTGCTCTATGGTAGTCGCCGATAGCCAACTGATGCGCTAGGACGTCTGAACGTATGGAGAAGGAGAAGAAGAAACAGGGAGCTAAAACCAACTCACTCAATTTCTCTCTATGTAAGGACCTGTAAAATTAAATTGGAATAAAAGGAATATATTTTAAATGAATTCTAAGTATGTTTTTATTTAAAATAAAAAGGAAGGAAAGTGTAGCTTAGAAGACTATAAGATCGCCTGTTGTAAGAACCGAGAAGTTTATATTGGAATAAAAGTGTTATATTATAAATGAATTCGAAGCACGTGTTTATTTAAATATAAAGGAAGGAATGTATAGCTGAGAAGCCTACAAGATCGCCGTTATTAAGCGGGTAGGCGATCTCCAACTTCTCTGGCACTTGGTCGCCTATCGCCTAGCTTACGTTTGGACGCCTATCGCCTAGATTACGTTTGGTCGCCTATCGCCTGTGTATACCTAGTAGCATGTCGCCTAGAGTACACCTAATCGCCGAAACTACACTTAGTGTGTAGCCAAAATGTTGGATCAACCCTAGTACGTCCCAAAAGCCACGCGTATCAAGGTGTGGGTTAAACCTTGGATACGCTGGGCAGGCGAAGCTCTATACTTGAGCATAAGAGAATCATCCTTAACGTTACACGCTTGGGCGCACGAGGACTTGTGCTAATCAACTCTTGGAAGTGTGAAGCTACCGACGTCACCAAGCCTTGTGGAGAGAATACCTTGGATGTAACATAGTGGAATGAAGAACCTCCAGGAGGGAGTGGCGAGTGTCATCGGGCATCGCAGGGCGCGAGGCATGCTGCGGGGTGTGTCTTCGCGCGAGGGGTCATCGGTCGAGAGTCTTCGCGCGAGAAGTCATCGGTCGAGAGTCTTAGCGCGAGAGGTCATCGGTCGAGAGGTCATAGCGCGACGTTGAGTACACACAGAGAACGTGGGACCCAGATTTCCAGCATGAGACGCGCGGCACGCGAGACACGTAGGCAAAAAGCGTTGGTTCAGAACAGTGACATCAGAATGTTGGCATGCGCAGGAAACACTCGCGGTCGTACTGTTCAGAGCAGCCGTTGGCATGCACAAGAGACAACAGTGGTAGTACTGTTCAGAGCAGTGGTTTGCATGCACAAAAGACAACCGAGGTCGTACTGTTCAGAGGAACGTACGCCCAGGCTTTTGCAGAAAAGGGGGAGGGCAGCAGTATACGAGGACAGGTATGGTTGGGATCAAAACCCACTGAGAGGAGGCAAAGAGCGTTACAAGTGACCCAAGAGTGAAAGAGCGAGACTATCTTCATCCTCCTCCTTTCTCCCCTTCACGCTGCGTTTTCCAGGCATCCTCAAGCACCAGTTTGACGTTTGCCCTTAGAGCACCTGGGGAATTCTCTGCAAGAGCTTAAGGCATCCTCGAAGCTCGTGGAGTTGGAGCTCTTAGTAAGGTTGCGCAAGTCCAGGTAAGGGAAGCTAGACCTCTTTTCCATACAAGCCATAGCGTAGTCTTTCTGAAGTGAGGGCGACGTGGTCGCCATTTTCGTTTTTATCTGTGTGAAATACCCTGTTTGTGTGCTTGGGCGACGTGGTCGCCGGTTTTGATATACAATCTTCGAAACACCCTATTTTTGGACCAGGTCACCGATTTTGGCGCTGTTTTACGAACTCCTATGTTTTTGATATTGTTTTGAAACTACTTGAGATTTACATGAGATATTCGAAGATCTGAAGCTTTGAAATGTTTGTTGATGTGATTTGAATCATTTATTTGAATGGTGTGATGTGTTGAATGTGATGAGTGTGAGATCGAGGCATAGTATTTTCAGGAAAGAAAATACCGTGTAAGATCTTGTAGTAGGTGCATTGATCGGTGATTAAGAACGAGATATCCTGTGATGGAGGAGGGCCAAGCACATCTAGCCAAGGAAGCCAAGGCCCAAACCAAGAAGACCGTCTAGACCAAGAGGAGCGTCTAGCTCCAGGAAGTGAGCGTCTAGAACGTGAAGGAGGGAGGCTATCCATGGAGCTAGACCGTCTAGGACCTCTCACAAGATCCATGGCTAAACATATCCAAGCACACATAGAAGAAGCCACGGATGGAAGAGAGAGATCCTTGTACATGTTTCATAAAGGCCCAAAGGGGGAGGGGGTGCTTAGTAGATTAGTGTAGTGTAGAAAGCAAAACTTGCTCACTTAGGGGTGTGCTATCAAAAAGGTGCCCTTAGCAATAGAAGGAGGGGTGTGCTAGCAAATAGGTGCCTTTAGCAAAAGAAGGAGGGGTGTACTATCAAATGTTGCATTTTTGACCTATCTTCTAGAATATTAGGATGATGGTGTGGTTTGACTAAAGTCAATACCCTAGGCAGCCCCACTTTTTGTATTTCCATCCCTACCCTTTAAGCTTGCTCACCAAGGCTCCTAAATCTATAAATAAGGAGGCCTACCTCATGTATTTTCAAGTTTATTTTGAGTAATGTTATGCTGCCATTTTTTGTGCACAAGCTTTACTCCTCCTAGAAATCTAGGCTATAAACTTCAATCCTTTCACCTTCTCCCTTGAGCTGGCCAAACCACTCAACCCATACTCACCATGCACCTTCAAGACCAACACAACTCCTAGGAGGGTCTTGTTTCACTCATCCATTGCTTCCGCTCCATCTATTTCTACTTTGATTCAAGAAGAACACATGAAAATGCCATCATTTGGTATCATGAGCTTTTGGTTCTTCAAGATGAGTAGCTTGTCTTTTTAAATTTTCAGTTCTTCTTTATTTTCATCTTGTCATTTCAATTCCATAATTGTCTTGCTGTTTTTTACATTTTAAATTGTTCTTGGTGTGCTTATGGAAGATCCAACCGAAGCACATGTGTTCAATTGATCTTGAACATTTTCTTGTGCAATTGTGATAGGATTCCTTACACATTGAGTGGCTGTTTTCTTTTAGGAATTTGAGTCTTTATTGCTTTCTTATAATTGCTTCATTTTATGCTTTGAGTCTTTATTTTCTGAATCTATAAATGTTGTGTCAAGTCATGTGAATCCATAATTGTCATCAATTCTTAGTAGTCCTATTTTTTTGGCTTGATTGTTTCTTGTTTTTGGGTCTCTTTAAGTTGCCTTAATCTGCTGTTATTTTTTATCCTTTGCTGCCTTTTTAATTTTAGCTTGAGTTCATATTTGTGTTTTAGTTCTACACAAATTCATTTACATCATTTTCCTTTGTGTCTTTTGGTATATCTTGCTGTTTTTCCAATTTACACAGAATCCCCTGTTTTACATCAATCTGTGCTGGCTGTTTTTGCTTGGGAAAATTTTTTTTCAGATAGGAAAATTTTGATTCTCTGGAATATGCAAGATTGAGGTGTTATAGAAAAGAAAAAAAAAGAATCAGGTCAAAAAAAAGAAATAGAAAAAAAATGATAAATATTTTAAAAACAGTGTGCAAATCTGGGCGCTCCAGCTGGCGTAACTGAACACTGATTTTGCAAAATTTATTAAAAAAAAATGGCTCATGCGTTTTGGGTGAAATCTGTCCCAGAATTTAGTTGAGATCTTGAAATATTTGCATATCAATTTTCAGAGGCAAATCTGTAAAGGACAGCTCAGCATAAATTGGGGAAAATCACGTTTTCTGGCCACAACAGTTTTTCAGTGGTGCTGTTTTTGATTTTGAAATCAATTCTAGTGCTATTCTTAGGATTCACTTTGTGTGCCTACCTTTCTTTGAATACCTTTATTTGCTTGTTTTATATTTCTTTGGAACTCTTTCTAGTTGTCACAATTTAACTCCATTTGGTGGTTCTGTTTTTCTAATTAATTTGTTTCTTGCTTTAATCCTTTGGCCTCTAAATTTGGTGCTGGAATTATTTCTCAATTGGTGCCTATTTGAGTAGAAATTTAACTTGAGTGAGGTCTAGCTTGTGTGATAGGTGCTGGATTGGAGAATTAATTTTCTAATTCTAAGAGGAGCCAAAGCAAGGGCAACAAACAAAGATTACTCAAAAACACGACAAACACTTGGAGGGCCCAACAAAGAAAAGACAACCAAGGGAGTGCCAATAGCAAAACAAGGATCAACAAAGGGGGTTTTCTTAATCTTCTTTGTAACTTAACCTTGTTAATTACTCTTTAACTACGTGATTAGACGGTGAGTGTGTCTTCAAGGGCTCCAAGTGTCCAAGAAGCCTCACCTAGGGCCGACTAGTGTAGACCTTACTTGTTTTAGCATGTGTTAATTGTTTTAATTGCTTTCCTTGCTTAATTAGTTACGTTTGGTAATTGTTTTGTTTTGTTTAAGTTCGTTAATTCTTTTGCTTGGTTAATTAGCTAGTTTGCATTGTTTTCTTGCATCAAAATTTGATTTCTTCAACCTAATTGTGTTTTAAGTGGTTTACTAAGAGAAAGCTTTGTGTGAAGACATTGAGGGATAGTCTTTGGCTAAGGCAAGGCTTGGTATTTAAGTAGTCCATTGTGACTCACCTCCCTTACCTGGAAGACTACCTTCTTTGACTTCCCTAAATTTTCTCAAGGTAAAATATTTCTATACACAAAGGTCTAGTCATGTCTTCTCATTCCTTTAAATCTCTTAAAAGTGAGGTGAAATCCTTGAAATCTCTTTTGGAACAACTTTCCAAGAATATTCAATCAATTTCATCTAAACAATTGGAGAATGAGGCCAAAACTAATGAATTGACTAAATCAAAGGATGAGAAGTCTCACATTTCAAAAAAATTACCTTCTCATGCATCTATCTCTAAAAAGCATGATTCTTTTGGGGAGGGAAGACATAGAAGAGATAGAAAAGAACAAGAAAGCCCAAGAGAGGTTAGGGTAGACCTACCCCATTCCCATGGAAAAGAAAATATAGAAACTTGCCTAGATTGGGAAATGAGGGTAGAAAAATTGTTTGCTTCCCATAAAGAAAGAAAGGAAAGAAAGATACAAAAGAAAAGAGAGGAAGCCGAAAGGGAAGCTAAAGAAAAAGAAAAAGAAAAAGAAAAGCATGAGAAGACCCTTGAGAAACAAAAGGTGTGGGAGAATAGTGTTCCTTCTCACAAGGTCATTCAACAAGACAAAAGATTTAAAAATACCTTTGAAAATATGCGTCTTGTTGAACAACCTAGCCTTTCCTTTTGTAAAGGAGCACTTGCAAGCATAGTAACAAAAAAAGAGTCTTTAAAAGAAGCTTGCATAGATAAAGATAAAGTGGATTATTTCTCATATGTGCTAGGATATCACCAAGTGAATGTCAAGTTATTTACAAGCATCTACAAAAACAAATTTTTATGTGAAGTAGTGCCTAAAGAAACTTGTCATGTCCTATTGAGACAACCATTGCCAAGTGTGCAACTTCTCATAAACAATGGTTGTAACAACGAGACTATCTTTACACATAAGAGAAAAATTCTTCATGAAGGAGAACTCATGGACCAAATTAGAGTTGATAAAACTCTAGAGCTTTTAAAAGGAAAACTTTTGTCATCCATGAGAAAAGATGTTCAAAGACATTACCCTAGATACATTTCTTGTTTTAAAAATACACCTAAGGTGATGTCTCATGAACTCTATACTCCTTTACCTTTTGCAAATGATCCTTGGGAAGACATAAACCTCAATTTTATCTTAGAGCTTCCTAGGACAACAAAAGGTTTTGATCCCATTTTTATGGATATGGATAATCTCTTCTATATAGAAGTGACAAGTCTTCATGGTTTATCTTCAAGCATAGTATTGGATAGAGCTCCAAAATTTGAAAACCATCATTTGAGGAATCTTTTAGAAAAACTTGAAATTAAGTTGTACTCTTCAAATTTTTATCCTCAAAAGAATGGTCAAAATAAAATTGAAAACATAGCTCTTTTTACTATGCCTAGAGAAATCATGAAAGACAATCACAATTCTTGGGATGAGTATCCTTTTGAGCATGCATACAATGGAGTAGTCCACAAGACTACTAATATTTCTACATTTGAAATTGCATGTGGACTTAATCCTCTTTCGCTTTTTAAGTTGTTACCCTTTCCTAAAGGTATTGTGCCTAAGGAAAAGGTAACCAATATTGAAACTTTTCAAATACATAAGAGGATTAGAGAACACATACAACCATCAAAAGAGAAATATTGTACAAAGTTGCCAAAAACAAAAGAAAAACAAAAATGGCAACTTCATACAATTAAGTTCTCTCCAATTGCTCACACTAACACCTTTACTTTGTTTGATGATTTCCATAGGTGGACGTTTGATCCGGGAGGACAAGCCTTGCCGAAACAATAGGCTGCTATCCGAGATCAAATCTGTAGATCTGAGGATAGATCTTCTCAAAGGAGGAGGAGATGATGGACACCATCCAGCCCCATCCATCCCCCTAGTTGAAGACAAAGCAAGGGATTTGAGGACAAATCCTTTTTCAAGAGGGAGGGGATGATGGAGGAGGGCCAAGCACATCTAGCCAAGGAAGCCAAGGCCCAAACCAAGAAGACCGTCTAGACCAAGAGGAGCGTCTAGCTCCAGGAAGTGAGCGTCTAGAACGTGAAGGAGGGAGGCTATCCATGGAGCTAGACCGTCTAGGACCTCTCACAAGATCCATGGCTAAACATATCCAAGCACACATAGAAGAAGCCACGGATGGAAGAGAGAGATCCTTGTACATGTTTCATAAAGGCCCAAAGGGGGAGGGGGTGCTTAGTAGATTAGTGTAGTGTAGAAAGCAAAACTTGCTCACTTAGGGGTGTGCTATCAAAAAGGTGCCCTTAGCAATAGAAGGAGGGGTGTGCTAGCAAATAGGTGCCTTTAGCAAAAGAAGGAGGGGTGTACTATCAAATGTTGCATTTTTGACCTATCTTCTAGAATATTAGGATGATGGTGTGGTTTGACTAAAGTCAATACCCTAGGCAGCCCCACTTTTTGTATTTCCATCCCTACCCTTTAAGCTTGCTCACCAAGGCTCCTAAATCTATAAATAAGGAGGCCTACCTCATGTATTTTCAAGTTTATTTTGAGTAATGTTATGCTGCCATTTTTTGTGCACAAGCTTTACTCCTCCTAGAAATCTAGGCTATAAACTTCAATCCTTTCACCTTCTCCCTTGAGCTGGCCAAACCACTCAACCCATACTCACCATGCACCTTCAAGACCAACACAACTCCTAGGAGGGTCTTGTTTCACTCATCCATTGCTTCCGCTCCATCTATTTCTACTTTGATTCAAGAAGAACACATGAAAATGCCATCATCCTGACTCTGCTGAGATAATGGAATCACATAGAGGAAGTTACTCAGTTGGGGAGAGTCGAAGGAGGTTCACCTGTATGGGTGGGTTGTTTGAAAGAGAACAAACCGACCTGTTTTGCGTGGATTAACCCTGTCATGCTGTATGGTGATGTGTGAGATTCATCGTACGCTTGTGAATGTGAGAGATTTCACGGCGACCCTGTGGATGTGTGAGATTCCACAGTGGGCAATATGACAGGTGCAGATCTCTGAGTCTAATCAATGCACGAGTATTCCGGAATTAGTGTCTTGTGTCTATGTATTGTGAAGTCAGTGGAAAGTCTGACGTGAGAAATGAGGAACATTGTATTTTGATAGACACCTGATGCATTGTGTGATATAAACTACTCTTGAGGAATTGTGAAATGTGAGTTTTTACTTGATGGTATGTGGGAAGAATGAGAAAGCTGATGTTTTTATGTGGGTGCCTTAAATTAGTTTTATCTTGATTTTAAAGTTCATATCTAAATCTCTTTTAAAACTGTCTAGCTTACCCTGCGTTTTCGTTTGTGGATGTTCTTCTTAAAACTTGTGATGATCGTGTATGATTTACACGGGAGCAGATGACGTTGCAGGAAAGTGAGATCGCCGGTCTGATAGGAGATCGCCTGGCTGATAGGAGATCACCTGATTGATTAGGAGATCGCCCTTTTGTTAGCATATCGCCCGATTTGTCTTTTGTTGTATTTTTGTTTAAGTTTTTTTTTGGAAAGATTCACATTTTATGTATTAAACTCCCGATGAGGAGAAACTCCATTATATATATATGATCATGTTTATTTCAAAATACTTGTTTATCTTCATTTATATTATATAAATATGAAATGTATTTGGTGGGATGTTACACCTGTCGCCTACTACACATGATCGCCAGGGCGCGAGAGGCATGCGGACATCGCCAGGGCGCGAGGCATGTGGACGTCGCCAGGGCGCGAGGGGCATGCAGGCATCGCCAGGGCGCGAGAGGCAGGCGGGCGTCGCCAGGGATAGACATCGGTCGTCTCCCAGAGAGAGACATCGGTCGTCCGCCAGGATGAGACATCGGTGGATAGTCATCGCGCGAGCGGTCATTGGTGGAAGATTATCGCGCGATGTCGAGTTTCACACGAATAAAGTGGGACCCAGACTCCCAGCATGTCACGTCCTGCACGCGCGCCACGTGGACAAAAAGGGTGGTTCAGAATAGTGGCATCAGAATGTTGGCATGCGCAAGAGACACTCGCGGTCGTACTGTTCAGGGAAGTGGTTGGCATGCACAAGAAGACAACCGTGGCCGTACTGTTCAGTGAAACGTACACTCTGGCTTTCTTGCAGAGGGGGGTGGTGGCAGCAGCATGCGTGGACAAGTAGGCTTGGATTCAAAAACCCACTGCGAGGAGGCAAAGAAGGTTGCAGTGACTCAAGAGTGAAAGAGTGAGTGCATCTTCATCCCTCTCTTTTCTCTCCTTCGCGCTGCGATTCAGGCAACCTCAAGCACCAGTGCGATGAGCGACGACTACCCTTAGAGCACTTGGGAGGTTCTCTGCAAGTTCTCCAGACTGGGACACTAAAACAGAGTGAAAGCATCTTAAAGCTTCGTTGGGTTTCGGAGCTCTTAGAGTTTTGCGCTAGTCCAGGTAAGGGAAGCTAGACTTATTTCCAACGAAAAAACCTTATAATAGATGTTTGAGATGATGGGGCGACGTGGTCGCCGGTTTTCAACTTTTATTGCATAATCCTCTGTTTTTGAACGAGATCGCCGGTTTTGGCGTTGTTTTTCGAACTCCCCTGTTTTTGGTGTTGTTTGAAACTGTTTGAGATTTAAATGTGATATTCGAAAATCTGAACCTTGGCATGAGTTTTTCTGTGACTGGAATCGTTCATTAAGTGTTGTATGACGTGTTGAATGTTGTGAATGTGAGATCAAGGCATAGTATTTTCAGGAAAGAAAATACCGTGTAAGATCGTGTAGGATGTGCATTGATCGGTGATTTCTATAATGAGATATCCTGACTCTGCTGAGATAATGGAATCACATAGAGGAAGTTATTCAGTTGGTGAGAGTCGAAGGAGGTTCATATGAATGGGTGAGTCGTGTGAAAAAGAACGAGCTCGGCCTGTTATATGGATTAACCCTGTCATACTGTGAGAGTGATGAAATTGAGATCGAGATTGTGTTGATGCGCAGAGCTGTGGAAACATTAAAGCAATTTAGTATGACAGGTGCAGATCTCTGAGTCTAGTCAATGCACGAGTCTTCCGGAAGTAGTGTCAAGTGTCTTGTGTGATGAGTCAGTGGAAGTCTGACGTGAGAAATGAGGAACATTGAAATTGATAGACACTTGATGCATTATGTGAAATAGAATGACTCTTGAGAATATTGTGAAATGTGTGATTACTTGGTGGTCATGTGAAGGGAACGAGAAAATTGATAGTTTTTACGTGGGTGTTTTTAATTTGTTTCATCTTGATTTTAAAGTTTCCTATCTAACTCTTTTTGAAATGTCTAGCTTACCCTGTGATTTTTGTGTGTTGTGTTTGGCTTTTTCTTAAACCTGTGATGATCGTGTATAATTTACACGGGAGCAGATGATGTTACAGGAAGTAGAGCTCCTCAGTGAGTGGTCGCTGGGAGGAGATCGCCTGTTCCTATTTCTGTTAGGCGATCACCCTTTTTCTGTTTTCTGATAGGAGATCGCCGTTCTCTGATAGGAGATCGCCTTTTTGCTGTTAGGAGATCGCCTGTATTCATATTTTACTGTATTTTGTTTACGTTTTCTGGAAAAGTGACCGAATTTGTATTAAACTCCCTGTGAGGAGAAACTTCATTACATATATATAATTTTGTTCACTTCAATCTATTTGTTTACCTTTATTTTTATTATATAAATATGAAAAGTATTTGGCGGGATGTTACACTCTACTCAAGCAGCGTTTGAACCCTGCCTATCCAAACTGAAGTTTGAACTTAAGCCACCCTTTCCAGGCATGCCGCTGCCACCACCCACTCTGTAGGGAAGCTTGCGTATACATTTCCTCTAACAGTATGACCACGTGGGTCTCTGCGCACCAACTCTGGGTCACTTTCCATACCAACTCTCTGATGCTAACTATTCTGAAACACCCTTTTTGTCTACGTGTCGCGCATGCAAGACGTCTCATGCTGGGAGCCTGGGTCCCACCTTATCTGTGTGAAACACGACATCGCGCTATAACCTTCCACCGATGACTGCTCGCGCGATGACTATCCACCGATGTCTCATCCTGGCGGACGAACGATGTCTCTCCCTGGAAGACGACCGATGTCTCTCCCTGGAAGACGACCGATGTCTCTCCCTGGAAGACGACCGATGCGTCCCTCATCCTGGCAATGACCGTTTGTCTCTCGCCCTGGCGATCCCCGCGTGTCTCTCGCCCTGGCGATGCCCGCATGTCTCTCGCCTTGGCGATGCCCGCATGTCTCTCATCCCGGCGATGACTTATGACACATCGCCACGCCTTGCTGAAGGTTCTTCATCCCACTATGTTACGTCCAAGGTATCACCTCCACATGGCTTGGTGACGTCGGTAGCTTCACATTTCCAAGAATAGATCAGCACTACTCCTCGTGCGCCCATGCATGCAACACTAAGGACGATTTCTTATGCTCAAGCATAGAGCTTCGCATGCACAGCGTATCTAAGGCTTAACCCACACCTTGATACGCGTGGTTTTTGGAACCCACTATGGTTGATCCAGCATCTTGACCACATACTAAGTGTACTCCCGTCGATCACGTACACCATAGGCGATTGGCAATCATGTGTACTCTAGGCGAAGGCGATTATGTGCCAGAGAAGTCGGAGATCGCCTTCGTCTTCAACAACGGTGATCTCGTAGACTTCTAAGCTACACTTTTCTTCCTTTACTCTTCTTGATCCACATGTCTTCCTCGAGCACACCCACGTGATTACCTCACGATAAAGTCATCGCACCTGACTACTTGGTTAATACAATGGTCAGCCGACTGACCTCTACCAGCTGACCCCAGACCTTGGGCGACGTCCGAGGTCCGACTACTACGAAACTTCTATTACCAGCTCTTTGTATTTTAAATAATAACATCTTATGAAATTATTTAAATATAACACTTTTATTCCAATTAAAGTTTCTAGGTCCTTACAAAGTTTGAGACCACTTAAAAACCTTGAAATGGTGGTATTATTTTTTTCCTTAATCCCTGCCCTTATGATATATAACATCATCTTTTGCCAATATTCTTCTACACTCAAATTTTTTTGATGAGGTCTTTGGAGCTTGTCCATCAACTTCCTATTGTAGTAGGAGGAAATATGGCGACATCTCAAGGCTCCCCTAAGATCGTTCCAGTATTCTATGGGAGGGTCCTTATGAAGGCGCCTTTCTCTCTCAAAGGCAGTCCACCAATACATAGAGTTACCTTGAAAGCTTAGGGTGGCTAAGAGTACCTTTCTTTCTTCACTCACCTGGTGGCAAGCAAACAAATGTTCTACCTCCATTTCCCAGTCTAGATAGGCTTCTACATTTTCTTTTCCATAAAAATGAGGTAGATCTACCCTACCCTCCTTTGTGCTTTCTCTTCTTTCTCTTCTAACTGATGTGAGTTGATTTTATATTTATTTGATTTGTAACACTTTATTAAGAATTGGATCAAGATTCTTAGAGCAATTAGGGTGAGCCACCTAGAGAAAATCCCCATTGGACATTAACTTAGCAAGTGCTAAGTAGATGTGAAGGTTCATTTCTAAAGGTCCAAGAGAAAAACACATGATTAGGTGAATTTCATGATGCACATAGGTTGGAATTCGAAAGCTTAATCATAAGAACAAAAACATAAACTCAAAAAGCACACAAGAACATAACATTTGAAACAAGAACACAACAAGAATTGAAACTATCAATAGAAACACAATAAGAACACAACCTACTAATGGAAATTCAAGAACTCAACATAGAAATGGGTAACAATGGAAACCGAACCAAATACAAAAGTATATAATGTAACATCCCGCCAAAAACTATTCATATTTATATAATGAAAATAAAGGTAAACAAATAATGTTGAAGAGAACATAATTATATATATAAGTAATGAAGTTGCTCCTCACAGGGAGTTTAATACATAACCAGTCAAATGTTTTTCAAAACTTAACGAAATCAATCAAATACAACGAAAACGGCAGTCTCCATACATAAACCGGCGATCTCCTAACAGAAGACCCCAAAACAGGCGATCTGCTATCAGGACATAAATCCGGCGATCACCACCAAGAGATAGAAACAGGCGATCTCTTCCCCGGCGACCACTCACTAAGGAGCTCTACTTCCTGGAAGATCATCTGCTCCCGTGTAAAAATTACACGATCATCACAGTTTTAAGAGAAAAACAGCCATAGAGCAGAACACGCAGGGTAAGCTATATATTTTAAAGAGAGTTTAAATATGAACATAAAAATCAGGATAAAACAAATTCAAGATACCCACATAAAACTATAAAGTTTCTCATTCCCTTCACCTGATCGCCAAGAAATCACACACTTTACAATATTTGCACAGAGTCATTCTATTTCACAAACTGCATCAAGTGTCTATCAATTTCAAGGTCCCTCATTTCTCACGTCAGACTACCACTAACTCAGCACACAAGACACTTGACACTACTTCCAGAAGACTCGTGCATTGATTAGACTCAGAGATCTGCACCTGTCATACTGCCCACTGTGAAATCACACACATTCACAGGGTCGCCGTGAAATCACACACATCCACAAGCGAATAAATGAATCTCAATATCATCACTATCCTAGCATGACAGGGTTAATCCACACAACAGGCCGAGCTCGTTCTTTTTCACACGACTCACCCATTCATATGAACCTCCTTCGACTCTCACCAACTGAGTAACTTCCTCTATGTGATTCCATTATCTCAGCAGAGTCAGGATATCTCATTAGGAATCACCGATCAATGCACATCCTACACGATCTTCCACGGTATTTTCTTTCCTGAAAATACTATGCCTTGATCCCACATTCACCACATTCAACACATCACATAACACTTAAAGGAATGATTTCAATCACAGCAAAACTCACTCCAAGGTTCTTATTTTCGAATATCTCATTTAAATCTCAAACAGTTTCAAAGCAACACCAAAAACAGGGAGTTCGCAAACAACGCCAAAACCGGCGATCTGGTTCAAAAACAAGGTATTTCGAAGTCTGTATTTAAAACCGGCGACCACGTCGCCCAAACACATAGAACAGAGCATTCACGAAGATGAAAACGAAACCGGCGACCACGTCGCCCTCACTTCAGAAACAGCTAATCTATGGCTTGTATTGAAAATGAAGGCTAGCTTCCCTTACCTGGACTTGCGCAAAACACCAGGAGCTCCGAAACCCAACGAAGCTTAAAGAATGCCTTGGCTCTCTTTTTGCGTCTGGTTTGAAGGACTTGCAGAGAACCTCCCAGGTGCTCTAATGGTGGCCGTCGCTCGTCGTACTCTTGTGTGAAGGTGCCAGAATCGCAGTGCGAAGGAGAGAATGGAGGAGAAGGGAGGTAAACTCACTCTTTCGCTCTTGAACAACTGCAACGTTCCCCCCTCTCAGAAATGGGTTTTTGCATCTTAAACCAGCTTGTCCACAAAAGCAGCTGCCACCACCCACTCTGCAGAGAAGTCTGAGTGTACGTTTCTCTGAACAGTACGACCATGTTTGTCTCTTGCGCATGCCAACCACTTCCTGAACAGTACGACCGCGAGTGTCTCCTGCACATGCCAACATTCTGATGTCACTATTCTGAATCATCCTTTTTGTCTACGTGGCGTACGTGCAGGACGTTCCATGCTGGGAGTCTGGGTCCCACCTTCTCTGTGTGCAACTCGACATCGCGCGATAACCTTTCGCCGATGACCTCTCGCGCGAAGACAATCCACCGATGACCTCTCGCGCGAAGACAATCCACCGATGACCTCTCGCGCGAAGGCTATCCACCGATGACCTCTCGCGCGAAGACAATCCACCGATGACCTCTCGCGCGAAGGCAATCCACCGATGCCTCATCCTGGCGGACGACCGATGCCTCGCACCCTGGCGATGCCCGCATGCCTTGCGCCCTGGCGATGCCCGACGACACATCGCCACGCCTTCCTGAAGGTTCTTCATTCCACGAAGTTACGTCCAAGGTATCATCTCCACATGACTCGGTGACGTCGGTAGCTTCACATTTCCAAGAGTAGATCAGCATCACTCCTCGTGCGCCCATGCATGCAACACTAAGGGTGATCTCTTTTGCTCAAGCGTAGAGCTTCGCATGCACAGCGTATCTAAGGCTTAACCCACACCTTGATACGCGTGGTTGTTGGAACCCACTCTGGTTGATCCAGTATCTTGACCACATACTACGTGCATTCCCGCCGATCACGTACACTCTAGGCGATTGGCGCTCATGTCTCCTCTAGGCGACAGGCGATTATGTGCCAGAGGAGTCGGAGATCGCTTCCGTCTTCACTAACGGCGATCTCGTAGGAGACTTCTTAGCTACACATTTCCTCCTTTACTCTTCTTGATCTACATGTCAGCCGACCGACCTCTACTAGCTTACCCCAGATCATGGGCGACATCCGATGTCTGCTACTACGAAACTTCATTTACCAACTCTTTGTATTTTAAATAATAACATTTTTCTGAAATTATTTAAATATAACACTTTTATTCCTATTAAAGTTTCTAGGTCCTTACATATAACATGTTTGAACTGATTAAAATGAGAAACAAATACAACAAATGAAAGAGGACATCATAAGGAAGAGATTGAATCGAATAGAATTGAAAACAAACAAGTAGAACAAAAATGGGTAATTTGGAAGATGAAAGAAAAAGATGGACTTATATGGTTGTAGTCTTTTGGAGATGTGCTTCACGCCACTTGGAGGGTGGTTCTTCCAAGATGAGTGGGAGGTGCCACCACTTGAGAGTCTCCAAAGCTCACAATATAAGACATGGAGAACAAGAAGAGACAAGTCTCACACAACTCTCTCATAATTTCAAGATAGTTTCTTTACTTCAATTTTCAACTTGTGCTATTAAGAACCAAGGACCCCTATTTATAATAAGAAGGACCGATTATGTTTACAAGGGAGAGGGAGTGGGAAGAGACACTCTTCTAGCTCCTTCTAGCGCCTATGTGAGAAGGAGTAGGAAGAGTCACTTCTTCCACTCTTTTCTTCTAAAAAGTGCCTACTAATGCCTTACAAAGAGAGGTTTCTTTTGGTTTTCCTCTTTTGGAATTTGTCCTAAGGCTCTATATTATTTACAAATATTTACAAATGTTTATGCAAGGGTAATTACAAAGAGTGATAACATTTGATGCTCTTTACCCAAAACTTTAGCCTTGCTTTTTGTAATCCTTTGAGGCGTGAAGGATGTTGAGCTAATTTGTCCTTGAGGTTCTTGGTCTTGGGCCTAATCTTCCTCTTCTATTTGATCTCCATCACTAACTCTCCTAGGTGGGGGTTGATAGTATTCATTAATTCTAAGACTCTTTTCCTCAAAAGAATCATTCACCCTAGAGCTAGATGCATGAGAATTTTTTTTTTGTTTTGTTGATGTATTCACCCCTTTCTTTAAAAGTTTTCAACTCTTCTTCTAACAAAGCAAGATGAGTATCCCTTTCTTTGAGTTGGGCCTCATGTTGCAATTGTCTATATGAAAGTGATTGAAAGTCTTGAGCTAGTTGTTTCAAAAGGGATTTAATAGACTTTCTATCATTTTTACTAGAATGAGGAGAATGAGAAGACATGATTAAAGTTATGTGTTAAAAGCAATTTACCACAAGAAAGATAGGTGGAGTAAGTAGGTAGATTCCCAGGAAAGGGAGATGGATCACTTGGATCACTTAAGTACCAAGACTTTCCTAGCCAGATTCTATCCTTCAAGACTTTCACAAACCTTTCTCTAAGTAATTCACTTAGAGCACAATCAAGAATGAAAATACAATTTTATGTAAGAAAACAAGAATGCAAAAGCAATTAAACACAATTGAAATTAATTCTAACTAGAAAGCTTTAAACTAGTCGAATTCCTAATGGTGAGGCTTCTTGGCACTTAGAACCTTAAAGACACACTCTCCGTCTAATTGCGTGATTAATCCACTAATGTTCAAGGTTTAACAAATACAACTCAATGAAAAATACAATGAAAATTGGTTGAACAATTTTTAGGATACAATGTTTATAAATCCTATTTTATGCACTCCTTGTTTTTGCACCCCTTTTCTTTTTGGGTGTTCCTTCTATTTGCACTCATTTTTCTTTTTGGCACTCCTTCTTTGTGTATATTTTTTAGTATTCTTGTTGGTGCCCTCTTGTTATACCTCTTTAGGATATTCAGCTTGAAGTATTCAAATCAGTACCTACTAAATGATAAAGGTCCTCACCAAAAAGGTTAGCTCCAAACTTAACAAGGCACCTTTGAAATACTTCCTCCAAGAAAATGGTGAACAAAATTTTAAAGCAACAAAAGTGTCAATTTAAAATTGGACTACAACAAAGAGAGTAATTATATGACAACTTAAAAGAGTATTGAATGAAAATGACAAGCAAACAAAAATAAGGTACCCAATAAAGGAGGGCACACAAATTGAACCTAAAGAATGGCACTAGATTTGGATTAAGAAAACCAAAACAGTACTACTGAAAATTTTGCAGTAAAAATTGCATGACTTAAACTGATTATGCTGAGTTGGATAATTCAAATTTGAATTTGAAATTTAACCACAAAAAGTTCAAGATCTTAGCTCAAATTTGGCGCCAGAATCACACTAAAATGATGCACCAATTAATTGTGATAAATTTTTAAATCTAATGCCACTTCACCATTTTTTTTGCGCCAGAATTGCACATTGATTGTATTTGATTTATCATTTCTTTTTTATTTTGAACTTTTCTTTACCTTTTTTTTCATTTTTTTCTAACACTTTCAATCTGTTCAGATCCAGAATTTCACAATTTTTCATAAACAAAATTAAATCATGTAAACAGAAATAGCTAGCACAGCTTCAATAAAAATAGAGGAAGCCTAATTTGGAATTAAAACAATATTAAGAAACTTCAAAGACACAATAGAATTGATGTATATGAACTTGTATGGATCTATCACACAAGCATGAACTCAAATCTAAAATTAAAATGCACCAAAGGCTCCAAAAACAGAATATGAAACTACACTCAAATTTTGAAATCAAACAACCAAAATTATCAAGAAAAGTACTACATAGAATATGACAATTTAGGAGAAACATGACTTGACAAAACATATATGAATTCAAAAATCAAAAAGACTCAAACCACACAATATGAACCGATTGAAATTGCAAGAAAGACTCAAATAAACAAAAATTAAAATAGCAACACCTAAACTCAAAGGAATCCTACACAAAATTGCACAAGGATTGCTCAAGAACAATTAAGCATAATGCACTGATTGGAATTTCCAAACAGCACACCAAATCAAAATTAAAATTCAAAAATAGCAAGACAATAAAAAGATTAAGAACAACATGAATTCATAATCAAACACAAAAAATAGAATGAAAATGAGAAGGCACACTTAGCTCTTGAAGAACCTTGGCTCTAGATACCACTTGACGGAATTGTACCGACCAGTTCTCAGACACCGAGAACAACTAGTGATGGTGAGCCACGTCAGCTGGGCCCCACAGCATGGGCCAAAGCCACGTGGGATGGACCCCACAGGTAGTATGAATTAGCGGGATGATTAGTCGTCAGCGTGTAGATCACCAGAGTGGACTGATGTGTCCTCGTCACTCAATAGGATGATGAGTCCTCGGCAACAGAGTGGGACGAGGTGACATCGGTCTTGGGTGTTTTGAACAACAGAACTAGAACATCTAATGTGGGTCCTGAGAGAAGACCAGTTATCAGTAAAATGCCCAGAGGTAGGGAGAAGCCTAAGTCACAAAGCACCCATGTGTGTGGCAGGGAAAGCACAGCTAGGTGCAGAGACCTGAAAGGTCGAGTACTCGTCAGGATTAGGGTTTCCCAGTGAGGCTACATGATGTAGCCTAGCTTGAGTGCCTTCTTCCATGAGCTGGAAAACACAATTGAAGGTGGCGGAAGCAATGGTTGGAAGCGTGCAAGGCACTCCTAGGAGCTGTGGAAACCTTGAAGGTGAAGTGTTAGGTGTGGAGAGTGAGTGGTGAGGCCATCTCACTTGGAAAAGATGAAGAATGAAGACTAAGGTGTCTATCCTAGAGGTAGGAGACAAGAGTGATAATTGGCACAAAGTTGGCAGCAATTTCACTCAAATTAATCTTGAGAATTACAAGAGCCAAGCCCTCTTATTTATAGTGTTTAGAGGGCTGAAAATTCAAATGAAAATGGAGGGAAATTCAAAATGAAATTCTCCTCAAGGTGGAGCCTAAAAATGAGAGCACATGGGAGGGGTGTGATTAGTATTTCACGCTCACCCTCTCTAGGCTTTCCAAACCAGCCTTGGTTAATTTAGTGGTTTTAAAAAAAACCCTAAATTAACCTAGGTTGGTGTTTTAGGTGCCAAAATTAATTCTAAGAAAATTACAATTATTTTCCTATTCTAATTTTGACAAGAAAATTAAATTCTACTTCTACACTAAACTTATGGCATCTTTATCATGTAGAGGAAAGTCTCTCTGCCATCAGTAGCAGTGTCCCAATCCTCTTGTATTCTTCTTGCCATAGCCCTTGTAATTGGCCCATATCTTCTATTTGGTGGGCTTGAGATAGGTCTTCGACTTGAACATGGGTTTGGGCTTGGACTTGGGCTTGGGCCTCTTCCATCACTACACGCATGGCACGTGAACAGTGAAGGCGCTCCCAGGACAGGTGGCCCCAGAGATTAGGTGCACGAGGGGGTACCCAGGTGGCCGTCCTGTTAGAATTTGCACTCCAGTTAAGGAAACCTTACATGCTAGATTACCCTAAATCTAGGTGATAGCAGTGCGAGGGTATTCTAGTAAACCCAAAATATGGGTAGCGGCGCAGAGGAAACCCTAGACTATATAAAGGGTAGTAAAACACTTCACAAAGGTACGCAGTTTCTAGACCTAACATAGATACTGAATACACTTGGTGTGCTTGCCCTAGTTTTGACTTGAGCGTCGGAGTGCAAACGACCTCTAGGGCGCCCCTTTCTATCTTGGAGGTGCAGTTTGTTCGAGACAGCAAGGCATAGTTCAAGGTGGGGAAAGGAGGCGTGTGATCGTCGTAGAGTCAATCGACAGGAGAGTCAACCAGCAAGAACATTTGGCACCCATCGTGGGGCCGAAGTAAAACAAGGTCCCATACACGAGCAAAAGAGAAGAAACCAGAGACATGAGGAATACCAGGAAAGGATCTGTCCCACCAAATGGGGGTGAGAGCGTTACCATGCAACAACTCATTGAAACGATGCGTGCCCTCCAGGAGACGGTGGCAGAATCAAGGGCAGATCAAGTGCGTATGCAGATGGACCTGGCTGCATCACAGGCCAGGAATGAGGAGCTGCACAGGGTAAACGAAGAATTGCGCGTGAATTTGCGTAATTTGCAGGAAGCAGGGGATCATGTGGTGGATGATCGAGCTTCGCCAATGATGAAAACCAAGCCCACAAGGTGATGATCAAGGATGCTAAAGAATATAAAGAGAAGTCACCTCAAAGTAGAGACCTCACCAGATGGAGAATGGGACAAAGACCAGAGCACCTAAAGTTCTTTCTGTTGGTCTTCTTAATGATTAGAAAATATTGTAAATAATTTGGGCTCACTTTGGGGGTCCAAATAGCAAATATAGGCTAGAATAAGGTGCCTTTAGTATAATAGGGGCTGTAGTTAACATTTTAGGATGTTCTTGGCCCTTTTGGAAGGCTTTTTGACCTAGTTTCTAGAAGGACAAGCCTAGGATGCGGGTTTGACTGTCAAACCCTAAGGCTGCCCATTTTTTCACTATTCTCATCCTACCCCTTATGCTTGCTCTCCAAGGCTCCTTCACCTATAAATAAAGGAGGTCTACCTCATGTATTTTCATGTTGAATTTAGAGTAAAGTTACTATACACAATTTGTGTTAGAGCCATTCCATTTCCATTCCAAATTTGAATTCTAAAATCTATGTCTTGTTCTTGTTTTAATGTTTTGTTTCCTATTCGGTTTCCTTCATTATGTTTATTTTCCTCTCTTTAATTTCAGCACCTTTACTTGTCATCATTTTCACCTTATAATTGTGTTTTCCTTTGGCCTTTGTGAAATGAACCTTTACATCTACTTAACCACTTGGTTAAGTTAATGTCCAGTGGGGATTTTCCTTAGGTTCTCACCTTAATCATCCTAAAATCTCAATCCTAATTAAAGTGCCACCATAAAATGCTAAATCATAAAATCAACTCATATCATGTGGTTATCAGAGCTTAGGCTTTTATGTTTAATTTTTTGAGTTGATTTGGCACTTTACATTCAAGCAATTTAAATTCTAGCACCTTTAATTCAAGTACCTTTAATTTCTTGTGATTTATTTTCTTGCTTTTATTTTCCAGCCCTTTATTTAGTGCGGATTTTTTTTCCAGCACCTTATATTCATAGCATTTTTCGTTTTGAATATGTTCCTTCTTATACCTTTCTTTGATCTTGCGTTTTACTTTGAGTCTTATGTTCATTAGTGTTCTAGGTGTCGTTTTTTGCTTCTACTTACTTGCTTTTAATTTTGAAAGTTTACAAAGTCTTTAGATATTTGTTTTAGTAGAGGTTGATTTAGAGTTCCAAACATTTGATTTCAAGTGTTCAATTATATTGAATCCACCACCAAAAGTTTTGTACAAATTGAATGTTCTTCAAAATTGTTCATGATGCATCCTATGGATCTTTCTTTCCATATTTCCATTTAGTATAAAAAAAAAAAGCAACTAAAAAACAGCAAGCAATTTTAAAACTGCACCTATATCTTTCAATTGCACATAAAATTCCTTTTCCAAACTTGGATTCAACTTGATTGGCAAATTGTTATCAACTTTGTGGAATTTTTTATCCTTTTGCTTTTACAAGTTCTAAAGAAAACATAAAATTTCTTGGTTAAAAGTTTAGTAAGTTTCTTAGAGTCTTCTTTTGTGCTTTTCTTGGTTGTCTTCCTTTCTTAAGTTTTGTCATAATCTCTTTTCCACCTTTGGTTTAGCTCTTTCTTGTTTACACCTTTTCTTGCTTGTCTTTTCTTCTTTTCCCTCAATGTTTTGTGGTGTTTTTTTGCTTTGGATTGAGTGTTGAAGGCTTTGACCTTTTTCACTTGAGAATTTCTCATCCACAAGAAAGAACATGGTTAAGAGAAGAAAAAAAAAATTCTTTGAGTGGTTTAGTGTTTTTCTTCATATTGCCGCAAGACTTCTTGTCTTACTAACTTGTTTTCTTTAATTGTTTGTTCTTTGTGTTTTATGGTTTTTGTTTTGTTATGGCTCATCTTTCAAGTGGTGAATCATCTAAGCTCCATTCTCCTCCAAAAGCCTTTCCTTATTGGAGAATTGAAGGAGGCTAAGTGCACCATTGCACAAAAAGAGGAAGAGGCTAAAATTGGAGGAAAGACTCCAAAGGCTAAAATTGGCCTATGAAAGACCCCACCGAGGAAGAAGACATCATCAAACGCATGAATCAAGAAGTTACCAAACCTATGGTAGCCATGAAGAAGAAGACGAATGGAGGGTGCACAATTTTGAAGAAAGGTGCCGAAATGTGGCAAAGCCTTATTTACCCTTTGTAAAATTTCCTAGTTTTAGTAGGTTGATTTTATGATTTAGCATTTTATGGTGGCACTTTAATTAGGATTAAGATTTTAGGATGATTAAGGTGAGAACCTAAGGAAAATCCCCACTTGACATTAACTTAACCAAGTGGTTAAGTAGATGTGAAGGTTCATTTCACAAAGGCAAAAGGAAAACACAATTATAAGGTGAAGGTGATGACAAGTAAAGGTGCTGAAATTAAAGATAGGAAAACAAACATAATGAAGGAAACTGAATAGGAAACAAAACATTAAAACAAGAACAAGACATAGATTTTAGAATTGAAATTTGGAATGGAAATGGAATGGAAAAAAGATGAGTGAAAGGAAACTTAGGAGAATGAAGGTAGAGAAGTGATCACGCCACTTGGATGGTGGTTTGCTCCAAGATGAGTGAAGAATGCCGCCACTTGAGAGCTTTCTAATTCTCACAAGATAAGATAATGGTGTAAGGAGACAAAGCTCACAAACTCTAACACAAATTGTGTATAGTAACTTTACTCTAAATTCAACATGAAAATACATGAGGTAGGCCTCCTTTATTTATAGGTGAAGGAGCCTTGGAGAGCAAGCATAAGGGGTAGGATGGGAAGAGTGAAAAAATGGGCAGCCTTAGGGTTTGACTAAGTCAAACCTGCATCCTAGGCTTGTCCTTCTAGAAACTAGGTCAAAAAGCCTTCCAAAAGGGCCAAAAACATCCTATAATGCTAACTACACCCCCTATTATACTAAAGGCACTTTATTCTAGCCTATATTTGCTATTTGGACCCCCAAAGTGAGCCAAATTATTTACAATATTTTCTAATCATTAAGAAGACCAGCAGGAAGAACTTTAGGTACTCTGGTCTTTGTCCCATTCTCCATCTGGTGAGGTCTCCACTTTGAGGTGACTTCTCTTTATATTCTTTAGCATCATTGATCATCACCTTGTGGGCTTGGTTTTCATCAACCAACACCACCTAGGGTGTTCCTAATGCCCTTCTCCTAAGTAATGATGGACACGGTGGTCCCAGCCACCTTCGTGGGCCCTAAAACTGTAATCACGGGGGTGGAGGATCCAGAAGCGCATCTCACAGCGTTTCACATGCAGATGATGCTGTCGGGGGGATCCGATGCGGTGCACTGCAAGCTCTTCATGACCACGTTGACTGGCACAGTGCTGGAGTGGTTTGTTAGCCTGCCTGAGGGACATATCACATCCTTCGCGCAGTTCTCCACGTTGTTCAGGGAACAATATATCGTCAACCGGGCTCCCCCACCAGTGTCTTATGATCTCTTTGATGTGAGGCAATATCCGAGGGAGTCCCTGAGAGACTACCTCAACCGATTTGGGGCGATGGTGGTGAGGCTGCACACTAAAGACGAGGATATGGTGGTGCATGCCTTTAGGAAGGGAATACTACCAGGACCCTTCAGTGAGTCCCTTATCCGAAATCGCCCTAAGACCTTTGGCGATATCAAGCGTCATATCGTTGCTCACATCGCCGCCGAGGGGGAACTCAATGAGAAGCATGAAAGCGCGATCCCTTCACGACCGCGAGTGCCCAGTCGCCCTCAGCCCATGCGGGTACATGAGGCGACGACAGAAAAGAGAGCTCAGGGAAAGCAGAAGCCCTACGAGGCCAGGAAGCCCCAGACTAGGGCACACGCTAAGGAGGATGTGGCCCTGAGACATAACTTCCTGGTGGAGGTCAAAGAGTTGATCGCCATCCCTAATGTGGCAGAAAGGCTAAAGGTACCCCCAAAGACAGACAAGAGACTGGGGCCCAACAAGAGCACATGGTGCGAGTTCCATCAGGCGTTTGGCCATCCCATTCGAAACTGCTTGGCCCTTGGTCATCAGTTAGATGGGTTAGTCAAGAGCGGCTTCTTGAATGATTACTTGCAGGAGTCACAAGTGGGAGAGGTGGTGGTCGCACCAAGGGCCGATCAGGGGCACGAGGTGCCCATACATGGTGAGATCCATACCATCTCAGGTGGGTTCTCAGGAGGAGGGTGCACCTCGTTGCAGCGCAAGAAGTATGCGCGATCGGTGATGGCAGTGGAAGCATGTAAGGAAGACCACTTCCTAGATATCGACCTCACATTCACGAAGGCAGATCGCCTAGACGTTGTTCCCCATGACAATGATCCAGTGGTGATATCTGTGGTTACCGTAGGAAGGAGGGTGCATCGGGTCCTCATCGATCAAGGAAGTTCGGCCGATGTGATGTTCTGGTCGACCTTTAACAAGTTGCAATTGTCCCCAGATCAGCTAAGGCCTTATACTGGCTGCCTGTATGGGTTCGCAGGAGACCAGGTCGAGGTGCGGGGATATATAGAACTGAGGACCACTTTCACTGATGGAGTGGCCTCCCGCACCAAGAACATCAAGTATCTGGTTGTTAATGCCTCATCAGCTTACAACATGCTGTTGGGCAGGCCAGCTTTAAATAGATTGGGGGCAGTGGCATCGACGAGGCATATGAAGATGAAGTTGCCCTCGATGGAAGGTGTGGTGATCACCATTAGGTCATATCAGAAGGAGGCTAAGAAGTGCTACGAGAACAACCTCAAAACGAGAAGGGGAGTGTGCACAGTTACCACCCAACCACCAGGTGGAAAGCGCGTCGATACTGACCTGCCCCGAGGAGAAGTCGGGGTTGCACGAGCAGAGGTCGCCCAGGAGAGACGACCCGAACCAGCGGAGGAGGTAGTAGAGAGGGAGATTGGAGGCAAAATGTTCAAGCTTAGCAAATCCCTATGCCGAGATACGCAGGACCAAGTAGCAGGAGTCATAGAGCAACATCTGGATGCTTTTGCTTGGTCTGCCTTAGATATGCCAGGCATTGACCCAGATTTTTTGTGTCATCGCCTTGCGCTAAATCCCCAAGTTAGACCTGTCCGTCAGAGGAGGAGAAAATTCAATGAAGAGAGGAGGCAGGTTATTCTCGCTGGTTGACTCTCCTATCAGTTGACTTCTACGATCGCTCGCACCTTCTCCCTTCCCCTTGGCTGGAATAGGTGAACCTTCAAAGAAAGAAAGATAGGCGCCCTAGCGATCGTTTGCACTCCAATGCTCAAGTCAAGACTTAGGGCAAGAAACACAAGTGTATAGCAAAGGAGTTCTAGTCTCAAAATCTGCGTACCTTTGGGAATGCCTTACTACCCTTTATATAGCCCTTCTAGGGTTCCTGCCGCGCCTATTCTCGTGTCCCCATGTTGCCTCCTAGTGAATTTAGGGTTACCTTTTTGGGACTCCATCACACATTCTCCTTGCATGTCCCGCGGCAGCCTTCCATTCTTGGAGTGCAACTCTCGTGGCAACCTTCCTTTCCTGGAGTGCTTAACTTAAGCGTGGGCGCTTAGACATACACTGTAACCCTAGCGCCGCATGGGCAAATCTTCTGCACCAAGTTAATTACTCACGTGCCTTCTTATATTTTTTTTCCTTTTAAGGATAGATCCTCTATGCCAGAGCCTTACGTCACGCATAAACCCTGTGTGCGTGACGTCTCCGCGAATTTGGTTTTTATTCTTACACGTGTGATTTTGTGGACCCCTCTATGGGCCCCATCATACCGAACTCTCTTGTGCTGACCTCTTACTCAGTGGCCGACGTCCAAGGTCTGGCCACTACACAGGGGATCAAGGAAGAGACACAAAAGCTGCTTAAGGCTGGCCATATACGAGAAATCCAATACCCTGAGTGGCTAGCGAATGTGGTATTGGTGAAGAAGGCCAATGGGAAGTGAAGGATGTGTGTGGACTTCATTGACCTCAACAAGGCATGTCCGAAAAATTCTTATCCTTTGCCGAGTATTGATGCGTTGGTAGATAATGCCTCGGGCTGCAAGTTGCTCAGCTTCTTGGATGCTTTTTCCGGTTATAACCAGATAAAGATGCACCCAATGGAAGAGAGCAACACAGCGTTTATGACTGAGCTGTCCTGCTACTACTACACAGTTATGCCATTTGGGCTGAAGAATGCAGGCGCTACCTACCAAAGGCTAATGGACAATGATGGGTTGTTCTTCATGACCATTTGTTCTTCTTGAAATATGAGGTAAAAAGGTGGTGGAAGCTATGGATGATATGGGTCAAGGATGGCTCATATAGAGCTATGGGTTCCTTGTAGGTGCATGAAAGGTGTGGAGAGTGATAGGTTAGGCCAAATCACTTGGAGGAAGGTGAAGATGAAGATCAAAGTGTCTAACCTAGAGAGACTAGACAAAGAGTAGAAGCTAGCATAATTTTGGCAGCATTTACTCATACAAATTGATCTTGAAAATACATGAGGT
The DNA here is from genome assembly GCA_013389735.1 of Phaseolus lunatus. Lineage (NCBI taxonomy): Eukaryota > Viridiplantae > Streptophyta > Magnoliopsida > Fabales > Fabaceae > Phaseolus > Phaseolus lunatus. The sequence goes on along the minus strand of CM023861.1, from coordinate 18,403,253 downwards.
AGGCCTCCTTATTTATAGATTTAGGAGCCTTGGTGAGCAAGCTTAAAGGGTAGGGATGAAAATACAAAAAGTGGGGGCTGCCTAGGGTATTGACTTTAGTCAAACCACACCATCATTCTAATATTCTAGAAGATAGGTAAAAAATGCAACATTTGATAGTACACCCCTCCTTCTTTTGCTAAAGGCACCTATTTGCTAGCACACCCCTCCTTCTATTGCTAAGGGCACCTTTTTGATAGCACACCCCTAAGTGAGCAAGTTTTGCTTTCTACACTACACTAATCTACTAAGCTACCCCTAATGGGCCTCAAAGTAGCATGTACAAGGTCTTCTCCCTCCCATCCGTGGCTTGACTCATTTGGGCGTGAATGTGCTTGGCCATGGACCTTGTGAGAGGTCCTAGACGGTCTAGGCTCCCTCCTAGACACTCCTCATGTAGCTCCCCCTTGTCTTGTGCTAGACGCTCTCCATGTGGTTCTAGACGGTCTAGTCTTGGCCCTTGGCTTTCATGGTGGGGTGAGCTTGGCCTCTCTCCATCAGACAAGGTCCTTGCACCCATGATAGGACGCAAAGTGCAAGCCTACGTAGATGATATGGTGGTGACATCCCAGGTGAGAGATCAACACGTCGCTAATTTGGAGGAGATATTCACTACAATAGCTGAATCCAGAGAAGTGTGTCTTTGGGGTGGAAGCAGGAAAATTCCTCGGTTTCTTGCTCACTGAATGAGGGATTGAGGCCAACCTAGAAAAGTGTGTGGCGATCTTAGCCATGAGGAGCCCGACGTCAGTCAAGGAAGTGCAACAGTGACAGGTCGGATGGCTGCTCTTTCCAGGTTTGTGTCAGCTGGGGGTGATAAGGGCCACCCTTATTTTCAATGCTTGAGGAGGAACAGCTGGTTCTTGTGGACCAAGGAGTGTGAAGAAGCATTCCTCAAGCTAAAACAATATCTGGCCAGCCTACCAGTGCTGCGTAAATCACAGATCGGCACCCCGTTGCGTTTATATTTTGCAGTCACAGAGAAGGCAGTGAGTTCATTTCTAGTGCAGGAGCAAGATCAAAGTCAAAAGCCCATCTACTTTGTTAGCAAGGTGCTGCAAGGGCCTGAACTAAGGTACCAGGCCATAGAAAAGGCGGCATTGGCCGTGGTGTTCTCTGCACGTAGGCTTCGCCATTACTTGTAAAGCTTTACAGTGGTTGTGATGACAGACCTACCCATCCAGAAGGTCTTGCAGAAGCCAGATGTAGTAGGGAGGATGGTACGATGGGCAGTGGAGTTATCTGAGTTCGACATACAGTATGAGCCCAGAGGCCCGATCAAAGGCCAAGTTTACGCTGACTTCATAGCCGAGATGTCCTCGGCGGAAATCCAGCAGGATGGACCTGACTTGAGATGGGTGCTCTCGGTAGATGGGTCTTCCAATCAGCAAGGTAGTGGGGCTGGGGTGATCTTGGAAGGACCAAAGGGGCTGTTGATTGAGCAAGCCCTACGTTTTGCCTTCAAGGCCAACAACAACCAGGCTGAGTATGAGGCTCTAATCGCTGGAATGCTGTTGGCTAAGGAGATGGGACAATAGAGTCTTTTGGCAAAGAGTGACTCCCTATTGGTCACAGGTCAGGTGGCGGGAGAGTACCAGGCCAAAGATCCTCAGATGACCTCCTACCTAGAGTATGTCCAGGTGTTGAAGAGTTCCTTTGCAACATTTGAATTGGTGCATGTGCCCAGAGATCAGAATACTCGAGCTGACTTGTTAGCGAAACTCGTAAGCTCGGGTAAGGGGGGCAGGCAGAGGATGGTCATCTAGGAGACCCTGAGGGAACCTCGCACCTACATGATTGATAACTTAGTAGGAGTCCACCAGATCAACCAGACTGACGGTAGGAGGAGGAGTCATCGGTCACTGACCCAGGAAACTTTGAAGAAGCTAAGGGTCAACGCATATGTAGCGTTGGAGGAGGTGTCGTCACAAGTCTGCTTGTTGCAAAGTGGGGAAACGTAGATGACGCCCTATAAGCGTTACTTAGCTGATGGTATGCTGCCAATGGAGCCAACAGAGGTGAGGAAGGTAAAGAAGAACTCAACCAAGTACACGCTCATCAATGGGGAGCTGTACAGGCACGGGTTCACACACCCTATTCTGGTGTGCGTGCATGGTGAGCAGTGCATGCGTATAATGACAGAGCTCCATGAAGGAATAAGTGGGAGCCACATAAGAGGTCGTGCTTTGGCATCTAAAGCCATTCGAGCAGGGTATTACTGGACAACCATGAGGGAAGAGATCAAGAAATATACGCAGCAGTGCAAACAGTGTCAGCTACACGCAGATTGGCACAAGGCGCCTCCAGAGGAGCTCAGATCTATATACAGCCCTTGGCCATTCCACACATGGGGAATTGATATCCTGGGGCCCTTTCCTTTGGCTATGCGGCAGATGAAGTACCTTGTGGTCGCCATAGAATACTTCACGAAGTGGATCGAGGCTGAACCAGTAGCACAAATCACAACCCACAAGATCCAGCACTTCGTGTGGAAGAACATAGTATGCCGCTTTGGTGTACCCAAGCGCTTGGTGTCTGATAATGGCACCCACTTTGCAAGCCAACAGTTGGGGAAGCTATGCACAGAGTTGGGAATCAAACAGGTGTTCGCATCAGTTGAGCATCCTCAGACTAATGGGCAGGTCGAGTCAGCCAACCAAGTCCTACTCAGAGGATTGAAGAGAAGGCTGGAGAAGGCGAAGGGGATTTGGGCTAAGGAGGTTCCCAGAATTGTGTGGGCCTACCATACCACTTCTCAGTCCACCACCAAGGAGACCCTTTTCAGCTTGGTATACGGTTCAGATGCCATGATCCCTGTAGAGATCCAGGAGAGCTCGCCACGTTTCCAGAACTTCGTGGCTGAGGAATCCAACGAAGAAAGGTAAATTTAGATCTCTTGGATCAAGTGAGGGAAGAGGCAGGAATCAAAGCCGAAGCATTGAAGAGAAAGGTTGAGCTCAAGCACAGTTCCAAGTTGAGAGCTCAGCAGTTCCAGGTCACTGACCTAGTCATGCGGAAGGCATCTCCCTACCAGATAGAAAACAAGCTATCCCCCAAGTAGACTGGTCCTTTTAGAGTGACAGAGGCCCTGGGAATGGAGCGTACAGGCTTGAGACCCTAGAAGATGGTCCGATTCCTCGTACATGAAATGCGACTCACCTGAAGTTTTATTTTAGTTAAGATTATGTAACATTGTACACAGTTTAGGGGACACTCTTTTTTCCCTTCTAATGGGTTTTTAATGAGGTCACCCAATAAAATTTTAATTCAGTTAAGATATATTCTTGAATGTGTTTGCACAATGCAGATCGAACCTGTCATTTAGGGTTAGAGGTCTCGTAAGTGGGAAGGTAGGTTCGTAAGGAACACCTCCTCTTTGAGTGAGAACTCCCAACTTGAACAAAAAGGTTCACCTAGTTAAATCCTCCTTCGCTTATGAGCGATGTGAGGTCAGATTGAACCTGTCATTTGGGGTTAGAGGTCTCGTAAGTGGGAAGGTAGGTTCGTAAGGAACACCCCTCTTCGAGTGAGAACTCCCAACTTGAACAGAAAGGTTCACCCAATTAAATCCTCCTTCGCCTATGAGCGATGAGAGGTTAGTTCGAACCTGTCATTTTGGGTTAGAGGTCTCGTAAGTGGGAAGGTAGGTTCGTTAAGAACACCTCCTCTTCGAGCGAGAACGCCAAGTCGAACAGAAGGGTTCGCCAGTTAAATCCTCCCTCGCCTATGAGCGATGTGAGGTCAGTTTGAGGCTGTCATTTGGGGTTAGAGATCTCGACAATTGGAAGGTGGGTTCGCATAGAACACCTCCTCTTCAAGTGAGAACTCCCAACTTGGACAAGAAGGTTCCCCTGTCAAAGTCCACCCTCGCCTAAGGGCGATGAGTGGTCGGTTAAAACTCGTTAGCTTAGGGTAGAAGTCTCGGAAGTGGGAAAGGAAGGTTCGCAGAGAACGCTTGCCCTTTCGAGCGTGAACGCCAAGGACGATCCATTCTAGTGAAATCCTCCCTTGTCAGGAGTAAGGGGAGGTCAGGTGAGTACAGATCGGTGCTGGAATCCTTGCAGAGGCAAAGGGAGGGTTCGTGAAAAACACTTTCTCTTTGAGTAAAGCACCCAGGTTGAAAGGCAGGGTCTGCCAGTGAAACTCGCACACGCCTGTGGGCAATGATGAGGTCGGAGAGGTACCTTTCATCGGGAAAGTTCTCATCAAGTCTCGCCCACGGTATGGTCTCCTATCCTAATGAAGAATCATGCTCATAACGTCTTATCAGAGTTAGGCGCACTACAAATGGGAAGAAAGTATGAAGCGCCAGAGTAAACAAGCTAAGCAAGATAGATATGGGCAAGTATAGTTGAGTAAGATAATTATATATATATATATATATATATATAAAGTTAAATATATTAATTACATTGGAAGAGCATTTACAAACAGATTGTTACAAGAAGTTTAGCCATAAAGTATAGCCGCTCAGAACACCTATCTAGGCACTATTTGCCCGTCGACTACCTGCTTTGATACACAGAATGACGAGAGCTCCATCTCAGTATGCGCGCAGGAAAACTGAGAAAGGGCATCGCCAGACCCCTCCCCGTAGGCATCGGTAGCGTCTTCGGTAAGCTCGGCCTCGGTCTTCTTGAGTAGCTCAGCTTGCTGGGCAAGCTCTTCCCCAACTTTGCCCAGCTGCACTTCTTGGGTGGTCGCCCTCTCCTCCAGCTTGGTCATTTTAGTCTGGGCCCCCTCCAACTCTTCCTCTAAGTCTATAATTTTGTTGTGGAGGAGGAGAATCTTGGCCTCAAGCTGGAGGGCCTCCTGCCCCTTGGAGAAAAGGAGCTTCTTGGTCTCTTTCTCTGACTGGCGAAGGTTGCTCAGCTCCTAGTTTATAGCAGCCTCGCATTTGGCAGCCAGTTGGACTTGAAGCTCCAGTTCTTTCTTCTGCTCTAGCACCCTCTCCAATCGGGCCACCTTCTCTCTCAGCTCCGCGTCGGCATCCCCATGGACCAGCAAGGCGCTGGAAGCGGCGAGGAACTCACCAAGGCCATGGCTGATGCGGGTCCTTAGTGAATCCCTATCCAGGGCCTCCATCACCTCTTTAGCAGGAAGATAAGCAAGGGTCTGTTGGAGGAGAGGAGGGAGTTTGGGGGCAGGAGGTGCTTGGTCACAAGGGGGAGCATTTTCCCCCTCACCTTCAAGTGCCAGAAGAGGCTCAGGGGGAGAAGAAGCACTGGGGGGATGCTCCCTGAAGGATGGAGGTTGCCCTTCTACTGCAGATAAGGTCGCCGCAGTAACCTCCACCCTTTTCCTCTTGAAGACAAGGCCGGAGCAAGTTCCTCGTCCTCAGAGATTACTACCAGGCTACCCTCCTATGTTTGCTTTCAGAGGTAGGGCCAGGGGCAGCCACGGCGGGAGAAAAGGGGCCAGCAGGGCAGGAGGCACCTGCTGTGCGGCGACCCAACAGATAGGCCAACCTCTTCTTCTTTTTAGCATCCACACTGATGCAAACCAAGCCCACAAGGTGATGATCAAGGATGCTAAACAATATAAAGAGAAGTCACCTCAAAGTAGAGACCTCACCAGATGGAGAATGGGACAAAGACCAGTGTAACATCCCGCCAAATTCTTTTCATAATAAAAAAAAATGAAATAAGGTAAAACAATAATATTGAAGTGAACATATGTGTATATATATATATATATAATAAAATTTCTCCTCACAGGGAGTTTAATACATATCCGGTCAGTTTTCCAAAACTTAAACAAAATACAGCAAAATAGAAAAACAGGCGATCTCCTAACAGAAAAAGGCGATCTCCTATCAGAAAAGGCGATCTCCTATCAGAAAACAGAAAAAGGGTGATCGCCTAACAGAAACAGAAACAGGCGATCTCCTTCCGGCGACCACTCACTGAGGAGCTCTACTTCCTGCAACATCATCTGCTCCCATGTAAATTATACACGATCATCACAGGTTTAAGAAAAAGCCAAACACAACACCAAAAACACAGGGTAAGCTAGATATTTGAAAGAGAATTTAGATATGAACTTTAAAATCAAGATGAAACAAATTTAAGACACCCACGTAAAACCATCAACTTTCTGATTCCCTTCACATGACCATCAAGTAATCACAGATTTCACAATTTCCTCAAGAGTCGTTCAATTCACACATAATTCCATCAAGTGTCTATCAATTCAATGTTTCTCATTTCTCACGTCAGACTTCCACTGACTCATCACACACAGACACTTGACACCACTTCCGGAAGACTCGTGCATTGACTAGACTCAGAGATCTGCACCTGTCATACTGCCCCACTGTGAAATCACACACATTCACAGGGTTGCTGTGAAATCACACACATTCACAAGCGTATAAATGAATCTCAATATCATCACTATCCTAGCATGACAGGGTTAATCCATACAACGGGTCAAGCTCGTTCTCTTTCAAAAAACTCACCCATACATATGAACCTCCTTCGACTCTCAACGCCTGAATAACTTCATCTATATGATTCCATTATATCAGGAGAGTCAGGATATCTCATAATAAACGAATCACCGGTCAATGCACACTCTACACGATCTTACACGGTATTTTCTTTCCTGAAAATACTATGCCTTGATCCCACATTCACAACATTCAACACATCATACAACACTTAATGAACGATTCCAGTCACAGCAACAATCATTCCACGGTTCAGATTTTCGAATATCACATTTCAATCTCAAACAGTTTCAAACGACACTAAAACAGAGGAGTTCGAAAAACAACGCCAAAACCGGCGATCTCGTCCAAAAACAGGGGATTATGCAATAACAGTTGAAAACCGGCGACCACGTCGCCCCATTATCTCAATCATCTAATATAAGGTTTTCGTTGGAAATAAGGCTAGCTTCCCTTACCTGAGCTTGCACAAAACACCAAGAGCTCCAAAACCCACCGAAGCTTAAAGATGCCTTAGCTCTGTTTTAGCGTCTGGTTTGGAGAACTTCCAGAGAACCTCCCAGGTGCTCCAAGGGCGGTCGTCGCTCGTCGTACTGGTGCTTGAGGATGCCTGAATCACAGCGCGAAGTGGAGAAAAGAGAAGGATGAAGGTGAGCTCACTCTATCACTCTTGAACCACTGCAACGTTCTTTGCCTCTCAGAAGTGGGTTTTTGAATCTAAACCAACTTGTCCACAAAAGCCGCTGCCACCACCCACTCTGCAGGGAAGTTTGCGTGTACGCTTCTCTGAACAGTACGACTACGCGTGCCTCTGCGCAGGCCAGCACTCTGATGTCACTATTCTGAACCACCCTTTTTGTCTACGTGTCGCGCGTGCAGGACGTCTCATGCTGGGAGCATGGGTCCCACCTTATCTGTGTGAAACTCGACATCGCGCGATAACCTTGCACCGATGACCGCTCGCGCGATGACTATCCACCAATGTCTCACCCTGGCGGACGACCGATGTCTCACCCTGGGAGACGACTGATGTCTCGTCCTGGCGATGACCGCATGCCTCGCGCCCTGGCGATGCCCACAAGCCTCGCGCCCTAGCGATGCCGCATGCCTCGCGCCCTGGCGATGACTGCATGGCTCACGCCCGGCGATGCCCGCATGCCTCGCGTCCGGCGATGCCCGCATGCCTCGCGCCCTAGCGATGCCCGACGACACATCGCCATGCCTTGCTGAAGGTTCTTCATCCCACTATGTTACGTCCAAGGTATCATCTCCACATGACTTGGTGACGTCGGTAGCTTCACATTTCCAAGAGTAGATCAGCACTACTCCTCGTGCGCCCATGCATGCAACACTAAGGACGATTTCTTATGCTCAAGCATAGAGCTTCGCATGCACAGCGTATCTAAGGCTTAACCCACACCTTGATACGCGTGGTTTTTGGAACCCACTCTGGTTGATCCAGTATCCTGACCACATACTGAGTGCACTTTCGGCGATCATGTGCACCATAGGCGATTGGCGATCATGTGTAATCTAGGCGACAGGCGATTATGTACTAACCAGGCGATCTCATAGTCTTCTAAGCTACACTTTCCTTCCTTTTTATTTTAAATAAAAACATACTTAGAATTCATTTAAAATATATTCCTTTTTATTCCAATTTAATTTTACAGGTCCTTACATTCTCCCCAACAAGAAAAATTTTCGTCCTCGAAAATTGAATTACAAGGAAAAGAGGTATGGATAGGCTTCTCTCATGGGTTTTTCTAACTCCCAAGTTGAATCACCCGATCTCTCATCCCACACCACTTTCACCATGCTGAGGGTCTTGCCTCTGAGCTGTTTACTTTGCCGATCGTCAATCCTGACTGGTTTCGCTTCAAAGGACAAGTCATCCCTGATCTGCACATCGTCCACTTCCAGCACATGACTAGGGTCTGCCATGTACTTCCTCAGCTGTGATACGTGAAAGACATTGTGCAGATTCGCTAAATGGGGAGGTAGGGCGATCTCATAAGCCACTGGACCAATCCTCCTTAAGATCTGATATGGTCCCACGAACTTAGGGGACAACTTCTTTGATCTGATCGCCCGTCCTACACCCTTGGTTGGTGTCACTCTCATGAACACATGGTCTCCAGCAGCAAACTCCAAAGGTTTTCTCCTCTAATCTGCATAGGATTTCTGCCTACTTTGAGAAGCTCTCATTCTGCCTTGTATTTGTTTCACCTTCTCGGTCGTCTGCTGAATCAACTCTGGTCCAACCAATACTGTTTCGCCCTCCTGGTACCAACACAATGGAGTTCTGCATTTCCTTCCATACAAGGCTTCGTATGGCGCTATCCCTATGCTGGCGTGATAACTGTTATTATAAGTAAACTCCACCAGCGGCAACACCTCATCCCAACTTCCCAATTGATCCAAGACACACGTCCTCAGCAGATCTTCCAAGGACTGGATCGTTCTCTCTGACTGTCCATCTGTTTGAGGATGATATGCCGAGCTTATTCTCAACTTAGTTCCCAAGCAATCTTATAGAGTCTGCCAAAACCGTGAAGTGAACCTGGGATCTCTATCCAAAACAATGCTGGATGGCACTCCATGCAACCTCACTATTTCTTTGATGTACAACTGTGCCAACTTGGCCATCGGCATCCTCATATTCACTGGGAGAAAGTGGGCACTCTTCTTCAGCCGATCAATGATGACCCAGATTGCATCATGACCCTTTACCGATCTGGGTAAATGGGTAACAAAATCCATGGCAATGCTGTCCCATTTCCACTCAGGGATATCCAGTTGCTGTAACAAACCATCAGGTCTTTGATGCTCTACCTTTGCCTTCTGACACGTCAAGCAGGTAGTAACATACTGGGCGATGTCTCTCTTCATGCCCGACCACCAAAATGACTCCTTCAAGTCATGGTACATCTTGTTCATGCCTGGATGTAGGCTAAGGCGACTCTGGTGACCTTCTTCTAGGATCATCTTCTTCAACTCTTCATTTGCAGGTATGCAAATTCTGCCATTAAATCTCAAGATCCCATCATCGCCCATCACAAAGTCTTTAGCCTGGTCGGTCCCTAATGACTCCACAGTACGTTTCAGACTAGGGTCCTCCAATTGCTTATCCTTTATCACTCCAAGGAAGTCATTAGTTATAGCCAGCTTACTACAACTAATGTGATTCACATGAAATTTTACCCCAAGGTTTAAGTCTCTGAATTGCTCGATCAGTTTCTGCTCTTCCATCATCATGGTGGCTACTTGAATTGATTTTCTACTCAAAGCATCTGCCACTACATTGGCCTTCCCAGGATGATACATGAGTTGAAAATCGTAGTCCTTTAGAAACTCCATCCACCTTCTTTGTCTCATGTTTAGTTCCTTCTGATCGAACAGGTATTTCAGGCTCTTATGGTCACTGAACACATGGAACCGAGCTCCATATAAATAGTGCCTCCAAATCTTCAAGGCAAACACCACAGCCGCCAACTCCAAATCATGAGTAGGATAGTTTCTCTCATGAACTTTGAGTTGCCTTGAAGCATATGCAACCACTCTTTTCTCTTGCATCAAAACACATCCCAAACCCTGATGTGAAGCATCACAAAAGACCTCAAAAGGTCTTCCTACCTCTGGGATCACCAGCACTGGAGCACTAGTCAACCTTTCCTTTAGTTCCATGAAGCTCTGCTCACATCGGTCGGTCCAAGCAAAAGGCTGATCCTTGCGGGTCAGCTGTGTTAAAGGAGCCACTACCTTGGAAAAGTCCTCAATGAACCTCCGATAGTAGCTTGCTAAGCCCACAAAACTCCTTATCTCAGTAACTGTCTTAGGACGTTCCCACTGAAGCACTGCCTCCACTTTGGCTGGATCCACCGAGATCCCCTGGGCAGATATCACGTGTCCTAAGAAGTTGACTTCCTTCAGCCAGAACTCACACTTAGAGAACTTGGCATAGAGTTGCTTCTCCCTCAGAATCTCCAACACTGTCCTCAGATGTTCTTCATGTTCTTCCTCGGTCCTTGAATAAATGAGTATGTCGTCTATGAAGACTACCACAAACTTATCCAAGAAAGGGCGAAAAATCCTATTCTTGTAGTCCATGAACAGAGTTGGAGCATTTGTGACTCCAAACGGCATCACCACATACTCATAGTGCCCATAACGAGACCTAAATGCTGTCTTTTGAACATCTTCAGCTTTTACCAAAATCTGGTGGTACCCCGATCTCAGATCAATCTTTGAGAACACCGAGGCCCCATGTATTTGATCCATCAAATCGTCAATTCTAGGTAGGGGGTACTTGTTCTTGATGGTCAACTTCTTCAACAGCCTGTAATCTATAAACAGCCGAGACCCTCCATCCTTTTTCTTAACTAGGAGCACTGGAGCCCCCCATGGAGATACACTGGGTCTGATGAATTGTTTCTCCAACAACTCTTCCACTTGCTTCTTTAATTCTACCAACTCGGCTGGTGCCATCCTGTAAGGTGCCATTGACACTGGTCCAGCTCCAGGTACCAAATCAATAGAGAATTCCACTTCTCTCTTAGGGGGTAATCCAGGTACTTCTTCTGGAAATACATCCATGAAATCTTTCACCACATGTATTCTGCTTACGTCCCCTTCATTCTTCACTTCCAACCGAGCTAGAATCACGAAGCACCTCGCCCCTTTTTCCAACTCCGACCACCCATGCTGAGCTGATATCACATCTGACTCTTGGAGGTCTGGAAATGCTATTTTCTGACTACCGCAGTCTATGAGAACGTGATTGGCAGATAGCCAATCCATTCCCAGGATAATATCCAGGTCCTGAAGAGGTAGGCAGATCAAGTTTACTTTGAACCTGCGTCCCTCTACTATCATTGGACATTCGGGGCAAACTGTAGAGCTCAACACCTGTCCTGACGCAGGTGTAGAGACCAACAGTTCAAACAGTAACTCCTTCACTAGAAGGCCCAACTCGGCTACACACAGGCTTGACACAAAGGAGTGTGTCGATCCATAATCAAACAAGGCTTTTACACCTCTACCAGCTACAAAACAAACACCTTGCACTAGGTTACCTGACTGAGACGCCTCTGCTCCTGTCATGGCAAACACTCTCCCTGCTGCTTGAGGTCTGCTGCCTTCATTCCTCATCTGTTGGGGACCACCGGATTGAGTCGTCCTATTCTGGGTAGGACAATCTCTAGCAACGTGTCCCGTCTTCTGGCAGGCAAAACATCTTCTCTCTGAATCTCTCTTGGGGCACACATTGGCTGTGTGGGGTCCACCACAATGGAAACATTTAAGTTTCCAGGGTTGTTGCTGCTGAAACTGGGATGACGCTGCTCCTGCCCGATGTGGTGGAGGTCTCGCATAGGGCTTGATTTGTGCGTGCTGCACCTTGGCCTTCCCACTGGAAGAACCCCCTGGGTGTGACCTGATCACCCGAGAATCACCCTTTTCCTGGGTCTCCACCATCTTCGCCTTCTCTACTAAGGCGTGAAATTCCCTGATGCACATAGGGGCTATGGTCCTCTTCAGCCCATGCTTCAGCCGCTCTTCGAACTTCCTACACCTCCAGGCCTCGGAGGTCGCCTGGGTATATAATCGGGCGAGATACTCAAACCGAGCAGCATAAGCATTCACTGACATCTCCCCCTGCTCCAATCTGAGGAATTCTGCTTCCTTCGCAAACTTTGCACTATCTGGGAAGTATTTTTCCAGAAATCTCACCCTGAAGCTCTCCCAGTCTAACACTTCAGCTCTGGCTTCCATCATCTGCTGAGCTCCCATCCACCAGAACTCGGCTTCTCCAGATAGCAAATAGGTGGCGAACACCAATTTCTTCTCTTCAGGGCAGGAGGTTGCCCTAAAGATTTTCTCCAACTCCCTGACCCACTGATCTGCTTGATCAGGGGTAGCATTCCCACTGAACTTGGGTGGGTTGTGCCTCATGAACTCGGTCAGTCCCATCTGTTCCTGAGGCTGACCGACGTGGGAATTTGTCTCAGCCGACCGAGCGGTTTCCCAATGGTGCATTGCAGCTTGATGGTTTTGAGCCATTGCTGCATTCTGTTGTTGGATGGCAGTTGCCATCATCTCAACAGCCTTGGCAATCTGGCTCATTTTCGAAGAAGGTTGGGGAGGGGTAGGAGGTCTACGTGCCATTTTCTTCGTTTTAGATTTTGAAACTATGGGTTTCTATATTCCCTACAACTACAAGAATGAGATCGATAAGAAATCAATTCATTCAGGAGGTAACATCTAGACCTTACAAAGGTCAGCATCTCAAAGTCATTAAGAATTTGAGCTCATCAACAGAATCATAATACTTATAACCTCAAGCAAAACACCAGAACAGCTACTGGTATAAATTCATCAATCCAAACAACCACTTTCAATCAATTACAAAAACACTCAATAAAATGAAATAAATCACACCAGAATTCAATGTATGCTAAACATCAAACCTTTGGAATTAAGATTGAGAATCATCTCGATCCAGTTATGAGTGTGCACCCTCACTACTTTATCAAGATCCTCTCATTCTTAATACTAGGATTTTCAGTTAGGGCATATATTCACTAAAGCACACACAAAATTTCAATACAAAAACGTTTGAATACCTTTCACTATAGTTGTTATTTAAAACTCAAATAGATTTTATGAGCAGAAGAAACACAATGGATCCACAGCCCTCAGGTCATCCTAAGGACGAACTGCTCTGATACCATTAATGTAACATCCCGCCAAATTCTTTTCATAATAAAAAAAAATGAAATAAGGTAAAACAATAATATTGAAGTGAACATATGTGTATATATATATATATAATGAAATTTCTCCTCACAGGGAGTTTAATACATATCCGGTCAGTTTTCCAAAACTTAAACAAAATACAGCAAAATAGAAAAACAGGCGATCTCCTAACAGAAAAAGGCGATCTCCTATCAGAAAAAGGCGATCTCCTATCAGAAAACAGAAAAAGGGTGATCGCCTAACAGAAACAGAAACAGGCGATCTCCTTCCAGCGACCACTCACTGAGGAGCTCCCGTGTAAATTATACACGATCATCACAGGTTTAAGAAAAAGCCAAACACAACACCAAAAACACAGGGTAAGCTAGATATTTGAAAGAGAATTTAGATATGAACTTTAAAATCAAGATGAAACAAATTTAAGACACCCACGTAAAACCATCAACTTTCTGATTCCCTTCACATGACCATCAAGTAATCACAGATTTCACAATTTCTTCAAGAGTCGTTCAATTCACATAATTCCATCAAGTGTCTATCAATTCAATGTTTCTCATTTCTCCCGTCAGACTTCCACTGACTCATCACACACAGACACTTGACACCACTTCCGGAAGACTCGTGCATTGACTAGACTCAGAGATCTGCACCTGTCATACTGCCCCACTGTGAAATCACACACATTCACAGGGTTGCTGTGAAATCACACACATTCACAAGCGTATAAATGAATCTCAATATCATCACTATCCTAGCATGACAGGGTTAATCCATACAACGGGTCAAGCTCGTTCTCTTTCAAAAAACTCACCCATACATATGAACCTCCTTCGACTCTCAACGCCTGAATAACTTCATCTATATGATTCCATTATATCAGGAGAGTTAGGATATCTCATAATAAATGAATCACTGGTCAATGCACACTCTACACGATCTTACACGGTATTTTCTTTCCTGAAAATACTATGCCTTGATCCCACATTCACAACATTCAACACATCATACAACACTTAATGAACGATTCCAGTCACAGCAACAATCATTCCACGGTTCAGATTTTCGAATATCACATTTCAATCTCAAACAGTTTCAAACGACACTAAAACAGAGGAGTTCGAAAAACAACGCCAAAACCGGCGATCTCGTCCAAAAACAGGGGATTATGCAATAACAGTTGAAAACCGGCGACCACGTCGCCCTATCATCTCAATCATCTAATATAAGGTTTTCGTTGGAAATAAGGCTAGCTTCCCTTACCTGAGCTTGCGCAAAACACCAAGAGCTCCAAAACCCACCGAAGCTTAAAGATGCCGTAGCTCTGTTTTAGCGTCTGGTTTGGAGAACTTGCAGAGAACCTCCCAGGTGCTCCAAGGGCGATCGTCGCTCGTCGTACTGGTGCTTGAGGATGCCTGAATCACAGCGCGAAGGAGAGAAAAGTAAAGGATGAAGGTGAGATCACTCTGTCACTCTTGAACCACTGCAACGTTCTTTGCCTCTCAGAAGTGGGTTTTTGAATCTAAACCAACTTGTCCACAAAAGCCGCTGCCACCACCCACTCTGCAGGGAAGTTTGCATGTACGCTTCTCTGAACAGTACGACTACGCGTGCCTCTGCGCAGGCCAACACTCTGATGTCACTATTCTGAACCACCCTTTTTGTGTACGTGTCGCGCGTGCAGGACGTCTCATGCTGGGAGCCTGGGTCCCACCTTATCTGTGTGAAACTCGACATCGCGCGATAACCTTCCACCGATGACCGCTCGCGCGATGACTATCCACCGATGTCTCACCCTGGCGGACGACCGATGTCTCACCCTGGGAGACGACCGATGTCTCGTCCTGGCGATGACCGCATGCCTCACGCCCTGGCGATGCCCGCAAGCCTCGCGCCCTGGCGATGCCGCATGCCTCGTGTCCTGGCGATGACCGCATGGCTCGCGCCCGGCGATGCCCGCATGCCTCGCGTCCGGCGATGCCCGCATGCCTCGCGCCCTAGCGATGCCCGACGACACATCGCCACGCCTTGCTGAAGGTTCTTCATCCCACTATGTTACGTCCAAGGTATCATCTCCACATGACTTGGTGACGTCGGTAGCTTCACATTTCCAAGAGTAGATCAGCACTACTCCTCGTGCGCCCATGCATGCAACACTAAGGACGATTTCTTATGCTCAAGCATAGAGCTTCGCATGCACAGCGTATCTAAGGCTTAACCCACACCTTGATACGCGTGGTTTTTGGAACCCACTCTGGTTGATCCAGTATCCTGACCACATACTGAGTGCACTTTCGGCGATCATGTGCACCATAGGCGATTGGCGATCATGTGTAATCTAGGCGACAGACGATTATGTACTAACCAGGCGATCTCATAGTCTTCTAAGCTACACTTTCCTTCCTTTTTATTTTAAATAAAAACATACTTAGAATTCATTTAAAATATATTCCTTTTTATTCCAATTTAATTTTACAGGTCCTTACAACCAGAGCACCTAAAGTTCTTCCTACTGGTCTTCTTAATGATTAGAAAATATTGTAAATAATTTAGGCTCACTTTGGGGGTCCAAATAGCAAATATATGCTAGAATAAGGTGCCTTTAGTATAATAGGGGGTGTAGTTAGCATTTTAGGATGTTCTTGGCCCTTTTGGAAGGCTTTTTG
Organism: Phaseolus lunatus; assembly: GCA_013389735.1. NCBI lineage: Eukaryota > Viridiplantae > Streptophyta > Magnoliopsida > Fabales > Fabaceae > Phaseolus > Phaseolus lunatus. The sequence goes on along the minus strand of CM023861.1, from coordinate 18,387,344 downwards.
ACCTAGTTTCTAGAAGGACAAGCCTAGGATGCGGGTTTGACTTAGTCAAACCCTAAGGCTGCCCATTTTTTTCACTCTTCCCATCCTACCCCTTATGCCTGCTCTCCAAGGCTCCTTCACCTATAATAAGGAGGCCTACCTGATGTATTTTAAAAATGTTGAATTTAGAGTAAAGTTACTATACACAAATTCTTGTGTGAATTGTGAGTGAGTGAGCTCCTCCAAAATTGGTCTTATCTTGTGAGAATTAGAGAGCTCTCAAGTGGCAGCATTCCTCACTCATCTTGGAGCAAACCACCATCCAAGTGGCGTGATCCTTCTCTAACTTCATCCTCCTAAGCTTCCTTTTCCTTCATCTTTTCCTTCCATTATCATTTCATCTATTCATAAACATGTTCTTATTTTGCTTCATTATGTCTATTCGGTTTTTATATGTTGCTCTTGTTTTCCTTATGTAATTCCACACCATAACTTGTCATCATCATCACCTTATAATTGTGTTTTCCTTTTGCCTTTTTTAAATGAACCTTCACATCTACTTAACCACTTGGTTAAGTTAATGTCCAGTGGGGATTTTCCTTAGGTTCTCACCTTAATCATCCTAAAATCTCAATCCTAATTAAAGTGCCACCATAAAATGCTAAATCATAAAATCAACTCACATCAAACACCATATCTGTAACAAGATAGAACACATAGTTACGAGATGCAAACACACAAATACAAATGTGAGTACGAGCAGAGATAAAAAGTATGGGGTAAGGTAAGATGTACCAATGTAGATGCTGAGAGTTTCAGCATCATACTTGTGCCTGATCAGCTGGGCAGTGTTGAACACCACCCCCCAACTGGCAAGGAGTTGGCACAGATCACGGTCGAAGGGTGTCAGCTCCTCGAGTCCTCGGGGTTTCTTGAACTTCAACTTCTCCACCCAGTATAATGGGAACCCATCGAGCATGGTGGAGTCGTAGGAGCTGCAGCAGACCCGAAAGAACTTCCCCTTGAAGCCTTTGTAGGACTGCTGGAAGAGGGTTAGCAGAACCCTCCCTGCCACCCTATTGAGGCTTACCCAAAGCCTCTTCCCAGGGCTCTTCACCTCGAAGAAGTATAGGAATACGTCCACCGAGGGAGTGAACCCTAGGTTGTTGCAGAGAATCGAGAACGCCCTGATGAAGGCCCAGCTGTTGGGGTGCAGTTGGGCAGGCACCACATTCAGCTCGGTGAGCAGAGCCCTCTCAAACCCAGTAAAGGGTAGACAGACTTTGACTCATTTAAAGGCGGTGGCGTAGAAGAAGAAGAAGGGCTCCCCGTCGTTGCAGCGATACGGGTTCGCCCACAGTACAGGGTCGAACCGAAATGTACGCATCACTCTCTCTGCCAAAGACACGCCCTTTAATCTCATGTTCATCGTCTTTATGCTTCCTCCAGTCTTCACTAGAGGTGAGTTGGGAGGTCTCAACAAGGAGATCCTCAGGGGCCCAAGGGTAGAGGGCCCTATAGTCAATGGCGGGAGGAGGGTTGGAGGTGGTTTGGGTTCTGGCCATCTCGAATCTAAAACAAATGAGAGGCAGGGAGAAGGAAAAAAGGTTTTAGAAGAAAGTGATGGCGTGAACAATGGCAGACAAAGACTCACAGAAGAAGAACGAAAACAAGAAAGAAGAATAGAAACCCTAAATGCATGAACAAACCCATAGCAGTTATGGCATGTAAAAGGAAGCAGAATCATAAAGCGAAGGAAAAAAAGGAGGATAAAAATCATACCTTTGTGTAAGCGAAGACGAAAGGTCGCAAGAGGAGAGGGAGTAGAAGCATTCGAAAGGAGTTAGAGATTATGGAGGCTTGAGTGAAAAGTGATGAAACAGTGTAGAGACGCGGGGTTTTGAAAGGGTTTAACGTAGGCAAGGAAGGGCAAATGTTAAGAAACCCTAACCGTTGATATAGACACGTGTCCGTAGATTAAAGGGGGGTTGGTGAGATGTCCCTTCAGCGCGCTGTTCATGTCCTTTCGCTCAGTGCCACGTAGGTCGCCCGAGCTGATGACTTAGTCTCTTCACTGAACAAGTTAACAGCTCGAGACTGGGGGGCTTGTGTACCGACCAGTCCTCGGACACCGAGAACAGCTAGTGATGGTGAGCCACGTCAGCTGGGCCCCACAGCATGGGCCAAAGCCACGTGGGATGGACCCCACAGGTAGTATGAACTAGCGGGATGATTAGTCGTTAGCGTGTAGATCACCAGAGTGGACTGATGTGTCCTCGTCACTCAACAGGATGATGAGTCCTCGGCAACAAAGTGGGATGAGGTGACATCGGTCTTGGGTGTTTTGGACAATAGAACTAGAACATCTAATGTGGGTCCTGAGAGAAGACCAGTTATCAGTAAAATGCCCAAAGGTAGGGAGAAGCCTAAGTCACGAAGCACCCATGCGTGTGGCAGGGAAAGCACAGCTAGGTGCAGAGTCCTGAAAAGTCGAGTACTCGTCAGGATTAAGGTTTCCCAGTGAGGCTACACGCATGGCACATGAACAGTGAAGGCGCTCCCAGGACAGGTGACCCCAGAGATTAGGTTCACGAGGGGGTACCCAGGTGGCCATCCTGTTAGAATTTGCACTCCAGTTAAGGAAACCTTATGTGCTAGATTACTCTAAATCTGGGTGATAGCGGTGCAAGGGTATTCCAGTAAACCCTAAATATGGGTAGCGGCGCAGAGGAAACCCTAGACTATATAAAGGGTAGTAAAATACTTCACAAAGGTATGTAGTTTCTAGACCTAACACAGATACTGAATACACTTGGTGTGCTTGCCCTAGTTTTGACTTGAGCGTCGGAGTGCAAATGACCTCTAGGGCGCCCCTTTCTATCTTGCAAGTGCAGTTTGTTCGAGACAGCAAAGCATAGTTCAAGGTAAGGAAAGGAGGCGTGTGATCGTTGTAGAGTCAACCGACAGGAGAGTCAACCGACAGGAGAGTCAACCGGCAAGAACAATTTTTTTGGTGGAGGTTGGTGGAAGCATCACAGATTGAGATGGACAAGGAGCTCATGTAGAGCTTGTGGATTCCTTAAAGGTAAAGGTTAAGTATGGGAAGTAATAGGTGAGGCCTAATCACTTGATCTAGGTGAAAATTTGAAGACTAAGTGTCTATCCTAAAGAGGTAGGAGACAAGAGTGAGATATGTTAGCAATTTGGCAGCAATTCACTCATTCATTAATCTTCTTAATTCATGAACCAAACACCCCCTTATATAGGAGAGAGGGCAGGACATTTTGGAGCCAAAATTTGAAAATTCAAAATAAAACTCTCTAATGAGAAGGTGCCATGTGGAGTCATCTTTTCCATGTTTAGCTCACACCTTCCATGCTAAATCCTCTCCACTCCTAGGCTGCCATGTGGACGTCCATGTGCTCCATGCCGAGCTGATTTCCATCCTCCAAAACACCCTAGATGGTTTTGGGTTACATTGTGATGTGAGTCTCTTATGAACCTTTCTTGGTTTAGGCTGAGTTGATATAGGTTTCATTGTATTCATGACACTTTCAAGAATTAGGATCAAAATTCTAAAGAACAATTAATAGAGTTTCTACTCAAGAAAACAAAGGTTCATACTAAAAACACATGAATAGGTAACTTGTAGTGTAAGATAACAATGGAATATGAATGGGTAATTCAAGAACAGTACCAAACTTCAAAGGAAACACAAGAACAACATAAGAACACCAAGAACAAGTGAAAATACTGATTGAAATTCAATAGGAATTAGAAAATCACAAAGAAATTCATCAAAGAACAAAAACCCATGGAAGGAAAACAAGAACAACACATGTATATGGAAACCCATGGTTTGGACGAAATTAAAACAGCAAGAAAACAAGGAAATAAACCAACAAAGTGCAGAACAATGGCAGCAAATGAAAGGAAACAACTCATGGAAAATATTGAACCGATTAAAAATGGAAAAACTACAAGAAAACACAAATGGGTATTTTTAGAAGATAAATAGAAATGACTTATGTGGTTGTAGCCTTTTGGAGATGTGATTCACGCCACTTGGAGGGTGGTTCTTCCAAGATGAGTGGGTGGTGCCGCCACTTGAGAGTCTCCAAAGCTCACAAGATAAGACATGAAGGAGAAGAAGAGACAAGTCTCACAAACTCACTCTCTCTCAATTTCAAGATAGTTTCTTTTCTTCTAACTTTCAACTTGTATTATTAAGAACCAAGCACTCCTATTTATAATAAGGAGGGCTGGACATGTTACAAGGGAGAAGGAGTGGGAAGAGTCACTCTTCTAGCTCCTTTTTAGCACCTAAGTCTAGAAGGAGTAGGAAAAGTCATTTCTTCCACTCTTTTACTCAAAACCATCCCAAACAATGCCTTACACTAGAGGTTTCTTTGGTTTCCCTCTTTGGCATATTCCTAAAGCTAATTTTATATTTATTTACAAATATTTACAAATTTTTATACATGGGTAATTACAAAAAGAGAAAACAATTGATGTTCTTTACCCAAATCTCTAGCCTTGCTCCTTGTGATCCTTGAGGTATGAAGGATTTTGAGCTAACTTGTCCTTGAGATTCTTAGCTTTTATCCTCACTTTCCTCTTCTATTTGATCTCCATCACATTGGGCTCAAAGAAGCCCAATTGTTACCCTAACTAGTCACTTTTAACCCTAACTAGTCATATTTTACTATTGGCCCAAATACAAGTCCAAAAACCTATACTACTTGGCCCAAATATTTAGTCCAATTATTTTATGCTACTAGGCCCAATACATGGGCCATGAAAACCTAAACAACTTTATACAATTTATTTAAGCTAAAGCTTGGCCCAAAAATAATGTTGACTAGTCAGCAGGAACTCAGTCTTCTTGTGTTCTTCTGACCAAAGCTTTAGTTTATGTTTTGATGACTTGGAGGTCTTCTTGGATAAGATTGTACATTCCTTCACCCTAGAGATCTCTTCTTAATTGGGCCTACAAAAAGAAATGAAAGCCCAATTAGACCCATATTTGCAAATAAATCCATAAACAACCTCTAGGTCTTCATCCTCCTTATTATGTGGTTGTGTGTGGCTTGCATGTACATGATCAAGTACATCGTCATCTTTATTAGTTATCATTGGTGTGAATGAATGGGGTTCACCATTTTCAATATCATCTATGGCCTCCCCTTGTTTTTCCCGTGTAAAACAACATACCAATGTTCTGACGTAGGATCTTTCACGTAGAAAACTTGAGATGCTTGTTGAACCATTATAAATGGCTCATCTCGATACCCTATCTTTCGAAAGTCCACTAGTGTGAATCCTGATTCATCAATTTTAACCCCACTTTTATTGTCAACCCATTCACACTTGAAAACTGGAACTGAAAACTTAGTATAGTCAAGCTCCCATATCTCTTCTATAAATCCATAATATGCCATTGATCCAAGTACAGGATTTGTATCTTTCGAAGTGGAAAACTGCATTGACTCGACTTCAAGAGTAACACCAGAATTTTGAACTGTACTCTTTTCATCCATAGACTTCGTGTAAAATATACAATTATTCACTTCGTACGCTTTACAAGAAATGACATCAAACTTCAATCCAGTAGCCAACCAAGTCAAGGTCTCCGATGCCGTTGAATCCTTTAACACCTCCTCTTTAAACAAGGCATGAATGTTCTATTATGTTCCATCAAGACCCATTTGTCTGCTTGTCTTGGATTATTTGCCTTCACAATGGCTTTATGAGCTTCTAGGTAAGGTATAACTTCATCTGTATTATTCAATATATACAAATGTGCTTGCAAGACTTCTGACCGAGATTTGCTTACAATATTCACACCGCGTAAACATTTACCCTTACAACGCCTATGGTGCCATGAATTAGTTGGAAGACCTATTGAATTTGCTTTTGACATGTAATCTGAACAAAATTCAATACTTTCTTCAGCTATGTACCTTTCAATCATTGAAGCTTTTGGACGATAATGATTTTTCACATAACCTTCCAAAATTTTCATATACCGCTCAACAGGATACATCCATCTTAAGTACACTGGTCCACACAATCTAACCTCTCTAACCAGATGCACAAGTAGATGAACCATGATGTCAAAAAAAGATGGAGGAAAAAACATCTCCAATTCACATAAGATAACAATAATTTCATCTTGAAGTTCATCTAGTTTTAATGGATCAATGACTTTACAACAGATGGAAGAGAAGTGATCCATACAACAGGTCAAGTTAGTTATCTTTCAAACAACTTACCCATACATATGAACCTCCTTCGACTCTCAACACCTGAATAACTTCATCTATATGACTCCATTATATCAGGAGAGTCAGGATATCTCCTTCTAGACGAATCACCGGTCAATGCACATTCTACACGATCTTACACAGTATTTTCTTTCCTGAAAATACTATGCCTTGATCACATTTTCACATCATTCCATATATCATACAACACCCAAACTGAACCAGTCAATCATACATATTTTTAAAACCGTTTCTAAACAATCCAAATCATACTAAAGTTCAAGATTCCGAAAATCATATGTATTTCACAGCATCTACCATATTTAAAGTATCACATTTTCAAGCTCAAATAAATTTCCAGTCCACACACCAAAAACAGAGCAGCGTGTAAGAACGTTTAAAACCGGCGACCACGTCGCCCCAACATCAGAATCTTCTAGCTTAAGGTTCTATTGAAAATAAATCTAGCTTCCCTGACTTGGACTTGCGTAAAATCTCACTACGAGCTCTAACCCACCGAACTTAAGGATACCTTAACCTGCACCATGGAGCCTTAGTCATAAAACTAATGACATTACCCATATTCTGCGTTAACAGAGGCTAATTCTGAAGCTAAAAGAGTTGAATGCAAAGCCCATGCAGAAGCAACTCTCTCAAGTTCAGAAACAACTCTAAAAATAGAGCACGAAGAACTTACTCTGTTTCACAGCTTTGATCAGAAAACTTGCAGGGCACAACGTCAGGAATCCAGGGGCAGTCGCCGATCTTCAACTGGTTCGCTAGGACGTCTGAACGCAGGGAGAAGGAGAGGAAAGAAACAGGGAACCAAAGCTAACTCACTCAATCACTCTCGAACCACAGCAACGTCCACTGCCTCTCAGGAGTGAGTTTTGAATCTAAACCAACTTGCCCAGAAAGACCGCTGCTGTAACATCCCGCCAAATTACTTTTCATAAATATAAAATGAATTAAAGGTAAGACAATAATATTTAAGTGAACATACGTATTTATATAAAATGTAGTTGCTCCTCACAGGGAGTTTAATACATAACCGGTCAAATTTTTCTAAACACTTAAACAAAATACAGTCAAATACATTGAAACCGGCGGTCTCCATACATAAACCGGCGATCTCCTATCAGAAGGCCCAAAACAGCCGATCTGCTATCAGGACAGAATTCAGGCGATCACCGCAAAGAGACAGAAACAGGCGATCTCTTCCCCGGCGACCACTCACTAAAGAGCTCTACTTCCTGGAAGATCATCTGCTCCCGTGTAAATTATACACGATCATCACAGTTTTTAAGAAAACAGCCACAGAACCAAAACACGCAGGGTAAGCTAGATATTTTAAAGAGAGTTTAGATATGAACATTAAAATCAAGATAAAACAAATTCAAGATACCCACGTAAAACTATAGAGTTTCTCATTCCCTTCACCTGATCGCCAAGAAATCACACATTTCACAATATTTTCAAGAGTCGTTCTATTTCACATAATGCACCAAGTGTCTATCAATTCAATGTTTCTCATTTCCCACATCAGACTTCCACTGACTCACCATACAAGACACTTGACACTACTTCCGAAAGACTCGTGCATTGACTAGACTCAGAGATCTGCACCTGTCATACTAAACTGCTGTAATGTTTCCACAGCTATGCGCATCAACACATTCTCGATCTCAAGTTCACCATTCTCACAGTATGACAGGGTTAATCCATATAACAGGCCGAGCTCGTTCTTTTTCACACGACTCACCCATACATATGAACCTCCTTCGACTCTCAACGCCTGAATAACTTCATCTATATGAATCCATTATCTCAGGAGAGTCAGGATAATCTCATTATAGACATCACCGATCAATGCACATCCTACACGATCTTACACGGTATTTTCTTTCCTGAAAATACTATGCCTTGATCCCACGTCCACAACATTCAACACATCATACAACACTTAAATGAATGATTTCAATCACAGCAAAACTTACTCCAAGCTTCGTATTTTCGAATATCACATTTAAATCTCAAACAGTTTCAAAACAACACCAAAAACAGGGGAGTTCGTAAAACGACGCCAAAACCGGCGATCTGATTCAAAAACAGAGGATTTCGAAATCTGTATTTAAAACCGGCGACCACGTCGCCCAAACACATAAGAACAGAACATCATGAAAAAGGGGTTTAAAACCGGCAACCACGTCGCCCAAACACATAGAACAGAGAATCACGAAAAAGAATATGAAACCGGCGACCACGTCGCCTTCACTTCAGAAACAGCAAATCTACGGCTTTTATTGAAAATAAAGCTAGCTTCCCTTACCTGGACTTGCGCAAAACACCAAGAGCTACGAAACCCAACGAAGCTTGAAGAATGCCTTGGCTCTGTTTTTTCGTCTGGCTTGTAGAACTCGCAGAGAACCTCCCAGGTGCTCCAAGGGCAGTCGTCGCTCGTCGCACTGGTGCTTGAGGATGCCTGAATCGCAGTGTAAGAACCGAGAAGTTTATATTGGAATAAAAGTGTTATATTATAAATGAATTCGAAGCACGTGTTTATTTAAATATAAAGGAAGGAATGTATAGCTGAGAAGCCTACAAGATCGCCGTTATTAAGCGGGTAGGCGATCTCCAACTTCTCTGGCACTTGGTCGCCTATCGCCTAGCTTACGTTTGGACGCCTATCGCCTAGCTTACGTTTGGTCGCCTATCGCCTAGCTTACGTTTGGACGCCTATCGCCTAGCTTACGTTTGGTCGCCTATCGCCTAGCTTACGTTTGGACGCCTATCGCCTAGCTTACGTTTGGTCGCCTATCGCCTGTGTATACCTAGTAGCATGTCGCCTAGAGTACACCTAATCGCCGAAACTACACTTAGTGTGTAGCCAAAATGTTGGATCAACCCTGGTACGTCCCAAAAGCCACGCGTATCAAGGTGTGGGTTAAACCTTGGATACGCTGGGCAGGCGAAGCTCTATACTTGAGCATAAGAGAATCATCCTTAACGTTACACGCTTGGGCGCACGAGGACTTGTGCTAATCAACTCTTGGAAGTGTGAAGCTACCGACGTCACCAAGCCTTGTGGAGAGAATACCTTGGATGTAACATAGTGGAATGAAGAACCTCCAGGAGGGAGTGGCGAGTGTCATCGGGCATCGCAGGGCGCGAGGCATGCTGCGGGGTGTGTCTTCGCGCGAGGGGTCATCGGTCGAGAGTCTTCGCGCGAGAAGTCATCGGTCGAGAGTCTTAGCGCGAGAGGTCATCGGTCGAGAGGTCATAGCGCGACGTTGAGTACACACAGAGAACGTGGGACCCAGATTTCCAGCATGAGACGCGCGGCACGCGAGACACGTAGGCAAAAAGCGTTGGTTCAGAACAGTGACATCAGAATGTTGGCATGCGCAGGAAACACTCGCGGTCGTACTGTTCAGAGCAGCCGTTGGCATGCACAAGAGACAACAGTGGTAGTACTGTTCAGAGCAGTGGTTTGCATGCACAAAAGACAACCGAGGTCGTACTGTTCAGAGGAACGTACGCCCAGGCTTTTGCAGAAAAGGGGGAGGGCAGCAGTATACGAGGACAGGTATGGTTGGGATCAAAACCCACTGAGAGGAGGCAAAGAGCGTTACAAGTGACCCAAGAGTGAAAGAGCGAGACTATCTTCATCCTCCTCCTTTCTCCCCTTCACGCTGCGTTTTCCAGGCATCCTCAAGCACCAGTTTGACGTTTGCCCTTAGAGCACCTGGGGAATTCTCTGCAAGAGCTTAAGGCATCCTCGAAGCTCGTGGAGTTGGAGCTCTTAGTAAGGTTGCGCAAGTCCAGGTAAGGGAAGCTAGACCTCTTTTCCATACAAGCCATAGCGTAGTCTTTCTGAAGTGAGGGCGACGTGGTCGCCATTTTCGTTTTTATCTGTGTGAAATACCCTGTTTGTGTGCTTGGGCGACGTGGTCGCCGGTTTTGATATACAATCTTCGAAACACCCTATTTTTGAACCAGGTCGCCGATTTTGGCGCTGTTTTACGAACTCCTATGTTTTTGATATTGTTTTGAAACTACTTGAGATTTACATGAGATATTCGAAGATCTGAAGCTTTGAAATGTTTGTTGATGTGATTTGAATCATTTATTTGAATGGTGTGATGTGTTGAATGTGATGAGGGTGAGATCGAGGCATAGTATTTTCAGGAAAGAAAATACCGTGTAAGATCTTGTAGTAGGTGCATTGATCGGTGATTAAGAACGAGATATCCTGACTCTGCTGAGATAATGGAATCACATAGAGGAAGTTACTCAGTTGGGGAGAGTCGAAGGAGGTTCACCTGTATGGGTGGGTTGTTTGAAAGAGGACAAACCGACCTGTTTTGCGTGGATTAACCCTGTCATGCTGTATGGTGATGTGTGAGATTCATCGTACGCTTGTGAATGTGAGAGATTTCACGGCGACCCTGTGGATGTGTGAGATTCCACAGTGGGCAATATGACAGGTGCAGATCTCTGAGTCTAATCAATGCACGAGTATTCCGGAATTAGTGTCTTGTGTCTATGTGTTGTGAAGTCAGTGGAAAGTCTGACGTGAGAAATGAGGAACATTGTATTTTGATAGACACCTGATGCGTTGTGTGATATAAACTACTCTTGAGGAATTGTAAAATGTGGGTTTTTACTTGATGGTATGTGGGAAGAATGAGAAAGCTGATGTTTTTATGTGGGTGCCTTAAATTAGTTTTATCTTGATTTTAAAGTTCATATCTAAATCTCTTTTAAAACTGTCTAGCTTACCCTGCGTTTTCGTTTGTGGATGTTCTTCTTAAAACTTGTGATGATCGTGTATGATTTACACGGGAGCAGATGACGTTGCAGGAAAGTGAGATCGCCGGTCTGATAGGAGATCGCCTGGCTGATAGGAGATCACCTGATTGATTAGGAGATCGCCCTTTTGTTAGCATATCGCCCGATTTGTCTTTTGTTGTATTTTTGTTTAAGTTTTTTTTTGGAAAGATTCACATTTTATGTATTAAACTCCCGATGAGGAGAAACTCCATTATATATATATGATCATGTTTATTTCAAAATACTTGTTTATCTTCATTTATATTATATAAATATGAAATGTATTTGGTGGGATGTTACACGCAGCGCGAAGGAGAGAAAAGAGAGGGATGAAGATGCACCCACTCTTTCACTCTCGAGTCTCTGTAACCTTCTTTGCCTTCCCGCAGTGGGCTTTTGAATCCAAGCCTACCTGTCCACGTATGCTGCTGCTGTCACCCCTTCTGCAGGAAAGCCTGAGTGTACTATTTCACTGAACAGTACAGCCACGGTTGTCTCTTGCGCCTGCCAACCACTGCCCTGAACAGTACGACCACTGTTGTCTCTTGTGCATGCCAACCACTGCCCTGAACAGTACGACCGCGAGTGTCTCTTGCGCATGCCAACATTCTGATGTCACTATTCTGAACCACCCTTTTTGTCTACGTGGCGTGCGTGCAGGACGTTTCATGCTGGGAGTCTGGGTCCCACTTTAACTGTGTGAAACTCGACATCGCGCGATAACCTTCCACCGATGACCGCTCGCGCGATGACTATCCACTGATGTCTCATACTGGCAAATGACCGATGTCTCACCCTGGAGGACGACCGATGTCTCTCCCTGGAAGACGACCGATGTCTCTCTCTAGGAGACGACCGATGTCTATCCCTGGCGACACCCGCATGCCTCTCGCGACCCGGCGATGCCCGCATGCCTCGCGTCCCGACGACGCCCGCATGCCTCTCGCGCCCTGGCGACGTCCACATGCCTCGCGCCCTGGCGATGCCCGCATGCCTCTCGCGCCCTGGCGATCATGTGTAGTAGACGACCGACGATCTCATAGTCTTCTAAACTACACTTTCCTTCCTTTTTATTTTAAATAAAAGCATACTTAGAATTCATTTAAAATATATCCCTTTTTATTCCAAGTCAATTTTACAGGTCCTTACATTCTCCCCAACAAGAAAAATTTTCGTCCTCGAAAATTGAATTACAAGAAAAAGAGGTATGGATAGGCTTCTCTCATGGGTTCTTCTAACTCCTCAGTTGAATCACCCGATCTCTCATCCCACACCACTTTCACCATGCTGATGGTCTTGCCTCTGAGCTGTTTACTTTGCCTATCGTCAATCCTGACTGGTTTCGCTTCGAAGGACAAGTCATCCCTGATCTGCACATCGTCCACTTCTAGCACATGACTAGGGTCTGCCATGTACTTCCTCAGCTGTGATACATGAAAGACGTTGTGCAGATTCGCTAAATCGGGAGGTAGGGCGATCTCATAGGCCACTGGACCAATCCTCCTTAAGATCTGATATGGTCCCACGAACTTAGGGGACAACCTCTTTGATCTGATCGCCCGTCCTACACCCTTGGTTGGTGTCACTTTCATAAGTGCATGATCTCCAACTACAACTCCAAAGGTCTTCTCCTCATTGTCAATATCATCACTGCCTCTACAAGAGTTATTATCCTTGTCCTCATGAGCGACATAGAGTGGCTCCCTCAAAGTTATTCCCTTCATATTTTCCAGATCCACAAGGGTTTCCCAACCAAACGATTCTTGCTCGCCTTCTTAGCAACTTCGACTTTGGGGATGGATGATGATTCACTTTCTAAGGTAGAGCAATCCGACGAAGATCCATCTACTACTGACATTAGCTGCAGTCACAACACCTTCCCGCCCCCCATCATACCACCAGGCATACACTACTGATTCAACTCAAGAGGACGACCTGAATGGCGTTCAGGAGAGCATGGCTTGACTGTTAAGCGGTCTGAACATCGCATACCCAAATTAATCAGTAGCTGCCACTCTAGACGAAGGGACCCATTCCTCTAGTTTCTGTGGTCCCTCTTTATCAAGCAACTCATCGTTCTGGACCTCCAGCAGCCTTGGAGACACACTCCAGATTTTTCATCTAAATCAGCATTCTGTAACGCCACCATCACGCCAGAGTACCCCTGTACTAGCACCGACCTGGAAGAACAGATACAGCTGACAATGCAGCATTGTTCCTAAAATCAGAAACGAAACGCTGACCACCACAACTGCCCCTCTAAAGGATTAGCTGCAAAACCCATCCCATTAGAAACACAAGGCACGGAAAGTTCTGCTTCCACCTCCAACTTTCTGCAATTTACTAACATTGCTAGAAGAACTCAACATCATCATAACACGGCTTACCCTTATTCTATCCATAGCCATTACCTCCTTCCCTTCTACGTTCACAGGCAGAACGGCATCCTCATTTGCCAAGTTCAGGAGACTTACTGCATCAGGAGCCTTAAATCTCAACCCACCATTTCCATACTCATCTTCCAAATCACGATCCACAAAACAGCATCCATTCTGCGTGAAGCTTTCTCTCTTATCCCAGTAACTTCTCTACTTGGTATTTTTCCACAAATTTCTCTGTCTAATTGCACTTTAGACATAAATACAATATCTCCTCTTTCCTTTTAAGCTTGTGGTTAAGCTAGAGTCATCTCAAGCTGTTTCATCGACATAAACATCTCCCAAGCTTCAAATAAAAGAAAATTCATTCTTTCATTCTTGGAACTTAACCCCGGTACTTCCTATGGGTACACATGCTTAAGTCTTTAAACCCTCAACATTCTGCTTATATACTCTCCATAACTTATATGCAGCTGAAACTAAACCTTGGTACAACTAAATCTAACTTACACTTCCTTCTTAAATTCCATCAACTCAGCTGGAGCCATTGACACTGGTCCAGCTCCAGGTACCAAATCAATAGAGAGTTCCACCTCTCTCTTAGGAGGTAATCCAGGTATTTCTTCTGGAAATACATCCATGAAATCTTTCACCAAGGTCTCTTGCTTACGTCCTCTTCATTCTTCACTCCCAACCGAGCTAGGATCATGAAGCACCTTCTACCAAGTTACCTGACTGAGGCACCTCTACTCCTGTCATGGTAAACACTATCCCTGCTGCCTGAGGTCTGCTGTCTTCATTCCTCATCTGTTGGGAACCACTGGATTGAGTCATCCTATTTCTGCTAGGATAATCTCTAGATATGTGCCCCATCTTTTGGCACGTGAAACATCTAGGTTTCCATGTTTGTTGCTGCTGGAACTGGGGCGAAACTGCTTCTGCCTGATGTGGTGGAGGTCCCGCATAAGGCTTGCTTTGTGGGTGCTGCACCTTGGCCTTCCCACTGAAAGAACCCCCTGGGTGTGACCTGATCACCCGAGAATCACTCTTCTCCAGTGCCTCCACCATCATCGCCTTCTCCACTAAGGTGTGAAATTCTCTTATGCACATCGGGAATATGGTCCTCTTCAGCTCATCCTTCAGCCCCTCTTCAAACTTCCTACACCTCCAGGCCTCGGAGGTCGCCTGGGTATAGAATCGGGTGAGGTACTCAAACTGAGCAGCATAGGTGTTCACAGACATATCCCCCTGCTCCAACTTTAGGAACTCAGCTTCCTTCGCAAACCTTGCGCTGTCTGGGAAGTGTTTCTCCAGGAACCTCACCCTGAAGCTCTCCCAATCCAACACTTCCTCTCGGGCCTCCATCATTTGCTGAGTTCCCATCCACCAGAGCTCAGCTTCTCCAGACAGAATATATGGGGCGAAAACCAGCTTCTTATCTTCAGGGCAGGAGGTCGCCCTGAAGATTTTCTCCAACTCCCTGACCCACTGATCTGCTTGATCAGGGGTAGCATTCCCACTGAACTTGGGTGGGTTGTGCCTCATGAACTCGGTCAGTCCCATCTGCTCCTGAGGCTGACCGACGTTGGGGGCTGTTGCAGCCGATCTGGCGGTCTCCTAATGCTGCAGCGTAGCTTGGTGATTCTGAGACATCGCCGTATTCTGCTGCTGGATGGCACTCGCCATCATCCCAATGGCCCTGGCGATCTGGCCCATTTCAGCAGAAGGTTTGGGAGGGGTAGGCTGTCTAGGAGCCATTCTTCTCTGTAGAAGATTAGGAAACTATTGGTTTCTATATTCCCCCCCCCCCCACAACTATAAGAATGAGATCGATAAGAAATCGATTCATTCAGGAGGTAACATCTAGACCTTATAAAGGTCAACATCTCAAAGTCATTTAGAATTTGAGTTCATCAACAGAATCATGATACTTATAATATCAAGCAAAACACCAGAACAGCTACTGGTATACAATCCATCAATCCAAACAACCACTTTCAGTCAATTACAAGAACACTCAATAAAATGAAATAAATCACACCATAATTCAATGTATGCTAAACATCAAACCATTGGAATTAAGATTGAGAATCATCTCGATCCAGTTATGAGTGTGCACCCTCACCACTTTATCAAGACCCTCTCATTCTTAATACTAAGATTTTCAGTTAGGGCATACATTCACAAAAGCACACACAAAATTTCAATACAAAAACGTTTGAAAACCTTTCACTATAGTTGTTATTTAAAACTCAAATAGATTTTATGAGCAGAAGAAACACAATGGATCCACAGCCCTCAGGTCATCCTAAGGACGAACTGCTCTGATACCATTAATGTAACATCCCGCCAAATTACTTTTCATAAATATAAAATGAATTAAAGGTAAGACAATAATATTTAAGTGAACATACGTATTTATATAAAATGTAGTTGCTCCTCACAGGGAGTTTAATACATAACAGGTCAAATTTTTCTAAACACTTAAACAAAATACAGTCAAATACATTGAAACCGGCGGTCTCCATACATAAACCGGCGATCTCCTATCAGAAGGCCCAAAACAGCCGATCTGCTATCAGGACAGAATTCAGGCGATCACCGCAAAGAGACAGAAACAGGCGATCTCTTCCCCGGCGACCACTCACTAAAGAGCTCTACTTCCTGAAAGATCATCTGCTCCCGTGTAAATTATACACGATCATCACAGTTTTTAAGAAAACAGCCACAGAACCAAAACACGCAGGGTAAGCTAGATATTTTAAAGAGAGTTTAGATATGAACATTAAAATCAAGATAAAACAAATTCAAGATACCCACGTAAAACTATAGAGTTTCTCATTCCCTTCACTTGATCGCCAAGAAATCACACATTTCACAATATTTTCAAGAGTCGTTCTATTTCACATAATGCACCAAGTGTCTATCAATTCAATGTTTCTCATTTCCCACATCAGACTTCCACTGACTCACCATACAAGACACTTGACACTACTTCCGGAAGACTCGTGCATTGACTAGACTCAGAGATCTGCACCTGTCATACTAAACTGCTGTAATGTTTCCACAGCTATGCGCATCAACACATTCTCGATCTCAAGTTCACCATTCTCACAGTATGACAGGGTTAATCCATATAACAGGCCGAGCTCGTTCTTTTTCACACGACTCACCCATACATATGAACCTCCTTCGACTCTCAACGCCTGAATAACTTCATCTATATGAATCCATTATCTTAGGAGAGTCAGGATAATCTCATTATAGACATCACCGATCAATGCACATCCTACACGATCTTACACGGTATTTTCTTTCCTGAAAATACTATGCCTTGATCCCACGTCCACAACATTCAACACATCATACAACACTTAAATGAATGATTTCAATCACAGCAAAACTTACTCCAAGCTTCGTATTTTCGAATATCACATTTAAATCTCAAACAGTTTCAAAACAACACCAAAAACAGGGGAGTTCGTAAAACGACGCCAAAACCGGCTATCTGATTCAAAAACAGAGGATTTCGAAATCTGTATTTAAAACCGGCGACCACGTCGCCCAAACACATAAGAACAGAACATCATGAAAAAGGGGTTTAAAACCGGCGACCACGTCGCCCAAACACATAGAACAGAGAATCACGAAAAAGAATATGAAACCGGCAACCACATCGCCTTCACTTCAGAAACAGCAAATCTACGGCTTTTATTGAAAATAAAGCTAGCTTCCCTTACCTGGACTTGCGCAAAACACCAAGAGCTGCGAAACCCAACGAAGCTTGAAGAATGCCTTGGCTCTGTTTTTTCGTCTGGCTTGTAGAACTTGCAGAGAACCTCCCAGGTGCTCCAAGGGCAGTCGTCGCTCGTCGCACTGGTGCTTGAGGATGCCTGAATCGCAGCGCGAAGGAGAGAAAAGAGAGGGATGAAGATGCACCCACTCTTTCACTCTCGAGTCTCTGTAACCTTCTTTGCCTTCCCGCAGTGGGCTTTTGAATCCAAGCCTACCTGTCCACGTATGCTGCTGCTGTCACCCCTTCTGCAGGAAAGCCTGAGTGTACTATTTCACTGAACAGTACAGCCACGGTTGTCTCTTGCGCCTGCCAACCACTGCCCTGAACAGTACGACCGCGAGTGTCTCTTGCGCATGCCAACATTCTGATGTCACTATTCTGAACCACCCTTTTTGTCTACGTGGCGCGCGTGCAGGACGTTTCATGCTGGGAGTCTGGGTCCCACTTTATCTGTGTGAAACTCGACATCGCGCGATAACCTTCCACCGATGACCGCTCGCGCGATGACTATCCACTGATGTCTCATACTGGCAAACGACCGATGTCTCACCCTGGAGGACGACCGATGTCTCTCCCTAGAAGACGACCGATGTCTCTCTCTGGGAGACGACCGATGTCTATCCCTGGCGACACCTGCATGCCTCTCGCGACCCGGTGATGCCTGCATGCCTCGCGTCCCGACGACGCCCGCATGCCTCTCGTGCCCTGGCGACGTCCACATGCCTCGCGCCCTGGCGATGCCCGCATGCCTCTCGCGCCCTGGCGATCATGTGTAGTAGACGACCGGCGATCTCATAGTCTTCTAAACTACACTTTCCTTCCTTTTTATTTTAAATAAAAGCATACTTAGAATTCATTTAAAATATATCCCTTTTTATTCCAATTCAATTTTACAGGTCCTTACAGCTGCCACCACCCACTCTGCAGGAAAGCTTGCGTGCACACTTCCTTGAACAGTATGACCACGTGGGTTTCTGCGCATACCAACTCTCTGATGCTAACTATTTTGAAACACCCTTTATGTCTACGTGTCGCGCATGCATAACGTTCATGCTGGGAGCCTGGGTCCCACCTTATCTGTGTGAAACATGACATCGCGCGATAACCATCCACCGATGACTGCTCGCGCGATGACCATGCCTCTCATACCGGCGATGATCGATGCCTCTCATACTAGCAATGACTGATTCCTCTTCCTGACGGACGACTGATTCCTCACCCTGGCAGACCACCGATGTCTCACCCTGGCAGACAACCGATGTCTCACCATGGCAGACCACCAATGTCTCACCCTGGCAGACCACCGATTTGTCTCCCATCCTGGTTGATGACCGATGTTCCTCTCATCCTGTTGGCAATCTCTTATCGCCCTTCTATGTGACGAGGACATATCGCCTCACTCTGGTCACCGATGTCACATCGTCACACCCAGCTAAGGGCTCGTCCTCCCATTCCTCTAAGTCTGTGGTATCACGGTTCACACTACTCATGGTGGCAGATATGCCACCTATCTTCTATATCACTCGTTTTCTGTATTTAGACCACATACTAAGTGCTTACCAAGTCTTCTCGAATACTCGACAATGTGCTCTTTTCGGTGATCATGTGCACCATAGGTGTAAGGACCTGTAAAATTAAATTGGAATAAAAGGAATATATTTTAAATGAATTCTACGTATGTTTTTAATTAAAATAAAAAGGAAGGAAAGTGTAGCTTAGAAGACTATGAGATCGCCTGGTTAGTACATAATCACCTGTCGCCTAGACTACACATGATCGCCAATCGCCTGTAGTGTACATGATCGCCAATCGCCTATGGTGCACATGATCGCCGAAAGTGCACTCAGTATGTGGTCAGGATACTGGATCAACCATAGTGGGTTCCAAAAACCACGCGTATCAAGATGTGGGTTAAGCCTTAGATACGCTGTGCATGCGAAGCTCTATGCTTGAGCATAAGAAATCGTCCTTAGTGTTGCATGCATGGGCGCACGAGGAGTAGTGCTGATCTACTCTTGGAAATGTGAAGCTACCGACGTCACCAAGTCATATGGAGATGATACCTTGGATGTAACATAGTGGGATGAAGAACCTTCAGCAAGGCGTGGCGATGTGTCGTCGGGCATCGCTAGGGCGCGAGGCATGCGGGCATCGCCAGGGCGAGAGACATGCGGGCATCGCCAGGGCGCGAGACATGCAGGCATCGCCAGGGCGCGAGACATGCGGACATCGCCAGGGCACGAGGCATGCAGGCATCGCCAGGGCGAGACATCGGTCGTCTTCCAGAGAGAGAAATCGGTCGTCTTCCAGGGAGAGACATCGGTCGTCCGCCAGGATGAGACATCGGTGGATAGTCATCGCGCGAGCGGTCATCGGTGGAAGGTTATCGCGCGATGTCGTGTTTCACACAGATAAGGTGGGACCGAGGCTCATAGCATGAGACGTCCTGCACGCGCGGCACGTAGACAGAAAAGGGTGTTTCAAAATTGTTGGCATCAGAGAGTTGGTATGCGCAGAGACACACGTGGCCATACTGTTCAAGGAAGTGTGCACGCAAGCTTTCCTGCAGAGTGGGTAGTGGCAGCGGCAATTGTGGACAAGTTGGTTTAGATTCAAAAACTCACTTCTGAGAGGAGAGAACGTTGCTGTGGTTCAAGAGTGACAGAGTGAGTTTACCTTCATCCTCCTCTTTTCTCTCCTTCGCACTGCGATTCAGGTATCCTCAAGCACCAGTACGACGAGCGACGACTACCCTTTGACTCCTGGGAAGTTCTCTGCAAGTTCTCAAATCCGAACGTTAAAACAGAGTTAAGGCATCTTTAAGCTTCGGTGGGTTTTGGAGCTCTTGGTGTTTTGCGCTAGTTTAGGTAAGGGAAGCTAGCATTTTCGTTTATAAACACGTTAGGCGAGTAGGTTCTGAAGTGAGGGCGACGTGGTCGCCGGTGTTCATATTTCTTTTCACGATGCTCTGTTTTTATGTGTGGGGCGACGTGATAGTCGGTTTTAATGTTGATTTCGAACTCCCCTGTTTTAGTGTCGTTTGAAACTGTTTGAGATTGAAATGTGAGATGCATGTGATATTCGAAAATCTGAACCTTGGAATGATTGTTTCTGTGATTGGGATTGTTTAAGAAAAGATTCAAAATATTATATGATGGAATTGTGCTTTTACGTGTTGTATGATGCATTGAATGTTGTGAATGTGGGATCAAGGCATAGTATTTTCAGGAAAGAAAATACCGTGTAAGATCGTGTGTAATGTGCATTGACTAGGGACTTCTCTAGAAGGAGATATCCTGACTCTGCTGATATAATGGAATCACATAGATGAAGTTATTAAGTTGTGGAGAGTCGAAGGAGGTTCATATGTATGGGTAAGTTGTTTGAAAGATAACTGACTTGACCTGTTATATGAATTAACCCTGTCATACCGGGAGAGTGATGATATTGAGATTATGTATGCGCATGGCTGTGTGGATTTCACAGTGACCCTGTGTGGATTTCACAGTGGTGTGGTATGACGGGTGCAGATCTCTGAGTCTGAGTCAACGCACGAGTCTTCCGGAAGTAGAGTCATGTGTCTATATGTTATGAGTCAGTGGAAAGTCTGACGTGTGAACCATGAATATTGAATGTAGTGAATAGACACTTGACGAGTTTGTGGAATATGGGGATGTTGATGGTTGAAATTGATATAGATTATGAATGGTGTGAAGATTTATGTTTTCTATTGATATAAAGTTTCATATTTAAAGTTTTTAAAAATATCTAGCTTACCCTTTTATCTTGTATCGTGGTTGTTTTTCTTAAACCTGTGATGATCGTGTATATTTGCACGGGAGCAGACGAGGTTACAGGTAGTAGAGCTCCTCTGTGAGTGGTCGCCGGAAGGAGATCGCCTGTTTCTGTTTCTGTTAGGCGATCGCCTGTTTTCTGTTTCTGATAGGAGATCGCCCGTTTTCTGTTTTCTGTTAGGAGATCGCTTGTTTTTCTATTTTGCTGTATTTTGTTTAAGTTTGGAAAACTGACTGGATATGTATTAAACTCCCTGTGAGGAGAAATTTCATTATACATATATATATACATATGTTCACTTCGATATTATTGTTTTACCTTTATTTTATTATATAAATATGACCAATATTTTGAGGGGCGTTACAATAGGCGATTGGCGGTCATGTACACCATAGGCGATTGGCAGTCATGTACACCATAGGCGATTGGCGGTCATGTACACCATAGGCGATTGGCGATCATGTACACCATAGGCGATTGGCGATCATGTACACCATAGGTGATTGCTGATTTCATACGGGTGAAGTCGGAGGCCGCCGCCTTCTGTAACGTCCCTCAAAATATTGTTCATTTTTATATAATAAAAATAAAGGTGAAACAATAATATCAAAATTTAACATAAATATATATACATAATATAATTCATCCATTAATACAAATGTGCCCCAAAATAATATCCCTTTTCGAGGAAGTTTTAATACATCTCCATACAGGAGTTTTCAAAATAAAACAAAACAACAGCATTCAAAATCGGCGATCTCCTCCTCTAGAAAATGCTCACTGAGGAGCTCTACTACCTGCAACCTCATCTGCTCCCGTGCAAATATACACGATCATCACAGGTTTAAGAAAAACAACCACGATACAAAACAAAAGGGTAAGCTAGATATTTTTAAAACTTTAAATATGAAACTTTATATCAATAGAAAGCATAAATCTTCACACCATTCATAATCTATATCAATTTCAACCATCAATATCCCCATATTCCACAAACTCGTCAAGTGTCTATTCAATACATTCAATACTCATGGTTCACATGTCAGACTTTCCACTGACTCATAACACATAGACACATGACTCTACTTCCAGAAGACTCGTGCGTTGAACTTAGCATCCAGAGACCTGCACCTGTCATACTACATTGCTGTAAAGTTCCCACAGCTATGTGCATAAACATCATCTCGATCTCAATCTCAATATCCTCACTCTCTCAGTATGACAGGGTTAATCCATATAACAGGTCAAGTCAGTTATCTTTCAAACGACTTACCCATACATATGGACCTCCTTCGACTCTCACCAACTGAATGACTTCATCTATGTGATTCCATCATATCAGCAGAGTCAGGATCGTCTCATTCACAGGATACTCACTGATCAATACACCTCATAACCAATCTTAACACGGTATTTCCTTTCCTGAAAATACTATGTCTTGATCACAATTTCACATTCATCCAATACATTATATCACACGTAAAAGCACAACTGCATCATATAATATTTTGAATCTTTTCTTAGACAATCATAATCACAGAAACAATCACACCAAAGTTCATATTTTCGAATATCACACGCATTTCACATTTCAATCTCAAACAGTTTCAAACGACACTAAAATAGGGGAGTTCGAAATCAACATTAAAACCGGCGATCACGTCGCCCCACACATAAAAACAGAGCATCGTGAAAAAGAATATGAAACCGGCGACCACGTCGCCCTCACTTCAGAACCTACTCGCCTAAAGTTTTTATAAACGAAAAATGCTAGCTTCCCTTACCTGAACTTGCGTAAAATCACCAAGAGCTCCAAAACCCACCGAAGCTTAAAGATATCCTAACTCTGTTCTAGCGTCCTGACGGGAGAACTTGCAGAGACTTCCCAGAAGGACAATGGCAGTCGCCGATCATAGTATTGGTACGTGAGGATAGCTGTGTCTTCGAGTGGAGGAGAAAGGAGAAAGGGGAACTAAATGAGTTGATTCCCTCAGCTCTTAAGGTCGAACGACTCTTTAGCCTTCACTGCCATTACCCACTCTCTGAGCAACCTTGCGTGCACACTTCCTTGAACAGTATGACCACGTGGGTTCCTGCGCATACCAACTCTCCGATGCTAACTATTCTGAAACACCCTTTTCGTCTACGTGTCGCGCATGCAGGACGTCTCATGCTGGGAGCCTGGGTCCCACCTTATCTGTGTGAAACACGACATCGCGCGATAACCTTCCACCGATGACTGCTAGCGCGATGACTATCCACCGATGTCTCATCCTGGCGGACGAACGATGTCTCTCCCTGGAAGACGACCGATGTCTCTCCCTGGAAGACGACCGATGCGTCCCTCATCCTGGCGATGACCGTCTGTCTCTCGCCCTGGCGATGCCCACGTGTCTCTCGCCCTGGCGATCCCCGCGTGTCTCTCGCCCTGGCGATGCCCGCGTGTCTCTTGCCCTGGCGATGCCCGCGTGTCTCTCGCCCTGGCGATCCCCGCGTGTCTCCCGCCCTGGCGATGCCCGCGTGTCTCTCGCCCTGGCGATCCCCGCGTGTCTCTCGCCCTGGCGATGCCCGTGTGTCTCTCGCCCTGGCGATCTCTCATCGTCCTTGATGTGGCGAGGACACATCGCCTTGCTTCTGTCGACTGATGCCACATCGTCACACCCTGTTGAGGGCTCGTCTTGTAACATCCCGCCAAATTCTTTTCATAATAAAAAAAAATGAAATAAGGTAAAACAATAATATTGATGTGAACATATGTGCATATATATATATAATGAAATTTCTCCTCGCAGGGAGTTTAATACATATCCGGTCAGTTTTCCAAAACTTAAACAAAATACAGCAAAATAGAAAAACAGGCGATCTCCTAACAGAAAAAAGCGATCTCCTATCAGAAAAAGGCGATCTCCTATCAGAAAACAGAAAAAGGGTGATCACCTAACAAAAACAGAAACAGGCGATCTCCTTCCAGCGACCACTCACTGAGGAGCTCTACTTCCTGCAACATCATCTGCTCCCGTGTAAATTATACACGATCATCACAGGTTTAAGAAAAAGCCAAACACAACACCAAAAACACAGGGTAAGCTAGATATTTGAAAGAGAATTTAGATATGAACTTTAAAATCAAGATGAAACAAATTTAAGACACCCACGTAAAACCATCAACTTTCTCATTCCCTTCACATGACCATCAAGTAATCACAGATTTCACAATTTCCTCAAGAGTCGTTCAATTCACATAATTCCATCAAGTGTCTATCAATTCAATGTTTCTCATTTCTCACGTCAGACTTCCACTGACTCATCACACACAGACACTTGACACCACTTCCGGAAGACTCGTGCATTGACTAGACTCAGAGATCTGCACCTGTCATACTGCCCCACTGTGAAATCACACACATTCACAGGGTTGCTGTGAAATCACACACATTCACAAGCGTATAAATGAATCTCAATATCATAACTATCCTAGCATGACAGGGTTAATCCATACAACGGGTCAAGCTCGTTCTCTTTCAAACAACTCACCCATACATATGAACCTCCTTCGACTCTCAATGCCTGAATAACTTCATCTATATGATTCCATTATATCAGGAGAGTCAGGATATCTCATAATAAACGAATCACCGGTCAATGCACACTCTACACGATCTTACACGGTATTTTCTTTCCTGAAAATACTATGCCTTGATCCCACATTCACAACATTCAACACATCATACAACACTTAATGAACGATTCCAGTCACAGCAACAATCATTCCACGGTTCAGATTTTCGAATATCACATTTCAATCTCAAACAGTTTCAAACGACACTAAAACAGAGGAGTTCGAAAAACAACGCCAAAACCGGCGATCTCGTCCAAAAATAGGGGATTATGCAATAACAGTTGAAAACCGGTGACCACGTCGCCCCATCATCTCAATCATCTAATATAAGGTTTTCGTTGGAAATAAGGCTAGCTTCCCTTACCTGAGCTTGCGCAAAACACCAAGAGCTCCAAAACCCACCGAAGCTTAAAGATGCCTTAGCTCTGTTTTAGCGTCTGGTTTGGAGAACTTGCAGAGAACCTCCCAGGTGCTCCAAGGGCGGTCGTCGCTCGTCGTACTGGTGCTTGAGGATGCCTGAATCACAGCGCGAAGGAGAGAAAAGAGAAGGATGAAGGTGAGCTCACTCTGTCACTCTTGAACCACTGCAACGTTCTTTGCCTCTCAGAAGTGGGTTTTTGAATCTAAACCAACTTGTCCACAAAAGCCGCTGCCACCACCCACTCTGCAGGGAAGTTTGCGTGTACGCTTCTCTGAACAGTACGACTACGCGTGCGTCTGCGCAGGCCAACACTCTGATGTCACTATTCTGAACCACCCTTTTTGTCTACGTGTCGCGCGTGCAGGATGTCTCATGCTGGGAGCCTGGGTCCCACCTTATCTGTGTGAAACTCGACATCGCGCGATAACCTTCCACCGATGACTGCTCGCGCGATGACTATCCACCAATGTCTCACCCTGGCGGACGACCGATGTCTCACCCTGGGAGACGACCGATGTCTCGTCCTGGCGATGACCGCATGGCTCGCGCCGGGCGATGCTCGCATGCCTCGCGCCCGACGATGCCCGCATGCCTCGCGCCCTGGCGATGCCCGACGACACATCGCCACGCCTTGCTGAAGGTTCTTCATCCCACTATGTTATGTCCAAGGTATCATCTCTACATGACTTGGTGACGTCGGTAGCTTCACATTTCCAAGAGTAGATCAGCACTACTCCTCGTGCGCCCATGCATTTAACACTAAGGACGATTTCTTATGCTCAAGCATAGAGCTTCGCATGCACAGCGTATCTAAGGCTTAACCCAAACCTTGATACGCGTGGTTTTTGGAACCCACTCTGGTTGATCCAGTATCCTGACCACATACTGAGTGCACTTTCGGCGATCATGTGCACCATAGGCGATTGGCGATCATGTGTAATCTAGGCGACAGGCGATTATGTACTAACCAGGCGATCTCATTGTCTTCTAAGCTACACTTTCCTTCCTTTTTATTTTAAATAAAAACATACTTAGAATTCATTTAAAATATATTCCTTTTTATTCCAATTTAATTTTACATGTCCTTACACGTCCTACCACTACTCCACGCCTGAGTTATCACCCCCACATGGCTCAGTGACGTCGGTAGCTTCTCCTGCCCGAGGGCAGCTCAGTACTCAATCCTTACGTGCCTAAGCATGCAACACTAAGGTAAATCCCTTATGTCCAAGCGTAAAGTCCCGTAGTTATTCTGCATGCATGGCGCTCCTAAGGTTCAAATCACACCTCCCTACATGTGATTTCTGGAACCCACTATGGTCCACCGACCGACCTCTACCGCGCCGCCCTCAAACCTTGGGCGACATCCGAGGTCTGACCACCATGAAATTTCCATTACAAGCTCTTTTCGTTTTAAGTAATAACATATTCAGAATTCATTAAAATTATACTTCTTCTATTCCAAATAATTATCTAGATCCTTACACCTTCTTCAACAAACGGCGATCTCGTCGACTCCTAAGCTACACCTTCCTTTCTCTTACCCTTCTTGCTTCACGTGCCCCCCCTTCAAGAACGCCCACGTGATTACTTCACGAGAAAGTCATTGCACCTGACTACTTGGTTAGTCTAATGGTCAACCGATCGCCCTCTACTAGCTGATCCCAGACCTTGGGCGACGTCCGAGGTCTGACCACTATGAGATTTTCTATTTTTATGCCCTTTTTATTTTAAATAATAACATACTCAGAAATCATTTAAAATATATCACTTTTATTCCAAATAAATTTATAGGTCCTTACATTCTCCCCAACAAGAAAAATTTTCGTCCTCGAAAATTGAACTACTAGGAAAAGAGGTAGGGATAGGCTTCTCTCATGGTTTCTTCTAATTCCCAAGTTGAATCACCCGATCTGTCATCCCACACCACTTTCACCGTGTTGATGGTCTTGCCTCTGAGCTGTTTACTCTGCCGATCGTCAATCCTAACTGGTTTTGCTTCAAAAGACAAGTCATCCTTGATCTGCACCTCATCCACTTCCAGCACGTGACTTGGGTCTGCCATGTACTTCCTCAGCTGTGATACATGAAAGACATTATGCAGGTTTGCTAATTGGGGAGGTAGGGCGATCTCATAAGCCACTGGACAGATCCTCCTTAGGATCTGATATGGCCCAATAAATTTAGGGGACAGCTTCTTTGATCTGATAGCTCGTCCTACACCCTTGGTCGGTGTCACTCTCATAAATACATTGTAACATCCCGCCAAATTCTTTTCATATTTATATAATAAAAATAAAGGTAAACAAATAGATTGAAGTGAACAAAATATATATATGTAATGAAGTTTCTCCTCACAGGGAGTTTAATACAAATTCGGTCACTTTTCTAGAAAACGTAAACAAAATACAGTAAAATATGAATACAGGCGATCTCCTAACAGCAAAAGGCGATCTCCTATCAGAGAACGGCGATCTCCTATCAGAAAACAGAAGAAGGGTGATCGCCTAACAGAAATAGGAACAGGCGATCTCCTTCTGGCGACTACTCACTGAGGAGCTCTACTTCCTGCAACATCATCTGCTCCCGTGTAAATTATACACGATCATCACAGGTTTAAGAAAAAGCCAAACACAGCACCAAAAATTCCAGGGTAAGCTAGACATTTGAAAAAGAGTTAGATATGAAACTTTAAAAATCAAGGTAAAACAAGTTCAAGATACCCACGTAAAACCATCAACTAAACACATATTTCCCAATTCGTCAAAGGTCGTTAAAATCACATAATTCATCAAGTGTCTATCAATTCAATGTTCCTCATTTCTCACGTCAGACTTCCACTGACTCATCACACAAGACACTTGACACTACTTCCGGAAGACTCGTGCGTTGAACTTAGCATCCAGAGACCTGCACCTGTCATACTTCATTTGCTGTAATGTTTCCACAGCCATGCGCATCAACACAATCTCGATCTCAATTTCATCACTCTCACAATATGACAGGGTTAATCCATATAACAGGCCGAGCTCGTTCTTTTTCACACGACTCACCCATTCATATGAACCTCCTTCGACTCTCACCAACTGAATAACTTCCTCTATGTGATTCCATTATCTCAGCAGAGTCAGGATCGCCTCATTCACAGGATACTCACAGCTCAATACACCCTCATAACCAAATCTCAACACGGTATTTGCTTTCCTGAAAATACTATGTCTTGATCCCACATTCACAACATTCAACACATCATATAACACTTAAATGAACGATTCAGTCACAGCAACATTCATTCCACGGTTCAGATTTTTGAATATCACATGTATTTCACATTTAAATCTCAACAGTTTCAAATAGCACTAAAACAGGGGAGTTCGAAAAACAACGCCAAACCGGCGAACTCATTCAAAAGCAGGGGATTTCGAAAACAGAGTTAAAACCGGCGACCACGTCACCCCACACATAAGAACAGAGCATTATGAAAAGAAACATGAAAACCGGCGACCACGTCGCCCTCACTTCAGAACTTACTCGCATGACGTTTTTATAAATGTAAAGTACTAGCTTCCCTTACTTGGACTAGCGCAAAACTCTAAGAGCTCCGAAACCCACGAAGCTTAAAGATGCCTTCACTCTGTTTTAGTGTCCCGGTCTGGAGAACTTGCAGAGAACCTCCCAAGTGTCCAAGGGCAGTCGTCGCTCGTCACACTGGTGCTTGAGGTTGCCTGAATCGCAGCGCGAAGGAGAGAAAAGAGAGGGATGAAGATGTACTCACTCTTTCACTCTTGAGTCACTGCAACGTTCTTTGCCTCCTCGCAGTGGGTTTTTGAATCCAAGCCTACTTGTCCACGCATGCTGCTGCCACCACCCCCTCTACAAGAAAGCCAGAGTGTACATTTCACTGAACAGTACGGCCACGGTTGTCTTCTTGTGCATGCCAACCACTTCCCTGAACAGTACGACCGCGAGTGTCTCTTGCGCATGCCAACTTTTTGATGTCACTATTCTGAACCACCCTTTTTGTCCACGTGGCGCGCGTGCAGGATGTGTCATGCTGGGAGTCTGGGTCCCACTTTATTCGTGTGAAACTCGACATCGCGCGATAATCTTCCACCGATGACCGCTCGCGCGATGACTATCCACCGATGTCTCATCCTGGAGGACGACCGATGTCTCTCCCTAGAGGAAGACCGATGTCTCTCCCTGGAAGACGACCGATGTCTCTCTCTCGCGCCCTAGCGATGCCTGCATGCCTCTCGCGCCCTGGCGACGTCCACATGCCTCGCGCCCTGGCGACGTCCACACGCCTCGCGCCCTGGCGATGATGTGTAGTAGGCGACAGGCGATCTTATAGTCTTCTAAACTACACTTTCCTTCCTTTTTATTTTAAATAAAAGCATACTTAGAATTCATTTAAAATATATTCCTTTTTATTCCAATTTAATTTTACAGGTCCTTACATACATGATCTCCAACTGCAAACTCCAAAGGTTTTCTCCTCTGATCTGCATAAGATTTCTGCCGACTTTGAGAAGCTTTCATTCTGTCTTTTATCTGTTTCACCTTCTCGGTCGTCTGCTGAATTAACTCTGGCCCGACCAAGACTGCTTCGCCCTCCTGGTACCAACATAAAGGAGCTCTGCATTTCCTCCCATACAAGGCTTCATACGGCGCCATCCCTATACTGGCATGATAACTATTATTATAAGTAAACTCTACCAGCGGCAATATCTCATCCCAGCTTCCGAATTGATCCAAGACACACGTCCTCAGCAGATCTTCCAAGGACTGGATCGTTCTCTCAGACTGTCCATCGGTTTGAGGATGATATGCAGAGCTCATCCTCAACTTAGTTCCCAGAGAATCTTGTAAGGTCTGCCAAAACCGTGAAGTGAACCTGGGATCTCTATCCGAAACAATGCTGGAAGGCACTCCATGCAGCCTCACAATTTCTCTTATGTACAACTGAGCCATCTTGGCCATGGATATCCTCAAATTCACTGGAAGAAAGTGGGCACTCTTCGTCAGCCGATCAACTATGACCCAGACTGCATCATGACCCCTTACCAATCTAGGTAAATGAGTAACAAAATCCATTGCAACGCTGTCCCATTTCCACTCAGGAATATCCAATTGCTGCAACAACCCGCCAGGTCTTTGATGCTCTACCTTTGCCTTCTGACATGTCAAGCAGGTAGTAACATACTGGGCGATGTCTTTCTTCATGCCCGACCACCAAAATGACCCCTTTAAGTCCTGGTACATCTTATTCATACCTGGGTGTAAACTAAGATGACTCTTGTGGCCTTCCTCTAGGATCATCTTCTTCTACTCCTCATTCGCAGGTATGCACATTCTGCCATTAAATCTCAAGATCCCATCATCTCCCATCACAAAGTCCTTAGCCTGATTGGTGCCTAGCAATTCCACAATACGTTTCAGACTAGGGTCCTCTAATTGTTTATCCTTTATCATTCCAATGAAATCATTAGTTATAGTTAACTTACTACAACTAATATGGTTAACATGAAATTCCACTCCCAAGTTTAAATCTCTGAACTGCTCGATCAACTTCACCTCTTCAATCATCATGATTGATACTTGCATTGATTTTCTACTCAAAGCATCTGCCACTACATTGGCCTTCCCTGGATGATACATAAGTTGGAAATCATAGTCCTTTAAAAACTCTATCCATCTTCTTTGTCTCATATTTAGTTCCTTCTGATCAAACAGATATTTCAGGCTTTTATGATCACTAAACACCTGAAACCAGGCTCCATACAAATAATGCCTCCAAATCTTCAAGGCAAATACCACAGCCGCCAACTCCAAGTCATGAGTAGGATAGTTCCTCTCATGAACTTTGAGTTGCCTTGAAGCATATGCAACTACTCTTTTCTCTTGCATCAAAACACATCCCAAGCCCTGATGTGAAGCATCACAGTAGACATCAAAAGGTCTTCCTACATCCGGGATCGCTAGCACCGGAGCACTAGTCAATCTTTCCTTTAGTTCCATGAAGCTCTGCTCACATCGGTCGGTCCAAGCAAAAGGTTGGTCTTTGCGAGTTAACTGAGTCAAAGGAGCCACTACCTTGGAAAAATCCTCAATGAACCTCCGATAGTAGCCAGCTAGACCCACAAATCTCCTTATCTCTGTGACTGTCTTAGGACGTTCCCACTAGAGCACTGCCTCTACCTTGGCTGGATCCACTGAGATCCCCCAAGCAGATATCACATGTCCCAGAACTCACACTTGGAGAACTTAGCATATAATTACTTCTCCCTCAGGATCTCCAACACCGTCTTTAGATGTTCCTCATGTTCTTCCTCGATCCTTGAATAAATAAGTATGTCGTCTATGAAGACTACAACAAACTTATCCAAGAAAGGACGAAAAATTCTATTCATGTAGTCCATGAACAGAGCTGGAGCATTTGTCACTCCAAACGGCATCACCACATACTCATAATGTCCATAACGAGACCTAAATGCCGTCTTCTGAACATCTTCAGCTTTTACCAAAATTTGGTGGTATCCCATTCTCAGATCAATCTTTGAGAACACCGAGGCTCCATGCAGTTGATCCATCAAATCATCAATTCTAGGCAGAGGATACTTATTCCTGATGGTCAACTTGTTCAACTGGCGGTAATCTACACACAACCGAGACCCTCCATCCTTTTTCTTAACTAGAAGCACTGGAGCCCCCCATGGAGATACACTAGGCCTGATGAACTGTTTCTCCAACAATTCTTCCACTTGCTTCTTCAATTTCGTCAACTCAGCTGGAGCCATTCTGTAGGGTGCCATTGACACTGGTCCAGCTCCAAGTACCAAATCAATAGAGAATTCCACTTCTCTCTTAGGAGGTAGTCCAGGTATTTCTTCTGGAAATACATCCATGAAATCCTTCACCACATGTATACTGCCCATATCTTCTTCATTCTTCACTCCCCCTTGAGTGAGGATCACAAAGCACCTCGCCCCTTCTTTCAACTCCGACCACACATGCTGAGCAGATATCACATCTGGCTCTTGGAGATCTGGAAACACCACTTTCTGCCTACCGCAATCTATGAGGATGTGATTGGCAGATAGCCAATCCATTCCTAGGATAACATCCAGATCCTGAAGAGGTAGACAGATCAAATTTACTTTGAACCTGCGTCCCTCTACTATCACTGGACATTCAGAGCAAACTGTGGAGGTCATAACCTGTCCTGATGCAGGTGTAGAGACCAACAGTTCAAACGGCAGCTCCTTCACTAGAAGGCCCAACTCGTCTACGCACAGACTTGACACAAAAGAGTGTGTCGCTCCTGAATCAAACAAGGCTTTTACACTTCTACCAGCTATAAAACAAACACCTTGCACCAAGTTACCTGATTGAGACGCCTCAGCTCCTGACATGGCAAACACTCTCCCTGCTGCCTGAGGTCTGCCGCCTTCATTCCTCAACTGCTGAGAACCACTGGATTGAGTCATCCTATTCTGGTTAGGACAATCTGTAAGGACCTGTAAAATTAAATTGGAATAAAAGAGTATATTTTAAATGAATTCTAAGTATGTTTTCATTTGAAATAAAAATGAAGGAAAGTGTAGCTTAGAAGACTATAAGTCGCCTAGTTAGCACATGATCGCCGGTCGTCTACTACACATGATCGCCGGGGCGCGAGGCATGCGGTCATCGCCAGGGCGCAAGGCATGCGGGCGTCGCCAGGCGCGGGACATGCGGGCATCGCCAGGGCAAGAGCCATGTGGACATCGGTCGTCTTCCAGGGAGAGACATCGGTGGTCCACCAGGGTGAGACATCGGTTGTCTGCCAGGATGAGGAACCAGTCATCACCGGGATGAGGAACGTCAGTCATCGCCGGTAAGAGAGGAACATCGGTCGTCGTCCAGGATAAGTCATCGGTGGATAGTCTTCGCACGAGAGGTCATCGGTGGATAGCCTTCGCGCAAAAGGTCATCGGTGGATAGCCTTCGCGCAAGAGGTCATCGGTGGATAGCCTTCGCGCAAGAGGTCATCGGTGGATAGCCTTCGCGCAAGAGGTCATCGGTGGATAGTCTTCGTGCGAGAGGTCATCGGTGGATAGCCTTCGCGCAAAAGGTCATCGGTGGATAGTCTTCGCGCGAGTGGTCATCGGTGAAAGGTTATCGCGCGATGTCGAGTTGTACACAGAGAAGGTGGGACCCAGACTCCCAGCATGAAACGTCCTGCACGCGCGCCACGTAGACAAAAAGGGTGGTTCAGAATAGTGACCTCATAGTGTTAGCCTGCGCAGAGGCATGCGTAGTCGTACTGTTCAGGGAAGCGTACACGCAACCTTTCCTGCAGAGTGGGTGGAGGCAGCGGCATTTCTGGGCAAGTTGAGTTAGATTTAAAAGCTCACTTCTGAGAGAAAGGAACGTTGCAGTTGTTCAAGAGCGAAAGAGTGAGCTACCTCCTTTCTCCTCCATTTCTCTCCTTCGCGCTACGGTTCAGGCATCTTCACACAAGAGTACGATGAGCGACGACCACCATTAGAGCACCTGGGAAGTTCTCTGCATGTCCTACAAACCAGACGCAGAAACAGAGTGAAAGCATCTTTTAAGCTTCGTTGGGTTTTGGAGTTCTTGGTGTTTTGCGCAAGTCCAGGTAAGGGAAGCTAGCCTTCATTTTCAATAGAAGCCATAGATTAGCTGTTTCTGAAGTGAGGGCGACGTGGTCGCCGGTTTCGTTTTCATCTTCGTGAATGCTCTGTTCTATGTGTTTGGGCGACGTGGTCGCCGGTTTTAAATACAGACTTCGAAATACCTTGTTTCTGAACCAGATCGCCGGTTTTGGCGTTGTTTGCGAACTCCCTATTTTTGGTGTTGCTTTGAAACTGTTTGAGATTTAAAGGTGGAATGCATGTAATACTCGAAAATCTGAACCTTTGAAATGATTGTTGCTGTGATTTGAATCATTCATTTGAGTGGTATGATGTTTTGAATGCTGTGAATGTGGGATCAAGGCATAGTATTTTCAGGAAAGGAAATACCGTGTAAGATCGTGTGTAGGTGTATTGACTAGGGGCTTGTCTAGAAGGAGATATCCTGACTCTGCTGATATAATGGAATCACGTAGATGAAGTTATTCAGTTGTGGAGAGTCGGAGGAGGTTCATATGAATGGGCGAGTAGTGTGAAAAAGAACGAGGTCGGCCTGTTATGTGAATTAACCCTGTCATACCGGGAGAATCATTGACATTGAGATGATATATGCGCATGGCTGTGTGGATTTCACAGCGACCCTGTGTGGATTTCACAGTGGTATGGTATGACAGGTGCAGATCTCTGAGCCTGAGTCAACGCACGAGTCAATCCGGAAGTAGTGTCATGTGTCTATGCATTGTGAGTCAGTGGAAAGTCTGACGTGTGAATCTTGAATACTGAAAGTAGCAAATGGACACTTGACGAGTATGTGGAATATGGAAATGTTGATGGTTGTAATTGATATGGATCATGAATGGTGTGAAGTTTTATGTTTACTATGGATTTAAAAGCTTTTAAAACATCTAGCTTACCCCTTTCTTTTGTATTGCTCTGTGGTTGTTTTCTCTTAAAAACTGTGATGATCGTGTATTTTGCACGGGAGCAGACGAGGTTGCAGGTGGTAGAGCTCCTCAGTGAGTGATCGCCAGGAGGAGATCGCCCATATATTTCTGATAGGTGATCGCCCTTTTCTGATAGGAGATCGCCCTTTCCTGATGGGAGATCGCCTATCCTGTTGGGAAATCGCCTATTTTTATGTATTTTGTTGTATTTAGTTTACGTTTTTTTGGAAACCGGCAGATTATGTATTAAACTCCCTACGAGGAGAAAACTTCATTACATATATATATAATTATGTTCACTTCAACATTATTATTTTATCTCTACTTCATTTTATAATTATGCAATGAAATTGGCGGGATGTTACATTAATGGTATCAGAGCAGTTCGTCCTTAGGATGACCTGAGGGCTGTGGATCCATTGTGTTTCTGCTGCTCATAAAATTTATTTCAGTTTTAAATGAAAACTATAGTGAAAGGTTTTCAAACGTCCTTGTATTGAAATTTTGTGTGTGCTTTAGTGAAGATATGCCCTAACTGAAAATCTTAGTATTAAGAATGAAAAGATCTTGATAAAGTAGTGAGGGTGCACACTCATAACTGGATCGAGATGATTCTCCATCTTAATTCTAAAGGTCTGATGTTTAGCATATAACGAATTCGGGTGTGATTTATTTCATTTTATTGAGTGTTCTTGTAATTGACTGGGAGTGGTTGTTTGGATTGCTAGATTGTATACCAGTAGCTGTTCTGGTATTTTGCTTGAGGTTATAAGTATCCTGATTATGTTGATGAGCTCAAATTCTAGCTGACTTTGAGATGCTGACCTTTATAAGGTCTAGCTGTTACCCCTTGAATGAATTGATTTCTTATCGATTTCATTCTTATAGTTGTAGGGAATATAGAAACTAGTGGTTTCAAAATCCGAGAACGAAGAAAGATGGCACGTAAACCTCCTACCCCTCCCCAACCTTCTTCGGAGATGGGCCAGATCGCCAGGGCCATTGAGATGATGGCAACTGCCATCCAACAACAGAATACGGTAATGGCTCAGATTCATCAGGCGGTAATGCATCATTGGGAGACTGCTGGATCGACTGCAACAGCTTCCCATGTCAATCAGCCTCGGGAGCAGAGGGGGATGACCGAGTTCATAAGGCACAACCCACCCCAGTTCCGTGGGAATGCTTCTCCGAACCAACCAGATCAGTGGATTAGGGAGTTTCATGCCTTGGTGGAGAAGGCAAAGAGGGTGGAGACCCTGGAGAGGAGTGATTCCAGGGTAATCAGATCACACCCAGGGGGTTCCTTCTGTAGGAAGGCCAATCCTGACTCTGCTGATATAATGGAATCACGTAGATGAAGTTATTCAGTTGTGGAGAGTCGGAGGAGGTTCATATGAATGGGCGAGTAGTGTGAAAAAGAACGAGGTCGGCCTGTTATGTGAATTAACCCTGTCATACCGGGAGAATCATTGACATTGAGATTATATATGCGCATGGCTGTGTGGATTTCACAGCGACCCTGTGTGGATTTCACAGTGGTATGGTATGACAGGTGCAGATCTCTGAGCCTGAGTCAACGCACGAGTCAATCCGGAAGTAGTGTCATGTGTCTATGCATTGTGAGTCAGTGGAAAGTCTGACGTGTGAATCTTGAATACTGAAAGTAGCAAATGGACACTTGACGAGTATGTGGAATATGGAAATGTTGATGGTTGTAATTGATATGGATCATGAATGGTGTGAAGTTTTATGTTTACTATGGATTTAAAAGCTTTTAAAACATCTAGCTTACCCCTTTCTTTTGTATTGCTCTGTGGTTGTTTTCTCTTAAAAACTGTGATGATCGTGTATTTTGCACGGGAGCAGACGAGGTTGCAGGTGGTAGAGCTCCTCAGTGAGTGATCGCCGGGAGGAGATCGCCCATATATTTCTGATAGGTGATCGCCCTTTTCTGATAGGAGATCGCCCTTTCCTGATGGGAGATCGCCTATCCTGTTGGGAAATCGCCTATTTTTATGTATTTTGTTGTATTTAGTTTACGTTTTTTTGGAAACCGGCAGATTATGTATTAAACTCCCTACGAGGAGAAAACTTCATTACATATATATATAATTATGTTCACTTCAACATTATTATTTTATCTCTACTTCATTTTATAATTATGCAATGAAATTGGCGGGATGTTACATTAATGGTATCAGAGCAGTTCGTCCTTAGGATGACCTGAGGGCTGTGGATCCATTGTGTTTCTGCTGCTCATAAAATTTATTTCAGTTTTAAATGAAAACTATAGTGAAAGGTTTTCAAACGTCCTTGTATTGAAATTTTGTGTGTGCTTTAGTGAAGATATGCCCTAACTGAAAATCTTAGTATTAAGAATGAAAAGATCTTGATAAAGTAGTGAGGGTGCACACTCATAACTGGATCGAGATGATTCTCCATCTTAATTCTAAAGGTCTGATGTTTAGCATATAACGAATTCGGGTGTGATTTATTTCATTTTATTGAGTGTTCTTGTAATTGACTGGGAGTGGTTGTTTGGATTGCTAGATTGTATACCAGTAGCTGTTCTGGTATTTTGCTTGAGGTTATAAGTATCCTGATTATGTTGATGAGCTCAAATTCTAGCTGACTTTGAGATGCTGACCTTTATAAGGTCTAGCTGTTACCCCTTGAATGAATTGATTTCTTATCGATTTCATTCTTATAGTTGTAGGGAATATAGAAACTAGTGGTTTCAAAATCCGAGAACGAAGAAAGATGGCACGTAAACCTCCTACCCCTCCCCAACCTTCTTCGGAGATGGGCCAGATCGCCAGGGCCATTGAGATGATGGCAACTGCCATCCAACAACAGAATACGGTAATGGCTCAGATTCATCAGGCGGTAATGCATCATTGGGAGACTGCTGGATCGACTGCAACAGCTTCCCATGTCAATCAGCCTCGGGAGCAGAGGGGGATGACCGAGTTCATAAGGCACAACCCACCCCAGTTCCGTGGGAATGCTTCTCCGAACCAACCAGATCAGTGGATTAGGGAGTTTCATGCCTTGGTGGAGAAGGCAAAGAGGGTGGAGACCCTGGAGAGGAGTGATTCCAGGGTAATCAGATCACACCCAGGGGGTTCCTTCTGTAGGAAGGCCAATCCTGACTCTGCTGATATAATGGAATCACGTAGATGAAGTTATTCAGTTGTGGAGAGTCGGAGGAGGTTCATATGAATGGGCGAGTAGTGTGAAAAAGAACGAGGTCGGCCTGTTATGTGAATTAACCCTGTCATACCGGGAGAATCATTGACATTGAGATTATATATGCGCATGGCTGTGTGGATTTCACAGCGACCCTGTGTGGATTTCACAGTGGTATGGTATGACAGGTGCAGATCTCTGAGCCTGAGTCAACGCACGAGTCAATCCGGAAGTAGTGTCATGTGTCTATGCATTGTGAGTCAGTGGAAAGTCTGACGTGTGAATCTTGAATACTGAAAGTAGCAAATGGACACTTGACGAGTATGTGGAATATGGAAATGTTGATGGTTGTAATTGATATGGATCATGAATGGTGTGAAGTTTTATGTTTACTATGGATTTAAAAGCTTTTAAAACATCTAGCTTACCCCTTTCTTTTGTATTGCTCTGTGGTTGTTTTCTCTTAAAAACTGTGATGATCGTGTATTTTGCACGGGAGCAGACGAGGTTGCAGGTGGTAGAGCTCCTCAGTGAGTGATCGCCGGGAGGAGATCGCCCATATATTTCTGATAGGTGATCGCCCTTTTCTGATAGGAGATCGCCCTTTCCTGATGGGAGATCGCCTATCCTGTTGGGAAATCGCCTATTTTTATGTATTTTGTTGTATTTAGTTTACGTTTTTTTTGGAAACCGGCAGATTATGTATTAAACTCCCTACGAGGAGAAAACTTCATTACATATATATATAATTATGTTCACTTCAACATTATTATTTTATCTCTACTTCATTTTATAATTATGCAATGAAATTGGCGGGATGTTACATTAATGGTATCAGAGCAGTTCGTCCTTAGGATGACCTGAGGGCTGTGGATCCATTGTGTTTCTGCTGCTCATAAAATTTATTTCAGTTTTAAATGAAAACTATAGTGAAAGGTTTTCAAACGTCCTTGTATTGAAATTTTGTGTGTGCTTTAGTGAAGATATGCCCTAACTGAAAATCTTAGTATTAAGAATGAAAAGATCTTGATAAAGTAGTGAGGGTGCACACTCATAACTGGATCGAGATGATTCTCCATCTTAATTCTAAAGGTCTGATGTTTAGCATATAACGAATTCGGGTGTGATTTATTTCATTTTATTGAGTGTTCTTGTAATTGACTGGGAGTGGTTGTTTGGATTGCTAGATTGTATACCAGTAGCTGTTCTGGTATTTTGCTTGAGGTTATAAGTATCCTGATTATGTTGATGAGCTCAAATTCTAGCTGACTTTGAGATGCTGACCTTTATAAGGTCTAGCTGTTACCCCTTGAATGAATTGATTTCTTATCGATTTCATTCTTATAGTTGTAGGGAATATAGAAACTAGTGGTTTCAAAATCCGAGAACGAAGAAAGATGGCACGTAAACCTCCTACCCCTCCCCAACCTTCTTCGGAGATGGGCCAGATCGCCAGGGCCATTGAGATGATGGCAACTGCCATCCAACAACAGAATACGGTAATGGCTCAGATTCATCAGGCGGTAATGCATCATTGGGAGACTGCTGGATCGACTGCAACAGCTTCCCATGTCAATCAGCCTCGGGAGCAGAGGGGGATGACCGAGTTCATAAGGCACAACCCACCCCAGTTCCGTGGGAATGCTTCTCCGAACCAACCAGATCAGTGGATTAGGGAGTTTCATGCCTTGGTGGAGAAGGCAAAGAGGGTGGAGACCCTGGAGAGGAGTGATTCCAGGGTAATCAGATCACACCCAGGGGGTTCCTTCTGTAGGAAGGCCAATCCTGACTCTGCTGATATAATGGAATCACGTAGATGAAGTTATTCAGTTGTGGAGAGTCGGAGGAGGTTCATATGAATGGGCGAGTAGTGTGAAAAAGAACGAGGTCGGCCTGTTATGTGAATTAACCCTGTCATACCGGGAGAATCATTGACATTGAGATTATATATGCGCATGGCTGTGTGGATTTCACAGCGACCCTGTGTGGATTTCACAGTGGTATGGTATGACAGGTGCAGATCTCTGAGCCTGAGTCAACGCACGAGTCAATCCGGAAGTAGTGTCATGTGTCTATGCATTGTGAGTCAGTGGAAAGTCTGACGTGTGAATCTTGAATACTGAAAGTAGCAAATGGACACTTGACGAGTATGTGGAATATGGAAATGTTGATGGTTGTAATTGATATGGATCATGAATGGTGTGAAGTTTTATGTTTACTATGGATTTAAAAGCTTTTAAAACATCTAGCTTACCCCTTTCTTTTGTATTGCTCTGTGGTTGTTTTCTCTTAAAAACTGTGATGATCGTGTATTTTGCACGGGAGCAGACGAGGTTGCAGGTGGTAGAGCTCCTCAGTGAGTGATCGCCAGGAGGAGATCGCCCATATATTTCTGATAGGTGATCGCCCTTTTCTGATAGGAGATCGCCCTTTCCTGATGGGAGATCGCCTATCCTGTTGGGAAATCGCCTATTTTTATGTATTTTGTTGTATTTAGTTTACGTTTTTTTGGAAACCGGCAGATTATGTATTAAACTCCCTACGAGGAGAAAACTTCATTACATATATATATAATTATGTTCACTTCAACATTATTATTTTATCTCTACTTCATTTTATAATTATGCAATGAAATTGGCGGGATGTTACATTAATGGTATCAGAGCAGTTCGTCCTTAGGATGACCTGAGGGCTGTGGATCCATTGTGTTTCTGCTGCTCATAAAATTTATTTCAGTTTTAAATGAAAACTATAGTGAAAGGTTTTCAAACGTCCTTGTATTGAAATTTTGTGTGTGCTTTAGTGAAGATATGCCCTAACTGAAAATCTTAGTATTAAGAATGAAAAGATCTTGATAAAGTAGTGAGGGTGCACACTCATAACTGGATCGAGATGATTCTCCATCTTAATTCTAAAGGTCTGATGTTTAGCATATAACGAATTCGGGTGTGATTTATTTCATTTTATTGAGTGTTCTTGTAATTGACTGGGAGTGGTTGTTTGGATTGCTAGATTGTATACCAGTAGCTGTTCTGGTATTTTGCTTGAGGTTATAAGTATCCTGATTATGTTGATGAGCTCAAATTCTAGCTGACTTTGAGATGCTGACCTTTATAAGGTCTAGCTGTTACCCCTTGAATGAATTGATTTCTTATCGATTTCATTCTTATAGTTGTAGGGAATATAGAAACTAGTGGTTTCAAAATCCGAGAACGAAGAAAGATGGCACGTAAACCTCCTACCCCTCCCCAACCTTCTTCGGAGATGGGCCAGATCGCCAGGGCCATTGAGATGATGGCAACTGCCATCCAACAACAGAATACGGTAATGGCTCAGATTCATCAGGCGGTAATGCATCATTGGGAGACTGCTGGATCGACTGCAACAGCTTCCCATGTCAATCAGCCTCGGGAGCAGAGGGGGATGACCGAGTTCATAAGGCACAACCCACCCCAGTTCCGTGGGAATGCTTCTCCGAACCAACCAGATCAGTGGATTAGGGAGTTTCATGCCTTGGTGGAGAAGGCAAAGAGGGTGGAGACCCTGGAGAGGAGTGATTCCAGGGTAATCAGATCACACCCAGGGGGTTCCTTCTGTAGGAAGGCCAATCCTGACTCTGCTGATATAATGGAATCACGTAGATGAAGTTATTCAGTTGTGGAGAGTCGGAGGAGGTTCATATGAATGGGCGAGTAGTGTGAAAAAGAACGAGGTCGGCCTGTTATGTGAATTAACCCTGTCATACCGGGAGAATCATTGACATTGAGATTATATATGCGCATGGCTGTGTGGATTTCACAGCGACCCTGTGTGGATTTCACAGTGGTATGGTATGACAGGTGCAGATCTCTGAGCCTGAGTCAACGCACGAGTCAATCCGGAAGTAGTGTCATGTGTCTATGCATTGTGAGTCAGTGGAAAGTCTGACGTGTGAATCTTGAATACTGAAAGTAGCAAATGGACACTTGACGAGTATGTGGAATATGGAAATGTTGATGGTTGTAATTGATATGGATCATGAATGGTGTGAAGTTTTATGTTTACTATGGATTTAAAAGCTTTTAAAACATCTAGCTTACCCCTTTCTTTTGTATTGCTCTGTGGTTGTTTTCTCTTAAAAACTGTGATGATCGTGTATTTTGCACGGGAGCAGACGAGGTTGCAGGTGGTAGAGCTCCTCAGTGAGTGATCGCCGGGAGGAGATCGCCCATATATTTCTGATAGGTGATCGCCCTTTTCTGATAGGAGATCGCCCTTTCCTGATGGGAGATCGCCTATCCTGTTGGGAAATCGCCTATTTTTATGTATTTTGTTGTATTTAGTTTACGTTTTTTTGGAAACCGGCAGATTATGTATTAAACTCCCTACGAGGAGAAAACTTCATTACATATATATATAATTATGTTCACTTCAACATTATTATTTTATCTCTACTTCATTTTATAATTATGCAATGAAATTGGCGGGATGTTACATTAATGGTATCAGAGCAGTTCGTCCTTAGGATGACCTGAGGGCTGTGGATCCATTGTGTTTCTGCTGCTCATAAAATTTATTTCAGTTTTAAATGAAAACTATAGTGAAAGGTTTTCAAACGTCCTTGTATTGAAATTTTGTGTGTGCTTTAGTGAAGATATGCCCTAACTGAAAATCTTAGTATTAAGAATGAAAAGATCTTGATAAAGTAGTGAGGGTGCACACTCATAACTGGATCGAGATGATTCTCCATCTTAATTCTAAAGGTCTGATGTTTAGCATATAACGAATTCGGGTGTGATTTATTTCATTTTATTGAGTGTTCTTGTAATTGACTGGGAGTGGTTGTTTGGATTGCTAGATTGTATACCAGTAGCTGTTCTGGTATTTTGCTTGAGGTTATAAGTATCCTGATTATGTTGATGAGCTCAAATTCTAGCTGACTTTGAGATGCTGACCTTTATAAGGTCTAGCTGTTACCCCTTGAATGAATTGATTTCTTATCGATTTCATTCTTATAGTTGTAGGGAATATAGAAACTAGTGGTTTCAAAATCCGAGAACGAAGAAAGATGGCACGTAAACCTCCTACCCCTCCCCAACCTTCTTCGGAGATGGGCCAGATCGCCAGGGCCATTGAGATGATGGCAACTGCCATCCAACTACAGAATACGGTAATGGCTCAGATTCATCAGGCGGTAATGCATCATTGGGAGACTGCTGGATCGACTGCAACAGCTTCCCATGTCAATCAGCCTCGGGAGCAGAGGGGGATGACCGAGTTCATAAGGCACAACCCACCCCAGTTCCGTGGGAATGCTTCTCCGAACCAACCAGATCAGTGGATTAGGGAGTTTCATGCCTTGGTGGAGAAGGCAAAGAGGGTGGAGACCCTGGAGAGGAGTGATTCCAGGGTAATCAGATCACACCCAGGGGGTTCCTTTTGTAGGAAGGCCAAGGTGCAGCAGCAGCAGAATAAGCCTTATTCGAGACCTCCACAACATAGAGCAGGAGCAGTTCCGCCCCAATTTCAGCAGCAACAACCATGGAAACCAAGATGTTTCCGTTATGATAGGTCACATAACGTCAACGTGTACCTTAAGAGGAATTCAGAGAAAAAATGCTACATCTGCCGAAAGA
This sequence comes from Phaseolus lunatus, assembly GCA_013389735.1. Taxonomy (NCBI): domain Eukaryota; kingdom Viridiplantae; phylum Streptophyta; class Magnoliopsida; order Fabales; family Fabaceae; genus Phaseolus; species Phaseolus lunatus. Next base: position 18,343,867 of record CM023861.1, on the reverse strand, counting down.
CGGGACACCTTGCTAGAGAGTGTCCTAATGGGTATAGGGCGACTCAACCCAGTGTTTCCCAGCAGTTGAGGAACGAAGGCAGCAGACCTCAGGCAGCAGGGAGAGTGTTTGCCCTGTCTGGAGCGTAGGCATCTCAGTCAGGTAACCTCGTACAAGGTGCTTGTTTATAGTTGGTAGATACGTTAGAGTTTTGATTGATTCTGGAGCGACACACTCTTTTGTGTCAAATCGGTGTCAAGTTACTGAATGGCCACCACCCGCAGATCAATACTTAGACGAGCGCCTGGGTGTAGCGCGATCAGCCATCGGGGCATGCAGAGCACCCATCAGCACATGGTCATCGGGGTCTTGCCAACACGTGTTAAACTGGGACCCAGGCTCCCAGCGAGAGTGTTATGCATGCACCTCGCATGATGTCAAACCAGAAAAAGAAAAGCTCCTCGCCGGTGGGAACGTGCACGGAGGATGCGCAATGTGGCCATGCAGGCAGGATGTGCCTAGCGAGTGCGCTCAGACCAGCCACGCCAGGTGCTCTCCTGGGAGTATGCACTCACACAGAGGACGCGCGATGAGGCCATGTAGGTAGGATGCGCTTGGCGAGTGCGCTCAGATCTGCCACATCAGGTGCTCTCTTGGGAGCATGCACTCACTCAGAGAACGTGCGGTGAGACCATGCAGGCAGGGTGCGCCTGGTGAGTGCGCTTAGATAGCCACGCTTGGCGCTCCCCTGGGAGCGTGCACCCACGAGAAAGTCCTCTTCCTCTGCTTTATACAGCAAGGTTGGGGCAAGAGCGAAATTCCTCTTCCTCTGCTTTTTACAGCAAGGTTGAGGCAACAGAGGAAGTCCTCCTTGCCTTTGAGCAAGTGCAGGCGAGAACAGAGGAAGACCTCCTTGCCTTTGAGCAAGTGTAGGCAACAGAGGAAGTCCTCCTTGCCTTTGAGCGAGTGCATGCGAGAAAGAGGAAGACCTCCTTACCTTTGAGCAAGTGTAGGCAATAGAGGAAAGTCCTCCCTCGACTTTGTACAGCGAGGTGCAGGCGAGTGAAAGTCCTCTTCCTCTACTTTGTACAGCGAGGCTGAGGCAAGAGAAAGTCCTCACCTCGACTTTGTACAGCGAGGCTGAGGCAAGAGAGAAAGCCCTCTCCCTCGACTTTGTACAGCGAGGCAGAGGCGAGAAAGTCCTCACCCTCGGCTTTGGACAGCGAGGCTGAGGTGAGTGAAGCAAGACCTCACCCACGACTTCTTACAGCGAGGTTGAAGCAAGAGGGGTCATCGAGAAGCACTTTTCTTCCCCAAAACACAGGCGTCATAGTTGGTGTTCAGGCCCTCTATGCACTCAGCGCTGGAGTGGCAGAGAAGTGTAGCAAAGCCAGAAGCGCGATGACTGATCGGTGGTGCACTAACATGCTAGTCGGTGGTCGGTGGTAGAAGCAAGTTCTGCTACGTGAAGCCAAAGCGTTTAGGCCCCGTTAAGTCATTCATCCAGCACGAAGTTATGTGATAAGGTAACAGTTAGCCGCGATCACGTCAGAAGCCAAGCAGTGAGATCGCGCTAAAGCCTAAGCTAGTTAACAGTTAGTCACATGCAGAGAGTTGAAGAGGAGAAACGCCTCGAACCCTAGCGCGGTTGAGAAGAAGAAAATAGAAAAGGTGAATCTCTAGATGATCCAGAGGAATGCGCACGCCTCTGCTAAATGAAGGAAACGGTAGCGACACTTAGTGGGGGCCATTAATGTGTCCATGTGCCGAGAGATAAAGTATGGAAGCCATAACGCCGAGGAGCAGATACGTGAGCAGCACGTGGCGTGGCCCCACCTGCCACGCGGACCGAGGGCGCGACCACTTAGTCTCTTCGCTGAGAACAAGTTCACAGCTCGAGACTGGGGGGCTTGTGATCTGGTCGGTCATCAGTAGTTGATGATGTCAGCTGTAAGGACCTAGAAACTTTAATTGGAATAAAAGTGTTAGACTTAAATAATTTCAGAAGATGTTATTATTTAAAATACAAAGAGCTGGTTGTAAGGACCTAGAAACTTTAATAGGAATAAAAGTGTTATATTTAAATAATTTCAGAAAAATGTTATTATTTAAAATACAAAGAGTTGGTAAATGAAGTTTCGTAGTAGCAGACATCGGACGTCGCCCATGATCTGGGGTAAGCTAGTAGAGGTCGGTCGGATGACATGTGGACCAAGAAGAGTAAAGGAGGAAAAGTGTAACTAAGAAGTCTTCTGCAAGATCGTCGTTAGTGAAGACGGAGGCGATCTCCGACTCCTCTGGCACATAATCGCCTGTCGCCTAGAGGAGACATGAGCGCCAATCGCCTAGAGTGTACGTGATCGGCGGGAATGCACGTAGTATGTGGTCAAGATACTGGATCAACCAGAGTGGGTTCCAACAACCACGCGTATCAAGGTGTGGGTTAAGCCTTAGATACGCTGTGCATACGAAGCTCTATGCTTGAGCAAAAGAGATCACCCTTAGTGTTGCATGCATGCGAGCACGAGGAGTGGTGCTGATCTACTCTTGGAAATGTGAAGCTACCGACGTCACCGAGTCATGTGGAGATGATACCTTGGACGTAACATAGTAGAATGAAGAACCTTCAGGAAGGCGCGGCGATGTGTCGTCGGGCATCGCCAGGTGAGAGGCATGCAGGCATCGCCAGGGCGCGAGGGGCATGCGGGCATCACCAGGGCGCGAGGCATGCGGGGTTAGTCTTCGCGCGAGAGATCATCGGTGGATTGTCTTCGCGCGAGAGGTCATCGGTGGAGAGTCTTCGCGCGAGAGGTCATCGGTGGAGAGTCTTCGCGCGAGAGGTCATCGGTGGATAGTCTTCGCGCGAGATGTCATCGGTGGATAGTCTTCGCGCGAGATGTCATCGGTGGATAGTCTTCGCGCGAGAGGCCTCAGTGGATAGCCTTCGCGCGAGAGGTCATCGGTGGATAGCCTTCGCGCGAGAGGTCATCGGTGGAAGGTTATCGCGTGATGTCGAGCTTCACACAGAGAAAGTGGGACCCAGACTCCCAGCATGAAACGTCCTGCACGCGCGCCACGTAGACAAAAAGGGTGGTTCAGAATAGTGACATCATATTGTTGGCATGCGCAAGAGACAACAGCGGTCGTACTGTTCAGGGCAGTGGTTGGCATGCAGAAGAGACAACAGTGGTCGTACTGTTCAGGGCAGTGGTTGGCATGCGCAAGAGACAAACATGGTCGTACTGTTCAGAGAAACGTACACTCAGACTTCTCTGCAGAGTGGGTGGTGGGAGCTGCTTTTATGGACAAGCTGGTTTAAGATGCAAAAACCCACTTCTGAGAGAGGGGAACGTTGCAGTTGTTCAAGAGCGAAAGAGTGAGTTTACCTCCCTTCTCCTCCATTCTCTCCTTCGCGCTGCGATTCTGGCACCTTCACACAAGAGTACGACGAGCGACGGCTACCATTAAAGCACCTGGGAGGTCCTCTACAAGTCCTTAAAACCAGACGAAAAAACAGAGCCAAGGCATTCTTTAAGCTTCGTTGGGTTTCGGAGCTCCTGGTGTTTTGCACAAGTCCAGGTAAGGGAAGCTAGACTTCATTTTCAATACAAGCCATAGTTTAGCTATTTCTGAAGTGAGGGCGACGTGGTCGCCGGTTTCCGTTTTCATCTTTGTAAAATGCTCTGTGCTATGTGTTTGGGCAACGTGGTCGCCGGTTTTAAATGCAGACTTCGAAATACCCTGTTTTTGAACTAGATCGCCGGTTTTGGCGTTGTTTACGAACTCCCTGTTTTTGATGTTGCTTTGAAACGGTATGAGATTTAAATGAGATATTCGAAAATAAGAACCTTGGAGTGAGCTTTTGCTGTGATTGAAATCTTTCCTTTAAGTGTTATGAGATGTGTTGCATGATGTGAATGTGGGATCAAGGCATAGTATTTTCAGGAAAGAAAATACCGTGTAAGATCGTGTAGGATGTGCATTGATCGGTGATGTCTATAATGAGATTATCCTGACTCTCCTGAGATAATGAATTCACATAGATGAAGTTATTCAGGCGTTGAGAGTCGAAGGAGGTCCATATGTATGGGTGAGTCGTGTGAAAAAGAACGAGCTCGGCCTGTTATATGGATTAACCCTGTCATACTGTGAGAATGATGAACTTGAGATTGAGATTGTGTTGATGCGCATAGCTGGTAAACATTACAGCTGTTTAGTATGACAGGTGCGGAATCTCTGAGTCTAGTCAATGCACGAGTCTTCCGGAAGTAGTGTCAAGTGTCTTGTGTGCTGGGTCAGTGGTGGTCTGACATGTGAAATGAGGAACTTGAAATTTATAGACACTTGATGCAGTTTTGTGAAATAGAATGAATCTTGAAAATATTGTAAAGTGTGTGATTTCTTGGCGATCAAGTGAAGGGAATGAGAAACTCTATAGTTTTACGTGGGTATCTTGAATTTGTCTTATCTTGATTTTAATGTTCATATTTAAACTCTTTTTAAATGTCTAGCTTACCCTGTGTTTCTTTTGTGGTGTTTGGCTTTTTCTTAAACCTGTAATGATCGTGTATAATTTACACGGGAGCAGATGATGTTGCAGGAAGTAGAGCTCCTTAGTGAATTGTCGCTGGAAGGAGATCGCCTGTTTTCAATTTCCGTTGGGCGATCACCCCTTTTGCTGCTTTCCGATAGGAGATCGCCTATATGATAGGAGATCGCCCTTCTAATAGGAGATCGCCCTTCTGTCAGGAGATCGCCTATCTTTCTATTGTATTGTATTTGTTTATGTTTTAATGGAAAAGTGATTGTATTTGTATTAAACTCCCTGTGAGGAGAAACTTTATTTACATATATATAATTTTGTTCACTTCAATCTATTTGTTATTTTTATTTTCATTATAAATATGAATAGTTTTTGGCGGGATGTTACACTGGTAAATGAAGTTTCGTAGTAGTCGGCCCTCGGACGTCGCCCAAGGTCTGGGGTCAGCTGGTCGAGGTCGGTCGGCTGACCATTGTAATAACCAAGTAGTCAGGTGCGATGACTTTATCGTGAGGTAATCACGTGGATGTGCTCGAGGAAGACATGTGGATCAAGAAGAGTAAAGGAAGAAAAGTGTAGTTAAGAAGTCTCCTATGAGATCGCCTGGTTAGTACATGATCGCCTGTCGAGTAGGTTGCACATGATCGCCTGCCGCCTATGGTGCACATGATCGCCGAAAGTGCACTCAGTATGTGGTCAAGATACTGGATCAACTAGAGTGGGTTCCGACAACCACGCGTATCAAGGTGAGGGTTAAGCCTTAGATACGCTGTGCATGCAAAGCTCTATGCTTGAGCATAAGAAGTCATCCTTAGTGTGCATGCATGGGAGCACGAGGGGCAGTCCTATCTACTCTTGGAAATGTGAAGCTACCGACATCACCAAGTCATCTGGAAGTGATACCTTGGACGTAACATAATGGGAGGATGAACCTTCAGCAAGGTGTGACGATGTGACATCAGTGAGCAGAGTAAGGCGATGTTCTCGTCACACACAAAGGCGATAAGAGAAACATCGGTCATAACCAGGATGGGAGAGACATCGGTTGTCTGCCAGCGTGAGACATCGGTTGTCTGCCAGTGTGAGGAAGCAATCATCACCGGGATGAGGCAATCAGTCATCGCCGGTATGAGAGGCACATCGGTCGCCTCCCAGGGAGTGACATCGGTCGTCCTCCAGGATGAGACCTCGGTGGATAGTCTTCGCGCGAGAGGTCATCGGTGGATAGTCTTCGCGCGAGGGGTCATCGGTGGATAGTCTTCACGCCGGTGGTCATCGGTGAAAGGTTATCGCGCGATGTCGAGTTGCACACAGATAAGGTGGGACCCAGGCTCTCAGCATCAGACGTACTGCACGCGCGACACGTAGACAAAAAGGGTGGTTCAGAATAGTGACCTCAGAGTGTTAGCCTGCGCAGAGGCATGCGTAGTCGTACTGTTCAGGGAAGCGTACACGCAACCTTTCCTGCAGAGTGGGTGGAGGCAGCGGCATTCCTGGGCAAGTTGGCTTAGATTTAAACTCACTCCTGAGAGGTAAGAGACGTTGGTGGTTAGAAAGTGATTTAGAGAGTTAGAGTTGGCTCCTTCTCCTTCCTCTCCTTCACGCTGCGATTCAGGCATTCCCCAAGCACCAGTACGACGAGCAACGACTGCCCTTAGAGCACTTGGGAGGTTCTCTGCAAGTTCTCCAGACCGGGACACTAAAACAGAGTGAAAGCATCTTTAAGCTTCGTTGGGTTTCGGAGCTCTTGGAGTTTTGCGCTAGTCCAGGTAAGGGAAGCTAGCCTTCATCTTCAATACAAGCCATAGTTTAGCTGTTTTCAGAAGTGAGGGCGACGTGGTCGCCGGTTTCATATTCTTTTCGTGATGCTCTGTTCTATGTGTTTGGGCGACGTGGTTGCCGGTTTTAAAACATTGTTTTCGAATCCCCTGTTTTTGAACGAGATCGCCTGTTTTTGGCGTTGTTTCTCGGACTACCCTGTTTTTGGTGTTGCTTTGAAACTGTTTGAGACTTAAATGTGATATTCGAAAGTTTGAACCTTTGAAATGATGGTTGCTGTGATTTGAATCATTTATTTGAGTGGTATGATGTTTTGAATGTGGTGAATGTGGGATCAAGGCATAGTATTTTCAGGAAAGGAAATACCGTGTTGAGATTTGGTTGTGAGGTGTATTGATCTGTGAGTATCCTGTGAATGAGGCGATCCTGACTCTGCTGAGATAATGGAATCATATAGAGGAAGTTATTCAGTTGGTGAGAGTCGAAGGAGGTTCATATGAATGGGCGAGTAGTGTGAAAAAGAACGAGCTCGGCCTGTTATATGGATTAACCCTGTCATACTGTGAGAGTGATGGAATTGAGATCGAGATTGTGTTGATGCGCATGGCTATGGAAACATTTCAGCCAATGAAGTATGACAGGTGCAGGTCTCTGGATGCTAAGTTCAACGCACAAGTCTTCCGGAAGTAGAGTCATGTGTCTATGTATTGAGTCAGTGGAAAGTCTGACGTGTGAACCATGATTATTGAAAGTAGCAAATAGACACTTGACGAGTATGTGGAATATGGCAATGTTGATGGTTGTAATTGATATGGATTATGAACGGTGTGAAGTTTTTTTATGTTTACTATTGATTTAAAGTTTCAAACCATCTAGCTTACCCTTTATCTTGTATTGCTCTGTGGCTGTTTTCTCTTAAAACTGTGATGATCGTGTATTTTACACGGGAGCAGATGATCTTCCAGGAAGTAGAGCTCCTTAGTGAGTGGTCGCCGGGGGAGAGATCGCCTGTTTCTATCTCTTTGTGGTGATCGCCGGATTTCTGTCATGATAGCAGATCGCCTGTTTTGGGGTCTTCTGTTAGGAGATCGCCGGTTTATGTATGGAGACCGCCGGTTTAGATGTTTATGACTGTATTATGTTAAGTTTTTGAAAAATTTGACTGGTTATGTATTAAACTCCCTGTGAGGAGCAACTTCATTACTTATATATATATAATTATGTTTTCTTCAACATTATTTGTTGACCTTTATTTTCATTATATAAATATGAATAGTTTTTGGCGGGATGTTACATCAGCAGCAGGTGACCACGTGGACCATGCACAGGGTGGCACGTGGTAGAAAGAGCAAGTGAATCAGGGAGGAGATCACCTAGAACGGTGATCGGTAGTCAGATACCAAGTGGCCACCACCCCAGAGCGGTGCCCAGATAAGCGCCTGGAAGCACCGCACGGATGTCGGTGGATAGGCACGAGGCACCGCCCGGTCATCGGGGGGAAGTTATGAGGCAGCGGTCAGGCGTTACTGCATGAAGAGCGCGATCGGGCGTTACTGCATGAAGAGCGCGATCGGGCGTTACTGCAGGAAGAGCGCGATCGGTCGTAAGTGCGTACAGAGGGCGATCGGTCATAAGTGTGTACAGAGGGGGATCGGTCGTAATTGCATGCAGAGGGCGATCCGTCATCGGGGTTCTTGCCAACGCGTGTTAAGCTGGGACCAAGGTTCGCAGCGAGAACATTACGCATGCACCTCGCATGATGCCTACTCAGAGGACGTGCGGCGAGGCCATGCAGGCAGGATGCGCCTGGCGAGTGAGTTTAGACCAGCCACACCTGGCGCTCTCCTGGGAGCATGCGGCCCGCACAGAGGGAAGCGCAGAAGCCCTCCAGGTGTGACGCGTGTACGGTAGATGCCAGTTGCATGCCTCCACGTGTCACCATCTGGGAGAGAGGCACGACCCAGGTATAAAGCACTCCGCGTCATGTAAGGTGGGGGAGATTTCTTTTCAGTTTACACACTTTATAGTTTACAGTTACACACAGTCTCTGAGTCACTGTGGGAGCATTCTTACACGTTGCACAGTGATAACAGAAAACGGTGATAGAGAGAGAAAGTGGATCTGAGAGCACACACGAGTCTCGCAGAGAGATTCAGTGAGAGTTTTTGGTGTTCCTGTTGCCTGACTTGAGCGTCGGAGTGCACACGGCCGCTAGAGGCGCTGTCTGCGTTGTTTTGCAGGCATCGTTTGGTGTTCCGGTGACGATTCTTGGAGCGTTCTTGCAGAACTCGCAGTTGCAGGAGGCTAGACGAAGGAGTGACGAGGCAATCCTCCACGTTCGAGTCAAGCGGCAGGATCAAGAAGAATGAGCACAAACGGGTTATGGTATGTCTAACATTTTTTGGTAAGATCCCACGAATAGCTACAGGCAGAAGCTGTTGCATCAAGATGTGGCAATCATGAGACTTCAACCCAATTAACTTCAAATCTTGCATTGACACTAGGCTCTTCACATTTGAGGAATGTCCTTGTGGCACTTTTACACCCTTTAGACATTGACAGAAACTTACTTTTTCATCTTTTGACATGGTATAACAAGCTGGGGGAAAATATGTACGCTTACCCATTTGTATCGGTGCCAACTCGCCTCGTATGTTCATCTCAACCAAATATAAATGAGCCTTTAGACCATCCTTCGTCTTCCCGTTAATGTTAAGAAGTGTACCAATTAAGCTATCACACACATTCTTCTCAACATGCATTACATCTATACAGTGTCTGACTTCTAACCTCGACCAGTACGGAAGATCAAAGAAGATTGTTTTTTTCTTCCAAATGTTAGTCACAACTGAATTTTTTTGACTTACCGAAGGTGTGGTCTATGTTATTTACCTTTTCGTAAACCTCAGCAGCAGTTAGTGGAGTTGGTGGACCACTAGTCTCTTGGTGTCCATTAAAGGCTTTTTTCAACCTCCAGTAAGGATGATGACTTGTGTATCGACCAGTCCTTGGACACCGAGAACAGATAGTAAAGGGTGAACCACGTCAGCTGGGTCCCACAGCATGGGCCAAAGCCATGTGGAATGGACCCCGCAGGCAGTTTGGATTAGCGGGTGATTAGTCATCAGCATGTCCCCACAGAGAAGGGTGATTAGTCATCAGTGTGTCCCTACAGAGAAGGGTGATTACCAGAAGGGACTGATGTGTCCTTGTCACTCCGCAGGTTGATTAGTCCTCGGCAACAGAGTGTGACGAGGTGACATCGGTCTTGGGTGATTTGAACAACACAACCAGAACAGCTAAGATTGGTTCCCAGAGTGGGCGAATGAACAGTTAAATACCCAGAGGTAGGGAGAGGCCTGAATCACGAAGAGCTTATGCGTGTGGCAGGGAAAGCACAGTTACGTACAGAGTCCTGAGGGGTCGAGTACTCATCAGAACTAGGGTTTCCTAGTAAAGGCTACATGCATGGCACGTGAACAGTAAGGGCACTCCCAGAACAGGTGGCCCCAGAGACTAGGTGCACGAGGAGGCATCCAGGTGGTCACCCTGTAGTGTTTGCACTCCAGAAAAAGAAACCTTATGTGCTAGATTACCCTAAGACTGGGTGATAGCGGCGCAGGGGTATTCCAGTAAACCCTAAATATGGCTAGCAGCGCAATAAACTCTAATGAGGGCTAGCGGCGCAGTAAACCCTAGACTATATAAAGGGAAGTAAAGTACTTCACAAAGGTACGCAGTTTTTAGACCTAAACATAGAGAGACTCAATACACTTGGTGTTTTTTGCCCTATATTGACTTGAGCGTCGGAGTATAAACGACCTCTAAGGCGCCCCTTACTCTTTTGCAGGTGCAGATTGCTTCGAAAGAACCAAGCATTTATCATGGTGAGGAAGGAGGCATGTGAGTGTCGTGGACCTGAACCGACAGGAGAGTCAACCGGCAAGAACATTTGGCGCCCACCGTGGGGCCGGAGTAAAACAAGGTCCTATACACGAGAGTGAGAGTAGAAACCACGGAAGATGAGGAATACTAGACACGTATCCGTTCCACCAAATGGGGGCGAAAGCGTTATCATGCAACAACTCATGGAAATGATGCGCGCTCTTCAAGAGACGGTGGCAGAGTCCAGAGTGCATCAGGCGCGTATGCAGGAGGACCTAGCCGCCTCATAGGCCAGGAATGAGGAGTTGCACAGAGCGAACGAGGAGCTTCGCTTGAATCTGCACCACATACAGCAAGCTGGAGACCGCGGGGGAGATGATCGGGCTCCACCAACGCCCCTGAGGGCCTTTCCAATGCCGTTCTCCCAAACGATTATGGACACGGTGGTCCTAGCCACATTCGTGGGGCCGAAGACCGTGTTCACCGGAAAAGAAGACCCTGAAACATGTAAGAACCGAGAAGTTTATATTGGAATAAAAGTGTTATATTATAAATGAATTCGAAGCACGTGTTTATTTAAATATAAAGGAAGGAATGTATAGCTGAGAAGCCTACAAGATCGCCGTTATTAAGCGGGTAGGCGATCTCCAACTTCTCTGGCACTTGGTCGCCTATCGCCTAGCTTACGTTTGGACGCCTATCGCCTAGCTTACGTTTGGACGCCTATCGCCTAGCTTACGTTTGGTCGCCTATCGCCTAGCTTACGTTTGGACGCCTATCGCCTAGCTTACGTTTGGTCGCCTATCGCCTGTGTATACCTAGTAGCATGTCGCCTAGAGTACACCTAATCGCCGAAACTACACTTAGTGTGTAGCCAAAATGTTGGATCAACCCTGGTACGTCCCAAAAGCCACGCGTATCAAGGTGTGGGTTAAACCTTGGATACGCTGGGCAGGCGAAGCTCTATACTTGAGCATAAGAGAATCATCCTTAACGTTACACGCTTGGGCGCACGAGGACTTGTGCTAATCAACTCTTGGAAGTGTGAAGCTACCGACGTCACCAAGCCTTGTGGAGAGAATACCTTGGATGTAACATAGTGGAATGAAGAACCTCCAGGAGGGAGTGGCGAGTGTCATCAGGCATCGCAGGGCGCGAGGCATGCTGCGGGGTGTGTCTTCGCGCGAGGGGTCATCGGTCGAGAGTCTTCGCGCGAGAAGTCATCGGTCGAGAGTCTTAGCGCGAGAGGTCATCGGTCGAGAGGTCATAGCGCGACGTTGAGTACACACAGAGAACGTGGGACCCAGATTTCCAGCATGAGACGCGCGGCACGCGAGACACGTAGGCAAAAAGCGTTGGTTCAGAACAGTGACATCAGAATGTTGGCATGCGCAGGAAACACTCGCGGTCGTACTGTTCAGAGCAGCCATTGGCATGCACAAGAGACAACAGTGGTAGTACTGTTCAGAGCAGTGGTTTGCATGCACAAAAGACAACCGAGGTCGTACTGTTCAGAGGAACGTACGCCCAGGCTTTTGCAGAAAAGGGGGAGGGCAGCAGTATACGAGGACAGGTATGGTTGGGATCAAAACCCACTGAGAGGAGGCAAAGAGCGTTACAAGTGACCCAAGAGTGAAAGAGCGAGACTATCTTCATCCTCCTCCTTTCTCCCCTTCACGCTGCGTTTTCCAGGCATCCTCAAGCACCAGTTTGACGTTTGCCCTTAGAGCACCTGGGGAATTCTCTGCAAGAGCTTAAGGCATCCTCGAAGCTCGTGGAGTTGGAGCTCTTAGTAAGGTTGCGCAAGTCCAGGTAAGGGAAGCTAGACCTCTTTTCCATACAAGCCATAGCGTAGTCTTTCTGAAGTGAGGGCGACGTGGTCGCCATTTTCGTTTTTATCTGTGTGAAATACCCTGTTTGTGTGCTTGGGCGACGTGGTCGCCGGTTTTGATATACAATCTTCGAAACACCCTATTTTTGAACCAGGTCGCCGATTTTGGCGCTGTTTTACGAACTCCTATGTTTTTGATATTGTTTTGAAACTACTTGAGATTTACATGAGATATTCGAAGATCTGAAGCTTTGAAATGTTTGTTGATGTGATTTGAATCATTTATTTGAATGGTGTGATGTGTTGAATGTGATGAGTGTGAGATCGAGGCATAGTATTTTCAGGAAAGAAAATACCGTGTAAGATCTTGTAGTAGGTGCATTGATCGGTGATTAAGAACGAGATATCCTGACTCTGCTGAGATAATGGAATCACATAGAGGAAGTTACTCAGTTGGGGAGAGTCGAAGGAGGTTCACCTGTATGGGTGGGTTGTTTGAAAGAGAACAAACCGACCTGTTTTGCGTGGATTAACCCTGTCATGCTGTATGGTGATGTGTGAGATTCATCGTACGCTTGTGAATGTGAGAGATTTCACGGCGACCCTGTGGATGTGTGAGATTCCACAGTGGGCAATATGACAGGTGCAGATCTCTGAGTCTAATCAATGCACGAGTATTCCGGAATTAGTGTCTTGTGTCTATGTATTGTGAAGTCAGTGGAAAGTCTGACGTGAGAAATGAGGAACATTGTATTTTGATAGACACCTGATGCATTGTGTGATATAAACTACTCTTGAGGAATTGTGAAATGTGGGTTTTTACTTGATGGTATGTGGGAAGAATGAGAAAGCTGATGTTTTTATGTGGGTGCCTTAAATTAGTTTTATCTTGATTTTAAAGTTCATATCTAAATCTCTTTTAAAACTGTCTAGCTTACCCTGCGTTTTCGTTTGTGGATGTTCTTCTTAAAACTTGTGATGATCGTGTATGATTTGCACGGGAGCAGATGACGTTGCAGGAAAGTGAGATCGCCGGTCTGATAGGAGATCGCCTGGCTGATAGGAGATCACCTGATTGATTAGGAGATCGCCCTTTTGTTAGCATATCGCCCGATTTGTCTTTTGTTGTATTTTTGTTTAAGTTTTTTTTTGGAAAGATTCACATTTTATGTATTAAACTCCCGATGAGGAGAAACTCCATTATATATATATGATCATGTTTATTTCAAAATACTTGTTTATCTTCATTTATATTATATAAATATGAAATGTATTTGGTGGGATGTTACAAAACACATCTCACTGCCTTCCATACGCAGATGATGCTGTCAGGCGGATCTGACGCGGTGCATTGTAAGCTGTTCTTGACCACACTGGCAGGAACGGCGTTGGAATGGTTTGTGAGCTTGCCCGAGGGACATATCACATCTTTTGCGCAATTCTCCACGCTGTTCAGGGAGTAGTATCTAGTTAACAGGGCCCCTCCGCCAGTGTCTTATGATCTTTTTGATGTAAGGCAACATCAGAGGGAGTCCCTTAAAGATTAGCTCAACAGGTTTTGGGCAATGGTGGTGAGGTTGCACACCAAAGACGAAGATATGGTGGTGCATGCCTTCAGGAAGGGAGTCCTGCCAGGGCCTTTCAGCGAGTCCCTGGTACGAAATCGCCCCAAGACCTTCGGCGACATTAAGCGTCGTGCAGTTGCGCACATTGTTGCCGAGGGAGAGCTCAATGAGAAATGAGAAAGTGCAGTCTCATCGAGGCCCCAAGTGCCTAGTCGACCCCAACCCCTGCGGGTGCACGGGGCAACCACAGAAAAAAGGCTCAAGGAAAACAGAAGCCCTATGAGCCCCGAAAGCCCCAAACTAGGGCACGCGCCAAAGATGATATGCCCCCTAGGCATGAATTCCTGGTGGAGCTAATCGCCATTCCCAATGTGGCAGAAAGGTTGAAGATGCCCCCAAAGATGGACAAGAGGCTGGGGCCGAACAAGAACGCCTGGTGCGAGTTTCATCAGGCCTATGGCCATCCCATTCGCAACTGTCTGGCCTTGGGCCATCAGTTGGACGAGTTGGTTAAAAGTGGGTTCCTCAGTGATTACTTGAAGGAGACGCAAGGGGGCGAGGTGGCGGTAGCCCCGAGGGCTGATTAGGGGCACGAAGTGCCCATACACGGTGAGATTCACACTATAGCAGGAGGATTCTCAGGAGGAGGGTGCACCTCATCGCAGCGCAAAAAATATGCGCCTTCGGTGATGGCAGTGGAGGCATGCGAGGAAGATCACTTCCCAGACATCGACCTCGTCTTCACAAAGGCTGACCGCCGAGATGTTATCCCCCACGATAATGATCCGGTGGTGATATCGGTTGTCACTGCGGGACACAGGATGCATCGAGTGCTGGTGGATCAAGGAAGTTCGGCCGATGTGATGTTCTGGTCGACCTTCAACAAATTGCAGTTGTCTCCTGACCAGCTGCGGCCTTATGCCGGCTGCCTATATGGATTTGCAGGAGACCAAGTCGAAGTACGAGGATACATAGAGCTCAGGACCACCTTCACTGATGGAGTGGCCTCCCTTACAGAGAACATCAAATACCTCGTGGTGAACGCCCCATCTGCTTATAACATGTTGCTGGGTAGACCAGCCTTAAACAGGTTGGGGGCAGTGGTGTCCACAAGGCACATGAAGATGAAGTTGCCTTCGATGGAGGGGATGGTGATAACCATCAAATCAGACCAGAAAGAGGCTAAAAAGTGCTATGAGAATAGCCTCAAGATGAGAAGAGGAGTCTGTATGGTGACCATCCAACCTCCAAGTGGGAGTTATGATGACACTGATGCACCCCGAGGTGACATCGGGGTTACACGAGCAGAGGTCGCCCGATCAAGGCGACCTGAACTGGCAGAGGAGGTGGTAGAGAAGGAGATCGGAGGCAGGATGTTTAAGCTTGGCAAATCCCTGCCTCACGAGACTCAGGACCAGTTGGTAGGGGTGATAGAGCGGCACATGGACGCCTTCGCTTGGTCCGCTTCAGATATGCCAGGTATTGACCCAGATTTCTTATGTCATCGCCTTGCGTTGGAACCCTAGGCCAGGCCCGTGAAACAATGGAGGCGTAAATTCAACGAAGAAAGGAGGCAGGTGGTAAAACAGGAGACGCGTAAGCTTCTCGATGCAGGCCACATACGGGAGATTCAGTACCCCGAGTGGCTGGCTAATGTGGTGTTGGTAAAGAAGGCCAATGGGAAGTGGAGGATGTGTGTAGACTTCATTGATCTCAACAAGGCATGCCCAAAGGATTCTTACCCCTTACCCAACATTGATGCCCTGGTAGACAGCGCCTCAGGGTGCAGGTTGCTCAGCTTCTTGGACGCCTTCTTTGGGTAGAATCAGATAAAGATGCACCCGAGAGACGAAAGCAAGACAGCATTCATGACCGAGCTATCCTGCTATTGTTACACAGTAATGCCATTCAGCTTGAAGAATGCGGGTGCCACTTATCAAAGGCTAATGGACAAAGTCCTTGCCCCTAATGCTGGGGTGCAACGTACAAGCTTATGTAGAAGACATGGTAGTGACCTCCCCGGCGTGAGATCGACATGTTGCTGATTTGGAAGAGCTATTTAATATAATAGCTAAGTATAGGCTGAAGCTAAATCCAGAGAAATGCGTCTTTGGGGTAGAAGCAGGCAAGTTCCTTGGTTTCCTACTT
Organism: Phaseolus lunatus; assembly: GCA_013389735.1. Lineage (NCBI taxonomy): Eukaryota > Viridiplantae > Streptophyta > Magnoliopsida > Fabales > Fabaceae > Phaseolus > Phaseolus lunatus. The sequence goes on along the minus strand of CM023861.1, from coordinate 18,328,137 downwards.
ACGAAACGAGGAATTGAGGCCAACCCGGACAAGTGCGCAGCGATCATAGCCATGAGAAGCCCGATGTCGGTCAAGGAAGTGCAACAGTTGACAGGTCGGATGGCTGCTCTCTCCAGATTTGTGTCGGCTGGAGGGGACAAGGGCCACCCCTATTTCCAATGCTTTAGGAGAAATACCAGATTCTCATGGACCTCAGAGTGCGAACAGGCATTCCTTAAGCTCAAGGAGTACTTGGCTAGCCCGCCAATATTGTGTAAGCCCCAGCTCGGCACCCCGCTACTCCTGTACTTCATAGTCATGGAGAAGGCGGTGAGTTCTGTCTTGGTTCAGGAACAGGAGCACAGTCTGAAGCCCATCTACTTTGTCAGCAAAGTGTTACAGGGGCCGGAGGCGAGGTACCAAGCCATCGAGAAGGCGGCTTTGGCGGTTGTGTTCTCAGCCAGGAGACTCCGTCACTACTTTTAGAGCTTCACAGTGGTGGTGATGACAGATCTACCAATACGCAAGGTCCTGCAGAAGCCAGACGTGGCGGGGAGAATGGTTCGATGGGCGGTCGAGTTATCGGAGTTCGACATCCAGTATGAACCCAGAGGTCCGATAAAAGGATAGGTCTACGCCGATTTTGTGGCTGAGATGTCCTCGGCGGAGACCCAGCAGGAAGAACCTAGCTTCAAGTGGGTCTTGTCGATAGATGGGTTCTCAAATCAGCAAGGTAGCGGAGCAGGGGTAATCCTTGAAGGACCCAAGGGATTATTGATAGAGCAGGCACTGCGGTTCGCCTTCAAAGCCAGCAATAACCAGGCAGAATATGAAGCTCTGATTGCTGGGATGCTGTTGGCTAAGGAGATGGGAGCGCGAAACCTCATAGCGAAAAGTGACTCACTATTGGTCACTGGCCAAGTGGCGGGAGAGTATCAGGCCAAAGACCCTCAGATGGCCTCCTACTTGGAGTATGTTCAGCAGTTGAAGAGTTCGTTTGAAACATTCGAGCTAGTGCACGTGCCCAGGGAGCAGAATGCCAGAGCTGACTTGTTGGCCAAACTCGCCAGCTCAGGCAAGGGGGGCAGGTAGAGGACGGTCATCGAGGAGACCCTGAGGGCGCCTCGTACTTATACAGCTGACAACTTGGTGGGAGTCCATCAGATCAGTCAATCGCGCAGTGAGAAGAGGAGTCATCGTTCATTGACCCAAGAAACTCTGAAGAAGCCACGGGTCAACTCCTGCAGGTTAATGGGGGAGGGGTCATCGCAAGTCTGCCTGTTACAGAGTGGAGAGACATGGATGACGCCCTATAAGCGTTACATAGCTGATGGGATGCTCCCAATAGAACCAATGGAAGCAAGGAGGATAAAGAAGAACTCGGCTAATTACACACTCATTGATGGCGAGCTATACAGACATGGGTTTACCCACCCCATCCTAGTGTGCGTACATGGCGAGCAGTGTGTAAGAATAATGGCAGAGCTCCATGAAGGCATATGTGGTAGCCACATCGGAGGTCGGGCTTTGGCATCTAAGGCCATTCGAGCAGGGTATTACTGGCCGACAATGAGGGAGGATTGCACTAGGTATGTGCAGCAGTGCAAGCAGTGCCAATTGCATGCCGATTGGCATAAGGCGCCACCAGAAGAACTCAAGTCGATATACAGCCCTTGGCCATTCCACACCTGGGGAATCAACATCTTGGGCCCTTTCCCTTTGGCAGTGCGGCAGATGAAGTACCTCGTGGTTGCCATAGAATATTTTGCGAAGTGGATTGAGGCTGAGCCAGTAGCCCAGATCACAGCCCAGAAGATCCAACACTTCATGTGGAAGAACATAGTGTGCCGCTTCGGGGTGCCTAAGCGTTTGGTGTCTGATAATGGCACCCAGTTCGCAAGCCAACAGTTAGGGAAGCTATGTACAGAATTGGGGGATCAAACAGGTGTTTGCATCGGTCGAGCACCCGCAAACCAATGGGCAGGTCAAGTCGGCCAACCGACTCCTACTCAGAGGACTTAAGAGAAGGTTGGAGAAAGCAAAGGGAAAGTGGGCCGAGGAGGTTCCCAGAATTGTATGGGCTTACCATACTACTCCCCAGTCCACTACCAAGGAGACCCCGTTTAGCTTGGTGTATGGTTCAGATGCCATGATCCCTATGGAGATCCAAGAGAGCTCGCCACGTTTCCAGAACTTTGTGGCTAAGGAGTCCAATGAAGAAAGGAAGGTGAATCTCGATCTCTTGGATGAAGTTAGGGAAGAGGCAGGAATCAAGGCCGAGGCGTTGAAGAGGAGAGTCGAGCTCAAGCACAATTCTAAGTTGAGAGCTCGACAGTTCCAAGTAGCCGACCTAGTTATGCGAAAGGCGTCTCTCTACCAGATAGAGAACAAGCTATCCCCTAAGTGGACTGGTCCTTTTAGAGTGACAGAGGCCCTAGGGAATGGAGCGTATAGGCTTGAGACTTTAGATGACTGATGTGCCTCATCCCGGTGATGACTGATTCCTCTTCCTGACGGACGACTGATTCCTCATCCTGGCAGACAACCGATGTCGCACCCTGGAGGACCACCGATGTCTCACCCTGGCAGACCACCGATGTGTCTCCCATCCTGGTTGATGACCGATGTTCCTCTCATCCTGTTGGCGATCTCTTATCGCCCTTGTGTGTGACGAGAACATATCGCCTTACTCTGCTCACCGATGTCACATCGCCACGCCTTGCTGAAGGTTCTTCATCCCACTATGTTACGTCCAAGATATCACCTCCACATGGCTTGGTGACGTCGGTAGCTTCACATTTCCAAGAATAGATCAGCACTACTCCTCGTGCGCCCATGCATGCAACACTAAGGACGATTTCTTATGCTCAGGCATAGAGCTTCGCATGCACTACGTATCTAAGGCTTAACCCACACCTTGATACACGTGATTTTTGGAACCCACTATGGTTGATCCAGCATCTTGACCACATACTAAGTGCACTCCCGTCGATCACGTACACCATAGGCGATTGGCGATCATGTGTACTCTAGGCGACAGGCGATTATGTGCCAGAGAAGTCGGAGATCGCCTCCGTCTTCAACAACGACGATCTCGTAGACTTCTAAGCTACACTTTTCTTCCTTTACTCTTCTTGATCCACATGTCTTCCTCGAGCACACCCACGTGATTACCTCACGATAAAGTCATCGCACCTGACTACTTGGTTAATACAATGGTCAGCCGACCGACCTCTACCAGCTGACCCCAGACCTTGGGTGACGTCCGAGGTCCGACTACTACGAAACTTCTATTACCAGCTCTTTGTATTTTAAATAATAACATCTTCTGAAATTATTTAAATATAACACTTTTATTCCAATTAAAGTTTCTAAGTCCTTACAGCAGGTGTCCTCGTCCTCAGAAATTTCCACTAGAGCTGCCCTCTTTTATTTTTCAACAATTGGTTCTAGGGCAGCCACAGCGGGCAATGAGGGGCCGGCAGGGCCCGAACCACCAGCATTGCGACGACTTAGCACATCAGCCAGCCTTTTCTTCTTATCAGCACTTAGCACCATGCCTGCAGTGAACAATAAGAAAGAGTGAGAAAGGCCAAGCATGAAATATGTAAACAGTTAAATGCAAGACAAAGCTAATATACCGATGTACACGCTGAGGGTCTTAGCATCATATTCATGCCTAATTAGCTGGGTGGTGTCAAACACCACGCCCCAGCTGGAGATAGTCTGGCACACCTCTCGATCAAAGGGCGTCAGCTCTTCGAGTCCGCGGGGTTTCTTGAGCTTCAACTTCCCCACACAGTATAATGGAAATCCGTCGAGCATGGAGGAGTCGTAGGAGCTACAACAAACTCGGAAGAACTTTCCCTTGAAGCCCTTGTATGATTGGCAGAAGAGGGTGAGCAGAACCCTCCCCGCCGCTCCATTCAGCCTTACCCAAAGCCTCTTCCCAGGGATCTTCGCCTCGAAGAAGTATAAAAATACATCTACCGAGGGAGTGAACCCTAGGTTATTGCAGAGGATGGAAAAGGCTCGGATGAAGGCCCAGCTGTTGGGGTGCAACTGGGCGGGTGCCACGTTCAACTCTATAAGTAAAGCCCTCTTGAACCCAGTGAAAGGGAGGTGGACTTTAACTCGTTTGAAAACCGTGGCGTAGAAGAAGAAGAAGGGCTCCCCTTCGTTGCAGCGATCATCAGCGCACACGGGTTCACCCTCAGCGCAAGGGCGCACTGAGACATACGCTTCAGTTTCCCTGCCGAAAACGCGCCCTTTGATCTCGTTTTCATCATCCCGATGTTTGCATAGATCCTCACCGGATGTGAGCATTGAGGTCTCAGCAAGGAGATCCTCAGAAGCCCAGGAGTAGAGGGCCCGATAATCAACCGCTGCGGTTGGAGGGGGGTTGGAGGTGGTTTTGGTTCTGGCCATCTCGAATCTAAAACAAATGAGAGGCAGGAAGAAGGCAAAGGGTTTAGAAGAAAATGGTGCCGAATGCTACGGCAGATAAAGACTTAAAGAAAGAACAAACTCAGGAAAGAAGAACAGGAACCCTAGAATGTAGAAATCAGAAACAGGCCCAGAACAGTTACAACATGCAACATGGATGATCAAAATTATGTTACGAAGAGGGGAGAAGACATAAAAATCATACCTTTAGTTGAACGAAGACGAAAGAGGTTGAAAAGGTTGGTGTGAGGAAGAAAGCGTGCACTGGAAGATAAAGTTCGCAGAAGTTGAGAACGCAAAGTGATGGAACAGTGAAGTGGCGCGGGGTTTTGAAGAGGTTTAGCATAGCCCTAGGGAGCGCAAATGTTAGGAATCCCAGACCGCTGATGCGGCCACGTGTTAACAGATAAAAAAGGGTTGGTGAAGTGTCCCCTCAGCACACTATTCATGTCCTTACACACAGAGCCACATAGGTCGCCCGAGCTGATGACTTAGTCTCTTCGTTGAAACAAGTTAACAGCTTGAGACTGGGGGGCTTGTGTACCGACCAGTCCTCGGACACCGAAAATAGATAGTAAAGGGTGAACCACGTCAGCCGGGTCCCACAGCATGGGCCAAAGCCACGTGGAATGGACCCCGCAGGCAGTTTGGATTAGCGAGTGATTAGTCATCAGCGTGTCACCACAGAGAAGGGTGATTAGTCATCAGCGTGTCCCACAGAGAAGGGTGATTAGTCATCAGTGTGTCCCCACAGAGAAGGGTGATTAGTCATCAGCGTGTCCCCACAGAGAAGGGTGATTACCAGAAGGGACTGATGTGTCCTCGTCACTCCGCAGGTTGATTAGTCCTCGGCAACAGAGTGTGACGAGGTGACATCGGTCTTGGGTGATTTGAACAACACAACCAGAACAGCTAAGATTGGTTCCCAGAGTGAGCCAATGACCAGTTAAATACCCAGAGGTAGGGAGAGGCCTGAATCACGAAGAGCTTATGTGTGTGGCAGGGAAAGCACAGTTACGTGCAGAGTCCTGAGGGGTCGAGTACTTATCAGAACTAGGGTTTCCCAATAAAGGCTACATGCATGGCACGTGAACAGTAAGGGCACTCCCAGAACAGGTGGCCCCGGAGACTAGGTGCACGAGGAGGCATCCAAGTGGTCACCCTGTAGTGTTGGCACTCCAGAAAAGAAAACCTTATGTGCTAGATTACCGTAAGACTGGGTGATAGCGGCGTAGGGGTATTCCAGTAAACCCTAAATATGGCTAGCACCGCAGTAAACCCTAATGAGGGCTGGCGGCGCAGTAAACCCTAGACTATATAAAGGGAAGTAAAATACTTCACAAAGGTACGCAGATTTTAGACCTAAACACAGAGAGACTCAATACACTTGGTGTTTTTTACCCTATATTGACTTGAGCGTCGGAGTGCAAACGGCCTCTAAGGCGCCCCTTACTCTTTTGCAGGTGCAGATTGCTTCAAAAGAACCAAGCATTTATCAAGGTGAGGAAGGAGGCGTGTGAGTGTCGTGGACCTGAACCGACAGGAGAGTCAACCGGCAAGAACACACTGGTGCAGAAACGTAAAACAAATGCGGTTATTTTCATTTTACAAATGCGGCTAAACAACCGCATTTGATCAGCACGCATTTGTAAATAAGAGATTTACAAATGCGGTTAAACAACCGCATCTGTAAATACTATTTACAAATGCGTGTTGTTTCCCGTAACCGCATCTGTAAATGCTCCAGAGGTGTGCCCAGGTTTCATGAATGGCAATGATTTACAAATGCGGTTGTTTACCTTAACCGCATTTGTAAATCAAGGCAATGATTTACAGATGCGGTTGTTTACCTTAACCGCATTTGTAAATCAAGGGAATGATTTACAAATGTATAAGATCGAAGAAACCCATCACATAGCAGGTGTTCCCTCATGATATTCACATCCAGTATCCTTCCATTCAAACAGTTAACGCACGGACACCTAATCTTTCCTCCATCACGACCACTATTAATCGCGTTACGCTGCGCAAATTGTATAAATTCTTCTACTCCTCTTTCGTACTCATCACTTATACGAGCACAATGAATCCAACTTTGATCCATTATATATTCTGCAATATAGATACCTAGGATTTTCTAATAAGTGTTCTATCTCATGCATTTGCCGAGGGTCGAACACCCCCGGACTCAATACCAGCACGTATTATTGTCGGAGGTCCAAATACAAACACGATATTCTATTCTAATGTAACAACTAACATAACATAAATTCTACTATAAACTAACAAATAATTACTAAATAATTTAAATTTTAGAAAATACAAATTATATAATACAAATTATATAAATTAATACAAATTTATATTAAATAATATACAAATTATAATACATAAAAAAAAATATTCAAAGTACAGCAAAAAAAAATTAACAAAACTAACATAAAAACTACTAACTAAATAATATAAATTTTAAAAATTAAAAATTATATAATATAAATTTATATTAAATAATATACAAATTATAATAAATAAAGTCAAAAATTCAAAAAATCTAAAAATCAACTAACCTTGTGTGCGAAAATGATGATTCAATTGATAGAAAACCAGAGGTGGAAGCGGAAGACTGGCGCGACATGGCGGAGCAATGCAACAGTAACTTCAAGCACTGTGCAAGGAAAAAACCATATATAAGAACAGCATTCCTAAAGCGAACTGAAGAGAATGAAATGGGATATGAAACTCACAATGGAAGCAATAACAATGAAGATGCACAGAAGCAAGGAACACAGCGCAGCGCAGCAACAGCGACAAGGAAGAGCAGAGAAGAAAGAGTGAAAGTGCAGTGGCGCACTTCAAATTTTAGGTTAAAAACATTTTACAAATGCGGTTATTAGTTAAAACCGCATTTGTAAATGAAAGTTTTTCATTTACAAATGCGGTCATGTGTATAACCGCATTTGTAAATGAAAAACTTTCATTTACAAATGCGGTTTTAACTAACAACCGCATTTGTAAAACAAACTAATTTCAAAAATGCCACCGCGTTTTTAACAAAGGCGTTTTAGCGCGAAACCGCACTTAGAAAGGAGTATTTCTTTCATCATTTTGCACTAGTGACAACTTCTAAGAAACCTCCGATGGCGAAGATATACTGTCTTCCTTCCATGTTTCAATTGTTGAGAAGCAGTGCCTTCTTCACATATTGGACATGCTTTATGACCCTTAACACTATAATCTAATAAGTTACCATATGCTGGAAAGTCATTGATGGTGCAAAATAACATGGCATGAAGCTTGAAAGTTTCATTAGCAAATCCGTCAAATACTTGAACACCCTCATCCCACATTAACTTCAAATCTTCGATTAGGGGACTTAGATAAACATCTATGTCATTCCCTGGCTGTTTCGGACCAGATATCATCATAGACAACATCATGTACTTTCGCTTCATGCACAATCCAGGAGGTAAGTTGTAAATAACTAGTAAAACAGGCCATGAACTGTGATTTGTACTCATATTACCAAACGGATTCATTCCATCTGTAGCTAGACCAAGTTGGATATTTCTTGATTCTTTACCAAACTTTGGAAACTCATCATCAAATTTCTTCCACTGAACAGAACCAGCTGGATGTCGGTACATGCCATCACATTTCCTCTCATCTGCATGCCATCTAAGATTCTTAGCATCGTTTGGGTTTGCAAACAAACGCTTCATCCTTGAAATGATGGGAAGATACCACATAACCTTCATTGGGGGTCCATGCTTTTCCATCTCTTTAATAGTATCATCATCTGTTTGTTTCAATTTATAACGTGATAACCCACACCTCGGACAACTTTTCAACAATTCAAAATCTTTCTGGTATAATATACAATCATTAGGACATGCATGTATCTTTTTATACTCCATACCCATTGGACAAAGAATCTTTTTGGCCTCGTAATTACGATTAGGTAGAGTATTTCCCTCTGGAAGCATATCCTTCAACAGCTGGAGCAATTCTGTGAAACTTTTATCAGTCCATCCATTTATTGCCTTCAAATTCATCAATCTTAACACCGCCGACAACCATGTGAAGTTAGTTGATCCAGGATACAATAGAGTCTCTCCATCGCTTGACATACTTCCATATCCATGCGCTTTTGTAAAAGACTCAGCTCCCACATCACGAATCATGTCCTCCAATCGATCATCATCTACATCATCGTGTTCTGCTTCATCCATGGTGGATCCCACATATTCTTCAGTTACGGAAACACGTGGTAAATTTAATAATTCACCATGCCATGTCCAAGTTGTATAAGATCGAAAAAACCCATCACATAGCAGGTGTTCCCTCATGATATTCACATCCAGTATCCTTCCATTCAAACAGTTAACGCATGGACACCTAATCTTTCCTCCATCATGACCACTATTAATCGTGTTACGCTGCGCAAATTGTATAAATTCTTCTACTCCTCTTTCGTACTCATCACTTATACGAACACAATTGATCCAACTTCGATCCATTATATATTCTGCAATATAGGTACCTAGGATTTTCTAATCATTGTTCTATCTCATGCATTTGCCGAGGGTCGAACACCCCCGGATTCAATACCAGCACGTATTATTGTCGAAGGTCCAAATACAAACACGATATTCTATTTGAATGTAACAACTAACATAACATAAATTCTATTATAAACTAACAACTAATTACTAAATAATATAAATTTTAGAAAATAGAAATTATATAATACAAATTATATAAATTAATACAAATTTATATTAAATAATATACAAATTATAATACATAAAAAAAAATATTCAAAATACAGCAAAAAAAATTCACAAAATCTAAAACAAAACTAACATGAAAACTACCTACTAAATAATATAAATTTTAGAAAATAAAAATTATATAATACAAATTTATATTAAATAATATACAAATTATAATACATAAAGTCAAATATTCAAAATAAACCAAGTAAAATTCAAAAAATCTAAAAATGAACCAACCTTGTGTGCGAAATGGTGATTGAAGTTGTAGACAACCAGCGATGACAGCAGAAGCGTGGCAGGACAGTGGCGGACCAGTGATGGAGATGAGTACAACAATGCAACAGTACCTTCCACCAATGCAAGGAAAAAAGCAAATATAAGAACGACATTTGTAAAGTGAACTGAAGAGAATGAAATGGGTTTAAGAAACTCACAATGGAAGCAAGGAACTGAAGATGCAGAGAAGCAAGGAACTCACAGAGCGCAGGAACAGTGAAAACGAGCAAAAGCGGAGAAAAAAGTGTGAAAGTGCAGTGGCGCGCTTCAAATTTTAGGGTAACAAAATTTTACAAATGCGGCTATTTGTTAAAACCGCATTTGTAAATGAAAAGCTTTCATTTACAAATGCGGTTTTAACAAATAGCCGCATATGTAAAACAAACTAATTTAAAAAATGCCACCGTGTTTTTAACAAATGCATTTTAGCGCGAAGCCGCACTTGGAAAGGAGTATTCCTTTCATCATTTTGCACTAGTGATGTCGATCACCAGAGTGGAACGATGTGTCCTCGTCACACAACAGGGCAATGAGTCCTCAGCAACAAAGTGAGACGATGAGGCATCGGTCTTGGGTGTTTTGAACAGCTGAACTAGATCGTGGAAGGTGTGTCCCGAGAATAATACCAGTTATCAGTAATATGCCCAGAGGTAGGGAGAAGCCTAGGTCACGAATCATCCATGTCTATGGCAGGGAAAACACAGTTAGGTGCAGAGTCTTGAAGGGTTTGAGCGCCCGTCAAGATTAGGTTTTCCAAGTGAAGCTACATGCATGGCACGTGAACAGTGAAGGCACTCCCAGGACAGATGGCCCCAGAGATTAGGTGCACGAGGGGGTACCCAGGTGGCCATCCTGTTAGAATTTGCACTCCAGTTAAGGGAACGCGACGTGCCAAATTACTCTTAGATTGACTGATAGCAGCGCGTAACGATATGTTCCCAGAAACCCTAAATATGGGTAGCGGCGCAGAGGAAACCCTAGACTATATAAAGGGTAATAAAACACTTCAGAAAGGTACGTAGTTTTGAGACTGAAACTCATATACTATACACTTGGTGTCCTTGCCCCAATATTAACTTGACCGTCGGAGTGCAAACATGATGTGAGTTGATTTTAGGTTCATTATATTTGTGACACTTTCTTAGAATTAGGATCAAGATTCTTAGCAATTTAGAGTGAGTCACCTAAGGAAAATCCCCACTGGATGTTAACTTAACAAGTGTTAAGTAGATGTGAAGGTTCATTTCCAAAGGTCCAAGGTTAAAACACAATTAATGGTGATGAATGAATGAAGAACAATGTGCTGAACTCAAAACAAAATAGGTGCAGAATTTAAACACAAAAATAGAATGGAAACACAAATTGAAACAAAAGAACCGATTGAAATTCAAGAACAAGACATAGAATCAAAACTACCGATTGAAATGACTATGGAAGATGAAAGAAGATGAAACTTATGTGGTTGTAGCCATTGATTGGGAATGGACACACCACTTGGAGGTTGTAAGGACCTAGAAACTTTAATTGGAATAAAAGTGTTAGACTTAAATAATTTCAGAGGATGTTATTATTTAAAATACAAAGAGTTGGTAATTGAAGTTTCGTAGTAGTCGGACCTCGGACGTCGCCCAAGGTCTGGGGTCAGCTGGTAGAGGTCGGTCGGCTGACATGTAGATCAAGAAGAGTAAAGGAAGAAAAGTGTAGCTAAGAAGTCTTCTATGAGATCGCCGTTATTGAAGACGGAGGCGATCTCCGATTTCTCTGGGACATAATCGCCTGTCGCCTAGGGGAGACATGACCGCCAATCGCCTATGGTGTACGTGAACGACGGGAGTGCACGTAATATGTGGTCAAGATGCTGGATTAACCATAGTGGGTTCCAAAAACCACGCGTATCAAGGTGTGGGTTAAGCCTTAGATACGCTGTGCATGCGAAGCTCTATGCTTGAGCATAAGAGATCGCACTTAGTGTTGCATGCATGGGTGCAAGAGGAGTGGTGCTGATCTACTCTTGGAAATGTGAAGCTACCGACGTCACCAAGCCATGTGGAGGTGATACCTTGGACGTAACATAGTGGGATGAAGAACCTTCAGCAAGGTGTGACGATGTGACATCGGTGAGCAGAGTAAGGCGATGTGTTCTCGGCACACACAAGGGCGATAAGAGATCGCCAACAGGATGAGAGGAACATCGGTCATCAACCAGGATGGGAGACACATCGGTGGTCTGCCAGGGTGAGACATCGGTGGTCCTCCAGGGTGAGACATCGGTTGTCTGCCAGGATGAGGAATCAGTCATCACCGGGATGAGGCACATCAGTCATCGCCGGTATGAGAGACACATCGGTCGTCTCCCAGGGAGAGACATTGGTCGTCCTCCAGGATGAGGCCTCGGTGGTTAGTCATCGCGCGAGCGTTCATCGGTGGAAGGTTATCGCGCGATGTCGAGTTTCACACAGATAAGGTGGGACCCAGGCTCTCAGCATCAGACGTACTGCACGCGCGACACGTAGACAAAAAGGGTGGTTCAGAATAGTGACATCAGAAACTTGGCATGCGCAAGAGACACTCGCGGTCGTACTGTTCAGGGAAGTGGTTGGCATGCGCAAGAGACAACCGTGGCCGTACTGTTCAGTGAAACGTACACTCTGGCTTTCCTGCAGAGGGGGTGGTGGCAGCAGCATGCGTGGACAAGTAGGCTTGGATTCAAAAACCCACTGCGGGGAGGCAAAGAATGTTGCAGTGACTCAAGAGTGAAAGAATGAGTGCATCTTCATCCCTCTCTTTTCTCTCCTTCGCGCTGCGATTCAGGCAACCTCAAGCACCAGTACGACGAGCGACGACTGCCCTTGGACACTTGGGAGGTTCTCTGCAAGTTCTCCAGACCGAGACACAAAAACAGAGTGAAAGCGTCTTTAAGCTTCGTTGGGTTTCGGAGCTCTTGGAGTTTTGCGCTAGTCCAGGTAAGGGAAGCTAGCTTTATTTTCAATAAAGGCCGTAGATTAGTTGTTTCTGAAGTGAGGGCGACGTGGTCGCCGGTTTCATATTCTTTTTCGTAATGCTCTGTTCTATGTGTTTGGGCGACGTGGTCGTCGGTTTTAAACCCCTTTTTCATGATGTTCTGTTCTTATGTGTTTGGACGACGTGATCGCCGGTTTTAAATACAGATTTTCGAAATCCCTTGTTTTGGACGTGATCGCCGGTTTTGGCGTTGTTTTTCGAACTCCCCTGTTTAGTGTCGCTTTGAACTTGTCGAGATTGAAATGAAAAATGTATATGCTATTCGAAAACCTGATCGGTGGTATGCTTGTTACTGTGATTGGGATTGTTTGAGAAAAGATTCAAAATGTTATATGATGGTATTGTGCTTTTATGTGTTGAATGATGCATTGGATAAATATGAAAGAGTGATCAAAGCATAGTATTTTCAGGAAAGAAAATATCGTGTGGAGATTTATGAGGGTGTCTTGATCTGTGAGTATCCTGTGAATGAGGCGATCCTGACTCTGCTGAGGTAATGAAATCATATAGAGGAAGTTACTCAGTTGGTGAGAGTCGAAGGAGGTTCATATGAATGGGTGAGTCGTGTGAAAAAGAACGAGCTCGGCCTGTCATATGGATTAACCCTGTCATACTGTGAGAGTGATGAATTGAGATCGAGATTGTGTTGATGCGCATGGCTGTGGAAACATTCCAGCCAATGAAGTATGACAGGTGCATGTCTCTGGATGCTAAGTTCAATGCACGAGTCTTCCGGAAGTGGAGTCAAGTGTCTTGTGTGCTGGGTCAGTGGTGGGCTGACATGTGAAATGAGGAACTTGAAATTCATAGACACTTGATGGAATTATGTGAACTGAACGACTCTTGAGGAAATTGGGAATTATGTGATTTCTTGATGGCTGTGTGATATGAATGAGGAATTGATAGTTTTACGTGGGTATCTGAAATTTGTTTTATCTTGATTTTAAAGTTTCATATCTAAATTCTCTTTAAAAATATCTAGCTTACCCTTTATTTTGTATTGCTCTGTGGCTGTTTCCTCTTAAAAACTGTGATGATCGTGTATTTTACACGGGAGCAGATAATCTTCCAGGGAGTAGAGCTCCTCAGTGAGTGGTCGCCGGAAGGAGATCGCCTATTTCCGTCTCTATCGGGTGATCGCCGGTTTATGCCTCCATCGGGTGATCGCCTGTTTTTCTGTCCTGATAGCAGATCGGCTGTTTTGGGCCTTCTGTTACAGATCGCCGGTTCATGAATGGAGATCGCCGGTCTTGTTGTATTTGATTGAATTTCGTTTTAAATTTTGAAAACAATTGACCTGGTCATGTATTTAACTCCCTAAGAGGAGCAACTTCATTTCTTATATATATAATATCATGTACTCTTCAATATTATTTGTTTACCTTTATTTTCATTATACATGTATGTATGGTTTTATTTTGCGGGATGTTACAGTCTCAAGCTGCTAACTTGTTTCAGAGAAGAGACTAAGTAATCTGCCCGGTGACCTACGTGGCTCTGTGCATAAGGACGTGAATAGTGCACTGAGGGGATGTTTCACCAACCCCCCTTTATCTGTAGACACGTGGCCGCATCAACGGTCTGGGATTCTTAACGTTTGCGCTCCCTAGGGCTACGTTAAACCCCTTCAAAATCCCGCGCCACTTCACTATTTCATCACTTTGCATTCTAGCCTTCATACCTTCTAACTTCTCTCGCAGGCTTCTGTCCTACTCCAACCCCTACGCTCACGACCCTTCAACTTCGCTCATGCAAAGGATGTTCCTGCCGGTTGACTCGCCTGTCGGTTGACTCACGACACTCACACGCCTCCCTTCCCACGTTGATACGTGCTTGGTTGTTTCGAAGCAATCTGCACCTGCAAAAGAGAAAGGGGGCGCCCTAGAGGCCGTTTGCACTCCGACGCTCAAGTCAGTGTAGGGCAAGCAACACCAAGTGTATAAGTTTCTCACTGTGTTTAGGTCTAGAAACTGCGTACCTTTGTGAAGTATCTTACTGTCCCTTATATAGTCTAGGGTTTACTGCGCCGCTAGCCCTAATTAGGGTTCGCTGCGCTACTAGCCATATTTAGGGTTTACTGGAATACCCTTGCGCCGCTATCACCCAATCTTAGGGTAATCTAGCACATAAGGTTTCCTTCTCTGGAGTGCAAACTCTCACAGGGTGACCACCTGGGTGCCTCCTTGTGCACCTAGTCTCTGGGGCCACCTGTTCTGGGAGTACCTTCACTGTTCACGTGCCATGCATGTAGCTTCACTGGGAAAACCCTAGTTCTGGTGAGTACTTGTCCCCTCAGGACTCTACACCCAACTGTGCTCTCCCTGCCACCCGCATAGGCACTTCGTGATACAGGCCTCTCCCTAACTCTGGGTATTTAACTGGTCATTGGCCCACTCTGGGAACCAATCTTAGCTGTTCTGTTTACGCCGTTCAAATCACCCAAGGCCGATGTCACCTAGCCATACTCTGTTGCCGAGGACTCCTCGTCCTGCTGAGTGACGATGACACCTCCGCCCATCCTGGCGCTGACGACTCATCACCCCTCTCTGTAGGCTGATGACTCGTCACCCCTCTCTATAGGCTGATGACTCGTCACCCCTCTCTGTAGGCTGATGACTCGTCACCCCTCTCTGCAGGCTGATGACTCGTCACCCCTCTCTGCAGGCTGATGACTCGTCACCCTCTCTGCAGGCTGATGACTCGTCACCCCTCTCTGCAGGCTGATGACTGGTCACCCCTCTCTGCAGGCTGATGACTCGTCACCCCTCTCTGCAGGCTGATGACTCGTCACCCCTCTCTGCAGGCTGATGACTCGTCACCCTGTGGGGTCTATTCCACGTGGCTTTGACTCATACTGTGGGACCCAGCTAATGTCCGAGGACTGGTCAGTACACAAGCCCCCCAGTCTCGAGCTGTTAACTTGTTTCAGCGAAGAGACTAAGTGATAGGTGAGGACTGATCGGTACACAAGCCCCCCAGTCTCAAGCTGTTAACTTTTTCCAGCGTAGGGACTAAGTCATTGTCTTGGGCGGCTTACGTGGCTCTGCGCGTAAGTACATGAATAGTACGCTGAGAAGACACTTCACCAACCCCCTCCCATCTGCTAACACGTGGCCGTATCAACGGTTTGAGATTCATAACGTTTACGCTCCCTAGGGCTACGTTAAACCTCTTCAAAACCTTGCGCCACTTCACTGTTTCATCACTTTGCATTCTTACCTTTGCATATTCTAACTTCCAGCGCACGCTCTCTTCTTCCCAACAGATCCTTCGCACTTCTCCGTTCTTCATCAACCAAAGGTATGATTTTTATGACTTCTCCTTCTTTATAATGTGAACTTGATCATCCATATGGTATGCTGTAACTGTTTACGGGCCTGCGTGCGGATTATACATTCTAGGGTTTTGTTCTTCTTTCCTGGGTTCATTCCACCTTTGAGTCTTCGTCTGCCATTGCTTTCTTCTGAGTCTTTCTTCTTTTCCTGCCTCTCATTTGTTTAGATTCGAGATGGCCAGAACCAAAACCACCTCCAACCCTCCTCCAACGGTAGCGGTTGATTACAAAGCCCTCTACCCCTGGGCTTCTGAGGATCTTCTTGCAGAGACCTCCAAACTCACATCCTGCGACGATCTCCGCAAGCACCGGGATGATGAGAATAAGATTAAAGGACGCGTCTTCGGCAGGGAAACAGACGCGTACGTCTCTGTGCGCCCCTGTACAGTGAATGAGCCCGTATGCGCTGATAGTCGTTGCAGCAATGGGGAACCCTTCTTCTTCTTCTACGCCACCATTTTCAAAAGAGTCAAAGTCCGTCTTCCCTTCACAGGATTTGAAAGGGCTTTGCTCACAGAGTTAAACGTGGCGCCCGCTCAACTGCACCCCAACAGTTGGGCCTTTATCAGGGCGTTCTCCATTCTATGCAATAATCTAGGGTTCACCCCCTCCGTCGACGTCTTCCTTTACTTTTTTGAGGCTAAGAGCCCCGGTAAGAGGCTTTGGGTGAGCCTGAATGGGGTGGCAGGGAGAGTCCTGCTAACACTCTTCTCACAATCATACAAGAACTTCAAGGGAAAGTTCTTCAGAGTCTGCTGCAGCTCCTACGACCCCACCATGCTTGATGGGTTTCCCTTATACTGGGTGGGGGAGTTGAAGTTCAAGAAGCCGCGCAAGCTCGAGGAGTTTATGGTTCCCGATCAAGAACTCTGCCAAACCATTTCCAGCTGGGGGGTGGTGTTTGACTCCACCCAGCTGATTAGGCATGAGTATGATGCTGAGACTCTCAGCGTATACCTTGGTATCTTGCATTTAACTGCTTCATCTTGCATTTACCTGTTCAATACTTCGCCTTTCTGACACTTTCGAATTCACTGCAGGCATGGTGCTCAGCGCCGATAAGAAGAAGAGGCTGGCAGATGTGCTGAATCGTCGCAATGCTAGCGGTTCAGCCCCTGCAGGTCCGTCATCACCCGCGGGGGTTGCCCTGGAACCCATCGCTGAAAACTCCAAGAGGGCAGCCCCTGTGGAGGTTTCTGACGACGAGGACACCTGCTCCGGCCTCGTCTTTAAAAGGAAAAGGGTGGAGACAGCTGCAGAGGTCTCTTCCGCCACAGAAGGGCACCCTTCTTCCTTTAGGGAGCACCCTCCCAGCGCCTCCTCCCCTCCTGAGCCAATCCTAACACTTGAGGGGGGTGGGGAGAGTGCTCCTTCTTCTGGTCCGATGCCTTCTGCCCCAGAGCTGCCTTCTCTGCTCCAAAGGTCGCTCGCTCAAATGCCTGGCAGAGCTGTCTTGGAAGCCATGGACAGAAACTCTCTCGAGAGCCTCCTCAGCCATGGTCTCGGGGAGTTCTTGGCCGCTTCCAACTCCTTGCTGGTCAAGGGCAGTGCTGAGGCGGAGCTACTAGAGGAGACCGCCCAGTTGAAGAGGGAGTTGGAAGAAAGGCTAGAGGAGGCCGCCCAAATGAAGAGGGAGCTGGAACAAAAGGATCTCCAACTTCGTCAAGCGACCACGCGAGAGACTGCCCTCAATCAAGAACTGGGTAGTCTCCGTCAATCCGAAAAGGAGACCAAAAAGCTTCTCTTCTCTAAGGGGCAGGAGGCCCTCCAGCTTGAAGCTAAAATACTTCCCCTCCGCAACAGGATTATTGAACTGGAAGAGCAAGCAGAGGGGGCTCAAGCTAAAATGGCCAAGCTGGAGGAAAGGGCGACCACTCGAGAAGTTCAGCTGGGCAAAGTTGAGGAGGAACTTGCCCAACAGATCGAACTGTTGAAGAAGACCGAGGCTGAGCTTATTGATGACGCCGCCGACGCCTATGGGGAAGGCTTTGGTGATGCCCTTGCTCAGGTTGCCTGCGTGCATCCTGAGATGGACCTCTCACCATACTCCGCAACTCTGCAGGTGGTCGACGGGCAAATAGTGCCCAGATAGGTCCTCTTAAACAGTTGTACTTTAGCTGAACTTCTTGTAATTATCCTCTTTGCAATATAACATTTCGTTTATGCATTGTTCATCTTTTCTTCGTGCTTTGTATTTGATGGGCTCACGATCACAAATAATGCACCTTTGAAATAAACCTCAAGTAACATGCCTTTCCGCTAACTTCATTAATGAACCTTTACCTTAACTTGGGCGTTCTCACTTGGAGGGGAAAGTGTTCTTTATGAACCCCATTCCCCTCACAAGACCTCTAACCCCACTTGTAGGTTCTGACTGACCCGTCATCGTTCATGGTCGATGGAGGATTTAACCAAGCGAACCTTTCTTTCACATTGGAAGTTCTCACTCGAAGTGGAGGTGTTCTCTACGAACCTACCTCTCCACTTGCGAGACCTCTAACTCCACGTGACAGGTTCGAACTGACCTCACATCGCTCACAGGCGAGGAGGATTTCTCTGGGCGAACCCTTCTTTCACATTGGAAGTTCTCACTCGAAGTGGAGGTGTTCTCTACGAACCTACCTCTCCACTTACGAGACCTCTAACTCCACGTGACAGGTTCGAACTGACCTCACATCGCTCACAGGCGAGGAGGATTTCTCTGGGCGAACCCTTCTTTCACATTGGAAGTTCTCACTCGAAGTGGAGGTGTTCTCTACGAACCTGCCTCTCCACTTACGAGACCTCTAACTCCACATGACAGGTTCGAACATCATTGTACAAACACACTAAAAAACATATATCTTTAACTGAATTTTATTGGGTGACCTCATTAAAAACCCTTAGAAGGGAAAAAAGAGTGTCCCCTGTATTGTGTTGCATACATGATTACATAGCTTTAACTGAAATAAAACTTCAAGTGAGTCGCATTCCATGTTCGAGGAATCGGACCTCCTTCTAAAGTTTCAAGTCTGTATGCTCCATTCCCTAGGGCCTCGGTCACTCTGAAAGGACCAGTCCACTTAGGGGATAGCTTGTTCTCTATCTGGTATGGAGATGCCTTCCGCATAACAAGGTCTGCCGCCTGGAACCGCCGAGCTCTCAGCTTGGAACTGTGTTTGAGCTCGACTCTCCTCTTTATCGCCTCAGCCTTGACTCCAGCTTCTTCCCTGGCTTCATCCAAAAGATCAAGATTCACCTTCCTCTCTTCATTGGATTCCTCAGCCACAAAGTTCTGGAAACGTGGCGAGCTCTCCTGGATCTCCACAGGGATCATGGCATCTGAACCATACACCAAACTAAAGGGAGTCTCCTTAGTAGTGGACTGGGGGGTAGTATGGTAAGCCCATACTATTCTGGGAACCTCCTCAGCCCACCTTCCCTTTGCTTTCTCCAGCCTTCTCTTCAATCCTCTAAGGAGGACTCGATTGGCGGACTCGACCTGTCCATTGGTCTGTGGGTGCTCGACTGATGCAAACACCTGCTTGATTCCCAGTTCTGTACATAGCTTTCCCAACTGTTGGCTCGCAAACTGAGTGCCATTGTCAGACACCAAGCGCTTTGGTACGCCGAAACGGCAAACTATGTTCTTCCACACGAAGTGTTGGATCTTTTGTGCTGTAATCTGTGCTACTGGCTCAGCTTCAATCCACTTCGTGAAATATTCTATGGCGACCACAAGGTATTTCATCTGCCGTATCGCCAAAGGGAAAGGCCCCAGGATGTCGATTCCCCATGTGTGAAACGGCCAAGGGCTGTATATCGATCTGAGCTCTTCTGGTGGTGCCTTAGGCCAATCAGCATGCAACTGGCACTGCTTGCATTGCTGTGCATACTTGGTACAATCCTCTCTCATTGTCGGCCAGTAATACCCTGCTCGTACGGTCCTAGAGGCCAGTGCTCGGCCTCCGATATGACTACCGCAGATACCTTCATGGAGTTCCGCCATTATCCTCACGCACTGCTCGCCATGCACACAGACTAAGATGGGGTGAGTAAACCCATGTCTGTACAACTCGCCTTCAATGAGCGTGTACTTGGACGAGTTTTTCTTTATCTTTTTTGCCTCCTCCGGCTCTGCTGGGAGCATTCCATCCGCTATATAACGCTTGTAGGGTGTCATCCATGTCTCACCATCTTGCAATAGACAGATCTGTGGCGCTTCTACCCCCAACAGCATACATGCGTTGACTCGTGGCTTTCTCAAAGTTTCTTGAGTCAACGACCGATGACTCCTCTTCCTGCCATCTGATTGGCTGATCTGATGGACTCCCACCAAGTTATCAGCTGTATAGGTACGAGGCGCCCTCAGGGTCTCCTGGATGACTGTCCTCTGTCTGCCCCCCTTGCCTGAGCTGGCGAGTTTGGCCAACAAGTCAGCTCTGGCATTTTGCTCCCTGGGCACGTGTACTAGTTCAAATATTTCAAATGAACTCTTCAACCTTTGGACATACTCCAAGTAAGAGGCCATCTGAGGGTCTTTGGCCTGGTATTCCCCTGCCACCTGACCGGTGACCAACAATGAGTCACTCTTGGCCATAAGGCTCTGGGCTCCCATCTCCTTTGCCAACAACATCCCAGCAATCAAAGCCTCATACTCCGCTTGGTTATTACTGGCTTTGAAGGCGAACCGCAGGGCCTGCTCTATTAACAACCCCTTGGGTCCTTCTAAGATCACCCCCGCTCCGCTGCCTTGCTGATTCGAGGACCCATCTACTGACAATACCCATTTGAAATTGGGTACCTCTTGCTGGGCTTCGGTTGAAGACATCTCTGCCACAAAGTCGACGTAGACCTGTCCTTTGATCGGGCCCCTGGGTTCATACTGGATGTCAAATTCCGACAACTCAACTGCCCAACGCACCATCCTTCCTGCCACATCGGGCTTCTGCAAGACCTTACATATCGGCAGATCTGTCATCACCACCACTGTGAAGCTTTGGAAATAGTGGCGTAATCTCCTGGCTGAGAACACCACTGCTAATGCTGCCTTCTCTAAGGCTTGGTATCTCGTCTCGGGTCCCTGTAGCACCTTACTGACAAAATAGATGGGCTTCTGGCTCTGTTGTTGTTCCTGTACCAAGACAGAACTCACCGCCCTATCTGTAACCGCAAAGTACAAACGCAGGGGTGTGCCAAGTTGAGGCTTGCACAAAACTGGTGGGCTGGCCAGGTATTCTTTGAGCTTGAGGAAAGCCTGCTCACATTCCGCCGTCCAGGTGAATCTGCTATTCCTCCTTAGGCACTGGAAATAAGGATGACCTTTATCTCCCCCGGCTGACACGAACCGGGAGAGTGCAGCCATTCGTCCTGTCAACTGTTGCACCTCTTTCACCGACGTCGGGCTCCTCATGGCTATGATTGCTGCACACTTGTCTGGGTTGGCCTCAATTCCTCTTTCCGTGAGCAAAAACCCAAGGAACTTGCCTGCTTCCACCCCAAAGACGCACTTTTCGGGGTTCAACTTTAACCTGTACTTTGCTATGGTGTTGAACAGCTCCTCCAAGTCGTCAATATGCTGACCTCGGGCCTGGGACGTCACTACCATGTCATCTACATATGCCTGCACGTTGCGTCCCAGCATGGGTGCGAGGACCTTGTCCATTAGCCTCTGGTATGTGGCACCCGCATTCTTCAAGCCGAACGGCATGACTGTGTAGCAGTAACAAGACAACTCTGTCATGAATGCCGTCTTGCTCTCATCCATCGGGTGCATCTTTATCTGATTGTACCCAGAGAAAGCATCTAAGAAACTCAGCAATTTGCAGCCTGAAGCGCTGTCCACCAGCGCATCTATGCTGGGCAGAGGATAGGAGTCTTTCGGACACACCCTGTTAAGATCTGTAAAGTCCACGCACATCCTCCATTTCCCGTTGGCCTTTTTCACCAGGACGACATTCGCAAGCCACTCAGGGTATTGTATTTCCCGTATGTGACCTGCTTTTAGCAATTTGTGTGTTTCCTCCTTGACTACCTGCCTTCGTTCATCGTTGAACTTCCGCCTCCTCTGGCGGACCGGTCTGGCTTGGGGATTCAGCGCCAGGCGGTGGCACAGGAAATCAGGATCTATGCCAGGCATGTCTGAGGGGGACCAAGCGAAAGCGTCCAGATGCTTTTCGATAACTCTCGCTACTTGATCCTGTGTCTCCTGAGATAGGGATTTACCCATCCTGAAGATCTTCCCTCCGATCTCCTTCTCTACGACCTCCTCCGCGGGTTCTGGTCGCCTCGTCCGGGCGATCTCTGCTCGGGTGACCCCGACATCACCTCGAGGCATATCTGTCTCATTGGTTCCTCCTCCCGGTGGTGAGGTGGTCACCATGCAGACTCCCCTCTTCGTTTTGAGGCTATTTTCGTAGCACCTTTTAGCCTCCTTTTGGTCCGACTTGATGGTTACCACCCTCCCCTCCATCGATGGCAACTTCATCTTCATGTGCCTTGTAGACACCACGGCCCCCAACCGGTTCAGGGCCGGTCTGCCCAGAAGTATATTGTAGGCAGAGGGAGCGTTCACCACAAGGTACCTGATATTCTCTGTGCGGGACGCCATTCCATCGGTGAACGTGGTCCTCAACTCTATGTATCCCCGCACTTCTACCTGATCTCCTGTGAACCCATATAAACAGCCGACGTAGGGTCGCAGCTGATCAGGAGACAGCTGTAGTTTATTGAAGGTCGACCAGAACATCACATCGGCCGAGCTCCCCTGATCGACCAGCACCCGGTGCACCTTGCGCGCGGCAGTGACTACTGAAATAACCACCGGATCGTTGTCATGGGGAACAACATCTCGGCGATCGGCTTTTGTAAAGACGAGGTCGATGTCCGGAAAGTGATCTTCCTCGCAGGCCTCTACTGCCATCACTGAACGCGCATACTTCTTTCGTTGTGAAGAGGTACATCCTCCTCCTGAAAACCCACCTGATATGGTGTGGATCTCCCCATGAATGGGCACTTCATGCCCCTGGTCTGCTCTTGGCGCAGCAACGGTCTCACCTTCCGACGCCTCCTTCAGATAGTCATTCAAAAACCCACTCTTCACCAACTCATCCAGTTGATGAGCCAGAGCCAGGCAATTTCGAATGGGGTGCCCAAAAGCCTGATGGAACTCGCACCATGCATTTTTATTGGGCCCCAACCTCTTGTCACTCTGCGGGGGCACTTTCAATCTTTCTGCCACATTAGGAATGGCAATCAGCTCCTTCAATTCCACCACGAACTCATGCCTAGGGGGCATGTCATCTTTGTTTCGCCCCCTAGGCTGCGGTTTTCGGGGCTCATAGGGCTTCTGTTTCCCTTGAGCCTTTTTCTTCGTGGTCGCCTCATGTACCCTCAGCGGTTGAGGCCGGCTAGGCACTCGGGGCCTTAACGAAACCGCACTTTCTCTCTTCTCGCTGAGCTCCCCCTCAGCGACAATGTGGGCCACAGCACGCCGTTTTATGTCACTGAAGGTTTTGGGGCGGCTGCGTATTAGGGACTCGCTGAAAGGCCCTGGCAATACGCCCTTCCTGAAGGCGTGCACCACCATGTCTTCATCCTTGGTGTGCAGCCTCACCACCATCGCCCCAAACCTGTTAAGGTAATCTTTGAGGGACTCTCTCTGATGCTGTCTCACATCAAAAAGATCGTAAGACACTGTGGGGGGGCCCTGTTGACAAGATATTGTTCCCTGAACAGCGCGGAGAACTGAGCGAAAGACGTGATATGTCCTTCTGGCAAACTCACGAACCATTCTAGCGCAGTCCCTGTCAGTGTAGCCATAAAGAGTTTACAGTGCGCTGCATCGGATCCTCCTGACAACATCATCTGCGTGTGAAAGGCAGTGAGATGCGTTTCAGGATCTTCCTTCCAGGTGAACACGGTTTTGGGTCCTACAAAGGTAGCTGGAACCACCGTGTTCATGATTGCTTGGGAGAAAGGCATGGGAAAGGCCCTTGGAGGCACTGGTGGGGCTCGATCATCTTCCCCACGATTTCCAGCTTGTTGTATGTGCTGCAAATTCAAGCGCAGCTCCTCATTGGCTCGGTGTAACTCTTCGTTCCTGGCCTGTGAGGCGGCCAGGTCTTCCTGCATACGCGCTTGACGCGCTTGGGACTCCGCCACCGTTTCTTGGAGGGTGCGCATCGTTTCCATCAGCTGTTGCATGGTAACGCTGTCGCCTCCATTCGGTGGAACAGATCCGTGTCTTGTATTCCTCATCTTCTGTGGTTTTCTCTTTCACTCTCGTGTATGGGACCTTGTTTTACTCCGGGCCCCACGGTGGGCGCCAAATGTTCCTGCCGGTTGACTCGCCTGTCGGTTGACTCACGACACTCACACGCCTCCCTTCCCACGTTGATACGTGCTTGGTTGTTTCGAAGCAATCTGCACCTGCAAAAGAGAAAGGGGGCGCCCTAGAGGCCGTTTGCACTCCGACGCTCAAGTCAGTGTAGGGCAAGCAACACCAAGTGTATAAGTTTCTCACTGTGTTTAGGTCTAGAAACTGCGTACCTTTGTGAAGTATCTTACTGTCCCTTATATAGTCTAGGGTTTACTGCGCCGCTAGCCCTAATTAGGGTTCGCTGCGCTACTAGCCATATTTAGGGTTTACTGGAATACCCTTGCGCCGCTATCACCCAATCTTAGGGTAATCTAGCACATAAGGTTTCCTTCTCTGGAGTGCAAACTCTCACAGGGTGACCACCTGGGTGCCTCCTTGTGCACCTAGTCTCTGGGGCCACCTGTTCTGGGAGTACCTTCACTGTTCACGTGCCATGCATGTAGCTTCACTGGGAAAACCCTAGTTCTGGTGAGTACTTGTCCCCTCAGGACTCTACACCCAACTGTGCTCTCCCTGCCACCCGCATAGGCACTTCGTGATACAGGCCTCTCCCTAACTCTGGGTATTTAACTGGTCATTGGCCCACTCTGGGAACCAATCTTAGTTGTTCTGTTTACGCCGTTCAAATCACCCAAGGCCGATGTCACCTCGCCATACTCTGTTGCCGAGGACTCCTCGTCCTGCTGAGTGACGATGACACCTCCGCCCATCCTGGCGCTGACGACTCATCACCCCTCTCTGTAGGCTGATGACTCGTCACCCCTCTCTGTAGGCTGATGACTCGTCACCCCTCTCTGTAGGCTGATGACTCGTCACCCCTCTCTGTAGGCTGATGACTCGTCACCCCTCTCTGCAGGCTGATGACTCGTCACCCCTCTCTGCAGGCTGATGACTCGTCACCCCTCTCTGCAGGCTGATGACTCGTCACCCCTCTCTGCAGGCTGATGACTCGTCACCCTGTGGGGTCTATTCCACGTGGCTTTGACTCATACTGTGGGACCCAGCTAATGTTCGAGGACTGGTCAGTACACAAAGGTATAATCTTTACTCTCCCTTTCTGCTTCTCTTCACATATCCTAATTGCGCTGGATCTATTTATGATTTCTGCATTTTAGGGTTTCTGTTCTTCTTTTCTATGTTCGTTCTTCTTTTGAGTCTTTGTCCGCCATTGTTTTTGTCATCATTTTCTTCTAAAACCCTTTTCCTTCTTCCTGCCTCTCATTTGTTTTAGATTCGAGATGGCCAGAACCAAAACCACCTCCAACCGTAGCGGTTGATTACAGGGCCCTCTACCCCTGGGCTTCTGAGGATCTCCTTGCTGAGACCTCCAAACTCACCTCCTCTGAAGATTGGAGGAAGCACAAGGATGATGAAAATGAGATTAAAGGGCGCGTCTTCGGCAGGGAGAGTGACGCGTACATCTCAGTGCGTCCTTGCACCGAGGGTGAACCTGTCTGCACCGACGACCGATGCAATGGCGGGGAACCCTTCTTCTTCTTTTATGCCACCATGTTCAAACGAGTCAAGGTCCATCTTCCCTTCACCGGGTTTGAGAGGGCTTTACTCACTGAGTTGAACGTAGCGCCCACTCAGCTGCACCCCAACAGTTGGGCCTTCATCAGGGCGTTTTCCATACTTTGCAACAACCTAGGGTTCATGTAACATCCCACCAAATACATTTCATATTTATATAATATAAATGAAGATAAACAAGTATTTTGAAATAAACATGATCATATATATATAATGGAGTTTCTCCTCATCGGGAGTTTAATACATAAAATGTGAATCTTTCCAAAAAAAAACTTAAACAAAAATACAACAAAAGACAAATCGGGCGATATGCTAACAAAAGGGCGATCTCCTAATCAATCAGGTGATCTCCTATCAGCCAGGCGATCTCCTATCAGACCGGCGATCTCACTTTCCTGCAACGTCATCTGCTCCCGTGTAAATCATACACGATCATCACAAGTTTTAAGAAGAACATCCACAAACGAAAACGCAGGGTAAGCTAGACAGTTTTAAAAGAGATTTAGATATGAACTTTAAAATCAAGATAAAACTAATTTAAGGCACCCACATAAAAACATCAGCTTTCTCATTCTTCCCACATACCATCAAGTAAAAACCCACATTTTACAATTCCTCAAGAGTAGTTTATATCACACAACGCATCAGGTGTCTATCAAAGTACAATGTTCCTCATTTCTCACGTCAGACTTTCCACTGACTTCACAACACATAGACACAAGACACTAATTCCGGAATACTCGTGCATTGATTAGACTCAGAGATCTGCACCTGTCATATTGCCCACTGTGGAATCTCACACATCCACAGGGTCGCCGTGAAATCTCTCACATTCACAAGCGTACGATGAATCTCACACATCACCATACAGCATGACAGGGTTAATCCACGCAAAACAGGTCGGTTTGTCCTCTTTCAAACAACCCACCCATACAGGTGAACCTCCTTCGACTCTCCCCAACTGAGTAACTTCCTCTATGTGATTCCATTATCTCAGCAGAGTCAGGATATCTCGTTCTTAATCACCGATCAATGCACCTACTACAAGATCTTACACGGTATTTTCTTTCCTGAAAATACTATGCCTCGATCTCACCCTCATCACATTCAACACATCACACCATTCAAATAAATGATTCAAATCACATCAACAAACATTTCAAAGCTTCAGATCTTCGAATATCTCATGTAAATCTCAAGTAGTTTCAAAACAATATCAAAAACATAGGAGTTCGTAAAACAGCGCCAAAATCGGCGACCTGGTTCAAAAATAGGGTGTTTCGAAGATTGTATATCAAAACCGGCGACCACGTCGCCCAAGCACACAAACAGGGTATTTCACACAGATAAAAACGAAAATGGCGACCACGTCGCCCTCACTTCAGAAAGACTACGCTATGGCTTGTATGGAAAAGAGGTCTAGCTTCCCTTACCTGGACTTGCGCAACCTTACTAAGAGCTCCAACTCCACGAGCTTCGAGGATGCCTTAAGCTCTTGCAGAGAATTCCCCAGGTGCTCTAAGGGCAAACGTCAAACTGGTGCTTGAGGATGCCTGGAAAACGCAGCGTGAAGGGGAGAAAGGAGGAGGATGAAGATAGTCTCGCTCTTTCACTCTTGGGTCACTTGTAATGCTCTTTGCCTCCTCTCAGTGGGTTTTGATCCCAACCATACCTGTCCTCGTATACTGCTGCCCTCCCCCTTTTCTGCAAAAGCCTGGGCGTACGTTCCTCTGAACAGTACGACCTCGGTTGTCTTTTGTGCATGCAAACCACTGCTCTGAACAGTACTACCACTGTTGTCTCTTGTGCATGCCAACGGCTGCTCTGAACAGTACGACCGCGAGTGTTTCCTGCGCATGCCAACATTCTGATGTCACTGTTCTGAACCAACGCTTTTTGCCTACGTGTCTCGCGTGCCGCGCGTCTCATGCTGGAAATCTGGGTCCCACGTTCTCTGTGTGTACTCAACGTCGCGCTATGACCTCTCGACCGATGACCTCTCGCGCTAAGACTCTCGACCGATGACTTCTCGCGCGAAGACTCTCGACCGATGACCCCTCGCGCGAAGACACACCCCGCAGCATGCCTCGCGCCCTGCGATGCCCGATGACACTCGCCACTCCCTCCTGGAGGTTCTTCATTCCACTATGTTACATCCAAGGTATTCTCTCCACAAGGCTTGGTGACGTCGGTAGCTTCACACTTCCAAGAGTTGATTAGCACAAGTCCTCGTGCGCCCAAGCGTGTAACGTTAAGGATGATTCTCTTATGCTCAAGTATAGAGCTTCGCCTGCCCAGCGTATCCAAGGTTTAACCCACACCTTGATACGCGTGGCTTTTGGGACGTACCAGGGTTGATCCAACATTTTGGCTACACACTAAGTGTAGTTTCGGCGATTA
This sequence comes from Phaseolus lunatus, assembly GCA_013389735.1. Lineage (NCBI taxonomy): Eukaryota > Viridiplantae > Streptophyta > Magnoliopsida > Fabales > Fabaceae > Phaseolus > Phaseolus lunatus. Next base: position 18,300,014 of record CM023861.1, on the reverse strand, counting down.
GGTGTACTCTAGGCGACATGCTACTAGGTATACACAGGCGATAGGCGACCAAACGTAAGCTAGGCGATAGGCGTCCAAACGTAAGCTAGGCGATAGGCGACCAAACGTAAGCTAGGCGATAGGCGTCCAAACGTAAGCTAGGCGATAGGCGACCAAACGTAAGCTAGGCGATAGGCGTCCAAACGTAAGCTAGGCGATAGGCGACCAAGTGCCAGAGAAGTTGGAGATCGCCTACCCGCTTAATAACGGCGATCTTGTAGGCTTCTCAGCTATACATTCCTTCCTTTATATTTAAATAAACACGTGCTTCGAATTCATTTATAATATAACACTTTTATTCCAATATAAACTTCTCGGTTCTTACAATCTCCCCAACAAGAAAAATTTTCGTCCCCGAAAATGAATTACAAGGAAAAGAGGTATGGGTAGGCTTCCCTCATGGGTTCTTCTAACTCCCACGTTGAATCACCCGATTTCTCATCCCACACTACTTTCACCATGTTGATGGTCTTGCCTCTGAGTTGTTTACCCTGCCGGTCATCAATTCTAATAGGTTTTGCTTCAAAGGACAAGTCATCTCTGATCTGCACGTCGTCTATATCCAGTACATGACTGGGGTCTGCCATGTACTTCCTCAGCTGTGACACGTGAAAGACATTGTGCAGATTCGCCAGATGGGGAGGTAGGGCGATCTCATAGGCCACAGGACCAATCCTCCTTAAGATTTGATATGGTCCCACGAACTTAGGGGACAACTTCTTTGGTCTGATCGCCCTTCCTACGCCCTTGGTTGGTGTTACTCTCATGAACACATGGTCTCCAGTAGCAAACTCCAAAGGTCTTCTCCTCTGATCTGCATAGGACTTCTGTCGGCTTTGAGAAGCTCTCATGCTGCCTTGTATCTGTTTCACCTTCTCGGTTGTCTGCTGAATCAATTCTGGTCCAACCAAGATTGCTTCGCCCTCCTGGTACCAACACAAGGGAGTTCTGCATCTTCTCCCATACAGGGCTTCATATGGTGCCATCCCAACACTGGCGTGGTAACTGTTGTTGTAGGTAAACTCCACCAGTGGCAACACTTCATCCCAGCTCCCCAATTGATCCAAGACACACGTCCTCAGCAGATCTTCTAAGGACTGAATTGTTCTCTCAGACTGTCCATCTGTTTGAGGATGGTATGCAGAGCTCATCCTCAACTTAGTTCCCAAGCACTCTTGTAAGGTCTGCCAAAACCGTGAAGTGAACCTGGGATCTCTATCTGAAGTGATGCTGGAAGGCACTCCATGTAACCTCACAATCTCCTTGATGTACAGCTGTGCCAACTTGGCTATGGGCATCTTCATATTTACTGGGAGGAAGTGGGCACTCTTTGTCAGCCGATCTACTATGACCCAGATTGCATCATGCCCTTTCGCTGATCTGGGTAAATGGGTGACAAAATCCATGGCAATGCTGTCCCATTTCCACTCAGGGATATCCAATGGCTGTAACAACCCGCCAGGTCTCTGATGCTCTACTTTTGCCTTTTGACACGTTAAGCAGGTAGTGACATACTGGGCGATGTCTTTCTTCATGCCCGCCCACCAAAATGACTCCTTCAAGTCATGATACATCTTATTCATACTTGGGTGTAGGCTAAGGCGACTCTTGTGACCTTCGTCTAGGATCATCTTCTTCAACTCATCATTTGCAGGTATGCAAATTCTGCCATTAAACCTCAAGATCCCATCTCCGCCCATCACAAAGTCTCTCGCCTGGTCGGTTCCCAGTGACTCTACAGCACGCTTCAGGCTAGGGTCCTCCAATTGCTTATCCTTCAACATCCCCAGGAAGTCATTAGTTATAGTCAGCTTACTACAACGAATGTGATTCGCGTGGAATTCCACCCCAAGGTTTAAGTCCCTGAACTGCTCGATCAGTTTCTGCTCTTCCATCATCATGGTGGCGACTTGGATTGATTTTCTACTCAACGCATCTGCCACTACATTGGCCTTCCCTGGGTGATACATGAGTTGAAAATCGTAGTCCTTTAGGAACTCCATCCATCTTCTCTGCCTCATGTTTAGTTCCTTCTGATCAAACAGGTATTTCAGGCTCTTATGGTCACTGAATACCTGGAACCGAGCTCCATAAAGATAATGCCTCCAGATCTTCAAGGCAAACACTACCGCTGCCAACTCCAAATCATGAGTAGGGTAGTTTCTCTCATGCACCTTGAGTTGCCTTGAAGCATATGCAACCACTCTCTTCTCTTGCATCAAGACGCATCCCAAGCCTTGATGTGAGGCATCACAGAAGACATCAAAAGGTCTTCCTACTTCTGGAATCACCAGCACTGGAGCACTGGTCAGCCTCTCCTTTAGTTCCTTGAAGCTCTGCTCACATTGGTCGGTCCAAGCAAAGGGTTGGTCCTTGCGGGTCAGTTGTGTTAAAGGAGCCACAACTTTGGAAAAATCCTCTATGAACCTCCGATAGTAGCCCGCCAACCCCACAAAGCTCCTTATCTCTGTGACTGTCTTAGGGCGTTCCCACTGCAGCACTGCCTCTACCTTGGCTGGATCTACCGAGATCCCCTGGGCAGATATCACGTGCCCTAAGAAGTTGACTTCCTTTAGCCAGAACTCACACTTAGAGAATTTGGCATAGAGCTGCTTCTCCCTCAGTATCTCCAACACTGTCCTCAGGTGTTCCTCATGCTCCTCCCCGGTCCTTGAGTAAATGAGGATGTCATCTATGAAGACCACCACAAACTTATCCAAGAAAGGGCGAAAGATCCTATTCATGTAGTCCATGAATAGAGCTGGAGCATTGGTGACTCCAAATGGCATCACTACATACTCGTAGTGCCCATACCGAGACCTAAAAGCTGTCTTCTGAACATCTTCAGCTTTTACCAAGATTTGGTGATACCCCGATCTCAGGTCAATCTTGGAGAACACCGAGGCCCCATGAATTTGGTCCATCAAATCGTCAATCCGAGGTAGGGGGTACTTGTTCTTGATGGTCAATTTGTTCAATTGCCTGTAATCTATACACAACCGAGACCCTCCATCCTTCTTCTTGACTAGGAGCACTGGAGCTCCCCACGGAGATACACTGGGTCTGATGAACTGTTTCTCCAGCAGCTCTTCCAATTGCTTCTTTAACTCTACTAACTCGGCTGGTGCCATCCTGTAAGGTGCCATTGATATTGGTCCAGCTCCAGGTACCAAGTCAATAGAGAATTCCAATTCTCTCTTAGGGGGTAACCCAGGCACCTCTTCTGGAAATACATCCGTGAAATCCTTCACCACGTGTATTCTGCTTACGTCCCCTTCATTCCTCAATTCCAACCGAGCTAGCATCACGAAGCACCTCGCCCCTTCTTCCAACTCTGATCGCCCTCTTTGAACTGGCCACACCTCTGATTCTTGGGGGTCTGGAAACGCTACCTTCTGCCTACCACAGTCTATGAGAACATGATTGGCAGCTAGCCAATCCATTCCCAGGATAACATCCAGGTCCTGAAGAGGTAGGCAGATCAAGTTCACTTTGAATCTACGTCCCTCTACTATCACTGGACATTCAGGGCAAACTGTGGAGGTCAACACCTGTCCTGACGCAGGTGTAGAGACCAACAGTTCGAAGGGTAACTCTCTCACCATAAGGCCCAACTCGGCTACACACATGCTTGACACAAAGGAGTGTGTCGCTCCAGAATCAAACAAAGTCCTTACACCTCTACCAGCAATAAAACAAACACTCTGCACAAGGTTACCTGATTGGGACGCCTCAGCTCCTGACATGGCAAACACCCTCCCGGTTGCCTGAGGTCTGTTGCCTTCGTTCCTCATCTGCTGGGAACCACTGGGTGGAGTCATTCTGTGCTGAGTAGGACAATACTTGGCAACGTGCCCCGTCTTCTGGCAGGTAAAGCATCTCCTCTCTGAGTCTTTCTTGGGGCACACATTGGCTGTGTGGGGCCCACCGCAATGGAAACATTGAAATTTCCTGGTTTGTTGCTGATGAGACTGGGGTGGTGCTGCCCTCGCCCTATGCTGTGGAGGCCTCGCATAAGGCTTAAACTGCTGTTGCTGTATCCTTGCCTTCCCATTGGAGGAACCGCCTGGGTGGGACCTGCTCACCCGAGACTCGCCCTTCTCTAGAGTCTCCACCATTTTCGCCTTCTCCACTAAGGCATGAAATTCTCTAATGCACATCGGGGCTATGGTCCTCTTCAGCCCATGCTTCAGTCCTTCTTCGAATTTCCTACACCTCCAAGCCTCAGAGGTGGCTTGGGTATAAAACCGGGCGAGGTACTCGAACCGAGCAGCATAGGCATTCACAGACATATCCCCCTGCTCCAACCTCAGGAACTCAGCTTCCTTCGCAAATCTTGCGCTGTCTGGGAAGTACTTCTCCAGGAACCTCACTCTGAAGCTTTCCCAATCCATCACTTCCTCTCGGGCCTCCATCATCTGCTGAGTTCCCATCCACCAGAACTCAGCTTCCCCAGACAGGAGGTATGTGGCAAACACCAGCTTCTTGTCTTCAGGGCAGGAAGTCGCCCTGAATATCTTCTCTAACCCCCTGACCCACTGATCTGCTTGATCAGGGGTAACGTTCCCACTGAACTTAGGTGGGTTGTGCCTGAGGAACTCGGTCAGTCCCATATGCTCCTGAGGCTGACCGACGTTGGGAGTTGCTGCGGCCGATCTGGCGGTCTCCCACTGATGCATTGTAGCTTGGTGATTTTGAGACATCGTCGCATTCTGCTGCTGGATGGCACTTGCCATCATCTCGATGGCCTTGGCGATCTGACCCATTTCAGAAGAAGGTTGGGGAGGGGTAGAGGGTCTACGTGCCATCTCTCTTGTTTCGGATCTTGAAGCTATGAGTTTTCTATATTCCCTACAACTACAGGAATGAGATTGATAAGAAATCAATTCATTCAGGAGGTAATAACTAGACCTTACAAAGGTCAGCATCTCAAAGTCATAAGGAATTTGAGTTTATCAACATACTCGTAACACTTAGAATCTCAAGCAAGGTATTAGAACAGCTACTGATATCATCACCATCAGATCAAACAACCATTTTCAGTCAATTGCAAAAACACTCGATAAGCTAAACTAGATCACACCAGCATTCAATGTATACTAAACATCAAGTCTTTGGAATTAAGATTGAGAATCATCTCGATCCAGTTATGAGTGTGCACCCTCATTACTTCATCAAGATCTTCTCACCCTTAATACTAAGATTTTCAGCTAGAGCATACGTTCACTAAAGCACAGAAGCACACACAAACTTTTCAATGCAAAACGTTTGAAAACCTTTCACTATAGTTGTTATTTAAAAACTCAAATAACTTTTATGAGCAGAAGAAACACAATGGATCCACAGTCCTCAGGTCATCCTAAGGACGAACTGCTCTGATACCATTAATGTAACATCCCACCAAATACATTTCATATTTATATAATATAAATGAAGATAAACAAGTATTTTGAAATAAACATGATCATATATATATAATGGAGTTTCTCCTCATCGGGAGTTTAATACATAAAATGTGAATCTTTCCAAAAAAAAACTTAAACAAAAATACAACAAAAGACAAATCGGGCGATATGCTAACAAAAGGGCGATCTCCTAATCAATCAGGTGATCTCCTATCAGCCAGGCGATCTCCTATCAGACCGGCGATCTCACTTTCCTGCAACGTCATCTGCTCCCGTGTAAATCATACACGATCATCACAAGTTTTAAGAAGAACATCCACAAACGAAAACGCAGGGTAAGCTAGACAGTTTTAAAAGAGATTTAGATATGAACTTTAAAATCAAGATAAAACTAATTTAAGGCACCCACATAAAAACATCAGCTTTCTCATTCTTCCCACATACCATCAAGTAAAAACCCACATTTTACAATTCCTCAAGAGTAGTTTATATCACACAACGCATCAGGTGTCTATCAAAATACAATGTTCCTCATTTCTCACGTCAGACTTTCCACTGACTTCACAACACATAGACACAAGACACTAATTCCGGAATACTCGTGCATTGATTAGACTCAGAGATCTGCACCTGTCATATTGCCCACTGTGGAATCTCACACATCCACAGGGTCGCCGTGAAATCTCTCACATTCACAAGCGTACGATGAATCTCACACATCACCATACAGCATGACAGGGTTAATCCACGCAAAACAGGTCGGTTTGTCCTCTTTCAAACAACCCACCCATACAGGTGAACCTCCTTCGACTCTCCCCAACTGAGTAACTTCCTCTATGTGATTCCATTATCTCAGCAGAGTCAGGATATCTCGTTCTTAATCACCGATCAATGCACCTACTACAAGATCTTACACGGTATTTTCTTTCCTGAAAATACTATGCCTCGATCTCACCCTCATCACATTCAACACATCACACCATTCAAATAAATGATTCAAATCACATCAACAAACATTTCAAAGCTTCAGATCTTCGAATATCTCATGTAAATCTCAAGTAGTTTCAAAACAATATCAAAAACATAGGAGTTCGTAAAACAGCGCCAAAATCGGCGACCTGGTTCAAAAATAGGGTGTTTCGAAGATTGTATATCAAAACCGGCGACCACGTCGCCCAAGCACACAAACAGGGTATTTCACACAGATAAAAACGAAAATGGCGACCACGTCGCCCTCACTTCAGAAAGACTACGCTATGGCTTGTATGGAAAAGAGGTCTAGCTTCCCTTACCTGGACTTGCGCAACCTTACTAAGAGCTCCAACTCCACGAGCTTCGAGGATGCCTTAAGCTCTTGCAGAGAATTCCCCAGGTGCTCTAAGGGCAAACGTCAAACTGGTGCTTGAGGATGCCTGGAAAACGCAGCGTGAAGGGGAGAAAGGAGGAGGATGAAGATAGTCTCGCTCTTTCACTCTTGGGTCACTTGTAACGCTCTTTGCCTCCTCTCAGTGGGTTTTGATCCCAACCATACCTGTCCTCGTATACTGCTGCCCTCCCCCTTTTCTGCAAAAGCCTGGGCGTACGTTCCTCTGAACAGTACGACCTCGGTTGTCTTTTGTGCATGCAAACCACTGCTCTGAACAGTACTACCACTGTTGTCTCTTGTGCATGCCAACGGCTGCTCTGAACAGTACGACCGCGAGTGTTTCCTGCGCATGCCAACATTCTGATGTCACTGTTCTGAACCAACGCTTTTTGCCTACGTGTCTCGCGTGCCGCGCGTCTCATGCTGGAAATCTGGGTCCCACGTTCTCTGTGTGTACTCAACGTCGCGCTATGACCTCTCGACCGATGACCTCTCGCGCTAAGACTCTCGACCGATGACTTCTCGCGCGAAGACTCTCGACCGATGACCCCTCGCGCGAAGACACACCCCGCAGCATGCCTCGCGCCCTGCGATGCCCGATGACACTCGCCACTCCCTCCTGGAGGTTCTTCATTCCACTATGTTACATCCAAGGTATTCTCTCCACAAGGCTTGGTGACGTCGGTAGCTTCACACTTCCAAGAGTTGATTAGCACAAGTCCTCGTGCGCCCAAGCGTGTAACGTTAAGGATGATTCTCTTATGCTCAAGTATAGAGCTTCGCCTGCCCAGCGTATCCAAGGTTTAACCCACACCTTGATACGCGTGGCTTTTGGGACGTACCAGGGTTGATCCAACATTTTGGCTACACACTAAGTGTAGTTTCGGCGATTAGGTGTACTCTAGGCGACATGCTACTAGGTATACACAGGCGATAGGCGACCAAACGTAAGCTAGGCGATAGGCGTCCAAACGTAAGCTAGGCGATAGGTGACCAAACGTAAGCTAGGCGATAGGCGTCCAAACGTAAGCTAGGCGATAGGCGACCAAACGTAAGCTAGGCGATAGGCGTCCAAACGTAAGCTAGGCGATAGGCGACCAAGTGCCAGAGAAGTTGGAGATCGCCTACCCGCTTAATAACGGCGATCTTGTAGGCTTCTCAGCTATACATTCCTTCCTTTATATTTAAATAAACACGTGCTTCGAATTCATTTATAATATAACACTTTTATTCCAATATAAACTTCTCGGTTCTTACAGTTCACTCCCTCGGTAGATGTATTTCTATACTTCTTCGAGGCGAAGAGCCCTGGGAAAAGGCTTTAGGTAAGCCTTAACGGAGTGGATGGGAGGGTTCTGCTCACCCTCTTCTCTCAATCATATAAGGGCTTCAAGGGGAAGTTCTTCTGAGTCTGCTACAACTCCTACGACTCCACCATGCTTGATGGGTTCCCACTATACTGGGTGGAGAAGTTGAAGTTTAAGATGCCTCACGGACTCGAGGAGCTGACGCCCTTTTATCGTGAAGTGTGCCAAACTCTCTCCAGCTGGGGTGTGGTGTTTGACACCACTCAGCTAATTAGGAACGAGTATGATGCTGAGACCCTCAACGTCTACATTGGTATATTGTCTTTGTCTCGTATATACCTGTCTTTGTGTTTTATACTTGACTCTTCTCACCCCTTCTTGTTGTCCATTGCAGGCATGGTACTAAACGCTAAGAAGAAGAAGAGGCTGGCAGATGTGCTAAGTCGTCGTACTGTAGCTGGCTTAGGCCCTGCTGGCCCTTCCTCGTCCGTTGTGGTTGCCCCAGAACCAACTGCTGACCAGTCAAAAAGGGCAGCCCCAGTAGAAATCTCTGAAGACGAGGACACCTGCTCCGGTCTCGTCTTCAAGAGAAAAAGGGTGGAGGTTGCTGCAGAGGTCTCTTCTGCAACAGAGGGGCAACCTCCTTCCTTCAGAGAGAACCCTCCCAGTGCCTCATCTCCACCCAAGCCACTCTTTGCACTTGAGGGTGGAGGGGAGAGTGCCCCTTCGTGTAGCCAAGCGCCTCCTGTTCCTGAACTCCCTCCCCTCCTCTAGCGAACCCTTGCTCAGATGCCTGGCCAAGCTGCCATGGAGGCTATGGACAGGAACTCTCTGGGGGACCTCCTCAACCATGGCCTTGGGGAGTTCCTTGCTGCCTCCAACTTCTTACTGTTCAAAGGCAGAGTTGTTGGAGAAAGTTGCCAACCTGGAGAGGGAGCTGGAGCAGAAAAAGAACTTGGACCTCCAACTCCAACAAGCTGCCAAGCGCGAGACTGCTCTGAACCAGGAGCTGGGCAGTCTCTGCCAATCTGAGAAGGAGGCCAAGAGACTCCTCTTCTCCAAAGGGCAGGAGGCCCTCCAGCTTGAAGCCAAGATTCTCCCCTCCCGCAACAAAGTCATTGAACTGGAAGAGCAGTTGGAGGGGGCTCAAACCAAGATGACCAAGCTGAAGGAAAGGGCTACCAGCCGAGAGGTTCAGCTGGGCAAGGTTGAGGAGGAACTTGCCCAACAAACGGAGCTGCTTAAGAAGACTGAGGTCGAGCTCACTGAAGATGCCGCCGACGCCTATGGGGAGGGGTTTAGCGATGCCCTTGCTCAGTTTGCCTGCGTGCATCCTGAGATGGACCTCTCGCCATTCTCTGTAACTATGCAGGTAGTCGACGGGCAAATAGTGCCTAGATAGGTCTACGAGCAGCTGCATCCTATAGCTGAACCTCTTTTAATTATCTTTTGTGAACATTTCATCAATAAAATATAATTATTTTGTCTATCATACTTGTTCACCTTTGTACTTTAATTTACTTGTATTCGCATCTCTTGCTATTGTTTGACTGTTTGGCATACCTAGTTGAACTCACCACTCAACATAGAATAAAACCATAAGCATCACGCTCGAGTCAAAATAATCCAGAGGTAGCACGTTTAATTCTGTTGAATCACTAAGAGCAAGACTTTATGATGACTTCTCTGCTAGAAAGTACCTCACCACCTCGTCATCACCCACATCTCTTGGTATTATGAGGACTTCAACGCCCATCTGCATGCACATGTCCCCTCCTTGCTTAGAGCAGAGGGGAATGCTAACGTATTTCGTCTAAGCACTCATCGCCATTGGGCGAGAGGATAGACGTCACTGGTGAACCTTTCTGTTCAAATTGGGAGTTCTTACTCGAAGAGGAGGTGTTCCATACGAACCTACCTTCCAACTGTCGAGACCTCTAACCCAAACGACAGGTTCAGACTGACCTCACATCGCTCTTAGGCGAAGGAGGATTTCACTGGGTGAACCCTTCTGTTCACATTGGGAGTTCTCATTCGAAGGGGAGGTGTTCTCTACGAACCTACCTTCCCAGTTACGAGACTTCTAACCCCACGTGACAGGTTCAAACTGACCTCACATTGCTCATAGGCGAGGGAGGATTTAACTGGGTGAACCCTTCTATTCACATTGGGAGTTCTCACTCGAAGGGGAGGTGTTCTCTACGAACCTAACTTCCCACTTACGAGACTTCTAACCCCAAGTGATAGGTTCTAACTGATCTCACATCGCTCATAGGCGAGGGAGGATTTAACTGGGTGAACCCTTCTGTTCACATTGGGAGTTCTCACTCGAAGGGGAGGTGTTCTCTACGAACCTACCTTCCCACTTACGAGACTTCTAAACCCAAGTAACAGCTTCTAACTGACCTCACATCGCTCATAGGCGAGGGAGGATTTAACTGGGTGAACCCTTCTGTTCACATTGGGAGTTCTCACTCGAAGGGGAGGTGTTCTCTACGAACCTACCTTCCCACTTACGAGACTTCTAACCCTAAGTGACAGGTTCTAACTGCATTGTACAAACACATTCAGATATACATTTTAACTGAAAATTTTATTGGGTGGCCTCGTTAAAAACCCTTAAAAAGGGAAAAAAGAATGTCCCCTAAACTGTGTACAATATTACATGGCTTTAACTAAAATAGAACTTCAGGTGAGTCGCATTCCATGTACGAGGAATCGGACCACCTTCTAAAGTCTCCAGCCTATATGCTCCATTCCCCAGGGCCTCTGTCACTCTAAAGGGATCAGTCTACTTAGGGGATAGCTTGTTCTCTATCTGGTATGGAGATGCCTTCCGCATAACTAAGTCGGCCACCTGGAACTGCCGAGCTCTCAACTTGGAACTATGCTTGAGCTCAACTCTCCTCTTCAACGCTTCGGCCTTGATTCCTGCCTCTTCCCTAACTTCATCCAAGAGATCGAGATTCACCTTCCTTTCTTCGTTGGACTCCTCCGCCACGAAGTTCTGGAAACGTGGTGAGCTTTCCTGGATCTCCACAAGGATCATGGCATCTGAACCATACACCAAACTGAAAGGAGTCTCTTTGGTAGTGGACTAGGGAGTAGTATGGTAAGCCCATACAATTCTGGGAACCTCCTCAGCCCACGTCCCCTTTGCCTTCTCCAGCCTTCTCTTCAGTCCTCTAAGTAGGACTCGATTAGCCGACTCGACCTGCCCATTAGTTTGTGGGTGCTCGACCGATGCAAACACCTGCTTGATCCCCAATTCTGTGCATAGCTTCCCCAACTGCTGACTTGCACACTGGGTGCCATTATCAAACACCAAACGCTTGGGTACCCCGAAGCGGCATACTATATTCTTCCACACAAAGTGTTGGATCTTCTGGGTTGTGATCTGTGCTACTAGTTCAGCCTCGATCCACTTCGTGAAATATTCAATGGCAACCACGAGGTACTTCATCTGCTGTACCGCCAAAGGAAAGGGCCCCAGGATGTCAATCCCCCAGGTGTGGAATAGTCAAGGGTTGTATATCGACCTGAGCTCTTCTGGTGGCACCTTATACCAATCAGCATGCAATTGGCACTGCTTACACTGTTGCGCATACTTAGTGCAATCCTCCCTCATAGTCGGCCAGTAGTACCCTGCTCGAACAGCCTTAGACGCCAAAGCACAACCTCCGATGTGACTCCCACATATGCCTTCATGGAGCTCTGCCATTATCCTCACACACTGCTCACCATGTACACACACCAGGATGGGGTGGGTAAACCCATGCCTGTACAACTCGCCATCGATGAGTGTCTACTTGGCCGAGTTCTTCTTTATCTTCCTTGCTTCGATTGGCTCCATTGGGAGCATCCCATCAGCTATGTAGCGCTTATAGGGCGTCATCCATGTCTCTCCACTCTGCAATAGGCAGACTTGCGATGGCCCCTCCTCCATTGACATGCAGGCGTTGACCCGTGGCTTCTTTAGAGTTTCTTGAGTCAACGACCGATGACTCCTCTTCTCACCGTGTGATAGGCTAATCTGATGGACTCCCACCAAATTATCAGCTGTATAGGTACGAGGCGCCCTCAGGGTTTCCTAGATGACCGTCCTCTGCCTGCCCCCCTTGCCTGAACTGGCGAGTTTGGCCAACAAGTGAGGTCTGGCATTCTGGTCCCTGGGCACATGCACTAGCTCAAAGGTTTCAAAAGAACTCTTGAACTGCTGGACATATTCCAAGTAGGAGGCCATCTAGGGATCTTTGGCCTGGTACTCTCCCGCCACCTGACCTGTGACCAACAGTGAGTCACTCTTCGCCATAAGACTCTACACTCCCATCTCCTTGGCCAACAGCATTCCAGCAATCAAGGCTTTATATTCTGCTTGGTTATTGCTGGCTTTGAAGGCGAACCGCAGGGCCTGCTCTATCAATAATCCCTTGGGCCCTTCAAGGATCACCCCCGCTCCACTACCTTGCTGATTTAAGGACCCATCTACTGACAACACCCATTTGAAACTAGGTCCTTCCTGCTAGGACTTAGTCGAGGACATCTCGGCCACAAAATCAGCGTAGACCTGTCCCTTGATCGGACCTCTAGGCTCATACTGTATGTCGAATTATGACAACTCGACTGCCCATCGCACCATTCTTCCTGCCACGTCTGGTTTTTGCAAGACCTTACGTATTGGCAGATCTGTCATCACCACCACTGTGAAACTCTGAAAGTAGTGACGAAGTCTACGCGCTGAGAACACAACTGTCAAGGCCGCCTTTTCTATGGCCTGGTATCTTGCCTCTGGCCCCTGTAACACTTTGCTAACAAAGTAGATGGGCTTTTGGCTTTGCTCCTGTTCCTAGACTAAGACAGAACTCACCGCCTTCTCTGTGACTGCGAAGTACAGTCGTAGCGGGGTGCCAAGTTGGGGTTTACACAATACTGGCACTGGCCAGGTACTCCTTAAGTTTAAGGAACGCCTGTTCATACTCCAATGTCCATGAGAATCTTTGTTTCTCCTCAAACATTGGAAATAGGGGTGGCCCTTGTCTCCTCCTGCTGACACAAACCTGGAGAGGGCAGCCATCCGACCCGTCAATTGCTGCACTTCCTTGATCGACATTGGGCTCCTCATGGCTATGATCGCCACGCACTTGTTTGGGTTGGCCTCAATCCCTCGCTCTGTAAGTAGGAAGCCAAGGAACTTGCCTGCCTCTACCCCAAAGAAGCATTTCTCTGGATTCAACTTCAACCTGTACTTAGCTATTGTATTAAATAGCTCCTCCAAATCAGTGACATGCTGATCTCACAACTGGGACGTCACCACCATCTCATCCACATAGGCCTGTACATTGTGCCCCAGCATAGGTGCAAGGACTTTGTCCATCAGCCTTTGATACGTGGTGCCTGCGTTCTTCAGCCCAAATGGCATGACTTCTGCGTAATAGTAGCAGGACAGCTCAGTCATGAACACTGTCTTGCTTTCATCCCTCGGGTTCATCTTTATCTGATTGTACCCAGAGAAGGCATCCAAGAAACTGAGCAACTTGCACCCCGAGGCGCTATCTACCAACGCGTCAATGTTGGGTAAGGGGTAGGAGTCTTTCGGGCATGCCTTGTTGAGGTCAGTGAAGTCTACACACATCCTCCATTTTCCATTGGCCTTTCTCACCAACACGACGTTCGCTAACCACTCAGGATATTGGATTTCGCGTATGTAGCCTCCATCAAGCCGCTTCTGCGTCTCCTCCCTGACCACCTACCTCCTTTCATCGTTAAACTTACGCCTCCGCTATCTCACAGGTCTGGCCTGGGGATCCAACGCAAGGCGATGACATAGGAAGTCTGGATCAATACCTGGCATGTTTGAGGTGGACCAAGCGAAAGCGTCCATGTGTCGCTATATGACTCCCGCTACTTGGTCCTACGTCTCTTGGGGTAGGGATTTTCCAAGTCTGAAAACCTTGCCTCTGATCTCCCTCTCTACCACCTCCTCTACTGGCTCAGGTCGCCTCACCCGGGCGACCTCTGCTCATGTGACCCCGACGTCTCCTCGGGGCAGATCAGTGGCATTGCACCTCCCTTCTAGAGGTTGGGTGGTTACTGTGCATACTCCCCTTCTTGTCTTGAGGCTATTTTCATAGCACTTCTTAGCCTCCTTTTGACCTGATTTGATGGTGATCACTATCCCTTCCATCGAGGGAAACTTCACCTTCATATGCCTTGTGGACACCACTGCCCCCAACCTGTTCAGGGCTGGTCTACCCAACAGCATGTTATAGGCAGACTGGGCGTTCACCATCAGATACTTAATGCTCTAGGTGTGGGAGGCCAGTCCATCAGTGAAAGTGGTCCTTAACTTAATGTACCCCTGCACCTCTACCTGGTCGCCCGCGAATCCATACAGACAGCCTACGTACGACCTCAACTGATTAGGAGACAGCTGCAGCTTGTTGAAGGTCGACCAGAACTTCACATCGGCCAAACTTCCTTGATCCACCAGGACTCGATGCACCCTGCGTCCCGCAGTGACCACTGATATCACCACTGGATCGTTATCGTGGGGGACAATGTCCTAGCGATCAGCCTTTGTAAAGACAAGGTCGATGTCTGGGAAGTGGTCCTCCTCACATGTTTCCACTACCATCACTGAACGCGCATACTTCTTGCGCTGCGACGAGGTGCACCCTCCTCTTGAGAATCCACCTGCTATAGTGTGGATCTCGCCATGTATGGGCACTTCGTGCCCCTGATCAGCCCTCGGGGCTACCACCACCTCGCCCCCTTGTGTCTCCCTCAGGTAATCACTCAAGAACCCACTCTTGACCAATTTGTCCAACTAGTGGCCTAAGGCCAGACAATTGCGAATGGGGTGGCCAAAAGCTTGATGGAACTCGCACCAAGCGTTCTTGTTAGGCCCTAACCTCTTGTCTGTCTTTAGGGGCATCTTCAACCTTTCTGCCACATTAGGAATGGCAATCAGCTCTTTCAGCTCCACCAGGAAATCATGTCTAGAGGGCACATCCTCCTTAGCGCGTGCCCTAGTCTGGGGCTTTCTGGCCTCATAGGGCTTCTACTTTCCTTGAGCTCTCTTTTCTGTTGTCGCCTCATGCACCTGCAGGGGTTGAGTTCGACTAGGCACTCGCGGCATTGAAGAGACTGCGCTCTCTCACTTCTCATTGAGCTCTCCCTCTGTGACAATGTGAGCAACAGCATGTCGTTTAATGTCACCAAAGGTCTTGAGGCGATTTTGGATCAGGGACTCGCTAAAAGGCCTTGGCAATATTCCCTTCCTAAAGGCATACACCACCATATCTTCATCCTTGGTATGCAACCTCACCACCATTGCCCCAAATCTGTTGAGGTAATCTTTAAAGGACTCCCTCTGATGCTGCCTTACGTCGAAGAGAACATAAGACACTGGTGGAAGGGCCCTATTGACAATGTATTGTTCTCTGAATAGCGTGGAGAATTGCGTGAAAGACGTGATATGTCCCTCGAGCAAGCTGACGAATCACTCCAGCGCTGTCCCTGTCAACGTGGTCATGAAGAGCTTGCAATGCACTGCATCAGACTCACCTGACATCATCATCTGCATGTGGAACGCTATGAGATGTGCTTCAAGATCTTCTACCTCGGTGAACACGGTCTTAGGCCCCACGAAGGTGGCTGGGACCACCGTGTCCATGATCGGTTGGGAGAAGGGCATGGGGAAAGCCCTTGGCAGCGTTGGTGGAGCCCGATCATCTCCCACACGATCCCCAGCTTGCTGCATATGTTGCAGGTTCAAGTGTAGCTTCTCATTCGCCCAGTGTAATTCCTCATTCCTAGCCTGTGATGCGGCCAGGTCCGCCTGCATACGCGCCTGATGCGCTCCAGACTCCGCCACCGTCTCCTGGAGAGCGCGCATCGTTTCCATGAGTTGTTGCATAGTAACGCTTTCCCCCCCATTTGGTGGAACGGATCCTTGTCTAGTATTCCTCATCTCTGTGGTTTTCTTTCTTACTCTCGTGTATGGGACCTTGTTTTATTTCGGCCCCACGGTGGGTGCCAAATGTTCTCGCCGGTTGACTCGCCTGTTGGTTGACTCTGCGACACTCACACGCCTCCTTCCTCATGTTGACATGTGCTTGGTTCTTTTGAAGCAATCTGCACCTGCAAAAGAGAAAAGGGGCGCCTTAGAGGCCGTTTGCACTCCGACGCTCAAGTCAAAATTGGGCAAGAAACACCCAGTATTTGAGTAACCATGTTTAGGGTTTGTAACTGTGTACCTTTGTGAAGTGTTTTACTGCCCCTTATATACTCTAGGGTTTGTTGCACCGCTAACCCTAATTAGGGTTCACTGCGCTGCTAGCCATATTCAGGGTTTACTAGAATACCCTTGCGCCGCTATCACCCAGTCTTAGGATAATCTAGCACATAAGGTTTCCTTATCTGGAGTGCAAACTCTAACAGGGTGACCACTTGAGTCCCTCTTTGTTCACCTAGTCTCTAGTGCCACCTATTCTGGGAGTGCCTTCACTGTTCACATGCCATGCATGTAAATTTACTGGGAAACCCTAGTTCTAATGAGTACTCGACCCCTCAGGACTCTGCACCTAACTGTGCTTTCCCTGCCACACGCATAAGCTCTTTGTGATTTGGGCCTCACCTTATCTCTAGGTTTTCCCTTCACATTGGCCCACTTTGGGAACCAATCTTAACTGTTCTGACCATATCATTTGAATCACCTAGCACCGATGTCACCTCGTCACACTCTGTTGCCGAGGACTCATCACCCTGCGCTATGATGAGGACACATTAGCCTACCCTAGTGATCGACACCACTGATTACTCATCGACCCACTATTCCATGCTGCTTGTGGGACCCTGCCTACATGGCTGTAGGGCCCAGCTGACATAGCTTGCTATCGTTAGCAGGTCTCCACGTCCGAGGACTGGTCGGTACAAAACCCAAATACAACAACAAAATGAAAAGTATGCAAGATACAATAATAAGGGGAAGAAAGAAATAATTTTTGAGGAAGGAGACTTAGTTTGGCTTCACCTTCGAAAAGATAGATTTGCAACTAAAAGGAAGTCCAAACTAAGTCCCCAAGGTGATGGACCCTTTCAAATCCTCAAGAGAGTCAACAACAATGCTTACAAATTGGACCTACCTTTTGAATATGGAGTGCATGATACTTTCAATGTAATTGACTTATCTCCATTTGTAGGTACCAATGAAGACAAGGAAGACTTGGATTTGAGGACAAATCCTTTCCAAGGGGGAGGGGATGATGGAAGAGGGCCAAGCACAACCGCACAAGAGCCAACACAAGGGCATCCAAAGCCACACCAAGAGCGTCTAGGGCAAGAAGAGGAGCGTCTAGGGCCATGGGAGGAGCGTCTAGGACCATTTACTAGGTCCATGGCCAACAGACTACATGAAGACATTGATCTAGCTATGAATGGGAGAGAAAGACATTTGTACATGTTACATGAAGGCCCATCAAGAGTAGCTTAATTTTAGTTATGGTGTAAATAGCACAAACTTGATTCCATGAGGGTTTAACCTAGCTTTTGTTACATTTCTAGAAGCATTCCTAAAACTAGGGCCGGCCATGAGTGATGTGTCTTATGTGATGACATTTGCATTTCATTTTGAGTACATTTTCTTAGCATTAGGTTAACCTTTATGGTCCTCCTTAGCCTGTAAAAGGAGGAGCCAACCTATTGTATTTTTAGGATTGAATAGAGTATTGTTATGCTGCCCAAATTTTTCGATACACTACTCTTTGCCTAACTCTTAGGTTTTAGTCTTCACTCCATCACTACCCAAAAGGCTGGCTGAACCTCCTCTTTTCCCCACTCTTCATGCACCTTCAAGGCACCCATGCTTCCTAGGAAGGCCTTGCTCACCTCCTCCACAAGCTTCCGCAAAGTTCACCACCAAGGAATTCCAAAATCCAAAGAAGAGCTCATAGGAATGCTATCAACAAGGCTGCCTATATGATCCGCGTGTTCAGGAGGGAGTGCGACGCTTATGTCTCCGTTCAATCCTGCGCGGAGGGTGAACCTGTATGCGCTGACGATCGCGTCAACAATGGGGAAACTTCTTCTTCCTATACGCCACCATCTTCAAGCGGATCAAACTCCGCTTGCCACTCACGGGGTTCGAGCGAGCGCTCTTAATTGAAATAAATGTGGCCCCTACCCAACTGCACCCCAACAGCTGGGCCTTCGTGAGGGTGTTTGCAATCCTGCGCAACCATCTAGGGCACACCCCCTCAGTGGATGTGTTTCTCTACTTCTTTGAGGTAAAAAGCCCAAGGGAGAAGCTTTGGGTAGTGTACCAACCAGTCCTTAGACATCGATGACCGCTAGCAGTGATGGGCCATGTAAGCTGGGTCCCACGAGCGGCGTGAGACAGTGTCCCTCAAGCGGCATGAGCCAGTATGCCGATTAGCGGTCGGACTTCGATCACCAGGGTATGCCGACGTGTACTCGGCAACAGAGTGAAGCTGATGTGACATCGGGCATCAGCAGCTCAAACAGCTAAACCGGGCCATGAGAGGTGGACCCTAGGAAACACACCAGTTATCAGTGAAACGCCCAGAGTTAGGGGGAAGTCTGAGTCACAAGGTGCTCGTGCGTGTGGTGTGAATAGCGCATTTGGGCGCAGCACAAGCAAAGGGCCCTGGGAACACTAAGGCCCGTTAGGGTTAGGGTTTCCTAGGGGCAGATTGCATGCATAGCACGTGAACAGTTAAGGCACCCCCAAAACGGATGGCCCCAAAGACTATGTGCACAAGTTGGTACCTAGGTGGTCATACAGTAAGAGGTTGCACTCCAACAAGGGAAGCCCTACGCGCTACATTACTCTAAGATCGGGTAATAGTGGCGCAATGGCATTCCTCCAGAAACCCTAGACTATATAAACAACAGTAAGAAACCCTAAAGAGGTACGCGGCTCTTGAGACTAGAACTGTTACACACCGTGTCTTTACCCTAGTTTTGATTTGAGCGTCACAGTACAAACAGCCTCTAGGGTGCCCCTTTGTCTTTGCAGGTACAGAGTGTTTCGATCCAATGAAGCATCAACCTAAGAAGGAAGAAGAGGGTGCGAGATTGTCGTTAGAGTCAATCGACAGGTGAGTCAACCAGCAAGAATATCTGGCGCCCACCGTGGGGCCGAAATAAAATAAGGTCCCATTCACAAACATAGAGGAGAGACCCAACAATATGAGGAACACCAGACAAAGACCCGCCGCTGCCGCACCAAACAGAGGAGAAAACATCACCATGCAGCAAATTACGGAGATCATGTGCGCCCTCTAGGAGACAGTGGTGGCATCCAAGGCGGATCAAGAACGCATCCAGATTTACCTGGTTGCGTCACAAGCCAGGAACGAAGAGTTGCGCAGGACTAATAAGGAACTGCACATGAATTTGCAGAATTTACAGCAAGCAGGGGAACTTGTGGTGGATGATCGATCCCCGCCTACGCCACCCAGGACATTCCCTATGCCGTTCTCATAGGCTATCATGGACACCGTGGTACCACCCACCTTCATAGGTCCTAAGACCACCTTTACGGGGGTGGAGGACCCGGAGGCGCATCTCACGACATTCCATACTCAGATGATGCTATCAGAAGGCTCTGATGCCATACATTGCAAGCTATTCATGACCAAGCTGACAGGCATAGCATTAGAGTGGTTTATCAGCCTCCCTGACGGATACGTGATGTGGTTCGCATAGTTGTCTGTGCTGTTCAGGGAGTAGTACATCATCAATCGGGCTCCCCCGCTGGTGTCTTAGGATCTTTTCAATGTAAGACAGTACCAGGGAGAGTCCTTGAAGGGTTACCTTAATAGGTTTGGAGCGATGGTGGTGAGGCTACACACCAAGGATGAGGATATGGTGGTGCACGCCTTTAAGAAGGGTATTTTGCCAAGACCCTTCAGTGAGTCACTCATCAGGAATCGCCCCAAAACCTTTTGTGAGATCAGGCGTCGAGTGGTAGCCCATATAGTCGCAGAAGGGGAACTCACTGAGAAGCGCGAGAGCATTGCCCCCGCACGATCACGAGGGCCAAGTCGACCTCAAACCATGAGGGTGCATGGCGACGACAGAGAAGAAGGCCTAAGGAAAACAGCAACCTTACGTGGCCAGGAAGCCGCAGACCAGGGCACACGCGAAGAAGGATGCGCCCTCCAGACATAGCTTCCTGGTGGAATTGAAGGAGCTGGTCGCTATCCCAAACATAGCGGAGAGACTGAAGATGCCCCAAATGATTGACAAGAGATTGGGGCCTAGCAAGAACACGTGGTGCGAGTTCCACCAAGCATTTGGTCACCCCGTCCGCAACTGTTTGGCCCTAGGTCACCAGTTGGATGAGCTGGTGAAGAGCAGTTTCTTGAAGGACTACTTGCGCGAGCCACGGGAGGATCAGGCGTTAGCATCCCCGAGGAGTGATCAAGGGCACGAGGTGCCCATTCATGGTGAAATCCACACCATCTCAGGAGGTTTTTCAGGAGGGGGGTGCACCACTTCTTAGCAGAAGAAATACACACGATCAGTGATGGCAGTAGAGATGTACGAGGAAGACCACACCCCTGACATCAACCTCACATTCACCAAGGCCGATCGCCAGGATGTCCTTCCCACAATAATGACCCGGTGGTAATATCGGTAGTAACAGTGGGAAGGAAGGTGCACCGTGTGCTAATAGATCAGGGGAGCTCGGCCAATGATGTGAGTTGAATTCATCATTGTTTAATTTGTAACACTTTATGAAGAATTGGATCAAGATTCTTATGGCAATTATGGTGAGTCACCTAGAGAAAATCCCCACTGGACATTAACTTAGCAAGTGCTAAGTAGATGTGAAGGTTCATTTCTGTTCTTACCGGTTGACTCTCCCGTTAGTCGACTTCTACGATCGCTTGCACCTTCTCCCTTCCCTTCGATTGGAATAGCTTGCCTGCAAAGAAAGAAAGATGGGCGCCCTTGCGGCCATTTGCACTCCAATGCTCAAGTCAAAACTAGGGCAAGAAACACCAAGTGTATAGCAAAAGAGTTCTAGTTTCAAATGTTGTGTACCTTTGTGAATGCCTTACTACCCTTTATATAGCCGTTCTAGGTTTCCTACTGCGCCCATCCTTGCGTCCAAGTGTTGCCTCTTAGCGAATTTAGGGTTACCTTTCAGGGATTCTATCACACAATCTTGGTGTGCGTCTTGTGGCAACCTTCTATTCTTAGAGTGCAACTCTCATGGCAACCTTTCTTTTCTGGAGTGCTTAACTTGGGCGTGGGCGCCAAGGCATACGCTATAACCCTAGCGCCGCATGGCCAAATCTTCAGTGTTAAGCTAATCACTCGCGTGCCTTTTTATGTGTTTCTAGGGATAAATCCCTTATGCCAAAGCCTTACGTCTCGCATATACCCTGCATGCATGGCGTATCTGTGAATCTGGTTTATATTCTCACACGTGTGATTTTGTGGGCCCCCCTGTGGGCCCCATCATGCCGACTTCTCATGTGCCAACCTCTCACTCGGTGGCCGACGTCCGAGGTCTGGCCGCTACAATTTCTAAAGGTCCAAGAGAAAAACACATGTTTATGTGACTTTTAAGAGAAACAAGACATAAACCAAAATGGGTATTATCAAGAACAACAACCAAAGTGCAGTAACAACACAAAAATAGTACAAGAAAACAAGAATTAAAACAAGAGCACAACAAGAATTGAAACTAGTAATAGAAACACAACAAGAACAAAACCAACTAATGGAAATTCAAGAAAACATCATGAACATGGGTATTCATGGAACCCGAATAAAAAATAGGTTGGTATAACATGTTTGCACCGATTAAAATGTGATCCGGTCGGTCATCGATAGTCGATGACATCAGCAGCAGTTGACCACGTGGACCATTCACAGGGTAACATGTAAGGACCTGAAAAATTAAATTGGAATAAAAGAGTTATATTTTAAATGAACTCCATGCATGTTTTATTTAAAATAAAAAGGGAAGGAAAGTGTAGTTTAGAAGAGTATAAGATTTCCTTGTTAGTACATAATCGCCGGTCGCCTAGACTACACGTCGTCGCCAGGACGTGAGGCATGCAGACGTCGCCAGGGCGCGATGCATGCGGGCATCTTCCAGGGGGAGACATCGGTCGTCCACTAGGAGATGTCATCGGTGGATAGTCTTCGCGCGAGAGGTCATCGGTGGATAGTCTTCGCGCGAGAGGTCATCGGTGGATAGTCTTCGCGCGAGAGGTCATCGGTGGATAGTCTTCGCGCGAGAGGTCATCGGTGGATAGCCTTCGCGCGAGAGGTCATCGGTGGATAGTCTTCGCGCGAGATGTCATTCGGTGGATTGTTTTCGCGCGAGGGGTCATCGACGAAAGGTTATCGCGCGATGTCGAGTTGCACACAGAGGGGGTAAGACCCAGACTCCCAGCAGGAAGCGTAGTGCACGCATGCCACGTAGACAAAAAGGGTGGTTCAGAATAGTGACATCAGAATGTTGGCATGCGCAGGGGACACTCGCGGTCGTACTGTTCAGAGCAGTGGCTGGCATGCACAAGCGACAACAGTGGCAGTACTGTTCAGAGCAGTGGTTGGCATGCACCAGAGACAACAGTGGTCGTACTGTTCAGGGCAGTGGTTCTCAGACTTCTCTGCAGAGTGGGTGGTGGCAGCTGCTTTTGGTGGATAAGTTGGTTTAAGATGCAGAAAACCCACTGCTGAGAGGAAGAAACGTTGCAGCCTTCAAAGAGAGAAAGAGTGAGTTACCTCCCTTCTCCTCCAGTTGCCTCCTTCGCGCTGCGATTCTAGCACCTTCACACGAGAGTACGACGAGCGACAGCCACCATTAGAGCACCTGGGCAGTTCTCTGCAAGTCCTTCGACCAGACGCAAAAACAGAGCCAAGGCGTTCTTCAAGCTTTGTTGGGTTTCGGAACTCTAGGTGTTTGCGCAAGTCCAGGTAAGGGAAGCTAGACTTCATTTTCAATACAAGCCATAGTTTAGCTATTTCTGAAGTGAAGGCGACGTGGTCGCCGGTTTTCGTTTTCATCCTTGTAAAATGCTCTGTGCTATGTGTTTGGGCGACGTGGTCGCCGATTTTAAATACAGACTTCGAAATACCCCGTTTTTGAACTAGGTCGCCGGTTTGGGCGCTGTTTTACGAACTCCCCTGTTTTTGGTGTTGTTTTGAAACTGTTTGAGATGTAAATGTGATATTCGAAAACATGAACCTTGGAGTGAGTTTTGCTGTGATTGGAATCATTCATTTAAGTATGGCATGATGTGTTGAATGTTGTGAATGTGGATCGAGGCATAGTATTTTCAGGAAAGGAAATACCGTGTAAGATCGTGTAGGATGTGCATTGATCGGTGATTCCTTAGGGGATATCCTGACTCTGCTGAGATAATGGAATCACATAGAGGAAGTTACTCAGTTGGTGAGAGTCGAAGGAGGTTCATATGAATGGGTGTCTCGTGTGAAAAAGAACGAGCTCTGCCTGTTCTATGGATTAACCCTGTCATACCGGGAGAACTATTGACATTGAGATTATATATGCGCATGCTGTGTGGATTCACAGCGACCCTGTGTGGATTTCACAGTGGTATGGTATGACAGGTGTAGATCTCTGAGTCTAATCAATGCATGAGTCTTCCGGAAGTAGTGTCAAGTGTCTTGTGTGTTGAGTCAGTGGTGGTCTGACATGTGAAATGAGGAACTTGAAATCGATAGACACTTGGTACAGTTGTGAAATAGAATGACTCTGGAAAATATTGTGAAATGTGTGATTTCTGGGTGATCAGGTGAAGAGTATGAGAAACTTGATAACTTTACGTGAATATCTTGAAATTGTTTACCTTGATTTTATTTTAAGTATCCTTATTTAAACTCTTTTTAAATGTCTAGCTTACCCTGTGTTTTCGTTTGTGTTGTGGCCTTTTCTTAAACCTGTAATGATCGTGTATAATTTACACGGGAGCAGATGATGTTGCAGGAAGTAGAGCTCTTTAGAAAATTGTCGCTGGAAGGAGATCGCCTGTTTTCTTTTCTGTTGGGTGATCGCCCCTTGTAAGGACCTGAAAAATTTATTGGAATGAAAGAGTATGTTTTAAATAAATTCTAAGTATTATTTTTATTTAGAATAGAAAGGGAGGAAAAAGTTAAGTTTAGAAGGCTACGAGACCGCCGGTCTTACTGTATTTCATTTATTTTCGTTAAACCTTGAGAAACAATTGATTTGGTTATGTATTAAACTCCCTAAGAGGAGTAACTTCATTCTGATATATACACATATTATCTTGTACTCTTCAATATTATTTGGTTACACTTAATTTCATTATACATGTATGTATGTATTATTTTGGCGGGATGTTACATTAATGGTATCAGAGCAGTTCGCCTTAGGATGACCTGAGGGCTGTGGATCCATTGTGTTTCTTCTGCTCATAAAATTTATTTGAGTTTTAAATAACCACTATAGTGAAAGGTTTTCAAACGTTTTAGTTTTGAACTCTTGCGTGTGCTTGGGTGAACGTGTGCCTAACTGAAAATCTTAGTATTAAGAATAAGAAGGTCTTGATAAAGTGGTGAGGGTGCACACTCATAACTGGATCAAGATAATTCTTAATCTTAAATCCAAAGGTTTGATGTTTAGCCTACATTGAATTCTGGTGTGATTTTTGAGTGTTCTTGAATTTGACGGAGGTGGTAGTTTGGACTGATGTTTGTACACCAGTAATTGTTCTGGTGTTTTGTGTGAAGTTATAAGTGTTATGATTCTGTTGATGAACTCAAATTCTAGATGACTTTGAGATGCTGACCTTTGTAAGGTCTAGCTGTTACCCCTTGAATGAATTGATTCTTATCGATTTCATTCTTATAGTTGTAGGGAATATAGAAGTCAATAGATTCAGAAGATGGCACGTAGACCTGCTACCCCACCCCAACCTTCCTCAGAGATGAGTCAGATCGCCAAGGCCATCGAGATGATGGCGACTGCCATTCAGCAGCAGAATGCGGCGATGGCTCAGAACCATCAAGCCACAATGCAGCACTGGGAAACTGCCCGATCTGCTGAGACAAACTCCCACGTCGGTCAGCCCCAAGAACAGATGGGACTGGCCGAGTTCATGAGGCACAACCCACCTAAGTTCAGTGGGAATGCTACCCCTGACCAGGCAGACCAGTGGGTCAGGGAGTTGGAGAAAATCTTTAGGGCGACCTCCTGCCCTGAAGAGAAGAAGCTGCTGTTCGCCACTTATCTGCTATCAGGAGAAGCTGAGTTCTGGTGGATGGGAGCTCAGCAGATGATGGAGGCACGAGAGGATGTATTGGATTGGGAGAGCTTCAGGGTGAAGTTCTTGGAGAAATACTTCCCTGACAGTGCCAAGTTTGCAAGGGAAGCTGAGTTCTTAAAGTTGGAGCAGGGGGACATGTCAGTAAACGCCTATGCTGCTCGTTTTGAGTACCTCGCCCGGTTTTATACCCAGGCGACCTCCGAGGCCTGGAGATGTAGAAAATTCGAAGAAGGACTAAAGCATGGGCTGAAGAGGACCCTAGCCCCGATGTGCATCAGGGAATTCCACGCCTTAGTGGAGAAGGCAAAGATGGTGGAGACCCTGGAAAAGGGTGATTCTCGGGTGATCAGGTCACACCAAGGAGGTTCCTCCAGTGGGAGAGCTAAGGCACAGCACCCACAAAGCAAACCCTATGCGAGACCTCCACCACATCGGGCAGGAGCAGCACCTCCCCAGTTTCAACAGCAGCAACCTTGGAAACCCAAGTGTCCTCACTGTGGTGGACCACACGCCTCCAATGCTTGTTTCAAGAAGACTTCAGAGAGGAAATGTTTCGTCTGCCAAAGGACAGGGCACGTTGCTAGAGAGTGCCCTAGCAGGAATGGGGCGACCCAACCCAGTGGCTCCCAACAGTTGAGAAACGAGGGCGGCAGACCTCAGGCAACAGGGAGGGTGTTCGCCATGTCTGGAGCAGAGGCAGCTCAGTCAGGTAACCTCATCCAAGGTGTTTGTTTTATTGCTGGTAGAGGTGTAAGGACCTTGTTTGATTCTGGAGCGACACACTCCTTTGTGTCAAGCCTGTGTGTAGCCGAGTTGGGCCTCCTAGTGAAGGAGTTACCTTTCGAGCTGTTGGTCTCTACACCTGCGTCAGGACAGGTGTCGACCTCTACAGTGTGCCCTGAATGTCCAGTGATTGTAGAAGGACGCAGATTCAAGGTGAACTTGATCTGCCTACCTCTTCAGGACCTGGATGTCATCCTGGGGATGGATTGGTTAGCTGCCAATCACGTTCTCATAGACTGTGGTAGGCAGAAGGTAGCGTTTCCAGACCCCCAAGAACCGGATGTGTTGTCAGTTCAACAAGGGCGATCAGAGCTGGAAGGAGAGGCGAGGTGCTTCGTAGTGCTCGCCCGGTTGGAAGTGGAGAATAAAGGGGACGTAAACAGGATACAAGTGGTGAAAGATTTCACAGATGTATTCCCAGAAGAGGTGCCTGGGTTACCCCCTAAGAGAGAAGTGGAATTCTCTATTGACTTGGTACCTGGAGCTGGACCAGTGTCAATGGCACCTTACAGGATGGCACCAGCCGAGTTAGTGGAGTTAAAGAAGCAAGTGGAAGAGTTGCTGGAGAAGCAGTTCATCAGACCCAGCGTATCTCCATGGGGAGCTCCAGTGCTCCTAGTCAAGAAGAAGGATGGAGGGTCTCGGCTGTGTATAGACTACAGGCAATTGAACAAATTGACCATCAAGAACAAGTACCCCCTACCTCGGATTGATGATTTGATGGACCAAATTCATGGGGCCTCGGTGTTCTCCAAGATTGACCTGAGATCGGGGTATCACCAAATCTTGGTAAAAGCTGAAGATGTTCAGAAGACAGCTTTTAGGTCTCGATATGGGCACTACGAGTATGTAGTGATGCCATTTGGAGTCACCAATGCTCCAGCTCTATTCATGGACTACATGAATAGGATCTTTCGCCCTTTCTTGGATAAGTTTGTGGTGGTCTTCATAGATGACATCCTCATTTATTCAAGGACCGAGGAAGAGCATGAGGAACACCTGAGGACAGTATTGGAAATACTGAGGGAGAAGCAGCTCTATGCCAAGTTCTCTAAGTGTGAGTTCTGGCTAAGGGAAGTCAACTTCTTAGGACACGTGATATCTGCCCAGGGGATCTCGGTAGATCCAGCCAAGGTAGAGGCAGTGCTGCAATGGGAACGTCCTAAGATAGTGACTGAGATAAGGAGCTTTGTGGGGTTGGCGGGCTACTATCGGAGGTTTATTGAGGATTTTTCCAAAGTAGTGGCTCCTTTAACACAACTGACCCGCAAGGACCAACCCTTTGCTTGGACCGACCGATGTGAGCAGAGCTTCAGGGAACTAAAGGAGAGGTTGACCAGTGCTCCAGTGCTGGTGATTCCAGAAGTAGGAAGACCTTTTGATGTCTTCTGTGATGCCTCACATCAAGGCTTGGGATGCGTCTTGATGCAAGAGAAGAGAGTGGTTGCATATGCTTCAAGGCAACTCAAGGTGCATGAGAGAAACTACCCTACTCATGATTTGGAGTTGGCAGCGGTAGTGTTTGCCTTGAAGATCTGGAGGCATTATCTTTATGGAGCTCGGTTCCAGGTATTCAGTGACCACAAGAGCTTGAAATACCTGTTCGATCAGAAGGAACTAAACATGAGACAAAGAAGGTGGATGGAATTCCTAAAGGATTACGACTTTCAACTCATGTATCACCCAGGGAAGGCCAATGTAGTGGCAGATGCCTTGAGTAGGAAGTCTATACAAGTCGCCACCATGATGATGGAAGAGCAGAAACTGATCGAGCAGTTCAGAGACTTAAACCTTGGAGTAGAATTTCACGTGAATCACATTAGTTGTAGCAAGCTGACTATAACTAATGACTTCCTGGGAATGTTGAAGGATAAGCAATGGGAGGACCCTAGCCTGAAGCGCACTGTAGAGTCACTAGGGACAGATCAGGCGAGAGGCTTTGAGATGGGCGATGATGGGATCTTGAGGTTTGATGGCAAAATTTGCATACCTGCAAATGAAGAGTTGAAGAAGATGATCCTAGAGGAAGGTCATAAGAGTCGCCTTAACCTCCATCCAGGCATGAACAAGATGTACCATGACTTGAAGGAGTCATTTTGGTGGTCAGGCATGAAGAGGGACGTCGCCCAGTACGTGGCAACCTGCTTAACGTGTCAAAAGGCGAAGGTAGAGCATCAAAGACCTGGCGGGCTGTTGCAGCAACTGGATATCCCCGAGTGGAAGTGGGACAGCATTGCCATGGATTTTGTCACCCATTTACCCAGATCGGTAAAGGGTCATGATGCAATCTGGGTCATCATTGATAGGCTGACGAAGAGTGCCCACTTCCTCCCAGTAAATATGAAGATGCCCATGGCCAAGTTGGCACAGCTGTACATCAAGGAGATTGTGAGGTTGCATGGAGTGCCTTCCAGCATCATTTCAGATAGAGATCCCAGGTTCACTTCACGGTTTTGGCAGACCTTGCAAGAGTGTTTGGGAACCAAGTTGAGGATGAGCTCTGCATATCATCCCCAAACAGATGGTCAGTCAGAGAGGACGATCCAATCCTTGGAAGATCTGCTGAGGGCATGCGTTTTGGATCAATTGGGAGATTGGGACGAGGTGTTGCCACTGGTGGAGTTTACATATAATA
Source organism: Phaseolus lunatus (assembly GCA_013389735.1). Taxonomy (NCBI): domain Eukaryota; kingdom Viridiplantae; phylum Streptophyta; class Magnoliopsida; order Fabales; family Fabaceae; genus Phaseolus; species Phaseolus lunatus. Next base: position 18,271,176 of record CM023861.1, on the reverse strand, counting down.
ACAGTTATCACGCCAGCATCGGGATGGCCCCATATGAAGCCCTGTATGGGAGGAAATGCAGAACCCCCTTATGTTGGTACCAAGAGGGCGAGGCAGTCTTGGTTGGGCGAGAGATGATTCAACAGACGACCGAGAAGGTAAAGCAGATACAAAGCAGAATGAAAGCTTCTCAGAGTAGGCAGAAGTCCTATGCAGATCAGAGGAGAAAGCCTTTGGAGTTTGCTGCTGGAGATCACGTGTTCATGAAAGTGACACCAACCAAGGGTGTAGGGCGGGCGATCAGGTCAAAGAAGTTGTCCCCTAAGTTCGTGGGACCATATCAGATCTTAAGAAGGATTGGCCCAGTGGCGTATGAGATCGCCCTACCTCCCCCTCTGGCGAATCTGCACAATGTGTTTCACGTGTCACAGCTGAGGAAGTACATGGCAGACCCTAGTCATGTGCTGGATGTAGACGACGTGCAGATTAGGGATGACTTGTCCTTTGAAGCCAAACCAGTCAGGATTGACGATCGGCAATGTAAACAGCTCAGGGGCAAGACCATCGACATGGTGAAAGTGGTGTGGGATGAGAGATCGGGGGATTCAACTTGGGAGTTAGAAGAACCCATGAGGAAGGCTTATCCATACCTCTTTTCCTTGTAATCCAATTTTCGAGGACGAAAATTTTCTTGTTGGGGAGAATGTAAGGACCTGAAAAATTTATTGGAATGAAAGAGTATGTTTTAAATAAATTCTAAGTATTATTTTTATTTAGAATAGAAAGGGAGGAAAAAGTTAAGTTTAGAAGGCTACGAGGTCGCCGGTCGCCTGCTACACATGAGCGCCAGGTGGACATCGCGCGGGCGCGAGAGGCATGCAGGCATCGCGCGGGCGCGAGAGGCATGCAGGCATCGCCAGGGAAGACATCGGTTGTCTCCCAGAGTGAGACATCGGTCGTTCGCCAGGGAGAGGTCATCAGCAGTTTGTCATCGCGCGAGAGGTCATCGGTGGTTTGTCTTCGCGCGAGAGGTCATCAGCGGTTTGTCATCGCGCGAGATGTCATCGGTGGTTTGTCTTCGCGCGAGAGGTCATCAGTGGTTTGTCCTCGCGCGAGAGGTCATCAGCGGTTTGTCATCGCGCGAGAGGTCATCGGTGGTTTGTCTTCGCGCGAGAGGTCATCAGTGGTTTGTCCTCGCGCGAGAGGTCATCAGCGGTTTGTCATCGCGCGAGAGGTCATCGGTGGTTTGTCTTCGTGCGAGGTCATCGGTGGTTCGTCTTCGCGCTGGTAGCCATCGGCGAAAGGTCATCGCGCGGCGCTTAGTTACACACCGAGAACGTAGGACCTAGACTCCCAGCAAGAGACGTTCTGCACGCGCGCCACGTAGACGAAAAGGTGGTTCAGAATAGTGACCTCAGAGCGTAGCCTGCGCAGAGGCACGCTTAGTAGTACTGTTCAGGGAAGCGTGCACGCAAACTTCCCTGCAGAGTAGGTGGTGGCAGCTGCTTTTGGAGGGATAAGTTGGTTTAAGTTACAAAAATCCACTGCTGAGAGAAAAGAAAACATTGTTGTATTCGACGAGAGAAAGAGTGAGTTTCTTCCCTTCTCCTCCAGTTACCTCCTCCGCGTTGCGATTGCAGCATCTCCACACAAGAGTACGACGAGAAGCAACACCATTGGAGCACCTGGGAAAGTTCTCTGCAACTCCTTCAAAACCAGACGCAAAAACAGAGCCAAGGCGTTCTTCAAACTCTGTTGGATTTCGAAGCACCTGGTGGTTGCGCAAGTCCAAGTAAGGGAAGCTAGACCTCTTTGTCCATACGAGCCATAGTTTAGTTATTTTCTGAAGTGAGGGCGACGTGGTCGCCATTTTCGTTTTTATCTGCGTGAAATGCTTGGGTTGTGTGCTTGGGCGACGTGGTCGCCGGTTTTATAAACATAGTCTTCGAAACACCTTGTTTTTGAACTAGATCGCCGGTTTTGGCGCTGTTTTGCGAACTCCTTGTGTTTGATGTTGTTTTGAGAACTGCTTGAGATTTACATGAGATATTCGAAAATATGAATCCTTTGAAAATGGCTATTGCTGTGATTGAAATCATTCCTTTAAGTGTGGCATGATGTCTTTGAATGCTGTGAATGTGGGATCGAGGCATAGTATTTTCAGGAAAGAAAATACCGTGTAAGATCTTGTGGTAGGTGCATTGATCGGTGATTCCTAAGGAGATATCCTGACTCTGCTGAGGTAATGGAATCACGTAGAGGAAGTTACTCAGTTGTTGAGAGTCGAAGGAGGTCTATATGATGGGCGTCTCGTGTGAAAAAGAACGAGCTCCGTCTGTCCTATGGATTAACCCTGTCATACCAGGAGAACTATGGTAACATTGAGATGATATATGCGCATGCTGTGTGGATTCACAGCGACCCTGTGTGGATTTCACAGTGGTGTGGTATGACCGGTGCAGATCTCTGAGTCTAATCAACGCACGAGTCAATCCGGAAGTAGTGTCAAGTGTCTTGTGTGGTGAGTCAGTGGAAAGTCTGACATGTGAAATGAGAAACTTGAATATTGATGGACACTTGATGCTGTATTGTGAAATGGAATGACTATGGGTGAATGTAGTGAAGTTTGTGATTTTGGGCGATCAGCTGAATGCTATGAGCAGCTCTACGTTTTACATGGATATTTTGGAACTTGGTTTACTTGGATTTTCATGTTCTTGATTTAAACTTCTTTTAAATTATCTAGCTTACCCTTTTATCTGTTATTGTGGTTGTTTTCTCAAAACTGTGATGATCGTGTAATTGTTACACGGGAGCAGATGATCTTCCAGGAAGAAGAGCTCTCTAGTGAGTGGTCGCCGGGGAAGGAGATCGCCTATTTCCACCTCTCGGTGGTGATCGCCGGTTTTCGTGTCCTGATAGGAGATCGCCCGTTTTGAGGTCTTCTGTTTGGGATCGCCGTTTTATGTTGGAGATCGCCTTTTTTTTTGAGACCGCCGGTCTTACTGTATTTCATTTATTTTCGTTAAACCTTGAGAAACAATTGATTTGGTTATGTATTAAACTCCCTAAGAGGAGTAACTTCATTCTGATATATATACATATTATCTTGTACTCTTCAATATTATTTGGTTACACTTAATTTCATTATACATGTATGTATGTATTATTTTGGCGGGATGTTACACCCCTCTTGCTGCTTTATAATAGGAGATCGCCTTTATGAAAGGAGATCGCCCTTCTTATAGGAGATCGCCCTTTTTGCCAGGAGATCGCCTATCTGTCTTTTGGATTGTATTTCGTTTACGTTTTTAGTGGAGAAGTGATCGTTTGTATTAAACTCCCTGTGAGGAGAAACTTACTTATTTATATAAAGATTTTGCTCACTTCAATCTATTTGTCACCTTTATTTTCGTTTTATATTTATTTTCAAAGAGATTTGGCGGGATGTTACATTAATGGTATCAGAGCAGTTCGTCCTTAGGATGACCTGAGGGCTGTGGATCCATTGTGTTTCTTCTGCTCATGAAAGTTATTTGAGTTTAAAATAATAACTATAGTGAAAGGTTTTCAAACGTTTTTGTATTGAAATTTTGTGTGTGCTTTGGTGAATATATGTTCTAATTGAAAATCTTAGTATTAAGAATGAGAAGGTCTTGATAAAGTAGTGAGGGTGCACACTCATAACTGGATCGAGATGAGTCTCAATCTTAATTCCAAAGGTTTGATGTTTAGCATATATTGAATTCTGGTGTGAGCTATCTCATTCTCTTGAGTGTCTTTGTAATTGATTGAAAATGGTTGATTGGATTGGTGACTGCATACCAGTAGTTGTGCTGGTGTTATGCTTGATGTTATAAGCATTATGATTCTGTTGATGAGCTCAAATTCTTAATGATTTTGAGATGCTGACCTTTGTAAGGTCTAGCTGTTACCCCCCTTGAATGAATTGATTTCTTATCGATCTCATTCTTGTAGTTGTAGGGAATATAGGAATCTTATAGTTTCAAAATCTGAAAACGAAGGAGATGGCACGTAGACCTTCTACCCCTCCCCAACCTTCTTCGGAGATGAGCCAGATTGCCAAGGCTATCGAGATGATGGCAACTGCCATCCAACAGCAGAATACGGTAATGGCCCAGATTCATCAGGCTGTAATGAATCATTTGGAAACTGCTGGATCGGCTGCAACAGCTTCCCAGGTCAATCAGCCTCGGGAGCAGGTAGGGATGACCGAGTTCATGAGGCACAACCCACCCAAGCTCAGTGGGAGTGCTACCCCTGATCAAGCAGATCCGTGGACCAGGGAGTTACATGCCTTAGTAAGGAAGGCAAAGGTAGTGGAGACCCTGGAGAGGAGTGGTTCCAGAGTAATCAGATCACAACCAGGGGGTCCCTCCAGTGGGAAGGCCAAGGTACAGCACCCACGAAGCAAGCCTTATGCGATACCTCCACCACATCGGACAGGAGCAATTCCGCCCCGGTTTCAGCAGCAACAACCATGGAAACCAAGATGTTTCCGTTGTGGTGGGTTACATAACGTCAAGGTGTGCCCCAAGAGGAATTCAGAGAAAGGGTGTTTCACATGTCAAGAGATGGGGCACATTTCTAGAGATTGTCCTAACAGAAAAAGGATGACTCAACCCGTTAGTTCCCAGCAGTTGAGGGACAAAGGCAGCAGACCTCAGGCAGGAGGGAGAGTGTTTGCCATGTCTGGAGCGGAGACATCTCAGTCAGGTAACTTAGTACAGAGTGTTGCTCTATAGCTGGTAGATGCGTTAGAATTTTGTTTGATTCTGGAGCGACACACTCCTTTGTGTCAAGCCTGTGTGTAGCCGAGTTGGGCCTTCTAGTGAAGGAGTTACCGTTTGAACTGTTGGTCTCTACACCTGCGTCAGGACAGGTGTTGACCTCTACAGTTTGCCCTGAATGTCCAGTGATAGTAGAGGGACGCAGATTCAAAGTGAACTTGATCTGTCTACCTCTTCAGGACCTGGGTGTTATCCTGGAAATGGATTGGCTAGCTGCCAATCACGTTCTCGTAGTCTGCGGTAGTTAGAAGTTAGCGTTTCCAGATCTCCAAGAGCCAGATGGCGAGGTGCTTCGTGATGCTAGCTCGGTTGGAAGTGAAGAATAAAGAGGACGTAAGCAAGATACCTTGGTGAAAGGTTTCATGGATGTATTTCCAGAAGAGATACCTGAATTACCTCCTAAGAGAGAGGTGGAACTCTCTATTGTTGTGGTGCCTGGAGCTGGACCGGTGGCAATGGCTCCAGCTGAGTTGATGGAATTAAAGAAGGAAGTGTAATTTAGAGTTAGTGTACCAAGGTTTAGTTTCAGCTACATATAAGTTATGGAGAGTATATAAGCAGAATGTTGAGGGTTTAAAGGCTTAAGCATGTGTATCCATGGGAAGTACCGGGATTAAGTTCCAAGAATGAAAGAATGAATTTTCTTTTATTTGAAGCTTGGAAGATGTTTATGTCGATGAACCAGCATGAGATGACTCTAGCTTAACCACAAGCTTAAAAGGAAAGAGGAGAAATTGTATTTATGTCTAAAGTTCAATTGGACAGAGAAATTTGCTGAAAAATACCAAGTAGAGAAGTTACTGGGAGGAGAGATGAAGCTTCACGCAGAATGGATGCTGTTTTGTGGATCGTGATGTGGAAGATGAGTATGGAAATGGTGGATGAGGAGTGATGAGAAAGGGAAATGGAAAGATATCCTTGTATCCAAATATGCCTCGGAACTTGGGAGAAGCCGAACTCATTCGAAATATCAATTGTGGTGGTGGAGAGATGTACGTAAGATGTGCGAGGAGGGTGAAGATGATGGTTAGTTCCAAAAAGTCATTGTTTGGAAAGTTGGAGGCGGAGGGGGTATGAGATTTCAGGAGGATGCGTGGGCCACTAACTCTAACTTTAGAGCAACGTGGCTGGTCTATGTGCTTCAAGTAGATAAGTGCTCTATTTGTTCGACATAAGGATTTGAGGTCCCACCTTGAGAACTTTTATCTTATACGTATGTCATCCAAGTAGAATCAGGTGTGGAAGGGAATGTGGGTGGCAACAGTCTGTTGTTTCTTGGAGAAGAGGAATAGAGTTGTCCTTAAGCAAGAAATTCTGGATGCAGAGGAAATCTTCCAATTGGCTCCACTACTTACATGGTTGTGGTTGAGATATATGGTGCGTTCGTTCTTGTATACCTTTTTAGATAGGCACCTGAACCCAAATCAATGCATCCAATGTATACATTGAACAAGGAGGAAATGATGGGGACAGGAAGCCGAGTTGGCAAAAGAAGTTATAAGGATGATTTAGAAAGTAACAGCAACAAGAACTTTGTCTTCATAAAGTGCAGAGTTATGTAGCATAGTGGTGAACCAAAGGTGTTCCTTTAGGGAGCGTGAGAATTAGATCAGCAGTTGGGAAGTCGATGGATGGTTTTGATCAAGATGCGGAAGTTGATTCTTGGAAAGATATTTCGGATCCTAGTTTAGATTGGCTGGGGGACATGAGCAGTAGTCATGCTGTCCTCTTTCCTTCCGATGAAGGGATCTTGCTCACTTTTCTCTACAGGGGGCTAGTCCTGGCTCTGTTAAGGGCTTAGTTCTGGACTTGCTCGACCAAGTCTTCAGGGTTGGAAGTAAAGTGTGAGTACTGGAGTTGACGCTTAATGGAGCAGCACACTCCATATGCAGGGATGGGGAATGGAATTTGATGAAGTATTGGAGTAGTAAGAGTTGGTTCAACAGACAACCGAGAAGGTGCAGCAAATACAAAGCAGAATGAAGGCTTCTCAAAGTAGGCAGAAGTCCTATGCGGATCAGAGGAGAAAACCTTTGGAGTTTGCTGCTGGGGACCATGTCTTTATGAGGGTGACACCAGCCAAGGGTGTAGGACGAGCTATCAGATCTTAAGGAGGATCGGTCTAGTGGCTTATGAGATCGCCCTACCTCCCCATTTAGCGAATCTGCACAATGTCTTTCACGTGTCACAACCCTAGTCACGTGTTAGAAGTAGACGATGTGCAGATCAGGGATGACTTGTTGTTGGGAGCGAAACCAGTCAGGATTGACGTTCAGCAGAGTAGGCAGCTCAGAGGCAAGACCATCAATATGGTGAAAGTGGTGTGGGATGAGAGATCGGGTGATACAACTTGGGAATTAGAAGAACCCATGAGAGAAGCTTACCCATACCTCTTTTCCTTGTAATTCAATTTTCGGGGACGAAAATTTTTCTTGATGGGGAGAATGTAAGGACCTGAAAAATTAAATTGGAATAAAAGAGTTATATTTTAAATGAACTCCATGCATGTTTTATTTAAAATAAAAAGGGAAGGAAAGTGTAGTTTAGAAGAGTATAAGATTTCCTTGTTAGTACATAATCGCCGGTCGCCTAGACTACACGTCGTCGCCAGGACGTGAGGCATGCAGACATCGCCAGGGCGCGATGCATGCGGGCATCTTCCAGGGGGAGACATCGGTCGTCCACTAGGAGATGTCATCGGTGGATAGTCTTCGCGCGAGAGGTCATCGGTGGATAGTCTTCGCGCGAGAGGTCATCGGTGGATAGTCTTCGCGCGAGAGGTCATCGGTGGATAGCCTTCGCGCGAGAGGTCATCGGTGGATAGTCTTCGCGCGAGATGTCATTCGGTGGATTGTTTTCGCGCGAGGGGTCATCGACGAAAGGTTATCGCGCGATGTCGAGTTGCACACAGAGGGGGTAAGACCCAGACTCCCAGCAGGAAGCGTAGTGCACGCACGCCACGTAGACAAAAAGGGTGGTTCAGAATAGTGACATCAGAATGTTGGCATGCGCAGGGGACACTCGCGGTCGTACTGTTCAGAGCAGTGGCTGGCATGCACAAGCGACAACAGTGGCAGTACTGTTCAGAGCAGTGGTTGGCATGCACCAGAGACAACAGTGGTCGTACTGTTCAGGGCAGTGGTTCTCAGACTTCTCTGCAGAGTGGGTGGTGGCAGCTGCTTTTGGTGGATAAGTTGGTTTAAGATGCAGAAAACCCACTGCTGAGAGGAAGAAACGTTGCAGCCTTCAAAGAGAGAAAGAGTGAGTTACCTCCCTTCTCCTCCAGTTGCCTCCTTCGCGCTGCGATTCTAGCACCTTCACACGAGAGTACGACGAGCGACAGCCACCATTAGAGCACCTGGGCAGTTCTCTGCAAGTCCTTCGACCAGACGCAAAAACAGAGCCAAGGCGTTCTTCAAGCTTTGTTGGGTTTCGGAACTCTAGGTGTTTGCGCAAGTCCAGGTAAGGGAAGCTAGACTTCATTTTCAATACAAGCCATAGTTTAGCTATTTCTGAAGTGAAGGCGACGTGGTCGCCGGTTTTCGTTTTCATCCTTGTAAAATGCTCTGTGCTATGTGTTTGGGCGACGTGGTCGCCGATTTTAAATACAGACTTCGAAATACCCCGTTTTTGAACTAGGTCGCCGGTTTGGGCGCTGTTTTACGAACTCCCCTGTTTTTGGTGTTGTTTTGAAACTGTTTGAGATGTAAATGTGATATTCGAAAACATGAACCTTGGAGTGAGTTTTGCTGTGATTGGAATCATTCATTTAAGTATGGCATGATGTGTTGAATGTTGTGAATGTGGATCGAGGCATAGTATTTTCAGGAAAGGAAATACCGTGTAAGATCATGTAGGATGTGCATTGATCGGTGATTCCTCAGGGGATATCCTGACTCTGCTGAGATAATGGAATCACATAGAGGAAGTTACTCAGTTGGTGAGAGTCGAAGGAGGTTCATATGAATGGGTGTCTCGTGTGAAAAAGAACGAGCTCTGCCTGTTCTATGGATTAACCCTGTCATACCGGGAGAACTATTGACATTGAGATTATATATGCGCATGCTGTGTGGATTCACAGCGACCCTGTGTGGATTTCACAGTGGTATGGTATGACAGGTGCAGATCTCTGAGTCTAATCAATGCATGAGTCTTCCGGAAGTAGTGTCAAGTGTCTTGTGTGTTGAGTCAGTGGTGGTCTGACATGTGAAATGAGGAACTTGAAATCGATAGACACTTGGTACAGTTGTGAAATAGAATGACTCTGGAAAATATTGTGAAATGTGTGATTTCTGGGTGATCAGGTGAAGAGTATGAGAAACTTGATAACTTTACGTGAATATCTTGAAATTGTTTACCTTGATTTTATTTTAAGTATCCTTATTTAAACTCTTTTTAAATGTCTAGCTTACCCTGTGTTTTCGTTTGTGTTGTGGCCTTTTCTTAAACCTGTAATGATCGTGTATAATTTACACGGGAGCAGATGATGTTGCAGGAAGTAGAGCTCTTTAGAAAATTGTCGCTGGAAGGAGATCGCCTGTTTTCTTTTCTGTTGGGTGATCGCCCCTCTTGCTGCTTTATAATAGGAGATCGCCTTTATGAAAGGAGATCGCCCTTCTTATAGGAGATCGCCCTTTTTGCCAGGAGATCGCCTATCTGTCTTTTGGATTGTATTTCGTTTACGTTTTTAGTGGAGAAGTGATCGTTTGTATTAAACTCCCTGTGAGGAGAAACTTACTTATTTATATAAAGATTTTGCTCACTTCAATCTATTTGTCACCTTTATTTTCGTTTTATATTTATTTTCAAAGAGATTTGGCAGGATGTTACATAACACGTGGTAGAGGATAGCAGGCGAATCAGGGAGGCGATCACTCAGAATGGTAATCGCCTATTGTAACATCCCGCCAAATCCTTTTCATAATTATAAAATGAAATAAAGGTAAAACAATAATATTGAAGTGAACATATGTATATATATATAATGAAATTTCTCCTCACAGGGAGTTTAATACATATCCGGTCAGTTTTCCAAAACTTAAACAAAATACAGCAAAATAGAAAAGCAGGCGATCTCCTAACAGAAAAAGGCGATCTCCTATCAGAAAACAGAAAAAGGGGTGATCGCCTAACTGAAACAGAAACAGGCGATCTCCTTCCGGCGACCACTCACTGAGGAGCTCTACTTCCTGCAACATCATCTGCTCCCGTGTAAATTATACACGATCATCACAGGTTTAAGAAAAAGCCAAACACAACACCAAAAACACAGGGTAAGCTAAGTATTTGAAAGAGAAATTAGATATGAAACTTTAAAATCAAGATAAAACAAATTTAAGACACCCACGTAAAAACCATCAACTTTTTCATTCCCTTCACATGACCATCAAGTAATCACATATTTCACAATTCCTCAAGAGTCGTTCAATTCACATAATTCATCAAGTGTCTATCAATTTCAATGTTTCTCATTTCTCACGTCAGACTTCCACTGACTCCTCACACACAGACACTTGACACTACTTCCGGAAGATGTAACATCCCGCCAAAATACTATACAAATGTATATAATGAAAATAAAGGTAACAAATAGATTGAAGTGAACAAAATATTATATATATGAAATGTAGTTTCTCCTCACAGGGAGTTTTAATACAACTTCGGTCAAATTTTCCAGAAACATAAACAGAATACAGTAAAAAAAAACAAAGCAGGCGATCTCCTATCGGAAGAGACCGATCTCCTATCGGACGAGGCCGATCTCCTATCAGAGGACCCAAAACAGCCGATCGGCTACCAGAACAGAAATCAGGCGATCTCCTTTCCGGCGACCCCTCACTAAGGAGCTCTACTTCCTGGAAGATCATCTGCTCCCGTGTAAATTATACACGATCATCACAGTTTTAAGAAAAACAACCACAGAACCAAAATACGCAGGGTAAGCTAGATATTTTAAAGAGAGTTTAAATAAGAACATTAAAATAAAATCAAGGTAAACAATTTCAAGATATTCACGTAAAGTTATCAAGTTTCTCATACTCTGCACCTGGTCACCCAGAAATCACACATTTCACAATATTCACAAGAGTCATTCATTTTCACAAAACTGCATCAAGTGTCTATAAATTTCAAGTTCCTCATTTCACATGTCAGACCACCACTGACCCAGCACACAAGACACTTGACCTACTTCCGGAAGACTCGTGCATTGACTAGACTCAGAGATTCTGCACCTGTCATACAAAGCTGTTGTAATGTTTCCACAACTATGCGCATCAACACAATCTCAAGTTCACCATTCTCACAGTATGACAGGGTTAATCCATATGACAGGCCGAGCTCGTTCTGTTTCACACGACTCACCCATACATATGAACCTCCTTCGACTCTCAACGCCTGAATAACCTCATCTATATGAATCCATTATCTCAGGAGAGTCAGGATAATCCCATTATAGACATCACCGATCAATGCACATCCTACACGATCTTACACGGTATTTTCTTTCCTGAAAATACTATGCCTCGATCCACATTCACCACATCCAACACATCACATAACACTTAAAGGAATGATTTCAATCACAGCAAAACTCAATCCAAGGTTCTTATTTTCGAATATCTCATTTAAATCTCAACAGTTTCAAAGCAACACCAAAAACAGAGAGTTTCGCAAACAACGCCAAAACCGGCGACCTGGTTCAAAAACAGGGTATTTCGAAGTCTGCATTTAAAACCGGCGACCACGTCGCCCAACACATAGCACAGAGCATTTTACAAGGATGAAAACGAAAATCGGCGACCACGTCGCCCTCACTTCAGAAAATAGCTAAACTATGGCTTGTATTGAAAATGAAGTCTAGCTTCCCTTACCTAGACTTGCGCAAACCACCAGGAGCTCCGAAACCCAACGAAGCTTGAACAACGCCTTGTCTCTATTTTTGCGTCTGGTTGAAGGACTTGCAGAGAACTGCCCAGGTGCTCTAATGGTGGTTGTCGCTCGTCGTACTCTAGTGTGAAGGTGCCAGAATCGCAACGCGAAGGAGGCAACTGGAGGAGAAGGGAGGTAACTCACTCTTTCTCTCTTTGAAGGCTGCAACGTTTCTTTCTCTCAGCAGTGGGTTTTCTGCATCTTAAACCAACTTATCCACCAAAAGCAGCTGCCACCACCCACTCTGCAGAGAAGTCTGAGAACCACTGCCCTGAACAGTACGACCACTGTTGTCTCTGGTGCATGCCAACCACTGCTCTAAACAGTACTGCCACTGTTGTCGCTTGTGCATGCCAGCCACTGCTCTGAACAGTACGACCTTTAGTGTCTCCTGCGCATGCCAACATTCTGATGTCACCACTCAGAATCATCCTTTTTGTCTACGTGGCGCGCGTGCAGGACGTTTCATGCTGAGAGTCTGGGTCCCACTTTACTCTGTGTGAAACTCGACGTCGTGCGATAACATTCCACTGCTGACTCATCCTGGCGAACGACCGATGTCTCCTTCGCCCTGGAAGACGACCGATGTCTCCTTCGCCCTGGAAGACGACCGATGTCTCCTTCGCCCTGGAAGACGACCGATGTCTCCTTCGCCCTGGAAGACGACCGATGTCTCCTTCGCCCTAGAAGACGACCGATGTCTTCCTCTGGGAGACGACCGATGTCTTCCCTGGCGAAGCCCTCATAACTCTCGCGCCCTGGCTATGTCGACATGCCTCGCGCCCTGGCGATGCCCGCATGCCTCTCGCGCCTTGGCCACGTCCACATGCCTCGCGCCCTGGCAATGCCCGCATGCCTCTCGCGCCTTGGCCACGTCCACATGCCTCGCGCCCTGGCAATGCCCGCATGCCTCGCGCCCGCGCGATGCCTGCATGCCTCTCGCGCCCGCACGATGCCTGCATGCCTCGCGCGCCCGCGCGATGTCTGCATGCCTCACGCGCCCGCGCGATGTCTGCATGCCTCGCGCGCCCGCGCGATGTCTGCATGCCTCGCGCCCTGGCGACGTCCACCTGGCGCTCATGTGTAGCAGGCGACCGGCGATCTCATAGCCTTCTAAACTTAACTTTTCCTCCCTTTTTGTTTTAAATAAAACATACATAGAATTCTTTTAAAATATAACCCTTTTTATTCCAATTCAATTTTACAGGTCCTTACAGAAGACACGTGCATTGACTAGACTCAGAGATCTGCACCTGTCATACTACACTGCTGTAAAGTTTCCACAGCTATGCGCATCAACATAATCTCAATCTCAATCTCATCACTCTCCTAGTATGACAGGGTGAATCCACACAACAGGTCAAGTAGTTATCTTTCAAACAACTTACCCATACGTATGAACCTCCATCGACTCTCAACGCCTGAATAACTTCATCTATATGATTTCATTATCTCAGGAGAGTCAGGATATCTCATTATAGAAATCACCGATCAATGCATATCCTACACGATCTTACACGGTATTTTCTTTCCTGAAAATACTATGCCTTGATCCCACATTCACAACATTCAACACATCATATACACTTAAATGAACGATTCCAATCACAGCAACAATCATTCCAAGGTTCAGATTTTCGAATATCACATGCATTTCACATTTCAATCTCAAACAGTTTCAAACGACACTAAAACAGGGGATTTCGAAAACAGCATTAAAACCGGCGATCACGTCGCCCCACACATAAAAACAGAGTATCGTGAAAAGCATATGAAAATCGGCGACCACGTCGCCCTCACTTCAGGACCTACTCGCCTAACGTTTTTATAAACGAAAATGCTAGCTTCCCTTACCTGGACTTGCGCAAAACACCAAGACCTCCAAAACCCACCGAAGCTTAAAGATGCCTTAACTCTGTTCTAGCGTCCTGACGAAAAACTCGCAGAGGACTCCCCAGGTATCCGAAGGCAGTCGTCGCTCGTCGCACTGGTGCTTGAGGATGTCTGAATCGCAGCGCGAAGGAGAGAAAAGAGAAGGATGAAGGTGAACTCACTCTGTCACTCTTGAACCACAGCAACGTTCTCCCTCTCAGAAGTGAGTTTTTGAATCTAAACCAACTTGTCCACAAATGCCGCTGCCACCACCCACTCTGCAGGGAAGCTTGCGTGCACGCTTCCCTGAACAGTACGACCACACGTACCTCTACGCATGCCAACACTCTGATGTCACTATTCTGAACCACCCTTTTTGTCTACGTGTCACGCGTGTAGTACGTCTCATGCTGGGAGCCTGGGTCCCACCTTATCTGTGTGAAACTCGACATCGCGCGATAACCTTCCACCGATGACCGCTCGCGCGATGACTATCCACCGATGTCTCATCCTGGCGGACGACCGATGTCTCTCCCTGGGAGACGACTGATGTCTTGCCCTGGCAATGACCGCATGCGTCGCGCCCTGGCGATGCCCGCATGCCTCGCGCCCTGGCGATGCCCGCATGCCTCGCGCCCTGGCGATGCCCGCATGCCTCGCGCCCTGGCGATGCCCGCATGCCTCGCGCCCGGTGATGCCCGCATGCCTCGCGCCCTGGCGATGCCCGACGACACATCGCCACGCCTTGCTGAAGGTTCTTCATCCCACTATGTTACGTCCAAGGTATCATCTCCCCATGACTTGGTGACGTCGGTAGCTTCACATTTCCAAGAGTAGATCAGCACTACTCCTCGTGCGCCCATGCATGCAACACTAAGGACGATTTCTTATGCTCAAGCATAGAGCTTCGCATGCACAACGTATCTAAGGCTTAACCCACACCTTGATACGCGTGGTTTTTGGAACCCACTATGGTTGATCCAGTATCCTGACCACATATTGAGTTCACTTTCGGTGATCATGTGCACCATAGGCAATTGGCGATTATGTGTAGTCTAGGCGACAGGCGATTATGTACTAACCAGGCGATCTCATAGTCTTCTAAACTACACTTTCCTTCCTTTTTATTTTAAATAAAAACATACTTCGAATTCATTTAAAATATATTCCTTTAATTCCAATTTAATTTTACAGGTCCTTACACCTATCGCCTGTGATGATGAGTAATCGCCTATCGCCTTGAGGTGAGTAATCGCCTATCGCCTTGAGGTGAGTAATCGCCTATCGCCTTAAGGATGAGTAATCGCCTATCGCCTTGAGGTGAGTAATCGCCTATCGCCTTGAGGATGAGTAATCGCTCATCGCCGGTATGGATCAGTAATCGCCTCGTTTGCACATGATCGCCGTGTGTTAAGGTTAGGAGATCAGGTGGTCAACAAGTCGCCGAAAGAGCACATCGCCGGGTGTTGGAGAAGACTTGGCAAGCACTTGTTGTATGGTCTAAGTACAGAGGATAAGTGGCATATCTGCCACCATGTGTAGTGTGAGCTGCGATGCCCAGGGTTAACCAGCTCGCCATGTTAAGGTTGCGCCCAGAGTAGCCTGTGTACTAAGCTACTCCCTGTGTGGATAACTTAGTCGCAGGGGCACAGTGGAAGTAACGTTTCAGCTGCAGATACTCCAGATGGTGACACGTGTATGACCAGATGTTATCCACGTGTCAAGAGGAATAACCGTCAGGAGAGAGAAAGACTCAGGTATATATACGAAACTCTTAACGAAATTGAAAGGAGTTTTTTACAGATTCTTACAGCTTACACATTGGAGAGTTTCAGTTACACACGAGTCTCACAAAGAGATTCAGATATAGTTTTGGTGTTCCTGTTGCCTGACTTGAGCGTCGGAGCTACAACGGCCGCCAGAGGTGCCATCTGTGTGTTTTGCAGGCAGCGTTTGGAGTTCCGGCGGTGGTTCTTGGAGCGTTCCTGCAGAACAGAGGGCTAGACGAAGGAGTGACGAGGCAATCCTCCACATTCGAGTCAAGCGGCAGGATCAAAATGAAAGAACAATACATCAAATGAAAGAGGACATCCCAAGGAAGAGAATGAACCGATTAGAATTCAAAACAAACAAGTAGAACAAAAATGGGTATTTTTAGAAGATGAATAGAAATGACTAATGTGGTTGTAGTCTTTTTGGAGATGTGCTCACGCCACTTGGAGGGTGGTTCTTCCAAGATGAGTGGGAGGTGCCACCACTTGAGAGTCTCCAAAGCTCACAAGATAAGACATGGAGAAGAAGAAGAGACAAGTCTCACAACTCTCTCTCACAACAACTCAAGATAGTTTCTTTACTTCTAAATTTCAACTTCTATCATTTGTGAACCAAGGTCTCCTATTTATAAAGAGGAAGACCAGATTTGGGTTTACAAAGGAGGGATTTGGAAGAGACACTTCCTAGCTCCTTCTTAGTCATTCTAGCGCCTAAAGAGAAAATGAGTGTGAAAAGGCACTCTTTTAGTCCCTTCCTACTAAAACTAGTGCCTATGTGCCTTTGTACAAGAGAGGTGTCTTTTGGTTTTCCTCTTTGGCACATCCTAAAGATATTTCTATACTATTTACAAATTTATACAAAAGAAATTACAAAGAGAGATATTAATTGGAGCCCATTCTTGAATGCTTGTAGTCTTCTTGTTGGCTTTGGGCTTGGTCCTCTCTTTATTTTAATTCTTCTTTATTTTTTGAGAAGACTAGAAGGAAGAACTTTAAATGCTTGGATGGATGACCTCTTCCTCCAAGATGAGTGGGAGGTGCCACCACTTGAGAGTCTCCAAAGCTCACAATATAAGACATGGAGAAGAAAAAGAGACAAGTCTCACAACTCTCTCTCACAACAACTCAAGATAGTTTCTTTACTTCTAAATTTCAACTTCTATTATTTATGAACCAAGGTATCCTATTTATAAAGAGGAAGACCAGATTTGGGTTTACAAAGGAGGGAGTTGGAAGAGACAGTTCCTAGCTCCTTCTTAGTCATTCTAGCACCTAAAGAGAAAAGGAGTGTGAAAAGGCACTCTTCTAGTCCCTTCCTACTAAAACTAGTGCCTATGTGCCTTTGTACAAGAGAGGTGTCTTTTGGTTTTCCTCTTTGGCACATCCTAAAGCTATTTCTATATTATTTACAAATTTATACAAAAGAAATTACAAAGAGAGATATTAATTGGAGCCCATTCTTGAATGCTTGTAGTCTTCTTGTTGGCTTTGGGCTTGGTCCTCTCTTTATTTTAATTCTTCTTTATATTTGAGAAGATTAGAAGGAAGAACTTTAAATGCTTGGGTGGATTGCCTCTTCCTCCATTAGTGAAATCCTCTTCTACTTGATCTCCATCAGCCGACGTTTTCTGGTCGACCTTCAACAAACTGCAATTGTCTCCTGACCAGTTAAGACCTTACACTGGTTGTTTTTGTACGGACTTGCGGGGGACCAGGTAGAAGTGTGTGGACACATAAAGCTGAGGACCATTTTCATAGATGGTGTGGCCTCCCGCACAGAGAACATCAGGTACCTAGTCGTTAATGCTCCCTCAACTTACAACATACTTTTAAGCAGACCTACCCTAAACAGGTTGGGAGCAGTGGCGTCGACGAGGCATATGAAGATGAAGTTGCCTTCCATGGAAGGGGAGGTGATCACTATAAGATTAGACCAAAAAGAGGCCAAGAAGTGTTATGAGAATAGCCTCAAGATAAGGAGGGGGTGTGCACCGTTACAACACAACCACAAGTGTGGTGTGCACCATTACCGCCCAGCCCCTAAGTGGGGAAGGGGTCATCGGAGTAGAGGTCGCTCGGGAAGGACGACCTGAACCAGCTGAGGACATATTGGAGAGGCAGATTGGTGGAAAGATGTTTAAGCTTGGCAAGTCTTTATGCCAAGAGACACAGGACCAGATCGCTGAAGTCATCGCGCGGCACCTGGATGCCTTCGCATGGTCTGCCTCAAACATGCCTAGCATAGACCCCAACTTCCTGTGTCATCGCCTTGCCATGGACCCCCAGGTCATACCTGTTCGCCAGAGAAGGAGGAAGTTCAATGAAGAAAGGCGACAAGTCATTAAGGAGGAAATACAAAAGTTGCTGAGAGCCGGCCACATCAGGGAGATCCAATACCCAAAGTGGTTGGTGAATGTGGTGCTTGTAAAGAAGGCCAACGGGAAGTGGAGAATGTGCATAGACTTCACCGACCTCAACAAGGCCTGCCCGAAGGACTCCTACCCCCTTCCAAGCATTGATGCTTTGGTAGACAGTGCCTCGAGTAGCAAGTTGCTCAATTTCCTGGATGCTTTTTTTGGGTACAACCAAATCAAGATGCATCCCATGGACGAGTGCAAGCCGGCATTCATGACGGAGTTGTCTTGCTATTGTTACATAGTGATACCCTTTGGGCTGAAGAACACAGGTGCCACTTACCAGAGGCTGATGGATAAGGTGCTCGTGCCATGATAGGGCAAAACGTGCAAGCCTATGTGGATGACATGGTGGTGACCTCACAGGTGAAAGATCAGCACGTCGCTGATCTAGAAGAGTTATTTACAACAATAGCTAAATACAGACTGAAACTGAACCCTGAAAGTGTGTGTTTGGGGTTGAAGCTGGCAAGTTCTTGGGCTTCTTACTCACTGAGCATGAGATAGAAGCGAACCTTGACAAGTGCACTGCAATTCTTACAATGAGAAGCCTGACTTATATAAAGGAGGTGCAGTAGTTGACAGGGCGGATGGCTGCTCTATCTAGATTTGTATCAGCTGGAGGAGATAAGGGTAACCCTTACTTCCAGTGCTTGAGGAGGAACAATAGGTTCTTATGGACCAAAGAATGCGAAGAGGCATTCCTCAAGTTGAATGACTACCTGGCCAGTCCACCAGTGTTATGCAGACCACACTGGGCACTCCGCTGCGCCTGTATTTTGCAATCATTGATCGGGTAGTTAGTTCAGTTCTTGTGCTGGAACAGGACTAGGTTCAGAAGCCAATCTACTTTGTTAGCAAAGTATTGCAGGGGCCTGAGGAGAGGTACCAGGCCCTAGAGAAGGTGACACTGGCAATAGTGTTCTTAGCAAGAAGACTTTGCCACTACTTCCAAAGTTTCACCGTGGTAGTGATGATAGACCTTCCCATTCGTAAGGTCTTACAGAAGCCAGACGTCGCGGGAAGAATGGTGCGCTGGGCTATAGAACTCTCAGAGTTCGACATACAGTATGAACCTAGAGGCCCTATCAAAGGCTAGGTTTACGCTGATTTTGTAGTCGAGCTCTCATCGGCAGCAGAAACACACAACAAAGAGGCCGACTTCTGTAAGGACCTGTAAAAATTAAATTGGAATAAAAGGAATATATTTTAAATGAATTCTAAGTATGTTTTTATTTAAAATAAAAAGGAAGGAAAGTGTAGCTAAGAAGACTATGAGATCGCCTGGTTAGTACATAATCGCCTGTCGCCTAGACTACACATGATCGCCAATCGCCTGTAGTGTACATGATCGCCAATCGCCTATGGTGCACATGATCGCCGAAAGTGCACTCAGTATGTGGTCAAGATACTGGATCAACCATAGTGGGTTCCAAAAACGACGCGTATCAAGGTGTGGGTTAAGCCTTAGATACGCTGTGCATGCGAAGCTCTATGCTTGAGCATAAGAAATCGTCCTTAGTGTTGCATGTATGGGCGCACGAGGAGTAGTGCTGATCTACTCTTGGAAATGTGAAGTTACCGACGTCACCAAGTCATGTGGAGATGATACCTTGGACGTAACATAGTGGGATGAAGAACCTTCAGCAAGGCGTGGCGATGTGTCGTCGGGCATCGCCAGGGCGCGAGGCATGCGGGCATCGCCAGGGCGCGAGGCATGCGGGCATCGCCAGGGTGAGACATCGGTCGTCTTCCAGAGAGAGACATTGGTCGTCTTCTAGAGAGAGACATCGGTCGTCTTCCAGGGAGAGACATCGATCGTCCGCCAGGATGAGACATCGGTGGATAGTCATCGCTTGAGCGGTCATCGGTGGAAGGTTATCGCGCGATGTCGTGTTTCACACAGATAAGGTGGGACCCAGGCTCCCAGCATGAGACGTCCTGCACGCGCGACACGTAGACAAAAAGGTTGGTTCAGAATAGTGACATCAGAGAGTTGGCATGCGCAGAGACACACGTGGCCGTATTGTTCAGGGAAGCGTGCTGGCAAGCTTTCCTGCAGAGTGGGTGGTGGCAGCGGCAATTGTGGACAAGTTGGGTTAGATTCAAAAACTCACTTTGAGAGGAGAGAACGTTGCTGTGGTTCAAGAGTGACAAAGTGAGTTTACCTTCATCCTCCTCTTTTCTCTCCTTCGCGCTGCGATTCAGGTATCCTCAAGCACCAGTACGACGAGCGACGACTGCCCTTGGACTCCTGGGAAGTTCTCTGCAAGTTCTCCAAACCGAATGCTAAAACAGAGTTAAGGCATCTTTAAGCTTCGGTGGGTTTTGGAGCTCTTGGTGTTTTGCGCAAGTTCAGGTAAGGGAAGCTAGCATTTTCGTTTATAAAAACGTTAGGCGAGTAGGTTCTGAAGTGAGGGCGACGTGGTCGCCGGTTTTCATATTCCTTTTCACAATGCTCTGTTTTTATGTGTGGGGCGACGTGATCGCCAGTTTTAATGTTGATTTCGAACTCCCCTGTTTTAGTGTCGTTTGAAACTGTTTGAGATTGAAATGTGAGATGCATGTGATATTCGAAAATCTGAACCTTGGAATGATTGTTTCTGTGATTGGGATTGTTTAAGAAAAGATTCAAAATATTATATGATGGAATTGTGCTTTTACGTGTTGTATGATGCATTGAATGTTGTGAATGTGGGATCAAGGCATAGTATTTTCAGGAAAGAAAATACCGTGTAAGATCGTGTGTAATGTGCATTGACTAGGGACTTGTCTAGAAGGAGATATCCTGACTCTGCTGATATAATGGAATCACATAGATGAAGTTATTCAGTTGTGGAGAGTCGAAGGAGGTTCATATGTATGGGTAAGTTGTTTGAAAGATAACTGACTTGACCTGTTATATGAATTAACCCTGTCATACCAGGAGAGTGATGATATTGAGATTATGTATGCGCATGGCTGTGTGGATTTCATAGCGACCCTGTGTGGATTTCACAGTGGTGTGGTATGACGGGTGCAGATCTCTGAGTCTGAGTCAACGCACGAGTCTTCCGGAAGTAGAGTCATGTGTCTATATGTTACGAGTCAGTGGAAAGTCTAACGTGTGAACCATGAATATTGAATGTAGTGAATAGACACTTGACGAGTTTGTGGAATATGGGGATGTTGATGGTTGAAATTGATATAGATTATGAATGGTGTGAAGATTTATGTTTTCTATTGATATAAAGTTTCATATTTAAAGTTTTTAAAAATATCTAGCTTACCCTTTTATCTTGTATCGTGGTTGTTTTTCTTAAACCTGTGATGATCGTGTATATTTGCACGGGAGCAGACGAGGTTGCAGGTAGTAGAGCTCCTCTGTGAGTGGTCGCCGGAAGAAGATCGCCTGTTTTCTGGTTCTGATAGGCGATCGCCCGTTTTCTGTTTTCTGTTAGGAGATCGCCGATTTTGAATGCTGTGGTTTTATTTTATTTTGAAAACTCCTGTATGGAGATGTATTAAAACTTCCTCAAAAAGGGATATTATTTTGAGGCACATTTGTACTAATGGATGAATTATATTATGTATATATCTATGTTCAATTTTGATATTATTATTTCACCTTTATTTTATTATATAAATATGACCAATATTTTGAGGGGCGTTACAACTTCCGATGGGTGCTCTCCGTAGATGGATCTTCTAACCAACAAGGTAGCGGAGCTGGCGTCATCCTGGAAGGACCAAAGGGGCTATTGATTGAACAGACCCTTCGGTTCGCTTTCAAGGCCAGTAACAACTAGGCAGAGTATGGGGCTCTGATCGCGAGGATACTATTAGCCAAGGAGATGGGTGCACGAAGTTTGTTGGCAAAGAGTGACTCCCTTCTAGTTACAGGCCAAGTAATAGGAGAGTACCAGGCCAAAGACCCTTAAATGGCCTCTTATCTACAAAATGTCCAGGCGTTAAGGCAGTCGTTTACAACGTTCAAATTGGTGCACATCCCCAGAGAGCAGAATGCCCGAGTGGACTTACTAGCAAAGCTCGCCAGCTCAGGCAAGGGGGGCAGGCAGAGGACAGTCATCCAGGAGACCCTGAAGACACCTCACACCTACACTATGGACAATTTGGTAGGGGTCCATCAGATTAGCACGTCAGATGGGAGGAAGAGGAGTCATCGGTCATTGAGTCAAGAGACATTGAAGATGCCCAGGATAAGCACGTATCCAGCACCAGGAGAAGAGTCATTGCAGGTCTGCCTGGTTGAGAGAGGAGAAACCTGGATGACACCCTACAAGCGCTACTTGGCCAATGGGATGCTCCCGTTGGAACCCACAGAGGCCAGAAAAATAAAGAAGAACTCGACCAAGTACACCCTTATTGATGGAGAATTGTACAGACACAGGTTTACCCACCCCATCTTAGTGTGTGTACATGGCGAGCAATGCACGCGCATAATGGCAGAACTCCACAAGGGAATATGCAGGAGTCAAATTGGTGGTCGAGCTCTTGCATCAAAGGCCATTCGAGCAGGATAGTTGTAACATCCCGCCAAATCTTTTTTGTAATTATAAAATGAAATAAAGGTAAAACAATAATATTGAAGTGAACATATGTATATATATATAATGAAATTTCTCCTCACAGGGAGTTTAATACATATCCGGTCAGTTTTCCAAAAACTTGAACAAAATACAGTAAAATAGAAAGACAGGCGATCTCCTAACAGAAAAGGGCAATCTCCTATCAGAAAACAGAAAAGGGTGATCGCCTAACAGACACAGAAACAGGCGATCTCCTTCCGGCGACCACTCACTGAGGAGCTCTACTTCCTGCAACATCATCTGCTCCCGTGTAAATTATACACGATCATCACAGGTTTAAGAAAATATCCACAAAACAAAAACGCAGGGTAAGCTAGATATTTTAAAGAGAATTTGGATATGAAACTTTAAAATCAAGATAAAACAATTTCAACACACTCACGTAAAATCCATCAATTTTCCCATTCATTTCACACACTTCACAATTTCATCAAGTGTTATTTATTTCATATAAACCATCAAGTGTTTGTTAATTTCAAAGTTTCTCATTTCTCACGTCAGACTTCCACTGACTCAACACACATAGACACATACCACACCACTGTAAAGTCCACACAGGACAGCTAGTAAAGTCCACACAGGACAGCTAATGAAGTCCACACAGGACAGCAAGTAAAGTCCACACAGGACAGCAAGTAAAGTCCACACAGGACAGCTAGTAAAGTCCACACAGGACAGTAAGTAAAGTCCACATAGGACAGCAAGTAAAGTCCACACAGGACAGCTAAAGATCATCAATTCACCCAATGCGCCATACAACACTTAAATGAACGATTCCAACCACAGCAACAATCGTATCAATGTTTAGATTTTCGAATATCACATTTAAATCTCAAATAGTTTCAAACAACACAAAAACAGGGGAGTTCAAAAAACAACGCCAAAACCGGCGATCTCGTCCAAAAACAGGGGATTATGCAATAACAGTTGAAAACCGGCGACCACGTCACCCCATCATCTCAATCATCTAATATAAGGTTTTCTTTGGAAATAAGGCTAGCTTCCCTTACCTGGACTTGCGCAAAACACTAAGAGCTCCAAAACCCACCGAAGCTTAAAGGTGTCTTAGCTCTGTTTTTGCGTCTGGTTTGTAGAACTTGCAGAGAACCTCCCAGGTGCTCTAAGGGCAGTCGTCGCTCGTCGCACTGGTGCTTGAGGATGCCTGAATCGCAGCGCGAAGGAGAGAAAAGAGAAGGATGAAGGTCAACTCACTCTTTCACTCTTGAACCACTGCAACGTTCTTTGCCTCTCAGAAGTGGGTTTTTGAATCTAACCCAACTTGTCCACAAAAGCCGCTGCCACCACCCACTCTGCAGGGAAGTTTGCGTGTATGCTGCCCTGAACAGTACGACTACGCGTGCCCCTGCGTAGGCCAACACTCTGATGTCACTATTCTGAACCACCCTTTTTGCCTACGTGTCGCGCGTGCAGGACGTTTCATACTGGGAGCCTGGGTCCCACCTTATCCGTGTGAAACTCGACATCGCGCGATAACCTTCCATCGATGACCGCTCGTGCGATGACTATCCAATTATGTCTCATCCTGGCGAACGATCGATGTGTCCCTCATCCTAGCGATGACCGTCTGTCTCTCATACCGACGATGACTGATGTGCCTCATCCCGGTGATGACTGATTCCTATTCCTGACGGATGACTGATTCCTCATCCTGGCAGACAACCGATGTCTCACCCTGGAGGACCACCGATGTCTCACCCTGGCAGACAACCGATGTCTCACCCTGGCAGACAACCGATGTCTCACCCTGGCAGACAACCGATGTCTCACCCTGGCAGACCACCGATGTCTCACCCTGGCAGACCACCGATGTCTCTCTCGCCCTGGCAATCCCGCATGTCTCTCGCCCTGGCGATGCCCGCATATCACTCGCCCTGGCGATGCCCGCATGTCTCTCGCCTCGGCGATGACTGATGACACATCGCCACGCCTTGCTGAAGGTTCTTCATCCCACTATGTTACGTCCAAGGTATCACCTCCACATGGCTTGGTGACGTCGGTAGCTTCACATTTCCAAGAATAGATCAGTAATACTCCTCCTGCGCCCATGCATGCAACACTAAGGACGATTTCTTATGCTCAAGCATAGAGCTTCGCATGCACAGCGTATCTGGGGCTTAACCCACACCTTGATACGCGTGGTTTTTGGAACCCACTATGGTTAATCCAGCATCTTGACCACATACTATGTGCACTCCTGTCGATCACGTACACCCTAAGCGATTGGCGATCATGTCTCCTCTAGGCGACAGGCGATTATGTGCCAGAGAAGTCGGAGATCGCCTCCGTCTTCAATAACGGCGATCTCGTAGAAGACTTCTTAGCTACACTTTTCTTCCTTTACTCTTCTTGATCCACATGTCAGCCGACCGACCTCTACCAGCTTACCCCAGACCTTGGGCGACGTCCGAGGTCCGACTACTACGAAACTTCATTTACCAACTCTTTGTATTTTAAATAATAACATCTTCTGAAATTATTTAAATATAACACTTTTATTCCAATTAAAGTTTCTAGGTCCTTACAATAGTATTGGCCAACCGTGAGGGAAGATTGCACGAAGTACGCACAGCAGTGCAAGCACTGTCAACAACACGCTGACTGGCACCAGGCGCCACCAGAAGAGCTCAGGTCGATTTATAGCCCTTGGCCGTTCCACACCTGGGGAATCGACATTCTGGGGCCCTTCCCCTTCGTTGTGCGGCAGATGAAGTACCTCGTGGTTGCCATAGAGTATTTCACGAAGTGGATAGAGGCTGAGCCAGTAGCACAAATCACAGCCCACAAGATCTAACACTTCATGTGGAAGAACATAGTGTGCCTCTTTGGAGTACCAAAACGATTGGTGTATGACAATGGCACCCAGTTCACAAGCCAGCAGTTGGGTAAGCTGTGTACGAAGCTTGGGATAAAGTAGGTGTTCGCATCAGTCAAACACTAATACAAACTCAAAGATGACTAAAGACACTACAAGCAAAATCCAAAAAGGACAGTCATCTCAAAATACAAATCTAAGGCTCAACAAACATCAATACAATATCAGCAGAAGAAGAAGCCATGAGCCAAAGCATCTCAAATTCTTCCTGCTAGTCTTCTTAAATATTTATAAAAATATTGTAAATAAATTAGGCTCAAATGAGGGGTCCAAATGGTAGAAATAAGGTAGAATAAAGTGCCTTTAACATAGTAGGGGGTGTGGGTAGCATTCTTGCTTGTTCCTAGCCCATTTGAAGGCATTTTGACCTAATTTCTAGAAGGATAAGCCTAGAATACGGGATTGGCTTAGTCAAACCCTATGGCTGCCCACTTTTTTCCTTTTCCCATTCTACCCTTTAAGCTTGCTTTCCAAGGCTTCTAAATCTATAAATAGGGAGGCCTACCTAATGTATTAACAGGTTGAAAATTATAGTAAAGAAACTATACACAATTTTTGTGTGATTTGTGAGTGAGTGAAATTCCTCCTCTCTTGGTCTTATCTTGTGAGTTTTGAGAGCTCTCAAGTGGCGGCATCCTTCACTTATCTTGGGAGTCATTTCACCATCCAAGTGGCATGCAACCATTCCCGCATGATAATGACCCCATAGTAATTTCGGTTGTGACCTTGGGAAGGAAGGTGCACCGTGTCCTGGTCGACCAGGGAAGCTTGGCAGACGTGATGCTCTGGCCGACCTTCAACAAATTACAATTATCCCCCGACCAGTTGAGACCCTACAACGGATGTTTATATGGGTTTGCAGGAGATCAGGTGGAGGTCAGCGGTTACATCGAATTAAGGACCACGTTCACAGAAGACAATGTGTCTCGCATGATTAACATCAGGTACCTTGTAGTTAATGCGCCTTCTGCCTATAACATTCTATTAGGTAGGCCTACTTTGAACAGGTTAGGAGCAGTGCCTTTGTCAAGGCACATGAAGTTAAAGCTCCCCTCTCTCGATGTAATAACCATGAAGTCAGACCAGAAGATGACTCGAAAGTGCTACGAAGAAAGCCTCAAAACGAAGAGAGGTGTATGTATAGTGACTACCGGGCCACCTACGGACAGGGAAGACGTTCGCATATAGGTCGCCCTAGGAAGACATGCCGAGCCCACAGAGGAGGTCATGGAATGAGAGGTCAGGAGTAAGCACTTCAAGCTTGGTAAGTCTTTGAGCCAGGAAGCGCAGGACCAGGTTGTCGAGGTTTTGGCCCGACATCTGGATGCCTTTGCATGGACTACCTTAGACATGCCAGGGATAGATCCTGATTTCTTGTGCCACCGTCTCACCATGAACCCCCAGGTCAGACCTGTTTGTCAGAGGCAAAGGAAGTTTAATGAAGAGAGGTCGCGGGTCATCAGGCTGGAGACCCAAAAGCTACTGGAAGCAGGTCACATAAGGGAAATCCAGTACCCTGAGTGGTTGGCCAACGTGGTGCTGGTAAAGAAAGCTAATGGCAAGTGGAGAACGTGCGTCGACTTCACTGATTTGAACAAGGCCTGCCCCAAGGACTCATACCCGCTTCCCAGCATCGACGCCTTGGTGGAAAGCGCCTCAGGATGCAAACTCCTTAGCTTTTTGGATGCATTTTCTGGGTACAACCAGATACAAATGCACCCCAGAGATGAATGGAAGACAACATTCTGTTGAAGCTGAAGGAAGCTTCTTCCCAACCTTGGCTTAAAGTGTGTTTGATGAAGAAAATTGCTTCGGTACTTTATAGTTTTGTAAAAGGATTTAAGTGAATTTTGGTTTAGGCTTAGGAGGTGAGGAAGTGATGAGGCACCGATCTGTCATCGGTCATTGGGGGAAGTAATGAGGAACCAATCGGTCGTCGGTCATGGGGGAAGTATGAGGAACCAATCGGTCATCGGTTATTGGAAGTAATGAGGTACGATCGGTCATCGGTCTTTGAGAAAGTAATGTTGTACGATCGGTCATCGGTGTTTGAGAAAGTAATGTTGTACGATCGGTCATCGGTCATTTGGAATGTAATGTGGCACCGGTCGGTCATCGGTCATTCTATTCTAGTTGCCTAAAGCAAGCTTAAACCAAACACAAGGAGTGTTTAAAGTTTTCAAAAATGCTGTTTAAATTTTTCTCCAAAAAGTCTGAATACTGGACAAAAATAAATCTGTTTCCTGGATAATAAATAGATTTATTTTGGTTCTGTTATTCTTAACTGTTTTTCAAACTGTTTTTTGAAAAGTGGTTAGAAACTGGTTTCTTTAAATATAGAAGACTTCTCTCACACAAAATATACAGTGCAATCACGTTTCAATCAGTTTCTGAGTGAGAAGAAGAATTCAAAGGCTTTTGTGAAAGGTTTTCAAAAGGAATTTCAAGTGTGCTTGTTCTAGGAAAACCTTGTGCTTTGTGAAGGTGCTGGTGCAGTTTTTGCAGCAGATTGAACTACTGGTTTGAGTTCTTGCATCTTCTTTTCAGGTGTATTTTTTTCTTTCTCATTTGTTGTAAAGGTGGAAGTGTTAGTCACTTCTTGATAAGGTTTCTTGGAGTGCAAGGTGTGCTGAAATAGGTGTTTTTCAGCCTTGTATGTGAGTGTTCTTGTAGGTTTCAAGAACTGCTGTATATGCTGTAATTGTTGTATGTGTTTAGTGAATTCCACCTTGGTGTAAGGTGAACTGGATGTAGCTCTTGATGAGTGAACCAGTATAAAAACTTGTGTGTAATCTTCTCTCCTTTCTTGCATTTATTTCTGGAATTTGAATTGATAACTGTCCAAAATAAATCTGTTCATTTGAAATTGAATCTGTTAATTCTGGGTTTAATAAGAACTGTTCTTCTCTTGGTTGAAACCTTCTTGCAAATATCTGAACAAGTGTATTCTGCTGTTCCTTCTAATTGTATAAAATCTTGTTTGATTAAGTTCTGATTGTAAGAAGGTGATTTGGAAAAATAAATCTGTTTTATTTGAAATCAATATGTTCTTTTAATCTCTGTTATACAGAAGTCAGTTTCTGTTGCAAAAATTTTAAAAGATCAATTCACCCCTCCCCTCTTGATCTTCAGACCCTGCTTAACTCTAACAATTGGTATCAAGAGCAAGGGCTTGTAGGTTACTCAAGTTGTGCAAAAATGTCTGAATTCAAGATGCCTTTTGCTGAGGGAGCATCCATCAATAGGCCTCCTATGTTCGGTGGAGTCAACTATGCTTTCTGGAAAATCAGGATGAAGATTTTCATGGAGTCCATTGATATGGGCATCTGGGATGCTGTGGTGAGCGGACCTTTCATACCTATGCAGACTGTGAAAGATGAAACTGTGAAGAAACCATGGTCCGAATGGAGTGAAGCTGAAAGGAAGAAGGCTCAATATGATTCTCTGGCCAAGAACATCATCACCTCTGCACTGAATATGGATGAGTTGTTTAGGGTGTCTCAATGTCAATCAGCTAAGGAAATGTGGGAGATACTGGAGGTAACTCATGAAGGCACAGAAGATGTTAAACGGGCTAGGAAGCACTCATTGATCCAGGAATATGAGTTGTTCAGAATGCAATCTGGTGAGAGCATTGCAGATGTACAGAAACGATTTACACACATTGTAAATCATCTCACGGGTCTTGGCAAGGTTTTTGATAAGGAAGAGCTCAACATAAAGGTATTGAAATGCCTTGATAGGAGTTAGCAGCCAAAGGTAACAGCAATTTCAGAATCAAGGGATCTTTCCAAGATGTCCACTGCAGCACTCTTTGGAAAGCTGATGGAACATGAATTGGAGTTGAAAAGATTGAAAGACCAAGAAACTATGGAGAAGAAAGTCAAAGGAATTGCCTTAAAGACCACCATGGAGCATGACACAAGTGAAGAAGAAGAAGAGAATCCTGAACAAGATGAAACCTTAAGCTTGCTCACTAGAAAATTCAGCAAATTCCTTAAAAGGAAGACTAGAGACAGAACACAGCAAAGAAAAAGGTATTCAAAACAGAGTGATTCTAATTCTTCTACTTACACCTGTTTTGGATGTGGCAAACCAGGTCATATAAAAGCTGATTGTCCAAACAATCCACATAAAGAAAAATCAGCAAGCAAGAAGAATGAAAAAGGCAAGGGAAAAAGGCTTACATATCTTGGGAGGATAATGATGTATCTTCAACAAGTGAATCCTCAAATGAGAGTGAAGAAGCAAATCTGTGCTTCATGGCAAATGATGAAGGTTCAACTTCAGACTCAAAAAACAGCAGGAAAAATAAGTGGTACCTTGATAGCGGCTGCTCAAAACATATGACAGGTGATTTGGCCCAGTTCATAAGTTTAAAACTCAAAGCTGAAGGTTATGTCACATATGGGGACAACAATAGAGGAAAAATTCTTGGAAGAGGAGATGTTGGCACTAAAGACTCAACTATAATTGAGAATGTCCTATATGTTGAAGGCTTAAAGCATAATCTTCTCAGTATTAGTCAGCTTTGTGATAAGGGATACTTGGTTAATTTTGAAGCCAACACATGTACAATTTCAAATCAGAACTCTGGTAAGGTGTTGTTCACAGGGAAAAGGGTAAACAACATCTATCTCCTAGACATTGTTAATAACAATTCTAAAAATGAATGCTTGTTGTCAAAAAGTGATGAGTCTTGGCTATGGCACAGGAGGTTGGCTCATATCCATACAGATCACTTGAATAAATTGTTGTCTAAGGACCTTGTTTCTGGTCTACCAAAAATATGTTTTAAAAATAACAAGTTGTGTGATGCATGTGTAAAAGGAAAATAGATTAGAACCTCTTTTAAATCTAAAGATATAGTTTCTACAAATAAAATTCTGAATGTATTGCATATGGATTTATTTGGACCATCTAGGACTGCTAGCCTTGCTGGAAATTATTATGCTTTGGTGATTGTTGATGACTTTTCTAGATATACTTGGACTCTATTCATTGCTTCTAAAAATGATACATACAAAGCTTTCAAGAAATTGGCAAAGGTTTTGAACAATGAAAATGAGAACTGCATAAAACAGATTCGTAGTGATCATGGGGGAGAATTTCAAAATGCAAAATTTGATAAGTTTTGTGAAAAGCATGGCATAACACATAGCTATTCTGCTCCTAGGACACCTCAACAAAACGGTGTGGTTGAAAGAAAGAATAGATCTTTGGAAGAATTAGCAAGAACTATGTTAAATGAATTAAATTTACCAAAGTATTTCTGGGCTGATGCTGTTTATACTGCTTGCTATGCGCTTAACAGAACATTGATAAGACCTATTCTTAAGAAAACCCCTTATGAACTGTATAAAGGAAGAAAACCTAGCATTAGCCATCTTAGAGTATTTGGGTGCAAATGTTTTATTCTAAATAATGGTAAAGATAATCTTGGGAAATTTGACCCTAAATCTGATGAAGGTATACACCTTGGTTATGCTATAAATGGACATGCTTATAGAGTCTATAACAAAAGATTGCTTGCTGTAGAAGAGTCTATGCATGTGGTGTTTGATGAAACAGATTGTTCTATACCGAAATCTGTTTTGGATGAATCTGGTGTGGATGATTTAAGAATAATTCTGCAGAAAAATCAATCCACTGAATTTGATACAACTAATCCAAATGCTGTCAAAGAGTCTGTTGTGAATGCAGGGTTGCCTAAGGAATGGAAGACTCCCAAGAATCTTACTCTTGACAATGTAATTGGAAAACTAGAGAAAGGAGTCTCAACCAGAAATTCTCTCAACAATTTCTGCAGAACAGTAGCTTTTATGTCACAAATTGAGCCTAAAAGCCTGGAAGAAGCACTGCAAGACAGCAATTGGATAACACCAATGCAGGAAGAACTGAACCAGTTTGAATACAATGAAGTGTGGACCTTAGTTCCAAGAAAGCATGAGATGAATATCATAGGAACCAAGTGGGTGTACAGGAACAAGCTGGATGAACATGGAGCTATCACTAGAAACAAAGCAAGGCTGGTTGCTAAAGGATACAACCAAGAAGAAGGTATTGATTTTGGTGAAACCTGATCCGGTCGGTCATCGGTAGGCGATGACGTCAGAAGCAGATGACCACGTGGGCCAATCACAGAGTGACGCGTGGCACGTAAAGGCAGATGAACCAGGGTGGAGATCGTTCAAGAACGGCGATCAGTGGTCAGCTACCGAGCGACCGCCACCAGCAGATCAGTTCCTACTTGAGCGCCTGGAAGAAGAGTGCGAGAAGGGACGAAGCACCGATCAGTCATCGGTGCGTTCAGAGTGATCTGTCATCGGTATATGCATTGTGATCAGTCATCGGTGCATGGAGAATGATCAGTCGTCGGGGGTTCCTTGTCAACACGTGTTAAACTGGGACCCAGGCTCCCAGCAAGAACGTTACCCAAGGACCTCGCCTGATCCCATAAGCAGAGCACGAGGACGTGAAGTATCACATCGGTCATCGGTGTGTGTTGAGGTGACATCGGCCGCGCGATGTGAACAACGCAACCGATGATCAGTAAAGTGCCCAGAGGCTGAGAGCGTTCTTAGTCGCGAGACGACCACGCAGGAAGATGAGAAGACACAGTTAGGTGCAGAATCCCGCTGGGACGAGAACCCATTAAGGTTGGAATCTCCCAGTGGGTTGCATGTCTGCCACGTGGATGGTAAAGATGTTCCCAGAGAATAGGTAGAGCAGATAGGCGCAGAAGTCGAGGGGTCCAGAGGTACCCACGCGGCCTCCCCTGTCAGACCTGGCACTCGAGTGAAGAAGGCTGGCACGCAAAGCACCCTGGGGAGTGGAAACGGCACTGCAGAGTAATTAAGTGAACCTAGAGGTAGCCTGTAGGGGCTACGCAGGGTTTATATGAGGGAGAAGAACACCAAACCAGGTATGCAATCTTTTACTCAGACACACAACACAAATCCAAGAGCACTCAGTCTTCGAATCAAAGAGGACTGAGGGCACACACACACGGTCTCACACAGAGAAACCTAAGAGAGACCTTTTGGTGTTCCCGTTGCCTGACTTGAGCGTCGGAGCTACAACGGCCGCTAGAGGCGCCGTCTGTGTGTTTTGCAGGCACCATTCGGAGTTCCGGTGAAGGTTCCTGGAGCCTCCTTGCAGAGCGCGCAGCAGATAGAAAGTCAAATGAAGGAGCGACGAGGCAATCTCTCCACGCTCGAGTCCGCGGCGAGATCAAAACCTATGCACCAGTAGCACGCCTTGAAGCTGTCAGATTACTTCTAGCATTTTCCAGCATCAAAGGCTTCAAATTGTTTCAAATGGATGTTAAAAGTGCATTCCTAAATGGGTACATAAATGAGGAGGTGTTTGTTTCCCAGCCCCCAGGCTTTGAAGATTACAAAAATCCAAAACATGTGTACAAGCTTAAGAAGGCCTTGTATGGACTAAAACAAGCACCAAGGCAATGGTATGAAAGGTTAAGTGAATTTTTGCTTTCTCAAGGCTATAACCGTGGTAATTCTGACAAGACTCTATTTATTAAGAAGAAAAGGGAAGATATTATCCTGGTACAAGTGTATGTAGATGATATAATCTTTGGGTCAACCAATGAGGAAATGTGTGAAGCTTTTGTCAATACAATGATGAGAGAGTTTGAGATGTCAATGTTGGGAGAAATGAACTTCTTCCTTGGCCTGCAAGTGAAACAGCTCAAGGATGGAATCTTCATTAGTCAAGAAAAATACTGCAAAGAGCTGCTGAAAAAATTTGATATGGATCAATGTAAGGCAATTAGCACTCCTATTTCAACAAGCTGTCAACTAGACCAAGACTGTGCAGGAAAACCTGTTGACCAATCCAAGTTCAGAAGCTTAATTGGATCCCTGCTGTACTTAACTGCCAGCAGACCTGATATTATGTTTGCTGTATGCCTATGTGCCAGATATCAATCTGATCCAAGGGAATCTCACTACAATGCAGTCAAGAGAATTCTGAAATACTTGCAAGGGACAAAATATGTTGGACTATGGTATCCTAACCATGTTTCCTTATACTTAAACTGTTTTTCAGATTCTGATTTTGCAGGGTGCAAGGTTGACAGAAAGAGCACTAGTGGAACATGTCACATGCTAGGATCAAGCCTGATTTCTTGGCATTGCAAGAAACAAGCTTGTGTTGCCCTCTCTACAGCAGAAGCAGAATACATTGCTGCTGGAAGCTGCTGTGCTCAAACATTATGGCTAAGGCAACAGCTAAGTGACTATGGAATACTGTTAAACAAGATACCTATTAATTGTGATAATACCAGTGCCATAAACCTGTCTAAAAATCCTGTGTTACATTCAAGAACAAAGCACATAGAGATTAGACATCATTTCTTAAGAGAAAATATAGCTAATGGTATTTGTGATATTAAATTCATTAGTACTGATTTTCAATTGGCTGATCTGTTTACAAAACCTCTGGCTAAAGATAGGTTTTATTTCTTGTTAAACGAATTGGGTATTATCAGCTTAAACTATTCACTGCAGTGATATTTTAAATCTATAACATGTTATTTCTTTGGTTAATCTGTTTATTTCTGTGCCTAAAATATACATAACTAGGAAAGAGAAATTATACATGCACCTTAACTGCTTTATTGCTTTGACCAGCAGGTTTATGGCTGTTCTGTCTGGATATTCAAACTGGTTTGACTAACTGTATGGAAAGCTATTTCTCACTAAAAGCTAAAACACTTTTTCAAAATGATTTTTCCTCTTTCCAAAAACTGAAACTGCTGCAGGAATAAAATCTGTACTGACTCTGTGTTTTTGATTTGTTTCTTCTTCACACTCCAACTCTGCTAAGCATTAATACAATCTGTTTGATTCTATAAATAATGGTATTCAAAACCTGTAGTTCACACATTCAACTTCTGCTTGCAATCTCTCAGTTTTCTTTTGATAAAGAGGAACAGGTTTCAGAAATGGCAT
Organism: Phaseolus lunatus; assembly: GCA_013389735.1. NCBI lineage: Eukaryota > Viridiplantae > Streptophyta > Magnoliopsida > Fabales > Fabaceae > Phaseolus > Phaseolus lunatus. Next base: position 18,236,941 of record CM023861.1, on the reverse strand, counting down.
CATTGGTATACAAAAGGAAGAAATCCCGTGAGCAGAAGAATAACACTCAAGGTATTTTAGAGAAATGGTTCGATGGTGATGCTGAAGCCATGACCACTTACTTACATGAGATAAGTAGTGTACCGATCAGTCCTCGCCTATCACTTAGTCTCTTCGCTGAAACAAGTTAACAGCTTGAGACTGGGGGGCTTGTGTACTGACCAGTCCTCGGACATCAGCTGGGTCCCACAGCATGAGTCAGAGCCACGTGGAATGGACCCTACAGGGGGTATTGAACAGAGAAGGGTGATGAGTCATCAGCCTACAGAGAAGGGTGATGAGTCATCAGCCTATAGAGAGGGGTGACGAGTCATCAACCTACAGAGAAGGGTGATGAGTCATCAGCCTATAGAGAGGGGTGACGAGTCATCAGCCTACAGAGAAGGGTGACGAGTCATCAGCCTACAGAGAGGGGTGATGAGTCATCAGCCTATAGAGAGGGGTGACGAGTCATCAGCCTACAGAGAGGGGTGATGAGTCATCAGCCTATAGAGAGGGGTGATGAGTCATCAGCCTATAGAGAGGGGTGACGAGTCATCAACCTACAGAGAAGGGTGATGAGTCATCAGCCTACAGAGAGGGGTGATGAGTCATCAGCCTACAGAGAAGGGTGATGAGTCATCAGCCTATAGAGAGGGGTGACGAGTCATCAACCTACAGAGAAGGGTGATGAGTCATCAGCCTATAGAGAGGGGTGACGAGTCATCAGCCTACAGAGAAGGGTGACGAGTCATCAGCCTACAGAGAGGGGTGATGAGTCATCAGCCTATAGAGAGGGGTGATGAGTCATCAGCCTATAGAGAGGGGTGACGAGTCATCAGCCTACAGAGAGGGGTGATGAGTCATCAGCCTATAGAGAGGGGTGATGAGTCATCAGCCTACAGAGAGGGGTGACGAGTCATCAGCCTGCAGAGAGGGGTGACGAGTCATCAGCCTGCAGAGACGGGTGAGTAGTCGTCAGATCACGAGGAGGGGCGGAGGTGTCATCGTCACTCAGCAGGTCGAGGAGTCCTCGGCGACAGTGTGTGGCGAGGTGACATCGGCCTTGGGTGATTTGAACAGCATAAACAGAACAGTCAAGATTGGTTCCCAGAGGGGCCAATGACCAGTTGAATACCCAGAATTAGGGAGAGGCCTGGATCACGAAGTGCCAATGCGGGTAGCAGGGAGAGCACAGTTGGGTGTAGAGTCCTGAGGGGACGAGTACTCACCAGAGCTAGGGTTTTCCCAGTGAAGCTACATGCATGGCACGTAAACAGTGAAGGCACTCCCAGAACAGGGGGCCCCAGAGACTAGGTGCACAAGGAGGCACCCAGGTGGTCACCCTGTGAGAGTTTGCACTCCAGAGAAGGAAACCTTATGTGCTAGATTACCCTAAGATTGGGTGATAGCGGCGCAGGGGTATTCCAGTAAACCCTAAATATGGCTAGTAGCGCAGCGAACCCTAATTAGGGCTAGCGGCGCAGTAAACCCTAGACTATATAAGGGACAGTAAGATACTTCACAAAGGTACGCAGTTTCTAGACCTAAACACAGTGAGAAACTTATACACTTGGTGTTGCTTGCCCTACACTGACTTGAGCGTCGGAGTGCAAACGCCCTCTAGGGCGCCCCCTTTCTCTTTTGCAGGTGCAGATTGCTTCGAAAGAACCAAGCACGTATCAACGTGGGAAGGGAGGCGTGTGAGTGTCGTGAGTCAACCGACAGGCGAGTCAACCGGCAAGAACATTTGGCGCCCACCGTGGGGCCCGAAGTAAAACAAGGTCCCATACACGAGAGTGAAAGAGAAAACCACAGAAGATGAGAAATACAAGACACGGATCTGTTCCACCGAATGGAGGCGACAGCGTTACCATGCAATAGCTGATGGAAACGATGCGCACCCTCCAAGAAACGGTGGCGGAGTCCCAAGCGCGTCAAGCGCGTATGCAGGAAGACCTGGCCGCCTCACAGGCCAGGAACGAAGAGTTACACCGAGCCAATGAGGAGCTCCGCTTGAATTTGCAGCACATACAACAAGCTGGAAATCGTGGGGAAGATGATCGAGCCTCACCAGTGCCTCCAAGGGCCTTTCCCATGCCTTTCTCCCAAGCAATCATGAACACGGTGGTTCCAGCTACCTTTGTAGGACCCAAAACCGTGTTCACCGGGAAGGAAGATCCTGAAACGCATCTCACTGCCTTTCACACGCAGATGATGTTGTCAGGAGGATCCGACGCAGTGCACTGTAAACTCTTTATGGCTACACTGACAGGGACTGCGCTAGAATGGTTCGTGAGTTTGCCAGAAGGACATATCACGTCTTTCGCTCAGTTCTCCGCGCTGTTCAGGGAACAATATCTTGTCAACAGGGCCCCCCCACCAGTGTCGTACGATCTTTTTGATGTGAGACAGCATCAGAGAGAGTCCCTCAAAGATTACCTTAATAGGTTTGGGGCGATGGTGGTGAGGCTGCACACCAAGGATGAAGACATGGTGGTGCACGCCTTCAGGAAGGGCGTATTGCCAGGACCTTTCAGCGAGTCCCTAATACGCAGCCGCCCCAAAACCTTCAGCGACATAAAACGGCGTGCTGTGGCCCACATTGTTGCTGAGGGGGAGCTCAGCGAGAAGAGAGAAAGTGCGGTTTCGTTAAGGCCCCGAGTGCCTAGCCGGCCTCAACCGCTGAGGGTACATGAGGCGACCACGAAGAAGAAGGCTCAAGGGAAACAGAAGCCCTATGAGCCCCGAAAACCGCAGCCTAGGGGGCGAAACAAAGATGACATGCCCCCTAGGCATGAGTTCGTGGTGGAATTGAAGGAGCTGATTGCCATTCCTAACGTGGCAGAAAGATTGAAAGTGCCCCCGCAGAGTGACAAGAGGTTGGGGCCCAATAAAAATGCATGGTGCGAGTTCCATCAGGCTTTTGGGCACCCCATTCGAAATTGCCTGGCTCTGGCTCATCAACTGGATGAGTTGGTGAAGAGTGGGTTTTTGAATGACTATCTGAAGGAGGCGCCGGAAGGTGAGACCGTTGCTGCGCCAAGAGCAGACCAGGGGCATGAAGTGCCCATTCATGGGGAGATCCACACCATATCAGGTGGGTTTTCAGGAGGAGGATGTACCTCTTCACAACGAAAGAAGTATGCGCGTTCAGTGATGGCAGTAGAGGCCTGCGAGGAAGATCACTTTCCGGACATCGACCTCGTCTTTACAAAAGCCGATCGCCGAGATGTTGTTCCCCATGACAACGATCCGGTGGTTATTTCAGTAGTCACTGCCGCGCGCAAGGTGCACCGGGTGCTGGTCGATCAGGGGAGCTCGGCCGATGTGATGTTCTGGTCGACCTTCAATAAACTACAGCTGTCCCCTGATCAGCTGCGACCCTACGTCGGCTGTTTATATGGGTTCGCAGGAGATCAGATAGAAGTGCGGGGATACATAGAGTTGAGGACCACGTTCACCGACGGAATGGCGTCCCGCACAGAGAATATCAGGTACCTTGTGGTGAACGCTCCCTCTGCCTACAATATACTTCTGGGCAGACCGGCCCTGAACCGGTTGGGGGCCGTGGTGTCTACAAGGCACATGAAGATGAAGTTGCCATCGATGGAGGGGAAGGTGGTAACCATCAGGTCGGACCAAAAGGAGGCTAAAAGGTGCTACGAAAATAGCCTCAAAACGAAGAGGGGAGTCTGCATGGTGACCACCTCACCACCGGGAGGAGGAACCAATGAGACAGATACGCCTCGAGGTGATGTCGGGGTCACCCGAGCAGAGATCGCCCGGACAAGGCGACCAGAACCCGCGGAGGAGGTTGTAGAGAAGGAGATCGGTGGGAAGATCTTCAGGATGGGTAAATCCCTATCTCAGGAGACCCAGGATCAAGTAGCGAGAGTTATCGAAAAGCATCTGGACGCTTTCGCTTGGTCCCCCTCAGACATGCCTGGCATAGATCCTGATTTCCTGTGCCACCGCCTGGCGCTGAATCCCCAAGCCAGACCGGTCCGCCAGAGGAGGCGGAAGTTCAATGATGAACGAAGGCAGGTAGTCAAGGAGGAAACACACAAATTGCTGAAAGCAGGTCACATACGGGAAATACAATACCCTGAGTGGCTTGCGAATGTCGTCCTGGTGAAAAAGGCCAACGGGAAATGGAGGATGTGCGTGGACTTTACAGATCTTAACAGGGCGTGTCCGAAAGACTCCTATCCTCTGCCCAGCATAGATGCGCTGGTGGACAGCGCTTCAGGCTGCAAATTGCTGAGTTTCTTAGATGCTTTCTCTGGGTACAATCAGATAAAGATGCACCCGATGGATGAGAGCAAGACGGCGTTCATGACAGAGTTGTCTTGTTACTGCTACACAGTCATGCCGTTCGGCTTGAAGAATGCGGGTGCCACATACCAGAGGCTAATGGACAAGGTCCTCGCACCCATGCTGGGACGCAACGTGCAGGCATATGTAGATGACATGGTAGTGACGTCCCAGGCCCGAGGTCAGCATATTGACGACTTGGAGGAGCTGTTCAACACCATAGCAAAGTACAGGTTAAAGTTGAACCCCGAAAAGTGCGTCTTTGGGGTGGAGGCAGGCAAGTTCCTTGGGTTTTTGCTCACGGAAAGAGGAATTGAGGCCAACCCAGACAAGTGTGCAGCAATCATAGCCATGAGGAGCCCGACGTCGGTGAAAGAGGTGCAACAGTTGACAGGACGAATGGCTGCACTCTCCCGGTTCGTGTCAGCCGGGGGAGATAAAGGTCATCCTTATTTCCAGTGCCTAAGGAGGAATAGCAGATTCACCTGGACGGCGGAATGTGAGCAGGCTTTCCTCAAGCTCAAAGAATACCTGGCCAGCCCACCAGTTTTGTGCAAGCCTCAACTTGGCACACCCCTGCGTTTGTACTTTGCGGTTACAGATAGGGCGGTGAGTTCTGTCTTGGTACAGGAACAACAACAGAGCCAGAAGCCCATCTATTTTGTCAGCAAGGTGCTACAGGGACCCGAGACGAGATACCAAGCCTTAGAGAAGGCAGCATTAGCAGTGGTGTTCTCAGCCAGGAGATTACGCCACTATTTCCAAAGCTTCACAGTGGTGGTGATGACAGATCTGCCGATATGTAAGGTCTTGCAGAAGCCCGATGTGGCAGGAAGGATGGTGCGTTGGGCAGTTGAGTTGTCGGAATTTGACATCCAGTATGAACCCAGGGGCCCGATCAAAGGACAGGTCTATGTCGACTTTGTGGCAGAGATGTCTTCAACCGAAGCCCAGCAGGAGGTACCCAATTTCAAATGGGTATTGTCAGTAGATGGGTCCTCGAATCAGCAAGGCAGCGGAGCGGGGGTGATCTTAGAAGGACCCAAGGGGTTGTTAATAGAGCAGGCCCTGCGGTTCGCCTTCAAAGCCAGTAATAACCAGGCGGAGTATGAGGCTTTGATTGCTGGGATGTTGTTGGCAAAGGAGATGGGAGCCCAGAGCCTTATGGCCAAGAGTGACTCATTGTTGGTCACCGGTCAGGTGGCGGGGGAATACCAGGCCAAAGACCCTCAGATGGCCTCTTACTTGGAGTATGTCCAAAGGTTGAAGAGTTCATTTGAAATATTTGAACTAGTACATGTGCCCAGGGAGCAAAATGCCAGAGCTGACTTGTTGGCCAAACTCGCCAGCTCAGGCAAGGGGGGCAGACAGAGGACAGTCATCCAGGAGACCCTGAGGGCGCCTCGTACTTATACAGCTGATAACTTGGTGGGAGTCCATCAGATCAGCCAATCAGATGGTAGGAAGAGGAGTCATCGGTCGTTGACTCAAGAAACTTTGAGAAAGCCACGAGTCAACGCATGTATGCTGTTGGGGGTAGAAGCGCCACAGATCTGTCTATTGCAAGATGGTGAGACATGGATGACACCCTACAAGCGTTATATAGCGGATGGAATGCTCCCAGCAGAGCCGGAGGAGGCAAAAAAGATAAAGAAAAACTCGTCCAAGTACACGCTCATTGAAGGCGAGTTGTACAGACATGGGTTTACTCACCCCATCTTAGTCTGTGTGCATGGCGAGCAGTGCGTGAGGATAATGGCAGAACTCCATGAAGGTATCTGCGGTAGTCATATCGGAGGCCGAGCACTGGCCTCTAGGACCGTACGAGCAGGGTATTACTGGCCGACAATGAGAGAGGATTGTACCAAGTATGCACAGCAATGCAAGCAGTGCCAGTTGCATGCTGATTGGCCTAAGGCACCACCAGAAGAGCTCAGATCGATATACAGCCCTTGGCCGTTTCACACATGGGGAATCGACATCCTGGGGCCTTTCCCTTTGGCGATACGGCAGATGAAATACCTTGTGGTCGCCATAGAATATTTCACGAAGTGGATTGAAGCTGAGCCAGTAGCACAGATTACAGCACAAAAGATCCAACACTTCGTGTGGAAGAACATAGTTTGCCGTTTCGGCGTACCAAAACGCTTGGTGTCTGACAATGGCACTCAGTTTGCGAGCCAACAGTTGGGAAAGCTATGCACAGAACTGGGAATCAAGCAGGTGTTTGCATCAGTCGAACACCCACAGACCAATGGGCAGGTCGAGTCGGCCAATCGGGTCCTCCTCAGAGGATTGAAGAGAAGGCTGGAGAAAGCAAAGGGAAGGTGGGCTGAGGAGGTTCCCAGAATAGTATGGGCTTACCATACTACCCCCCAGTCCACTACTAAGGAGACTCCCTTTAGTTTGGTGTATGGTTCAGATGCCATGATCCCTGTGGAGATCCAGGAGAGCTCGCCACGTTTCCAGAACTTTGTGGCTGAGGAATCCAATGAAGAGAGGAAGGTGAATCTTGATCTTTTGGATGAAGCCAGGGAAGAAGCTGGAGTCAAGGCTGAGGCGATAAAGAGGAGAGTCGAGCTCAAACACAGTTCCAAGCTGAGAGCTCGGCGGTTCCAGGCGGCAGACCTTGTTATGCGGAAGGCATCTCCATACCAGATAGAGAACAAGCTATCCCCTAAGTGGACTGGTCCTTTCAGAGTGACAGAGGCCCTAGGGAATGGAGCATATAGACTTGAAACTTTAGAAGGAGGTCCGATTCCTCGAACATGGAATGCGACTCACTTGAAGTTTTATTTCAGTTAAAGCTATGTAATCATGTATGCAACACAATACAGGGGACACTCTTTTTTCCCTTCTAAGGGTTTTTAATGAGGTCACCCAATAAAATTCAGTTAAAGATATATGTTTTTTAGTGTGTTTGTGCAATGACGTTCGAACCTGTCACGTGGAGTTAGAGGTCTCGTAAGTGGAGAGGTAGGTTCGTAGAGAACACCTCCACTTCGAGTGAGAACTTCCAATGTGAAAGAAGGGTTCGCCCAGAGAAATCCTCCTCGCCTGTGAGCGATGTGAGGTCAGTTCGAACCTGTCACGTGGAGTTAGAGGTCTCGTAAGTGGAGAGGTAGGTTCGTAGAGAACACCTCCACTTCGAGTGAGAACTTCCAATGTGAAAGAAGGGTTCGCCCAGAGAAATCCTCCTCGCCTGTGAGCGATGTGAGGTCAGTTCGAACCTGTCACGTGGAGTTAGAGGTCTCGCAAGTGGAGAGGTAGGTTCGTAGAGAACACCTCCACTTCGAGTGAGAACTTCCAATGTGAAAGAAGGTTCGCTTGGTTAAATCCTCCATCGACCATGAACGATGACAGGTCAGTCAGAACCTACAAGTGGGGTTAGAGGTCTTGTGAAGGGAATGGGGTTCATAAGGAACACTTTCCCCTCCAAGTGAGAACGCCCAAGTTAAGGTGAAGGTTCATTAATGAAGGTAGTGGAAAGACAAGTTACTTGAGGTTCATTTTGCAGGTGTGTTATTTGTGATCGTGAGCCTATCAAATACAAAGCACAGCAGAAAATGAACAATGCATGAACAAAGTTTTATATTGCAAAGAGGATAATTACAAGAGGTTCAGCTAAAATACAACTGTTTCGAGGACCTATCTGGGCACTATTTGCCCGTCGACTACCTGCAGGGTTGCGGAGTATGGTGAGAGGTCCATCTCAGGATGCACGCAGGCAACCTGAGCAAGGGCATCACCAAAGCCTTCCCCATAGGCGTCAGCGGCATCGTCAATAAGCTCAGCTTCGGTCTTCTTCGACAGTTCGATCTGTTGGGCAAGTTCCTCCTCAACCTTGCCCAGCTAAACTTCTCGATTGGTCGCCCTCTCCTCCAGCTTGGCCATTTTAGCTTGTGCCCCCTCCGCTTGCTCTTCCAGCTCAATGATCTTGTTGCGGAGGGGAAGTATCTTAGCTTCAAGCTGGAGGGCCTCCTGCCCCTTAGAGAAGAGAAGCTTTTTGGTCTCCTTTTCGGATTGACGGAGACTACCCAGTTCTTGATTGAGGGCAGTCTCTCGCGTGGTCGCTTGACGAAGTTGGAGATCCTTTTGTTCCAGCTCCCTCTTCATTTGGGCGGCCTCCTCTAGCCTTTCTTCCAACTCCCTCTTCAACTGGGCGGTCTCCTCTAGTAGCTCCGCCTCAGCACTGCCCTTGACCAGCAAGGAGTTGGAAGCGGCCAAGAACTCCCCGAGACCATGGCTAAGGAGGTTCTCGAGAGAGTTTCTGTCCATGGCCTCCAAGACAGCTCTGCCAGGCATTTGAGCGAGTGACCTTTGGAGCAGAGAAGGCAGCTCTGGGGCAGAAGGCATCGGACCAGAAGAAGGAGCACTCTCCCCACCCCCCTCAAGTGTTAGGATTGGCTCAGGAGGGGAGGAGGCGCTGGGAGGGTGCTCCCTAAAGGAAGAAGGGTGCCCTTCTGTGGCAGAAGAGACCTCTGCAGCTGTCTCCACCCTTTTCCTTTTAAAGACGAGGCTGGAGCAGGTGTCCTCGTCGTCAGAAACCTCCACAGGGGCTGCCCTCTTGGAGTTTTCAGCGATGGGTTCCAGGGCAACCCCCGCGAGTGATGACGGACCTGCAGGGGCTGAACCGCTAGCATTGTGATGATTCAACACATCTGCCAGCCTCTTCTTCTTATCGGTGCTGAGCACCATGCCTGCAGTGAATTCGGAAGTGTTAGAAAGGCGAAGTATTGAACAGGTAAATGCAAGATGAAGCAAATAAATGCAAGATACCAAGATATACGCTGAGAGTCTCAGCATCATACTCATGCCTAATCAGCTGGGTGGAGTCAAACACCACCCCCCAGCTGGAAATGGTTTGGCAGAGTTCTTGATCGGGAACCATCAACTCCTCGAGCTTGCGCGGCTTCTTGAACTTCAACTCCCCCACCCAGTATAAGGGAAACCCATCAAGCATGGTGGGGTCGTAGGAGCTGCAGCAGACTCTGAAGAACTTTCCCTTGAAGTTCTTGTATGATTGTGAGAAGAGTGTTAGCAGGACTCTCCCTGCCACCCCATTCAGGCTCACCCAAAGCCTCTTACCAGGGCTCTTAGCCTCGAAAAAGTAAAGGAAGACGTCGACGGAGGGGGTGAACCCTAGATTATTGCATAGAATGGAGAACGCCCTGATAAAGGCCCAACTGTTGGGGTGCAGTTGAGCAGGCGCCACGTTTAACTCTGTGAGCAAAGCCTTTTCAAATCCTGTGAAGGGAAGATGGACTTTGACTCTTTTGAAAATGGTGGCGTAGAAGAAGAAGAAGGGTTCCCCATTGCTGCAACGACTATCAGCGCATACGGGCTCATTCACTGTACAGGGGCGCACAGAGACGTACGCGTCTGTTTCCCTGCCGAAGACGCGTCCTTTAGTCTCATTCTCATCATCCCAGTGCTTGCGGAGATCGTCGCAGGATGTGAGTTTGGAGGTCTCTGCAAGAAGATCCTCAGAAGCCCAGGGGTAGAGGGCTTTGTAATCAACCGCTACCGTTGGAGGAGGGTTGGAGGTGGTTTTGGTTCTGGCCATCTCGAATCTAAACAAATGAGAGGCAGGAAAAGAAGAAAGACTCAGAAGAAAGCAATGGCAGACGAAGACTCAAAGGTGGAATGCACCCAGAAAAGAAGAACAAAACCCTAGAATGTATAATCCGCACGCAGGCCCGTAAACAGTTGCAGCATACCGTATGGATGATCAAGTTCACATTATAAAGAAGGAGAAGTCATAAAAATCATACCTTTGGTTGATGAAGAACGGAGAAGTGTGAAGGATCTGTTGGGAAGAAGAGAGCGTGCGCTGGAAGTTAGAATATGCAAAGGTAAGAACGCAAAGTGATGAAACAGTGAAGTGGCGCGAGGTTTTGAAGAGGTTTAACGTAGCCCTAGGGAGCGTAAACGTTATGAATCTCAAACCGTTGATACGGCCACGTGTTAGCAGATGGGAGGGGGTTGGTGAAGTGTCTTCTCAGCGTACTATTCATGTACTTACGCGCAGAACCACGTAGGCCGCCCAAGACAATGACTTAGTCCCTACGCTGGAACAAGTTAACAGCTCGTGACTAGGGGGGCTTGTGTACCGATCAGTCCTCGCCTATCACTTAGTCTCTTCGCTGAAACAAGTTAACAGCTTGAGACTGGGGGGCTTGTGTACTGACCAGTCCTCGGACATCAGCTGGGTCCCACAGCATGAGTCAGAGCCACGTGGAATGGACCCCACAGGGGGTATTGAACAGAGAAGGGTGATGAGTCATCAGCCTACAGAGAAGGGTGATGAGTCATCAGCCTATAGAGAGGGGTGACGAGTCATCAGCCTACAGAGAAGGGTGATGAGTCATCAGCCTATAGAGAGGGGTGACGAGTCATCAGCCTACAGAGAAGGGTGACGAGTCATCAGCCTACAGAGAGGGGTGATGAGTCATCAGCCTATAGAGAGGGGTGACGAGTCATCAGCCTACAGAGAGGGGTGATGAGTCATCAGCCTATAGAGAGGGGTGATGAGTCATCAGCCTACAGAGAGGGGTGACGAGTCATCAGCCTGCAGAGAGGGGTGACGAGTCATCAGCCTGCAGAGACGGGTGAGTAGTCGTCAGATCACGAGGAGGGGCGGAGGTGTCATCGTCACTCAGCAGGTCGAGGAGTCCTCGGCGACAGTGTGTGGCGAGGTGACATCGGCCTTGGGTGATTTGAACAGCATAAACAGAACAGTCAAGATTGGTTCCCAGAGGGGCCAATGACCAGTTGAATACCCAGAATTAGGGAGAGGCCTGGATCACGAAGTGCCAATGCGGGTAGCAGGGAGAGCACAGTTGGGTGTAGAGTCCTGAGGGGACGAGTACTCACCAGAGCTAGGGTTTTCCCAGTGAAGCTACATGCATGGCACGTAAACAGTGAAGGCACTCCCAGAACAGGGGGCCCCAGAGACTAGGTGCACAAGGAGGCACCCAGGTGGTCACCCTGTGAGAGTTTGCACTCCAGAGAAGGAAACCTTATGTGCTAGATTACCCTAAGATTGGGTGATAGCGGCGCAGGGGTATTCCAGTAAACCCTAAATATGGCTAGTAGCGCAGCGAACCCTAATTAGGGCTAGCGGCGCAGTAAACCCTAGACTATATAAGGGACAGTAAGATACTTCACAAAGGTACGCAGTTTCTAGACCTAAACACAGTGAGAAACTTATACACTTGGTGTTGCTTGCCCTACACTGACTTGAGCGTCGGAGTGCAAACGGCCTCTAGGGCGCCCCCTTTCTCTTTTGCAGGTGCAGATTGCTTCGAAAGAACCAAGCACGTATCAACGTGGGAAGGGAGGCGTGTGAGTGTCGTGAGTCAACCGACAGGCGAGTCAACCGGCAAGAACAAGTAGAAAACAGGTAAATGTGCCAAAGATCCTCGAGTTTTCATGGATGAAGAGTGAAAAGATGACTGAACCCAAAGCACTTCTCAAGCATTAGAGATTGAAGCCATTTCTTGAAATGACTGGCAACATCTATCCAGATCTAGTGAAGGTATTCTATACCAATCTGACCCTTGATGGGAAAAATTTAATTTCCCACGTAAAAGGTGTCCAAATAAAAATAACAAGTGAAGTTTGGAGCAACAACGCTGGAATCAAGTATTCAGGCCTCAAGGTGGGAAAGGGGAACACAACCATGATTCAAGAATTCAATAAAATTCAGTTCTACACAAGCTGCATGAGAGATAAGAATCAACACATAAACAGGTTTCATGCAGGTAATCTGAACCTAACTCCTAGGTTTCTAGCCTATGTTATTGCATGGCAACTGACACCTAGGGGAAGTAATCATGCTACATTACATGAGGAAGACCTCATTTTACTCTACTGTCTCATGCATCGCATAAAAATAAATTGGGTTTGTGTAATGACAGAGCATATGCTCAAATCCAAGAGGCTATCTGATTACAGATTTCCCTATGCAATTTTCATTTCAAAATTAATCGATTGTTTTGAGATTGACACTACTAATGAGAGAAACGAGCCAATCAAAGCAATTAGTGAAATCGACAACTCTACGCTCATGAAGATGGGATTCCTCAAGGAAGGTGAAGAGTGGGTTTTTAAAAGGACAACAGGTCCTAGAATGGAACCTGGTACGTCCAACCACAACAACAATGATGATGATGAAGCTGCTGTTCCTATGGAAGATGACAATGTTCATGCTGATCATCAACCGAATCATGATGACTTGGATGCTACAGCACACAATGCACTGGTTGCATATCATTCTCCCGAGTTCAGAGGTGAACCTTTGTCTAGTTTTGAAAGGCAAGTACTGCATCGACTTGACAATCTTTCAGAAGACCAGAAAGCCTACTTTGAGATGACTCAAGCCAGGTTCCAGCATCTAGATTATCAACTCGAGGGAGTACAGGAACAACTGGCTGAGCTTTACTACAGGGAATAGTTTTCTTTCTTCCCAATATTGTCTTCTTATGTCTGTTGAACATTATCCTTTTATTTCTGTGTTTTGGTGCCTGTTTCTGGACATTATATTTTCATCTCTATTCTGGAATGTATTTCCCTCTTAAGGACTTTATGAACTGTCATGTATGGCTATTATATGCTTCTATTTTTATTTGCTTCCATGCTGTTTGATGAATCCAAAGGGGGAGAAAAATAGCTGATCTTATAAGTTGCAGTGGTATAGGGAGGTATATATATTCTCTACTCTTCTCTTATTCAATATTCACTTTAAATCTGTGTATTGTGGAATCAAGCTTTGTACAGGTATTGATCTTTCTTCAAAGCAATTGAGCTATGGGGATTTGTCTCTGTTCTTGCCGGTTGACTCGCCTGTCGGTTGACTCACGACACTCACACGCCTCCCTTCCCACGTTGATACGTGCTTGGTTCTTTCGAAGCAATCTGCACCTGCAAAAGAGAAAGGGGGCGCCCTAGAGGCCGTTTGCACTCCGACGCTCAAGTCAGTGTAGGGCAAGCAACACCAAGTGTATAAGTTTCTCACTGTGTTTAGGTCTAGAAACTGCGTACCTTTGTGAAGTATCTTACTGTCCCTTATATAGTCTAGGGTTTACTGCGCCGCTAGCCCTAATTAGGGTTCGCTGCGCTACTAGCCATATTTAGGGTTTACTGGAATACCCCTGCGCCGCTATCACCCAATCTTAGGGTAATCTAGCACATAAGGTTTCCTTCTCTGGAGTGCAAACTCTCACAGGGTGACCACCTGGGTGCCTCCTTGTGCACCTAGTCTCTGGGGCCCCCTGTTCTGGGAGTGCCTTCACTGTTTACGTGCCATGCATGTAGCTTCACTGGGAAAACCCTAGCTCTGGTGAGTACTCATCCCCTCAGGACTCTACACCCAACTGTGCTCTCCCTGCTACCCGCATTGGCACTTCGTGATCCAGGCCTCTCCCTAATTCTGGGTATTCAACTGGTCATTGGCCCCTCTGGGAACCAATCTTGACTGTTCTGTTTATGCTGTTCAAATCACCCAAGGCCGATGTCACCTCGCCACACACTGTCGCCGAGGACTCCTCGACCTGCTGAGTGACGATGACACCTCCGCCCCTCCTCGTGATCTGACGACTACTCACCTGTCTCTGCAGGCTGATGACTCGTCACCCCTCTCTGCAGGCTGATGACTCGTCACCCCTCTCTGTAGGCTGATGACTCATCACCCCTCTCTATAGGCTGATGACTCATCACCCCTCTCTGTAGGCTGATGACTCGTCACCCCTCTCTATAGGCTGATGACTCATCACCCCTCTCTGTAGGCTGATGACTCGTCACCCTTCTCTGTAGGCTGATGACTCGTCACCCCTCTCTATAGGCTGATGACTCATCACCCTTCTCTGTAGGCTGATGACTCGTCACCCCTCTCTATAGGCTGATGACTCATCACCCTTCTCTGTAGGCTGATGACTCATCACCCTTCTCTGTTCAATACCCCCTGTGGGGTCCATTCCACGTGGCTCTGACTCATGCTGTGGGACCCAGCTGATGTCCGAGGACTGGTCAGTACACAAGCCCCCCAGTCTCAAGCTGTTAACTTGTTTCAGCGAAGAGACTAAGTGATAGGCGAGGACTGATCGGTACACAAGCCCCCCTAGTCACGAGCTGTTAACTTGTTCCAGCGTAGGGACTAAGTCATTGTCTTGGGCGGCCTACGTGGTTCTGCGCGTAAGTACATGAATAGTACGCTGAGAAGACACTTCACCAACCCCCTCCCATCTGCTAACACGTGGCCGTATCAACGGTTTGAGATTCATAACGTTTACGCTCCCTAGGGCTACGTTAAACCTCTTCAAAACCTCGCGCCACTTCACTGTTTCATCACTTTGCGTTCTTACCTTTGCATATTCTAACTTCCAGCGCACGCTCTCTTCTTCCCAACAGATCCTTCACACTTCTCCGTTCTTCATCAACCAAAGGTATGATTTTTATGACTTCTCCTTCTTTATAATGTGAACTTGATCATCCATACGGTATGCTGCAACTGTTTACGGGCCTGCGTGCGGATTATACATTCTAGGGTTTTGTTCTTCTTTTCTGGGTGCATTCCACCTTTGAGTCTTCGTCTGCCATTGCTTTCTTCTGAGTCTTTCTTCTTTTCCTACCTCTCATTTGTTTAGATTCGAGATGGCCAGAACCAAAACCACCTCCAACCCTCCTCCAACGGTAGCGGTTGATTACAAAGCCCTCTACCCCTGGGCTTCTGAGGATCTTCTTGCAGAGACCTCCAAACTCACATCCTGCGACGATCTCCGCAAGCACTGGGATGATGAGAATGAGACTAAAGGACGCGTCTTCGGCAGGGAAACAGACGCGTATGTCTCTGTGCGCCCCTGTACAGTGAATGAGCCCGTATGCGCTGATAGTCGTTGCAGCAATGGGGAACCCTTCTTCTTCTTCTACGCCACCATTTTCAAAAGAGTCAAAGTCCATCTTCCCTTCACAGGATTTGAAAGGGCTTTGCTCACAGAGTTAAACGTGGCGCCCGCTCAACTGCACCCCAACAGTTGGGCCTTTATCAGGGCGTTCTCCATTCTATGAAATAATCTAGGGTTCACCCCCTCCGTCGACGTCTTCCTTTACTTTTTCGAGGCTAAGAGCCCCGGTAAGAGGCTTTGGGTGAGCCTGAATGGGGTGGCAGGGAGAGTCCTGCTAACACTCTTCTCACAATCATACAAGAACTTCAAGGGAAAGTTCTTCAGAGTCTGCTGCAGCTCCTACGACCCCACCATGCTTGATGGGTTTCCTTTATACTGGGTGGGGGAGTTGAAGTTCAAGAAGCCACGCAATCTCGAGGAGTTGATGGTTCCCGATCAAGAACTCTGCCAAACCATTTCCAGCTGGGGGGTGGTGTTTGACTCCACCCAGCTGATTAGGCATGAGTATGATGCTGAGACTCTCAGTGTATATCTTGGTATCTTGCATTTATCTGCTTCATCTTGCATTTACCTGTTCAATACTTCGCCTTTCTAACACTTCCGAATTCACTGCAGGCATGGTGCTCAGCGCCGATAAGAAGAAGAGGCTGGCAGATGTGTTGAATCGTCGTAATGCTAGCGGTTCAGCCCCTGCAGGTCTGTCATCACCCGCGGGGGTTGCCCTGGAACCCATCGCTGAAAACTCCAAGAGGGCAGCCCCTGTGGAGGTTTCTGACGACGAGGACACCTGCTCCGGCCTCGTCTTTAAAAGGAAAAGGGTGGAGACAGCTGCAGAGGTCTCTTCTACCACAGAAGGGCACCCTTCTTCCTTTAGGGAGCACCCTCCTAGCGCCTCCTCCCCTCCTGAGCCAATCCTAACACTTGAGGGGGGTGGGGAGAGTGCTCCTTCTTCTGGTCCGATGCCTTCTGCCCCAGAGCTACCTTCTCTGCTCCAAAGGTCGCTCGCTCAAATGCCTGGCAGAGCTGTCTTGGAGGCCATGGACAGAAACTCTCTCGAGAACCTCCTTAGCCATGGTCTCGGGGAGTTCTTGGCCGCTTCCAACTCCTTGCTGGTCAAGGGCAGTGCTGAGGCGGAGCTACTAGAGGAGACCGCCCAGTTGAAGAGGGAGTTGGAAGAAAGGCTAGAGGAGGCCACCCAAATGAAGAGGGAGCTGGAACAAAAGGATCTCCAACTTCGTTAAGCGACCACGCGAGAGACTGCCCTCAATCAAGAACTGGGTAGTCTCCGTCAATCCGAAAAGGAGACCAAAAAGCTTCTCTTCTCTAAGGGGCAGGAGGCCCTCCAGCTTGAAGCTAAGATACTTCCCCTCCGCAACAAGATCATTGAGCTGGAAGAGCAAGCGGAGGGGGCACAAGCTAAAATGGCCAAGCTGGAGGAGAGGGCGACCAATCGAGAAGTTCAGCTGGGCAAGGTTGAGGAGGAACTTGCCCAACAGATCGAACTGTCGAAGAAGACCGAAGCTGAGCTTATTGACGATGCCGCTGACGCCTATGGGGAAGGCTTTGGTGATGCCCTTGCTCAGGTTGCCTGCGTGCATCCTGAGATGGACCTCTCACCATACTCCGCAACCCTGCAGGTAGTCGACGGGCAAATAGTGCCCAGATAGGTCCTCGAAACAGTTGTATTTTAGCTGAACCTCTTGTAATTATCCTCTTTGCAATATAAAACTTTGTTCATGCATTGTTCATTTTCTGTTGTGCTTTGTATTTGATAGGCTCACGATCACAAATAACACACCTGCAAAATGAACCTCAAGTAACTTGTCTTTCCACTACCTTCATTAATGAACCTTCACCTTAACTTGGGCGTTCTCACTTGGAGGGGAAAGTGTTCCTTATGAACCCCATTCCCTTCACAAGACCTCTAACCCCACTTGTAGGTTCTGACTGACCTGTCATCGTTCATGGTCGATGGAGGATTTAACCAAGCGAACCTTCTTTCACATTGGAAGTTCTCACTCGAAGTGGAGGTGTTCTCTACGAACCTACCTCTCCACTTGCGAGACCTCTAACTCCACGTGACAGGTTCGAACTGACCTCACATCGCTCACAGGCGAGGAGGATTTCTCTGGGCGAACCCTTCTTTCACATTGGAAGTTCTCACTCGAAGTGGAGGTGTTCTCTACGAACCTACCTCTCCACTTACGAGACCTCTAACTCCACGTGACAGGTTCGAACTGACCTCACATCGCTCACAGGCGAGGAGGATTTCTCTGGGCGAACCCTTCTTTCACATTGGAAGTTCTCACTCGAAGTGGAGGTGTTCTCTACGAACCTACCTCTCCACTTACGAGACCTCTAACTCCACGTGACAGGTTCGAACGTCATTGCACAAACACACTAAAAAACATATATCTTTAACTGAATTTTATTGGGTGACCTCATTAAAAACCCTTAGAAGGGAAAAAAGAGTGTCCCCTGTATTGTGTTGCATACATGATTACATAGCTTTAACTGAAATAAAACTTCAAGTGAGTCGCATTCCATGTTCGAGGAATCGGACCTCCTTCTAAAGTTTCAAGTCTATATGCTCCATTCCCTAGGGCCTCTGTCACTCTGAAAGGACCAGTCCACTTAGGGGATAGCTTGTTCTCTATCTGGTATGGAGATGCCTTCCGCATAACAAGGTCTGCCGCCTGGAACCGCCGAGCTCTCAGCTTGGAACTGT
Organism: Phaseolus lunatus; assembly: GCA_013389735.1. Taxonomy (NCBI): domain Eukaryota; kingdom Viridiplantae; phylum Streptophyta; class Magnoliopsida; order Fabales; family Fabaceae; genus Phaseolus; species Phaseolus lunatus. The sequence goes on along the minus strand of CM023861.1, from coordinate 18,218,974 downwards.
GTTTGAGCTCGACTCTCCTCTTTATCGCCTCAGCCTTGACTCCAGCTTCTTCCCTGGCTTCATCCAAAAGATCAAGATTCACCTTCCTCTCTTCATTGGATTCCTCAGCCACAAAGTTCTGGAAACGTGGCGAGCTCTCCTGGATCTCCACAGGGATCATGGCATCTGAACCATACACAAACTAAAGGGAGTCTCCTTAGTAGTGGACTGGGGGGTAGTATGGTAAGCCCATACTATTCTGGGAACCTCCTCAGCCCACCTTCCCTTTGCTTTCTCCAGCCTTCTCTTCAATCCTCTGAGGAGGACCCGATTGGCCGACTCGACCTGCCCATTGGTCTGTGGGTGTTCGACTGATGCAAACACCTGCTTGATTCCCAGTTCTGTGCATAGCTTTCCCAACTGTTGGCTCGCAAACTGAGTGCCATTGTCAGACACCAAGCGTTTTGGTACGCCGAAACGGCAAACTATGTTCTTCCACACGAAGTGTTGGATCTTTTGTGCTGTAATCTGTGCTACTGGCTCAGCTTCAATCCACTTCGTGAAATATTCTATGGCGACCACAAGGTATTTCATCTGCCGTATCGCCAAAGGGAAAGGCCCCAGGATGTCGATTCCCCATGTGTGAAACGGCCAAGGGTTGTATATCGATCTGAGCTCTTCTGGTGGTGCCTTAGGCCAATCAGCATGCAACTGGCACTGCTTGCATTGCTGTGCATACTTGGTACAATCCTCTCTCATTGTCGGCCAGTAATACCCTGCTCGTACGGTCCTAGAGGCCAGTGCTCGGCCTCCGATATGACTACCGCAGATACCTTCATGGAGTTCTGCCATTATCCTCACGCACTGCTCGCCATGCACACAGACTAAGATGGGGTGAGTAAACCCATGTCTGTACAACTCGCCTTCAATGAGCGTGTACTTGGACGAGTTTTTCTTTATCTTTTTTGCCTCCTCCGGCTCTGCTGGGAGCATTCCATCCGCTATATAACGCTTGTAGGGTGTCATCCATGTCTCACCATCTTGCAATAGACAGATCTGTGGCGCTTCTACCCCCAACAGCATACATGCGTTGACTCGTGGCTTTCTCAAAGTTTCTTGAGTCAACGACCGATGACTCCTCTTCCTGCCATCTGATTGGCTGATCTGATGGACTCCCACCAAGTTATCAGCTGTATAAGTACGAGGCGCCCTCAGGGTCTCCTGGATGACTGTCCTCTGTCTGCCCCCCTTGCCTGAGCTGGCGAGTTTGGCCAACAAGTCAGCTCTGGCATTTTGCTCCCTGGGCACATGTACTAGTTCAAATATTTCAAATGAACTCTTCAACCTTTGGACATACTCCAAGTAAGAGGCCATCTGAGGGTCTTTGGCCTGGTATTCCCCCGCCACCTGACCGGTGACCAACAATGAGTCACTCTTGGCCATAAGGCTCTGGGCTCCCATCTCCTTTGCCAACAACATCCCAGCAATCAAAGCCTCATACTCCGCCTGGTTATTACTGGCTTTGAAGGCGAACCGCAGGGCCTGCTCTATTAACAACCCCTTGGGTCCTTCTAAGATCACCCCCGCTCCGCTGCCTTGCTGATTCGAGGACCCATCTACTGACAATACCCATTTGAAATTGGGTACCTCCTGCTGGGCTTCGGTTGAAGACATCTCTGCCACAAAGTCGACATAGACCTGTCCTTTGATCGGGCCCCTGGGTTCATACTGGATGTCAAATTCCGACAACTCAACTGCCCAACGCACCATCCTTCCTGCCACATCGGGCTTCTGCAAGACCTTACATATCGGCAGATCTGTCATCACCACCACTGTGAAGCTTTGGAAATAGTGGCGTAATCTCCTGGCTGAGAACACCACTGCTAATGCTGCCTTCTCTAAGGCTTGGTATCTCGTCTCGGGTCCCTGTAGCACCTTGCTGACAAAATAGATGGGCTTCTGGCTCTGTTGTTGTTCCTGTACCAAGACAGAACTCACCGCCCTATCTGTAACCGCAAAGTACAAACGCAGGGGTGTGCCAAGTTGAGGCTTGCACAAAACTGGTGGGCTGGCCAGGTATTCTTTGAGCTTGAGGAAAGCCTGCTCACATTCCGCCGTCCAGGTGAATCTGCTATTCCTCCTTAGGCACTGGAAATAAGGATGACCTTTATCTCCCCCGGCTGACACGAACCGGGAGAGTGCAGCCATTCGTCCTGTCAACTGTTGCACCTCTTTCACCGACGTCGGGCTCCTCATGGCTATGATTGCTGCACACTTGTCTGGGTTGGCCTCAATTCCTCTTTCCGTGAGCAAAAACCCAAGGAACTTGCCTGCCTCCACCCCAAAGACGCACTTTTCGGGGTTCAACTTTAACCTGTACTTTGCTATGGTGTTGAACAGCTCCTCCAAGTCGTCAATATGCTGACCTCGGGCCTGGGACGTCACTACCATGTCATCTACATATGCCTGCACGTTGCGTCCCAGCATGGGTGCGAGGACCTTGTCCATTAGCCTCTGGTATGTGGCACCCGCATTCTTCAAGCCGAACGGCATGACTGTGTAGCAGTAACAAGACAACTCTGTCATGAATGCCGTCTTGCTCTCATCCATCGGGTGCATCTTTATCTGATTGTACCCAGAGAAAGCATCTAAGAAACTCAGCAATTTGCAGCCTGAAGCGCTGTCCACCAGCGCATCTATGCTGGGCAGAGGATAGGAGTCTTTCGGACACGCCCTGTTAAGATCTGTAAAGTCCACGCACATCCTCCATTTCCCGTTGGCCTTTTTCACCAGGACGACATTCGCAAGCCACTCAGGGTATTGTATTTCCCGTATGTGACCTGCTTTCAGCAATTTGTGTGTTTCCTCCTTGACTACCTGCCTTCGTTCATCATTGAACTTCCGCCTCCTCTGGCGGACCGGTCTGGCTTGGGGATTCAGCGCCAGGCGGTGGCACAGGAAATCAGGATCTATGCCAGGCATGTCTGAGGGGGACCAAGCGAAAGCGTCCAGATGCTTTTCGATAACTCTCGCTACTTGATCCTGGGTCTCCTGAGATAGGGATTTACCCATCCTGAAGATCTTCCCGCCGATCTCCTTCTCTACAACCTCCTCCGCGGGTTCTGGTCGCCTTGTCCGGGCGATCTCTGCTCGGGTGACCCCGACATCACCTCGAGGCGTATCTGTCTCATTGGTTCCTCCTCCCGGTGGTGAGGTGGTCACCATGCAGACTCCCCTCTTCGTTTTGAGGCTATTTTCGTAGCACCTTTTAGCCTCCTTTTGGTCCGACCTGATGGTTACCACCTTCCCCTCCATCGATGGCAACTTCATCTTCATGTGCCTTGTAGACACCACGGCCCCCAACCGGTTCAGGGCCGGTCTGCCCAGAAGTATATTGTAGGCAGAGGGAGCGTTCACCACAAGGTACCTGATATTCTCTATGCGGGACGCCATTCCGTCGGTGAACGTGGTCCTCAACTCTATGTATCCCCGCACTTCTACCTGATCTCCTGCGAACCCATATAAACAGCCGACGTAGGGTCGCAGCTGATCAGGGGACAGCTGTAGTTTATTGAAGGTCGACCAGAACATCACATCGGCCGAGCTCCCCTGATCGACCAGCACCCGGTGCACCTTGCGCGCGGCAGTGACTACTGAAATAACCACCGGATCGTTGTCATGGGGAACAACATCTCGGCGATCGGCTTTTGTAAAGACGAGGTCGATGTCCGGAAAGTGATCTTCCTCGCAGGCCTCTACTGCCATCACTGAACGCGCATACTTCTTTCGTTGTGAAGAGGTACATCCTCCTCCTGAAAACCCACCTGATATGGTGTGGATCTCCCCATGAATGGGCACTTCATGCCCCTGGTCTGCTCTTGGCGCAGCAACGGTCTCACCTTCCGGCGCCTCCTTCAGATAGTCATTCAAAAACCCACTCTTCACCAACTCATCCAGTTGATGAGCCAGAGCCAGGCAATTTCGAATGGGGTGCCCAAAAGCCTGATGGAACTCGCACCATGCATTTTTATTGGGCCCCAACCTCTTGTCACTCTGCGGGGGCACTTTCAATCTTTCTGCCACGTTAGGAATGGCAATCAGCTCCTTCAATTCCACCACGAACTCATGCCTAGGGGGCATGTCATCTTTGTTTCGCCCCCTAGGCTGCGGTTTTCGGGGCTCATAGGGCTTCTGTTTCCCTTGAGCCTTCTTCTTCGTGGTCGCCTCATGTACCCTCAGCGGTTGAGGCCGGCTAGGCACTCGGGGCCTTAACGAAACCGCACTTTCTCTCTTCTCGCTGAGCTCCCCCTCAGCAACAATGTGGGCCACAGCACGCCGTTTTATGTCGCTGAAGGTTTTGGGGCGGCTGCGTATTAGGGACTCGCTGAAAGGTCCTGGCAATACGCCCTTCCTGAAGGCGTGCACCACCATGTCTTCATCCTTGGTGTGCAGCCTCACCACCATCGCCCCAAACCTATTAAGGTAATCTTTGAGGGACTCTCTCTGATGCTGTCTCACATCAAAAAGATCGTACGACACTGGTGGGGGGGCCCTGTTGACAAGATATTGTTCCCTGAACAGCGCGGAGAACTGAGCGAAAGACGTGATATGTCCTTCTGGCAAACTCACGAACCATTCTAGCGCAGTCCCTGTCAGTGTAGCCATAAAGAGTTTACAGTGCACTGTGTCGGATCCTCCTGACAACATCATCTGCGTGTGAAAGGCAGTGAGATGCGTTTCAGGATCTTCCTTCCCGGTGAACACGGTTTTGGGTCCTACAAAGGTAGCTGGAACCACCGTGTTCATGATTGCTTGGGAGAAAGGCATGGGAAAGGCCCTTGGAGGCACTGGTGAGGCTCGATCATCTTCCCCACGATTTCCAGCTTGTTGTATGTGCTGCAAATTCAAGCGCAGCTCCTCATTGGCTCGGTGTAACTCTTCGTTCCTGGCCTGTGAGGCGGCCAGGTCTTCCTGCATACGCGCTTGACGCGCTTGGGACTCCGCCACCGTTTCTTGGAGGGTGCGCATCGTTTCCATTAGCTGTTGCATGGTAACGCTGTCGCCTCGATTCGGTGGAACAGATCCGTGTCTTGTATTTCTTATCTTCTGTGGTTTTCTCTTTCACTCTCGTGTATGGGACCTTGTTTTACTCCGGGCCCCACGGTGGGCGTCAAATGTTCTTGCCGGTTGACTCGCCTGTCGGTTGACTCACGACACTCACACGCCTCCCTTCCCACGTTGATACGTGCTTGGTTCTTTCGAAGCAATCTGCACCTGCAAAAGAGAAAGGGGGCGCCCTAGAGGCCGTTTGCACTCCGACGCTCAAGTCAGTGTAGGGCAAGCAACACCAAGTGTATAAGTTTCTCACTGTGTTTAGGTCTAGAAACTGCGTACCTTTGTGAAGTATCTTACTGTCCCTTATATAGTCTAGGGTTTACTGCGCCGCTAGCCCTAATTAGGGTTCGCTGCGCTACTAGCCATATTTAGGATTTACTGGAATACCCCTGCGCCGCTATCACCCAATCTTAGGGTAATCTAGCACATAAGGTTTCCTTCTCTGGAGTGCAAACTCTCACAGGGTGACCACCTGGGTGCCTCCTTGTGCACCTAGTCTCTGGGGCCCCCTGTTCTGGGAGTGCCTTCACTGTTTACGTGCCATGCATGTAGCTTCACTGGGAAAACCCTAGCTCTGGTGAGTACTCGTCCCCTCAGGACTCTACACCCAACTGTGCTCTCCCTGCTAACCGCATTGGCACTTCGTGATCTAGGCCTCTCCCTAATTCTGGGTATTCAACTGGTCATTGGCCCCTCTGGGAACCAATCTTGACTGTTCTGTTTATGCTGTTCAAATCACCCAAGGCCGATGTCACCTCGCCACACACTGTCGCCGAGGACTCCTCGACCTGCTGAGTGACGATGACACCTCCGCCCCTCCTCGTGATCTGACGACTACTCACCCGTCTCTGCAGGCTGATGACTCGTCACCCCTCTCTGCAGGCTGATGACTCGTCACCCCTCTCTGTAGGCTGATGACTCATCACCCCTCTCTATAGGCTGATGACTCATCACCCCTCTCTGTAGGCTGATGACTCGTCACCCCTCTCTATAGGCTGATGACTCATCACCCCTCTCTGTAGGCTGATGACTCGTCACCCTTCTCTGTAGGCTGATGACTCGTCACCCCTCTCTATAGGCTGATGACTCATCACCCTTCTCTGTAGGCTGATGACTCGTCACCCCTCTCTATAGGCTGATGACTCATCACCCTTCTCTGTAGGCTGATGACTCATCACCCTTCTCTGTTCAATACCCCCTGTGGGGTCCATTCCACGTGGCTCTGACTCATGCTGTGGGACCCAGCTGATGTCCGAGGACTGGTCAGTACAGTCTCCATCAAACAGGGGGAGATTGTTGAAGCTGAAGGAAGCTTCTTCCCAACCTTGGCTTAAAGTGTGTTTGATGAAGAAAATTGCTTCGGTACTTTATAGTTTTGTAAAAGGATTTAAGTGAATTTTGGTTTAGGCTTAGGAGGTGAGGAAGTGATGAGGCACCGATCTGTCATCGGTCATTGGGGGAAGTAATGAGGAACCAATCGGTCGTCGGTCATGGGGGAAGTATGAGGAACCAATCGGTCATCGGTCATTGGAAGTAATGAGGTACGATCGGTCATCGGTCTTTGAGAAAGTAATGTTGTACGATCGGTCATCGGTTTTTGAGAAAGTAATGTTGTACGATCGGTCATCAGTCATTTGGAATGTAATGTGGCACCGGTCGGTCATCGGTCATTCTGTTCTAGTTGCCTAAAGCAAGCTTAAACCAAACACAAGGAGTGTTTAAAGTTTTCAAAAATGCTGTTTAAAGTTTTCTCCAAAAAGTCTGAATACTGGACAAAAATAAATCTGTTTCCTGGATAATAAATAGATTTATTTTGGTTCTGTTATTCTTAACTGTTTTTCAAACTGTTTTTTGAAAAGTGGTTAGAAACTGGTTTCTTTAAATATAGAAGACTTCTCTCACACAAAATATACAGTGCAATCACGTTTCAATCAGTTTCTGAGTGAGAAGAAGAATTCAAAGGCTTTTGTGAAAGGTTTTCAAAAGGAATTTCAAGTGTGCTTGTTCTAGGAAAACCTTGTGCTTTGTGAAGGTGCTGGTGCAGTTTTTGCAGCAGATTGAACTACTGGTTTGAGTTCTTGCATCTTCTTTTCACGTGTATTTTTTTCTTTCTCATTTTTTGTAAAGGTGGAAGTGTTAGTCACTTCTTGATAGGGTTTCTTGGAGTGCAAGGTGTGCTGAAATAGGTGTTTTTCAGCCTTGTATGTGAGTGTTCTTGTAGGTTTCAAGAACTGCTATATATGCTCTAATTGTTGTATGTGTTTAGTGAATTCCACCTTGGTGTAAGGTGAACTGGATGTAGCTCTTGATGAGTGAACCAGTATAAAAACTTGTGTGCAATCTTCTCTCCTTTCTTGCATTTATTTCTGGAATTTGAATTGATAACTGTCCAAAATAAATCTGTTCATTTGAAATTGAATCTGTTAATTCTGGGTTTAATAAGAACTGTTCTTCTCTTGGTTGAAACCTTCTTGCAAATATCTGAACAAGTGTATTCTGTTGTTCCTTCTAATTGTATAAAATCTTGTTTGATTAAGTTTTGATTGTAAGAAGGTGATTTGGAAAAATAAATCTATTTTATTTGAAATCAATCTGTTCTTTTAATCTCTGTTATACAGAAGTCAGTTTCTGTTGCAAAAATTTTAAAAGATCAATTCACCCCTCCCCTCTTGATCTTCAGACCCTGCTTAACTCTAACACATTCATGACAGAGCACTCCAGTTACTGCTACAAGGTGATGCCCTTTGGTCTGAAAAATGCAGGAGCAATGTACCAGAGGCTGATGGACCGAATACTGGCCCCTATGGTTGGGCAAAATGTGTAGGGATATGTAGATGACATGGTCGTCACCTCTCAGGAGAAAGACCAACATGTGGCTAACCTCGAGGAACTCTTCAGCACCATATCCAGGTATAATCTCAACTTGAACCCTGAAAAATGTGTGTTTGGGGTAGAAGCAGGAAAATTCTTGGGGTTCTTGCTGAATGAACGTGGAATAGAAGAAAACCCAGAGAAGTGCACAACCATAATGAGAATGAGGAGCCCGGTTTCCGTGAAAGAAGTACAGCAGCTGACAAGTCGGCTAGCCACCCTGTCCCGTTTTGTTTCAGTAAGAGGTGAGAAAGGGTATCCTTACTTTCAGTGTTTGAAAAGAAACAACAGGTTCGTGTGGACTGCTGAGTGTGAGGAGTCCTTCCTCAAGTCAAAAGAGTATCTGGCTAGTCCCCTAATGTTGCGTAAGCCACAGCCAGGTATCCCACTTTGTTTATATTTCGCCATCACAGAAAGGGTGATCAGCTCAGTCCTCATCCAGGAACAGGACCAAGTACAGAGACCTATATATTTTGTTAGCAAGGTATTGTAGGGGCATGAGGCATGGTATCAGGCCATCGAGAAGGCGGCGTTAGCCGTGGTGTTCTCAGCAAGGAGGCTTCGTCATTATTTTCACAACTTGACGATCATTGTGATGACAAACCTCCCCATTTGAAAGGTCCTGCAGAAACCAGATGTCGCAGGAAGAATGGTCCGCTGGGCAGTAGAACTGTCTGAGTTTGATGTGCAATATGAAGCACGAGGACCCATCAAGGGTCAAGTTTACGCAGATTTCGTGGTAGAGCTCTCCGCAGAGGCCGCTAAACAGGGAGAGGCAGGTTTCAGGTGGGTCCTTTCAGTAGATGGATCATCAAACCTGCAGGGTAGTGGCACTGGAGTGATCTTGGAAGGACCAGGAGGGGTCCTTATAGAGCAGGCCCTGCGTTTTGCCTTTAAAGCAAGTAACAACAAAGCTGAATACAAGGCCTTAATAGCAGGGATGCTGTTAGCAAAGGAGATGGGTGCAGAATGCCTGCTGGCCAAGAGTGATTTGTTGTTAATCATGAGGCAAGTAACCAGTGAGTACCAGGCCAAGGATCCGCAGATGGCCACTTACCTCGAGTACGTGGAGCTCTTAGGGAGGACCTTTGTGGAATTCGAGTTGCTGCATGTCCCTCAAGAGCAGAATGCTAGAGTTGACTTGCTAGCAAAGCTCGCCAGCTCAGGCAAGGGGGGCAGGCAAAGGACGGTCATTCAGGAGACTCTGAGAGCACCTCGAACAGCGACAGGAGATGGCGCAAATGTATAGATGATAAATGTCTCAGATACAGGAACAAGAAGCCATAGGTCTCTTACTCAGGAGACGTTGAAGACGCCCCGCATAAGTTTGTATGGTCCGCCAGGGGAGAGGTCATCGCAAGCGCACTTGGTTGAAGAAGGGGGAACATGGATGACGCCCTACAGATGCTACCTTGCTGACGGAACACTTCCCATAGACCCTGCAGAAGCCAGGATCGTAAAGAAAAATGCAGCCCGCTACACTCTAATCGATGGCAGTTTGTTTAGGCAAGGTTACACCCATCCTATCTTGACTTGTGTAAGTGGGGCACAGTGCACCCGCATCATCGCTGAGCTCCGTGAAGGCATACGTGGGAGTCACATCGGTGGCCAAGCTCTATCATCCAAGGCCGTTCGAGCGGAGTATTATTGGCCAACGATGAGAGAAGATTGCATAAGGTATGCACAACAGTGTAAAAAATGCCAACAGCATGCAGACTGCCATAATGTGTAAGGACCTGTAAAATTGAATTGGAATAAAAAGGGTTATATTTTAAAAGAATTCTATGTATGTTTTATTTAGAATAGAAAGGGAGGAAAAAGTTATGTTTAGAAGGCTATGAGATCGCCGGTCGCCTGCTACACATGAGCGCCAGGTGGACGTCGCCAGGGCGCGAGAGGCATGCAGGCATCGCGCGGGCGCGAGAGGCATGCAGGCATCGCGCGGGCGCGAGAGGCATGCAGGCATCGCGCGGGCGCGAGAGGCATGCAGGCATCGCGCGGGCGCGAGAGGCATGCAGGCATCGCGCGGGCGCGAGAGGCATGCAGGCATAGCGCGGGCGCGAGAGGCATGCAGGCATCGCGCGGGCACGAGAGGCATGCAGGCATCGCGCGGGCGCGAGGCATGCGGGCATTGCCAGGGCGCGAGGCATGTGGACGTGGCCAAGGCGCGAGAGTTATGAGGGCGTCGCCAGGGAAGACATCGGTCGTCTCCCAGAGGAAGACATCGGTCGTCTTCTAGGGCGAAGGAGACATCGGTCGTTCGCCAGGATGAGTCAGCATTGGAAAGTTGTCGCGATGGCGAGCCTCACACAGATAAAGTGGGACCCAGACTCTCAGCATGAAACGTCCTGCACGCGCGCCACGTAGACAAAAAGGATGATTCAGAGTGGTGACATCAGAATGTTGGCATGCGCAGGAGACACTCGCGGTCGTATTGTTCAGAGCAGTGGCTGGCATGCACAAGCGACAACAGTGGCAGTACTGTTCAGAGCAGTGGTTCTCAGACTTCTCTGCAGAGTGGGTGGTGGCAGCTGCTTTTGGTGGATAAGTTGGTTTAAGATGCAGAAAACCCACTGCTGAGAGAAAGAAACGTTGCAGCCTTCAAAGAGAGAAAGAGTGAGTTACCTCCCTTCTCCTCCAGTTGCCTCCTTCGCGCTGCGATTCTAGCACCTTCACACGAGAGTACGACGAGCGACAGCCACCATTAGAGCACCTGGGCAGTCCTCTGCAAGTCCTTCAACCAGACGCAAAAACAGAGCCAAGGCGTTCTTCAAGCTTTGTTGGGTTTCGGAACTCTAGGTGTTTGCGCAAGTCCAGGTAAGGGAAGCTAGACTTCTTTTTCCATACAAGCCATAGTTTAACTATTTCTGAAATGAGGGCGACGTGGTCGCCGGTTTCGTTTGCATCTGCGTGAATGCTCTGTTCCATGTGTGAGGGCGACGTGGTCGCCGGTTTTTAAATACAGACTTCGAAATACCCTGTTTTTGAACCAGGTCGCCGGTTTTGGCGTTGTTTGCGAAACTCTCTGTTTTTGGTGTTGCTTTGAAACTGTTGAGATTTAAATGAGATATTCGAAAATAAGAACCTTGGATTGAGTTTTGCTGTGATTGAAATCATTCCTTTAAGTGTTATGTGATGTGTTGGATGTGGTGAATGTGGATCGAGGCATAGTATTTTCAGGAAAGAAAAGACCGTGTAAGATCGTGTAGGATGTGCATTGATCGGTGATGTCTATAATGGGATTATCCTGACTCTCCTGAGATAATGGATTCATATAGATGAGGTTATTCAGGCGTTGAGAGTCGAAGGAGGTTCATATGTATGGGTGAGTCGTGTGAAACAGAACGAGCTCGGCCTGTCATATGGATTAACCCTGTCATACTGTGAGAATGGTGAACTTGAGATCGAGAATGTGTTGATGCGCATAGCTGTGGAAACATTACAACAGCTTTGTATGACAGGTGCAGAATCTCTGAGTCTAGTCAATGCACGAGTCTTCCGGAAGTAAGTCAAGTGTCTTGTGTGCTGGGTCAGTGGTGGTCTGACATGTGAAATGAGGAACTTGAAATTTAGAGACACTTGATGCAGTATTGTGAAAATGAATGACTCTTGTGAATATTGTGGAATGTGTGATTTCTGGGCGATCAGGTGAAGAGTATTGAGAAAATCTATAGCTTTACGTGAATATCTTGAAAATTGCTTACCCTGATTTTAATGTTCTTATTTAAACTCTCTTTAAAATATCTAGCTTACCCTGCGTGTTTTGCTCGTTGGCTGTTTTTCTCTTTAAACTGTGATGATCGTGTATAACTTACACGGGAGCAGATGATCTTCCAGGAAGTAGAGCTCCTTAGTGAGTGGTCGCCGGAAGCAGATCGGCTGTTTTTGGGTCCTCCGATGGGAGATCGGCCTCGTTCGATAGGAGATCGGTCTTTTCCGATAGGAGATCGCCTGCTTCGTTTTTTTTACTGTATTTTGTTTATGTTTCTGGAAAAATTTGACCGAATTTGTATTAAACTCCCTGTGAGGAGAAACTACATTTCATATATATAATATTTTGTTCATAGAATCTATTTGTTACCTTTATTTTCATTATATACATTTGTATAGTATTTTGGCGGGATGTTACATAATGCACCCCTAGAAGAGCTGAGATTCCTTCACAGTCCATGGCCTTTCCATACTTGGGGAATCGACATTCTGGGACCGTTTCCCTTGGCAATCAGACAGATGAAATACCTCGTGGTGGCCATCGAATAGTTTACTAAGTGGATCGAGGCTGAACCAGTAGCGCAGACCACGATGCACAAAGTCCAGCACTTTGTGTGGAAGAATATAGTGTGTCATTTTGGAATACCAAAGCGCTTGGTGTCGGACAATGACACTTAGTTTGCGAGCCAGCAGCTGGGAAAATTGTGCACAGAGCTTGGCAACAAACAGGTTTTTGCATCAGTCGAGCACCCTCAGACCAATGGGCAGGTCGAATCGGCCAACGGAGTCCTACTAAGGGGTTTGAAAAGAAGACTGGAAAAGGCTAAAGGGACTTGGGCGAAAGAGGTTCCCAAGATCGTGTGGGCGTATCATACCACCCTGCAGTCCACTACTAAGGAAACACCCTTTAGTTTGGTATATGGGTCGGACGCCATGATTCCAGTAGAAATTCAAGAGAGCTCACCACGTTTCTAGAACTTTGTGGCTGAGGAATCTAATGAAGAAAGAAGGGTAAACTTAGATCTACTGGATGAGGTCAGAGAAGAAGCCCGCATCAGGTATGAAGCTTTAAAAAGGAGGGTGGAATGCTAGTTCAAGTCTAAGCTAAAACCTCGACAATTCCAGGTAGCAGACTTAGTGATGCGAAAGGCCCATCCATACTAGTTGGAAAACAAGTTATCTCCCAAGTGGACTGCCCAATGTAACTGAGGCCCTTAGGAATGGAGCATACAGGTTGGAGACCCTAGAAGGTGGGACAATCCCACGAACATGGAACGCTTCCAACCTCAAGTTTTATTTCAGTTAATTACTTTGTGATTTTATTTAGCTAATTACTTTGTATTCAACACAGTTGTATCATTCAGCGAAGGGGACACTCTTTTTCCCTACGGGGTTTTTTAACGAGGTCACCCTATAAAAGAAAAGAATTGAGAAAGATATATTCGTGTTGAACAGTAAAGTGAAGTCCTTCGTGGCCTAAACAGCCAAGGTTGAGGCACGCGAGCGAACCCCTCCTACCTTGTTAAAGAAAGGGGTAGAATACTATGGTTCCGAGAGAAGTACTTCGTGGCCTAAACAGCCAAGGTTGAGGCACGCGAGCGAACCCCTCCTACCTTGTTAAAGAAAGCGGGAGAATAGTATGGTTCCAAGAGAAGTCCTCCATGGCCCAAACAGCCAAGATTGAGGCACGTAATCGAACCTCTCCTACCTTGTTAAAGAAAGAGGGAGAATAGTATGGTTCCAAAAAAGTCCTCTGTGGCTTAAACAGCCAAGGTTAAGGCAAGTTAGAAACCCTCTTCCTTGACCTTTTACAGCGAGGTTTAGGCAGTGACGTCTTCCTTAACTTATCAGTCGAGGCCGACTGAGGTGAGGTCTTCCTTGGCTTATCAGTCGAGGTTGACAGAGATGAGGTCTTCCTTGGCTTGTATGCCGAGGTCGACAAAGATGAGGTCTTCCTTGGCTTATCAGTCGAGGTCGACTAATGTTCCGGCCGCTTGACTCGAACGTGGAGGACTGCCTCGTCACTCCTTCGTCTAGCCCTCTGTTCTGCAGGAACGCTCCAAGAACCACCGCCGGAACTCCAAACGCTGCCTGCAAAACACACAGACGGCGCCTCTAGCGGCCGTTGTAGCTCCGATGCTCAAGTCAGGCAACAGGAACACCAAAACTATATCTGAATCTCTCTGTGAGACCCGCGTGAAACTGAAACTCTCAAATGTGTAAGCTGTAAGAATCTGTAAAAACCCCCTCTCAATTTCGTTAAGAGTTTGTATATATACCTGAGTCTTTCTCTCTCCTGACGGTTATTCCTCTTGACACGTGGATAACATCTGGTCGTACACGTGTCACCATCTGGAGTATCTGCAGCTGAAACGTTACTTCCACTGTGCCCCTGCGACTAAGTTATCCACACAGGGAGTAGCTTAGTACGCAGGCTACTCTGGGCGCAACCTTAACATGGCGAGCTGGTTAACCCTGGGCATTGCAGCTCACACTACACATGGTGGCAGATATGCCACTTATCCTCTGTACTTTGACCATACAACAAGTGCTTACCAAGTCTTCTCAAACACCCGGCGATGTGCTCTTTCGGCGACTTGCTGACCACCTGATCTCCTAACCTTAACACACAGCGATCATGTGCAATCTGGGCGATTACTGATCCATACCGGCGATGAGCGATTACTCATCCTCAAGCCGATAGGCGATTACTCACCTCAAGGCGATAGGCGATTACTCATCCTCAAGCCGATAGGCGATTACTCACCTCAAGGCGACAGGCGATTACTCAACATCACAGGCGACAGGCGATTACCATTCTGAGTGATCGCCTCCCTGATTCGCCTACTATCCTCTACCACGTGTTACTCTGTGAATGGTCCACGTGGTCAACTGCTGCTGATGTCATCGACTACCGATGACCGACCGGAACAACTAAGACGAGCTCTTCCTTGGCTTATGAGTCGAGGTCGACCAAGATGAGGTATTCCTTGGCTTATCAGTCGAGGTCGACCAAGATGAGGTCTTCCTTGGCTTATCAGTCGAGGTCGACCAAGATGAGGTCTTCCTTGGCTTATCAGTCGAGGTCGACCAAGATGAGGTCTTCCTTGGCTTATCAGTCGAGGTCGACAGAGATGAGGTCTTCTTTGGCTTATCAGTCGAGGTCGAAAGAGATGAGGTCTTCCTTGCCTTATCAGTCGAGGTCGACAAAGATGAGGTCTTCCTTGACTTATCAATCGAGGTCGACAAAGATAAGTTTTTCTTGGGCATATCAACCAAGGTCGACAAAGACGATTGGACTTGTCAAACAAACCAAGAGCCACGCCAGGGAATCCTCTTCCGCAACTCAGGCGGGGAATAACAAGTACCGCATCATCGAGGCTGCTTAGAGAGGTTACTTGGGATGCAGATGTTGAAGTAAAGAGATACAAATCAGACTGGTACAGGCTTGCAAGATCGTCATCAAGGCATATTACAAGTTAAGAAAATGAAATATGCAGAAAAAGGACGACAGTAATATTAAGAAGGAGTTACAATAAGAGCTGAAAGCAAGAAGTCAAGTACATTAAATAAAGTGTGTGAATATTTACAAACAAGATAGCAGTTCAACATCAGAATTACAAAAGGAGAGAGGGGGTCTAAGAATCTTTAGGAGCATCCACCAATTGGCCATCAATGATAATCTTCTTCAGGCTCGTTTGGGAGAGGTCCACCCCAGGATGCGCGCAGACAACCTGGGCAAGGGCATCACCAAACCCAGCACCGTAGGCTTCAGCTGCCTCGTCGGTGAGTTCTTCCTTGGCCTTCTGGTAGAGCTCCTCTCTACGAGCCATCTCCGCCCTCATCTCGGCCTGGGACTTAACCATTTCCTTTCTCAGCTAGCCCATCTCTTGCTTCATTCGAGCCACCTCTGCCTCTCGGCGTGCCAGGTCGTGGACGTGTCGGGCCAGATCCTCCTTGAGATCGACCACGTCCTCCTCTTTGCGCTGTAGCTCACCTTTCAAGTCTTCCACGGCCAGGCGGAAGTCATTGCACTTGGAGTGCAGGCGAAGGGCCTCCTGAGACTTCAAAAATAGGAGGTCCCTAACCTCTTTGTCAGATTTCTGCAACTCTGCCACCTCTAGAGTGAGGCTAGTGATGCGACGGTCTGCCCCTGCGGTTGCTTAAGCACGACACTCAGTGTCAAGCTGGGACTGGCACATCTTCTTGAAAAGGAGGCTTGACCCACCGAGAGCCCTCCCAAAGTCTCGGGCCACTTGTTCCATGAGTGACCCCACCTCCATGCCTTCCAAGGCCTCCAACTCTTGGGTAGACTTGAGCATGCGTTGGAGGAAGGGAGCTAGGGAGGAAGGGGGTCCTAGTGGTGTGCTGATAGGGAAGCTCTCTCCCCATCCTTCGGGCTCCGCAGCAGGTGGGGGAGAAGAAGCGCTTGGAGGACGATCCTTGAATGATGGGGCGCCCTCATCTTCTGAATCAGAGGCCACCAAGGCAGCCTTCCATTTCCTCTTGAAGACCAACCCCGAGTGGGTGCCCTCGTCATCAGAAGGAGGGACCTCGACTGCCACCATTGCACTTTGGGACTGTGTGGCAGGGGGTTGAACAGGGGCTGCGGCAGTGAGAGGAGCGGCAGCGAGAGGAGCGGCAGCGAGAGGAACGGCGGTGGTTTGGTCGTCAGCAACAGGAGGGTCGGCTTAGGCTGATCGGGAAGGGCCTGCAACACCCTTCTTGGCAGCACGGGCAACCAATTGCTTCCTCCTCTAAGCGCCGATAGTCATTTCTGCAGCAAACAACAAGAAAACAAAGGGCACCCCGGGTCAGCAATAGTTAATGATGGAGATCAAGCTCAAGAGGATATGGAGGCCAATCATCACGAAGAAGAAGAGGTTGAGGACGTTCATGGAGATCAAAGTTAACCTCAAAGGCTCACAAGAAGCATGTTCAAAGCTTTAGGAGCAAAGGGACGTTTATTTTCCCTTTTAGTAATTTCATTGTGTGAGGATGCTTAGAGGAAAACATGAGAAACCTCTTGTGTTAAAGCATCTTTAGGTCTTTAGTTAGGAGCATTAGGAGGGGGGTGCGTTAGTAGATAGGTGTAGGAGTTAAAATAGGAGGTGCCAAAGTGAGAGAAGAAGTCACACCTTCCTCATGACTTGTTTAGGCGCCATTTTCATTTGAATTTGGGGGGAGTTTTGAATTCATTTAGCTTGCATTTCAGCACCTTCACACTATAAATTAAGGTGTTGCCCTTGTATTTTTCAGATTTGAATTTTGAATTAGAGAAACTATACTCAATTTTTGAGTGAGCATTGGAGAGCTTTGCATCTTCTTCACTAGTCTTATCTTGAAGGTTTAATGGTTACCTCAAGTGGCGGCTTGCACACTCATCTAGGAGCCTTCATCCTCTTAGTGGCGTGATCATCCAACCATACTTCCATCTTCATGAGCATTCTCTTCTCCTTCCTTCCTTCTCTTTTAATTTTCATGTCTTAGCTTGTGTTCTTGTGTGTTGGTTCGGTTGTTTTGTGTTTCCAGCAGCTTGTTCTTCATTTATCTTTGTTTTGGTTCGGTGCCTTTAATTTCCAGCACTTATATTCAGTTTCCTTGCCTTTAATTTCATTTTTGTTCGGTTCAATTCTCTTCTATGCCAATTCTATTTGGTGCTATGGTTTTTCCTATCACTTTAATCAGTTCAATTTGACAATAATTGGAACTTCCATATGAGTTTGTGTTTTGGCAATAGTTTTGGTGAGTTCTTGACTTAGAACATTGATCCAATTCTAAGAAAAAGTGCCTCTCTAATGACCAACTCAAGATGTTTCCTAAGAATGTCAAGAACCTTTCATCTTATGTTCTTGAATTCACATCAGTTAACATACACAAATGGCTGAAAACCTAGAAGAAAAAGGTAAGCAGAAACAAGGTGAAAGCAAATACCTATGTACCCCCGCAAGGTTTTGGGGTGGTACTTGTACCGACCAGTTCTCGGACACCAGGAACAGCTAGTAATGGTGAGCTACGTCAGTTGGGTCCCACAGCATGGGCCAGAGCCACGTGGACTGGGTCCTACAAATAGTATGGACTAGTGGGTTGATTAGTCATCAGCGATTCGTTCACCAGAGTGGACTGAGGTGTCCTCATCACTCAGCAGGGTGATGAGTCCTCGGTAACTGGGTGCGACGAGGTGACATCGGTCTTGGATGTTTTGAACAACAGAACTAGAACATCTACGATGGGTCCTGAGAGAAGACCAGTTATCAGTAAAATTCCCAGAGGTAGGGAGGGGCCTGAGTCACAAAGCATCCATGCATGTGGCGAGGAAAGCACAGTTAGGTGCAGAATCTTGAAGGGTTGAGTGCCCATCAGGATTAGGGTTTCCAAGTGAGGTTGCACGCATGGCACGTGAACAGTGAAGGCACTCCCAGAACAGGTGGCCCCAGAGACTAGGTGCACGAGGGGGGTACCCAGGTGGCCATCCAGTTAGAATTTGCACTCCAGTTAAGGAAGCCTTACACGCTAGATTACCCTAAGTTTGGGTGATAACAGCGCAAGGGTATTCCTGTAAACCCTAAATATGGGCAGAGCCACGTGGACTGGGATGTTTTGAACAACAGAACTAGAACATCTACGATGGGTCCTGAGAGAAGACCAGTTATCAGTAAAATTCCCAGAGGTAGGGAGGGGCCTGAGTCACAAAGCATCCATGCATGTGGCGAGGAAAGCACAGTTAGGTGCAGAATCTTGAAGGGTTGAGTGCCCATCAGGATTAGGGTTTCCAAGTGAGGTTGCACGCATGGCACGTGAACAGTGAAGGCACTCCCAGAACAGGTGGCCCCAGAGACTAGGTGCACGAGGGGGGTACCCAGGTGGCCATCCAGTTAGAATTTGCACTCCAGTTAAGGAAGCCTTACACGCTAGATTACCCTAAGTTTGGGTGATAACAGCGCAAGGGTATTCCTGTAAACCCTAAATATGGGCAGCGGCGCAGAGGAAACCCTATACTATATAAAGGGTAGTAAAACACTTCACAAAGGTACGCAGTTTTCTAGACCTAAATAGAGATACTCAATACACTTGGTGTACTTGCCCTAGTTTTGACTTGAGCGTCGGAGTGCAAACGGCCTCTAGGGCGCCCCCTTTCTATCTTGCAGGTGCAGGTTGTTTCAAGACAGCAAAGCATAACTCAAGGTGAGAGAAGGAGGCGTGTGATCGTCGTAGAGTCAACTGACAGGAGAGTCAACTGGCAAGAACAATATTCATTTTTTATGACCTCGACACTGCTGAACACCGCTTTGAGGCTAGACAGGAACTCACACACCTCCCTGTCCTGAGGGTGCAAGTTTGTTAGGGCCCTGGGTTTGTCAAGGTTGGAGTTTTCCACCCAGTAAAGGGGAAACCCTTCCAAGAGTGTGGGGTCGATGGCGCGATAACAAATTTTGAAGAGTTTTCCTTTGAACCCTTTATAGGATTGTTGGAAGAGGGTTAACAGTGCTCTTCTAGCGACCCCGTTAATGCTGACCCAGAAGTTCTTCCCTGGACTCCTGGCCTCGAAGAAATACAGGAAGGAGTCCACGGAAGGTAGGCGCCCGAAATAGTTGCAGAGGATGGCGAAGGCCCAGCCGTTGGGATGAAGCTGAGCAGGGGCCATGTTCATCTCGGTCAGCAGCGCCCGCTCGAAGCCGCTGAAGGGGAGCCGTAGGCACACCCTCTGGAAAACGGTGGAGTAAATGAAGCAAAAGGGTGCCTCCTGAATCGAAGCCTCGTCGTAGTAGACAGGCTCGCCTACCTTGCAGGGGACCACTCCAACGAACTTATCATCCTCCTTCCCGAAGACGCGGGAGGCATGGCTAGCCTTGTTCCCGTGGACTCCTAGCCTCGAAGAAATACAAGAAGGAGTCCACGAAAGGTAGGCGCCCGAAATAGTTGCAGAGGATGGCGAAGGCCCAGCCGTTGGGATGAAGCTGAGCCGGGGCCACGTTCATCTCGGTCAGCAGCGCCCGCTCGAAGCCGCTAAAGGGGAGCTGTAGGCACACCCTCTGGAAGACGGTGGAGTAAATGAAGCAAAAAGGTGCCTCCTGAATTGAAGCCTCGTCGTAGTAGACAGGCTCGCCCACCTTGCAAAGGACCACTCCAACGAACTTATCATCCTCCTTCCCGAAGACGCGGGAGGCATGGCTAGCCTTGTTCCTCACCTCCTTCTTCCTATAGTCTACTATGGCTTTGGAGGTGGTAAACTAGGACGCCTCCTTCCGAAGCCCCTCAGGAGCCCAGGGCTATAAGGACTGGTAGAAGTTAGAATGAAGCCCTAGGACTACTTGACGGACAGGGGGCTGGGAGGAATCTGATTCAACCCCGGAGTGAGAGGAAGTAGAGACATCCATTTGAAAAGCAGTGAAGGCTAAAACACACAGAAAAAGGGAAAAGGCAGACTCAAAAGGGGAATAGAACAAACACATTTCAAAGAAAGTGTCACGATGGGAAAGTAGGGCACGACAAGACGAAGCAAGCAGAAAACATAAACAGTCCCAGGAAGTTATAAATTCATGGAGAAGCATCGCAATAGCAAAGGGAAAACATAAATGGTGAAAAGAACGTACCTTTAGTAGATTCTGGGTGAAGTCGATGAAGGATCGAGAGAGAAGAAGGGTCCTCGAAGAACAAAGAGTTTTTAAAAGGATGAAATGCGAAGGAATGAAATAGTGAAGAGCGTAGGAGGCAAAGGGTTAATGTATAGGGGAAGCGCAAATCGACAACGTGCCCTAGCCGTTGAGATTGCCACGTGTACGCTCCAGGGAAAGTATGGTGAAATGTCGCCTCAAAGCACTGTGTGTGTAACATCCCGCCAAATTACTTTTCATAAATATAAAATGAATTAAAGGTAAAACAATAATATTTAAGTGAACATACTTATTTATATAAAATGAAGTTGCTCCTCACAGGGAGTTTAATACCTAACCGGTCAATTTTTCTCAAAACTTAAACAAAATACAGTCAAATACATTGAAACCGGCGGTCTCCATACATAAACCGGCGATCTCCTATCAGAAGACCCAAAACAGCCGATCTGCTATCAGGACAGAAATCAGGCGATCACCACAAAGAGATAGAAACAGGCGGTCTCCTTCCGGCGACCACTCACTAAGGAGTTCTACTTCCTGGGAGATCATCTGCTCCCGTGTAAATTATACACGATCATCACAGTTTTAAGAAAAACAGCCACATAACCAAAACACGCAGGGTAAGCTAGATATTTTAAAGAGAGTTTAGATATGAACTTTTAAAATCAAGATAAAACAAATTCAAGGTACCCACGTAAAACTATAAATTTTCTCGTTCCCTTCACCTGATCGCCAAGAAATCACACATTTCACAATATTTTTAAGAGTTCTTCTATTCACATAATGCACCAAGTGTCTATCAATTCAATGTTTCTCATTTCTCACGTCAGACTTCCACTGACTCATCACACAAGACACTTGACACTACTTCTGGAAGACTCATGCATTGACTAGACTCATAGATTTGCACCTGTCATACTGCCCACTGTGAAATCACACACATTCACAGGGTCGCCGTGAAATCACACACATTCACAAGCGTATAAATGAATCTCAATATCATCACTATCCTAGCATGACAGGGTTAATCCACACAACAGGTCGAGCTCGTTCTCTTTCAAACAACTCATCCATACGTATGAACCTCCTTCGACTCTCAACGCCCGAATAACTTCATCTATATGATTCCATTATATCAGGAGAGTCAGGATATCATGACGAATCACCGGTCAATGCACATCCTACACGATCTTACACGGTATTTTCTTTCCTGAAAATACTATGCCTTGATCTCACATTCACAACATTCAACACATCATATAACACTTAAATGAATGATTTCAATCACAGCAAAACTCATTCCAAGGTTCATATTTTCGAATATCACATCTAAATCTCAAACAGTTTTCAAAATAACACCAAAGACAGGGGAGTTCGTAAAACAACGCCAAAACCGGCGATCTTGTCCAAAAACAGGGGATTTCGAAATCTGTATTTAAAACCGGCGACCGCGTCGCCCAAACACATAGAACAGAGCATCACAAAGAAGAAAAATGAAACCGGCGACCACGTCGCCCTCACTTCAGAAACAGCTAATCTACGGCTTTTATTGAAAATAAAGCTAGCTTCCCTTACCTGGACTTGCGCAAAACACCAAGAGCTCCAAGACCCACCGAGCTTAAAGGATGCCTTAGCTCTGTTTTAGCGTCTGGTTTGTAGGACTTGCAGAGAAACTCCCAGGTGCTCCAAGGGCAGTCGTCGCTGGTTGCACTGGTGCTTGATGTTGCCTAAATCGCAGCGCGAAGGAGAGAAAAGAGAGGGATGAAGATGCACCCACTCTTTCACTCTCGAGTCTCTGTAACCTTCTTTGCCTTCCCGCAGTGGGCTTTTGAATCCAAGCCTACCTGTCCACGTATGCTGCTGCTGCCACCCCTTCTGCAGGAAAGCCTGAGTGTACTATTTCACTGAACAGTACAGCCACGGTTGTCTCTTGCGCCTGCCAACCACTGCCCTGAACAGTACGACCACTGTTGTCTCTTGTGCATGCCAACCACTGCCCTGAACAGTACGACCGCGAGTGTCTCTTGCGCATGCCAACATTCTGATGTCACTATTCTGAACCACCCTTTTTGTCTACGTGGCGCGCGTGCAGGACGTTTCATGCTGGGAGTCTGGGTCCCACTTTATCTGTGTGAAACTCGACATCGCGCGATAACCTTCCACCGATGACCGCTCGCGCGATGACTATCCACTGAGGTCTCATACTAGCAAACGACCGATGTCTCTCCCTGGAAGACGACCGATGTCTCTCTCTGGGAGACGACCGATGTCTATCCCTGGCGACACCCGCATGCCTCTCGCGACCCGGCGATGCCTGCATGCCTCGCGTCCCGACGACGTCCACATGCCTCGCGCCCTGGCGATGCCCGCATGCCTCTCGCGCCCTGGCGACGTCCACATGCCTCGCGCCCTGGCAATGCCCGCATGCCTCTCGCGCCCTGGCGATCATGTGTAGTAGACGACCGGCGATCTCATAGTCTTCTAAACTACACTTTCCTTCCTATTTATTTTAAATAAAAGCATACTTAGAATTCATTTAAAATATATCCCTTTTTATTCCAATTCAATTTTACAGGTCCTTACAGTGTGCATCCCATCACTCAGTCTCACCGCTGTGCCACGAGGGGCAGTGCCATGTAGGTCGACGGGTCGAGGAGTTAGGCTTTTAGCTGAAACAAGTTCCAGCTCAAGCCTGGGGGGCTTGTGTAGTGGCCAGACCTCGAACGTCGGCACATGAGTGAGAGGTTGGCATATGAGAGGTCAGCATGGTAGGGCCCACAGAGGGGCCCACAGAATTACATGTGTCAAGACGCAAAACCAGATTCACAGATACGCCATGCATGCAGGATATGTCCAAGACATAAGGTTGTGAAAAAATAGAATTATCCTTAGAAATGCATGTAAGGCACGTGAAGGTTTGAAGACATGTGAGATATTAAGTTATTAGACAAGTTTAGGTTGGCGGTGTTGGGACATGCACTGAAACCCTAGCGGCCACACCTTAAGTTATGCACTCCAGGAAAGGAATGCCGCTACGGGAGTTGCACTCTATGAAATGAATGTTGTCACGGGAGTCGCACTAAGATTGTGTGTTAGAATCCCGAAAGGGTAACCCTAAATTCACTAAAGGCAACGCTTGGACGAGAGGATGTATGCGACAGGTAACCTAAAACAACTATATAAAGGGGTAACGCCCAAGGTAAACACAAGTTCACACACAGACACAGTTCTTTGGAAGCTTAGAGTTTCTTACACACTCTTGGCTTGAGATACCTTAGTTATTTGATGTTTCTTGCCCTATAATGACTTGAGCATCAAAGTGCAGTCACAGGTAGTGATGTGAGTTGAATTCATATTTGTTTTATTTGTAACACTTTATGAAGAATTGGATCAAGATTCTTAGGACAATTATGGTGAGTCACCTAGATAAAATCCCCACTGGACATTAACTTAGCAAGTGCTAAGTAGATGTGAAGGTTCATTTCTAAAGGTCCAAAGGAAATTAAAGGGCAGAATTTAAATTGCAAGAATGTAAAGACAAGGATGTAACGGGCAGAATTTAAAGTTGCTTGAAATGTAAAAGCAAGAATTAAAGGTACGAGAAAAAAAAAAAGTGTCAAATTAACTCAAAAAGATAAGAAAAACCAAAGCTCTGAATACCACATGATGTGAGTTGATTTTAGGATTGTTCATTTTTTATGGTGACACTTTACTTAGGATTGGATTTTATGAGACAAGTATGGTGAGAACCTAAGGAAAATCCCCACTGGACATTAACTTAACCAAGTGGTTAAGTAGATGTGAAGGTTCATTTCACAAAGGTAAAAGGAAAAGACATGGATTAAGGTGATTATGATGCGAAACCGAAACTTAGAATTTAGAAAGGAGAAAAGGAATGCATCAATGGTGTACATGCCATTCCAAATGATGCTTCCAACTCACAAAGGAGTCTCTAAAACCGAGAACAAGATTAAAGAACAAAAGAAACTAAGACATAAAATTGGAATGGAATCATGGAAGAGATGATGAAAGAAAGAACTTATGGAGGTGGAGCAATGGTGATGGGATTCCTATGAGCTCTTCTTTGGGTTTTGGAGTTCCTTGGTGATGATGGATGCAGAAGCTTATGGAGGAGGTGAGCAAGGCCTTCCTAGGAAGCATGGGTGCCTTGAAGGTGCATGAAGAGTGAGGAAATGGGGAGGTTAGGCCAGCCCCTTTGGAAGTGATGAAATGAAGACTAAAACCTAAGTATTAGGCAATGAGTAGTGTATGACACAATTTGGGCAGCATAACAATACTCTATTTAATCTTGAAAATACAATAGGTTGGCTCCTCCTTTTATAGGCTAAGGAGGACCATAAAGGTTAACCTAATGCTAAGCAAATGTACTCAAAATGAAATGCAAATGCCAACACATAAGACTCATGGCCAGCCTTAGTTTTTAGGAATGCTTCTAGAAATGTAACAAAAGCTAGGTTAAACCCTCATGGAATCAAGTTTGTGCTATTTACACCACAACTAAAACTAAGCTACTCTTGATGGGCCTTCATGTAATATGTACAAATATCTTTCTCTCCCATCCTTAGCTAAGTCAACGTCTTCATGTAGTCTTTTTGCCATGGACCTAGTAAATGGTCCTAGACGCTCTTCCCATGGCCCTAGACGCTCCTTCCATGGCCCTAGACGCTCCTCTTCTTGCCCTAGACGCTCTTGGTGTGGCTTTGGATGCTCTTGTCTTGGCTCTTGTTTGGTTGTGCTTGGCCCTCTTCCATCAAATGGTGAATCACGCCACTTGATAGGATGGAACCACCAAGATAAGTGAAAGGAGGCCGCCACTTGAGAGCATCATCACCCACAAGATAAGACTAATTTTTGGAGGAGCTTACTCACTCACAATTTATGTAAGGACCTTGAAAAATTAAGTTGGAATAAAAAGGATTATTTTAAATAAATTCTAAGTATGTTTTTATTTAAGTTAAAAAGGAAGGAAAGTGCAGTCTAGAAAACTATAAGAGTTCTTTGTTAATACATAATCACCGGTCGCCTAGACTACACGTCGTCGCCAGGGCGCGAGGCATGCAGGCGTCGCCAGGGCACGATGCATGCGGGCATCATCATGGGGAGACATCGGTCGTTCGCCAGCGAGAGGTCATCGGTGGATAGTCTTCGCGCGAGAGGTCATCGGTGGATAGCCTTCGCGGGAGAGGTCATCGGTGGATAGCCTTCGCGCGAGAGGTCATCGGTGGATAGACTTCGCGCAAGAGGTCATCGGTGGATAGACTTCGCGCAAGTGGTCATCGGTGAAAGGTCATCGCGCGACGTCGAGTTACACACAGAGAAGGTAGGACCCAGACTTCCAGCATGGAACGTCCTGCACGCGCGCCACGTAGACAAAAAGGGTGGTTCAGAATAGTGACCTCAGAGTGTTAGCCTGCGCAGAGGCACGCTTAGTAGTACTGTTCAGGGAGTGGTTGGCCTGCGCAAGAGACAACTGTAGTCGTACTGTTCAGGGAAACGTACACTCAGACTTCTCTGCAGAGTGGGTGGTGGCAGCTGCTTTTGGTGGATAAGTTGGTTTAAGATGCAGAAAACCCACTGCTGAGAGAAAGAAACGTTGCAGCCTTCAAAGAGAGAAAGAGTGAGTTACCTCCCTTCTCCTCCAGTTGTCTCCTTCGCGCTGCGATTCTAGCACCTTCACACGAGAGTACGACGAGCGACAGCCACCATTAGAGCACCTGGGCAGTTCTCTGCAAGTCCTTCAACCAGACGCAAAAACAGAGCCAAGGCGTTCTTCAAGCTTCGTTGGGTTTCGGAACTCTAGGTGTTTGCGCAAGTCCAGGTAAGGGAAGCTAGACTTCATTTTCATTACAAGCTATAGTTTAGTTATTTCTGAAATGAGGGCGACGTGGTCGCCGGTTTCGTTTTCATCTGCGTGAATGCTCATTTCCATGTGTTTGGGCAACGTGGTCGCCGGTTTTTTTTAAATACAAACTTCGAAATACCCTGTTTTTGAACCAGGTCGCCGGTTTGGGCGATGTTTGCGAACTCCCTATTTTTGGTGTTACTTTGAACTGTTGAAGCTTAAATGTGATCTTCGAAAATCTGAATCTTTGAAACGATCGTTGCTGTGACTTGAATCATTTATTTAAGGGCGGTATGATGTGTTGAATGTTGTGAATGTGGATCGAGGCATAGTATTTTCAGGAAAGAAAATACCGTGTAGGATCGTGTAGGATGTGCATTGATCGGTGATTCCTAAGGGGATATCCTGACTCTGCTGAGATAATGGAATCACATAGAGGAAGTTACTCAGTTGGTGAGAGTCGAAGGAGGTTCATATGAATGGGCGTCTCATGTGAAAAAGAACGAGCTCCGCCTGTTCTATGGATTAACCCTGTCATACCGGGAGAACTATTGACATTGAGATTATATATGCGCATGCTGTGTGGATTCACAGCGACCCTGTGTGGATTTCACAGTGGTATGGTATGACAGGTGCAGATCTCTGAGTCTAATCAATGCATGAGTCTTCCGGAAGTAGTGTCAAGTGTCTTGTGTGCTGAGTCAGTGGTGGTCTGACATGTGAAATGAGGAACTTGAAATTGATAGACACTTGATACAGTTGTGAAATAGAATGACTCTGGAAAATATTGCGAAATGTGTGATTTCTGGGCGATCAGGTGAAGAGTATGAGAAACTTGATAACTTTACGTGAATATCTTGAAATTGTTTACCTTGATTTTATTTTAATTATCCTTATTTAAACTCTCTTTAAAATATCTAGCTTACCCTGCGTGTTCTGCTCGTTGGCTGTTTTTCTCTTAAAACTGTGATGATCGTGTATAACTTACACGGGAGCAGATGATCTTCCAGGAAGTAGAGCTCCTTAGTGAGTGGTCGCCGAGGAAGAGATCGCCGGTTTTCTATCTCTTGGTGGTGATCGCCGGATTTATGTCCTGCTGCAGATCGCCTGTTTTGGGCCTTCTGTTACCAGATCGCCGGTTCATGTATGGAGACCGCCGGTCTTGTTGTATTTGGTTGAATTTCGTTTAAATTTTGAAAACATTTGACTGGTTATG
This sequence comes from Phaseolus lunatus, assembly GCA_013389735.1. Taxonomy (NCBI): domain Eukaryota; kingdom Viridiplantae; phylum Streptophyta; class Magnoliopsida; order Fabales; family Fabaceae; genus Phaseolus; species Phaseolus lunatus. The sequence continues at coordinate 18,191,604 of CM023861.1, read as the reverse complement.
TATTAAACTCCCTAAGAGGAGCAACTTCATTACTTATATATATATATATTATCATGTACGCTTCAATATTATTTGTTTACCTTTACTTTCATTATACATGTATGTATGGTTTTATTTTGCGGGATGTTACAATTTACACAAGAATTTGTGTATTGTAACTTTACTCTAATTTTCAACTTGTAAATACATGAGGTAGGCCTCCCTATTTGTAGATTTAGGAGCCTTGGAAAAGAAGAAAAGAGGGTAGAATGGGAAAAGGAAAAAAAGTGGGCAACCATAGGGTTTGACTAAGTCAATCCCGTATTCTAGGCTTATCCTTCTAGAAACTAGGTCAAAATGCCTTCAAATGGGCTAGGAACAAGCTAGAATGCTACCCACATCCCCTACTATGCTAAAGGCACTTTATTCTACCTTATTTCTACTATTTGGACCCCTTATTTGAGCCCAATTTATTTACAATATTTTTCTAAATATTTAAGAAGACTAATAGGAAGAACTTCAAGTGCTCTAGACCTTGTCCATTCCTCCTATTGAAGAGGTCTTCCTTTGCTTGTTGAGATGACCCTTTATAGTTGGCATTCTTGGTCATCATCTTGTGGACTTGGTTTTGGAGTCTTTGTTGGTTGGTATCACTTTGTAGTCTCATGGATCTTAACTCCAAGGGAAAGCAATCACTCAACACTATCTGAGGAAGACTTGATCATTATCTACTGCATTATGAATAAGATCAAGCTTAACTGGATCCACATCATCGAGGAACACATGCAAAAAGCCATGAGGTTAAGTGATTTCCTTTATCCCTATGCTATTTTGGTGACTAAATTTCTTCAATATTTTGAAGTAGATTTAGAAGAGGAAAAGTCAGAAATAGTGAAGTCATCAAGTGAAGTTAACAGTGGATCCCTAAGCAAAATGGGATTTACTAAGATTGATGGGAGATGGGTGAGCAAGAATGGTGACCAAGTTGGCCCAAGTGGAATCAATGATGATGATGAACATGAAGCTGCTGAACCTGCTGCTACTGACAATGCTGGATCTAGTACTGATGTTGGAGGAGAAGGAATCACTTCAATGACACCTTTTGAAAGACTTATGATCAACCGATTGGATAGCTTTGCTGAACAACAAAATAATCTCTATGAAATGTGCCAAAGTCGTTTTCAACAATTTGATAAGAACTTCCAGGGTCTAGATGCACATTTTGGAATTTTGGATGAACAAATTGAGGCCATACAAAACCAGATTTCAGATCTACAGTTTGGCAGGGATAATAGTCCTTCTTTTAAGTGTAATAGCTTTCCTTCATGAACAATTTATCTTTTTTATTTGCTGTTGTTTAATCCTTCCTTCTGTCTATTTGATAAGACAAATAAGGGGAGAATTAGTTGGTGCTTTAGGTTGTAATCTGTTATAATTTGCACTGCTTTTAATCACTGCATTAGATAGAAGATTTTTCACTACTCTGATAGTTTTAACCGGTTAATCTTGCGTTTTAATCGGTTGTTCTTCTGCAGTTGCACCTATGGTTTGTTTTTCACTCTGGTTTTTCTGTGAAAACTGTTTTATGGTGCTCTGACCTTTTGGCCAAGAATATTCTGTGTTTTTCTGCTTCTATTTGTGACTACAGGTGATGATCAAATTCTAAACACAACTCTTCAAAGCAACCAGGGATTTGTCTTCATCAAATAGGGGGAGAATGTTGAATCAAGGCTTTGATGAACCCAGAATCCTAAAGATTTTGTGATGAGCTTGGTTGCTGAAGTTGCTGCTATAGTTTAGCCCTTTTTAGTGTGTTTTAGAATTTATAAATTCATTCTTAATCATAAACTTAAGTTGAGCAATCTGTTTTTAAAAGAGAAAATATGTTTTGAAAACTATGATAAAACAACCGGTTATAATTTTGTTTTAACCGATTGTTCTAATCATGGAGTGTCTGAGGGGTTTTCAAAACTGAGTTCATAACTGTTGTAACTAATTCAACTGGTTATCTCGATTTTTTAATCGGTTGAAATTTGAATTTCAAACTATTTTTTGAAAATCAGTTATGGCCAATTACAGATGACTCTCTAACTGTCTTAGCTCATCCTTAACGGGTTCCTTCTGAAGTCTTATAATTTGAGACTCTCTCCTCTCTTTGAAAAAAACGAAATACACAAAAATCAGAGAGAGAGAATTGAAAGTTTTTATGCTAAGAAAAGTTTTGCAAAGAAAGGTTCAAGATTGCTCAATAGCTTCTGTTTTGATCAAGAAGTGCTTTTAGAATTCGTAATTCAGGTGTATTCCTTCCTAAATTCATTACTTGTATCTGTATTGATTGTAATAGGGTGTGATAATAGTTTATCTGCGAAAGCAGAGCGCTGTTCTAGTTTGGTTTATATTGCAAAGGTTGCATGTGTTTGATCTTGTGTGTAATGATCTGATCTTTGTAATTGTGAAAACTTGTAATCTGTTGTGCATCACAAAATAGTGGATTGCCCAGTGTGGTTCTGGGAACTGGATGTAGCTCAGAGGTGAGTGAACCAGTATAATTGATATGATCCGATCGATCATCGGTAGTCGATGACATCAGCAAAAGATGACCACGTGGACCATTCACAGGGTGACACGTGGAATAAGATAGCAGGTGAATCAGGGTGGAGATCATTCAGAGAGGTGATCGGTGGTCAGTTGCTAAGTGACCACCACCAGCAGATCAGTTCCTAGAGGAGCGCCTGGAAGGAGAGCACGACAAAGTAAAGAAGCGCTGATCAGTCATCGGTTCCTGGTCATCGGGTTTCTTGCTAACACGCAGTGAAGCTGGACCCAGTCTCCCAGCGAGAGCGTTATGTAAGAACCGAGAAGTTTATATTGGAATAAAAGTGTTATATTATAAATGAATTCGAAGCACGTGTTTATTTAAATATAAAGGAAGGAATGTATAGCTGAGAAGCCTACAAGATCGCCGTTATTAAGCGGGTAGGCGATCTCCAACTTCTCTGGCACTTGGTCGCCTATCGCCTAGCTTACGTTTGGACGCCTATCGCCTAGCTTACGTTTGGTCGCCTATCGCCTAGCTTACGTTTGGACGCCTATCGCCTAGCTTACGTTTGGTCGCCTATCGCCTAGCTTACGTTTGGACGCCTATCGCCTAGCTTACGTTTGGTCGCCTATCGCCTGTGTATACCTAGTAGCATGTCGCCTAGAGTACACCTAATCGCCGAAACTACACTTAGTGTGTAGCCAAAATGTTGGATCAACCCTGGTACGTCCCAAAAGCCACGCGTATCAAGGTGTGGGTTAAACCTTGGATACGCTGGGCAGGCGAAGCTCTATACTTGAGCATAAGAGAATCATCCTTAACGTTACACGCTTGGGCGCACGAGGACTTGTGCTAATCAACTCTTGGAAGTGTAAAGCTACCGACGTCACCAAGCCTTGTGGAGAGAATACCTTGGATGTAACATAGTGGAATGAAGAACCTCCAGGAGGGAGTGGCGAGTGTCATCGGGCATCGCAGGGCGCGAGGCATGCTGCGGGGTGTGTCTTCGCGCGAGGGGTCATCGGTCGAGAGTCTTCGCGCGAGAAGTCATCGGTCGAGAGTCTTAGCGCGAGAGGTCATCGGTCGAGAGGTCATAGCGCGACGTTGAGTACACACAGAGAACGTGGGACCCAGATTTCCAGCATGAGACGCGCGGCACGCGAGACACGTAGGCAAAAAGCGTTGGTTCAGAACAGTGACATCAGAATGTTGGCATGCGCAGGAAACACTCGCGGTCGTACTGTTCAGAGCAGCCGTTGGCATGCACAAGAGACAACAGTGGTAGTACTGTTCAGAGCAGTGGTTTGCATGCACAAAAGACAACCGAGGTCGTACTGTTCAGAGGAACGTACGCCCAGGCTTTTGCAGAAAAGGGGGAGGGCAGCAGTATACGAGGACAGGTATGGTTGGGATCAAAACCCACTGAGAGGAGGCAAAGAGCGTTACAAGTGACCCAAGAGTGAAAGAGCGAGACTATCTTCATCCTCCTCCTTTCTCCCCTTCACGCTGCGTTTTCCAGGCATCCTCAAGCACCAGTTTGACGTTTGCCCTTAGAGCACCTGGGGAATTCTCTGCAAGAGCTTAAGGCATCCTCGAAGCTCGTGGAGTTGGAGCTCTTAGTAAGGTTGCGCAAGTCCAGGTAAGGGAAGCTAGACCTCTTTTCCATACAAGCCATAGCGTAGTCTTTCTGAAGTGAGGGCGACGTGGTCGCCATTTTCGTTTTTATCTGTGTGAAATACCCTGTTTGTGTGCTTGGGCGACGTGGTCGCCGGTTTTGATATACAATCTTCGAAACACCCTATTTTTGAACCAGGTCGCCGATTTTGGCGCTGTTTTACGAACTCCTATGTTTTTGATATTGTTTTGAAACTACTTGAGATTTACATGAGATATTCGAAGATCTGAAGCTTTGAAATGTTTGTTGATGTGATTTGAATCATTTATTTGAATGGTGTGATGTGTTGAATGTGATGAGGGTGAGATCGAGGCATAGTATTTTCAGGAAAGAAAATACCGTGTAAGATCTTGTAGTAGGTGCATTGATCGGTGATTAAGAACGAGATATCCTGACTCTGCTGAGATAATGGAATCACATAGAGGAAGTTACTCAGTTGGGGAGAGTCGAAGGAGGTTCACCTGTATGGGTGGGTTGTTTGAAAGAGGACAAACCGACCTGTTTTGCGTGGATTAACCCTGTCATGCTGTATGGTGATGTGTGAGATTCATCGTACGCTTGTGAATGTGAGAGATTTCACGGCGACCCTGTGGATGTGTGAGATTCCACAGTGGGCAATATGACAGGTGCAGATCTCTGAGTCTAATCAATGCACGAGTATTCCGGAATTAGTGTCTTGTGTCTATGTGTTGTGAAGTCAGTGGAAAGTCTGACGTGAGAAATGAGGAACATTGTATTTTGATAGACACCTGATGCGTTGTGTGATATAAACTACTCTTGAGGAATTGTAAAATGTGGGTTTTTACTTGATGGTATGTGGGAAGAATGAGAAAGCTGATGTTTTTATGTGGGTGCCTTAAATTAGTTTTATCTTGATTTTAAAGTTCATATCTAAATCTCTTTTAAAACTGTCTAGCTTACCCTGCGTTTTCGTTTGTGGATGTTCTTCTTAAAACTTGTGATGATCGTGTATGATTTACACGGGAGCAGATGACGTTGCAGGAAAGTGAGATCGCCGGTCTGATAGGAGATCGCCTGGCTGATAGGAGATCACCTGATTGATTAGGAGATCGCCCTTTTGTTAGCATATCGCCCGATTTGTGTTTTGTTGTATTTTTGTTTAAGTTTTTTTTTGGAAAGATTCACATTTTATGTATTAAACTCCCGATGAGGAGAAACTCCATTATATATATATGATCATGTTTATTTCAAAATACTTGTTTATCTTCATTTATATTATATAAATATGAAATGTATTTGGTGGGATGTTACATTAATGGTATCAGAGCAGTTCGTCCTTAGGATGACCTGAGGGCTGTGGATCCATTGTGTTTCTTCTGCTCATAAAAGTTATTTGAGTTTTTAAATAACAACTATAGTGAAAGGTTTTCAAACGTTTTGCATTGAAAAGTTTGTGTGTGCTTCTGTGCTTTAGTGAACGTATGCTCTAGCTGAAAATCTTAGTATTAAGGGTGAGAAGATCTTGATGAAGTAATGAGGGTGCACACTCATAACTGGATCGAGATGATTCTCAATCTTAATTCCAAAGACTTGATGTTTAGTATACATTGAATGCTGGTGTGATCTAGTTTAGCTTATCGAGTGTTTTTGCAATTGACTGAAAATGGTTGTTTGATCTGATGGTGATGATATCAGTAGCTGTTCTAATACCTTGCTTGAGATTCTAAGTGTTACGAGTATGTTGATAAACTCAAATTCCTTATGACTTTGAGATGCTGACCTTTGTAAGGTCTAGTTATTACCTCCTGAATGAATTGATTTCTTATCAATCTCATTCCTGTAGTTGTAGGGAATATAGAAAACTCATAGCTTCAAGATCCGAAACAAGAGAGATGGCACGTAGACCCTCTACCCCTCCCCAACCTTCTTCTGAAATGGGTCAGATCGCCAAGGCCATCGAGATGATGGCAAGTGCCATCCAGCAGCAGAATGCGGCGATGTCTCAAAATCACCAAGCTACAATGCATCAGTGGGAGACCGCCAGATCGGCCGCAGCAACTCCCAACGTCGGTCAGCCTCAGGAGCATATGGGACTGACCGAGTTCCTCAGGCACAACCCACCTAAGTTCAGTGGGAACGTTACCCCTGATCAAGCAGATCAGTGGGTCAGGGGGTTAGAGAAGATATTCAGGGCGACTTCCTGCCCTGAAGACAAGAAGCTGGTGTTTGCCACATACCTCCTGTCTGGGGAAGCTGAGTTCTGGTGGATGGGAACTCAGCAGATGATGGAGGCCCGAGAGGAAGTGATGGATTGGGAAAGCTTCAGAGTGAGGTTCCTGGAGAAGTACTTCCCAGACAGCGCAAGATTTGCGAAGGAAGCTGAGTTCCTGAGGTTGGAGCAGGGGGATATGTCTGTGAATGCCTATGCTGCTCGGTTCGAGTACCTCGCCCGGTTTTATACCCAAGCCACCTCTGAGGCTTGGAGGTGTAGGAAATTCGAAGAAGGACTGAAGCATGGGCTGAAGAGGACCATAGCCCCGATGTGCATTAGAGAATTTCATGCCTTAGTGGAGAAGGCGAAAATGGTGGAGACTCTAGAGAAGGGCGAGTCTCGGGTGAGCAGGTCCCACCCAGGCGGTTCCTCCAATGGGAAGGCAAGGATACAGCAACAGCAGTTTAAGCCTTATGCGAGGCCTCCACAGCATAGGGCGAGGGCAGCACCACCCCAGTCTCATCAGCAACAAACCAGGAAATTTCAATGTTTCCATTGCGGTGGGCCCCACACAGCCAATGTGTGCCCCAAGAAAGACTCAGAGAGGAGATGCTTTACCTGCCAGAAGACGGGGCACGTTGCCAAGTATTGTCCTACTCAGCACAGAATGACTCCACCCAGTGGTTCCCAGCAGATGAGGAACGAAGGCAACAGACCTCAGGCAACCGGGAGGGTGTTTGCCATGTCAGGAGCTGAGGCGTCCCAATCAGGTAACCTTGTGCAGAGTGTTTGTTTTATTGCTGGTAGAGGTGTAAGGACTTTGTTTGATTCTGGAGCGACACACTCCTTTGTGTCAAGCATGTGTGTAGCCGAGTTGGGCCTTATGGTGAGAGAGTTACCCTTCGAACTGTTGGTCTCTACACCTGCGTCAGGACAGGTGTTGACCTCCACAGTTTGCCCTGAATGTCCAGTGATAGTAGAGGGACGTAGATTCAAAGTGAACTTGATCTGCCTACCTCTTCAGGACCTGGATGTTATCCTGGGAATGGATTGGCTAGCTGCCAATCATGTTCTCATAGACTGTGGTAGGCAGAAGGTAGCGTTTCCAGACCCCCAAGAATCAGAGGTGTGGCCAGTTCAAAGAGGGCGATCAGAGTTGGAAGAAGGGGCGAGGTGCTTCGTGATGCTAGCTCGGTTGGAATTGAGGAATGAAGGGGACGTAAGCAGAATACACGTGGTGAAGGATTTCACGGATGTATTTCCAGAAGAGGTGCCTGGGTTACCCCCTAAGAGAGAATTGGAATTCTCTATTGACTTGGTACCTGGAGCTGGACCAATATCAATGGCACCTTACAGGATGGCACCAGCCGAGTTAGTAGAGTTAAAGAAGCAATTGGAAGAGCTGCTGGAGAAACAGTTCATCAGACCCAGTGTATCTCCGTGGGGAGCTCCAGTGCTCCTAGTCAAGAAGAAGGATGGAGGGTCTCGGTTGTGTATAGATTACAGGCAATTGAACAAATTGACCATCAAGAACAAGTACCCCCTACCTCGGATTGACGATTTGATGGACCAAATTCATGGGGCCTCGGTGTTCTCCAAGATTGACCTGAGATCGGGGTATCACCAAATCTTGGTAAAAGCTGAAGATGTTCAGAAGACAGCTTTTAGGTCTCGGTATGGGCACTACGAGTATGTAGTGATGCCATTTGGAGTCACCAATGCTCCAGCTCTATTCATGGACTACATGAATAGGATCTTTCGCCCTTTCTTGGATAAGTTTGTGGTGGTCTTCATAGATGACATCCTCATTTACTCAAGGACCGGGGAGGAGCATGAGGAACACCTGAGGACAGTGTTGGAGATACTGAGGGAGAAGCAGCTCTATGCCAAATTCTCTAAGTGTGAGTTCTGGCTAAAGGAAGTCAACTTCTTAGGGCACGTGATATCTGCCCAGGGGATCTCGGTAGATCCAGCCAAGGTAGAGGCAGTGCTGCAGTGGGAACGCCCTAAGACAGTCACAGAGATAAGGAGCTTTGTGGGGTTGGCGGGCTACTATCGGAGGTTCATAGAGGATTTTTCCAAAGTTGTGGCTCCTTTAACACAACTGACCCGCAAGGACCAACCCTTTGCTTGGACCGACCGATGTGAGCAGAGCTTCAAGGAACTAAAGGAGAGGCTGACCAGTGCTCCAGTGCTGGTGATTCCAGAAGTAGGAAGACCTTTTGATGTCTTCTGTGATGCCTCACATCAAGGCTTGGGATGCGTCTTGATGCAAGAGAAGAGAGTGGTTGCATATGCTTCAAGGCAACTCAAGGTGCATGAGAGAAACTACCCTACTCATGATTTGGAGTTGGCAGCGGTAGTGTTTGCCTTGAAGATCTGGAGGCATTATCTTTATGGAGCTCGGTTCCAGGTATTCAGTGACCATAAGAGCCTGAAATACCTGTTTGATCAGAAGGAACTAAACATGAGGCAGAGAAGATGGATGGAGTTCCTAAAGGACTACGATTTTCAACTCATGTATCACCCAGGGAAGGCCAATGTAGTGGCAGATGCGTTGAGTAGAAAATCAATCCAAGTCGCCACCATGATGATGGAAGAGCAGAAACTGATCGAGCAGTTCAGGGACTTAAACCTTGGGGTGGAATTCCACGCGAATCACATTCGTTGTAGTAAGCTGACTATAACTAATGACTTCCTGGGGATGTTGAAGGATAAGCAATTGGAGGACCCTAGCCTGAAGCGTGCTGTAGAGTCACTGGGAACCGACCAGGCGAGAGACTTTGTGATGGGCGGAGATGGGATCTTGAGGTTTAATGGCAGAATTTGCATACCTGCAAATGATGAGTTGAAGAAGATGATCCTAGACGAAGGTCACAAGAGTCGCCTTAGCCTACACCCAGGTATGAATAAGATGTATCATGACTTGAAGGAGTCATTTTGGTGGGCGGGCATGAAGAAAGACATCGCCCAGTATGTCACTACCTGCTTAACGTGTCAAAAGGCAAAAGTAGAGCATCAGAGACCTGGCGGGTTGTTACAGCCATTGGATATCCCTGAGTGGAAATGGGACAGCATTGCCATGGATTTTGTCACCCATTTACCCAGATCAGCGAAAGGGCATGATGCAATCTGGGTCATAGTAGATCGGCTGACAAAGAGTGCCCACTTCCTCCCAGTAAATATGAAGATGCCCATAGCCAAGTTGGCACAGCTGTACATCAAGGAGATTGTGAGGTTACATGGAGTGCCTTCCAGCATCACTTCAGATAGAGATCCCAGGTTCACTTCACGGTTTTGGCAGACCTTACAAGAGTGCTTGGGAACTAAGTTGAGGATGAGCTCTGCATACCATCCTCAAACAGATGGACAGTCTGAGAGAACAATTCAGTCCTTAGAAGATCTGCTGAGGACGTGTGTCTTGGATCAATTGGGGAGCTGGGATGAAGTGTTGCCACTGGTGGAGTTTACCTACAACAACAGTTACCACGCCAGTGTTGGGATGGCACCATATGAAGCCCTGTATGGGAGAAGATGCAGAACTCCCTTGTGTTGGTACCAGGAGGGCGAAGCAATCTTGGTTGGACCAGAATTGATTCAGCAGACAACCGAGAAGGTGAAACAGATACAAGGCAGCATGAGAGCTTCTCAAAGCCGACAGAAGTCCTATGCAGATCAGAGGAGAAGACCTTTGGAGTTTGCTGCTGGAGACCATGTGTTCATGAGAGTAACACCAACCAAGGGCGTAGGAAGGGCGATCAGACCAAAGAAGTTGTCCCCTAAGTTCGTGGGACCATATCAAATCTTAAGGAGGATTGGTCCTGTGGCCTATGAGATCGCCCTACCTCCCCATCTGGCGAATCTGCACAATGTCTTTCACGTGTCACAGCTGAGGAAGTACATGGCAGACCCCAGTCATGTACTGGATATAGACGACGTGCAGATCAGAGATGACTTGTCCTTTGAAGCAAAACCTATTAGAATTGATGACCGGCAGGGTAAACAACTCAGAGGCAAGACCATCAACATGGTGAAAGTAGTGTGGGATGAGAAATCGGGTGATTCAACGTGGGAGTTAGAAGAACCCATGAGGGAAGCCTACCCATACCTCTTTTCCTTGTAATTCATTTTCGGGGACGAAAATTTTTCTTGTTGGGGAGATTGTAAGAACCGAGAAGTTTATATTGGAATAAAAGTGTTATATTATAAATGAATTCGAAGCACGTGTTTATTTAAATATAAAGGAAGGAATGTATAGCTGAGAAGCCTACAAGATCGCCGTTATTAAGCGGGTAGGCGATCTCCAACTTCTCTGGCACTTGGTCGCCTATCGCCTAGCTTACGTTTGGACGCCTATCGCCTAGCTTACGTTTGGTCGCCTATCGCCTAGCTTACGTTTGGACGCCTATCGCCTAGCTTACGTTTGGTCGCCTATCGCCTAGCTTACGTTTGGACGCCTATCGCCTAGCTTACGTTTGGTCGCCTATCGCCTGTGTATACCTAGTAGCATGTCGCCTAGAGTACACCTAATCGCCGAAACTACACTTAGTGTGTAGCCAAAATGTTGGATCAACCCTGGTACGTCCCAAAAGCCACGCGTATCAAGGTGTGGGTTAAACCTTGGATACGCTGGGCAGGCGAAGCTCTATACTTGAGCATAAGAGAATCATCCTTAACGTTACACGCTTGGGCGCACGAGGACTTGTGCTAATCAACTCTTGGAAGTGTGAAGCTACCGACGTCACCAAGCCTTGTGGAGAGAATACCTTGGATGTAACATAGTGGAATGAAGAACCTCCAGGAGGGAGTGGCGAGTGTCATCGGGCATCGCAGGGCGCGAGGCATGCTGCGGGGTGTGTCTTCGCGCGAGGGGTCATCGGTCGAGAGTCTTCGCGCGAGAAGTCATCGGTCGAGAGTCTTAGCGCGAGAGGTCATCGGTCGAGAGGTCATAGCGCGACGTTGAGTACACACAGAGAACGTGGGACCCAGATTTCCAGCATGAGACGCGCGGCACGCGAGACACGTAGGCAAAAAGCGTTGGTTCAGAACAGTGACATCAGAATGTTGGCATGCGCAGGAAACACTCGCGGTCGTACTGTTCAGAGCAGCCGTTGGCATGCACAAGAGACAACAGTGGTAGTACTGTTCAGAGCAGTGGTTTGCATGCACAAAAGACAACCGAGGTCGTACTGTTCAGAGGAACGTACGCCCAGGCTTTTGCAGAAAAGGGGGAGGGCAGCAGTATACGAGGACAGGTATGGTTGGGATCAAAACCCACTGAGAGGAGGCAAAGAGCGTTACAAGTGACCCAAGAGTGAAAGAGCGAGACTATCTTCATCCTCCTCCTTTCTCCCCTTCACGCTGCGTTTTCCAGGCATCCTCAAGCACCAGTTTGACGTTTGCCCTTAGAGCACCTGGGGAATTCTCTGCAAGAGCTTAAGGCATCCTCGAAGCTCGTGGAGTTGGAGCTCTTAGTAAGGTTGCGCAAGTCCAGGTAAGGGAAGCTAGACCTCTTTTCCATACAAGCCATAGCGTAGTCTTTCTGAAGTGAGGGCGACGTGGTCGCCATTTTCGTTTTTATCTGTGTGAAATACCCTGTTTGTGTGCTTGGGCGACGTGGTCGCCGGTTTTGATATACAATCTTCGAAACACCCTATTTTTGAACCAGGTCGCCGATTTTGGCGCTGTTTTACGAACTCCTATGTTTTTGATATTGTTTTGAAACTACTTGAGATTTACATGAGATATTCGAAGATCTGAAGCTTTGAAATGTTTGTTGATGTGATTTGAATCATTTATTTGAATGGTGTGATGTGTTGAATGTGATGAGGGTGAGATCGAGGCATAGTATTTTCAGGAAAGAAAATACCGTGTAAGATCTTGTAGTAGGTGCATTGATCGGTGATTAAGAACGAGATATCCTGACTCTGCTGAGATAATGGAATCACATAGAGGAAGTTACTCAGTTGGGGAGAGTCGAAGGAGGTTCACCTGTATGGGTGGGTTGTTTGAAAGAGGACAAACCGACCTGTTTTGCGTGGATTAACCCTGTCATGCTGTATGGTGATGTGTGAGATTCATCGTACGCTTGTGAATGTGAGAGATTTCACGGCGACCCTGTGGATGTGTGAGATTCCACAGTGGGCAATATGACAGGTGCAGATCTCTGAGTCTAATCAATGCACGAGTATTCCGGAATTAGTGTCTTGTGTCTATGTGTTGTGAAGTCAGTGGAAAGTCTGACGTGAGAAATGAGGAACATTGTATTTTGATAGACACCTGATGCGTTGTGTGATATAAACTACTCTTGAGGAATTGTAAAATGTGGGTTTTTACTTGATGGTATGTGGGAAGAATGAGAAAGCTGATGTTTTTATGTGGGTGCCTTAAATTAGTTTTATCTTGATTTTAAAGTTCATATCTAAATCTCTTTTAAAACTGTCTAGCTTACCCTGCGTTTTCGTTTGTGGATGTTCTTCTTAAAACTTGTGATGATCGTGTATGATTTACACGGGAGCAGATGACGTTGCAGGAAAGTGAGATCGCCGGTCTGATAGGAGATCGCCTGGCTGATAGGAGATCACCTGATTGATTAGGAGATCGCCCTTTTGTTAGCATATCGCCCGATTTGTCTTTTGTTGTATTTTTGTTTAAGTTTTTTTTTGGAAAGATTCACATTTTATGTATTAAACTCCCGATGAGGAGAAACTCCATTATATATATATGATCATGTTTATTTCAAAATACTTGTTTATCTTCATTTATATTATATAAATATGAAATGTATTTGGTGGGATGTTACACGTTACGCATGCACCTCGAATGATTCCAGAAGCATATCAGTCATCGGGGTTTCTTGCTAACACGTGTTAAGCTGGGACACAGGCTCCCAGTGAGAGCGTTACGCAGGCACCTCGCAGGATTCCAAACCAGAAGAAGAAGAGTTGCTCGCCAGTAGGGTCGTGCATGAGGATGGTATAAGAGAGCTCGTAAACTAGTCAGTGATCATTGACTCTCTTAGACCCATTACGTGCATGGCATTGCGCGTTGAGACCATGCAGACAGGATGCGCCTGGTGAGTGTGCTTAGACTAGCCACACCTGGTGCTTCCCTGGGAGCATGCAACTTACTCAGAGGAAAGAAATGCGCTAAGTTACTCCGCAAGGGAATAACTTACGCGCACAGGGAAAAACGCAGAAGCCCTTCAGGTGTGACACATGTACGGGTAGATGCAAGTTGCATGCCTCCACATGTCCCCATCTGAGAGAGAGAGGTGCGACACAGTTTTTACACTTAGAGAGATCACACATTCTCTGAGTCATTGTGGGGACGTTTATACATGTTGCACAGTGGTAACAGACTTCAGTTACTGTGGTGGCCAGACACATTGGTCATCGGTCAGGCCAGACACATCGATCATCGGTCAGGATGAGACATCGATCATCAGTCAGGATGAGAGACACCTCGGTCATCGGTGTGTGTCGAGGTGACATCGGCCACGACGATGTGAATAACGCGACCAGTGATCAGTAAAGCACCCAGAGGCAGGGAGTGGCCTTAGTCACGAAACGACCATGCATGAGGCTGGGAAGGCACAGTTAGGTGCAGAATCCTGTTGGAACGAGAACCCATCAAGGTTAGAGTTTCCCAGTGAGGTTGCATGCATGGCACGTGGACCGTGAAGGTGTTCCCACAGATTAGGTAGGGCAGGTGGGCACAGAAATTGAGGGTATACAGAGGTACCCACGTGGCCTTCCCTGTCAGACTTTGCACTCAAGTAGGAGAAACCCGCACGCAAGATTGCCCGGAGAGTGGGGAATGGCAGTGCAGAGTAATTAAGTGACCCTAGAGGTAGCCAATAGACAGGAGACGCTGAGATTATATGAGAGGCAGAGGAACACTCAGGGAGGTAGGCAATACGTAACCCAGAACACTCAGTTTTCGAACTCAAGAACACTGAGGGCACACATGAGTCTCACAGAGAGATTCAGAGAGAGTTTTTGGTGTTCCTGTTTCCTGACTTGAGCGTCGGAGCTACAACGGCCGCTAGAGGCGCCGTCTGTGTGTTTTGCAGGCATCATTTGGAGTTCCGGCGAAGGTTCTTGGAGCGTTCTTGCAGAACGCGCAGTTGCAGAAGGCCAGACAAAGGAGTGACGAGGCACATACTCCACGTTCGAGTCAGCGGTGGGATCATTGATCTATGTGAATCTCTCTCTTGTATAAACTGTTTGATATTTTCTGATTCTGCTATAAACAACCGGTTATAACGAAATATCAATCGGTTAAAATTTTGCTGCTTACACTGCTTACATTTTGGCTCTTGCTCACATAACGTAAACAACCAGTTATCACGAAACTTCAACCGATTATAGTGTTATTGTTTACATTGCTTGCACATTGGTTTTACTTCTATAACATAAACAACCGGTTAAATCGAAACTTTAACAGGTTAAAATTCTGTAAAACAGTTTTATAAATCTTGGTTCTCTTTATCTCCTTAATCTTTCTTTCTGTAATTTGATAAAGATCTTGCTACTTAGTTTGAATTGCAAAAATCCTAAACCCTAAATTTTAAAAAAGTCCAAATTTTTTAAATTAATAAAAAAAATCAACATCAATTCTAATTGAAATTAAAAAAAATCCAACTCTATCGGAAGAGAAAGAGTCTCCATCGATGAAGTAATTTATTAAAGCAAGGGGATGTTTTAATCTTATCAAAGAAAAAGTTTCACTATTCAAGATAAGACAAAAAGATGCGCACAGAAAGTTGTCTAAAGTGTATATAAGGACATTACAAGCCAAAACCGCCACAAATACAAACCATAAGCCAATAGTTTCTTCTTGCACTAAATGTGCAATAAAAAAGACGAATCAATAGACGTTGAAAATGACCTGTAGCATTGAGTATCCTAGGTATAACGTAAAAATATACTCAGTATAAATATGATCTTTTTTATGTTAAACCTAAAACACCCGACATAAATAAATGTACTAAAATTATAAAAATAGTTTTTTTATGAATATTCATCCAAGCAACATAAATCAATTAGATAAATGATGATTTTATATCATATAAACAATATATATAATATTAAAAATGAATTTTATCATAAAAAATATAATTTTAAGTTCTAAAACCTATGAATAATAAATGTAAGCTGTTGTTATTCACATATATGTCTACTCCTGCGTATAGATAATAACAAATTTATTTACATATTCAATGTCAATGTCACAATCACAATTATACACAAACAAGGGAAGAAAGAATAAAATTTGAATAGTTAAAGTGAAGAAAAATAAAATAAATATATATTGACTGATATAGACAATTTATATTATTATTTAATTATAAATTAATGTCAATATAGTTTTAAGATAGTTATTATGAAAATTAATAAATTTATTTTACAATAATGTACAACTAAAATATAATTTTATAATTTATCAATTTTAATATAGTTTTTACAATTTTTTTTTTAATTTATAGAACTTAAATTTGACATTACATCTGACAAAATTCAAATTAGTTTTATTTAATTGATTTAACTGTTGTATTTTTTTCTTAAATAATTAAAACATTTTTTTTTCTCAAAATTAAATTGTTAACTCTAGAAGAAAGTGATATTATATTCTATTGTTAATAACATGCTCATGTAATATAGGGTACACCTATTTTGATTATTTTAAAGATAAATATTTCAAACCAAAATTATAAAATTATAAAATGTAAACCTATAAAATTTTACTGGTTTTAATTAAAACTGAAAGAGGAAGAGATTATTATTATTATTATTATTATTATTATTATTATTATTTCTATTATTTGGGTATTCTATGTTTTTTTTTTTTGTAGTATTTATCTTGGACGTATTAGTTATTGGGAAATAAAAATAAAAGGTATTGGGTGGTGAATTGCATCAAGGGGAGGTCGACAAGTTGAACTCAGGGAATGAAACACGTAAGACATGCATGCATGCGAGGCCACCTCAAACCCTATCTTCATTCAGATAACAACAACAACTACACATTATTATTACCAGACCAAACTCAGAAACCAAAAGTTACCCAACCCAACTCAATGAACACTTCTTTCACAGAGTTTTACAGGAAATGGTTCGAGCAGCTGCAGGAGATGGTGCAGCGGTTGAAGGATGAGCACAATGAGGAGGTGATGGACAAGGTGATGAGGCAGCACCAGGACTACTACAGAGCAAAATGGGCGGCTGTGGAGACGGATCCTCTCTGCGTGTTCCTTTCGCCATGGACCACCACTCTTGAACGCTCCCTCCACTGGATCACTGGGTGGCGCCCCACCACCGCCTTCCACCTCATCTACACCGAGTCTTCCCTCCTCTTTGAGTCTCACATCATCGATATCCTCCATGGCCTCCGCACTGGAGATCTCGGCGACCTCACTCCCTCTCAGTTTCGTCATGTCAGCGATCTCCAGTGTGATACTGTAACTAGCACTCTCTTTTATCTTCTTTTTTACACTGTATCTAATTCTCTCTTTTGTCTTCAATTTTTCACTATTATCTAGGATGCACACAGTGAAACTACATGCATGCAGGGTATTTTAGATTATCATTGGTAGTTCTCTTTTTCATCACAGATTTCATAATAAATAATTGCATTAAACAATTTACATGATCATTCTTCATTCTAGAGTAAGTATATTTTTTTGAACAAGAATGTTCAATCTAGAATGAGTGTATTTTTGTGACAAAAATGTTCAATTTAGAGGAACCAAATCTAGGTTTAGCTAGAGAAGTTAGTCAGGAATGATAATTTGAATTTTTTTTTTTTTTACACTGAATAAATAATTAAGATAATTTAAATTACCGATTAAATGAAAATTTCCAGAAGATTTGTGGTTTATTTAGATGAGACAGATGTAAATAAAATTTGATGTTCTAGTTAACGTGAGAGTTTCTTGTTTTCACTTTGAATTAATTTGAAGGTGAAAGAGGAGAATGCAATCACAGAAGAACTCTCAGAGTGGCAGGACAGTGCAAGCGAGATGGCGGATCCTGACATGGAGATGAATGAGAAGATCATACAGCTGGTTCCCATCATAAAAAAAGCAGATGATCTACGGCTGACAACTTTGCGGAGCGTGGTAAGCTTGCTGTCAAAACAGCAGGCTATCGAATTCTTGATTGCCTCAGGGGAGTTGCTCATTGGGATTCGCAGTTGGGGAACGAATCAGGACCGCTCAACCTCATAAATCAGGATGAAATTGCATCACTTTGGTCACAATTTCCCTTTCTCTTTTGTTTGAAATTCCTTGAGCTTTTATCTAGACTATGGAACAAAACTTATGAACCAATTAAGACTTAAATTGCATGTGTTGCTGATATTTATTATATCATTTTAATAGTATGGTGTGATATTTCTTACAAATTAGTATTTCTTAGGTATTCTATTTATAATGTTTTATAATTATGTGGCGTATTTAATCTTTTGATTTTTAAATAATTTAGTTTAAGTTATTCACAAAGTTAATTTTTTTTTATGAATAATTATGATTAATTTAATTTTAATATATTTTTTGTGAAAATTTAAGTAGAATTAGTAATTAGTTGTTGTGTTTATTATTTTTACATTATTATTATATAAAAATAAATATACATTTTAGAGAAAAAAATAATTAATTATTATATTAATTAAATCAGATAAAATGTTTAAAAATATTTAATTTAATTTAATTTGTATTATTAGTAAATAGTTATTTTTTTATTAATAAATAATTTTAAATTTATAATTAAAATTTTGATAGTTAATTAAATATTAATTTAAAAGTTACTTATTAATAATATAAACTAATTTATTATTAATAATTTTTAAAAAATATTAAATTAATATTTAATTTAATTTAATTAATATAATAATTAACTATTTTCTATTTGAGATAGATTTTATTTATTAATTATTTTATTATTTTTATTTAATGATTATTTAATTAAATATTAATTTAAAATTATTTATTAATAATATAAACTAATTTAAATAATAATTTAAATTTTTAAATTATTATTTAATTTAAATTTTTAAATTATTATTTAATTTAAATTTTTAATTATTATTTAATTTAAATTTTTAAATTATTATTTAATTTAAATTTTTAAATTAATATATCATTTAAATTTTTAAATTAATATTTAATTTCAATTTTTAAATTAATATTTAATTTATTTTAATTAACATAAAAATTAATTAATTTTTATTTAAAATTAATTTTTATTTAATAATTATTAAATTAATTTCTATTTAATGATTATTTATTGATATTTTTTAGTGATAGGTTTAGTGTTAGTGTTAATGGATGTTACGTATATTGTTTTTATTTATATATTGAGGAACATATATTTAAGAGAAATTAATTTTATATAGTGCATCAATTATAATCTAAATTTGTTAGATCTCATATACTAGTCATGGTGTTCATAGTATAAAATGTACTTCATAGTATAAATGGATGTAGTGTTTATACATTAGTTATAGCATAAATAATTGATTATAGCATATATACTTGATGTAGTGTACAGTTTTTTAGATTAAATAACATAAATGAATGAAAAAAGGGATATATATATATATATATATATATATATATATATATATATATATATATATATATATATATATATATATATTTTGCAGAACTAATACTATAACTAATGGAAAAGGGTCTTTCAATCCAAACAGTGATGGATTTTTTAGAAAATATTTTGAAGGTGTTAAAAGTTTTTTATAGATGTAGAAAAATATTAGAATTTTTTTATTTATATATAATAAAATAAAATGTTTATATATATATATATATATATATATAATTATAATTGGGGGATTCAGGGCCTTTACACACCACACTGAATTAATATTATTAGTTAGTCAACAAGTGAAATTATATTTCCAAATCATGGATTTCAAACTATGTAGAACATTGAAAAATAACAGTATTGAAAAATAACAGTATAAATAGAGCTTATTAAATTAAGTTTCTGAACATTGTTCTCTAAGTTTCCTTTTAGCAGCAAAATGATATATATGATGGAAATAAAAATTTTAAAAAATTATTAAATAAAAATTAATTTTAAATAAAAAAGTAATTAATTATTATATTAATTAAATTAAATATTATTTTAGAGATTGTTCTTGCCGGTTGACTCGCCTGTCGGTTGATTCCACGACACTCACACGCCTCCTTCCTCACGTTGATACGTGCTTGGTTCTTTCGAAGCAATCTGCACCTGCAAAAGAGAAAGGGGGCGCCCTAGAGGCCGTTTGCACTCCGACGCTCAAGTCAGTGTAGGGCAAGGAACACCAAGTGTATTGAGTCTCTCTGTGTTTAGGTCTAGAAACTGCGTACCTTTGTGAAGTATTTTACTGTCCCTTATATAGTCTAGGGTTTACTGTGCCGCTAGCCATATTTAGGGTTTACTGGAATACCCTTGCACCGCTATCACCCAATCTTAGGGTAATCTAGCACATAAGGTTTCCTTCTCTGGAGTGCAAACTCTTACAGGGTGACCACCTGGGTGCCTCCTTGTGCACCTAGCCTCTGGGGCCACCTGTTCTGGGAGTGCCCTTGCTGTTCACGTGCCATGCATATAGCCTTTACTGGAAAACCTTAATTCTGATGAGTACTCGACCCTCAGGACTCTGCACCTAACTGTGCTCTTCCTGCTACCCGCATAGGCTCTTCGTGATTCAGGCCTCTCCCTACCTCTGGGTATTTAACTGGTCATTGGCCCACACTGGGAACCAATCTTAGCTGTTCTTCACCCAAGACCGATGTCACCTCGCCACACTCTGTTGCCGAGGACTCCTCAATCTGCGGAGTAACGAAGACACATCAGTCCCTTCTGGTGATCGTCACGCTCTCTCTGTAGGCTAATGACTAATCACCCCACTCTGTAGGCTGATGACTAATCACCCCGCTCTGTAGGCTGATGACTGTAGGCTGATGACTAATCACCCCACTCTGTAGGCTGATGACTAATCACCCCTCTCTGTAGGCTGATGACTAATCACCCCTCTCGTCAATACCACCTGTGGGGTCCATTCCACGTGGCTTTGGCCCATGCTGTGGGACCCAGCTGACGTCCGAGGACTGGTCAGTACACAAGCCCTCCAGTCTCAAGCTGTTAACTTGTTTCAGCGAAGAGACTAAGTGATGGGCGAGGACTGATCGGTACACAAGCCCCCCTAGTCTCGAGCTGTTAACTTGCTTCAGCGAAGAGACTAAGTCATCGGCCCGGGCGACCTACGTGGCTCTGCGCGTATGGACACGAGTAGCGCGCTGAAGGGACATCTCACCTTGTCGCGCTCTGCTGTCAGGCGCTCATCTAGGCACTGATTTGCTGGTGGTGGTCACTTTAGCAACTGATCACCGATCACCGTTCTGAGTGATCTCCTCTCTGATTCACCTGTTATCTTCTACCACGTGTCACCCTGTGACTGGTCCACGTGGTCATCTTCTGCTGACGTCATCGACTACCGATGACCGACTGGATCAGAGATTAAAAAATTATTAATATTTAAATTAATTTTTAAAATAATATAATTAGTTATAAAACTTTAGAATTTAAATAGTTAATATTTATTACTAAAAATCTTAGTAATTATAATTATTTTAATTTTTAAAATAATATTTAATTTAATTAATAATTATTTTTTGTTTTTAAAATTAAATTTTATTTAATAATTTTTTAATAATAAAATAAAAATTATTTCAACTTTTAAACTGTTGTTAGATTTTTATTGTTAGTCTTAAATTTAATTTGATAAAAAAAATAAAGAGGCTTTCTTCATGAAAACACTGATCAAATAAATTTGCATCCTTAGCTGTATTTATACATAATATAAGTTTCCTCTAAATCCATCTCCTCTCCTCTTCAAAACTGCCTCCCTCATGTGTGCAAAGGGTTTATACATCAAATAATGAGTTTGAATGGTGTAGGTTTTCAAATTATATGTTTCATCGTATCAATGGAAAGTTTGTTTTAACATCATGAAGGGTTGGTATCACTGTTCAGGGTTAGTATATATCTCTTAAGGAACTTACTCAACAGTTATAATTTTTTGAAAGCAAATCATTGATTGAACATGTTCTTTGGAATTTGTTTAACTCCAAGAAAAATTAATATTGACTTTTATTTTGTCTTTATTTATGGAGCTCTCAAAACTTCTCTTAATTATCATAAAATAGCATGCTAGAGTCTCCGTAAAGTAGTATTAGTTTTAGAATTTTTGTAAATTATCATGGATTTTAAAATTTTCGTAAAATGGATTCCAAAATTTCTACAAAATACCATAAACTCAATTTTTTTACTCATTTATCAAATGCACTTTTTAAACACAATTGTTTATATGTTGTGTTTTTGCTGGTTGACCCTCCTGCTGGTTGACTCTACGACGCTCACACGCCTCCTTTCCTCACCTTGAATTATGCTTCGCTGTCTCGAAACAACCTGCACCTGCAAGATAGAAAGAGGCGTCCTAGAGGCCGTTTGCACTCCGACGCTCAAGTCAAAAACTGGGCAAGCACACTAAGTGTATTCAGTATCTGTGTTAGGTCTAGAAACTGCGTACCTTTGTGAAGTGTTTTACTACCCTTTATATAGTCTAGGGCTTCCTCTGCGCCGCTACCCATATTTAGAATTTACAGGAATACCCTTGCGCCGCTATCACCCAGGCTTAGGGTAATCTAGCACATAAGGTTTCCTTAACTGGAGTGCAAAACTCTAACAGGATGGCCACCTGGGTACTCCCTCGTGCACCTAGTCTCTAGGGCCACCTGTCTTGGAAGCGCCTTTACTGTTCACGTGTCATGCATGTAGCTTTACTGGGAAACCCTAGTTCTGATGAGTACTCAACCCCTCAGGACTCTGCACCTAACTGTGCTTTCCCTGCCACAGGCATAGGCATTTCTTGACTTAGCTTACTTCTGGTCATTTTACTGATAACTGGTCTTCCCTTAAGACCCATCATGGATGTTTTAGCTCTGTTATTCGAAACATCCAAGGCCGATGTCACCTCGTCACACCCAGCCACCAGGGACTCATCACCCTGCTGAGTGACGAGGATACCTCATTTCACTCTAGCAGTCGACATGCTGATGACTAATCATTCATTAGTTCCTACTACTTGTGGGACCCGGCCCACATGGCTCTAGCCCATGTTGTGGGACCCAGCTGACGCGGCTCACCCTTACTAGCTGTTTTTGGTGTCCGAGGACTGGTCGGTACACAAGCCCCCCAGTCTTGAGCTGTTAACTTGTTCAGCAAAGAGACTAAGTCATTGGCTCAGGCGACCTACGTGGCACTGAGCGAAAAGACATAAACAGCGCGCTGAAGGGACATCTTACCAACCCCTTTTTAATATGCGGACACGTGTCTAGATCAACGGTTAGGGTTTCCTAACGTTAGTGCTTCCTTGCCTACGTTAAACCCTTTCAAAACTCAGTGCCTCTACACTGTTTCATCACTTTTCACTTGAGCCTCCATACTTCCTAACTTCTCTTGTACACTTCTGTTCTATTCCAACCCCTACGCTCGCGACTATTCTTCTTCGCTTACATAAAGGTATGATTTTTATTCTCCCTTTCTGTCTTTGCCTTATGATTCTATTTCTCTTCACATACCATAACTACTTTGAGTCTGTTCATGCATTTAGGGTTTCTATTCTTCTTTCTCGCTTTCGCTCTTCTTCTGTGGGTCTTTGTCCGCCATTGTTTTTGCCATCACTTTCTTCTAAACCCATTTTCCCTTCTTCTTGCCTCTCATTTGTTTTAGATTCGAGATGGCCAGAACTAAAACCACCTCCAACCCTCCTCCAGCCGTTGACTACAGGGCCCTCTACTCCTGGGCCTCAGAGGATCTCCTTGCCGAAACCTCTAAGCTCACAACCTGTGAGGACCTAAGGAAGCACAGGGATGATGAGAACGAGATCAAAGGGCGCGTCTTTGGCAGGGAGAGTGACGCGTACATATCGGTTTGACCCTGCACTGAGGGCGAACCTGTCTGCTCTGACGACCGTTGCAACGACGGGGAGCCCTTCTTTTTCTTCTACGCCACCATCTTTAAACGAGTCAAAGTCTGTCTTCCCTTCACCGGGTTCGAGAGGGCTTTGCTCACCGAACCAATGTGGCGCCTGCCCAGCTGCACCCCAACATCTGGGCCTTCATCAGGGCGTTCTCGATTCTCTGCAACAACCTAGGGTTCACTCCCTCGGTAGACGTATTCCTATACTTCTTCAAGGCGAAGAGCCCTGGGAAGAGGCTTTGGGTAAGCCTCAATAGGGTGGCGAGGAGGGTTCTGCTAACCCTCTTCCAGTAGTCCAACAAAGGTTTTAAGGGGAAGTTCTTCCGGGTCTGCTGCAGCTCCTACGACTCCACCATGCTCGATGGGTTCCCATTATACTGGGTGGAGAAGTTGAAGTTCAAGAAGCCCTGCGGGCTCGAGGAGCTGATGCCCTTTGATCGCGACGTGTGCCAACTCCTCTTAAACTGGGGTGTGGTGTTCGACACCACCCAGCTAATCAGGCATGAATATGATGCTGAAACCCTCAGCGTTTATATTGGTATAATTGCCTTCATTTTGTATCTATCAACACTTGTGTTTTCTGCATGCCACTTCTCACTCTTTACTTGTTGTTCATCGCAGGTATGGTATTAGACGCTGAAAAGAAGAAGAGGCTAATCGCCTTGCTGGATCGCCGCGCAGTAGGTGGTTCATGCCCGGCTGGTCCTTCTTCACCTGCCCCAGGCCCCACTTCTGATAAGTTAAAGAGGGTAGCCGCAGTAGTGATCTCTGAAGATGAGGACACATGTTCAGGCCTCGTCTTCAAGAGGAAAAGGGTGGAGGTTGCTGCGATGACCTCTTCTACAACAGAGGGGCAGCCTCCATCTTTCAGGGAACACCCTCCTAGCGCTTCATCTCCCCCCGAGCCACTCCTGGAGTTCGAGGGTGGAGGAGAGAGTGCCCATCCAACCAGCCAAGCACCTCCTGTCCCCGAACTCCCTTCTCTCCCCCAGCGGACCCTCACTCAGATGCCTGGCTAAGAGGCGATGGAGGCCCTGGACGGGGACTCACTAAGGGACCTCATCAGTCACGACCTTGGTGAGTTCCAGCTGCCTCCAACGTCTTGCTGGCCAAAAGGAATGCCGAGGCAGAGCTACGAGAGAAGGTAGCCATATTGGAGAAAGACTTGGAGCTCTGAGTTCAGTTGGCTGCCAAGCGTGAGACTGCTCTAAACCAGGAGCTGGGCAGTTTGTGCCAATCAGAGAAGGATACCAAGAGGCTCCTTTTCTCCAAGGGGCAGGAGGCCCTCCAGCTTGAGGCCAAAATTCTTCTCCTCCATAACAAAGTCATCGACTTGGAAGAGCAGTTGGAGGGGAACCAAGCTAAGATGACCAAGCTGGAGGAAAGAGCTACCAGTCAAGAAGTTCTGCTGGGCAAATTCGAGGAAGAGCTTGCTCAACAAGCCGAGCTGTTCAAGAAGACCGAGGCGGAACTAACTGAAGACGCCGCCGATGCCTACGGGGAGGGCTTTGGCGATGCCCTTGCTCAGGTTGCCTGCGCGCATCCTGAGATGGACCTCTCGCCCTTCTCCATATCCATGCAAGTAGTCGACAGGCAAATAATGCCTAGATAGGTCTTCTTGGATAGCTTTATCTATAGCTGGACTTCTTGTAACTATCTTGTGTAATTATTCTTCCAATCCAATTAATACATTTACTTGACTTACATACTTGTTTGACTTTATGCATCAATTTACTTGTATTGGTATCTCTATTGCTGTCTGGCTGCTTTGGCATACTTGGTTAAGCTCTCTCTTCAGCATAGAATCAATCCATAGATAGCACGCTTAACTCTACCAAGTCGTTATGAGCTTTGTTTTTCATTAGGATAGGAGATTATACTACGGACAAGACTTCATAAAAACTTCTCTGCCGAAAAGTACCTCACCTATTTCGTCATTGCCCATATCTCTTTACCCCTATGAGGATTCCAGCGCCGATCTGTATGCACTTAACCCCTCCTTGCTCGAGGCAGTGGAGGAAGCTAACGAGTTTCAACTGACCACTCATCGCTCTTAGGCGAGGGTGGACTTCACTGGTGAACCTTCTGTTCGAATTGGGAGTTCTCACTTGAAGAGGAGGTGTTCTATACGAACCTACCTTCCAACTGTCGAGACTTCTAACCCCAAACGAAAGGTTCGAGCTGACCTCTGATCGCTCGTAGGCAAAGGAGGATTTCACTGATTTTGTGTTCTCACTCAGAAGGGGAGGCATTCTCTATGAACCTTCCTTTCCCGCTTCCAAAACTTCTAACCCAATCTGACGAGTCCTTACTGACCTCACATCGCCTAAAGGCAGAGGAGGATTTAACTGGTGAACCTTTCTATTCAAGTTGGGAGTTTTCACTCGAAGAGGAGGTGTTCCTTATGAACCTACCTTCCTACTTACGAGACCTCTAACCCCAAATGACAGGTTCAAACTGACCTCACATCGCTCATAGGCGAAGGAGGATTTAACTGGTGAACCTTTCTATTCAAGTTGGGAGTTCTCACTCGAAGAAGAGGTGTTCCTTATGAACCTACCTTCCTACTTACGAGACCTCTAACCCCAAATGACAGGTTCGAACTGACCTCACATCGCTCATAGGCGAAGGAGAATTTAACTGGGTGAACCTTTCTGTTCAAGTTGGGAGTTCTCACTCGAAGAGGATGTGTTCCTTACGAACCTACCTTTCTACTTACGAGACCTCTAACCCCAAATGACAGGTTCGAACTGACCTCACATCGCTCATAGGTGAAGGAGGATTTAACTGGTGAACCTTTCTATTCAAGTTGGGAGTTCTCACTCGAAGAGGAGGTGTTCCTTACGAACCTACCTTCCTACTTACGAGACCTCTAACCCCAAATGACAGGTTCGATCTGCATTGTACAAATACATTCAAAGATATATCTTAACTGAAAATTTTATTGGGTGACCTCATTAAAAACCCTTAAAAGGGAAAAAGAGTGTACAATGTTACATAGTTTTAACTGAAATAAAACTTCAGGTGAGTCGCATTCCATGTACGAGGAATCAGACCACCTTCTAGAGTCTCAAGCCTATACGCTCCATTCCCCAGTGATGGCCTTCACATGTTGAGCTCTCCTTGGATGTTGAAGATGGTGCGGAAGCAATGGTTGAAATGAGCAAGACCCTCCTAGGAGTGATGGTGATCTTGAAGGTGCATGATGTGTATGGGAGTAGGGAGGTTCAGCCAACCCTTGGTGAGGTGAAGGAGATGAAGATCAATTCCTAGAAACTAGGAGAGAGCAAAGCTTGACACAAATTTGGCAGCATAACTTTACTCATATTAATCTTGAAAATACATGAGGTAGGCCTCCTTATTTATAGATTTAGGAGCCTTGGTGAGCAAGCTTAAAGGGTAGGGATGGAAATACAAAAAGTGGGGCTACCTAGGGTATTAACTTTAGTCAAACCACACCATCATCCTAATATTCTAGGAGATAGGTAAGAAATGCAACATTTGATAGTACACCCCTCCTTCTTTTGCTAAAGGCACCTATTTGCTAGCACACCCCTCCTTCTATTGCTAAGGGCACCTTTTTGATAGCACACCCCTAAGTGAGCAAGTTTTGCTTTCTACACTACACTAATCTACTAAGCTACCCCTAATGGGCCTCAGAGTAGCATGTACAAGGTCTTCTCCCTCCCATCCGTGGCTTGACTTATTTGGGCGTGAATGTGCTTGGCCATGGACCTTGTGAGAGGTCCTAGACGGTCTAGGCTCCCTCCTAGACGCTCCTCATGTAGCTCCCCCTTGTCTTGTGCTAGACGCTCTCCATGTGGTTCTAGACGGTCTAGTCTTGGCCCTTGGCTTTCATGGTGGGGTGAGCTTGGCCTCTCTCCATCACCAGGGCCTCTATCACTCTAAAGGGACCAGTCCACTTAGGGGATAGCTTGTTCTCTATTTGGTAGGGAGATGCCTTCCGCATGACTAGGTCGGCGACCTGGAACTACCGAGCTCTCAACTTGGAACTGTGCTTGAGCTCAACCCTCCTCTTCAACGCTTCGGCTTTGATTCCTGCCTCTTCCCTAATGATGGAAGCCACGACCACATAAAGATGACCAAGGATGCTAAACTTGAAGGGTCATCTCAACAAGCAAATAAAGACTTCATTCATAGGAGGAATGGACAAGGGCTAAAACATTTGAAGTTCTTCCTATTAGTCTTCTTTAATATTTAGAAAAATATTGTAAATAAATTGGGTTCAAATGAGGGGTCCAAATAGTAGAAATAAGGTAGAATACGGGATTGACTTAGTCAAATCCTATGGCAGCCCGCTTTTTTCCCTTTTCCCATTCTACCCTCTTTTCTTCTTTTCCAAGGCTCCTAAATCTATAAATAGGGAGGCCTACCTCATGTATTTCCATGTTGAAATTAGAGTAAAGTTACTATACACAATTTGTGTTAGAGTTTGTGAGCATTGTCTCCTTACACCATTGTCTTATCTTGTGAGATTTATAGAGCTCTCAAGTGGCGGCATTCTTCACTCATCTTGGAGTAAACCACCATCCAAGTGGCGTGATCACTTCTCTAGCTTCATTCTCCTAAGTTTCCTTTCACTCATCTTTTTCCATTCCATTTCCATTCCAAATTTCAATTCTGAAATCTATGTCTTGTTCTTGTTTTAATGCTTTGTTTCCTATTCGGTTTCCTTCATTATGTTTAGTTTCCTCTCTTTAATTTCAGCACCTTTACTTGTCATCATCTTCACCACAATTGTGTTTTCCTTTTGTCTTTGTGAAATGAACCTTCACATCTACTTAACCACTTGGTTAAGTTAATGTCTAGTGGGGATTTTCCTTAGGTTCTCACCTTAATCATCCTAAAATCTCAATCCTAATTAAAGTGTCCCCATAAAATGCTAAATCATAAAATCAACTCACATCATGTGGTTATCAGAGCTTAGGTTCTTATGCTTAAATTTTTGAGTTGATTTGGCACTTTACATTCAAGCAATTTAAATTCTAGCACCTTTAAATTCAAGTACCTTTAATTTCTTGTCATTTATTTTCTTGCCTTTATTTTCCAGCCCTTTATTTAGTGCAGATTTTTTTTTCCAGCACCTTATATTCATAGCATTTTTCGTTTTGAATATGTTCCTTCTTATACCTTTCTTTGATCTTGCTTTTTACTTTGAGTCTTATGTTCATTAGTGTTCTAGGTGTCCTTGTTTTTGCTTCTACTTACTTGCTTTTAATTTTGAAAGTTTGCAAAGTCTTTAGATATTTTTTTTAGTAGAGGTTGATTTAGAGTTCCAAACATATGATTTCAAGTGTTCAATTATATTGAATCCACCACCAAAAGTTTTGTGCAAATTGAATGTTCTTCAAAATTGTTCATGATGCATCATCCTATGGATCTTTCTTTCCATATTTCCATTTAAGTATAAAAAAAAAGAAAAATAGTACCAAAAACAGTATAAAACAAATTGGTACTGCACCTATACCTCTCATTTGCACATTAAATTCACCTTCAAACTTGGATTCAACTTGATTGGCAAATTGTTCTCAACTTTGTGGAATTTTTTATCCTTTTGCTTTTACAAGTTCTAAAGAAAACATAAAATTTCTTGGTTAAAAGTTTAGTAAGTTTCTTAGAGTCTACTTTTGTACTTTTCTTGCTTGTCTTCCTTTCTTAAGTTTTGTTATAATCTCTTTTCCACCTTTGGTTTAGCTCTTTCTTGTTTACACCTTTTCTTGGTTGTCTTTTCTTCTTTTCCCTCAAAGTTTTGTGGTGTTTTTTTGCTTTGGATTGAGTGTTGAAGGCTTTGACCTTTTTCACTTGAGAATTTCTCATCCACAAGAAAGAACTTGGTTAAGGGAAGAAAAAAAAATTTCTTTGAGTGGTTTAGTGTTTTTCTTCATATTGCCGCAAGACTTCTTGTCTTACTAACTTGTTTTCTTTAATTTTTTGTTCTTTGTGTTTTATGGTTTTTGTTTTGTTATGGATCATCTTTCAAGTGGTGAATCATCTAAGCCCCATTCTCCTCAAAAGGCTTTCCTTATTGGAGACTGAAGGAGGCTAAGTGCACCATTGCACAAAAAGAGGAAGAGATGAGGCAAATGGAGGAAAGACTCCAAAGGCTAGAATTGGCCTATGAAAGACCCCACCGAGGAAGAAGACATCATCAAAGGCATGAATCAAGAAGTTACCAAACCTATGGTAGCCATGAAGAAGAAGATGAATGGAGGGTGCACAATTTTGAAGAAAGGTGCCGAAATGTGGCAAAGCCTTATTTATCCTTTGTAAAATTGTCTAGTTTTAGTGGGGAAGGTGATCCCAATGTGTATTTAGATTGGGCAGCTAAGGTTGAACATCTCTTTCATGTGTATAAGGTCCCCGAGGACCAAAGGGTTAGGTTAGCTTCCTTAGTTTTTTTAGACTATGCCAACCAATGGTGGCACAAACTTGTAATGGACATTGGGCTAAACAAGAGGCCAAGCATGGTCTCTTGGTATGACTTAAAGACATGTATGCGCGCGAGGTTTGTTCCTCCTCCTTATAGGAAGGAACACTTGTTGAAGTTCCAAAGGCTTCATCAAGGACATAGGATGGTAGATCAATATTTTCAAGAATTTGAAACATCTTTGATTAAAATGCATATGCATGTTAATGAAGAATCAAAGATAAAATGGTTTGTAAGTGGTTTAAGAAGAGAAATTAAAGATTTTGTAAAATTAAGTGAGTACTCCTCTTTAAAGAAAGTGGTTCACCTAGCCATCAAGGTAGAATCACACCTTTTGAAGAAAAATCCTTTCAAAAATACTCATAGTGATGGTTTCTACAAATCTTCAAGGAAGGATGAAAACAAAATTTCTACAAATACTTCTCCTTCCAATTTTTCACATAAAACCACTTCTAACCACGAAGTTTCTAAAACCAACCTTTCACCCTCTACCTGTATGTTACCCACCAAAACTTCAAAACTCAAATGTTTTAAATATTTAAGTTTTGGGCACATAGCTGCGTCATGTCCAACTAAACAAACCATAATGTTAAACATGGCTAAACAAGACCAACTTAACCTAAACACTAAAAGAGAAAATGAAAGAGAAAAAGAAGGACAAGATACAATGAGTCTCATTCCTTCATTTCCAAGGTGTTTTCCTTCCTTCTCTTTTTCATTTTTTAAAAATTCTAAATACTTGATGTTCTTGCCGGTTGACTCGCCTGTCAGTTGACTCCACGACACTCACACGCCTCCCTTCTCACGTTGGTACGTGCTTGGTTCTTTCGAAGCAATCTGCACCTGCAAAAGAGAAAGGGGGCGCCCTAGAGGCCGTTTGCACTCCGACGCTCAAGTCAAGATGGGCAAAAAACACCAAGTGTATTGAGTTTCTCTGTGTTTAGGTCTAGCAACTGCGTACCTTTGTGAAGTATTTTACTGTCCCTTATATAGTCTAGGGTTTACTGCGCCGTTAGCCCTAATTACGGTTCACTGCGCTGCTAGCCATATTCAGGGTTTACTGGAATACCCTTGCACCACTATCACCCAACCTTAGGGTAATCTAGCACATAAGGTTTCCTTCTCTGGAGTGCAAACTCTAACAGGGTGACCACCTGGATGCCTCCTTGTGTGTAACATCCCACCAAAATACTATTCATGTTTATATAATGAAAATAAAGGTAACAAATAGATTGAGGTGAACAAAATTATATATATGAAATGTAGTTTCTCCTCACAGGGAGTTTAATACAAATTCGGTCACTCTTCCAGAAAACGTAAACAAAATACAGTAAAAAAAACAAGGCAGGCGATCTCCTATCAGAAGAGGGCGATCTCCTATCAGAAGACAGCAAAAGGGTGATCGCCTAACAGAAGTAGAAACAGGCGATCTCCTCCCGGCGACCACTCACTGAGGAGCTCTGCTTCCTGCAACATCATCTGCTCCCGTGTAAATTATACACGATCATCACAGGTTTAAGAAAGAGCCAAACACAACACCAAAGAAACACCACAGGGTAAGCTAGACATTTGAAAAAGAGTTTAGATATTATACTTTGAAATCAAGATGAAACAAATTAAAGACACCCACGTAAACCATCAACTAAAACTCATATTACACAATATCCTCAAGAGTCATTCTATTTCACATAATGCATCAAGTGTCTAACAATTTCAATGTTCCTCATTCCTCACGTCAGGCTTCCACTGACTCATCACACAAGACACTTGACACTACTTCCGGAAGACTCGTGCGTTGACTCAGACCCAGAGATCTGCACCTGTCATACTACATCACCCACACAGGGTCGCTGTGAAACTCACACAGCCATGCGCATAAATGAATCTCAATATCTTCACTCTCCTAGTATGACAGGGTTAATTCATATGACAGGCCGAGCTCGTTCTTTTTCACACGACTCACCCATTCATATGAACCTCCTTCGACTCTCACCAACTGAATAACTTCCTCTATGTGGTTCCATTATCTCAGCAGAGTCAGGATATCTCCTTCTAGACAGGTCCCTAGTCAATACACATTACACACGATCTTACACGGTATTTTCTTTCCTGAAAATACTATGCCTCGATCCCATATCCACAACATTCAAAACATCATACCACTCAAATGAATGATTCAAATCACAGCAACAGTCATTTCAAAGGTTCAGATTTTCGAATATCACATGTATTTCACATTTAAATCTCAAACAGCTTCAAACAACACCAAAAACAGGGGAGTTCGAAAAACAACGCCAAAACCGGCGATCTCGTTCAAAAACAGAGGATTATACCATAACAGTTGAAAAACCGGCGACCACGTCTCCCCCATCATCTCAATCATGAATGTAAAGATTTTCGTTGGAAATAAGGCTAGCTTCCCTTACCTGGACTTGCGCAAAACACCAAGAGCTCCAAAATCCACCGAGCTTAAAGGATGCCTTAGCTCTGTTTTCATCGTCTGGTTTGTAGAACTTGCAGAGAACCTCCCAGGTGCTCTAAGGGCAGTCGTCGCACGTCGCACTGGTGCTGGAGGTTGCCTGAGTCGCAGCGCGAAGGAGAGAAAAGAGAGGGATGAAGATGCACTCACTCTTTCACTCTCGAGTCTCTGTAACGTTCTTTGCCTTCCCGCAGTGGGCTTTTGAATCCAAGCCTACCTGTCCACGTATGTTGCTGCTGCCACCCCTTCTGCAGGAAAGCCTGAGTGTACTATTTCACTGAACAGTACGGCTACGGTTGTCTCTTGCGCATGCCAACCACTGCCCTGAACAGTACGACCACTGTTGTCTCTTGTGCATGCCAACCACTGCCCTGAACAGTACGACCGCGAGTGTCTCTTGCGCATGCCAACATTCTGATGTCACTATTCTGAACCACCCTTTTTGTCTACATGGCGCGCGTGCAGGACGTTTCATGCTGGGAGTCTGGGTCCCACTTTATCTGTGTGAAGCTCGACATCGCGCGATAACCTTCCACCGATGACCGCTCGCGCGATGACTATCCACTGAGGTCTCATACTGGAAAAGGACCGATGTCTCTCCCTGGAAGACGACCGATGTCTATACCTGGCGATGCCCGCATGCCTCTCGCGCCCCAGCGTTGCCCGCATGCCTCGCGCCCCGGCGTTGCCCGCATGCCTCGCGCGCCCTGGTGACGTCCACATGCCTCGCGCCCTGGCGACGTCCACATGCCTCGCGCCCTGGCGATGCCCGCATGCCTCTCGCGCCCTGGCGATCATGTGTAGTAGACGACCGGCGATTAAGCACTAACTAGGCGATCTCATAGTCTTCTAAGCTACACTTTCCTTCCTTTTTATTTTAAATAAAAACATACTTAGAATTCATTTAAAATATATCCCTTTTTATTCCAATTCAATTTTACAGGTCCTTACATTCTCCCCAACAAGAAAAATTTTCGTCCTCGAAAATTGAATTACAAGGAAAAGAGGTATGGATAGGCTTCTCTCATGGGTTCTTCTAACTCCCAAGTTGAATCACCCGATCTCTCATCCCACACCACTTTCACCATGCTGATGGTCTTGCCTCTGAGTTGTTTACTTTGCCTATCGTCAATCCTGACTGGTTTCGCTTCAAAGGACAAGTCATCCCTGATCTGCACATCGTCCACTTCCAGCACATGACTAGGGTCTGCCATGTACTTCCTCAGCTGTGATACGTGAAAGACATTGTGCAGATTCGCTAAATGGGGAGGCAGGGCGATCTCGTAAGCCACTGGACCAATCCTCCTTAAGATCTGATATGGTCCCACGAACTTAGGGGACAACTTCTTTGGTCTGATCGCTCGTCCTACCCCCTTGGTTGGTGTTACTCTCATGAACACATGGTCTCCAGTAGCAAACTCCAAAGGCTTTCTCCTCTGATCTGCATAGGATTTCTGCCTACTTTGAGAAGCTCTCATTCTGCCTTGTATCTGTTGCACCTTCTCGGTCATCTGCTGAATCAACTCTGGTCCAACCCATACTGCTTCGCCCTCCTGGTACCAACATAAGGGAGTTCTGCATTTCCTCCCATACAGGGCTTTATATGGCGCTATCCCAATGCTAGCGTGATAACTGTTATTATAGGTAAACTCCACCAGCGGAAACACCTCATCCCAACTTCCCAATTGATCCAAGACACACGTCCTCAGCAGATCTTCCAAGGACTGGATCGTTCTCTCTGACTGTCCATCTGTTTGGGGATGATATGCAGAGCTCATCCTCAACTTAGTCCCCAAGCAATCTTGTAAAGTCTGCCAAAACCGTGAAGTGAACCTGGGATCTCTATCCGAAACAATGTTGGAAGGCACTCCATGCAACCTCACTATTTCTTTGATGTACAACTGTGCCAACTTGGTCATAGGCATCCTCATATTCACTGGGAGAAAGTGGGCACTCTTCGTCAGCCGATCAGTGATGACCCATATTGCATCATGACCCTTTACCGATATGGGTAAATGAGTAACAAAATCCATGGCAATGCTGTCCCATTTCCACTCAGGGATATCCAATGGCTGTAACAACCCGCCAGGTCTTTGATGTTCTACCTTTGCCTTCTGACATGTCAAACAGGTAGTGACATACTGGGCGATGTCTCTCTTCATGCCCGACCACCAAAATGACTCCTTCAAGTCATGGTACATCTTGTTCATGCCTAGATGTAGGCTAAGGCGACTCTTGTGACCTTCCTCTAGGATCATCTTCTTCAACTCTTCATTTGCAGGTACGCAAATTCTGCCATTAAATCTCAAGATCCCATCATCGCCCATCACAAAGTCTTTAGCCTGGTCAGTCCCTAGTGACTCCACAGTACGCTTCAGACTAGGGTCCTCCAGCTGCTTATCCTTTATCATTCCAAGGAAGTCATTAGTTATAGCCAGCTTACTACAACTAATGTGATTTACGTGGAATTCTACCCCAAGGTTTAAGTCTCTGAACTGCTCGATCAGTTTCTGCTCTTCCATCATCATGGTGGCTACTTGTACTGATTTTCTACTCAAGGCATCTACCACTACATTGGCCTTCCCTGGATGATACATGAGTTGAAAATCGTAGTCCTTTAGAAACTCCATCCACCTTCTTCTGGAACCGAGCTCCATATAAATAGTGCCTCCAAATCTTCAAGGCAAACACCACAGCCGCCAACTCCAAATCATGCGTAGGTTAGTTCCTCTCATGAACCTTAAGTTGCCTTGAAGCATATGCAACCACCCTCTTCTCTTGCATCAAAACACATCCTAAACCCTGATGTGAAGCATCACAGTAGACATCAAAAGGTCTTCCTACCTCTGGGATCACCAGCACTGGAGCACTAGTCAACCTTTCCTTTAGTTCCTTGAAGCTCTGCTCACATCGGTCGGTCCAAGCAAAAGGTTGATCCTTGCGGGTCAGCTGTGTTAAAGGGGCCACTACCTTGGAAAAGTCCTCAATAAACCTCCGATAGTAGCCAGCTAAACCCACAAAACTCCTTATCTCAGTAACTGGCTTAGGACGTTCCCATTGAAGCACTGCCTCCACTTTGGCTGGATCCACCGAGATCCCCTGGGCAGATATCACGTGTCCTAAGAAGTTGACTTCCCTCAGCCAGAACTCACACTTAGAGAACTTGGCATAGAGCTGCTTCTCCCTCAAAATCTCCAATATTGTCCTCAGATGTTCTTCATGTTCTTCCTCGGTCCTTGAGTAAATGAGTATGTTGTCTATGAAGACTACCACAAACTTATCCAAGAAAGGGCGAAAAATCCTATTCATGTAGTCCATGAACAGAGCTGGAGCATTTGTGACTCCAAACGGCATCACCACATACTCATAGTGCCCATACCGAGACCTAAAAGCTGTCTTTTGAACATCTTCAGCTTTTACCAAAATTTGGTGGTACCCCGATCTCAGGTCAATCTTGGAGAACACCGAGGCCCCATGTATTTGATCCATCAAATCATCAATCCTAGGTAGGGGGTACTTGTTCTTGATGGTCAACTTGTTCAACTGCCTGTAATCTATACACAGCCGAGACCCTCCATCCTTCTTCTTAACTAGGAGCACTGGAGCCCCCCATGGAGATACACTGGGTCTGATGAATTGTTTCTCCAACAATTCTTCCACTTGCTTCTTTAATTCCACCAACTCGGCTGGTGCCATCCTGTAAGGTGCCATTGACACTGGTCCAGCTCCAGGTACCAAATCAATGGAGAATTCCACTTCTCTCTTAGGGGGTAACCCAGGTACTTCTTCTGGAAATACATCCATCAATTCTTTCACCACATGTATCCTGCTTACGTCCCCTTCATTCTTCACTTCCAACCGAGCTAGTATCACGAAGCACCTCGCCCCTTTTTCCAACTCCGACCACCCGTGCTGAGCTGATATCACTTCTGGCTCTTGGAGATCTGGAAACGCTATCTTCTGATTACCGCAGTCTATGAGAACGTGATTGGCAGCTAGCCAATCCATTCCCAGGATAACATCCAGGTCCTGAAGAGGTAGGCAGATCAAGTTCACTTTGAATCTGCGTCCCTCTACTATCACTGGACATTCGGGGCAAACTGTAGAGGTCAACACCTGTCCTGACGCAGGTGTAGAGACCAACAGTTCGAAAGGTAACTCCTTCACTAGAAGGATGCCTTAGCTTTGTTTTCAGCGTCTGGTTTGTAGAACTTGCAGAGAACCTCCCAGGTGCTCTAAGGGCAGTCGTCGCACGTCGCACTGGTGCTGGAGGTTGCCTGAGTCGCAGCGCGAAGGAGAGAAAAAAGAGGGATGAAGATGCACACACTCTTTCACTCTCGAGTCTCTGTAACGTTCTTTGCCTTCCCGCAGTGGGCTTTTGAATCCAAGCCTACCTGTCCACGTATGCTGCTGCTGCCACCCCTTCTGCAGGAAAGCCTGAGTGTACTATTTCACTGAACAGTACGGCTACGGTTGTCTCTTGTGCATGCCAACCACTGCCCTGAACAGTACGACCACTGTTGTCTCTTGTGCATGCCAACCACTGCCCTGAACAGTACGACCGCGAGTGTCTCTTGCGCATGCCACCATTCTGATGTCACTATTCTGAACCACCCTTTTTGTCTACGTGGCGCGCGTGCAGGACGTTTCATGCTGGGAGTCTGGGTCCCACTTTATCTGTGTGAAGCTCGACATCGCGCGATAACCTTCCACCGATGACCGCTCGCGCGATAACTATCCACTGAGGTCTCATACTGGCAAACGACCGATGTCTCTCCCTGGGAGACGACCGATGTCTATACCTGGCGATGCCCGCATGCCTCTCGCGCCCCAGTGTTGCCCGCATGCCTCGCGCCCCGGCGTTGCCCGCATGCCTCGCGCGCCCTGGTGACGTCCACATGCCTCGCGCCCTGGCGACGTCCACATGCCTCGCGCCCTGGCGATGCCCGCATGCCTCTCACGCCCTGGCGATCATGTGTAGTAGACGACCGACGATTAAGCACTAACTAGGCGATCTCATAGTCTTCTAAGCTACACTTTCCTTCCTTTTTATTTTAAATAAAAACATACTTAGAATTCATTTAAAATATATCCCTTTTTATTCCAATTCAATTTTACAGGTCCTTACATTGTGCACCTAGTCTCTGGGGCCACCTGTTCTGGGAGTGCCCTTGCTGTTCACGTGCCATGCATGTATCCTTTACTGGGAAACCCTGGTTCTGATGAGTACTCGACCCCTCGGGATTCTGCACCTCACTGTGCTCTCCCTGCTACCCGCATGGGCACTTCGTGATTCAGGCCTCTCCCTACCTCTGGGTATTTAACTGGTCATTGGCCCACTCTGGGAACCAATCTTAGCTATTCTGGTTACGCTGCTCAAATCACCCAAGACTGATGTCACCTCGTCACACTCTGTTGCCGAGGATTGATCACCCTGTAGAGTGACGAGGACACATCAGTCCTTTCTGGTGATCGTCACGCTGATGACTAATCATCCTTCTATGTGGGAACATGCTGATGACTAATCATCCTTCTCTGTGGGAACATGCTGATGACTAATCACCCTACTCTGATTGGACGCACCGATGACTGATCACCCTCTAATCCAAGCTGCCTGCGGGGTCCACTCCACGTGGCTTTGGCCCATGTTGTGGGACCCAGCTGATGTGGTTCGCCCTTTACTATCTGTTCTCGGTATCTGAGGACTGGTCGGTACACAAGGCCCCCAGTCTCAAGCTGTTAACTTGTTTCAGCGAAGAGACTAAGTCATCGGCTTGGGCGGCCTACATGGCTCTGAGTGAACGGACATGAATAGTGCACTGAAGGGACATCTCACCACCTTGTCATCGCCCACATCTCTTAACCCTCTGTGGACTTCATTGGTGAGCCCTCTGCTCGAATTGAGGACTTCTTTCTCGTCAAAGAGGTGTTAATCACCCTTCTCTAAAGGGACACACCGATGAATGATCAGGCGCGCTCCGCTGTCAGGCGCTCATCTAGGAACTGATCTGCTGGTGGTGGTCACTTAGCAACTGACCACCAATCACCGTTCTAAGTGATCTCCTCTTTGATTCACCTGCTATCTTCTACCACGTGTCACCCTGTGAATGGTCCATGTGGTCATCTGCTACTGACGTCATCGGCTACCGATGACCGACCGGATCACAAGCCCCCCAGTCTCGAGTTGTGAACTAGTTCTCAGCGAAGAGACTAAGTGGTCGATGGCAAACTCATTCCTCCTCCTTGAGCTTCTCCCCTTGCAACTTCTTCTTTTCTGTAATTTCTTTGTCTGCTGCATCATTTATGTATAAACCTTTTAGCTTGTAAAGGCTCTCTGTGTTGACTTCAATATGAATGAAATCTATTTGCTTCAGCTACTTGTCTCTCCCCATCTTTAACTCTCTGCATGTGACTAACTGTTAATCTAGCTTAGGCTTTAGCGCGATCTCACCTTGGTTTCTGACTTGATCACGACTAACTGTTACCTTACCATTGTCTTTAACAGTCTTTATGCATAACTTCATGCTGGGTGACCGACTTAACTGGGCCTAAACGCTTCGGTTTATCGCACAAGAACTTGCCTGGAAAAGCTTTCTTACTCAAAGCTTTTACCACCGACCACCGACTAGCATGTTAGTGCACCACCAATCAGTCATCGCGCTTCAGGCTTTGCTTTACTTCTTTGACACTCCAGCGCTAAGTGCATAGAGGGCCTGAGCGCTAAATATGATGCCTTGCTCCGGGGAGGAAGAGTGTTTCTCGATGACCCCTCTTGCCTGCCGATAAGCTCCAGAAGACCTCCTCCTTATACTGGGAGATGGGAGATTCCTCCTGAGTCGACCATAACTGACAAGCCAAGGAAAGCCTTAACTCGATCGATCTTAACTCATCATGGAAGACCTCCTGGTGGGTCAACCTCGAGTGCTATATTGAGGTGGACAATATTATTCTTTCTCACCTCAGCCTCGCTGTAAGAAGTCGAGGGTGAGGTCTTTTTTTTTTTTCTCTTGCCTCAGCCTCGCTGTAAGAAGTCGACGGTGAGGTCTTTTTTCTCTTGCCTCAGCCTCGCTATAAGAAGTCGAGGGTGAGGACTTCTTCTCTCGCCTCAGCCTCGCTGTAAGAAGTCGAGGGTAAGGACTTCTTTCTCTCGCCTCAGCCTTGCTGTAAGAAGTCGAGGGTGAGGACTTCTTCTCTCGCCTCAGCCTCGCTGTAAGAAGTCGAGGGTGAGGACTTCTTCTCTCGCCTCGGCCTCGCTGTAAGACGTCGAGGGTGAGGCCTTTTTTCTCTCGCCTCGCCTCGCTGTAAGAAGTCGAGGGTGAGGACTTTTTTCTCTTGCCTCAGCCTTGCTGTAAGAAGTCGAGGGTGAGGACTTCGTCTCTCGCCGCAACGTCGCTGTAAGAAGTCAAGGGTAAGGCCTTTTCTCACCTCAGCCTCGTTGTAAGAAGTCGAGGGTGAGGTCTTTTTCCTCTTGCCTCAGCCTCGCTATAAGAAGTCGAGGGTGAGGACTTCTTCTCTGGCCTCAGCCTCTGTAACGCCCCTCAAAATATTGTTCATTTTTATATAATAAAATAAAGGTGAAACAATAATATCAAAAATTTAACATAGGTATATACATAATATAATTCATCCATTAATACAAATGTGCCTCAGAATAATATCCCTTTTCGAGGAAGTTTTAATACATCTCCATACAGGAGTTTTCAAAATAAAACAAAACAACAGCATTCAAAAACCGGCGATCTCCTCCTCCAGAAATGCTCACTGAGGAGCTCTACCACCTGCAACCTCATCTGCTCTCGTGCAAATATACATGATCATCACAGGTTTAAGAAAAACAACCACGATACAAAACAAAGGGTAAGCTAGATATTTTTAAAAACTTTAAATATGAAACTTTATATCAATAGAAAGCATAAATCTTCACACCATTCATAATCTATATCAATTTTCAACCATCAATATCCCCATATTCCACAAACTCGTCAAGTGTCTATTCAATACATTCAATACTCATGGTTCACATGTCAGACTTTCCACTGACTCGTAACACATAGACACATGACTCTACTTTCGGAAGACTCGTGCGTTGAACTTAGCATCCAGAGACCTGCACCTGTCATACTACATTGCTGTAAAGTTCCCACAGCTATGCGCATAAACATAATCTCGATCTCAATCTCAATATCCTCACTCTCTCAGTATGACAAGGTTAATCCCTATAATAGGTCAAGTCAGTTATCTTTCAAACGACTTACCCATACATATGGACCTCCTTCGACTCTCACCAACTGAATGACTTCATCTATGTGATTCCATCATATCAGCAGAGTCAGGATCGCCTCATTCACAGGATACTCACAGATCAATACACCCTCACAAAATCTCCACACGGTATTTTCTTTCCTAAAAATACTATGCTTTGATCACTCTTTCACATTCATCCAGTACATCATACCACACGTAAAAGCACAATTCCATCATATAATATTTTGAATCTTTTCTTAAACAATCCCAATCACAGAAACAATCATACCAAAGTTCAGATTTTCGAATATCATATGCATTTCACCTTTCAATCTCAAACAATTTCAAAACGACACTAAAACAGGGGATTTCTATATTTGCATTAAAACCGGCGATCACGTCGCCCCGCACATAAAAAACAGAGCATCGTGAAATAGAATATGAAATCGACGACCACGTCGCACTCACTTCAGAACCTACTCGCCTAAAGTTTTTATAAACAAAAATGCTAGCTTCCCTTACCTGGACTTGCGTAAAATCTCACTAAGAGCTCCAAACCCACCGAGAACTCAAGGATGCCTTAACCTGCACCATAGAGTCCCGATCACAAAACTAACGAGATTACTCATTTTCTGCGTTAACAGAGACGATTTCTGAAGTTAAAAGAGTTGTATGCACAACCTATGCAAAGATGACCCTCTTAAATTCAGACTCGACTCAAAGAACAGAGCAAAACGACTTACTCTATTTTAGGGCTTTGAGCAGAAAACTTGCAGAGTAACTTCCCAGGAGGACAATGGCAGTCGCCGATCGTAGCACTGGTACGTGAGGATAGCCGCGTCTTCGAGTGGAGGAGAAAGGAGAAAGGGGAACTAAATGAGCTGATTCCCTCAGCTCTTAAGGTCGAACGACTCTTTAGCCTTCACTGCCATTATCCACTCTCTGAGCAACCTTGCGTGCACACTTCCTTGAACAGTATGACCACGTGGGTTTCTGCGCATACCAACTCTCTGATGCTAACTATTCTGAAACACCCTTTTTGTCTACGTGTCGCGCATGCAGGACGTCTCATGCTGGGAGCCTGGGTCCCACCTTATGATGGAGGAGGGCCAAGCACATCTAGCCAAGGAAGCCAAGGCCCAAACCAAGAAGACCGTCTAGACCAAGAGGAGCGTCTAGCTCCAGGAAGTGAGCGTCTAGAACGTGAAGGAGGGAGGCTATCCATGGAGTTAGACCGTCTAGGACCTCTCACAAGATCCATGGCTAAACATATCCAAGCACACATAGAAGAAGCCACGGATGGAAGAGAGAGATCCTTGTACATGTTTCATAAAGGCCCAAAGGGGGAGGGGGTGCTTAGTAGATTAGTGTAGTGTAGAAAGCAAAACTTGCTCACTTAGGGGTGTGCTATCAAAAAGGTGCCCTTAGCAATAGAAGGAGGGGTGTGCTAGCAAATAGGTGCCTTTAGCAAAAGAAGGAGGGGTGTACTATCAAATGTTGCATTTTTTGACCTATCTTCTAGAATATTAGGATGATGGTGTGGTTTGACTAAAGTCAATACCCTAGGCAGCCCCACTTTTTGTATTTCCATCCCTACCCTTTAAGCTTGCTCACCAAGGCTCCTAAATCTATAAATAAGGAGGCCTACCTCATGTATTTTCAAGTTTATTTTGAGTAATGTTATGCTGCCATTTTTGTGCACAAGCTTTACTCCTCCTAGAAATCTAGGCTATAAACTTCAATCCTTTCACCTTCTCCCTTGAGCTGGCCGAACCTCTCAACCCATACTCATCATGCACCTTCAAGACCAACACAACTCCTAGGAGGGTCTTGTTTCACTCACCCATTGCTTCCGCTCCATCTATTTCTACTTTGATTCAAGAAGAACACATGAAAATGCCATCATTTGGTATCATGAGCTTTTGGTTCTTCAAGATGAGTAGCTTGTCTTTTTAAATTTTCAGTTCTTCTTTATTTTCATCTTGTCATTTCAATTCCATAATTGTCTTGCTGTTTTTTACATTTTAAATTGTTCTTGGTGTGCTTATGGAAGATCCAACCGAAGCACATGTGTTCAATTGATCTTGAACATTTTCTTGTGCAATTGTGATAGGATTCCTTACACATTGAGTGGCTGTTTTCTTTTAGGAATTTGAGTCTTTATTGCTTTCTTATAATTGCTTCATTTTATGCTTTGAGTCTTTATTTTCTGAATCTATAAATGTTGTGTCAAGTCATGTGAATCCATAATTGTCATCAATTCTTAGTAGTCCTATTTTTTTGGCTTGATTGTTTCTTGTTTTTGGGTCTCTTTAAGTTGCCTTAATCTGCTGTTATTTTTGATCCTTTGCTGCCTTTTTAATTTTAGCTTGAGTTCATATTTGTGTTTTAGTTCTACACAAATTCATTTACATCATTTTCCTTTGTGTCTTTTGGTATATCTTGCTGTTTTTCCAATTTACACAGAATCCCCTGTTTTACATCAATCTGTGCTGGCTGTTTTTGCTTGGGAAAATTATTTTTCCAGATAGGAAAATTTTGATTCTCTGGAATATGCAAGATTGAGGTGTTATAGAAAAGACAAAAAAAGAATCAGGTCAAAAAAAGAAATAGAAAAAAAATGATAAATATTTTAAAAACAGTGTGCAAATCTGGGCGCTCCAGCTGGCGTAACTGAACACTGATTTTGCAAAATTTATTAAAAAAAAATGGATCATGCGTTTTGGGTGAAATCTGTCCCAGAATTTAGTTGAGATCTTGAAATATTTGCATATCAATTTTCAGAGGCAAATCTGTAAAGGACAGCTCAGCATAAATTGGGGAAAATCACGTTTTCTGGCCACAACAGTTTTTCAGTGGTGCTGTTTTTGATTTTGAAATCAATTCTAGTGCTATTCTTAGGATTCACTTTGTGTGCCTACCTTTCTTTGAATACCTTTATTTGCTTGTTTTATATTTCTTTGGAACTCTTTCTAGTTGTCACAATTTAACTCCATTTGGTGGTTCTGTTTTTCTAATTAATTTGTTTCTTGCTTTAATCCTTTGGCCTCTAAATTTGGTGCTGGAATTATTTCTCAATTGGTGCCTATTTGAGTAGAAATTTAACTTGAGTGAGGTCTAGCTTGTGTGATAGGTGCTGGATTGGAGAATTAATTTTCTAATTCTAAGAGGAGCCAAAGCAAGGGCAGCAAACAAAGATTACTCAAAAACACGACAAACACTTGGAGGGCCCAACAAAGAAAAGACAACCAAGGGAGTGCCAATAGCAAAACAAGGATCAACAAAGGGGGTTTTCTTAATCTTCTTTGTAACTTAACCTTGTTAATTACTCTTTAACTACGTGATTAGACGGTGAGTGTGTCTTCAAGGGCTCCAAGTGTCCAAGAAGCCTCACCTAGGGCCGACTAGTGTAGACCTTACTTGTTTTAGCATGTGTTAATTGTTTTAATTGCTTTCCTTGCTTAATTAGTTATGTTTGGTAATTGTTTTGTTTTGTTTAAGTTCGTTAATTCTTTTGCTTGGTTAATTAGCTAGTTTGCATTGTTTTCTTGCATCAAAATTTGATTTCTTCAACCTAATTGTGTTTTAAGTGGTTTACTAAGAGAAAGCTTTGTGTGAAGACATTGAGGGATAGTCTTTGGCTAAGGCAAGGCTTGGTATTTAAGTAGTCCATTGTGACTCACCTCCCTTACCTGGAAGACTACCTTCTTTGACTTCCCTAAATTTTCTCAAGGTAAAATATTTCTATACACAAAGGTCTAGTCATGTCTTCTCATTCCTTTAAATCTCTTAAAAGTGAGGTGAAATCCTTGAAATCTCTTTTGGAACAACTTTCCAAGAATATTCAATCAATTTCATCTAAACAATTGGAGAATGAGGCCAAAACTAATGAATTGACTAAATCAAAGGATGAGAAGTCTCACATTTCAAAAAAATTACCTTCTCATGCATCTATCTCTAAAAAGCATGATTCTTTTGGGGAGGGAAGACATAGAAGAGATAGAAAAGAACAAGAAAGCCCAAGAGAGGTTAGGGTAGACCTACCCCATTCCCATGGAAAAGAAAATATAGAAACTTGCCTAGATTGGGAAATGAGGGTAGAAAAATTGTTTG
Source organism: Phaseolus lunatus (assembly GCA_013389735.1). Lineage (NCBI taxonomy): Eukaryota > Viridiplantae > Streptophyta > Magnoliopsida > Fabales > Fabaceae > Phaseolus > Phaseolus lunatus. The sequence continues at coordinate 18,146,903 of CM023861.1, read as the reverse complement.
CTTCCCATAAAGAAAGAAAGGAAAGAAAGATACAAAAGAAAAGAGAGGAAGCCGAAAGGGAAGCTAAAGAAAAAGAAAAAGAAAAAGAAAAGCATGAGAAGACCCTTGAGAAACAAAAGGCGTGGGAGAATAGTGTTCCTTCTCACAAGGTCATTCAACAAGACAAAAGATTTAAAAATACCTTTGAAAATATACGTCTTGTTGAACAACCTAGCCTTTCCTTTTGTAAGGGAACACTTGCAAGCATAGTAACAAAAAAAGAGTCTTCAAAAGAAGCTTGCATAGATAAAGATAAAGTGGATTATTTCTCATATGTGCTAGGATATCACCAAGTGAATGTCAAGTTATTCACAAGCATCTACAAAAACAAATTTTTATGTGAAGTAGTGCCTAAAGAAACTTGTCATGTCCTATTGAGACAACCATTGCCAAGTGTGCAACTTCTCATAAACAATGGTTGTAACAGCGAGACTATCTTTACACATAAGAGAAAAATTCTTCATGAAGGAGAACTCATGGACCAAATTAGAGTTGATAAAACTCTAGAGCTTTTAAAAGGAAAACTTTTGTCACCCATGAGAAAAGATGTTCAAAGACATTACCCTAGATACATTTCTTGTTTTAAAAATACACCTAAGGTGATGTCTCATGAACTCTATACTCCTTTACCTTTTGCAAATGATCCTTGGGAAGACATAAACCTCAATTTTATCTTAGAGCTTCCTAGGACAACAAAAGGTTTTGATTCCATTTTTATGGATATGGATAATCTCTTCTATATAGAAGTGACAAGTCTTCATGGTTTATCTTCAAGCATAGTATTGGATAGAGCTCCAAAATTTGAAAACCATCATTTGAGGAATCTTTTAGAAAAACTTGAAATTAAGTTGTACTCTTCAAATTTTTATCCTCAAAAGAATGGTCAAAATAAAATTGAAAACATAGCTCTTTTTACTATGCCTAGAGAAATCATGAAAGACAATCACAATTCTTGGGATGAGTATCCTTTTGAGCATGCATACAATGGAGTAGTCCACAAGACTACTAATATTTCTACATTTGAAATTGCATGTGGACTTAATCCTCTTTCGCTTTTTAAGTTGTTACCCTTTCCTAAAGGTATTGTGCCTAAGGAAAAGGTAACCAATATTGAAAATTTTCAAATACATAAGAGGATTAGAGAACACATACAACCATCAAAAGAGAAATATTGTACAAAGTTGCCAAAAACAAAAGAAAAACAAAAATGGCAACTTCATACAATTAAGTTCTCTCCAATTGCTCACACTAACACCTTTACTTTGTTTGATGATTTCCATAGGTGGACGTTTGATCCGGGAGGACAAGCCTTGCCGAAACAATAGGTTGCTATCCGAGATCAAATCTGTAGATCTGAGGATAGATCTTCTCAAAGGAGGAGGAGATGATGGACACCATCCAGCCCCATCCATCCCCCTAGTTGAAGACAAAGCAAGGGATTTGAGGACAAATCCTTTTTCAAGAGGGAGGGGATGATGGAGGAGGGCCAAGCACATCTAGCCAAGGAAGCCAAGGCCCAAACCAAGAAGACCGTCTAGACCAAGAGGAGCGTCTAGCTCCAGGAAGTGAGCGTCTAGAACGTGAAGGAGGGAGGCTATCCATGGAGCTAGACCGTCTAGGACCTCTCACAAGATCCATGGCTAAACATATCCAAGCACACATAGAAGAAGCCACGGATGGAAGAGAGAGATCCTTGTACATGTTTCATAAAGGCCCAAAGGGGGAGGGGGTGCTTAGTAGATTAGTGTAGTGTAGAAAGGAAAACTTGCTCACTTAGGGGTGTGCTATCAAAAAGGTGCCCTTAGCAATAGAAGGAGGGGTGTGCTAGCAAATAGGTGCCTTTAGAAAAGAAGGAGGGGTGTACTATCAAATGTTGCATTTTTGACCTATCTTCTAGAATATTAGGATGATGGTGTGGTTTGACTAAAGTCAATACCCTAGGCAGCCCCACTTTTTGTATTTCCATCCCTACCCTTTAAGCTTGCTCACCAAGGCTCCTAAATCTATAAATAAGGAGGCCTACCTCATGTATTTTCAAGTTTATTTGAGTAATGTTATGCTGCCAGTTTTTGTGCACAAGCTTTACTCCTCCTAGAAATCTAGGCTATAAACTTCAATCCTTTCACCTTCTCCCTTGAGCTGGCCGAACCACTCAACCCATACTCATCATGCACCTTCAAGACCAACACAACTCCTAGGAGGGTCTTGTTTCACTCACCCATTGCTTCCGCTCCATCTATTTCTACTTTGATTCAAGAAGAACACATGAAAATGCCATCACAAAGCCTTCCACTTCAACTAATAAATCACCAACCAAAACCTCAAGTAAGAAATGTTTTAAGTGTTTAGGTTATGGTCATATAGCCGCAAATTGTCCAACAAAAAGAACCATGATGGTAAAAGGGGGTTTAGTTGTAAGTGAACATAGTGATAATTCTTCTAAATCTAACTCCCCTTCCCCTAGCCCTAGTGATAATGAATGTGAAATACCATGTGAAGGTGACTTATTGGTGATAAGGCGCATGATGGGCACAATTCAAAAACCTTTGGATGATACCCAAAGAGAAAATATTTTCCATACCCGGTGCCTTATCAACAAAAAGTTATGTTCCATGATAATTGATGGGGGTAGTTGTACAAATGTGGCTAGTACAAGAGTGGTGGATAAGCTTGTTTTACCCACTATCTCTCATCCCAAGCCCTATAAGCTCCAATGGCTTACTAAAAAGGGAGAAATCATGGTTAATAAACAAGTCCTCATAAATTTTGAAATAGGAAAGTATAAAGATGAGGTTTTATGTGATGTTGTGCCTATGGAAGCAACCCATATTCTTTTACGGAGGCCTTGGCAATTTGATAGACATGTTTTACATGATGGCCTCACCAATATAATGTCTTTTTCCTTCCAAGGGCGCAAGGTTACCTTAAAACCCCTCTCTCCACAAGAAGTTCATGAGAACCAATTAAAAATGAAAAATAAAAGAGAAAATGAAAAAGAAGAAAATGATAAAACGAGTCATAATACCTTATCAACTAAATCAATCTTTTTGACTCATGATATGCCTCAATTTGAGCATCCAAGGTATTCTTCTTCTTTGTCTTTTTCATTACCAAAAGTTCCTACTTGCACTCCATATTGGTTGAAAAATGTTAGGGATGATTTTTCCATACCTACTAATGGTTTTTACCCTTTAAAGGGAATTTTTCCTAAGAAAATAATCATTCCCCCACATTTTTTTCCAACATGGTCTGTCAATAGGACTTCTTTTTCCGACATCCCAATGATTCATAATGCTAAGTCAAGTTTGCCTTTATTATCATCCACTACTTTATTTGATAGCAAACTGACTGTTATATGTAGGGATTCTGAATTCGCGGACGAATTCTCTCCAACCTGGGGAGCATGATGGAGATCAAGCAGAAGAGGATTTTACTAATGGAGGAAGAGGTCATCCACCCAAGCATTTAAAATTCTTCTTACTAGTCTTCTTAAAAAGTAGAACAGTTTGGGTTCTCTTGAAAATTCAAAAGATAGTAGTATAAATAAATCTTTGTAAATACTCTTGTATAAATTTGTAAATAATATAGAAATATCCTTAGGAGTATGCCAAAGAGGAAAACCAAAAGAAACCTCTAAATGTAAGGCATTTTAGGCACTTTCTTTAGGAAAAAGTGGAAAAAGTGACTTTTCTACTCCTTTCTCTCTTAGGCACTAGAAGGAGCTAGAAGAGTGACTCTTCCCACTCCTTCCCCTTTGTAAATCACCAGCCCTCTCCATTATAAATAGGGGTGCTTGGTACTTTGAATAAAAAAAGTTGAAAGTTAGAAGAAAAGAAGCTATCTTGAAATTGAGAGAGAGTGAGTTTGTGAGACTTGTCTCTTCTTCTCCTTCATGTCTTATCTTGTGAGCTTTAGAGACTCTCAAGTGGCGGCACCACCCACTCATCTTGGAAGAACCACCCTCCAAGTGGCGTGAATCACACCTCCAAAAGGCTACAACCACATAAGTCATTTCTATTCATCTTCTAAAAATACCCATTTGTGTTTTCTTGTAGTTTTTCCATTTTTAATCGGTTCAATCTTTTCCATGAGTTGTTTCCTTTCATTTGCTGCCATTGTTCTGCACTTTGTTGGTTTATTTGCTTGTTTTCTTACTGTTTTAATTTCGTCCAAACCATGGGTTTCCATATACATGTGTTGTTCTTGTTTTCCATCCATGGGTTTTTGTTCTTTGATGAATTTCTTTGTGATTTTCTAATTCCTATTGAATTTCAATCAGTATTTTCACTTGTTCTTGGTGTTCTTATGTTGTTCTTGTGTTTCCTTTAAAGTTTGGTACTGTTCTTGAATTACCCATTCATATTCAATTGTTATCTTACACTACAAGTTACCTATTCATGTGTTTTTAGTATGAACCTTTGTTTTCTTGAGTAGAAACTCTATTAATTGTTCTTTAGAATTTTGATCCTAATTCTTGAAAGTGTCATGAATACAATGAAACCTATATCAACTCAACCCAAACCAAGAAAGGTTCATAAGAGACTCACATCAGAAAGGGTCCTAGGATGTCAATTCCCCAGGTGTGGAATGGCCAAGGGCTATATATAGATCTGAGCTCCTCTGGAGGCGCCTTGTGCCAATCTGCATGTAGCTGACACTGTTTGCACTACTGCGCATACTTCGTGCAATCTTACCTCATTGTCGGCCAGTAATACCCTGTTCGAATGGCTTTTGATGCCAAAGCATGACCTTCTATGTGACTCCCACATATTCCTTCATTGAGCTGTGCCATTATACGCACGCACTGCTCACCATGCACACACACACCAGAATAGGGTGTGTGAACCCGTGCCTATGTTAGAAAAGATGGCTTTAAACTAGAGGGGGGGTGAATTGTTTAAAGGGGTTTTCACAAACTTTTCAGAGCTAGAATGAATTTATTTCAGAAACCAAATGATTCAGCAATTTAGTTAGCCAAAACAGCAAGCAAAATTGTAACACTAGAAAAAATAATCGGTTGTTTCTTCGAAACAATTGGTTGTTTATACCAGCAAACAACAAACAAACTGAATTTAAAGAGATAAGGATAGAAAGATTGTACAAAGCTGTTTATACTGGTTCACTCCAATCCAGAGCTACATCCAGTCTTCTCAGAAACCCTGAGGAAATCCACTAAGCAATCACACCTTGATCACTTACACAACATCCAAGAGAATGACCTTGAAAACCTCAAGAAACACACTCTCCTTGGCCAACACTAAGATTGCTGATCTTGAACACCTCAAGAACACACAGCCAATCTCAGCAAAAACACACAGATGAATTGTTTCAGCAGTTTACAAAGATTACACTTGTTATAGATGAATATCTGAAATCAATACAAGTAGAATCCTATTCCAGCACCTTGATCAATCACAAAACTCTTAAGCAATCTCAGCACTTTGGAAAACTCTCTTTTTTAAAAAACTTTGTCAAAAGATCTCTTTTTTTCTTAAAAATAGTTTTTCTGAATTTATACCAAGATATAGTTTGTTATCAAATCTTAACAAACTCTTAATTGCTTTAAAAAGATTGGTCAAAACATTTAATGATTGGAGCGTATTCAGTTTCAAATCATTTAAAACTCAGTCAAAGAAAACAGTTATTCTGTTATGGTTCCAAAACAAACAATCGATTGTTTTCTCGAATCAATCAGTTGTTTTGTTACTTAACAGTTTTCACCATTCAAAAACAGTTTTCAAACTTTCTCAAAATACCTAAGTGTAAACAATCGGTTGTTTCGACAGAACAATCGGTTGTTTCAACTTAGCTTGAAAAACATTTTGCTTTGTTAAAGATTGAGATGCTAATTGCATTGAGATTTCATCTAAGGGTGGATTACAACATTAAACTACCCCAGAACAAAACTTTAAACCAGCACAGCAGCATCAAGCAAAGCAGAGGCTTCAACATCCTTCAAAGGATTTGGATTCTTCAAAACATTGAACACCACTTGGTTCAACAATGAATAAAACTTTAAACCAGCACAGTAGCAACAAGCAAAGCAGAGGCTTCAACATCCTTAAAAGGATTTGGATTCTTCAAAACATTGAACACCACTTGGTTTAACAACCTATACAGCTCCCCATCAATGAGTGTGTACTTAGTTGAGTTCTTCTTCACTTTACTCGCCTCTGTTGGCTCCATGGGCAACATCCCCTCAGCCAAGTAGCGCTTGTAGGGTGTCATCCACGTTTCCCCATTCTGCAACAAGCATACCTGTGGCGACATCTCCTCCAGTGCCACATACGCGTTGACCCTTGGCTTCTTCAAAGTTTCCTGGGTCAACGATCGATGACTCCTTCTCTCACCGTCTGTCTGGATGATTTGGTGGACTCCTACTAAGTTATTAGCTGTGTAGGTGCGAGGTGCCCTTAGGGTCTCCTGGATGACCGTCCTCTACCTGCCCCCTTTGCCCAAGCTTGCTAGTTTTGCCAACAAGTCAGCTCGGGCATTCTGATCTCCGGGCACATGCACCAATTCAAAATCCGCAAAGGAACTCTTCAACACCTGGACATACTCTAGGTAGGAGGCCATCTGAGGATCTTTGGCTTAATACTCTCCCGCCACCTGACCTGTGACCAATAGGGAGTCACTCTTCGCCAAAAGACTTTGTGCTCCCATCTCCTTAGCCAACAACATTCCAGCTATTAGAGCCTCATACTCAGCGAGGTTATTGCTGGCCTTGAAGGCAAATCGTAGGGCTTGCTCAATCAACATCCCTTTTGGTCCTTCCAAGATCACCCCAGCTACACTACCTTGTTGATTAGAAGACCCATCTACTGAGAGCACCCATCTGAAGTCAGGTCCATCCTGCAGGGTTTTTGCCGAGGACATCTCGGCTACAAAGTCGGCATAAACTTGGCCTTTGATTGGGCCTTTGGGCTCATACTGTATGTCAAACTTAGATAACTCCACTGCCCATCGTACCATCCTCCCTGCTACATCTGGCTTCTGCAAGACCTTCCAGATGGGTAGGTTTGTCATCACCACCACCATAAAGCTTTGAAAGTAATGGCGAAGCCTACGTGCAGAGAACACCATGGCCAATGTCGCCTTTTCTATGGCCTGGTACCTCACCTCAGGCCCTTGCAGCACCTTGCTAACAAAGTAGATAGGCTTTTGGCTCTGGTCCTGCTCCTGCACCAAAACTGAACTCACCGCCCTTTCGGTGACTGCGAAGTACAAGCGCAATGGGGTGCCGATCTGTGGTTTGCACAGCACTGGTGGGCTGGCGAGATATTGTTTCAGCTTAAGGAATGCTTTTTCACACTCCTTGGTCCATAAGAACCTACTGTTCCTCCTCAAGCATTGAAAATAAGGGTGGCCCTTATCGCCCCCAGCTGACACAAACTTGGAAAGAGCAGTCATTTGACGTATCAGTTGTTGCACTTCCTTGACCGACATCGGGCTCCTCATGGCTAAGATTGCCGCACACTTGTCTGGATTGGCCTCGATTCCTCGCTCGGTGAGCAAGAAATCGAGGAACTTGCCTGCTTCCACCCCAAAGACACACTTCTCTGGATTCAGCTTCAACCCATACTTAGTCATTATGGTGAATAGCTCCTCCAAATCAGCGATGTGCTGATCTCTCACCTGGGACGTCACCACCATATCATCCACGTAGTCTTGCACGTTGCGCCCTATCATGGGTGCAAGGATCTTGTCCATCAGCCTTTGGTAGGTGGCGCCTGCATTCTTCAGCCCAAATGGCATGACTATGTAGCGGTAGCAGGATAGCTCGGTCATAAACGCTGTCTTGGTCTCGTCCATTGGGTGTATCTTGATCTGGTTATAATCGGAAAAAGCATCCAAGAAGCTGAGCAGCTTGCACCCTGAGGCGTTATCTACCAGTGCATCAATACTTGGCAAAGGGTAAGAATCCTTTGGACACGCCTTATTGAGATCAGTGAAGTCCACACACATCCGCCACTTCCCATTGGCCTTCTTCACCAACACGACATTCGCTAGCCACTCAGGGTATTGGATTTCTCGTATGTGACTAGCCTTGAGTAGTTTTTGCGTCTCTTCCTTGATCACCTGTCTCCTTTCTTTGTTGAATTTTCGCCTCCTCTGTCGGATAGGTCTGGCTTTGGGTTCAACGCAAGGCGATGACATGAAAAGTCTGGATCAATACCTGGCATATCTGAAGCAGACCAAGCAAAAGCATCCATATGCTGCTTTATGACTCCCGCTACTTGGTCTTATGTATCTTGGCCTAGGGATTTGCAAAGTTTGAACACTTTGCCTCCAATTTCCCTATCTACTACCCCCTCCGCTGGTTCGGTTCATCTCTCTCGAGCGACCTGTACTCGTGCAACCTCGACTTCTCCCCGGGATAGGTCAGTATCAACGCACTCTCCACCCAGTGGTTGGGTGGTCACCGTGCATACTCCCCTTCTTGTCTTGAGGTTGTTCTCGTAGCACTTCTTAGCCTCCTTCTGATTTGACCTGATGGTGATTACCACACCTTCCATCGAGGGCAACTTCATCTTCATATGCCTCGTTGACGCTACGGCCCAGTCTGTTCAAAGCTGGCCTGCCCAACAACATGTTGTAAGCTGATGGGGCATTCACAACCAGATATTTGATGTTCTCGATGCGGGAGGCCACACCATCAGTGAAGGTGGTCCTCAGCTCTATATAACCCCGCACCTCGACCTGGTCTCCTGCGAACTCATACAGGCAGCCTGTATAAGGCCTCAACTGGTCAGGGGACAGTTGTAACTTGTTAAAGGTCGACCAACACATCACATCGGGTGAACTTCCTTGATCGACGAGGACCCTATACACCTTCCTTCCCATAGTAACCACCGATATCACCACTGGATTATTGTCATGGGGAACAATGTCCAAGCAATCTGCCTTCGTGAATGTGAGGTTGATGTCTGGGAAGTGGTCATCCTCATATGTTGCCACCGCCATTACCGATCGTGCATACTTCTTGCACTGCGACAAGGTGCACCCCCTACCTGAGAACCCACCTGCGATGGTGTGGATCTCACCATGTATGGGCACTTCGTGCCCCTGATCAGCCCTCGGCGCCGCCACCACCTCTTCCCCTTGTGACTCCCGCAAGTAATCATTCAGGAAGCCGCTCTTGACCAACTCATCTAGCTGATGACCCAGGGCTAAACAGTTTCAAATGGGATGGCCAAACGCTTTATGAAACTCGCACCATGCGCTCTTGTTGGGCCCTAGTCTCTTGTTTGTCTTCGGGGGCACTTTCAGCCTTTCTGCCACGTTAGGGATGGCAATTAACTCTTTGAGCTCCACCAGGAAGTTATGTCTGGGGGGCACATCCTCCTTAGTGCGTGCCCTAGTTTTGGGCTTTTTGGCCTCGTAGGGCTTCTGCTTTCCCTGGGCTTTCTTTTCTGTCGTCGCCTCATGTACCCGCATGGGCTGAGGGCGACTAGGTACTCGCGGTCGTGAAGAGGCTGCACTCTCATGCTTCTCATTGACTTCTCCTTCGACGGCAATGTGAGCAACAACACGAAGCTTGATGTCACCAAAGGTCTTTGGGCGACTTCGGATAAGGGACTCACTGAAAGGTCTCGGCAATATCCCCTTTTTGAAGGCGTGCACCACCATATCCTCATCTTTGGTGTGCAACCTCACCACCATCACCCCAAATCGGTTGAGGTAATCTTTAAGGTACTCCCTCTGATATTGTCTAACATAAAAAAGGTCATAAGACACCAGTGGGGGGGCCCGGCTGACGATATACTGTTCTTTGAACAGCATGGAGAACTGCGCGAAGGACGTGATATATCCCTCGGGCAAGCTAACAAACCACTCTAGCGCTGTCCCCGTCAACTTGGTCATGAAGAGCTTGCAATGCACCGCGTCCGACCCTCCTGACAACATCATCTGCGTGTGAAACGCCGTGAGATGCGCTTTTGGATCCTCCACCCCGGTGAACACAGTCTTAGGGCCCACGAAGGTAGCTGGGACCACCGTGTCCATGATTGCTTAAGAGAAGGGCATTGGAAAAGCCTTTGGCAGCGTGGGTGGAGCCCTATCATCCACCACTCGATCCCCTGCTTGCTGTAAAGTACGCAAATTAACTCGCAATTCTTCATTTGCCCTGTGTAGCTCCTCGTTCCTGGCCTGTAATGCGGCTAGGTCCATTTGCATCTGCACTTGATCTGCCCTTGATTCCGCAACCATCTCCTGGAGGGCGCGCATCGTTTCCATTAGTTGTTGCATGGTGACACTCTCACCCCCATTTGGCGGAACAGATCCTTGCCTGGTATTCCTCATGTCTCTGGTTTCTTCTCTTTTGCTCGTGTATGGGACCTTGTTTTACTTTGGTCCCACAGTGGGCGCCAAATGTTCTTGCCAGTTGACTCTATGATGCTCACACGCCTCCTTTCCTCACCTAGAATTATGCTTCGCTGTCTCGAAACAACCTGCACCTACAAGATAGAAAGGGGCGTCCTAGAGGCCGTTTGCACTCCGATGCTCAAGTCAAAAATTGGGCAAGCACACCAAGTGTATTTCAGTATTTGTGTTAGGTCTAGAAACTGTGTACCTTTGTGAAGTGTTTTACTACCCTTTATATAGTCTAGGGTTTCCTCTGCGCCACTACCCATATTTAGGATTTACAGGAATACCCTTGCACCGCTATCACCCAGGCTTAGGGTAATCTAGCACATAAGGTTTCCTTAACTGGAGTGCAAAACTCTAACAGGATGGCCACCTGGGTACCCCCTCGTGCACCTAGTCTTTAGGGCCACCTGTCCTGGGAGCGCCTTCACTACTCACGTGCCATGCATGTAGCTTCACTGGGAAACCCTAGTTCTGATGAGTACTCAACCCCTTAGGACTTTGCACCTAATTGTGTTTTCCCTGCCACACGCATAGGCACTTCGTGACTTACGCTTCTCCTTACTTCTGGGCATTTTACTGATAACTGATCTTCCCTTAAGACCCATCGTGGATGTTTTAGCTCTGTGATCCTGCCGCTTGACTCGAACGTGGAGGACTGCCTCGTCACTCCTTCGTCTAGCCCTCTGTTCTGCAGGAACGCTCCAAGAACCACCGCCGGAGCTCCAAACGCTGCCTGCAAAACACACAGACGGCGCCTCTAACGGCCGTTGTAGCTCCGATGCTCAAGTCAGGCAACAGGAACACTAAAACTATATCTGAATCTCTCTGTGAGACCCGTGTGTGACTCAAACTCTCAGATGTGTGAGCTATGAGAATCTGTAAAAACCTCCTCCTTTAATTCGTTAAGAGTTTCGCTTATATACCTGAGTATTTCTCTCTCCTGACGGTTATTCCTCCTGACACGTGGATAACATCTGGTTGTACACGTGTCATCATCTGGAGTGTCTGCAGCTGAAACGTTACTTCCACTGTGCCCCTGCGACTAAGTTATCCACACAGGGAGTAGCTTAGTACACGGGTTACTCTGGGCGCAACCTTATCATGGCGAGCTGGTTAACCCTGGGCATTGCAGCTCACACTACACATGGTGGCAGATATGCCACTTATCCTCTGTACTTAGACCATACAACAAGTGCATGCCAAGTCTTCTCAAACACCCGGCGATGTGCTCTTTCAGCGACTTGCTGACCACCTGATCTCCCAACCTTAACACACGGCGATCATGTGCAATCTGGGCGATTACTGATCCTTACCGGCTATGACCGACTACTCATCCTCAAGGCGATAGGTGATTACTCACCTCAAGGCGATAGGCGATTACTCACCTCAAGGCGATAGGCGATTACTCATCATCACAGGCGAGAGTCGATTACCATTCTGAGTGATCGCCTCCCTGATTCGCCTGCTATCCTCTACCACGTGTTACCCTGTGAATGGTCCACGTGGTCAACTGCTGCTGATGTCATCGACTATCGATGACCGACCGGAACACTCTGTTATTTGAAACATCCAAGGCCGATGTCACCTCGTCACACCCAGCCACCAAGGACTCATCACCCTACTGAGTGACGAGGACACCTCAGTTCACTCTGGCGGTCGACATGCTGATGACTAATCATCCCATTAGTCCCTACTACCTATGGGACCCGGCCCACGTGGCTCTGGTCCATGCTGTGGGACCCAGCTGACGCGGCTTACCCTTACTAGCTGTTCTCAGTGTCCGAGGACTGGTCGGTACATGTTGTATTTATTATTTTATTGTATTTATTATTCTGTATTTGATAAAAAAATTATATATATTAAGCAAACAAATATATATAGGGTTAAATATATTTTTTGTTCCTCTAATATATCTCTTATGGATACTTATAGTAAGAAAATTATAAATGGGTCTTTATCAATAAATATTTTTACGTAATAAATAAATTTTAAACATGAATTATATTATAATATTTATGTCAATGATGAATCAACACAAAATATTTTAATATCCTAGTCTAAACTACATTTTCATTTAAAAAACTGAATTTTCATATAAAAAATTGACAATGACTCATTCTAATAATTTTTTTAACACACATATCAAAAAAATCTAAAATTTGAACGAAAATCAATTTTATGTGAAAGTAAAGAGATAAAAAATATATTTAACTCATATATATCATATATAATTAAATTTAAATTTATATTAAAATATATCAAACTCAAGTACAAAATATGAGTTAAAAAATATATTAAAAGAAAAATATTACTACGAATTACTATGAATTAAAATTTGACATACTTCTTATATACAAAAGAAATACTAAAAGAAAAATATTACTACAAATACTATGAATTAAAATTTAACATACTCCTTGTATACAAAAGGAAACACATCATTTTTATGTATATTCTTCAACTATCATATATATGTTTTTTAGATGTCCAAAATTACGAAAATTTGTGTGTTGACATACTTTCTTAATAGAAAAACCTATAATTAATATAAATATTTATCACAATTATAAATGTAAAATTTAAATAAATGAAACAAATTATTTAACATTTTTAAATATTATTAGTTTAACTTAAAAAGCAATTGATTTTGATAATTTAAAAAAAAAATCATTATTATCTCAAATCTTTTATAACGTTCTTAAAATTGTTTGTTTTCTTTAATTATTGTTCTATTTTTATTTAATTGTGATTTTAATTCAATGACCAATATTATCTTGAAAAAGGTAAAAACACTTATATACATTAAAAAATATAATCTATCAATAATAGTTATACTATATTTGTTACTCCTATTAATAATACTAAAGCATAACAATTATTAATAGTGACCAATAATACACAACAACATTTTTAATCTTGGCATGACAATTCAAAGTAAAGAACATCAAATTGTCACATAAGAAAATGCATGTTCAACAATGTGATTCTCCATTCTCCAATTCTCTATTAAGAGAAGATGCGTAATATAAGAATTTCTAATATATCTAAATATATATAAAAAAAAGAGCAAGATTTTAATCTCATTTTTCAAAACAATCACTTTTGAGTTTGCCATTTGTAAAATTGTATTTTAGACATGGACCAATTATCTTAATCTCAACCTTTTTATTAACAGATAAAAAATCTAAAAATTTATTCAATCCATTCATATACTTATATATACATTGATATTTATAACTGCTGGACTGAATAGGGTGCTAGGTTCTCGGTTCTTGGTGTAATTAGTAGGTAGGTCAACTTGGTTTTTGGGTCGATAAGGTGAATTATGAATTTGGCCCAAGTCATGTTAGTAAGCCCAATAGAACATAATTAAAGTCATATGCTCACCGCATCTTGATATAAGATTTATTAACAGAATGCATTCTAACCCTTAATATGCCTTTTAACCTAAGCGTGCGTTTTAAGGCACGAGGTGGTTAAAATTACATGTTGAAAAGATAAGTTAGCACCGTGAGAAGAGGTACTCACATAAAAAGAATATTACCTTGTAGTTAGCACTTATGAGTGGTGCCCAGTTGGCAGGTGGTTTTCTGTTATTACTTTATGCTTTCATTAAAGATAAGATCCTCATGAAGGAAAGCTGTTACAAGAGTAATTATAAAAGGGGAATAAGATCCCAGTGAAAAGTACGTTGTTTCTAAGCTTGAAACTAGACACTTATTATAGCCGCATTCATATTTCTTCAATATACAAGTGCATGTTGATCAAATGGAGCTATATAGCCACCCTTATAAATTCAAAATAGCCGCACTCGTTTGGCCTTTCTGCACCAGTGCTTGTCATTTCAGTATTCTTTACTTCATGAGTGGACAAGTTAACTTCAACATTAAAGATTTGCATGTGTAATTGTTACTCATGAAAACATGTATGCTAATCTAAGTATTGTGCCTAAGGTAGTCGAGGTCTATAATGACATGCATACGCAAAATTATGTTCATATATGATGAAGAAATCAAAGCTAGTCAAGGAAGACAACAATAATGATATTAATGCAGAAAAAGTCATTTATACATCAAGATAGGCGTATGGGTCAGTCTTCCCTAAGTTGACCATCTACTATAGCCTTCCCTGGGCCTAAGTTGGGAAAATCTATTTCGGGATGAAGATCCAACGTCTGCTCGATAGCTGTTTCAAACCCCACCAAGAAGTCCAGGACGACTTCCACCTTGTAGACTTCAATCTCCTTGGTGAGGTCTTCATCCTTTTGGGTCAACTCTCTATTCAGGGCTGCCAAGTCGTTGTCCCTTTCATTTAGGTGAGCAGCCTACTCCGCAGCCTTTTGGGTCTTTTCGGCGAGGAGCCGCTCAGTTTCCTTGTGGAGAATTTGTGACTGTTGAAGTTCCTTTCAAAGACGCTCCACCTCCATACGAAAATCTTCGTTTTCTTTGGCCTTGAGCTGGTCCACCGTTTTTCGGCTTGGTATCTTCTTGGCGAGCAAGCAGTTGGTGGCCAGTGCAAGTCTGAATTGCTTCATGGCCTCATAAATCATATGTTTTTCGTCATGGGCCATGAAATTCTCTTCGTCCTCGGGAAGCACCAGCACACCTTTGAGGTATGTGGGAATATCAACACTTTGATCCCACAACCCCTTCCTCTTGGAGCTCTCCCTCCGACCTTCGAAGTTGGTCATCACATTACGGCGTGGGGTTTCGGCCCTTGGTGGTGAGGCATGGACAAGAGGAGCTCTATCGTCCGAGTGAGAGTTCTCGGAGGAGACAATAAGAGCCTTCCTCTTCCTAGCAAACACCAACCCAGAAGTGGTATCTTCTTCGTTGTTGACAGGGGCGTTGGTAGGTGCCTTCAGCGGTAAAAGGCTGGTCGGCTTTATTTTCTTGGCAATGTTCTCCAGATCTTGCTTCCGGAACCTGGCCAACATCCTTTCTATAAAACAAATGAAGAGATTCTTAGAAGTCACAAAGAATTTGGACTCGCTAAGGGTGAGGAAAGGGGAAGTACTAGTGTAAGCTTTAAGGTCGTTGGGAGTGAACTCTTTGCTCAGGAGGAAAGTGGTGTCAAAGACAGCCTGCAATCCCGATAAGAACTTGCAGACCTCCTGATTGGAAGGGTGCAGATCTTCCAGACACTGAGCCACTTTGAAGCTAGGGTTTTGGGTCCAATACAGTGGGAACTCATCCAGAAGGGTCGGGTGCCATTTATTACGCTTAAATTTAAGAAAGTGGTCTTTGAAGTTTTTATAAGAGGATTGGAAGAGGGTGAGCAAACCTCCTATAGAAGCAACATTTAAAGACACCCACAATTGGCGGTCTTGGCGTTTGGCCTCAAAGAAATAAAGGAAGACCTCCATAGATGGCGAAATGCCGAGCTGAGAGCAAGGAATAGAGAAAGCTCGGACAAATGCCCAACTATTTGGATGTAGCTGGGATGGAGCTACATTCAACTCGGTGAGTAGCTTTTTTTCAAAAATGGTAAGAGGCAAATGTAGAAGGAAGTTTTTTAAAACAATCGCGTAAAAGAAACAAAAGGGACCATCAGGTTCCGAGGATTCATCGCAACTGTTCTTGCCGGTTGACTCGCCTGTCGGTTGACTTGCGACACTCACACGCCTCCTTCCTCACGTTGATACGTGCTTGGTTCTTTCGAAGCAATCTACACCTGCAAAAGAGAAAGGGGCGCCCTAGAGGCCCTTTGCACTCCGACGCTCAAGTCAGTGTAGGGCAAGAAACACCAAGTGTATTGAGTTTCTTTCTGTGTTTAGGTCTAGAAACTGCGTACCTTTGTGAAGTATTTTACTGTCCCTTATATAGTCTAGGGTTTACTGCGCCGCTAGCCCTAATTAGGGTTTACTGCGCTGCTAGCCATATTTAGGGTTTACTGGAATACCCTTGCGCCGCTATCACCCAATCTTAGGGTAATCTAGCACATAAGGTTTCCTTCTCTGGAGTGCAAACTTTAACAGGGTGACCACCTGGGTGCCTCCTTGTGCACCTAGTCTCTGGGGCCACCTGTTCTGGGAGTGCCTTCACTGTTCACGTGCCATGCATGTAGCTTCACTGGGAAACCCTAGTTCTGATGAGTACTCGACCCCTCAGGACTCTGCACCTAACTGTGCTCTCCCTGCTACCCGCATGGGCACTTCGTGATCCAGGTCTCTCCCTAACTCTGGGTATTTAATTGGTCATTGGCCCACTCTGGGAACCAATCTTAGCTGTTCTATTTACGCTGTTCAAATCTCCCAAGGCCGATGTCACCTCGCCACACTCTGTCGCCGAGGACTCCTCGACCTGCTGAGTGACGATGACACCTCCGCCCATCCTGGTGATCTGACGACTACTCACCCGTCTCTGTAGGGTGATGACCCATCACCCTTCTCTGTAGGCTGATGACTAATCACCCTTTTCTGTAGGCTGATGACTAATCACCCCTCTCTGTAGGTTGATGACTCATCGCCTTTCTCTGTTCAATACCCCCTGTGGGGTCCATTCCACGTGGCTTTGGCCCATGCTGTGGGACCCAGCTGACGTCCGAGGACTGGTCAGTACACAAGCCCCCCAGTCTCAAGCTGTTAACTTGTTTCAGCGAAGAGACTAAGTCATGGGCGAGGACTGATCGGTACACAAGCCCCCCTAGTCTCGAGTTGTTACCTCGTTTCAGCGAAGAGACTAAGTCATTGACTCGGGCGACCTACGTGGCTCTGCACATAAGTACATGAACAGTGCGCTGAAAGGACACTTCACCAACCCCCTTTCATCTGTAACACGTGGCTGCATCAATGGTTTGAGATTCATAACGTTTGCGCTCCCTAGGGCTACGTTAAACCTCTTCAAAACCCCACGCCACTTCACTATTTCATCACTTTGCATTCTCATCTCTGTAGACTCTATCTTCCAGCGCACGCTCTCTTCTTCTCACCAGGCTTTTCACACTTCTCCGCCCTCGCTCAACCAAAGGTATGATTTTTATGTCTTCTCCTCCTTCATAACATAATCTCGATCATCCATATGGCATGCTGCAACTGTTCTGGGCCTGTTTGTGGTTTGTGCATTCTAGGGTTTTTGTTCTTCTTTCCTGGGTTCGTTCTACCTTCGAGTCTTCGTCCACCATTGTTTTCTTCTAAGCCTCTTTTCTTTTCCTGCCTCTCATTTGTTTAGATTCGAGATGGCCAGAACCAAAACTACCTCCAACCCTCCTCCAACCGTAGCGGTCGATTACAAGGCCCTCTACCCATGGGCTTCTGAGGATCTCCTCGCCGAGACCTCCAAACTCACATCCTGCGAGGATCTTTGCAAGCACAGGGATGATGAGAATGAGATCAAAGGACGCGTCTTTGGCAGGGAAACTAACGCGTACATCTCTGTGCGACCCGGTACAGCAAACGAGCCCGTGTGCGCCGATGATCGCTGCAACGACGGGGAACCGTTCTTCTTCTTCTACGCCACCATCTTCAAATGAGTCAAAGTCCGCCTTCCTTTCACCGGGTTCGAGAGGGCTTTGCTCACAGAATTAAATGTGGCACCTGCTCAACTGCACCCCAACAGTTGGGCCTTTATCAGGGCGTTCTCCATCCTTTGCAATAATCTAGGGTTCATCCCCTCTGTCGATGTCTTTCTTTACTTCTTCGAGGCGAAGAGCCCCGGCAAGAGGCTTTGGGTGAGCCTGAATGGGGTGGCAGGGAGAGTCCTACTAACTCTCTTCTCGCAGTCGTACAAGAACTTCAAGGGAAGGTTCTTTCGAGTCTGCTGCAGCTCCTACGACCCCACCATGCTCGATGGGTTCCCATTATATTGGGTGGGGGAGTTGAAGTTCAAGAAACCACGCAGGCTCTAGGAGTTGACTGTCCCTGACCAAGAACTCTGCCAGACCATTTCCAGCTGGGGCGTGGTGTTTGACTCCACCCAGCTGATTAGGCATGAATATGACGCTGAGACTCTCAGCGTGTACATTGGTACACCCACTTCATCTTGCACTTAACTGTTCACATTCTTGATGCCTTGTCTTTCTCATATTTCCTTATTGTTCACTGCAGGCATGGTGCTCAGCACTGACAAGAAGAAAAGGCTGGCGGATGTGCTGAATCGCCGCAACGCTAGCGGTTCAGCTCCTGCAGGTCCCTCATCACCCGCGGGTGCTACCCTGGAACCCATTGCTGAAAAGTCCAAGAGGGCAACCCCTATGGAGGTTTCTGATGACGAGGACACCTGTTCCGGCCTTGTCTTCAAAAGGAAAAGGGTGGGGACAGTCGCGGAGGTCTCTTCGGCCACAGAAGGGCACCCTTCATCCTTTAGGGAGCACCCTCCCAGTGCCTCCTCCCCTCCTGAGCCAATCTTAACGCTTGAGGGGGGTGGGGAGAGTGCTCCTCCTTCTGGCCAGATGCCTGCTGCCCCAGAACTGCCTTCTCTGCTCCAAAGGTCTCTTGCGCAGATGCCTGGCCGAGCTGCTTTGGAGGCCATGGACAGAAGTTCCCTCGAGAACCTCCTCAGCCACGGTCTCGGGGAGTTCCTGGCCGCTTCCAACTCCTTGCTGGTCAAGGGCAACGTTGAGGCGGAGCTGCTTGGGAAGACCGCCCAACTGGAGAAAGAGCTGGAGCAAAAGGATCTCCAACTCCGCCAAGCGACCAAGCGCGAGACTGCCCTTAATCAAGAACTGGGTAGTCTCCGTCAATCTGAGAAGGAGACCAAAAAGCTTCTTTTCTCCAAGGGGCAGGAGGCCCTCCAGCTTGAAGCTAAGATACTCCCCCTCCGCAACAAGATCATCGAACTGGAAGAGCAAGCGGAGGGGGCTCAAGCCAAAATGACCAAGCTGGAGGAGAGGGCTACCGACCGAGAAGTTCAGCTGGGCAAGGTTGAGGAGGAACTTGCCCAACAAATTGAATTGCTGAAGAAGACCGAAACTGAGCTTATTAACGACGCTGTCGACGCCTATGGGGAAGGTTTTGGTGATGCCCTTGCTCAGGTTGCCTGCGTGCATCCTGAGATGGACCTCTCACCATACTCCGCAACTATGCAGGTGGTCGATGGGCAAATAGTGCCCAGATAGGTCTTCTGAATGGTTGTATTTAGTAGCTGAACATCTTGTAATCACCCTCCTTTATAATATAAAAACTTTGTTTTATGCAGCACTTTGCTTGCCTTTGAATTTCTGCTTCTTGTTCATCTGTTTGTCGTGCTTTATATTTGGTAGGCTCACGATCACAAATAATGCACCTGCAAAAATGAACCTCAAGTAGCACGTTTTTTCTGCTAATTTCATTAGTGAACCTTTATTTTAATCTGGGCGTTCTCACTCGGAGGGGGAAGGTGTTCCTTATGAACTCCCCTTTCCCCTCACGAGACCTTTAACCCCAACTAATAGGTTCTGACTGACCTCTCATCGCCCATGGACGACGGAGGATTTAACCAGGCGAACCCTTCTTTCACATTGGAAATTCTCACTCGAAGTGGAGGTGTTGTCTACGAACCTACCTCTCCACTTACGAGACCTCTAACTCTAAGTGACAGATTCTAACTGACCTCACATCGCTCACAGGCGAGGAGGATTTCTCTGGGCGAACCCTTCTTTCACATTGGAAGTTCTCACTCGAAGTGGAGGTGTTCTCTACGAACCTACCTCTCCACTTACGAGACCTCTAACTCCAAGTGACAGGTTCTAGCTGACCTCACATCGCTCACAGGCGAGGAGGATTTCTCTGGGCGAACCCTTCTTTCACATTGGAAGTTCTCACTCGAAGTGGAGGTGTTCTCTACGAACCTACCTCTCCACTTACGAGACCTCTAACTCCAAGTGACAGGTTCTAATAACATTGTACAAACACATTAAAAGCATATATCTTTAACTGAATTTTATTGGGTGACCTCATTAAAAACCCTTAGAAGGGAAAAAAGAGTGTCCCCTGTATTGTGTAGTGTACAAGATTACATGGCTTTAACTGAAATAATACTTCAAGTGGGTCGCATTCCATGTTCGAGGAATCGGACCTCCTTCTAAAGTCTCAAGCCTATATGCTCCATTCCCTAGGGCCTCTGTCACTCTAAAAGGACCAGTCCACTTAGGGGATAGCTTGTTCTCTATCTGGTATGGAGACGCCTTCCGCATGACGAGGTCTGCCGCCTGGAACTGCCGAGCTCTCAGCTTAGAACTGTGTTTGAGCTCAACTCTTCTCTTTAGCGCCTCAGCCTTGATTCCAGCTTCTTCCCTGGCTTCATCCAAAAGATCAAGATTCACCTTCCTCTCTTCATTGGATTCCTCAGCCACAAAGTTCTGGAAACATGGCGAGCTCTCCTGGATCTCCACAGGGATCATGGCATCTGAACCATACACCAAACTAAAGGGAGTCTCCTTAGTAGTGGACTGGGGAGTAGTATGGTAAGCCCATACTATTCTGGGAACCTCCTCAGCCCACCTTCCCTTTGCTTTCTCCAGCCTTCTCTTCAGTCCTCTGAGGAGGACTCGGTTGGCCGACTCGACTTGCCCGTTGGTCTGTGGGTGCTCGACTGATGCAAACACCTGCTTGATCCCCAACTCTGTACATAGCTTCCCCAATTGCTGGCTTGCAAATTGCGTGCCATTGTCAGACACTAAGTGTTTGGGTACGCCGAAGCGGCAGACTATGTTCTTCCACACGAAGTGTTGGATCTTTTGTGCTGTAATCTGTGCTACTGGCTCAGCCTCAATCCACTTCGTGAAATATTATATGGCGACCACGAGGTACTTCATTTGTCGTATCGCCAAAGGGAAAGGCCCCAAGATGTCGATTCCCCATGTGTGAAACGGCCAAGGGCTGTATATCGACCTGAGCTCTTCTGGTGGCGCCTTAGGCCAATCAGCATGCAACTGGCATTGCTCGCACTACTGCACATACCTAGTTCAATCTTCCCTCATCGTCAGCCAGTAGTACCCTGCTCGAATGGTTGTAGAGGCCAGAGCTCGACCTCCGATATGACTGCCACAGATACCTTCATGGAGCTCTGCCATTATTCTTACGCACTGCTCGCCATGCACGCAGACCAAGATGGGTGGGTAAACCCATGTTTGTACAACTCGCCTTCAATGAGCGTGTACTTGGACGAGTTTTTCTTTATCTTCTTTGCCTCCGTCGGCTCTACTGGGAGCATTCCATCCGCTATGTAACGCTTATAGGGCGTCATCCATGTCTCACCATTCTGTAGTAGGCAGATCTGTGACGCCTCCACCTCCATTGGCCTGCACGCGTTGACTCGTGGTTTCTTCAAAGTTTCTTTAGTCACGATCGATGACTCCTCTGCTCACCATCTGACTGGCTGATCTGATGGACTCCCACCAAGTTATCAGCTGTATAAGTATGAGGCGCCCTCAGGGTCTCCTGGATGACTGTCCTCTGTCTGCCCCCCTTGCTTGAGCTGGCGAGTTTGGCCAACAAGTCAGCTCTGGCATTCTGCTCCCTGGGCACGTGTACTAGTTCAAATATTTCAAATGAACTCTTCAATCTCTGGACATACTCCAAGTAAGAGGCCATCTGAGGGTCTTTGGCCTGGTACTCTCCCGCCACTTGACCGGTGACCAACAATGAGTCACTCTTGGCCATAAGGCTCTGCGCTCCTATCTCCTTTGCCAACAACATCCCAGCGATCAAAGCCTCATACTCTGCCTGGTTATTGCTGGCTTTGAAAGCAAACCGCAGGGCCTGTTCTATCAACAACCCCTTGGGTCCTTCCAAGATCACCCCCACTCCGCTGCCTTGCTGATTCGAGGACCCGTCTACTGACAACACCCATTTGAAATTGGGTCCCTCCTGCTGGGCCTCGGTTGAGGACATCTCGGCCACAAAGTCAGCGTAGACTTGTCCTTTGATCGGGCCCCTGGGTTCATACTGGATATCGAATTCTGACAACTCGACTGCCCAACACACCATTCTTCCCGCCACATCAGGCTTCTGCAGGACCTTGCATATCGGCAGATCTGTCATCACCACCACTGTGAAGCTCTGGAAATAGTGGCGAAGTCTCCTGGCTGAAAACACCACTGCTAATGCTGCCTTTTCTAAGGCTTGGTATCTCGTCTCGGGCCCCTGCAACACTTTGCTGACAAAATAAATGGGCTTCTGGCTCTGTTGCTGTTCTTGAACCAAGACAGAACTTACCGCCCTATCTGTAACTGCAAAGTACAGACGCAGGGGTGTGCCGAGCTGAGGCTTGCACAAGACTGGCGGGCTGGCCAGATACTCTTTGAGCTTAAGGAAGGCCTACTCACACTCTGCAGTCCAGGTGAATCTGCTATTCCTCCTTAGGCATTGGAAATAAGGGTGGCCTTTGTCTCCTCCGGCTGACACGAACCTGGAGAGTGCAGCCATCCGACCCGTCAACTGTTGCACTTCTTTGACCGACGTCAGGCTCCTCATGGCTATGATCGCTGCACACTTGTCTAGGTTGGCCTCAATCCCTCTTTCCGTGAGCAAAAACCCAAGGAACTTGCCTGCTTCCACCCTAAAGACGCACTTTTCTGGATTCAACTTCAGCCCGTACTTCGCTATTGTATTAAACAGCTCCTCCAAGTCGTCAACATGCTGATCTCGTGCCTGGGACGTTACCACCATGTCATCTACGTAGGCCTGCACATTGCGTCCCAGCATGGGGGCGAGGACCTTGTCCATCAGCCTCTGATATGTGGCACCCGCGTTCTTCAGCCCAAACGGCATGACTGTGTAGCAGTAACAAGACAGCTCTGTCATGAACGCAGTCTTGTTCTCATCCATCGGGTGCATCTTGATCTGATTGTACCCGGAGAAAGCATCCAAGATGATGGAAGAGGCCTAAGCTCAGGCCCAACAACTAGGTCCATGGCAAAGAGGATTCAAGAAGAGTGGGACTCTGCTACTGATGGCAGAGAAACTTTTCTCTACATATTCAAAGACCCTTCAGAGGACTACAAGGAGTAAAGCCCAAGCCATGGGAGCTGAGCATAAATTAATTTTAGTTTATTTATAATTTCAGTAGAGTAGGGTTCATTTAGCACAATCGGGGGTGTATTTAACAATTTAGCTTGTACCTAGGCCTTTTAGGGTAGGAATGTAGCCCTACCTTCTAGAAGCATGCTAAGGGGCTGCATTGACCTTTAGTCAACACCCTAGCAGCCCCCTCTTTTATGTATTCCCCATCCTACCCTTGTTCCTTACTCTCCAAGGCACCATCTCCTATAAATAGGGTGCTTTGGCTCATGTGTTTTTAAGATCAATTTATATGAGTAAATGCTGCCAAAATTATGCTAGCTTCTACTCTTTGTCTAGTCTCTTTAGGTTAGACACTTTGATCTTCATCTTCACCTTCCTCCAAGTGATTTGGCCTAACCTATCACTCTCCATACCTTTCATGCACCTACAAGGAACCCATAGCTCTATATGAGTCATCCTTGACCCATATCATCCATAGCTTCCACCACCTTTTTACCTCATATTTTAAGAAGAACAAATGGTCATGAAGAACAACCTATCATTTGGTATCTAGAGCTTTGGTTCTTCAAGAGATAAGTGTTCTCTTCATTTTATTTTTTTGAGTCTTTTTCTTTATTCCATGTTGTTCATCATATCCTTAAATGACTTGCTGTTTTTAATTTCTTTTTAAGTTGGTGTTGCTGTTTTTAAATTTCTATTTGGTATTTTTGGTTCAACTTGATCTTGAACTTCCATTTTTCAAACTGTTTTAGGTTCCTTTTGTGTTGGCTGTTCTATTTTTATTTTATTTGAGTCTTATTGATGTTTTTAATCGGTGCAAAGTGTTTGTGGTTGAGTCATTTTGATTTTTGAATCCATACAAGTTTTGTCAAAGTCATGTTCATCCTACAATGTCATAAATTCCAAGTTGTGCCTTTTATTGTTGATTTGGTTGCTTGATTTTATTTTGAGTGCAGTTTATATTTCTGGTTTTGAAGCTTTGATGCCTTTTATATTTTCATATTTGAGTTCATACTTGTGTGTTAGTTCCATACAAGTTCGTTTCCAATCATTTCCATTGTGTTTTTGAAGTTTCTTTACCGTTTTCTAATTCCAAGTTAAGATTTCTCTGTTTTCACTGCTACTGTGCTGTCTGGAATCATTCCCAGAAATTACATTTGTTGGTCAAAAATTCTAAAATTTTGGATTTGAGTATTTTGATGTGTTAAGAAAAAGTGAAAAAAAGAAGCACATCAAAATTCAAAATACAAAAAAAATGATAAATGAAATACGAACAGAGTGCAAAAATCCTAACTCTGAAAAAACGCTGACGCGGCAGTGATTTCGGAAAAATTATTACAATGATTTGGCTCACTGTTTTGGTGAAATTCCAACTCCTATATTGAGCTAAAACATTGAAGTTTCTGTGGTTAAAATTTCAAGCTCAAATTTGAAGTATTCTGTCCAGCATAAAATTGGAAAGTTGTGAAAAATTTACACAAAAAAATTCTGTAGTGCTGTTTTGGTTTTATTCATCTATTCTAGTTCCATTCACTAGGATTCCACTTTGTGTGCTATCTTTTTCTTGTGTGCCTTAATTTTTTGCTTGTCAAATTTTATTGAATACTCTTTCAAGTCTTGTCAAATATCAACTCCATTTGCAGTAGTCCTTGATTTTAAATTTGAGTTTTGTTGCTTTAAAACTTGCTTGACCTCTCTTTGGTGGATTTGACCTAAAAAGTGCTTTGGTGAGTGTGGAGCTAAAATTTTGTTTTGGTGAAAACCATATCACTAAAGAGGAGCTGGATTAAAGATTTAAGGTTGAATAACCTAAGGAGACAAAGCAAGGGACAGCAGCAACCTCATTGAAAAATACACAAATATACACAAAGGAGCTACAAGTGAAGGAGTGCATAGAATAGGACTTTAAATTTTTGTGCATCAAAATTTGTTAACCTAATTTCTTTGTATTTCTTTGAGTTGTAATTTGCAAGGACATTGATTAATTAGTGGATTAATACGTCTTAGACGGTGAGTGTGTCTTCAAGGTTCCAAAGTGCCAAGAAGCCTCACCTTAGGATTCGACTAGTTTTAAAAGCTTTCTAGATAGCAATTTTCATTTGTGTTTTATTGCTTTACATATAGTTTTTCTTGCATAAAAAATTTTGTTTTTATCTTTGATTGTGCTCTAAGTAAATTGCTTAGAGAAAGGTTTCTGAAAGTGTTGTGGGATAGTATCTGGCTAAGGAAAGGCTTGGTACTTAAGAGATCCTAGTGATCCACCTCCCTTTCCTAGAAAATTACCTACTTCACTCCACTTATCTTTCTTTTTGAAAATTACTTTTATCACAAACCCTAAACATGTCTACTCATTCTTCAATTCATAGTGAAAGTGATAGAAAATCCACAAAATCTCTTTTGAAACAATTGGCTAGAGATTTTCAATCACTATCACTAAGACAATTGCAACATGAGGCTCAACTTTTGGAAGATAAAAAAGAAAGAGATGCCCATCTTGCACTTTTGGAAGAGGAGTTGAGAATTGTTAGAGAAAAAGATGAATACATTCGAAAATTAAAAAAATCACATGCATCACATGCATCTAGTTCTAGGTCAAGTGACTCACATGTTGAGGGGAGTCTGAGAGTAAATGATTATTATCAACCTCCACCTAGAAGAACTAGGAGAGAAAGCCACCCAAAAGAAACTAGGGTAGACTTACCTCATTTTTATGGAAAGGAAAATGTTGAAACATACCTAGATTGGGAAATGAAAGTAGAACAACTTTTTGCTTGCCATCATGTTAGCGAGGAAAGGAAAGTACCCTTAGCCACTTTAAGCTTTCAAGGAAATGCTATGTATTGGTGGACAGCCCTAGAGAGAGATAGGTGCCTCCACAGGGACCCTCCCATAGAATATTGGAATGACCTTAGGGGAGCCTTGAGACTCCGCCATATTCCTTCATACTATGATAGGGAGTTAATGGAAAAGCTCCAAAGACTCCAACAGAAAAACATGAGTGTAGAGGAGTATAGGCAAAAGATGGAGCTCTACATGATGAGAGCCTCTATTAGGGAAGAAGCCACCACCACCATAGCTAGGTTCCTAAGTGGTCTCAATCTTGAGATAAGGGATAAAGTAGAACTTTTGCCCTACAGGGACTTGAATGATTTGATCCAACTTTGTATAAAAGTTGAACAACAAAATTTGAGAAAGGGATCAAGTCGCTAGGAGAGTTCTTACTCTAACTCTTATCCCAAGAGAGAGTATAGAAGAGAAAAGGAGGATAGTCTTTCAAAGGATAAATCCAAAGAAACTCCCAAGAGTGTAGGAAAAGATGTGTCTACCTCACAACCCCGCAGTAGAGACATCCAGTGCTTCAAGTGTCTTTGTAAGGACCTAGAAACTTTAATTGGAATGAAAGTGTTATATTTAAATAATTTCAGAAGATGTTATTATTTAAAAATACAAAGAGCTGGTAAATGAAGTTTCGTAGTAGTCGGACCTCGAACGTCGCCCAAGGTCTGGGGTCAGCTGGTAGAGGTCGGTCGGCTGACCATTGTATTAACCAAGTAGTCATGTGCGATGACTTTATCGTGAGGTAATCACGTGGGTGTGCTCGAGGAAGACATGTGGATCAAGAAGAGTAAGGGAAGAAAAGTGTAGCTTAGAAGTCTACGAGATCGCCGTTGTTGAAGACGGGGGCGATCTCCGACTTCTCTGGCACATAATCGCCTGTCGCCTAGAGGAGACATGATCGCCAATCGCCTATGGTGCACATGATCGCTGGAAGTGCACTCAGTATGTGGTCAGGATACTGGATCAACCAGAGTGGGTTCCAACAACCACGCGTATCAAGGTGTGGGTTAAGCCTTAGATACGCTGTGCATGCGAAGCTCTATGCTTGAGCATAAGAAATCGTCCTTAGTGTTGCATGCATGGGCGCACGAGGAGTAGTGCTGATCTACTCTTGGAAATGTGAAGCTACCGACGTCACCAAGTCATGTGGAGATGATACCTTGGACGTAACATAGTGGGATGAAGAACCTTTAGCAAGGCGTGGCGATTGTCGTCGGGCATCGCCAGGGCGCGAGGCATGCGGCATCGCCGGGCGCGAGGCATGCGGGCATCACCGGGCGCGAGGCATGCGGGCATCGCCAGGGTGCGAGGCAATGCGGGCGTCGCCGGGCGCGAGGCATGCGGGCATCGCCAGGGCGCGAGGCATGCGGGCATCGCCAGGGCGCGAGGCATTGCGGGCATCGCCAGGGCGCGAGGCATGCGGTCATTGCCAGGGCGAGACGTCGGTCGTCTCCCAGGGAGAGACATCGGTCGTCTGCCAGGATGAGACATCGGTGGATAGTCATCGCGCGAGCGGTCATCGGTGGAAGGATATCGCGCGATGTCGAGTTTCACACAGATAAGGTGGGACCCAGGCTCCCAGCATGAGACGTCTTGCACGCGCGACACGTAGACAAAAAGGGTGGTTCAGAATAGTGACATCAGAGTGTTGGCATGCGCAGAGGCACGCGTGGTCGTACTGTTCAGGGAAGCGTGCACGCAAGCTTCCCTACAGAGTGGGTGGTGGCAGCGGCTTTTGTGGACAAGCTGGTTTAGATTCAAAAACTCACTTCTGAGAGGGAGAACGTTGTTGTGGTTAAAGAGTGACAGAGTGAGTTCACCTTCATCCTTCTCTTTTCTCTCCTTCGCGCTGCGATTCAGACATCCTCAAGCACCAGTACGACGAGCGACGACTGCACTTGGACACCTGGGGAGTTCTCTGCGAGTTTTCCGTCAGTATGCTAGCACAGAGTTAAGGCATCCTTAAGCTTCGGCGGGTTTTGGAGCTCTTGGTGTTTTGCGCAAGTCCAGGTAAGGGAAGCTAGCATTTTCGTTTATAAAAACGTTAGGCGAGTAGGTTCTGAAGTGAGGGCGACGTGGTCGCCGGTTTTCATATGCTTTTCACGATGCTCTGTTTTATGTGTGGGGCGACGTGATCGCCGATTTTAATGCTGTTTTCGAAATCCCCTGTTTTAGTGTCGTTTGAAAACTGTGTGAGATTGAAATGTGATATTCGAAAATCTGAACCTTGGAATGATTGTTGCTGTGATTGGAATCGTTCATTTAAGTGTTATATGATGTGTTGAATGTTGTGAATGTGGGATCAAGACATAGTATTTTCAGGAAAGAAAATACCGTGTAAGATCGTGTAGGATGTGCATTGATCGGTGATTTCTATAATGAGATATCCTGACTCTCCTGATATAATGGAATCATATAGATGAAGTTATTCAGGCGTTGAGAGTCGATGGAGGTTCATACCTCTGGGTGAGTTGTTTGAAAGAGAACGAGCTTGACCCGTTGTATGGATAAACCCTGTCATGCTAGGATAGTGATGATATTGAGATTCATTTATACGCTTGTGAATGTGTGTGATTTCACAGCGACCCTGTGAATGTGTGTGATTTCACAGTGGTGCAGTATGACAGGTGCAGATCTCTGAGTCTAGTCAATGCACGAGTCTTCCGGAAGTAGTGTCAAGTGTCTTGTGTGATGAGTCAGTGGAAGTCTGACGTGAGAAATGAGAAACATTGAATTGATAGACACTTGATGGAATTATGTGAATTGAACGAGTCTTGAGGAAATTGTGAAATCTGTGATTACTTGATGGTCATGTGAAGGGAATGAGAAAGTTGATGGTTTTACGTGGGTGTCTTAAATTTGTTTTATCTTGATTTTAAAGTTCATATCTAAATTCTCTTTTAAATATCTAGCTTACCCTGTGTTTTTGGTGTTGTGTTTGGCTTTTTCTTAAACCTGTGATGATCGTGTATAATTTACACGGGAGCAGATGATGTTGCAGGAAGTAGAGCTCCTTAGTGAGTGGTCGCCGGAAGGAGATCGCCTGTTTCTGTTTCTGTTAGGCGATCACCCTTTTTTTTCTGTTTTCTGATAGGAGATCGCCTTTTCTGTTAGGAGATCGCCTTTTCTGTTAGGAGATCGCCTGTTTTTTTTTTTATTTTGCTGTATTTTGTTTAAGTTTTGGAAAATTGACTGGTTATGTATTAAACTCCCTGTGAGGAGAAATTTCATTATATATATATATATACATATGTTCACTTCAATATTATTGTTTTACCTTTATCTCATTTTATAATTATGAAAAGTGTAAGGACCTGTAAAATTGAATTGGAATAAAAAGAGATATATTTTAAATGAATTCTATGTATGTTTTATTTAAAATAAAAAGGAAGGAAAGTTAAGTTTAGAAGGCTATGAGATCGCCGGTCGCCTGCTACACATGAGCGCCAGGTGGACGTCGCCAGGGCGCGAGCCATGCAGGCATCGCGCGGGCGTGAGAGGCATGCGGGCATCGCGCGGGCGCGAGAGGCATGCGGGCATCGCGCGGGCGCGAGGCATGCGGGTATTGCCAGGGGGCGAGGCATGTGGACGTGGCCAAGGCGCGAGAGGCATACGGGCATCGCCAGGGCGCGAGGCATGTGGACGTGGCCAAGGCGCGAGAGGCATGCGGGCATCGCCAGGGCAGACATCGGTCGTCTCCCAGAGGAAGACATCGGTCGTCTCCCAGAGGAAGACATCGGTCGTCTCCCAGAGGAAGACATTGGTCGTCTTCCAGGGTGAAGGAGACATCGGTCGTTCGCCAGGATGAGTCAGCAGTGGAAAGTTATCGCGCGACGTCAAGTTTCACACAGAGTAAAGTGGGACCCAGACTCCCAGCATGAAACGTCCTGCATGCGCGACACGTAGACAAAAAGAGTGGTTCAGGCTAGTGACCTCAGAGTGTTAGCCTGCGCAGAGGCACGCTTAGTCGTACTGTTCAGTGAAGCGTACACGCAAACTTCCCTGCAGAGTGGGTGGTGGCAGCGGTTTTTGTGGAGGAGTCATCTTAAGATGCAAAAACCCATTTCTGAGAGAGAAAGAAAGAAACGTCACAGTTGTTCAAGAGCGGAAGAGTGAGTTTACCTCCCTTCTCCTCCATTCTCTCCTTCGCACTGCGATTCTAACACCTTCACACAAGAGTACGACGAACGACGACCACCATTAGAGCACCTGGGAGGCTCTCTGCAAGTCCTTCAAACCAGACGCTAAAACAGAGCCAAGACATTCTTTAAGCTTCATTGGGTTTCGGAGCTCCTGGTGTTTTGCGCAAGTCCAGGTAAGGGAAGCTAGACTTCATTTTCAATACAAGCCATAGTTTTGCTGTTTCTGAAGTGGGGGCGACGTGGTCGCCGGTTCTCTGTTTCCTTTCGAAATGCTCTGTTCTATGTGGTTGGGCGACGTGGTCGCCGATTTTAAATACGGGTTTCGAACTCCCCTGTGTTTGACGTTGTTTGAAGCTGTTTGGGATTTAAATACAATATATATGTGATATTCGGAAGTTTGAAACGTTGAAACGATTGTTGCTGTGATTTGAAATATTCCTTTGCATGGTATGATGTCTTGAATGCTGTGAATGTGGGATCGAGGCATAGTATTTTCAGGAAAGGAAATACCGTGTAAGATCTGTATAGGTGTATTGACTAGGGGCTTGTCTAGAAGGAGATATCCTGACTCTGCTGATATAATGGAATCACGTAGATGAAGTTATTCAGTTGTGGAGAGTCGGAGGAGGTTTATATGAATGGGTGACTCGTGTGAAAAAGAACGAGCTCGGCCTGTTATATGAATTAACCTTGTCATACCGGGAGAGTGATGATATGAGACTATATATGCGCATGGCTGTGTGGATTCACAGCGACCCTGTGTGGATTTCACAGTGGTATGGTATGACAGGTGCAGATCTCTGAGCCTGAGTCAACGCACGAGTCAATCCGGAAGTAGTGTCATGTGTCTATGCATTGTGAGTCAGTGGAAAGTCTGACGTGTGAACCATGAATACTGAAATTTGAAATAGACACTTGACGAGTTATGGAATATGAGTATGTTGATGGTTGAAAATTGATATGGATCATGAATGGTGTGAAGTTTTATGTTTACTATTGATTTAAAAGTTTTTAAACCATCTAGCTTACCCCTTTTTCTTTTGTATTGCTCTGTGGCTATTTCTCTTAAACTGTGATGATCGTGTATTTTACACGGGAGCAGATGATCTTCCAGGGAGTAGAGCTCCTTAGAGAGTGGTCGCCGGAAGGAGATCGCCTGTTTCCGTCTCTATCGGGTGATCGCCTGTTTCTGCCTCTATCGGGTGATCGCCTGTTTCTGCCTCTATCGGGTGATCGCCTGTTTTTCTGTTCTGGTAGCAGATCGGCTGTTTTGGGTCCCCTGATAGGAGATCGCCGGTCTATGTAGGGAGATCGCCTGTTTAGTGGGCTGTATTTTGTTTAAATTTTAGAAAAATATACCGGTTATGTATTTATCTCCCTGTGAGGAGAAACTTTATTTACATATATATGATTTTGTTCATTTCAATCTATTGGTTACTTTTATTTTCATTATATGAACATGTATGGTATTTTGGCGGGATGTTACAAAAAGAATTTGGCGGGATGTTACAGTCTTGGTAGAGGCCATATAGCATCCCAATGCCCAAATAGGAGAACCATGATCTTAAGAGGGAGGGATGAGTATAGCAGCCAAGATGAAGAGTCTAGTGGGGAAGAAGAGAAGGAAAGTAGTGAGGGGGCATATCCTTGTGAGGGAGAATTAATGATGATCAGAAGAACCCTCAACAATCAACCTAGTGTGAACCATGAAACACAGAGAGAGAACATCTTTCATACAAGATGCAAAGTTTCAGAAAACATTTGTTCTCTCATTGTGGATAGTGGCTCTTGCTGCAATTGTTGTAGCACTAGGATGGTTGAAAAGCTTAATCTACAATTAATACCTCATCCAAAACCTTACAAACTTCAGTGGATAAATGAAGATGGGGAATTAACTGTAGATAAGCGGGTAAAAATCAGTCTTCTTGTGGGGAACTATAAAGATGAGATTTTATGTGATGTAGTACCCATGGAAGCCTGCCACATCTTATTGGGAAGACCATGGCAATTTGACAAGAAAACCATCCATAATGGTCTTACCAACGAGATAACTTTTACCCATAGGGAAAAAAAGTTTGTACTCTATCCTTTAACACCTTCACAAGTGGTAAAGGACCAAGTACAAATGAAAATAAAAAGAGAAAATGAGAAAAAGAAAAAAAAAAAGGAGAACAAGAAAAAATCCTTAGGAACGATGTTGAGGCGTGGGAGAAGAGTGTTCCTTCCCACAAGGTTATTCAGAAAGAAGAAAAATTTGAAAGTAAAATTGAAAAGATACTTCTATCTGAACAACCTTCAGGCCTCCTTCTGTGTAAAGGAACACTTGCATGCACTGCCACACTTTCTGAAGTTTGTGAACTACCTCTTCAAGTCCAAAAACTTTTAAAAGAATTTGGTGATGTATTCCCTGAGGAAGGACCTATTGGACTTCCACCTGTTAGGGGTATAGAACACCACATAGATTTAGTTCCGAGAGCTAGTTTACCAAATAGACCAGCTTACAGAACTAATCCGGAAGAGACTAAGGAGATAGAGTCACAGGTTCAGGATTTGTTGGAGAAAGGCTGGGTTAAAAAAAGCCTAAGTCCTTGTGTTGTACCTGTTTTGTTGGTTCCAAAGAAAGATGGCAAGTGGAGAATGTGTTGTGATTGTAGGGCCATCAACAATATCACCATCAAATACAGGCATCCAATTCCTAGACTTGATGATATGCTTGATGAATTGCATGGGTCTACCATATTTTCCAAGATTGACCTTAAAAGTGGATATCACCAAATTAGAATTAAAGAAGGTGATGAGTGGAAAACTGCTTTTAAGACCAAATTTGGACTATATGAGTGGTTAGTGATGCCTTTTGGACTCACTAATGCACCTAGCACTTTCATGAGGCTTATGAATCATGTCTTTAGGGATTGCATAGGTAAGTATGTAGTAGTCTATTTTGATGATATCTTAGTATATAGTCAAAGCCTAGAGTCCCACCTAAGTCACCTTAGGGAGGTTCTTTTAGTGCTTAGGAAAAATAGTTTGTTTGCCAATATAGATAAATGCACTTTTTGTGTAGATAGTGTAGTGTTTTTAGGTTTTATAGTAAACAAAAATGGGGTACATGTTGACCCCGAGAAAATCAAAGCCATCCAAGAGTGGCCAACCCCGCAAAATGTAGGAGATGTTAGGAGCTTTCATGGTCTAGCAAGTTTTTATAGAAGATTTGTTCCTAACTTCTCAAGTCTAGCTTCACCACTCAATGAGTTAGTAAAGAAAGACACTCCATTTTGTTGGACAGAGAAGCATGAGCAAGCCTTTCAAAGTTTGAAAGCTCAACTCACTAATGCACCCATTCTAGCTTTGCTAAACTTTTCAAAAAATTTTGAGCTAGAGTGTGATGCATCAGGAGTAGGAATAGGTGCTGTGTTGTTGCAAGGTGGGCACCCAATTGCATATTTTAGTGAAAAACTTCACGGTGCCACCCTCAACTACCCCACCTATGACAAAGAGCTTTATGCACTTGTGAGGGCCCTACAGACTTGGGAACACTATCTAGTTTCAAAAGAATTTATCATACATAGTGATCATGAGTCTTTGAAATATCTAAGGGGTCAACACAAGTTGAACAAAAGACATGCAAAGTGGATGGAATTTCTTGAGCAATTTCCATATGTTATCAAATACAAGAAGGGCAGTACAAACATTATGGCTGATGCTCTCTCAAGGAGACATATCCTCTTTTCTAAACTTGGAGCCCAAATTCTTGGATTTGAAAACATACCTAAACTTTATAAAGAAGATCAGGATTTTGCACCCACTTTTGCTGAGTGCCAACATAGAGCACAAGGAGGTTTTTATGTTTCTGAGGGGTACTTATTTAAAGAAGGAAAACTTTGTATACCCCAAGGAACACATAGAAAACTCCTTGTAAAAGAATCACATGAAGGAGGACTCATGGGCCATTTTGGAGTTGATAAAACTCTTGAGCTTTTGAAAGGAAAATTCTTTTGGCCACACATGAGGAAAGATGTCCAAAGACATTGTCATAGATGCATTTCATGTTTAAAAGCTAAGTCTAAGACAATGCCTCATGGACTCTACACTCCTTTACCTTTTGCAAGTGCTCCTTGGGAAGATATAAGCATGGATTTCATATTAGGACTTCCTAGGACACAAAGAGGTTTTGATTCCATTTTTGTGGTAGTGGATAGGTTTAGCAAGATGGCTCATTTTATACCTTGCCATAAAGTGGATGATGCTAGCAACATCTCTAAGCTCTTCTTTAGAGAAGTGGTAAGACTACATGGTTTACCTAAGACCATAGTGTCGGATAGAGATCCTAAATTTATTGGCCATTTCTGGAGAACTCTCTGGGAAAAGCTAGGAACTAAGTTGAACTTCTCAACTTCTTGTCATCCTCAAACGGATGGACAAACTGAAGTTGTAAATAGATCTCTTTCCACTATGCTTAGGTCAATCATGAAAGGAAACCACAAATCTTGGGATGAGTACCTTCCTCATATTGAGTTTGCATATAATAGGGTAGTTCATAAAACTACTAATATTTCTCCTTTTGAGGCTGTGTATGGGTTCAATCCTCTTACTCCTTTGGATTTGTTACCTCTACCTAATCCACAAAATTTTGTGCATAAGGAAGGAGTAACGAAGGCTAAATTTGTAAAGAAAATGCATGAGAGGATTAAGAACCAAATACAACAACAAACAGAGAAATACATGAAACATAGCAATAAGGGGAAGAGAGAGAAGATTTTTGAGGAGTGAGACTGGGTTTGGCTTCACCTTAGAAAAGATAGATTCCCTAATCAGAGGAAGTGTAAACTTAGTCCCCGGGGTGATGGTCCTTTCCAAGTTCTCAAAAGAATCAATAATAATGCATATCAAATTGACCTGCCTGAGGAATATGGAGTACATACTACCTTCAATGTTATGGATCTAACACCCTTTGCAGGTAGAGAAAATGAAGAGGCAGAAGCATGTGATTTGAGGACAAATCCTCTTCAAGAGGGAGGGGATGATGGAAGAGGCCTAAGCTCGGGCCCAACAACTAGGTCCATGGCAAAGAGGAGAAGAGTGGGACTCTGCTACTGATGGCAGAGAAACTTTTCTCTACATATTCAAAGATCCTTCAGAGGACTACAAGGAGTAAAGCCCAAGCCATGGGAGCTGAGCATAAATTAATTTTAGTTTATTTATAATTTCAGTAGAGTAGGGTTCATTTAGCACAATCGGGGGTGTATTTAACAATTTAGCTTGTACCTAGGCCTTTTAGGGTAGGAATGTAGCCCTACCTTCTAGAAGCATGCTAAGGGGCTGCATTGACCTTTAGTCAACACCCTAGCAGCCCCCTCTTTTATGTATTCCCCATCCTACCCTTGTTCCTTACTCTCCAAGGCACCATCTCCTATAAATAGGGTGCTTTGGCTCATGTTTTTTTAAGATCAATTTATATGAGTAAATGCTGCCAAAATTATGCTAGCTTCTACTCTTTGTCTAGTCTTTCTAGGTTAGACACTTTGATCTTCATCTTCACCTTCCTCCAAGTAATTTGGCCTAACCTATCACTCTCCATACCTTTCATGCACCTACAAGGAACCCATAACTCTATATGAGTCATCCTTGACCCATATCATCCATAGCTTCCACCACCTTTTTACCTCATATTTTAAGAAGAACAAATGGTCATGAAGAACAACCTATCACAAGAAGCTGAGTAACTTGCAGCCCGAGGCACTGTCTACTAGCGCATCTATGTTGGGCAGAGGATAGGAATCTTTTGGACAGGCCTTGTTAAGATCTGTGAAGTCCACACACATCCTCCACTTCCCATTGGCCTTTTTTACCAGGACGACATTCGCAAGCCACTCAGGGTATTGTATTTCCTGTATGTGGCCTGCTTTCAGCAACTTCTGTGTTTCCCCCCAATCTCCTTCTCCACGACCTCCTCTGCCGGTTCGGGCCGCCTCGCCCGGGCGACCTCTGTTCGGGTGACCCCGACGTCACCTCGGGGCATATCTGCTTCATTGACACCCCCTCCCGGTGGTGAGGTGGTCACCATGCAGACTCCCCTCTTTGTCTTGAGGCTATTCTCATAGCACCTTTTAGCCTCTTTTTTATCTGACTTAATGGTTACCACCATCCCCTCCATCGATGGCAACTTCATCTTCATGTGTCTTGTGGACACCACAGCCCCTAGCCGGTTCAGGGTCGGTTTGCCCAGAAGTATGTTGTAGGAAGAGGGAGCATTCACCACAAGGTACCTGATGTTCTCTGTGCGGGATGCTACTCCATCAGTGAACATGGTCCTCAACTCTATTTACCCCCAGACTTCTACTTGGTCTCCTGCGAACCCATACAAACAGCCGACGTAGGGTCGCAGCTGATCAGGAGACAACTGTAGCTTGTTGAAAATCGACCAGAACATCACATCGGCCGAGCTTCCCTGATCGACCAACACCCGGTGCACCTTACGTGCGGCAGTGACAACTGAAATGACCACCGGATCGTTATCATGGGGGACAACATCCTGGCGATCAGCCTTTGTGAAGATGACGTCGATATCCGGGAAGTGATCTTCCTCGCAGGTCTCCACTGCCATCACCGAACGTGCATACTTCTTACGTTGCGAAGAAGTGCACCCTCCTCCTGAGAACCCACCTGATATAGTGTGGATCTCACCATGTATGGGCACTTCATGCCCCTGGTCTGTCCTTGGTGCAACGACTGTCTCACCTTCTGATGCCTCCTTTAGGTAGTCATTCAAGAACCCACTCTTCACCAACTCGTCCAATTGGTGGGCCAGGGCCAGGCAATTTCGAATGGGGTGACCAAAAGCCTAATGGAATTCGCACCATGCGTTTTTGTTGGGCCCCAACCTCTTGTCACTCTTTGGGGGCATCTTCAACCTTTCTGCCACATTAGGAATGGCAATCATTTCCTTCAACTCCACCACAAATTCATGCCTAGGGGGCATGTCATCCTTGCCTCGCGCCCTAGGTTGTGGTTTTCGGGGCTCATAGGGCTTCTGTTTCCCTTGAGCCTTCTTCTCTGTGGTTGCCTCGTGCACCCGTAGTGGTTGAGGCCGACTAGGCACTCGGGGCCTTAACGAGACTGCGCTTTCTCGCTAAGCTCTCCCTCGGCGACAATGTGGGCCACAGCACGTCGTTTTATATCGCCAAAAGTCTTGGGGCGGCTGCGTATCAGAGATTCGCTGAAAGGCCCTGGCAATACGCCCTTCCTGAAGGCGTGCACCACCATGTCTTCATCCTTGGTGTGCAACCTTACCACCATTGCCCCAAACCTATTGAGGTAATCTTTAAGGGACTCCCTCTGATGTTGCCTTACATCGAACAGATCGTAAGACACTGGTGGAGGGGCCCTGTTGACAAGATATTGCTCCCTGAACAGTGCGGAAAATTACGCGAAAGACGTGATATGTCCTTCAGGCAAACTCACGAACAATTCTAGCGCAGTTCCTGTCAGTGTGGCCATAAAGAGCTTACAGTGCACTGCGTCAGACCCTCCCGACAACATCATCTGCGTATGGAAAGCAGTGAGATGTGTTTCAGGATCCTCTTTCCTGGTGAACACGGTCTTAGGCCCTACAAAGGTGGTTGGGACCACCGTGTTCATAATCGCCTGGGAGAAAGGCATGGGAAAGGCCCTTGGGGGCACTGGTGGGGCTCGATCATCTTCCCCACGATCTCCAGCTTGTTGTATGTGTTGCAAATTCAAGCGTAGCTCCTCATTTGCTCGGTGCAACTCTTCATTCCTGGCCTGTGAGGCGGCCAGGTCTTCCTGCATACGCGCCTGATGCGCTCGAGATTCTGCCACCGTCTCCTGGAGGGCACGCATCGTTTCCATAAGCTGCTGCATGGTAACGCTGTCGCCTCCGTTTGGTGGACCGGACCCGTGTCTTGTATTCCTCATCTTCTGTGGTTTTTACTCTCTCTCTCTTGTGTATGGGACCTTGTTTTACTCCGGCCCCACGGTGGGTGCCAAATGTTCTTGCCGGTTGACTCGCCTGTCGGTTGACTTGTGACACTCACACGCCTCCTTCCTCACGTTGATACGTGCTTGGTTCTTTCGAAGCAATCTGCACCTGCAAAAGAGAAAGGGGCACCCTAGAGGCCGTTTGCACTCCGACGCTCAAGTCAGTGTAGGGCAAGAAACACCAAGTGTATTGAGTTTCTTTCTGTGTTTAGGTCTAGAAACTGTGTACCTTTGTGAAGTATTTTACTGTCCCTTATATAGTCTAGGGTTTACTGCGCCGCTAGCCCTAATTAGGGTTTACTGCGCTGCTAACCATATTTAGGGTTTACTGGAATACCCTTGCACCGTTATCACCCAATCTTAGGGTAATCTAGCACATAAGGTTTCCTTCTCTGGAGTGCAAACTTTAACAGGGTGACCACCTGGGTGCCTCCTTGTGCACCTAGTCTCTGGGGCCACCTGTTCTGGGAGTGCCTTCACTGTTCACGTGCCATGCATGTAGCTTCATTGGGAAACCCTAGTTCTGATGAGTACTCGACCCCTCAGGACTCTGCACCTAACTGTGCTCTCCCTGCTACCCGCATGGGCACTTCGTGATCCAGGTCTCTCCCTAACTCTGGGTATTTAACTAGTCATTGGCCCACTCTGGGAACCAATCTTAGCTGTTCTGTTTACGCTGTTCAAATCTCCCAAGGCCGATGTCACCTCGCCACACTCTGTCGCCGAGGACTCCTCGACCTGCTGAGTGACGATGACACCTTCGCCCATCCTGGTGATCTGACGACTACTCACCCGTCTCTGTAGGGTGATGATGTAAGGACCTGTAAAATTGAATTGGAAAAAAAAGGGGTATATTTTAAAAGAATTCTATGTATGTTTAATTTAAAATAAAAAGGGAGGAAAATTTAAATTTAGAAGGCTATGAGATCGCCGGTCGCCTGCTACACATGAGCGCCAGGTGGACGTCGCCAGGGCGCGAGGCATGCAGGCATCGCGTGGGCGCGAGAGGCATGCGGGCATCGCGCAGGCGCGAGGCATGCGGTCATTGCCAGGGCGCGAGGCATGTGGACGTGGCCAAGGCGCGAGAGGCATGCGGGCTTTGCCAGGGCGCGAGGCATGTGGGCGTGGCCAAGGCGCGAGAGGCATGCGGGCTTTGCCAGGGCG
Organism: Phaseolus lunatus; assembly: GCA_013389735.1. NCBI lineage: Eukaryota > Viridiplantae > Streptophyta > Magnoliopsida > Fabales > Fabaceae > Phaseolus > Phaseolus lunatus. The sequence goes on along the minus strand of CM023861.1, from coordinate 18,107,411 downwards.
CGAGGCATGTGGACGTGGCCAAGGCGCGAGAGGCATGCGGGCATCGCCAGGGCGCGATGCATGTGGACGTGGCCAGGGCGCGAGAGTTATGAGGGCGTCGCCAGGGAAGACATCGGTCGTCTCCCAGAGGAAGACATCGGTCGTCTTCCAGGGCGAAGGAGACATCGGTCGTTCGCCAGGATGAGTCAGCAGTGGAAAGTTATCGCGCGACGTCGAGTTTCACACAGAGTAAAGTGGGACCCAGACTCCCAGCATGAAACGTCCTGCACACGCGCCACGTAGACAAAAAGGGTGGTTTAGAGTGGTGACATCAGAATGTTGGCATGCGCAGGAGACACTCGCGGTCGTACTGTTCAGAGCAGTGGTTGGCATGCACAAGCGACAACAGTGGTAGTACTGTTCAGAGCAGTGGTTGGCATGCACCAGAGACAACAGTGGTCGTACTGTTCAGGGCAGTGGTTCTCAGACTTTCCTGCAGAAGGGGTGGCAGCAGCAGCATGCGTGGACAGGTAAGTTGGGATTCAAAAGCCACTGCGGGAAGGCAAAGAACGTTACAGACTCAAGAGTGTTAGAGTGAGTGCAAACTTCCTCCCTCCCTTCTTCCCTTCCTTGCGTTGAGACTCAGGCAACCTCCAGCATTAGTGCGACAAGCGACGTTGCCCTTAGAGCACCTAAGAGGTTCTCTGCAAGTTCTACAGACCAGGTGCTGAAAACAGACCTAAGGCATCCTTCAGGCTCGGTGGGTTTTGAGCTCGTGGTATTTTACGCAAGTCCAGGTAAGGGAAGCTAGACTTCATTTTCCATACAAGCCATAGTTTAGCTATTTCTGAAGTGAGGGCGACGTGGTCGCCGGTTTTCGTTTTCATCTTTGCAAAATGCTCTGTGCTATGTGTTTGGGCGACGTGGTCGCCGGTTTTAAATACAGACTTCGAAATACCCTGTTTTTGAACTAGATCGCCGGTTTTGGCGTTGTTTACGAACTCCCTGTTTTTGATGTTGCTTTGAAACGGTATGAGATTTAAATGAGATATTCGGAAATAAGAACCTTGGAGTGAGCTTTTGCTGTGATTGAAATCTTTCCTTTAAGTGTTATGAGATGTGTTGCATGATGTGAATGTGGATCGAGGCATAGTATTTTCAGGAAAGAAAATACCGTGTAAGATCGTATAGGATGTGCATTGATCGGTGATTCCTAATGAGATATCCTGACTCTGCTAAGATAATGGAATCCCATAGAGGAAGTTACTCAGTTGTGGAGAGTCGAAGGAGGTTCATAGGAATGGGTGAGTCGTGTGAAACAGAACGAGCTCGGCCTGTTCTATGGATTAACCCTGTCATACCGGGAGAACTATTGACATTGAGATTATATATGCGCATGCTGTGTGGATTCACAGCGACCCTGTGTGGATTTCACAGTGGTATGGTATGACAGGTGCAGATCTCTGAGTCTAATCAATGCATGAGTCTTCCGGAAGTAGTGTCAAGTGTCTTGTGTGCTGAGTCAGTGGTGGTCTGACATGTGAAATGAGGAACTTGAAATTGATAGACACTTGATACAGTTGTGAAATAGAATGACTCTGGAAAGTATTGCGAAATGTGTGATTTCTGGGCGATCAGGTGAAGAGTATGAGAAACTTGATAACTTTACGTGAATATCTTGAAATTGTTTACCTTGATTTTATTTTAATTATCCTTATTTAAACTCTCTTTAAAATATCTAGCTTACCCTGCGTGTTTTGGTTCTGTGGCTGTTCTCTTAAAACTGTGATGATCGTGTATAACTTACACGGGAGCAGATGATCTTCCAGGAAGTAGAGCTCCTTAGTGAGTGGTCGCCGGAAGGAGATCGCCGGATTTCTGTTCTGGTAGCAGATCGGCTGTTTTTGGGTCCTCCGATGGGAGATCGGCCTCGTCCGTTAGGAGATCGGTCTCTTTCGATAGGAGATCGCCTGTTTTGTTTTTTTTTACTGTATTTTGTTTATGTTTCTGGAAAATTTGACCGAATTTGTATTAAACTCCCTGCGAGGAGAAACTACATTTCATATATATAATATTTTGTTCACTTCAATCTATTTATTACCTTTATTTTCATTATATACATTTGTATAATAATTTGGCGGGATGTTACAGATGACCCATCACCCTTCTCTGTAGGTTGATGACTAATCACCCTTTTCTGTAGGCTGATGACTAATCACCCCTCTCTATAGGCTGATGACTCATCGCCCTTCTCTGTTCAATAGCCCCTGTGGGGTCCATTCCACGTGGCTTTGGCCCATGCTGTGGGACCCAGCTGACGTCCGAGGACTGGTCAGTATAGCAACAGATGGGCTCATCCTCTTTACAGGGAGGGAACCATATGCACCCTATCATTCTCTCTGCCAAAATAGAAACGAATTTTCCTAAGGGCTACTATTGATTGGATTGAGGTAAAGGAGGAGGTTTTTTTTAAAAGATTTTGGGGAGCCTAGGGGTATAATTTTTTGTAATCCATAGCAGAGGTATATCTAAAAAGGCAAAACACAAACAGAGTACAAGAACAAATTCAGACCATGCAGTTTGTAAGGACCTGAAAAATTAAATTGGAATAAAAGAGTTATATTTTAAATGAATTCTAAGTATGTTTTTATTTAGAATAGAAAGGGAGGAAAAAGTTAAGTTTAGAAGGCTACGAGGTCGCCGGTCGCCTGCTACACATGAGCGCCAGGTGGACATCGCGCGGGCGTGAGAGGCATGCAGGCATCGCGCGGGCGCGAGAGGCATGCAGGCATCGCGCGGGCGCGAGAGGCATGCAGGCATCGCGCGGGCGCGAGAGGCATTCAGGCATCGCGCGGGCGCGAGAGGCATGCAGGCATCGCGTGGGCGCGATCGCGCGGGCGCGAGGCACGCGGGCATTGCCAGGGCGCGAGGCATGTGGACGTGGCCAAGGCGCGAGAGTTATGAGGGCGTCGCCAGGGAAGACATCGGTTGTCTCCCAGAGGAAGACATCTGTCGTCTTCCAGGCGAAGGAGACATCGGTCGTTCGCCAGGATGAGTCAGCAGTGGAAAGTTATCGCGCGACGTCGAGTTTCACACCGAGAAGGTAAGACCCAGACTCCCAGCATGAAGCGTAGTGCACGCACGCCACGTAGACAAAAAGGGTGGTTCAGAATAGTGACATCAGAATGTTGGCATGCGTGGGAGACACTCGCGGTCGTACTGTTCAGAGCAGTGGCTGGCATGCACAAGCGACAACAGTGGCAGTACTGTTCAGAGCAGTGGTTCTCAGACTTCTCTGCAGAGTGGGTGGTGGCAGCTGCTTTTGGTGGATAAGTTGGTTTAAGATGCAGAAAACCCACTGCGGAGAAAAAGAAACATTGCAGCCTTCAAAGAGAGAAAGAGTGAGTTACCTCCCTTCTCCTCCAGTTGCCTCCTTCGCGCTGCGATTCTAGCACCTTCACACGAGAGTACGACGAGCGACAGCCACCATTAGAGCACCTGGGCAGTCCTCTGCAAGTCCTTCAACCAGACGCAAAAACAGAGCCAAGGCGTTCTTCAAGCTTTGTTGGGTTTCGGAACTCTAGGTGTTTGCGCAAGTCCAGGTAAGGGAAGCTAGACTTCATTTTCAATACAAGCCATAGTTTAGCTATTTTCTGAAGTGAGGGCGACGTGGTCGCCGGTTTTCGTTTTCATCCTTGTAAAATGCTCTGTGCTATGTGTTGGGCGACGTGGTCGCCGGTTTTAAATGCAGACTCGAAATACCCTGTTTTTGAACTAGATCGCCGGTTTTGGCGTTGTTTGCGAACTCTCTGTTTTTAGTGTTACTTTGAACTGTTGAAGCTTAAATGTGATCTTCGAACATCTGAATCTTTGAAACGATCGTTGCTGTGACTTGAATCATTCCTTTAAGTGTTATGTGATGTGTTGAATGTGGTGAATGTGGGATCGAGGCATAGTATTTTCAGGAAAGAAAATACCGTGTAAGATCGTGTAGGATGTGCATTGACCGGTGATTCGTCATGATATCCTGACTCTCCTGAGATAATGAATTCATATAGATGAAGTTATTCAGGCGTTGAGAGTCGAAGGAGGTTCATACGTATGGGTGAGTCGTGTGAAACAGAACGAGCTCGGCCTGTTGTGTGGATTAACCCTGTCATGCTTGGATGGTGATGATATTGAGATTCATTATACGCTTGTGAATGTGTGTGATTTCACGGCGACCCTGTGAATGTGTGTGATTTCACAGTGGGCAGTATGACAGGTGCGAATCTATGAGTCTAGTCAATGCATGAGTCTTCCGGAAGTAGTGTCAAGTGTCTTGTGTGATGAGTCAGTGGAAGTCTGACGTGAGAAATGAGAAACATTGAATTGATAGACACTTGATGCAGTTTTGTGAAATAGAATGACTCTTGAGAATATTGTGAAATGTGTGATTTCTGGGTGATCAGGTGAAGAGTATGAGAAACTTGATAACTTTACGTGAATATCTTGAAATTGTTTACCTTGATTTTATTTTAAGTATCCTTATTTAAACTCTTTTAAATGTCTAGCTTACCCTGTGTTTTCGTTTGTGTTGTGGCCTTTTCTTAAACCTGTAATGATCGTGTATAATTTACACGGGAGCAGATGATGTTGCAGGAAGTAGAGCTCTTTAGAAAATTGTCGCTGGAAGGAGATCGCCTGTTTTCTTTTCTGTTGGGTGATCGCCCCTCTTGCTGCTTTATAATAGGAGATCGCCTTTATGAAAGGAGATCGCCCTTCTTATAGGAGATCGCCTATATGAAAGGAGATCGCCCTTCTTATAGGAGATCGCCCTTTTTGCCAGGAGATCGCCTATCTGTCTTTTGTATTGTATTTCGTTTACGTTTTTAATGGAGAAGTGATCGTTTGTATTAAACTCCCTGTGAGGAGAAACTTATTTATTTTATATAAAGATTTTGCTCACTTCAATCTATTTGTCACCTTTATTTTCGTTTTATATTTATTTTCAAAGAAATTTGGCGGGATGTTACATTAATGGTATCAGAGCAGTTCGTCCTTAGGATGACCTGAGGGCTGTGGATCCATTGTGTTTCTTCTGCTCATGAAAGTTATTTGAGTTTAAAATAATAACTATAGTGAAAGGTTTTCAAACGTTTTTGTATTGAAATTTTGTGTGTGCTTTGGTGAATATATGTTCTAATTGAAAATCTTAGTATTAAGAATGAGAAGGTCTTGATAAAGTAGTGAGGGTGCACACTCATAACTGGATCGAGATGAGTCTCAATCTTAATTCCAAAGGTTTGATGTTTAGCATATATTGAATTCTGGTGTGAGCTATCTCATTCTCTTGAGTGTCTTTGTAATTGATTGAAAATGGTTGATTGGATTGGTGACTGCATACCAGTAGTTGTGCTGGTGTTATGCTTGATGTTATAAGCATTATGACTCTGTTGTTGAGCTCAAATTCTTAATGATTTTGAGATGCTGACCTTTGTAAGGTCTATATGTTACCTCCTGAATGAATTGATTTCTTATCGATCTCATTCTTGTAGTTGTAGGGAATATAGAAACCTGTAGTTTCAACTCTAAAACGAAGAGAGATGGCACGTAGACCTTCTACCCCTCCCCAATCTTCTTCGGAGATGAGCCACATTGCTAAGGCTATCGAGATGATGGCAACTGCCATCCAGCAGCAGAATGCAGCGATGGCTCAGAACCATCAAGCTACAATGCACCACTGGGAAACTGCTCGGTCGGCTGAGACAAACTCCCACGGCGGTCAGCCTCAAGAACGGATGGGACTGACCGAGTTCATGAGGCACAACCCACCCAAGTTCAGTGGGAATGCTACCCCTGATCAGGCAGATCAGTGGGTCAGAGAGTTGGAGAAAATCTTTAGGGCGACCTCCTGCCCTGAAGAGAAGAAACTCTTGTTTGCCACCTATCTGCTATCTGGAGAAGCTGAGTTCTGGTGGATGGGAGCTCAGCAGATGATGGAGGCCCGAGAGGATGTATTGGATTGGGAGAGCTTCAGAGTGAGGTTCTTGGAGAAATACTTCCCAGACAGCGCCAAGTTTGCGAGGGAAGCTGAGTTCCTAAAGTTGGAGCAGGGGGATATGTCAGTAAATGCCTATGCTGCTCGGTTTGAGTACCTCGCCCGATTCTACACCCAAGCGACCTCTGAGGCCTGGAGGTGTAGGAAGTTCGAAGAGGGGCTGAAGCATGGGCTGAAGAGGGCCATAGCCCCGATGTGCATCAGGGAATTTCACGCCTTAGTAGAGAAGGCGAAGATGGTGGAGACTCTGGACAAGGGTGATTCTCGGGTGATGAGGTCACACCCAGGGAGTTCTTCCAGTGGGGAGGCCAAGGTGCAGCACCCACAAAGCAAGCCTTATTCGAGACCCTCTCAGCATAGGGCAGAAGCAGCACCGCCCCAGTTTCAGCAGCAACAACCCTGGAAACTTAAATGTTTCCACTGTGGTGGACCACACACAGCCAATGTGTGCCCCAAGAGAGATTCAGAGAGAAGATGTTTTGCCTGTCAAAAGACGGGACACGTTGCTAGAGATTGTCCTACCCAGAATAGGATGACTCAACCCAGTGGATCCCAACAGTTAAGGAATGGAGGCAGTCGACCTCAGGCAGCAGGGAGAGTGTTTGCCATGACTGGAGCGGAGGCATCTCAGTCAGGTAACTTAGTACAGAATGTTGCTCTATAGCTGGTAGATGCGTTAGAATTTTGTTTGATTTTGGAGCGACACACTCCTTTGTGTCAAGCCTGTGTGTAGCCGAGTTGGGCCTTCTAGTGAAGGAGTTACCGTTTGAAACTGTTGGTCTATACACCTGCATCAGGACAGGTGTTGACCTCTACAGTTTGCCCCGAATGTCCAGTGATAGTAGAGGGACGCAGATTCAAGGTGAACTTGATCTGCCTACCTCTTCAGGATCTGGATGTTATCCTGGGAATGGATTGGCTAGCTGCCAATCACGTTCTCGTAGTCTGTGGTAGTCAGAAGATAGCGTTTCCAGACCTCCAAGGGGCAGACGTGATATCTACTCAGCGAGGGTGGTCGGTGTTGGAGGAAGGGGCGAGGTGCTTCGTGAATCCTAGCTCAGTTGGGAGTGAAGAATGAAGAGGACGTAAGTTGGATACCTGTGGTGAAAGATTTCATGGATGTAATTTCAGAAGAAATATCCGGATTACCTCCTAAGAGAGAAGTGGAGTTCTCTATTGATTTTGGTACCTGGGGCTGGACCAGTGTCAATGGCACCTTACCGGAGGGCTCCAGCCGAGTTGGAAGAGTTTACCTATAATAACGGTGATCATGCTGGCATTGGGATGGCAACGTATGAAGCTTTGTATGGAAGGAAATGCAGAACTCCTTTGTACTGGTACCAGGAAGCAGTATTGGTTGAACCAGAGTTGATTCAGCAGACGACCGAGAAGGTGCAGATCAGGGATGACTTGTCCTTTGAAGTGAAACCAGTCAGGATTGACGATAGGCAAAGTAAGCAGCTCAGAGGCAAGACCATCAACATGGTGAAAGTGGTGTGGGATGAGCGATCGGGTGATTCAACTTGGGAATTAGAAGAACCCATGAGAGAAGCCTATCCATACCTCTTTTCCTTGTAATTCAATTTTCGAGGACGAAAATTTTTCTTGTTGGGGAGAATGTAAGGACCTGAAAAATTAAATTGGAATAAAAGAGTTATATTTTAAATGAATTCTAAGTATGTTTTTATTTAGAATAGAAAGGGAGGAAAAAGTTAAGTTTAGAAGGCTACGAGGTCGCCGGTCGCCTGCTACACATGAGCGCCAGGTGGACATCGCGCGGGCGTGAGAGGCATGCAGGCATCGCGCGGGCGCGAGAGACATGCAGGCATCGCGCGGGCGCGAGAGGCATGCAGGCATCGCGCGGGCGCGAGAGGCATGCGGGCATCGCGCGGGCGCGAGGCACGCGGGCATTGCCAGGGCGCGAGGCATGTGGACGTGGCCAAGGCGCGAGAGTTATGAGGGCGTCGCCAGGGAAGACATCGGTTGTCTCCCAGAGGAAGACATCTGTCGTCTTCCAGGCGAAGGAGACATCGGTCGTTCGCCAGGATGAGTCAGCAGTGGAAAGTTATCGCGCGACGTCGAGTTTCACACCGAGAAGGTAAGACCCAGACTCCCAGCATGAAGCGTAGTGCACGCACGCCACGTAGACAAAAAGGGTGGTTCAGAATAGTGACATCAGAATGTTGGCATGCGTGGGAGACACTCGCGGTCGTACTGTTCAGAGCAGTGGCTGGCATGCACAAGCGACAACAGTGGCAGTACTGTTCAGAGCAGTGGTTCTCAGACTTCTCTGCAGAGTGGGTGGTGGCAGCTGCTTTTGGTGGATAAGTTGGTTTAAGATGCAGAAAACCCACTGCGGAGAAAAAGAAACATTGCAGCCTTCAAAGAGAGAAAGAGTGAGTTACCTCCCTTCTCCTCCAGTTGCCTCCTTCGCGCTGCGATTCTAGCACCTTCACACGAGAGTACGACGAGCGACAGCCACCATTAGAGCACCTGGGCAGTCCTCTGCAAGTCCTTCAACCAGACGCAAAAACAGAGCCAAGGCGTTCTTCAAGCTTTGTTGGGTTTCGGAACTCTAGGTGTTTGCGCAAGTCCAGGTAAGGGAAGCTAGACTTCATTTTCAATACAAGCCATAGTTTAGTTATTTTCTGAAGTGAGGGCGACGTGGTCGCCGGTTTTCGTTTTCATCCTTGTAAAATGCTCTGTGCTATGTGTTGGGCGACGTGGTCGCCGGTTTTAAATGCAGACTCGAAATACCCTGTTTTTGAACTAGATCGCCGGTTTTGGCGTTGTTTGCGAACTCTCTGTTTTTAGTGTTACTTTGAACTGTTGAAGCTTAAATGTGATCTTCGAACATCTGAATCTTTGAAACGATCGTTGCTGTGACTTGAATCATTCCTTTAAGTGTTATGTGATGTGTTGAATGTGGTGAATGTGGGATCGAGGCATAGTATTTTCAGGAAAGAAAATACCGTGTAAGATCGTGTAGGATGTGCATTGACCGGTGATTCGTCATGATATCCTGACTCTCCTGAGATAATGAATTCATATAGATGAAGTTATTCAGGCGTTGAGAGTCGAAGGAGGTTCATACGTATGGGTGAGTCGTGTGAAACAGAACGAGCTCGGCCTGTTGTGTGGATTAACCCTGTCATGCTTGGATGGTGATGATATTGAGATTCATTATACGCTTGTGAATGTGTGTGATTTCACGGCGACCCTGTGAATGTGTGTGATTTCACAGTGGGCAGTATGACAGGTGCGAATCTATGAGTCTAGTCAATGCATGAGTCTTCCGGAAGTAGTGTCAAGTGTCTTGTGTGATGAGTCAGTGGAAGTCTGACGTGAGAAATGAGAAACATTGAATTGATAGACACTTGATGCAGTTTTGTGAAATAGAATGACTCTTGAGAATATTGTGAAATGTGTGATTTCTGGGTGATCAGGTGAAGAGTATGAGAAACTTGATAACTTTACGTGAATATCTTGAAATTGTTTACCTTGATTTTATTTTAAGTATCCTTATTTAAACTCTTTTTAAATGTCTAGCTTACCCTGTGTTTTCGTTTGTGTTGTGGCCTTTTCTTAAACCTGTAATGATCGTGTATAATTTACACGGGAGCAGATGATGTTGCAGGAAGTAGAGCTCTTTAGAAAATTGTCGCTGGAAGGAGATCGCCTGTTTTCTTTTCTGTTGGGTGATCGCCCCTCTTGCTGCTTTATAATAGGAGATCGCCTTTATGAAAGGAGATCGCCCTTCTTATAGGAGATCGCCTATATGAAAGGAGATCGCCCTTCTTATAGGAGATCGCCCTTTTTGCCAGGAGATCGCCTATCTGTCTTTTGTATTATATTTCGTTTACGTTTTTAATGGAGAAGTGATCGTTTGTATTAAACTCCCTGTGAGGAGAAACTTATTTATTTTATATAAAGATTTTGCTCACTTCAATCTATTTGTCACCTTTATTTTCGTTTTATATTTATTTTCAAAGAAATTTGGCGGGATGTTACACAGTTCAGGCAAAGCAATCAACAATGAGTATCGACAAGATTTAATAGAAAGATAAAATTGTGTACTTTGGCGACATGGATAGAAGTTCAGGCAATGTCATACAGTTGAATGAACAATGAAGCGATAATGGTAAAGAAATTACCTGGTGCAACGAAAACTTGGAACTGGTGGAAGTTTTTGATGCGTGAATGAAGGTGCGGAGGAGTTACGAAGAGTGCAAGAGTTTTGATGAAACAATGAAGGTGAAATGGGTTTCGAACGTTGGCTTATACGAATATAGGAGTATGAAGCGACAATGTTCCCCGTCGTTGATGAAGTGCCATGTGTGCGCTCGAGATTTAGTATGGTGAGACGTCACCTAAAAAATGCTTCGTGCGCCGCGCCTCACCTACTTGCTCAGAAACCGTCACCTCAGCTGCCATTACGCTTGGAAGCCTCTTCATTAAGTCAAGCTCAACTCAAGCCTAGGGGGCTTGTGTACTGAACAAGGTGCTTGGTTCTCGGTGTAATTAGCAGGTAGGTCAGCTCAGTTTTTGGGTCGATGAGGTGAATTATGAGTTTGGCCCAAGTCATGTTAGTAAGCCCAATAGAGCGTAATTAAAGTCATATGCTCACCGCATGTTGATATAAGATTTATTAACAAAATGCATTCTAACCCTTAATATGCCTTTTAACCTAAGCATGAGTTTTAGGGCACGAGGTGGTTAAAATTACATGTTTAAAAGATAAGTTAGCACCGTGAGAAGAGGTGCTCACATAAATAGAATGTTAGCCTGCAATTAGCACTTATGAGTGGTGCCTTGTTGGCAGGTGGTTTTTTGTTATTATTTTATGCTTTCATTATAGATAACTTTCTCATAAAGGAAAGCTATTACAAAAGTAACTACAAAAGGAGAATAAGATCCTAGGGAAAGGTACACTATTTCTAAGCTTGAAACTAGATACTTCTTATTATACACTCTTAAATCTCTCACTGACTTGATCGTCGAAGTCTTGTCAACAGGTAGAGCCCCCCTTTGTTTTAGCAGAGTCGAGTTGATGTGAGTTGATTTTATGATTTAGCATTTTATGGTGACACTTTGCTTAGGATTGGATTTTTAAGACAATTAAGGTGAAGACCTAAGGAAAATCCCCACTGGACATTAACTTAACCAAGTGGTTAAGTAGATGTGAAGGTTCATTTCCATAAGGCAAAGAGAAAAAGACATGAATAGGTGATAATGGATGCAATAGCCGAAACTTAGAAACTTAGAAAGGAGAAAAGGAATGCATCAATGGTGTACAAGCCATTCCAAATGATGATCCTTGTAAGGACCTATAAATTAATTGGAATAGAAGTGATAGATTTTAAATAATTTCTGAGTATGTTATTATTTAAAATAAAAAGAACATAAAAATAGAAAATATCATAGTGGTCAGACCTCGGACGTCGCCCAAGGTCTGGGATCAGCTGGTAGAGGGCGATCGGTTGACCATTGTACCAACCAAGTAGTCAGGTGCGATGACTTTATCGTGAGGTAATCCAGTGGGCGTGCTTCAAGGGAGGGAGGCACGTGAATCAAGAAGGGTAAGAGAAAGGAAGGTGTAGCTTAGAAGTCGATGAGATCGCCGTTTGTTGAAGAAGGCGGCGTCCTCCGACTTCCCCCGTATGAAATCAGAGATCGCCTATTTTGCGCATGATCGCCGTGTGCGAAGATTTCACATAATCGCCAATCGCCTATGGTGCACATGATCGCCGAAAAGAGCACATCGCCGAGTATTCGAGAAGACTTGGTAAGCACTTAGTATGTGGTCTAAATACAGAAGATGGGTGATATAGAAGATAGGTGGCATATCTGCCACCATGAGTAGTGTGAGCCGTGATACCCCAGACTTAGAGGAATGGGAGGATAAACCTTCAGCAAGGTGTGACGATGTGACATCGGTGACCAGAGTAAGGCGATGTGTTCTCGTCACACACAAGGGCGATAAGAGATCGCCAACAGGATGAGAGGAACATCGGTCATCAACCAGGATGGGAGACACATCGGTGGTCTGCCAGGGTGAGACATCGGTGGTCTGCCAGGGTGAGACATCGGTGGTCTGCCAGGGTGAGACATCGGTTGTCTGCCAAGGTGAGACATCGGTGGTCTGCCAGGGTGAGACATCGGTGGTCTGCCAGGGTGAGACATCGGTGGTCTGCCAGGATGAGGAATCAGTCGTCCGTCAGGAAGAGGAATCGGTCATCGCCGGTATGAGAGGCATGGTCATCGCGCGAGCAGTCATCGGTGGATGGTTATCGCGCGATGTCGTGTTTCACACAAATAAGGTAGGACCCAGGCTCCCAGCATGAACGTTCTGCATGTGCGACACGTAGATAAAAAGGGTGTTTCAAAATAGTTAGCATCAGAGAGTTGGTATGCGCAGAAACCCACGTGGTCATACTGTTCAAGGAAGTGTGCACGCAAGGTTGCTCAGAGAGTGGGTAATGGCAGAGAAGGCTAAAGAGTCGTTCGACCTTAAGAGCTGAGGGAATCAGCTCATTTAGTTCCCCTTTCTCCTTTCTCCTCCACTTGAAGACGCGGCTATCCTCACGTACCAGTGCTACGATCGGAGACTACCATTGTCCTCCTGGGAAGTTACTCTACAAGTTTTCTGCTCAAAGCCCTAAAACAGAGCTAAGGCATCCTTGAGTTCTCGGTGGGTTTGGAGCTCTTAGTGAGATTTTACGCAAGTCCAGGTAAGGGAAGCTAGCATTTTCGTTTATAAAAACTTTAGGTGAGTAGGTTCTGAAGTGAGGGCGACGTGGTCGCCGGTTTCATATTCTATTTCATGATGCTCTGTTTTTATGTGTGGGACGACGTGATCACCGATTTTAATGCAAATTTAGAAATCCCCTGTTTTAGTGTCGTTTTGAAATTGTTTGAGATTGAAAGGTGAAATGCATATGATATTCGAAAATCTGAACTTTGGTATGATTGTTTCTGTGATTGGGATTGTTTAAGAAAAGATTCAAAATATTATATGATGGAATTGTGCTTTTACGTGTGGTATGATGTACTGGATGAATGTGAAAGAGTGATCAAAGCATAGTATTTTCAGGAAAGAAAATACCGTGTGGAGATTTTATGAGGGTGTATTGATCTGTGAGTATCCTGTGAATGAGGCGATCCTGACTCTGCTGATATGATGGAATCACATAGATGAAGTCATTCAGTTGGTGAGAGTCGAAGGAGGTCCATATGTATGGGTAAGTCGTTTGAAAGATAACTGACTTGACCTGTTATATGGATTAACCCTGTCATACTGAGAGAGTGAGGATATTGAGATTGAGATCGAGATTATGTTTATGCGCATAGCTGTGGGAACTTTACAGCAATGAAGTATGACAGGTGCAGGTCTCTGGATGCTAAGTTCAATGCACGAGTCTTCCGGAAGTAGATTCATGTGTCTATGTGTTATGAGTCAGTGGAAAGTCTGACATGTGAACCATGAGTATTGAATGTATTGAATAGACACTTGACGAGTTTGTGGAATATGGGGATATTGATGGTTGAAATTGATATAGATTATGAATGGTGTGAAGATTTATGCTTTTTATTGATATAAAGTTTCATATTTAAAGTTTTTAAAAATATCTAGCTTACCCTTTTGTTTTGTATCGTGGTTGTTTTTCTTAAACCTGTGATGATCGTGTATATTTGCACGGGAGCAGATGAGGTTGCAAGTAGTAGAGCTCCTCAGTGAGCATTTCTGGAGGAGGAGATTGCCGATTTTTGAATGCTGTTGTTTTGTTTTAGTTTGAAAACTCCTGTATGGAGATGTATTAAAACTTCCTCGAAAAGGGATATTATTCTGAGGCACATTTGTATTAATGGATGAATTATATTATGTATATACCTATGTTAAATTTTTGATATTATTGTTTCACCTTTATTTTATTATATAAAAATGAACAATATTTTGAGGGGCGTTACAATCCTTACTCATAAAGAGTCTCCAAAACCGAAAACACAAAGACAAGATAAGGAAACTAAAAAACATGAAAATTGAATGGAAAAAGTGGAAGAGATGATGAAAGAAGAACTTATGGATATGGAGCTATGGTGAATCACGCCACTTGATAGGGTGGAACCACGAAGATGAGTGGAAGGAGGCCGCCACTTGAGAGCATCATCACCCACAAGATAAGACCACAATTGAGGAGACTCATTCACTCACTACTCACACAAAAATTGTGTATAGTTTCTTTACTATTCAATTTTAACTTGGAAATACATGAGGTAGGCCTCTTTATTTATAGGTTTAGGAGCCTTGGTGAGCAAGCTTAAAGGGTAGGATGGGAAGAAATAAAAGTGGGGCGGCCTAGGGGTGTTGACCTAGTCACTGCTGCACCTATCAACCTAGTCTTCTAGAAGATAGATCAAAATATCTACAATTGATAATACACCCCCCTTCTATTGCTAGAGGCACCTATTTGCTAGTACACCCCCCTCTAATACTTAAGGACACCTATTTTACTAACATTACAAATAAAGAAAACAATTGATGCTCAGCACCCAAAGCCTGTGATCTTCTTCTTGTAATCTTCTGAGGTAAAGTGGGAGCTAAGGCAATGGTTGGAGCATCCTGACTTGGCCCTCGGTCTTGTGTCATGCTCCTAATCTGCCTCCTATGAGGTTGGGCCTGGTCAGTAGGCTTTTTCCTTCTAGGTCCTCATCACGAGCTCAAGGGTACCAAAGAGAGTCAAGACTAGGAGACAAAGGAGATCAATCTGAAGTGGAGCCCTTCAAGCCAGTCAACCGACAAGGAGGTCAACTGACGAGAACAACTATAATCCCTTTTACTTGATTAACATAAAAAGCAATAATTATAAAATTATTTGGCACCAAAATCTAGTGTCACTACTCTAGGTAAATATGTAAAGCAACATTTAAAAGTCACCTTTGTACTATTTAGGATTTATTTATATATCCATAATTAATATTCAATATATAGATTTATTTAGAGTATGAAAAACTAGAAATGGAGTTAATGATGGAAAAAATCATTAAAAAGAACGTAGTTCAATTAATTTAGGCTTATGTGGAAGAAACTTTTATATATATATATATATATATATATATATATATATATATATATATATATATATATATAAAAGTTAATTTCAATCTATAAAATTTAGTTTTTTTTCTTATTTTTTATTCTTAAAACATTTATTGTTTATTGTTGTAATAGGCAGGAGTTTGACCTTTGATTTTGGGTTGGTAGTAGCTCGGTTTTCAGTTTGGGCTTAGGTCAGCTCGATTATTGGAACCTAGGTAAGGGTTACAAGTTTGACCCATTTTAGTTAATGAGCCAGTAAAATATAGTGGGGCTGCCATTTGAGAGGCCCATTGTATATGCTTATAGATAAATGCATATAGATATATGCGTGTTTGTTATTATTACGTCTAAATATTTTCTGTTGCATGTTTGTTACACGTAAAATACCTATTGATAGTTGATGTTAACCCTAAAAAGATTGGGATGTGCATGTATAACAGAATGTTGGCATGCGGTTTAGCACCTGAGGATCATTGGTACCTGTGGCAGGTGGTTTTCTGTTAAAGATATAAGATAATATGCTTATTTTTAGTTAAGATTTGCTTCTCTCAAGTGAAAGTTGTTGCATGTGCGGTTATAAAAGGGGCCTTGGACCCCCGGTGAAGGTACACTGTTTTTGCACACTAAATTGAGAATTGTTTACTTTTTGTGAGCCCTTACTGACTTGAGCATTGGAGTATAATCAACAAGTAGGGCGCCCTTTGATACAAACCCACAAAGACTCCAAAACCAAGTCTACAAGAAGATGACCAAGAATGCCAACTATAAAGGGTCATCTCAACAAGCAAAGGAAGACCTCTTCAATAGGAGGAATGGACAAGGTCCAGAGCACTTGAAGTTCTTCCTATTAGTCTTCTTAAATATTTAGAAAAAATGTTGTAAATAAATTGGGCTCAAATGAGAGGTCCAAATAGTAGAAATAAGGTAGAATAAAGTGCCTTTAGCATAGTAGGGGGTGTGGGTAGCATTCTTGCTTGTTCCTAGCCCATTTGAAGGCAAATACCTAATTTCTAGAAGGATAAGCCTAAAATACGGGATTGACTTAGTCAAACCCTATGGCTGCCCACTTTTTTCCCTTTTCCCATTCTACCCTTTAAGCTTGCTTTCCAAGGCTCCTAAATCTATAAATAGGGAGGCCTACCTCATGTATTCACAAGTTGAAAATTATAGTAAAGTTACTATACACAAATTCTTGTGTGAATTGTGAATGAGTGAGCTCCTCCAAAATTGGTCTTATCATGTGGGTGATGATGCTCTTAAGGGGCGACCTCCCTTCACTTATCTTGGTGGTTCCATCCTATCAAGTGGCGTGACACACCATTGCTCCACCTCCGCAAGTTCTTTCTTTGATAATCTCTTTCATTATTCCATTCCAATTTTATGTCTTTAATTTCTTTTCTTCTTTAATCTTATTCTCGGTTTTGGAGACTCCGTTGTGAGTTGGAAGCATCATTTGGAATGGCTTGTACACCACTGATGCATTCCTTTTCTCCTTTCTAAATTCTAAGTTTCAGTTTTGCATCATAATCACCTTAATCCATGTGTTTTCCTTTTGCCTTTGTGAAATGAACCTTCACATCTACTTAACCACTTGGTTAAGTTAATGTCCAGTGGGGATTTTCCTTAGGTTCTCACCATACTTGTCTCATAAGAATCCAATCCTAAGTAAAGTGTCACCATAAAGATGAACAATCATAAAATCAATTCACATCACCCTCTGTCACAACGGAGCCACATTCTAGTGCAATAAGGAGACGTAAATCAAGATTCAACTGAGACAGATCCAAAAGAGAGGTGTTCGACCCAGTCGACCAGTGGGAGAGTCAACCGGCAAGAACATTTGGCACCCACCCCGATAAAACCTGATCCCATCCACAGTTGTGTTTGAGTTTTCTGACATAATGAGGAACACGAGGCAAGGTCCACTGGGATCTGAAGGGAGCGAGGCCCCCACTTTGCAGCAAATCATGGAGACCATGACAGCCCTCTAAGCAGCAAAAGAATAAGCCAAGGCTAACTAGTTAAGGCCATACGATAAGTGTTTGGTCAGCTTCACAGGAGATCAAGTAGAAGTACGAGCATATGTTGAGCTAAGGACAACCTTCGCTAATGAAAACGTGGCCAGGGCCATCACCATCAGGTATATTGTTGTTAACGTGCCTTCTGCTTACAATTTGCTTTTGGGTAGACCCTTTTTGAACAGGTTGGAAGCAGTAGCCTCGACAGCTCATATGAGGACAAGGTTGCCTTCAGAGGAGGGATGAGTAATCGCCATAAAGGTCAATTAGAAGGTGACCAGAAAGTTCTATGAGAATAGTTGGAAGAATCAAGGGAAGACTTACGTAATCGCGTAGTCAAGGTGCTCAGGAATGGAGCGTATAGACTAGAGACCCTAGAGGGGGAAACCATTCCTCGAGCGTGGAGCGTGGCAAACCTCAAGTTGTATTTCAGCTAAGATATTCTTACTTAATGCTTTCTTTTTGAATAATGTGTGATAAATTTGTTCTTGGAAGATGATGCATTTAGCTTTGTTGATTTGTGTAAGGACCTAGAAACTTTAATTGGAATAAAAGTGTTATATTTAAATAATTTCAGAAGATGTTATTATTCAAAATACAAAGAGCTGGTAATAGAAGTTTCGTAGTAGTCGGACCTCGGACGTCGCCCAAGCTCTGGGGTCAGCTGGTAGAGGTCGGTCCGCTAACCATTGTATTAACCAAGTAGTCAGGTGCGATGACTTTATCGTGAGGTAATCACGTGGGTGTGCTCGAGGAAGACATGTGGATCAAGAAGAGTAAAGGAAGAAAAGTGTAGCTTAGAAGTCGACGAGATCGCCGTTGTTGAAGACGGAGGCGATCTCTGACTTCTCTGGCACATAATCGCCTGTTGCCTAGAGTACACATGATCGCCAATCGCCTATGGTGTACATGATCGCCGAAAGTGCACTTAGTATGTGGTCAAGATGCTGGATCAACCATAGTGGGTTCCAAAAACCACGCGTATCAAGGTGTGGGTTAAGCCTTAGATACGCTGTGCATGCGAAGCTCTATGCTTGAGCATAAGAAATCGTCCTTAGTGTTGCATGCATGGGCGCACGAGGAGTAGTGCTGATCTATTCTTGGAAATGTGAAGCTACCGATGTCACCAAGCCATGTGGAGGTGATACCTTGGACGTAACATAGTGGGATGAAGAACCTTCAGCAAGGCGTGGCGATGTGTCATCAGTCATCGCCAGGGCGAGAGACATGCGGGCATCGCCAGGGCGAGAGACATGCGGGCATCGCCAGGGCAAGAGACATGCGGGCATCGCCAGGGCGAGAGACATGCGGGCATCGCCAGGGCGAGAGACACGCGGGGATCGCCAGGGCGAGAGACAGACGGTCATCGCCAGGATGAGGGACGCATCGGTCGACTTCCAGGGAGAGACATCGGTCGTCTTCCAGGGAGAGACATCGGTCGTCTTCCAGGGAGAGACATCAGTCGTCTTCCAGGGAGAGACATCGGTCGTCCGCTAGGATTAGACATCGGTGGAAAGTCATCGCGCGAGCAGTCATCGGTGGAAGGTTATCGCGCGATGTCGTGTTTCACACAGATAAGGTGGGACCCAGGCTCCCAGCATGAGACGTCTTGCATGCGCGACACGTAGACAAAAAGGGTGTTTCAGAATAGTTAGCATCAGAGAGTTGGTATGCGCAGAAACCCACGTGGTCATACTGTTCAAGGAAGTGTGCAAGCAAGCTTTCCTGCAGAGTGGGTGGTGGCAGCGGCATTTCTGGGCAAGTTGGTTTAGATTCAAAACTCACTCCTGAGAGGCAGTGGATGTTGCTGTGGTTCGTGAGTGATTGAGAGAGTTAGCGTTGGTTCCCTGTTCCTTTCCTCTCCTTCTCCCTGCGTTCATACGTCCTAGCGAACCAGTTGAAGATCGGCGACTACCCTGGATTCCTGACGTTGTGCTCTGCAAGTTTTCTGCTCAAAGCGCTAAAATAGAGTTAAGGCATCCTTGAATCTCGTTGGGTTGGAGCTCTTAGTGAAGTTTACGCTAGTCCAGGTAAGGGAAGCTAGCATTTTCGTTTATAAAAACTTTAGGCGAGTAGGTTCTGAAGTGAGGGCGACGTGGTCACCGGTTTCATATTCGTTTTCACGATGCTCTGTTTTTATGTGTGGGGCGACATGATCGCCGGTTTTAATGTTGTTTTCGAAATCCCCTGTTTTAGTGTCGCTTTGAACTTGTTTGAGATTGATATGTGAAATGCATGTGATATTGGAAAATCTGAACCTTGATACGATTGTTGCTGTGGTTGGAATCGTTCATTTAAGTGTTGTATGGTGCATTGGGTGAATTGATGATATTTAGCTGTCCTGTGTGGACTTCTTTAGCTGTCCTGTGTGGACTTCATTAGCTGTCCTGTGTGGACTTCACGAGCTGTCCTGTGTGGACTTCATTAGCTGTCTTGTGTGGACTTCATGAGCTGTCCTGTGTGGACTTCAGTAGCTATCCTGTGTGGACTTAACGAGCTGTCCTGTGTGGACTTCACTAGCTGTCCTGTGTGGACTTCACGAGCTGTTCTGTGTGGACTTCACTAGTTGTCCTGTGTGGACTTTACAGTGGTGTGGTATGTGTCTATGTGTGGTGAGTCAGTGGAAGTCTGACGTGAGAAAGAGAATTATTGAAATTTGATAGACACTTGATGGTTTATGTGAAACAAATAACACTTGATGAAATTGTGAAGTGTGTGAAATGAATGGGAAAATTGATGGATTTTACGTGGGTGTTTTAAATCTATTGTATATTGATTTTAAAGTTTCGTACTTCAAGTTTTAGAATAGCTAGCTTACCCTGTGTTTTATTCTGTGGCTGTTTTTCTTAAAACTGTGATGATCGTGTATTTTACACGGGAGCAGATGATGTTGCAGGTAGTCGAGCTCCTCAGTGAGCAGTTGGAGGAAGAGATCGTCTGTTTTCTTTTTATGATGTATTTTGGTTCTATTTCGAAATAGTTGATGGAATGTATTAAAACCCCCATAAGAGGGACGTTTCTTCTTGAGATACAATGTATGGGATGATGTATTTTCAATATATATACATATGTTGATTTTTTTATAAATTAATGTCTACGCTTATTTTATTATATAAATATGAAAAGACTTTGAGGGGCGTTACATTTAATGATATCAGAGCAGTTCGTCCTTAGGATGACCTGCGGGCAGTGGATCCATTGTGTTTCTCCTGCTCACAAAATTTTATTGGAGTTTTAAATAAAAGCTATAGTGAAAGGTTTTGAAGGTTTTCTTATTGAAGTTTTGTGTGTGCTGTAGTGAATATATGCTCTAACTGAAAATTTTAGTATTAAGAATGAAAGGATCTTGATAAAGTAGTGAGGGTGCACACTCATAACTGGATCAAGATGATTCTTAATCTTAGTTCTGAAAGTTTGATGTTTAGCATACATTGGATTCTGGTGTGAATTATTTCACTTTGTTGAGTGTCTTTGTAATTGATTGAAAGTGGTTGTTTGGACTGATGGTTTTATACCATGGCTGTTTTGATGTTATGCTTGCTGTTGTAAGTATCATGATCGGCTGATAAACTCAAAATTCTTGATGAATTTGAGATGCTGGCCTTTGTAAGACCTAGATGTGGTCTTCTAAATGAATTGATTCCTTATCAAGTTCATTTTATAGGAATATGATTAGAGAATAATAGTTTCCTAATCTTACACAGAAGATGGCACGTAGACCTCCTACCCCTCCCCAACCTTCTTCGGAAATGAGCCAGATTGCCAAGGCTATTGAGATGATGGCAACTACCATCCAACAACAGAATGCAGCAATGGCTCAAAATCATCAAGCTGCAATGCACCATTGGGAAACTGCTCGGTTGGCTGAAACAGCTTCCCACGTCGGTCAGCCTCAGGAACAGATGGGACTGACCGATTTCATGAGGCACAACCCACCCAAGTTCAGTGGGAATGCTACCCCTGATCAAGCAGATCAGTGGGTCAGGGAGTTGGAGAAAATCTTTAGGGCGACCTCCTGCCCTGAAGAGAAGAAATTGGTATTCGCCACCTATCTGCTATCTGGAGAAGCCGAGTTCTGGTGGATGGGAGCTCAGCAGATGATGGAAGCCAGAGCTGATGTTTTAGACTGGGAGAGCTTCAGGGTGAGATTTCTGGAAAAATACTTCCCAGATAGTGCAAGGTTTGCGAAGGAAGCAGAATTCCTCAGATTGGAGCAGGGGGAGATGTCAGTGAATGCTTATGCTGCTCGGTTTGAGTACCTCGCCCGATTCTATACCCAGGCGACCTCTGAGGCTTGGAGGTGTAGGAAATTTGAAGAAGGACTGAAGCATGAGCTGAAGAGGACCATAGCACCTATGTGCATAAGAGCATTTCACGCCTTAGTGGAGAAGGCGATGATAGTGGAGACACTGGAGAAGAGTGACTCTCGGGTGATCAGGTCACACCCAGGGGGTTCTTCCAGTAGGAAGGCCAAGGTGCAGCAACAGCAGAATAAGCCTTATGCGAGACCTCCACAGCATAGGGCAGAAGCAGCACCGCCCCAGTTTCAGCAGCAACAGCCCTGGAAACTCAGATGTTTCCATTGTGGTGGACCACACACATCCAATGTGTGCCCCAAGAGAGATTCAGGAAGAAGATGCTACATCTGCCGAGAGACGGGACACCTTGCTAGAGAGTGTCCTAACGGGAATAGGGCTACTCAACCCAGTGGTTCCCAGCAGTTGAGGAACGAAGGCAGCAGACCTCAGGCAGCAGGGAGAGTGTTTGCCATGTCTGGAGCGGAGGCATCTCAGTCAGGTAACCTAGTACAAGGTGCTTGTTTATAGCTGGTAGATAGGTTAGAGTTTTGTTTGATTCTGGAGCGACACACTCTTTTGTGTCAAATCGATGTGCAACCGAACTGGGCCTTCTAGTGAAGGAGCTGCCGTTTGAACGGTTGGTCTCTACACCTGCATCAGGACAAGTTTTGACCTCCCCAGTTTGCTCTGAATGTCTAGTGATAGTAGAGGGACGCAGGTTCAAAGTGAATTTGATCTATCTACCTCTTCAGGATCTGGATGTTATCCTGGGAATGGATTGGCTATCTGCCAATCACATTCTCATAGATTGCAGTAGGCAGGAAGTGGTGTTTCCAGATCTCCAAGAGTCATGATATCTGCTCAGAATGTATGGTCGGAGTTGAAAGAAGGGGCGACGTGCCTTGTGATCCTAGCTCAAGGGGGAGTGAAGAATGATGAAGATATGGGCAGTATACATGTGGTGAAGGATTTCATGGATGTATTTCCAGAAGAAATACCTGGACTACCTCCTAAGAGAGAGATGGAATTCTCTATTGTTTTGGTACCTGGAGTTGGACCAGTGTCAATGGCTCCCTACAGAATGGCTCCAGCTGAGTTGATGGAATTAAAGAAGCAAGTGTAAGTTAGATTTAGTTGTACCAAGGTTTAGTTTCAGCTACATATAAGTTATGGAGAGTAAATAAGTAGTATGTTGAGGGTTTAAAGACTTAAGCATGTGTATCCATGGGAAGTACCAGAGTTAAGTTCCAAGAATGAAAGAATGAATTTTCTTTTATTTGAAGCTTGGAAGATGTTTATGTCGATGAAACGGCATGAGATGACTCTAGCTTAACCACAAGCTTAAAAGGAAAGATGAGATATTGTATTTATGTCTAAAGTTCAATTAGATAGAGAAATTTGCTGAAAAATACTAGGTAGAGAAGTTACTGGGATAAGAGAGAAAGCTTCACGCAGAATGGATGCTGTTTTGTTGATCGTGATTTGAAAGATGAGTATGGAAATGGTGGGTAGAGATTAAAGGCTCCTGATGCCGTAAGTCTCCTGAACTTGGCAAATGAGGATGCAGTTCTGCCTGTGAATGTAGAAGGGAAGGAGGTAACGACTATGGATAAGAATAAGGGTAAGCCGTGTTATGATGATGTTGAGTTCTTCTAGCGATGTTAGTAAATTGCAGAAAGTTGGATGGGGAAGCAGAACTTTCCGTGCCTTGTGTTTTTAATGGGATGGGATTTGCAGCTAATCCTTTAAATGGGCAGTTGTGGTGGTCAGCGTTTCGTTTCTGATCCTAGAAACAATGCTGCATCGTCAGCTGTAGCAACAAGTCCTCACCCTTAACACAGTGAGGGATTTATGATCTGTGTGTTGAATACTGAGCACCCTGAGATCCCATGCAATGCTAATATGGATGTATCCATTGGAATTCCTGAGTTAGCAGCTCTGAAATCCCAACCATCTGCTAAAGGGGTGGGTTTTTCCTGATCTGCTATTAGTAATCAAAGAAGAAATGAACCAGAGGGGCGCCTGAAGAAAGAAACCGTGCTCCCTCAAGCTTTTGCTGCTTCACCATCGGTTTGACAAGAAACGGTGCCTAATGTGAAGTCAAGCTACAAACCGGTTGTTTCTGAACTGAAAAAAAAATGAAAATCCTAGAAGAAACTCCATCTCTGCAGTTTCTAGACAGAATAATAATGTTGATGTCAACCCAAGTCATTGCAGATCAGTTCATGCCAATGAAGGACATCTAAAACAAGAGGAATTAAAAGTTTTAAGGATCAAGTATTTGAGAAAGGTTTTCTGGTCTGCAAGTCTCTACTTCAACCAATGAAATGACAGATCAGAGGATTCAACTTGGGAGTTAGAAGAAACCATGAGAGAAGCCTATCCCTACCTCTTTTCCTTGTAATTCAATTTTCGAGGACGAAAATTTTTCTTGTTGGGGAGAATGTAAGGACCTAGAAACTTTAATTGGAATAAAAGTGTTATATTTAAATAATTTCAGAAGATGTTATTATTTAAAATACAAAGAGCTGGTAATAGAAGTTTCGTAGTAGTCGGACCTCGGACGTCGCCCAAGGTCTGGAGTCAGCTGGTAGAGGTCGGTCGGCTGACCATTGTATTAACCAAGTAGTCAGGTGCGATGACTTTATCGTGAGGTAATCACGTGGATGTGCTCGAGGAAGACATGTGGATCAAGAAGAGTAAAGGAAGAAAAGTGTAGCTTAGAAGTCGACGAGATCGCCGTTGTTGAAGACGGAGGCGATCTCCGACTTCTCTGGCACATAATCGCCTGTCGCCTAGAGTACACATGATCGCCAATCGCCTATGGTGTACATGATCGCCGAAAGTGCACTTAGTATGTGGTCAAGATGCTGGATCAACCATAGTGGGTTCCAAAAACCACGTGTATCAAGGTGTGGGTTAAGCCTTAGATACGCTGTGCATGTGAAGCTCTATGCTTGAGCATAAGAAATCGTCCTTAGTGTTGCATGCATGGACGCACGAGGAGTAGTGCTGATCTATTCTTGGAAATGTGAAGCTACCGATGTCACCAAGCCATGTGGAGGTGATACCTTGGACGTAACATAGTGGGATGAAGAACCTTCAGCAAGGCGTGGCGATGTGTCATCAGTCATCGCCAGGGCGAGAGACATGCGGGCATCGCCAGGGCGAGAGACATGCGGGCATCGCCAGGGCAAGAGACATGCGGGCATTGCCAGGACGAGAGACATGCGGGCATCTCCAGGGCGAGAGACACGCAGGGATCGCCAGGGCGAGAGACAGACGGTCATCTCCAGGATGAGGGACGCATCGGTCGACTTCCAGGGAGAGACATCGGTCGTCTTCCAGGGAGAGACATCGGTCGTCTTCTAGGGAGAGACATCGGTCGTCTTCCAGGGAGAGACATCGGTCGTCCGCCAGGATTAGACATCGATGGATAGTCATCGCGCATGCATTCATCGGTGGAAGGTTATCGCGCGATGTAAGGACCTGAAAAATTAAATTGGAATAAAAGAGTTATATTTTAAATGAACTCCATGCATGTTTTATTTAAAATAAAAAGGGAAGGAAAGTGTAGTTTAGAAGAGTATAAGATTTCCTTGTTAGTACATAATCGCCGGTCGCCTAGACTACACGTCGTCGCCAGGGCGCGAGGCATGCAGACGTCGCCAGGGCGCGATGCATGCGGGCATCTTCCAGGGGGAGACATCGGTCGTCCACCAGGAGATGTCATCGGTGGATAGTCTTCGCGCGAGAGGTCATCGGTGGATAGTCTTCGCGCGAGAGGTCATCGGTGGATAGCCTTCGCGCGAGAGGTCATCGGTGGATAGTCTTCGTGCGAGATGTCATTCGGTGGATTGTTTTCGCGCGAGGGGTCATCGACGAAAGGTTATCGCGCGATGTCGAGTTGCACACAGAGGGGGTAAGACCCAGACTCCCAGCAGGAAGCGTAGTGCACGCACACCACGTAGATAAAAAGGGTGGTTCAGAATAGTGACATCAGAATGTTGGCATGCGCAGGGGACACTCGCGGTCGTACTGTTCAGAGCAGTGGCTGGCATGCACAAGCGACAACAGTGGCAGTACTGTTCAGAGCAGTGGTTGGCATGCACCAGAGACAACAGTGGTCGTACTGTTCAGGGCAGTGGTTCTCAGACTTCTCTGCAGAGTGGGTGGTGGCAGCTGCTTTTGGTGGATAAGTTGGTTTAAGATGCAGAAAACCCACTACTGAGAGGAAGAAACGTTGCAGCCTTCAAAGAGAGAAAGAGTGAGTTACCTCCCTTCTCCTCCAGTTGCCTCCTTCGCGCTGCGATTCTAGCACCTTCACACGAGAGTACGACGAGCGACAGCCACCATTAGAGCACCTGGGCAGTTCTCTGCAAGTCCTTCGACCAGACGCAAAAACAGAGCCAAGGCGTTCTTCAAGCTTTGTTGGGTTTCGGAACTCTAGGTGTTTGCGCAAGTCCAGGTAAGGGAAGCTAGACTTCATTTTCAATACAAGCCATAGTTTAGCTAATTCTGAAGTGAAGGCGACGTGGTCGCCGGTTTTCGTTTTCATCCTTGTAAAATGCTCTGTGCTATGTGTTTGGGCGACGTGGTCGCCGATTTTAAATGCAGACTTCGAAATACCCTGTTTTTGAACTAGATCGCCGGTTTGGGCGCTGTTTTACGAACTCCCCTGTTTTTGGTGTTGTTTTGAAACTGTTTGAGATGTAAATGTGATATTCGAAAACATGAACCTTGGAGTGAGTTTTGCTGTGATTGGAATCATTCATTTAAGTGTGGCATGATGTGTTGAATGTTGTGAATGTGGATCGAGGCATAGTATTTTCAGGAAAGGAAATACCGTGTAAGATCGTGTAGGATGTGCATTGATCGGTGATTCCTCAGGGGATATCCTGACTCTGCTGAGATAATGGAATCACATAGAGGAAGTTACTCAGTTGGTGAGAGTCGAAGGAGGTTCATATGAATGGGTGTCTCGTGTGAAAAAGAACGAGCTCTGCCTGTTCTATGGATTAACCCTGTCATACCGGGAGAACTATTGACATTGAGATGATATATGCGCATGCTGTGTGGATTCACAGCAACCCTGTGTGGATTTCACAGTGGTATGGTATGACAGGTGCAGATCTCTGAGTCTAATCAATGCATGAGTCTTCCGGAAGTAGTGTCAAGTGTCTTGTGTGTTGAGTCAGTGGTGGTCTGACATGTGAAATGAGGAACTTGAAATTGATAGACACTTGGTACAGTTGTGAAATAGAATGACTCTGGAAAATATTGTGAAATGTGTGATTTCTGGGTGATCAGGTGAAGAGTATGAGAAACTTGATAACTTTACGTGAATATCTTGAAATTGTTTACCTTGATTTTATTTTAAGTATCCTTATTTAAACTCTTTTTAAATGTCTAGCTTACCCTGTGTTTTCGTTTGTGTTGTGGCCTTTTTTTAAACCTGTAATGATCGTGTATAATTTACACAGGAGCAGATGATGTTGCAGGAAGTAGAGCTCTTTAGAAAATTGTCACTGGAAGGAGATCGCCTGTTTTCTTTTCTGTTGGGTGATCGCCCCTCTTGCTGCTTTATAATAGGAGATCGCCTTTATGAAAGGAGATCGCCCTTCTTATAGGAGATCGCCCTTTTTGCCAGGAGATCGCCTATCTGTCTTTTGTATTGTATTTCGTTTACGTTTTTAGTGGAGAAGTGATCGTTTGTATTAAACTCCCTGTGAGGAGAAACTTATTTATTTTATATAAAGATTTTGCTCACTTCAATCTATTTGTCACCTTTATTTTCGTTTTATATTTATTTTCAAAGTAATTTGGCGGGATGTTACACGCGATGTCCTGTTTCACACAGATAAGGTGGGACCCAGGCTCCCAGCATGAGACGTCTTGCATGCACGACACGTAGACAAAAAGGGTGTTTCAGAATAGTTAGCATCAGAGAGTTGGTATGCGCAGAAACCCACGTGGTCATACCGTTCAAGGAAGTGTGCACGCAAGCTTTCCTGTAGAGTGGGTGGTGGCAGCGGCATTTCTGGGCAAGTTGGTTTAGATTCAAAACTCACTCTTGAGAGGCAGTGGACGTTGCTGTGGTTCGAGAGTGATTGAGAGAGTTAGCGTTGGTTCCCTGTTCCTTTCCTCTCCTTCTCCCTGCATTCATACATCCTAGCGAACTAGTTGAAGATCGGCGACTACCCTGGATTCCTGACGTTGTGCTCTGCAAGTTTTCTGCTTAAAGCGCTAAAACAGAGTTAAGGCATCCTTGAATCTCATTGGGTTGGAGCTCTTAGTGAAGTTTACGCTAGTCCAGGTAAGGGAAGCTAGCATTTTCGTTTATAAAAACTTTAGGCGAGTAGGTTCTGAAGTGAGGGCGACGTGGTCGCCGGTTTCATATTCTTTTTCACGATGCTCTGTTTTTATGTGTGGGGCGACGTGATCGCCGGTTTTAATGTTGTTTTCGAAATCCCCTGTTTTAGTGTCGCTTTGAACTTGTTTGAGATTGATATGTGAAATGCATGTGATATTGGAAAATCTGAACCTTGATACGATTGTTGCTGTGGTTGGAATCGTTCATTTAAGTGTTGTATGGTGCATTGAGTGAATTGATGATATTTAGCTGTCCTGTGTGGACTTCTTTAGTTGTCCTGTGTGGACTTCATTAGCTGTCCTGTGTGGACTTCACGAGCTGTCCTGTGTGGACTTCATTAGCTGTCTTGTGTGGACTTCACGAGCTGTCCTGTGTGGACTTCAGTAGCTGTCCTGTGTGGACTTCACGAGCTGTCCTGTGTGGACTTCACTAGCTGTCCTGTGTGGACTTCACGAGCTGTCCTGTGTGGACTTCACTAGCTGTCCTGTGTGGACTTTACAGTTGTGTGGTATGTGTCTATGTGTGGTGAGTCAGTGGAAGTCTGACGTGAGAAAGAGAATTATTGAAATTTGATAGACACTTGATGGTTTATGTGAAACAAATAACACTTGATGAAATTGTGAAGTGTGTGAAATGAATGGGAAAATTGATGGATTTTACGTGGGTGTTTTAAATCTGTTTCATATTGATTTTAAAGTTTCGTACTTCAAGTTTTAGAATAGCTAGCTTACCCTGTGTTTTGTTCTGTGGCTGTTTTTCTTAAAACTGTGATGATCGTGTATTTTACACGGGAGTAGATGATGTTGCAGGTAGTCGAGCTCCTCAGTGAGCAGTTGGAGGAAGAGATCGCCTGTTTTCTTTTTATGCTGTATTTTGGTTCTATTTCGAAACAGTTGATGGAATGTATTAAAACCCCCATAAGAGGGACGTTTCTTCTTGAGATACAATGTATGGGATGATGTATTTTCAATATATATACATATGTTGATTTTTTTATAAATTAATGTCTACGCTTATTTTATTATATAAATATGAAAAGACTTTGAGGGGCGTTACAATTTGCTTGAATTGGCACATGGTAAGTCAACCTAGCTCGGTGTCAATACGACCACTCAAGTATGGGCACCTTGTGTGTAAATGATTACCTAATGGCAAGTAAGACGGGGGGGGCTTGTGTACTGGACATGAGTGCTCGAGTGCTCAGGACCTTGGCTATTGGGCCCAAAGGGTGGGTCACGAGTTTAGACTCGATGTTGGCCAGCCAAGAAAAGGTAATTTAGATAAAATATAAAGAGATATTTTATCTGTTGTGATATTATTCTAAAGATAAAATATAAAGAGATATTTTATCTGTTGTGATATTATTCTAAAGATAAAATATAAAGAGATATTTTATCTGTTGTGATATTATATCTTATCTGTTGTGATATTATTCTAAAGATAAAGAGATATTTTATCTGTTGTGATATTATATTTTATCTATTGTATTATTCTGAAGATAAAATATAAAGAGATATTTTATCAGTTGTGATATTATATTTGATCTGTTGTGATATTATATTTTATTTGTTGTAATATTATTTTGAAGATAAAAGATAAAGATATATTTTATCTGTTGTGATATTATTCTAAAGAGAAAATATAAAGAGATATTGTAAGGACCTGTAAAATTAAATTGGAATAAAAGGAATATATTTTAAATGAATTCTAAGTATGTTTTTATTTAAAATAAAAAGGAAGGAAAGTGTAGCTTAGAAGACTATGAGATCGCCTGGTTAGTACATAATCGCCTGTCGCCTAGATTACACATGAACGCCAATCGCCTGTAGTGTACATGATCGCCAATCGCCTATGGTGCACATGATTGCCGAAAGTGCACTCAGTATGTGGTCAGGATACTGGATCAACCATAGTGGGTTCCAAAAACCACGCGTATCAAGGTGTGGGTTAAGCCTTAGATACGCTGTGCATGCGAAGCTCTATGCTTGAGCATAAGAAATCATCCTTAGTGTTGCATGCATAGGCGCACGAGGAGTAGTGCTGATCTACTCTTGGAAATGTGAAGCTACCGACGTCACCAAGTCATGTGGAGATGATACCTTGGACGTAACATAGTGGGATGAAGAACCTTCAGCAAGGCGTAGCGATGTGTCGTCGGGCATCGCCAGGGCGCGAGGCATGCGGTCATCGCCAGGGCAAGACATCGGTCGTCTCCCAGGGAGAGACATCGGTCGTCCTCCAGGGAGAGACATCGGTCGTCCTCCAGGATGAGACATCGGTGGATAGTCATCGCGCGAGCGGTCATCAGTGGAAGGTTATCGCGCGATGTCGAGTTTCACACAGATAAGGTGGGACCCAGGCTCCCAGCATGAGACGTACTGCACGCGCGACACGTAGACAAAAAGGGTGGTTCAGAATAGTGACATCAGAGTGTTGGCATGCGTAGAGGCACGCGTGATCGTACTGTTCAGGGAAGCGTGCACGCAAGCTTCCCTGCAGAGTGGGTGGTGGCAGCGGCTTTTGTGGACAAGTTGGTTTAGATTCAAAAACTCACTTCTGAGAGGGAGAACGTTGCTGTGGTTCAAGAGTGACAGAGTGAGTTCACCTTTATCCTTCTCTTTTCTCTCCTTCGCGCTGCGATTCAGACATCCTCAAGCACCAGTGCGACGAGCGACGACTGCCTTCGGATACCTGGGGAGTTCTCTGCGAGTTTTCCGTCAGGACGCTAGAACAGAGTTAAGGCATCTTTAAGCTTCGGTGGGTTTTGGAGCTCTTGGTGTTTTGCGCAAGTCCAGGTAGGGGAAGCTAGTATTTACGTTTATAAAAACGTTAGGCGAGTAGGTTCTGAAGTGAGGGCGACGTGGTCGCCGGTTTCATATTCTTTTTCACGATGCTCTGTTTTTATGTGTGGGGCGACGTGATCGCTGGTTTTAATGTTGATTTCGAACTCCCCTGTTTTAGTGTCGTTTGAAAACTGTTTGAGATTGAAATGTGATATTCGAAAATCTGAACCGTGGAATGATTGTTGCTGTGATTGGAATCGCTCATTTAAGTGTTATATGATGTGTTGAATGTTGTGAATGTGGGATCAAGACATAGTATTTTCAGGAAAGGAAATACCGTGTTGAGATTGCTTATGAGGTGTATTGATCAGTGAGTATCCTGTGAATGAGACGATCTTGACTCTGCTGATATGATGGAGTCACATAGATGAAGTCATTCAGTTGGTGAGAGTCGAAGGAGGTCCATATGTATGGGTAAGTCGTTTGAAAGATAACTGACTTGACCTGTTATATGGATTAACCCTGTCATACTGTGAGAGTGATGAGATTGAGATCGAGATTGTGTTGATGTGCATGGCTGTGGGAACATTACAACAATGAACTATGACAGGTGCAGGTCTCTGGATGCAAAGTTCAACGCACGAGTCTTCCGGAAGTAGTGTCAAGTGTCTGTGTGTGATGAGTCAGTGGAAGTCTGACGTGAGAAATGAGAAACATTGAAATTGATAGACACTTGATGAATTATGTGAATTGAACGACTCTTGAGGAATTGTGAAACATGTGATTACTTGATGGTCATGTGAAGGGAATGAGAAAGTTGATGGTTTTTACGTGGGTGTCTTAAATCTGTTTTATCTTGATTTTAAAGTTTCATATCGAAATTCTCTTTCAAATATCTAGCTTACCCTGTGTTTTTGGTGTTGTGTTTGGCTTTTTCTTAAACCTGTGATGATCGTGTATAATTTACACGTGAGCAGATGATGTTGCAAGAAGTAGAGCTCCTCAGTGAGTGGTCGCCGGAAGGAGATCGCCTGTTTCTATTTCTGTTAGGCGATCACCCTTTTTCTGTTTTCTGATAGGAGATCGCCTTTTTCTGTTAGGAGATCGCCTGTTTCTCTATTTTGCTGTATTTTGTTTAAGTTTTGGAAAACTGACCGGATATGTATTAAACTCCCTGTGAGGAGAAATTTCATTATATATATATACATATGTTCACTTCAATATTATTGTTTTACCTTTATTTCATTTTATAATTATGAAAAGGATTTGGCGGGATGTTACAGATATTTTATCTGTTGTGATATTATATTGTGATATTATATTTTATTTGTTGTGATATTATTCTGAAGATAAAATATAAAGAGATATTTTATCAGTTGTGATATTATTCTGAAGATAAAATATAAAGAGATTTTTTATCTGTTGTGAGATTATATTTTGATATTATATTTTATCTGTTATGATATTATATTTTATCTATTGTGATATTATTCTGAAGATAAAAGATAAAGAGATATTTTATCTGTTGTGATACTATATTTTATCTATTGTGGTATTATATTTTATTTGTTGTGATATTATTTTGAAGATAAAATATAAAGAGATATTTTATCTGTTGTGATATTGTATTGTGATATTATATTTTATCTGTTGTGATATTACATTGTTATATTATATTTTATCTGTTGTGATATTATTCTGAAGATAAAATAGAAAGAAATATTTTATCTGTTGCAATATTATTCTGAAGAGAAAATATAAAGAGCTATTTTATCTGTTGTGAGATTATATTGTGATATTATATTTTATCTATTGTGATATTATGCTAAAGATAAAATATAAAGAAATATTTTATCTGTTGGGATATTATTTTGAAGTAAAATATAAAGAGATATTTTATCTGTTGTGATATTATTTTGAAGATAAAATATAAAGAGATATTTTATCTATTGTGATGTTATTCTGAAGATGAAAGATATAAAGAGATATTTTATCTGTTGTAATATTATTTTGAAGATAAATATAAAGAAATATTTTATCTGTTGTGATATTATTCTGAAGATAAAATATAAAGAGATATTTTATCTATTGTGATGTTATTCTGAAGATGAAAGATATAATTGTTGTTATTTAAATTTGTTATCATAATAACAAATACATGTAAAAGTTGTTATTATGTTATTTTGAAGATAACATAAATGAATATCTTTTAAGTCTGTTGTGATATTAGTCTGAAGATAAAAGATATAATTACTATTGTTTAAATTTGTTATCATATTATGAAAATAATGGATATATGTAAATTTGTTATCATGTTAATTTGAAGATGACGTGAATGATTAATTATCATTTAAATCTGTTGTGATATTATTATTATCATCATTATCATGATCTTTCACATGAGAGAAATGTTACTAGATATAAAGTTAAGTAGTGTAAGAGTACATGTCTAGGAAAGTTCTAGCAAGGAAAGACTTGGTATTTAAGCGCGTCCGCTGGTGACCCACCTCTCTTTCCTAGGAACTTACCTGGTGTACTAGTTCACAGTCTACAATCATTGTTCTAGTAAAAATTATTATTCATAGTGTATCTTTCGATTTTAACTTTATGGCAAAAGAGAAAGGAGATATATGCAACAAAGATCAAACACTTTAACAAATTTTCCATAACTCATGTGTCGAGAATGACAAAGGATTATGTCCTACCATAGCTCGACAGTAAAAGGGAGTACCACACCAAACTTTTATACTATATAGGACCATAGAAGTGTTGGGCGACGGAGCTTATCGGATGGAAATTCAAGACAGTGGAGTCATCCCACGAACGTGGAATGCAGCAAGCCTTAGGTTCTATTTCCAGTTAAGAAATTTATTCCTAGTGTGTTTTCAGTTATTTTAATGTTTCTTTGGTGACACTCTTTTTTCCTAAAAAGGGGTTTTTTTAATGAGGTCACCAAGTAATAAATTTGTTTCTAAAAATTTATGGGGGTGAAGTCATCGCGTGTAACATCCCGCCAAATACTTTGGAATAATTATAAAATGAAATAAAGGTAAACAAATATATTGAAAAGAACAAAATTATATATATATAAAGAAGTTTCTCCTCACAGGGAGTTTAATACATATTCGGTCAATTTTCCAAAAACGTAAACAAAATACATTAAAATATGAATACAGGTGATCTCCTAACAGCAAAAAGGCGATCTCCTATCAGAGAACGGCGATCTCCTATCAGAAAACAGAAAAAGGGTGATCGCCTAACAGAAAGAGGAACAGGCGATCTCCTTCCGGCGACCACTCACTGAGGAGCTCTACTTCCTGCAACATCATCTGCTCCCGTGTAAATTTTACACGATCATCACAGGTTTAAGAAAAGCCAAACACAACACCAGAAATCACAGGGTAAGCTAGATATTTAAAAGAGAGTTTAGATATGAACTTTAAAAATCAAGGTAAAGCAAATTCAAGATACCCACGTAAAACTATCAATTTTCTCATTCTCTTCACATGACCATCAAGTAAACACGTATTTCACAATTCCTCAAGAGTCATTCAAATCACATAATGCATCAAGTGTCTATCAAATTCACTGTTCCTCAATTCTCACATCAGACTTCTACTGACTCATCACACAAGACACTTGACACTACTTCCGGAAGACTCGTGCGTTGAACTTAGCATCCAGAGACATGCACCTGTCATACTTCATTTGCTGTATTGTTTCCACAGCCATGCGCATCAACACAAACTCGATCTCAATTCATCACTCTCACAGTATGACAGGGTTAATCCATATAACAGGCCGAGCTCGTTCTTTTTCACACGACTCACCCATTCATATGAACCTCCTTCGACTCTCACCAACTGAATAACTTCCTCTATATGATTCCATTATCTCAGCAGAGTCAGGATCGCCTCATTCACAGGATACTCACAGATCAATACAGTTCATAACCAAATCTCAACACGGTATTTCCTTTCCTGAAAATACTATGTCTTGATCCCACATTCACGACATTCCACACATCATATAACACTTAAATGAATAATTCCAATCACAACAACAATCATTTCATGGTTCATATTTTCGAATATCACATTTAAATCTCAAACAGCTTCAAACAACACAAAACAGGGGAGTTCGAAAAACAACGCCAAAACCGGCGATCTCGTTCAAAAACAGAGGATTGTACAATAACAGTTGAAAAACCGGCGACCACGTCGCCCCCATCATCTTAATCATCGAATATAAGGATTTTCGTTGGAAATAAGGCTAGCTTCCCTTACCTGGACTTGCGCAAAACACCAAGAGCTCCAAAACCCACCGAGCTTAAAGGATGCCTTAGCTCTGTTTTAGCGTCTGGTTTGTAGAACTTGCAGAGAACCTCCCAGGTGCTCTAAGGGCAGTCGTCGCTGGTTGCACTGGTGCTTGAGGTTGCCTGAAACGCAGCGCGAAGGAGAGAAAAGAGAGGGATGAAGATGCACTCACTCTTTCACTCTCGAGTCTCTGTAACGTTCTTTGCCTCCTCGCAGTGGGTTTTTGAATCCAAGCCTACTAGTCCACGCATGCTGCTGCCACCACCCCCTCTGCAAGAAAGCCAGAGTGTACGTTTCACTGAACAGTACGGCCATGGTTGTCTTCTTGTGCATGCCAACCACTTCCCTGAACAGTACGACCGCGAGTGTCTCTTGCGCATGCCAACCTTCTGATGTCACTATTCTGAACCACCCTTTTTGTCCACGTGGCGCGCGTGCAGGACGTGCCATGCTGGGAGTCTGGGTCCCACCTTAACTGTGTGAAACTCGACATCGCGCGATAACCTTTCACCGATGACCGCTCGCGCGATGACTATCCACTGAGGTCTCATACTGGCAAACGACCGATGTCTCTCCCTGGAAGACGACCGATGTCTCTCTCTGGGAGACGACCGATTTCTATCCCTGGCGACGCCCGCATGCCTCTCGCGCCCTGGCGATGCCTGCATGCCTCGCGCCCCGACGACGCCCGCATGCCTCTCGCGCCCCAGCGTTGCCCGTATGCCTCGCGCCCCGACGTTGCCCGCATGCCTCTCGCGCCCTGGCAACGTCCACATGCCTCGCGCCCTGGCGATGCCCGCATGCCTCTCGCGCCCTGGCAACGTCCACATGCCTCGCGCCCTGGCGATGCCTGCATGCCTCGCGCCCTGGCGATCATGCGTAGTAGGCGACCGGCGATTATGTACTAACCAGGAAATCTTATAGTCTTCTAAACTACACTTTCCTTCCTTTTTATTTTAAATAAAAACATACTTAGAATTTATTTAAAATATATCCCTTTTTATTCCAATTTAATTTTACGGGTCCTTACATTCTCCCCAACAAGAAAAATTTTCGTCCTCGAAAATTGAATTACAAGGAAAAGAGGTATGGATAGGCTTCTCTCATGGGTCCTTCTAACTCCCAAGTTGAATCACCCGATCTCTCATCCTACACCACTTTCACCATGTTGATGGTCCTGCCTCTGAGCTGTTTACTTTGCCGATCGTCAATCCTGACTGGTTTCGCTTCAAAGGACAAGTCATCCCTGATCTGCACATCGTCCACTTCCAGCACATGACTAGGGTCTGCCATGTACTTTCTCAGCTGTGATACGTGAAAGACGTTGTGCAGATTCGCTAAATGGGGAGGTAGGGCGATCTCATAAGCCACTGGACCAATCCTCCTTAAGATCTGATATGGTCCCACGAACTTAGGGGACAACTTCTTTGATCTGATCGCCCGTCCTACACCCTTGGTTGGTGTCACTCTCATGAATACATGGTCTCCAGCAGCAAACTCCAAAGGCTTTCTCCTCTGATCTGCATAGGATTTCTGCCTACTTTGAGAAGCTCTCATTCTGCCTTGTATTTGTTTCACCTTCTCGGTCGTCTGCTGAATCAACTCTGGTCCAACCAATACTGTTTCGCCCTCCTGGTACCAGCACAATGGAGTTCTGCATTTCCTTCCATACAAGGCTTCGTATTGGTACCTGGAGCTGGACCAATATCAATGGCACCTTACAGGATGGCACCAGCCGAGTTAGTAGAGTTAAAGAAGCAATTGGAAGAGCTGCTGGAGAAACAGTTCATCAGACCCAGTGTATCTCCGTGGGGAGCTCCAGTGCTCCTAGTCAAGAAGAAGGATGGAGGGTCTCGGTTGTGTATAGATTACAGGCAATTGAACAAATTGACCATCAAGAACAAGTACCCCCTACCTCGGATTGACGATTTGATGGACCAAATTCATGGGGCCTCGGTGTTCTCCAAGATTGACCTGAGATCGGGGTATCACCAAATCTTGGTAAAAGCTGAAGATGTTCAGAAGACAGCTTTTAGGTCTCGGTATGGGCACTACGAGTATGTAGTGATGCCATTTGGAGTCACCAATGCTCCAGCTCTATTCATGGACTACATGAATAGGATCTTTCGCCCTTTCTTGGATAAGTTTGTGGTGGTCTTCATAGATGACATCCTCATTTACTCAAGGACCGGGGAGGAGCATGAGGAACACCTGAGGACAGTGTTGGAGATACTGAGGGAGAAGCAGCTCTATGCCAAATTCTCTAAGTGTGAGTTCTGGCTAAAGGAAGTCAACTTCTTAGGGCACGTGATATCTGCCCAGGGGATCTCGGTAGATCCAGCCAAGGTAGAGGCAGTGCTGCAGTGGGAACGCCCTAAGACAATCACAGAGATAAGGAGCTTTGTGGGGTTGGCGGGCTACTATCGGAGGTTCATAGAGGATTTTTCCAAAGTTGTGGCTCCTTTAACACAACTGACCCGCAAGGACCAACCCTTTGCTTGGACCGACCGATGTGAGCAGAGCTTCAAGGAACTAAAGGAGAGGCTGACCAGTGCTCCAGTGCTGGTGATTCCAGAAGTAGGAAGACCTTTTGATGTCTTCTGTGATGCCTCACATCAAGGCTTGGGATGCGTCTTGATGCAAGAGAAGAGAGTGGTTGCATATGCTTCAAGGCAACTCAAGGTGCATGAGAGAAACTACCCTACTCATGATTTGGAGTTGGCAGCGGTAGTGTTTGCCTTGAAGATCTGGAGGCATTATCTTTATGGAGCTCGGTTCCAGGTATTCAGTGACCATAAGAGCCTGAAATACCTGTTTGATCAGAAGGAACTAAACATGAGGCAGAGAAGATGGATGGAGTTCCTAAAGGACTACGATTTTCAACTCATGTATCACCCAGGGAAGGCCAATGTAGTGGCAGATGCGTTGAGTAGAAAATCAATCCAAGTCGCCACCATGATGATGGAAGAGCAGAAACTGATCGAGCAGTTCAGGGACTTAAACCTTGGGGTGGAATTCCACGCGAATCACATTCGTTGTAGTAAGCTGACTATAACTAATGACTTCCTGGGGATGTTGAAGGATAAGCAATTGGAGGACCCTAGCCTGAAGCGTGCTGTAGAGTCACTGGGAACCGACCAGGCGAGAGACTTTGTGATGGGCGGAGATGGGATCTTGAGGTTTAATGGCAGAATTTGCATACCTGCAAATGATGAGTTGAAGAAGATGATCCTAGACGAAGGTCACAAGAGTCGCCTTAGCCTACACCCAGGTATGAATAAGATGTATCATGACTTGAAGGAGTCATTTTGGTGGGCGGGCATGAAGAAAGACATCGCCCAGTATGTCACTACCTGCTTAACGTGTCAAAAGGCAAAAGTAGAGCATCAGAGACCTGGCGGGTTGTTACAGCCATTGGATATCCCTGAGTGGAAATGGGACAGCATTGCCATGGATTTTGTCACCCATTTACCCAGATCAGCGAAAGGGCATGATGCAATCTGGGTCATAGTAGATCGGCTGACAAAGAGTGCCCACTTCCTCCCAGTAAATATGAAGATGCCCATAGCCAAGTTGGCACAGCTGTACATCAAGGAGATTGTGAGGTTACATGGAGTGCCTTCCAGCATCACTTCAGATAGAGATCCCAGGTTCACTTCACGGTTTTGGCAGACCTTACAAGAGTGCTTGGGAACTAAGTTGAGGATGAGCTCTGCATACCATCCTCAAACAGATGGACAGTCTGAGAGAACAATTCAGTCCTTAGAAGATCTGCTGAGGACGTGTGTCTTGGATCAATTGGGGAGCTGGGATGAAGTGTTGCCACTGGTGGAGTTTACCTACAACAACAGTTACCACGCCAGTGTTGGGATGGCACCATATGAAGCCCTGTATGGGAGAAGATGCAGAACTCCCTTGTGTTGGTACCAGGAGGGCGAAGCAATCTTGGTTGGACCAGAATTGATTCAGCAGACAACCGAGAAAGTGAAACAGATACAAGGCAGCATGAGAGCTTCTCAAAGCCGACAGAAGTCCTATGCAGATCAGAGGAGAAGACCTTTGGAGTTTGCTGCTGGAGACCATGTGTTCATGAGAGTAACACCAACCAAGGGCGTAGGAAGGGCGATCAGACCAAAGAAGTTGTCCCCTAAGTTCGTGGGACCATATCAAATCTTAAGGAGGATTGGTCCTGTGGCCTATGAGATCGCCCTACCTCCCCATCTGGCGAATCTGCACAATGTCTTTCACGTGTCACAGCTGAGGAAGTACATGGCAGACCCCAGTCATGTACTGGATATAGACGACGTGCAGATCAGAGATGACTTGTCCTTTGAAGCAAAACCTATTAGAATTGATGACCGGCAGGGTAAACAACTCAGAGGCAAGACCATCAACATGGTGAAAGTAGTGTGGGATGAGAAATCGGGTGATTCAACGTGGGAGTTAGAAGAACCCATGAGGGAAGCCTACCCATACCTCTTTTCCTTGTAATTCATTTTCGGGGACGAAAATTTTTCTTGTTGGGGAGATTGTAAGAACCAAGAAGTTTATATTGGAATAAAAGTGTTATATTATAAATGAATTCGAAGCACGTGTTTATTTAAATATAAAGGAAGGAATGTATAGCTGAGAAGCCTACAAGATCGCCGTTATTAAGCGGGTAGGCGATCTCCAACTTCTCTGGCACTTGGTCGCCTATCGCCTAGCTTACGTTTGGACGCCTATCGCCTAGCTTACGTTTGGTCGCCTATCGCCTAGCTTACGTTTGGACGCCTATCGCCTAGCTTACGTTTGGTCGCCTATCGCCTAGCTTACGTTTGGACGCCTATCGCCTAGCTTACGTTTGGTCGCCTATCGCCTGTGTATACCTAGTAGCATGTCGCCTAGAGTACACCTAATCGCCGAAACTACACTTAGTGTGTAGCCAAAATGTTGGATCAACCCTGGTACGTCCCAAAAGCCACGCGTATCAAGGTGTGGGTTAAACCTTGGATACGCTGGGCAGGCGAAGCTCTATACTTGAGCATAAGAGAATCATCCTTAACGTTACACGCTTGGGCGCACGAGGACTTGTGCTAATCAACTCTTGGAAGTGTGAAGCTACCGACGTCACCAAGCCTTGTGGAGAGAATACCTTGGATGTAACATAGTGGAATGAAGAACCTCCAGGAGGGAGTGGCGAGTGTCATCGGGCATCGCAGGGCGCGAGGCATGCTGCGGGGTGTGTCTTCGCGCGAGGGGTCATCGGTCGAGAGTCTTCGCGCGAGAAGTCATCGGTCGAGAGTCTTAGCGCGAGAGGTCATCGGTCGAGAGGTCATAGCGCGACGTTGAGTACACACAGAGAACGTGGGACCCAGATTTCCAGCATGAGACGCGCGGCACGCGAGACACGTAGGCAAAAAGCGTTGGTTCAGAACAGTGACATCAGAATGTTGGCATGCGCAGGAAACACTCGCGGTCGTACTGTTCAGAGCAGCCGTTGGCATGCACAAGAGACAACAGTGGTAGTACTGTTCAGAGCAGTGGTTTGCATGCACAAAAGACAACCGAGGTCGTACTGTTCAGAGGAACTACGCCCAGGCTTTTGCAGAAAAGGGGGAGGGCAGCAGTATACGAGGACAGGTATGGTTGGGATCAAAACCCACTGAGAGGAGGCAAAGAGCGTTACAAGTGACCCAAGAGTGAAAGAGCGAGACTATCTTCATCCTCCTCCTTTCTCCCCTTCACGCTGCGTTTTCCAGGCATCCTCAAGCACCAGTTTGACGTTTGCCCTTAGAGCACCTGGGGAATTCTCTGCAAGAGCTTAAGGCATCCTCGAAGCTCGTGGAGTTGGAGCTCTTAGTAAGGTTGCGCAAGTCCAGGTAAGGGAAGCTAGACCTCTTTTCCATACAAGCCATAGCGTAGTCTTTCTGAAGTGAGGGCGACGTGGTCGCCATTTTCGTTTTTATCTGTGTGAAATACCCTGTTTGTGTGCTTGGGCGACGTGGTCGCCGGTTTTGATATACAATCTTCGAAACACCCTATTTTTGAACCAGGTCGCCGATTTTGGCGCTGTTTTACGAACTCCTATGTTTTTGATATTGTTTTGAAACTACTTGAGATTTACATGAGATATTCGAAGATCTGAAGCTTTGAAATGTTTGTTGATGTGATTTGAATCATTTATTTGAATGGTGTGATGTGTTGAATGTGATGAGGGTGAGATCGAGGCATAGTATTTTCAGGAAAGAAAATACCGTGTAAGATCTTGTAGTAGGTGCATTGATCGGTGATTAAGAACGAGATATCCTGACTCTGCTGAGATAATGGAATCACATAGAGGAAGTTACTCAGTTGGGGAGAGTCGAAGGAGGTTCACCTGTATGGGTGGGTTGTTTGAAAGAGGACAAACCGACCTGTTTTGCGTGGATTAACCCTGTCATGCTGTATGGTGATGTGTGAGATTCATCGTACGCTTGTGAATGTGAGAGATTTCACAGCGACCCTGTGGATGTGTGAGATTCCACAGTGGGCAATATGACAGGTGCAGATCTCTGAGTCTAATCAATGCACGAGTATTCCGGAATTAGTGTCTTGTGTCTATGTGTTGTGAAGTCAGTGGAAAGTCTGACGTGAGAAATGAGGAACATTGTATTTTGATAGAAATGCGTTGTGTGATATAAACTACTCTGGGTTTTTACTTGATGGTATGTGGGAAGAATGAGAAATGTTTTTAGTGAGTTTTATCTTGATTTTGTTCATATCTAAATCTCTTTTAAAACTGAGCTTACCCTGCGTTTTCGTTTGTGGACACTTGTGATGATCGTGTATGATTTACACGGGAGCAGATGACGTTGCAGGAAAGTGAGATCGCCGGTCTGATAGGAGATCGCCTGGCTGATAGGAGATCACCTGATTGATTAGGAGATCGCCTTTTGTTAGCATATCGCCCGATTTGTCTTTTGTTGTATTTTTGTTTAAGTTTTTTTTTGGAAAGATTCACATTTTATGTATTAAACTCCCGATGAGGAGAAACTCCATTATATATATATGATCATGTTTATTTCAAAATACTTGTTTATCTTCATTTATATTATATAAATATGAAATGTATTTGGTGGGATGTTACATTATGGTATCAGAGCAGTTCGTCCTTAGGATGACCTGAGGGCTGTGGATCCATTGTGTTTCTTCTGCTCATAAAAGTTATTTGAGTTTTTAAATAACAACTATAGTGAAAGGTTTTCAAACGTTTTGCATTGAAAAGTTTGTGTGTGCTTCTGTGCTTTAGTGAACGTATGCTCTAGCTGAAAATCTTAGTATTAAGGGTGAGAAGATCTTGATGAAGTAATGAGGGTGCACACTCATAACTGGATCGAGATGATTCTCAATCTTAATTCCAAAGACTTGATGTTTAGTATACATTGAATGCTGGTGTGATCTAGTTTAGCTTATCGAGTGTTTTTGCAATTGACTGAAAATGGTTGTTTGATCTGATGGTGATGATATCAGTAGCTGTTCTAATACCTTGCTTGAGATTCTAAGTGTTACGAGTATGTTGATAAACTCAAATTCCTTATGACTTTGAGATGCTGACCTTTGTAAGGTCTAGTTATTACCTCCTGAATGAATTGATTTCTTATCAATCTCATTCCTGTAGTTGTAGGGATATAGAAAACTCATAGCTTCAAGATCCGAAACAAGAGAGATGGCACGTAGACCCTCTACCCCTCCCCAACCTTCTTCTGAAATGGGTCAGATCGCCAAGGCCATCGAGATGATGGCAAGTGCCATCCAGCAGCAGAATGCGGCGATGTCTCAAAATCACCAAGCTACAATGCATCAGTGGGAGACCGCCAGATCGGCCGCAGCAACTCCCAACGTCGGTCAGCCTCAGGAGCATATGGGACTGACCGAGTTCCTCAGGCACAACCCACCTAAGTTCAGTGGGAACGTTACCCCTGATCAAGCAGATCAGTGGGTCAGGGGGTTAGAGAAGATATTCAGGGCGACTTCCTGCCCTGAAGACAAGAAGCTGGTGTTTGCCACATACCTCCTGTCTGGGGAAGCTGAGTTCTGGTGGATGGGAACTCAGCAGATGATGGAGGCCCGAGAGGAAGTGATGGATTGGGAAAGCTTCAGAGTGAGGTTCCTGGAGAAGTACTTCCCAGACAGCGCAAGATTTGCGAAGGAAGCTGAGTTCCTGAGGTTGGAGCAGGGGGATATGTCTGTGAATGCCTATGCTGCTCGGTTCGAGTACCTCGCCCGGTTTTATACCCAAGCCACCTCTGAGGCTTGGAGGTGTAGGAAATTCGAAGAAGGACTGAAGCATGGGCTGAAGAGGACCATAGCCCCGATGTGCATTAGAGAATTTCATGCCTTAGTGGAGAAGGCGAAAATGGTGGAGACTCTAGAGAAGGGCGAGTCTCGGGTGAGCAGGTCCCAC
Organism: Phaseolus lunatus; assembly: GCA_013389735.1. Taxonomy (NCBI): domain Eukaryota; kingdom Viridiplantae; phylum Streptophyta; class Magnoliopsida; order Fabales; family Fabaceae; genus Phaseolus; species Phaseolus lunatus. Next base: position 18,064,082 of record CM023861.1, on the reverse strand, counting down.
CCAGGCGGTTCCTCCAATGGGAAGGCAAGGATACAGCAACAGCAGTTTAAGCCTTATGCGAGGCCTCCACAGCATAGGGCGAGGGCAGCACCACCCCAGTCTCATCAGCAACAAACCAGGAAATTTCAATGTTTCCATTGCGGTGGGCCCCACACAGCCAATGTGTGCCCCAAGAAAGACTCAGAGAGGAGATGCTTTACCTGCCAGAAGACGGGGCACGTTGCCAAGTATTGTCCTACTCAGCACAGAATGACTCCACCCAGTGGTTCCCAGCAGATGAGGAACGAAGGCAACAGACCTCAGGCAACCGGGAGGGTGTTTTGCCATGTCAGGAGCTGAGGCGTCCCAATCAGGTAACCTTGTGCAGAGTGTTTGTTTTATTGCTGGTAGAGGTGTAAGGACTTTGTTTGATTCTGGAGCGACACACTCCTTTGTGTCAAGCATGTGTGTAGCCGAGTTGGGCCTTATGGTGAGAGAGTTACCCTTCGAACTGTTGGTCTCTACACCTGCGTCAGGACAGGTGTTGACCTCCACAGTTTGCCCTGAATGTCCAGTGATAGTAGAGGGACGTAGATTCAAAGTGAACTTGATCTGCCTACCTCTTCAGGACCTGGATGTTATCCTGGGAATGGATTGGCTAGCTGCCAATCATGTTCTCATAGACTGTGGTAGGCAGAAGGTAGCGTTTCCAGACCCCAAGAATCAGAGGTGTGGCCAGTTCAAAGAGGGCGATCAGAGTTGGAAGAAGGGGCGAGGTGCTTCGTGATGCTAGCTCGGTTGGAATTGAGGAATGAAGGGGACGTAAGCAGAATACACGTGGTGAAGGATTTCACGGATGTATTTCCAGAAGAGGTGCCTGGGTTACCCCCTAAGAGAGAATTGGAATTCTCTATTGACTTGGTACCTGGAGCTGGACCAATATCAATGGCACCTTACAGGATGGCACCAGCCGAGTTAGTAGAGTTAAAGAAGCAATTGGAAGAGCTGCTGGAGAAACAGTTCATCAGACCCAGTGTATCTCCGTGGGGAGCTCCAGTGCTCCTAGTCAAGAAGAAGGATGGAGGGTCTCGGTTGTGTATAGATTACAGGCAATTGAACAAATTGACCATCAAGAACAAGTACCCCCTACCTCGGATTGACGATTTGATGGACCAAATTCATGGGGCCTCGGTGTTCTCCAAGATTGACCTGAGATCGGGGTATCACCAAATCTTGGTAAAAGCTGAAGATGTTCAGAAGACAGCTTTTAGGTCTCGGTATGGGCACTACGAGTATGTAGTGATGCCATTTGGAGTCACCAATGCTCCAGCTCTATTCATGGACTACATGAATAGGATCTTTCGCCCTTTCTTGGATAAGTTTGTGGTGGTCTTCATAGATGACATCCTCATTTACTCAAGGACCGGGGAGGAGCATGAGGAACACCTGAGGACAGTGTTGGAGATACTGAGGGAGAAGCAGCTCTATGCCAAATTCTCTAAGTGTGAGTTCTGGCTAAAGGAAGTCAACTTCTTAGGGCACGTGATATCTGCCCAGGGGATCTCGGTAGATCCAGCCAAGGTAGAGGCAGTGCTGCAGTGGGAACGCCCTAAGACAATCACAGAGATAAGGAGCTTTGTGGGGTTGGCGGGCTACTATCGGAGGTTCATAGAGGATTTTTCCAAAGTTGTGGCTCCTTTAACACAACTGACCCGCAAGGACCAACCCTTTGCTTGGACCGACCGATGTGAGCAGAGCTTCAAGGAACTAAAGGAGAGGCTGACCAGTGCTCCAGTGCTGGTGATTCCAGAAGTAGGAAGACCTTTTGATGTCTTCTGTGATGCCTCACATCAAGGCTTGGGATGCGTCTTGATGCAAGAGAAGAGAGTGGTTGCATATGCTTCAAGGCAACTCAAGGTGCATGAGAGAAACTACCCTACTCATGATTTGGAGTTGGCAGCGGTAGTGTTTGCCTTGAAGATCTGGAGGCATTATCTTTATGGAGCTCGGTTCCAGGTATTCAGTGACCATAAGAGCCTGAAATACCTGTTTGATCAGAAGGAACTAAACATGAGGCAGAGAAGATGGATGGAGTTCCTAAAGGACTACGATTTTCAACTCATGTATCACCCAGGGAAGGCCAATGTAGTGGCAGATGCGTTGAGTAGAAAATCAATCCAAGTCGCCACCATGATGATGGAAGAGCAGAAACTGATCGAGCAGTTCAGGGACTTAAACCTTGGGGTGGAATTCCACGCGAATCACATTCGTTGTAGTAAGCTGACTATAACTAATGACTTCCTGGGGATGTTGAAGGATAAGCAATTGGAGGACCCTAGCCTGAAGCGTGCTGTAGAGTCACTGGGAACCGACCAGGCGAGAGACTTTGTGATGGGCGGAGATGGGATCTTGAGGTTTAATGGCAGAATTTGCATACCTGCAAATGATGAGTTGAAGAAGATGATCCTAGACGAAGGTCACAAGAGTCGCCTTAGCCTACACCCAGGTATGAATAAGATGTATCATGACTTGAAGGAGTCATTTTGGTGGGCGGGCATGAAGAAAGACATCGCCCAGTATGTCACTACCTGCTTAACGTGTCAAAAGGCAAAAGTAGAGCATCAGAGACCTGGCGGGTTGTTACAGCCATTGGATATCCCTGAGTGGAAATGGGACAGCATTGCCATGGATTTTGTCACCCATTTACCCAGATCAGCGAAAGGGCATGATGCAATCTGGGTCATAGTAGATCGGCTGACAAAGAGTGCCCACTTCCTCCCAGTAAATATGAAGATGCCCATAGCCAAGTTGGCACAGCTGTACATCAAGGAGATTGTGAGGTTACATGGAGTGCCTTCCAGCATCACTTCAGATAGAGATCCCAGGTTCACTTCACGGTTTTGGCAGACCTTACAAGAGTGCTTGGGAACTAAGTTGAGGATGAGCTCTGCATACCATCCTCAAACAGATGGACAGTCTGAGAGAACAATTCAGTCCTTAGAAGATCTGCTGAGGACGTGTGTCTTGGATCAATTGGGGAGCTGGGATGAAGTGTTGCCACTGGTGGAGTTTACCTACAACAACAGTTACCACGCCAGTGTTGGGATGGCACCATATGAAGCCCTGTATGGGAGAAGATGCAGAACTCCCTTGTGTTGGTACCAGGAGGGCGAAGCAATCTTGGTTGGACCAGAATTGATTCAGCAGACAACCGAGAAAGTGAAACAGATACAAGGCAGCATGAGAGCTTCTCAAAGCCGACAGAAGTCCTATGCAGATCAGAGGAGAAGACCTTTGGAGTTTGCTGCTGGAGACCATGTGTTCATGAGAGTAACACCAACCAAGGGCGTAGGAAGGGCGATCAGACCAAAGAAGTTGTCCCCTAAGTTCGTGGGACCATATCAAATCTTAAGGAGGATTGGTCCTGTGGCCTATGAGATCGCCCTACCTCCCCATCTGGCGAATCTGCACAATGTCTTTCACGTGTCACAGCTGAGGAAGTACATGGCAGACCCCAGTCATGTACTGGATATAGACGACGTGCAGATCAGAGATGACTTGTCCTTTGAAGCAAAACCTATTAGAATTGATGACCGGCAGGGTAAACAACTCAGAGGCAAGACCATCAACATGGTGAAAGTAGTGTGGGATGAGAAATCGGGTGATTCAACGTGGGAGTTAGAAGAACCCATGAGGGAAGCCTACCCATACCTCTTTTCCTTGTAATTCATTTTCGGGGACGAAAATTTTTCTTGTTGGGGAGATTGTAAGAACCAAGAAGTTTATATTGGAATAAAAGTGTTATATTATAAATGAATTCGAAGCACGTGTTTATTTAAATATAAAGGAAGGAATGTATAGCTGAGAAGCCTACAAGATCGCCGTTATTAAGCGGGTAGGCGATCTCCAACTTCTCTGGCACTTGGTCGCCTATCGCCTAGCTTACGTTTGGACGCCTATCGCCTAGCTTACGTTTGGTCGCCTATCGCCTAGCTTACGTTTGGACGCCTATCGCCTAGCTTACGTTTGGTCGCCTATCGCCTAGCTTACGTTTGGACGCCTATCGCCTAGCTTACGTTTGGTCGCCTATCGCCTGTGTATACCTAGTAGCATGTCGCCTAGAGTACACCTAATCGCCGAAACTACACTTAGTGTGTAGCCAAAATGTTGGATCAACCCTGGTACGTCCCAAAAGCCACGCGTATCAAGGTGTGGGTTAAACCTTGGATACGCTGGGCAGGCGAAGCTCTATACTTGAGCATAAGAGAATCATCCTTAACGTTACACGCTTGGGCGCACGAGGACTTGTGCTAATCAACTCTTGGAAGTGTGAAGCTACCGACGTCACCAAGCCTTGTGGAGAGAATACCTTGGATGTAACATAGTGGAATGAAGAACCTCCAGGAGGGAGTGGCGAGTGTCATCGGGCATCGCAGGGCGCGAGGCATGCTGCGGGGTGTGTCTTCGCGCGAGGGGTCATCGGTCGAGAGTCTTCGCGCGAGAAGTCATCGGTCGAGAGTCTTAGCGCGAGAGGTCATCGGTCGAGAGGTCATAGCGCGACGTTGAGTACACACAGAGAACGTGGGACCCAGATTTCCAGCATGAGACGCGCGGCACGCGAGACACGTAGGCAAAAAGCGTTGGTTCAGAACAGTGACATCAGAATGTTGGCATGCGCAGGAAACACTCGCGGTCGTACTGTTCAGAGCAGCCGTTGGCATGCACAAGAGACAACAGTGGTAGTACTGTTCAGAGCAGTGGTTTGCATGCACAAAAGACAACCGAGGTCGTACTGTTCAGAGGAACGTACGCCCAGGCTTTTGCAGAAAAGGGGGAGGGCAGCAGTATACGAGGACAGGTATGGTTGGGATCAAAACCCACTGAGAGGAGGCAAAGAGCGTTACAAGTGACCCAAGAGTGAAAGAGCGAGACTATCTTCATCCTCCTCCTTTCTCCCCTTCACGCTGCGTTTTCCAGGCATCCTCAAGCACCAGTTTGACGTTTGCCCTTAGAGCACCTGGGGAATTCTCTGCAAGAGCTTAAGGCATCCTCGAAGCTCGTGGAGTTGGAGCTCTTAGTAAGGTTGCGCAAGTCCAGGTAAGGGAAGCTAGACCTCTTTTCCATACAAGCCATAGCGTAGTCTTTCTGAAGTGAGGGCGACGTGGTCGCCATTTTCGTTTTTATCTGTGTGAAATACCCTGTTTGTGTGCTTGGGCGACGTGGTCGCCGGTTTTGATATACAATCTTCGAAACACCCTATTTTTGAACCAGGTCGCCGATTTTGGCGCTGTTTTACGAACTCCTATGTTTTTGATATTGTTTTGAAACTACTTGAGATTTACATGAGATATTCGAAGATCTGAAGCTTTGAAATGTTTGTTGATGTGATTTGAATCATTTATTTGAATGGTGTGATGTGTTGAATGTGATGAGGGTGAGATCGAGGCATAGTATTTTCAGGAAAGAAAATACCGTGTAAGATCTTGTAGTAGGTGCATTGATCGGTGATTAAGAACGAGATATCCTGACTCTGCTGAGATAATGGAATCACATAGAGGAAGTTACTCAGTTGGGGAGAGTCGAAGGAGGTTCACCTGTATGGGTGGGTTGTTTGAAAGAGGACAAACCGACCTGTTTTGCGTGGATTAACCCTGTCATGCTGTATGGTGATGTGTGAGATTCATCGTACGCTTGTGAATGTGAGAGATTTCACAGCGACCCTGTGGATGTGTGAGATTCCACAGTGGGCAATATGACAGGTGCAGATCTCTGAGTCTAATCAATGCACGAGTATTCCGGAATTAGTGTCTTGTGTCTATGTGTTGTGAAGTCAGTGGAAAGTCTGACGTGAGAAATGAGGAACATTGTATTTTGATAGACACCTGATGCGTTGTGTGATATAAACTACTCTTGAGGAATTGTAAAATGTGGGTTTTTACTTGATGGTATGTGGGAAGAATGAGAAAGCTGATGTTTTTATGTGGGTGCCTTAAATTAGTTTTATCTTGATTTTAAAGTTCATATCTAAATCTCTTTTAAAACTGTCTAGCTTACCCTGCGTTTTCGTTTGTGGATGTTCTTCTTAAAACTTGTGATGATCGTGTATGATTTACACGGGAGCAGATGACGTTGCAGGAAAGTGAGATCGCCGGTCTGATAGGAGATCGCCTGGCTGATAGGAGATCACCTGATTGATTAGGAGATCGCCCTTTTGTTAGCATATCGCCCGATTTGTCTTTTGTTGTATTTTTGTTTAAGTTTTTTTTTGGAAAGATTCACATTTTATGTATTAAACTCCCGATGAGGAGAAACTCCATTATATATATATGATCATGTTTATTTCAAAATACTTGTTTATCTTCATTTATATTATATAAATATGAAATGTATTTGGTGGGATGTTACATTAATGGTATCAGAGCAGTTCGTCCTTAGGATGACCTGAGGGCTGTGGATCCATTGTGTTTCTTCTGCTCATAAAAGTTATTTGAGTTTTTAAATAACAACTATAGTGAAAGGTTTTCAAACGTTTTGCATTGAAAAGTTTGTGTGTGCTTCTGTGCTTTAGTGAACGTATGCTCTAGCTGAAAATCTTAGTATTAAGGGTGAGAAGATCTTGATGAAGTAATGAGGGTGCACACTCATAACTGGATCGAGATGATTCTCAATCTTAATTCCAAAGACTTGATGTTTAGTATACATTGAATGCTGGTGTGATCTAGTTTAGCTTATCGAGTGTTTTTGCAATTGACTGAAAATGGTTGTTTGATCTGATGGTGATGATATCAGTAGCTGTTCTAATACCTTGCTTGAGATTCTAAGTGTTACGAGTATGTTGATAAACTCAAATTCCTTATGACTTTGAGATGCTGACCTTTGTAAGGTCTAGTTATTACCTCCTGAATGAATTGATTTCTTATCAATCTCATTCCTGTAGTTGTAGGGAATATAGAAAACTCATAGCTTCAAGATCCGAAACAAGAGAGATGGCACGTAGACCCTCTACCCCTCCCCAACCTTCTTCTGAAATGGGTCAGATCGCCAAGGCCATCGAGATGATGGCAAGTGCCATCCAGCAGCAGAATGCGGCAATGTCTCAAAATCACCAAGCTACAATGCATCAGTGGGAGACCGCCAGATCGGCCGCAGCAACTCCCAACGTCGGTCAGCCTCAGGAGCATATGGGACTGACCGAGTTCCTCAGGCACAACCCACCTAAGTTCAGTGGGAACGTTACCCCTGATCAAGCAGATCAGTGGGTCAGGGGGTTAGAGAAGATATTCAGGGCGACTTCCTGCCCTGAAGACAAGAAGCTGGTGTTTGCCACATACCTCCTGTCTGGGGAAGCTGAGTTCTGGTGGATGGGAACTCAGCAGATGATGGAGGCCCGAGAGGAAGTGATGGATTGGGAAAGCTTCAGAGTGAGGTTCCTGGAGAAGTACTTCCCAGACAGCGCAAGATTTGCGAAGGAAGCTGAGTTCCTGAGGTTGGAGCAGGGGGATATGTCTGTGAATGCCTATGCTGCTCGGTTCGAGTACCTCGCCCGGTTTTATACCCAAGCCACCTCTGAGGCTTGGAGGTGTAGGAAATTCGAAGAAGGACTGAAGCATGGGCTGAAGAGGACCATAGCCCCGATGTGCATTAGAGAATTTCATGCCTTAGTGGAGAAGGCGAAAATGGTGGAGACTCTAGAGAAGGGCGAGTCTCGGGTGAGCAGGTCCCACCCAGGCGGTTCCTCCAATGGGAAGGCAAGGATACAGCAACAGCAGTTTAAGCCTTATGCGAGGCCTCCACAGCATAGGGCGAGGGCAGCACCACCCCAGTCTCATCAGCAACAAACCAGGAAATTTCAATGTTTCCATTGCGGTGGGCCCCACACAGCCAATGTGTGCCCCAAGAAAGACTCAGAGAGGAGATGCTTTACCTGCCAGAAGACGGGGCACGTTGCCAAGTATTGTCCTACTCAGCACAGAATGACTCCACCCAGTGGTTCCCAGCAGATGAGGAACGAAGGCAACAGACCTCAGGCAACCGGGAGGGTGTTTGCCATGTCAGGAGCTGAGGCGTCCCAATCAGGTAACCTTGTGCAGAGTGTTTGTTTTATTGCTGGTAGAGGTGTAAGGACTTTGTTTGATTCTGGAGCGACACACTCCTTTGTGTCAAGCATGTGTGTAGCCGAGTTGGGCCTTATGGTGAGAGAGTTACCCTTCGAACTGTTGGTCTCTACACCTGCGTCAGGACAGGTGTTGACCTCCACAGTTTGCCCTGAATGTCCAGTGATAGTAGAGGGACGTAGATTCAAAGTGAACTTGATCTGCCTACCTCTTCAGGACCTGGATGTTATCCTGGGAATGGATTGGCTAGCTGCCAATCATGTTCTCATAGACTGTGGTAGGCAGAAGGTAGCGTTTCCAGACCCCCAAGAATCAGAGGTGTGGCCAGTTCAAAGAGGGCGATCAGAGTTGGAAGAAGGGGCGAGGTGCTTCGTGATGCTAGCTCGGTTGGAATTGAGGAATGAAGGGGACGTAAGCAGAATACACGTGGTGAAGGATTTCACGGATGTATTTCCAGAAGAGGTGCCTGGGTTACCCCCTAAGAGAGAATTGGAATTCTCTATTGACTTGGTACCTGGAGCTGGACCAATATCAATGGCACCTTACAGGATGGCACCAGCCGAGTTAGTAGAGTTAAAGAAGCAATTGGAAGAGCTGCTGGAGAAACAGTTCATCAGACCCAGTGTATCTCCGTGGGGAGCTCCAGTGCTCCTAGTCAAGAAGAAGGATGGAGGGTCTCGGTTGTGTATAGATTACAGGCAATTGAACAAATTGACCATCAAGAACAAGTACCCCCTACCTCGGATTGACGATTTGATGGACCAAATTCATGGGGCCTCGGTGTTCTCCAAGATTGACCTGAGATCGGGGTATCACCAAATCTTGGTAAAAGCTGAAGATGTTCAGAAGACAGCTTTTAGGTCTCGGTATGGGCACTACGAGTATGTAGTGATGCCATTTGGAGTCACCAATGCTCCAGCTCTATTCATGGACTACATGAATAGGATCTTTCGCCCTTTCTTGGATAAGTTTGTGGTGGTCTTCATAGATGACATCCTCATTTACTCAAGGACCGGGGAGGAGCATGAGGAACACCTGAGGACAGTGTTGGAGATACTGAGGGAGAAGCAGCTCTATGCCAAATTCTCTAAGTGTGAGTTCTGGCTAAAGGAAGTCAACTTCTTAGGGCACGTGATATCTGCCCAGGGGATCTCGGTAGATCCAGCCAAGGTAGAGGCAGTGCTGCAGTGGGAACGCCCTAAGACAATCACAGAGATAAGGAGCTTTGTGGGGTTGGCGGGCTACTATCGGAGGTTCATAGAGGATTTTTCCAAAGTTGTGGCTCCTTTAACACAACTGACCCGCAAGGACCAACCCTTTGCTTGGACCGACCGATGTGAGCAGAGCTTCAAGGAACTAAAGGAGAGGCTGACCAGTGCTCCAGTGCTGGTGATTCCAGAAGTAGGAAGACCTTTTGATGTCTTCTGTGATGCCTCACATCAAGGCTTGGGATGCGTCTTGATGCAAGAGAAGAGAGTGGTTGCATATGCTTCAAGGCAACTCAAGGTGCATGAGAGAAACTACCCTACTCATGATTTGGAGTTGGCAGCGGTAGTGTTTGCCTTGAAGATCTGGAGGCATTATCTTTATGGAGCTCGGTTCCAGGTATTCAGTGACCATAAGAGCCTGAAATACCTGTTTGATCAGAAGGAACTAAACATGAGGCAGAGAAGATGGATGGAGTTCCTAAAGGACTACGATTTTCAACTCATGTATCACCCAGGGAAGGCCAATGTAGTGGCAGATGCGTTGAGTAGAAAATCAATCCAAGTCGCCACCATGATGATGGAAGAGCAGAAACTGATCGAGCAGTTCAGGGACTTAAACCTTGGGGTGGAATTCCACGCGAATCACATTCGTTGTAGTAAGCTGACTATAACTAATGACTTCCTGGGGATGTTGAAGGATAAGCAATTGGAGGACCCTAGCCTGAAGCGTGCTGTAGAGTCACTGGGAACCGACCAGGCGAGAGACTTTGTGATGGGCGGAGATGGGATCTTGAGGTTTAATGGCAGAATTTGCATACCTGCAAATGATGAGTTGAAGAAGATGATCCTAGACGAAGGTCACAAGAGTCGCCTTAGCCTACACCCAGGTATGAATAAGATGTATCATGACTTGAAGGAGTCATTTTGGTGGGCGGGCATGAAGAAAGACATCGCCCAGTATGTCACTACCTGCTTAACGTGTCAAAAGGCAAAAGTAGAGCATCAGAGACCTGGCGGGTTGTTACAGCCATTGGATATCCCTGAGTGGAAATGGGACAGCATTGCCATGGATTTTGTCACCCATTTACCCAGATCAGCGAAAGGGCATGATGCAATCTGGGTCATAGTAGATCGGCTGACAAAGAGTGCCCACTTCCTCCCAGTAAATATGAAGATGCCCATAGCCAAGTTGGCACAGCTGTACATCAAGGAGATTGTGAGGTTACATGGAGTGCCTTCCAGCATCACTTCAGATAGAGATCCCAGGTTCACTTCACGGTTTTGGCAGACCTTACAAGAGTGCTTGGGAACTAAGTTGAGGATGAGCTCTGCATACCATCCTCAAACAGATGGACAGTCTGAGAGAACAATTCAGTCCTTAGAAGATCTGCTGAGGACGTGTGTCTTGGATCAATTGGGGAGCTGGGATGAAGTGTTGCCACTGGTGGAGTTTACCTACAACAACAGTTACCACGCCAGTGTTGGGATGGCACCATATGAAGCCCTGTATGGGAGAAGATGCAGAACTCCCTTGTGTTGGTACCAGGAGGGCGAAGCAATCTTGGTTGGACCAGAATTGATTCAGCAGACAACCGAGAAAGTGAAACAGATACAAGGCAGCATGAGAGCTTCTCAAAGCCGACAGAAGTCCTATGCAGATCAGAGGAGAAGACCTTTGGAGTTTGCTGCTGGAGACCATGTGTTCATGAGAGTAACACCAACCAAGGGCGTAGGAAGGGCGATCAGACCAAAGAAGTTGTCCCCTAAGTTCGTGGGACCATATCAAATCTTAAGGAGGATTGGTCCTGTGGCCTATGAGATCGCCCTACCTCCCCATCTGGCGAATCTGCACAATGTCTTTCACGTGTCACAGCTGAGGAAGTACATGGCAGACCCCAGTCATGTACTGGATATAGACGACGTGCAGATCAGAGATGACTTGTCCTTTGAAGCAAAACCTATTAGAATTGATGACCGGCAGGGTAAACAACTCAGAGGCAAGACCATCAACATGGTGAAAGTAGTGTGGGATGAGAAATCGGGTGATTCAACGTGGGAGTTAGAAGAACCCATGAGGGAAGCCTACCCATACCTCTTTTCCTTGTAATTCATTTTCGGGGACGAAAATTTTTCTTGTTGGGGAGATTGTAAGAACCAAGAAGTTTATATTGGAATAAAAGTGTTATATTATAAATGAATTCGAAGCACGTGTTTATTTAAATATAAAGGAAGGAATGTATAGCTGAGAAGCCTACAAGATCGCCGTTATTAAGCGGGTAGGCGATCTCCAACTTCTCTGGCACTTGGTCGCCTATCGCCTAGCTTACGTTTGGACGCCTATCGCCTAGCTTACGTTTGGTCGCCTATCGCCTAGCTTACGTTTGGACGCCTATCGCCTAGCTTACGTTTGGTCGCCTATCGCCTAGCTTACGTTTGGACGCCTATCGCCTAGCTTACGTTTGGTCGCCTATCGCCTGTGTATACCTAGTAGCATGTCGCCTAGAGTACACCTAATCGCCGAAACTACACTTAGTGTGTAGCCAAAATGTTGGATCAACCCTGGTACGTCCCAAAAGCCACGCGTATCAAGGTGTGGGTTAAACCTTGGATACGCTGGGCAGGCGAAGCTCTATACTTGAGCATAAGAGAATCATCCTTAACGTTACACGCTTGGGCGCACGAGGACTTGTGCTAATCAACTCTTGGAAGTGTGAAGCTACCGACGTCACCAAGCCTTGTGGAGAGAATACCTTGGATGTAACATAGTGGAATGAAGAACCTCCAGGAGGGAGTGGCGAGTGTCATCGGGCATCGCAGGGCGCGAGGCATGCTGCGGGGTGTGTCTTCGCGCGAGGGGTCATCGGTCGAGAGTCTTCGCGCGAGAAGTCATCGGTCGAGAGTCTTAGCGCGAGAGGTCATCGGTCGAGAGGTCATAGCGCGACGTTGAGTACACACAGAGAACGTGGGACCCAGATTTCCAGCATGAGACGCGCGGCACGCGAGACACGTAGGCAAAAAGCGTTGGTTCAGAACAGTGACATCAGAATGTTGGCATGCGCAGGAAACACTCGCGGTCGTACTGTTCAGAGCAGCCGTTGGCATGCACAAGAGACAACAGTGGTAGTACTGTTCAGAGCAGTGGTTTGCATGCACAAAAGACAACCGAGGTCGTACTGTTCAGAGGAACGTACGCCCAGGCTTTTGCAGAAAAGGGGGAGGGCAGCAGTATACGAGGACAGGTATGGTTGGGATCAAAACCCACTGAGAGGAGGCAAAGAGCGTTACAAGTGACCCAAGAGTGAAAGAGCGAGACTATCTTCATCCTCCTCCTTTCTCCCCTTCACGCTGCGTTTTCCAGGCATCCTCAAGCACCAGTTTGACGTTTGCCCTTAGAGCACCTGGGGAATTCTCTGCAAGAGCTTAAGGCATCCTCGAAGCTCGTGGAGTTGGAGCTCTTAGTAAGGTTGCGCAAGTCCAGGTAAGGGAAGCTAGACCTCTTTTCCATACAAGCCATAGCGTAGTCTTTCTGAAGTGAGGGCGACGTGGTCGCCATTTTCGTTTTTATCTGTGTGAAATACCCTGTTTGTGTGCTTGGGCGACGTGGTCGCCGGTTTTGATATACAATCTTCGAAACACCCTATTTTTGAACCAGGTCGCCGATTTTGGCGCTGTTTTACGAACTCCTATGTTTTTGATATTGTTTTGAAACTACTTGAGATTTACATGAGATATTCGAAGATCTGAAGCTTTGAAATGTTTGTTGATGTGATTTGAATCATTTATTTGAATGGTGTGATGTGTTGAATGTGATGAGGGTGAGATCGAGGCATAGTATTTTCAGGAAAGAAAATACCGTGTAAGATCTTGTAGTAGGTGCATTGATCGGTGATTAAGAACGAGATATCCTGACTCTGCTGAGATAATGGAATCACATAGAGGAAGTTACTCAGTTGGGGAGAGTCGAAGGAGGTTCACCTGTATGGGTGGGTTGTTTGAAAGAGGACAAACCGACCTGTTTTGCGTGGATTAACCCTGTCATGCTGTATGGTGATGTGTGAGATTCATCGTACGCTTGTGAATGTGAGAGATTTCACAGCGACCCTGTGGATGTGTGAGATTCCACAGTGGGCAATATGACAGGTGCAGATCTCTGAGTCTAATCAATGCACGAGTATTCCGGAATTAGTGTCTTGTGTCTATGTGTTGTGAAGTCAGTGGAAAGTCTGACGTGAGAAATGAGGAACATTGTATTTTGATAGACACCTGATGCGTTGTGTGATATAAACTACTCTTGAGGAATTGTAAAATGTGGGTTTTTACTTGATGGTATGTGGGAAGAATGAGAAAGCTGATGTTTTTATGTGGGTGCCTTAAATTAGTTTTATCTTGATTTTAAAGTTCATATCTAAATCTCTTTTAAAACTGTCTAGCTTACCCTGCGTTTTCGTTTGTGGATGTTCTTCTTAAAACTTGTGATGATCGTGTATGATTTACACGGGAGCAGATGACGTTGCAGGAAAGTGAGATCGCCGGTCTGATAGGAGATCGCCTGGCTGATAGGAGATCACCTGATTGATTAGGAGATCGCCCTTTTGTTAGCATATCGCCCGATTTGTCTTTTGTTGTATTTTTGTTTAAGTTTTTTTTTGGAAAGATTCACATTTTATGTATTAAACTCCCGATGAGGAGAAACTCCATTATATATATATGATCATGTTTATTTCAAAATACTTGTTTATCTTCATTTATATTATATAAATATGAAATGTATTTGGTGGGATGTTACATTCATACGTATGGGTGAGTTGTTCAAGTGGGAACGAGCTCGACCTGTTATATGAATTCACCCTGTCATACCGGGAGAGTTGATGACATTGAGATTATATGCGCATGGCTGTATGGATTTCACAGCGACCCTGTGTGGATTTCACAGTGGTATGGTATGACAGGTGCAGATCTCTGAGCCTGAGTCAACGCACGTGTCAATCCGGAAGTAGTGTCATGTGTCTATGCATTGTGAGTCAGTGGAAAGTCTGACGTGTGAACTATGAATACTGAAATTTGAAATAGACACTTGACGAGTTATGGAATATGAGTATGTCGATGGTTGAAAATTGATATGGATCATGAATGGTGTGAAGTTTTATGTTTACTATTGATTTAAAAGTTTTTAAACCATCTAGCTTACCCTTTTCTCTTGTATTGCTCTGTGGTTATTTTCTCTTAAACTGTGATGATCGTGTATTTTTACACGGGAGCAGATGATCTTCCAGGGAGTAGAGCTCCTTAGAGAGTGGTCGCCGGAAGGAGATCGCCTGTTCCGTCTCTATCGGGTGATCGCCTGTTTCTGCCGCTATTGGGTGATCGCCTATTTTTTTCTGTTCTGGTAGCAGATCGGCTGTTTTGGGTCCCCTGATAGGAGATCGCCGGTCTATGTAGGGAGATCGCCGGTTTTCAATTTAGTTGGTTGTATTTTGTTTAAATTTTAGAAAAATATACCGGTTATGTATTTATCTCCCTGTGAGGAGAAACTTTATTTATTTATATAAAATTTTGTTCACTTCAATCTATTTGTTACTTTTATTTTCATTATATGAGCATGTATGGTATTTTGGCGGGATGTTACATCCTCAGCAGATCTTCCAAGGACTGGATCGTTCTCTCTGACTGTCCATCTGTTTGGGGATGATATGCAGAGCTCATCCTCAACTTAGTTCCCAGGCAATCTTGTAAAGTCTGCCAAAACCGTGAAGTGAACCTGGGATCCCTATCTGAAACAATGCTGGAAGGCACTCCATGCAACCTCACTATTTCTTTGATGTACAGCTGTGCCAACTTGGCCAAGGGCATTTTCAAATTCACTGGAAGGAAGTGGGCACTCTTCGTCAGCCGATCTACTATGACCCAGATTGCATCATGACCCTTTACCGATCTGGGTAAATGGGTAACAAAATCCATGGCGATGCTGTCCCATTTCCACTCAGGGATATCCAGTTGCTGTAGCAACCCGCCAGGTCTTTGATGCTCTACCTTTGCCTTCTGACACGTCAAGCAGGTAGTAACATACTGGGCGATGTCTTTCTTCATGCCCAACCACCAAAATGACTCCTTCAAGTCATGGTACATCTTGTTCATGCCTGGATGTAGGCTAAGGCGACTCTTGTGACCTTCCTCTAGGATCATCTTCTTCAACTCTTCATTTGCGGGTATGCAAATTCTGCCATTAAATCTCAAGATCCCATCATCGCCCATCACAAAGTCTCTAGCCTGGTCGGTCCCTAGTGACTCCATAGTACGCTTCAGACTAGGGTCTTCCAACTGCTTATCCTTTATCATTCCAAGGAAGTCATTAGTTATAGCCAGCTTACTACAACTAATGTGATTCACATAAAACTCTACCCCAAGGTTTAAGTCTCTGAACTGCTCGATCAGTTTCTGCTCTTCCATCATCATGGTGGCTACTTGTATTGATTTTCTACTCAAGGCATCTGCCACTACATTGGCCTTCCCTGGATGATACATGAGTTGAAAATCGTAGTCCTTTAAAAACTCCATCCACCTTCTTTGCCTCATGTTTAGTTCCTTCTGATCGAACAGGTATTTCAAGCTCTTATGGTCACTGAACACCTGGAACCGAGCTCCATATAAATAGTGCCTCCAAATCTTCAAGGCAAACACCACCGCCGCCAACTCCAAATCATGAGTAGGATAGTTTCTCTCATGAACCTTGAGTTGCCTTGAAGCATATGCAACCACTCTTTTCTCTTGCATCAAGACACATCCCAAACCCTGATGTGAAGCATCACAGTAGACATCAAAAGGTCTTCCTACCTCTGGGATCACCAACACTGGAGCACTAGTCAACCTCTCCTTTAGTTCCATGAAGCTCTGCTCACATCGGTCAGTCCAAGCAAAAGGTTGGTCCTTGCGGGTCAGCTTTGTTAAAGGAGCCACTACCTTGGAAAAGTCCTCAATAAACCTCCGATAGTAGCCAGCTAAACCCACAAAGCTCCTTATCTCAGTGACTGTCTTAGGACGTTCCCATTGAAGCACTGCCTCCACTTTGGCTGGATCCACCGAGATCCCCTGGGCAGATATCACGTGTCCTAAGAAGTTGACTTCCTTCAGCCAGAACTCACACTTAGAGAACTTGGCATAGAGTTGCTTCTCCCTCAGAATCTCCAACACTGTTCTCAGATGTTCTTCATGTTCTTCCTCGGTCCTTGAATAAATGAGTATGTCGTCTATGAAGACTACCACAAACTTATCCAAGAAAGGGCGAAAAATCCTATTCATGTAGTCCATGAACAGAGCTGGAGCATTTGTGACTCCAAACGGCATCACCACATACTCATAATACCCATACCGAGACCTAAAAGCTGTCTTTTGAACATCTTCAGCTTTTACCAAAATTTGGTGGTACCCCGATCTCAGGTCAATCTTGGAGAACACCGAGGCCCCATGTATTTGATCCATCAAATCATCAATCCTAGGTAGGGGGTACTTGTTCTTGATGGTCAACTTGTTCAACTGCCTGTAATCTATACACAGCTGAGACCCTCCATCCTTCTTCTTAACTAGGAGCACTGGAGCCCCCCATGGAGATACACTGGGTCTGATGAATTGTTTCTCCAACAACTCTTCCACTTGCTTCTTTAATTCTGCCAACTCGGCTGGTGCCATCCTGTAAGGTGCCATTGACACTGGTCCAGCTCCAGGTACCAAATCAATGGAGAATTCCACTTCTCTCTTAGGGGGTAACCCAGGTACTTCTTCTGGAAATACATCCGTGAAATCTTTCACCACATGTATCCTGTTTACGTCCCCTTCATTCTTCACCTCCAACCGAGCTAAGATCATGAAGCACCTCGCCCCTTCTTCCAACACCGACCGCCCTCGCTGAGCAGATATCACGTGTGACTCTTGGAGGTCTAGAAACGCTATCTTCTGACTACCGCAGTCTATGAGAACGTGATTGGCAGCTAGCCAATCCATTCCTAGGATAACATCCAGGTCCTGAAGAGGTAGGCAGATCAAGTTCACTTTGAATCTGCGTCCCTCTACTATCACTGGACATTCGGGGCAAACTGTAGAGGTCAACACCTGTCCTGACGCAGGTGTAGAAACCAACAGTTCGAAAGGTAACTCCTTCACTAGAAGGCCCAACTCGGCTACACAGGCTTGACACAAAGGAGTGTGTCGCTCCAGAATCAAACAAGACTTTTACACCTCTACCAGCTATAAAACAAACACCTTGCACGAGGTTACCTGACTGAGACGCTTCTGCCCCTGACATGGCAAACACTCTCCCTGTTGCCTGAGGTTTGCTGCCTTTGTTCCTCAATTGCTGAGAACCGCTGGGTTGAGTCGCACCATTCTTGCTTGGGCAATCTCTAGAAATGTGCCCCATCTTTTGGGACGTGAAACATCTGGGTTTCCAAGGTTGTTGCTGCTGAAACTGGGATGACGCTGCTCCCGCCCGACGTGGTGGAGGTCTCGCATAAGGCTTGCTTTGTGGGTGCTGCACCTTAGCCTTCCCACTGGAAGAACTCCCTGGGTGTGACCTGATCACCCGAGAATCACCCTTTTCCAGGGTCTCCACCATCTTCGCCTTCTCTACCAAGGCGTGAAATTCCCTGATGCACATCGGGGCTATGGTCCTCTTCAGCCCATGCTTCAGCCCCTCTTCGAACTTCCTACACCTCCAGGCCTCAGAGGTCGCCTGGGTGTAGAATCGGGCAAGATACTCAAACCGAGCAGCATAAGCATTCACTGACATCTCCCCCTGCTCCAATCTGAGGAATTCAGCTTCCCTCGCAAACCTTGCGCTATCTGGGAAATACTTTTCCAAAAACCTCACCCTGAAGCTCTCCTAGTCTAACACTTCAGCTCTGGCCTCCATCATCTGCTGAGCTCCCATCCACCAGAACTCAGCTTCTCCAGACAGCAGATAGGTGGCGAACACCAACTTCTTCTCTTCAGGGCAGGAGGTTGCCCTAAAGATTTTCTCCAACTCTCTGACCCACTGATCTGCCTGATCAGGGGTAGCATTCCCACTAAACTTGGGTGGGTTGTGCCTCATGAACTCTGTCAGTCCCATCTGTTCTTGAGGCTGACCGACGTGGGAATTTGTTTCAGCAGACCGAGCAGTTTCCCAGTGGTGCATTGTAGCTTGATGGTTCTGAGCCATCGCCGCATTCTGTTGTTGGATGGCAGTTGCCATCATCTCGATAGCCTTGGCAATCTGGCTCATCTCCGAAGAAGGTTGGGGAGGGGTAGAAGGTCTACGTGCCATCTTCTTTGTTTCAGATTTTGAAACTATGGGTTTCTATATTCCCTACAACTACAAGAATGAGATCGATAAGAAATCAATTCATTCAGGAGGTAACATCTAGACCTTACAAAGGTCAGCATCTCAAAGTCATTAAGAATTTGAGTTTATCAACAGAATCATAATACTTATAACCTCAAGCAAAACACCAGAACAGCTACTGGTATACAACCATCAATCCAAACAACCACTTTCAATCAATTACAAAAACACTCAATAAAATGACATAAATCACACCAGAATTCAATGTATGCTAAACATCAAACCTTTGGAATTAAGATTGAGAATCATCTCGATCCAGTTATGAGTGTGCACCCTCACCACTTTATCAAGACCCTCTCATTCTTAATACTAAGATTTTCAGTTAGGGCATATATTCACTAAAGCACACACAAAATTTCAATACAAAAACGTTTGAAAACCTTTCACTATAGTTGTTATTTAAAACTCAAATAAATTTTATGAGCAGAAGAAACACAATGGATCCACAGCCCTCAGGTCATCCTAAGGACGAACTGCTCTGATACCATTAATGTAACATCCCGCCAAATACTTTGGAATAATTATAAAATGAAATAAAGGTAAACAAATATATTGTAAAGAACAAAATTATATATATATAAAGAAGTTTCTCCTCACAGGGAGTTTAATACATATTCGGTCAATTTTCCAAAAACGTAAACAAAATACATTAAAATATGAATACAGGCGATCTCCTAACAGCAAAAAGGCGATCTCCTATCAGAGAACGGCGATCTCCTATCAGAAAACAGAAAAAGGGTGATCGCCTAATGTAACATCCCGCCAAATTACTTTTCATAAATATAAAATGAATTAAAGGTAAAACAATAATATTTAAGTGAACATACGTATTTATATAAAATGAAGTTGCTCCTCACAGGGAGTTTAATACATAACCGGTCAATTTTTCTCAAAACTTAAACAAAATACAGTCAAATACATTGAAACCGGCGGTCTCCATACATAAACCGGCGATCTCCTATCAGAAGACCCAAAACAGCCGATCTGCTATCAGGACAGAAATCAGGCAATCACCACAAAAAGATAGAAACAGGCGGTCTCCTTCCGGCGACCACTCACTAAGGAGCTCTACTTCCTGGGAGATCATCTGCTCCCGTGTAAATTATACACGATCATCACAGTTTTAAGAAAAACAGCCACAGAACCAAAACACGCAAGGTAAGCCAGATATTTTAAAGAGAGTTTAGATAGGAACTTTAAAATCAAGATAAAACAAATTCAAGATACCCACGTAAAACTATAGATTTTCTCGTTCCCTTCACCTGATCGCTAAGAAGTCACACATTTCACAATATTTTCAAGAGTCGTCCTATTCACATAATGCACCAAGTGTCTATCAATTCAATGTTTCTCATTTCTCACGTCAGACTTCCACTGACTCATCACACAAGACACTTGACACTACTTCCGGAAGACTCATGCATTGACTAGACTCATAGATTTGCACCTGTCATACTGCCCACTGTGAAATCACACACATTCACAGGGTCGCCGTGAAATCACACACATTCACAAGCGTATAAATGAATCTCAATATCATCACTATCCTAGCATGACAGGGTTAATCCACACAACAGGTCGAGCTCGTTCTCTTTCAAACAACTCATCCATACGTATGAACCTCCTTCGACTCTCAACGCCCGAATAACTTCATCTATATGATTCCATTATATCAGGAGAGTCAGGATATCATAACGAATCACCGGTCAATGCACATCCTACACGATCTTACACGGTATTTTCTTTCCTGAAAATACTATGCCTTGATCTCACATTCACAACATTCGACACATCATATAACCCTTAAATGAATGATTTCAATCACAGCAAAACTCATTCCAAGGTTCATATTTTCGAATATCACATCTAAATCTCAAACAGTTTTCAAAATAACACCAAAAACAGGGGAGTTCGCAAAACAACGCCAAAACCGGCGATCTTGTCCAAAAACAGGGGATTTCGAAATCTGTATTTAAAACCGGCGACCACGTCACCCAAACACATAGAACAGAGCATCACGAAGATGAAAATGAAACCGGCGACCACGTCGAACTCACTTCAGAAACAGCTAATCTACGGCTTTTATTGAAAATAAAGCTAGCTTCCCTTACCTGGACTTGCGCAAAACACCAAGAGCTCCGAAACCCAACGAAGCTCAAAGAATGCCTTGGCTCTGTTTTAGCGTCTGGTTTGTAGAACTTGCAGAGAATCTTCCAGGTGCTCCAAGGGCAGTCGTCGCTCGTCGCACTGGTGCTTGAGGATGCCTGAATCGCAGCGCGAAGGAGAGAAAAGAGAGGGATGGAGATGCACTCACTCTTTCACTCTTGAGCTACTGTAACTTTCTTTGCCTCTCCGCAGTGGGTTTTTGAATCCAAGCCTACTTGTCCACGCATGCTGCTGCCACCACCCCCTCTGCGGAAAGTCTGAGTGTACCTTTCACTGAACAGTACAACCACGGTTGTCTCTTGCGCATGCCAACTGTAACATCCCGCCAAAATTACTATTCATATTTATATAATGAAAATAAAGATAACAAATAGATTGAAGTGAATAAAATTATATATATGTAATGAAGTTTCTCCTCACAGGGAGTTTAATACAAATTCGGTCAATTTTATAAAAACGTAAACAAAATACAGCCAAATAAATTGAAACCGGCGGTCTCCCTACATAAACCGGCGATCTCCTATCAGAAGACCCAAAACAGCCGATCTGCTATCAGAACAGAAATCAGGCGATCACCACATAGAGACAGAAATAGGCGATCTCCTTCCGGCGACCACTCACTAAGGAGCTCTACTTCCTGGAAAATCATCTGGCCCAACCAAGACTGCTTCGCCCTCCTGGTACCAACATAAGGGAGTCCTACATTTCCTCCCATACAGGGCTTCATATGGTGCTATCCCTATGCTGGCGTGATAACTGTTATTATATGTAAACTCCACCAGAGGCAACACCTCGTCCCAATTCCCCAATTGATCCAAGACACACGTCCTCAGCAGGTCTTCCAAGGACTGGATCGTTCTCTCTGACTGACCATCTGTTTGGGGATGATATGCAGAGCTCATCCTCAACTTAGTTCCCAAGCACTCTTGTAAGGTCTGCCAAAACCGTGAGGTGAACCTGGGATCCCTATCTGAAACAATGCTGGAAGGCACTCCATGCAGCCTCACTATTTCCTGGATGTACAACTGTGCCAACTTGGCCATGGGCATCCTCATATTCACTGGGAGAAAATGAGCACTCTTCGTCAGCCGATCAGTGATGACCCAGATTGCATCATGGCCCTTTGCCGATCTGGGTAAATGGGTGACAAAATCCATGGCAATGCTGTCCCATTTCCACCCAGGGATATCCAATGGTTGTAGTAACCCGCCAGGCCTTTGATGTTCTACCTTTGCCTTCTGACACGTCAAACAGGTAGCAACATACTGGGCGATGTCTCTCTTCATGCCTGACCACCAAAATGACTCCTTCAAGTCATGGTACATCTTGGTCATGCCTGGATGGAGGTTAAGGCGACTCTCATGACCTTCATCTAGGATCATCTTCTTCAATTCTCCATCTGCAGGGATGCAAATCCTACCCTCAAATCTCAAGATCCCATCATTGCCCATCACAAAGCCTTTAGCCTGGTCGGTCCCTAGTGACTCCACAGTACGCTTCAGACTAGGGTCCTCCAACTGCTTGTCCTTTATCATTCCAAGGAAGTCGTTAGTTATAGCCAGCTTACTACAACAAATGTGATTCACGTGGAACTCTACCCCAAGGTTTAAATCCCTGAATTGCTCGATCAGTTTCTGCTCTTCCATCATCATGGTGGCTACTTGTACTGATTTTCTACTCAAGGCATCTGCCACTACATTGGCCTTCCCTGGATGATACATGAGTTGAAAATCGTAGTCCTTAAGAAACTCCATCCACCTTCTTTGTCTCATGTTTAGTTCCTTCTGATCGAACAGATATTTCAGGCTCTTATGGTCACTGAACACCTGGAACCGAGCTCCATATAAATAGTGTCTCCAGATCTTCAAGGCAAATACCACAGCCGCCAACTCCAAATCATGCGTGGGGTAGTTCCTCTCATGGACCTTGAGTTGCCTTGAAGCATATGCAACCACTCTCTTCTCTTGCATCAAAACACATCCCAAACCCTGATGTGAAGCGTCACAGAAGACGTCAAAAGGTCTTCCCACCTCGGGGATCACCAGCACTGGAGCACTAGTCAGCCTTTCCTTTAGTTCCTTGAAGCTCTGCTCACATCGGTCGGTCCAAGCAAAAGGTTGATCCTTGCGGGTCAGCTGTGTTAAAGGAGCCACTACCTTGGAAAAGTCCTCAATAAACCGCCGATAGTAGCCAGCTAGGCCCACAAAACTCCTTATTTCAGTAACTGTCTTAGGACGTTCCCATAGAAGCACTGCCTCCACTTTGGCTGGATCAACCGAGATCCCCTGGGCAGATATCACATGTCCCAAGAAGTTGACTTCCCTCAGCCAGAACTCACACTTCGAGAATTTGGCATAGAGCTGCTTCTCCCTCAGTATCTCCAATACTGTCCTCAGGTGTTCTTCATGCTCTTCCTCGGTCCTTGAGTAAATGAGTATGTCGTCTATGAAGACCACCACAAACTTATCCAAGAAAGGGCAAAAAATCCTATTCATGTAGTCCATGAACAGGGCTGGAGCATTTGTGACCCCAAACGGCATCACCACATACTCATAATGCCCATACCGAGACCTAAAAGCTGTCTTTTGCACATCATCAGCTTTAACCAAAATTTGGTGGTACCCCGATCTCAGGTCAATCTTGGAGAACACCGAGGCTCCATGTATTTGATCCATCAAATCATCAATCCTAGGTAGGGGGTACTTGTTCTTGATGGTCAACTTGTTCAACTGCCTGTAATCTATACACAGCCGAGACCCTCCATCATTCTTCTTAACTAGGAGCACTGGAGCTCCCCATGGAGATACACTGGGTCTGATGAATTGCTTCTCCAGCAACTCTTCCACTTGCTTCTTTAACTCCACTAACTCGGCTGGTGCCATCCTGTAAGGTGCCATTGACACTGGTCCAGCTCCAGGTACCAAGTCAATAGAGAATTCCACTTCTCTCTTAGGGGGTAACCCAGGTACTTCTTCTGGGAATACATCCGTGAAATCTTTCACCACGGGTATTCTGCTTACGTCCCCTTTATTCTCCACCTCCGACCGAGCGAGTATCACAAAGCACCTCGCCCCTTCTTCCAACTCTGACTGCCCTTGCTGAGCAGAAATTACATCTGATCCTTGGAGGTCTGGAAACGCAATCCTCTGACTACCGCAGTCAATGAGAACGTGATTGGCAGCTAACCAATCCATTCCCAGGATAACATCTAGGTCCTGAAGAGGTAGGCAGATCAAGTTCACCTTGAATCTGCGTCCCTCTACAATCACTGGACATTCGGGGCAAACTGTAGAGGTCGACACCTGTCCTGACGCAGGTGTAGAGACCAACAGTTCGAAGGGTAACTCCTTCATTAGAAGACCCAACTCGGCTACACACAGGCTTGACACAAAGGAGTGTGTCGCTCCAGATTCAAACAAAGCTTTTACACCTCTACCAGCAATAAAACAAACACCTTGTATGAGGTTACCTGACTGAGATGCTTCTGCTCCAGACATGGCAAACACTCTCCCTGTCGCCTGAGGTCTGCTGCCTTCGTTTCTCATCTGCTGGGAGCCACTGGGTTGGGTCGCCCCATTCCTGCTAGGGCATTCTCTAGCAACGTGCCCTGTCCTTTGGCAGGCAAAACATCTCCTCTCAGAAGTCTTCTTGAAGCATGCATTGGAGGCGTGTGGTCCACCACAATGGATACACTTGGGTTTCCAATGTTGTTGTTGCTGAAACTGGGATGGCGCTGCTTCCGCCCGACGGGGTGGAGGTCTCGTATAAGGCTTGCCTTGTGGGTGCTGCACCTTAGCTTTCCCACTGGAAGAACTCCCTGGGTGTGACCTCATCACCCGAGAATCACCCTTTTCCAGGGTCTCAACCATCTTCGCCTTCTCTACCAAGGCGTGAAATTCCCTGATGCTCATCGGGGCTATGGTCCTCTTCAGCCCATGCTTCAGTCCCTCTTCAAACTTCCTACACCTCCAGGCCTCAGAGGTCGCCTGGGTATAGAATCGAGCGAGGTACTCAAAACGAGCAGCATAGGCGTTCACTGACATATCCCCCTGCTCCAGCTTCAGGAACTCAGCTTCCCTCGCAAACTTGGCGCTGTCAGGGAAGTATTTCTCCAAGAACTTCACCCTGAAGCTCTCCCAATCCAAAACATCCCCTCGGGCATCCATCATCTGCTGAGCTCCCATCCACCAGAACTCAGCTTCTCCTGATAGCAGATAAGTGGCGAACAACAATTTCTTCTCTTCAGGGCAGGAGGTCGCCCTAAAGATTTTCTCCAGCTCTCTGACCCACTGATCTGCCTGATCAGGGGTAGCATTCCCACTAAACTTGGGTGGGTTGTGCCTCATGAACTCAGTCAGTCCCATCTGTTCTTGAGGCTGACCGCCGTGGGAGTTTGTCTCAGCCGACCGAGCAGTTTCCCAGTGGTGCATTGTAGCTTGATGGTTCTGAGCCATCGCTGCATTCTGCTGTTGGATGGCAGTTGCCATCATCTCGATAGCTTTAGCAATCTGGCTCATCTCCGAAGAAGATTGGGGAGGGGTAGAAGGTCTACGTGCCATCTCTCTTCGTTTCAGATTGAAACTACAGGTTTCTATACTCCCTACAACTACAGGAATGAAATCGATAAGAAATCAATTCATTCAGGAGGTAACATATAGACCTTACAAAGGTCAGCATCTCAAAATCCTTAAGAATTTGAGCTCAACAACAGGATCATAATGCTTATAACATCAAGCATAACACCAGAACAACTACTGGTATGCAGTCATCAATCCAATCAACCATTCTCAATCCATTACAAAGACACTCAAGAAAATGAAATAGCTCACACCAGAATTCAATATATGCTAAACATCAAACCTTTGGAATTAAGGTTGAGACTCATCCCGATCCAGTTATGAGTGTGCACCCTCACTACTTTATCAAGACCTTCTCATTCTTAATACTAAGATTTTCAGTTATGACATATATTCACCAAAGCACACACAAAATCTCAATACAAAAACGTTTGAAAACTTTTCACTATAGTTGTTATTTTAAACTCAAATAAATTTCATGAGCAGAAGAAACACAATGGATCCACAGCCCTCAGGTCATCCTAAGGACGAACTGCTCTGATACCATTAATGTAACATCCCGCCAAAATACCATACAAATGTATATAATGAAAATAAAGGTAACAAATAGATTGAAGTGAACAAAATATTATATATATGAAATGTAGTTTCTCCTCACAGGGAGTTTAATACAAATTCGGTCAAATTTTTCCAGAAACATAAACAAAATACAGTAAAAAAAAAACGAAGCAGGCGATCTCCTATCGGAAGAGACCGATCTCCTATCGGACGAGGCCGATCGCCCATCGGGGGACCCAAAAACAGCCGATCTGCTTCCGGCGACCACTCACTAAGGAGCTCTACTTCCTGGAAGATCATCTGCTCCCGTGTAAGTTATACACGATCATCACAGTTTTAAGAGAACAGCCACAGAACCAAAACACGCAGGGTAAGCTAAACATTTTAAAGAGAGTTTAAATAAGGATAATTAAAATAAAATCAAGGTAAACAATTTCAAGATATTCACGTAAGTTATCAAGTTTCTCATACTCTTCACCTGATCACCCAGAAATCACACATTTCACAATACTTTCCAGAGTCATTCTATTTCACAACTGTATCAAGTGTCTATCAATTTCAAGTTCCTCATTTCACATGTCAGACCACCACTGACCCAGCACACAAGACACTTGACACTACTTCTGGAAGACTCATGCATTGATTAGACTCAGAGATCTGCACCTGTCATACCATACCACTGTGAAATCCACACAGGGTCGCTGTGAATCCACACAGCATGCGCATATATAATCTCAATGTCAATAGTTCTCCCGGTATGACAGGGTTAATCCATAGAACAGGCGGAGCTCGTTCTTTTTCACACGAGACGCCCATTCATATGAACCTCCTTCGACTCTCACCCACTGAGTAACTTCCTCTATGTGATTCCATTATCTCAGCAGAGTCAGGATATCCCCTGAGGAATCACCGATCAATGCACATCCTACACGATCTTACACGGTATTTCCTTTCTTGAAAATACTATGCCTCGATCCACATTCACAACATTCAACACATCATGCCACACTTAAATGAATGATTCCAATCACAGCAAAACTCACTCCAAGGTTCATGTTTTCGAATATCACATTTACATCTCAAACAGTTTCGAAACAACACCAAAAACAGGGGAGTTCGTAAAACAGCGCCAAAACCGGCGATCTGGTTCAAAAACAAGGTATTTTGAAGTCTATATATAAAACCGGCGACCACGTCGCCCTCACTTCAGAAATAGCTAAACTATGGCTTGTATTGAAAATGAAGTCTAGCTTCCCTTACCTGGACTTGCGTAAAATACCGCGAGCTCAAAACCCACCGAGCCTGAAGGATGCCTTAGCTCTGTTTTCAGCACCTGGTCTGTAGAACTTGCAGAGAACCTATTAGGTGCTCTAAGGACAACGTCGCTTGTCGTACTGATGCTGGAGGTTGCCTGAGTCTCAACGCAAGGAAGGGAAGAAGGGAGGGAGGAAGTTTGCACTCACTCTAACACTCTTGAGTCTGTAATGTTCTTTGCCTTCCCGCAGTGGCTTTTGAATCCCAACTTACCTGTCTACGCATGCTGCTGCTGCCACTCCTTCTGCAGGAAAGTCTGAGAACCACTGCCCTGAACAGTACGACCACTGTTGTCTCTGGTGCATGCCAACCACTGCTCTGAACAGTACTACCACTGTTGTCGCTTCTGCATGCCAACCACTGCTCTGAACAGTACGACCGCGAGTGTCTCCTGCGCATGCCAACATTCTGATGTCACCACTCTAAACCACCCTTTTTGTCTACGTGGCGTGTGTACAGGACGTTTCATGCTGGGAGTCTGGGTCCCACTTTACTCTGTGTGAAACTCGACGTCGCGCGATAACTTTCCACTGCTGACTCATCCTGGCGAACGACCAATGTCTCCTTCTCCCTGGAAGACGACCGATGTCTTCCTCTGGGAGACGACCGATGTCTTCCCTGGCGACGCCCTCATAACTCTCGCGCCCTGGCCACGTCCACATGCATCGCGCCCTGGCAAAGCCCGCATGCCTCTCGCGCCTTGGCCACGTCCACACGCCTCGCGCCCTGGCAAAGCCCGCATGCCTCTCGCGCCTTGGCCACGTCCACATGCCTCGCGCTCTGGCAATGCCCGCATGCCTCGCGCCCGCGCGATGCCTGCATGCCTCTCGCCCCCCGCGCGATGCCTGCATCCCCTCGCGCCCGCGCGATGCCTGCATGCCTCTCGCGCCCGCGCGATGCCTGCATGCCTCGCGCCCTGGCGACGTCCACCTGGCGCTCATGTGTAGCAGGCGACCGGCGATCTCATAGCCTTCTAAACTTAACTTTTCCTCCCTTTTTATTTTAAATAAAACATACATAGAATTCTTTTAAAATATAACCCCTTTTTATTCCAATTCAATTTTACAGGTCCTTACAATATGCAACTCCTGTCTTCTCTTGTATTCAGACACAATTCGAACTTTGATGTGAGGCATCATACTAACCTCAAAAGGCTTGTCTTCTGCACATCTTCTGTCTTAGCAAAATCTGGTTTTATCCAGATTTCAGATAAAACTTTGAGAACACTAAAGTTCCATCTAACTGATCCCTCAAATCATCAATTACGGGTAGAGGATAGTTGCCCTGGATGATCAACTTATTCAACTTCCTGTAGTCCCTACACAGTTGAGGTCCTTCCTCTTCCTTTTTAACCAACAACGCTGGAAACTCCAAGGAGATATATTGGGCTTGACTAACTGCGTCTCTAACAACTCTTCCACTTATTTTCTTCAATTTAATCAACTCGGCTGAACTTTGGAAACACTATCTTTCGTTGGGCTTAACCTTTTGAAACGTGATTGACAGATCACTAATCCCTTTTCTGGAATAACATCCAATTCATCTTTCCTACATACTCAACATAAACTAGTGTCCAAATTTCGAATCACATACTGCTTTCAAATCCAAATCAATTAAACAACATCCATCCCACGTGAGACTTTCTCTCTCATCCAAGCAATTTCTCCGCCTGTTGCTTTTCAACAATTTTCTTTGCCTAACTGTAACTTTAAACACAATTAAGATATTTCATCTTTCCTCTTTCCCAAAATCATTGATACATCTCAAGATGATATAATCATCTTGTAAACTTATTCTCTACCAGATCTCAAATTTCCATTTTAAGCCTTGTGTCCAGCTAGAGCCATCTTATGTTGTGTTACTGACACTAACACCTTCCGAGCTCCAGATCAAAGAAAATTCCTACTTTCATCTTGGAACTTAACTCTGGTACTTCCCATGGATACACATGCTTAAGTCTTTAAACCTTCAACATACAACTTATTTACTCTCCATAACTTATATGTAGCTGAAACTAAACCTTGGTACAACTAAATCTGACTTACACTTGCTTCTTTAATTCCATCAACTCCGCTGGAGCCATTGACACTGGTCCAGCTCCAGGTATCAAATCAATAGAGAATTCCACCTCTCTCTTAGGAGGTAATCCAGGTATTTCTTCTGGAAATACATCCATGAAATCTTTCACCACAGGTATCCTGCTTACGTCCTCTTCATTCTTCACTCCCAACCGAGCTAGGATCATGAAGCACCTCGCCCCTTTTTCCCAACTCTGACCATACACACTGAGCAGATATCACATCTGACTCTTGGAGATCTGGAAACGCTAATTTTCTGCCTACCGCAATCTATGAGAATGTGATTGGCAGTTAGCCAATCCATTCCTAGGATAACATCCAGATCCTGGAGAGGTAGGCAGATCAAACTTACTTTGAACCTGCGTCCCTCTACCATCACTGGATATTCAGAGCAAACTATGGAGGTCGCAACCTGTCCTGATGCAGGTGTAGAGACCCACAGTCCAAACGGTAACTCCTTCACTAGAAGGCCCAACTCGGCTACACACAGGCTTGACACAAAAGAGTGTGTCGCTCCGGAATCAAACTGTAACATCCCACCAAAATAATACATACATACATGTATAATTGAAATTAAGTGTAACCAAATAATATTGAAGAGTGCAAAATAATATGTATTTATATATATCAGAAATGAAGTTACTCCTCTTAGGGAGTTTAATACATAAACAAATCAAATGTTTGCAAGATTTTACGAAATTAAAAGAAATGCAGTAAGACAGGCGGTCTCAAAAGAAAACGGCGATCTCCAACTTTAAAACGGCGATCTCTAACAGAAGACCTCAAAACGGGCGATCTTCTATCAGGACACGAAAACCGGCGATCACCCGATGGAGGCATAAACCGGCGATCACCCGGTAGAGACGGAGATAGGCGATCTCCTTCCGGCGACCACTCACTGAGGAGCTCTACTCCCTGGAAGATCATCTGCTCCCGTGTAACAATTACACGATCATCACAGTTTTTAAAGAGAACCAAGCACAACACCAAAGAAAACACCACAGGGTAAGCTAGACATTTTAAAGAGAGTTTAAATAGGAACATTAAAATTAAAGTAAAACAAGTTTCAAGATTATCCATGTAAAACGTAGAGCTACTCATAGCATTCAGCTGATCGCCCAAAATCACATTTCACAACATTCACCCATAGTCATTCCATTTCACAATACAGCATCAAGTGTCTATCAATATTCAAGTTTCTCATTTCCCTTGTCAGACTTTCCACTGACTCACAACACAAGACACTTGACACTACTTCCGGATTGACTCGTGCGTTGAACTTAGTATCCAGAGACATGCACTTGTCATACCATACCACTGTGAATCCACACAGCATGCGCATATACAATCTCAATGTTACCATTCTCCTGGTATGACAAGGTTAATCCATACAACAGCTCGAGCTCGTTCCCATTTGAACAACTCGCCCATACGTATGAACCTCCTTCGACTCTCACCAACTGAATAACTTCATCTACGTGATTCCATTATCTCAGCAGAGTCAGGATCGTCTCATTAACAGGTTACTCACTGATCAATGCACTTCCTAACCAATCTCAACACGGTATTTCCTTTCCTGAAAATACTATGCCTCGATCCCACATCCAAACACATCATACCATTCAAGTAAATGATTCAAATCACATCCACAAACATTTCAAAGCTTCAGATCTTCGAATACCTCATGTAAATCTCAAGTAATTTCAAAACAGTATCAAAAACAGAGGAGTTCGTAAAACAGCGCCAAAACCGGCGATCTAGTTCAACCACAGAGCGTTTTCAAAGACTGTTTAAAACCGGCGACCACGTCGCCCAAACACATAACACAAAGCATTTCATGAAGACGAAAGCGAAAACGGCGACCACGTCGCCCACACTTCAGAAAAGGCTAAACGATGGTTCGTATTAAAGATGAAGGCTAGCTTCCCTTACCTGGATTTTGCGCAAATACCAGGGGCTCCGAAATCCAACGAAGCTTGAAGAACGCCTTGGCTCTGTTTTTGCGTCTGGTTGAAGGACTTGCAGAGGACTGCCCAGGTGCTCTAATGGTGGCTGTCGCTCGTCGTACTCTCGTGTGAAGGTGTTAGAATCGCAGCGCGAAGGATATATCTGGAGGAGAAGGGAGGTAACTCACTCTTTCTCTCTTCGAAGGCTGCAACGTTTCTTCCCCTTCAGTAGTGGATTTCAGTGACTTAAACCAACTTATCCCTCCAAAAGCAGCTGCCACCACCTACTCTGCAGGGAAGTTTGCGTGCACGCTTCCCTGAACAGCACGACCACTGTTGCCTCTGGTGCATGCCAACCACTGCTCTGAACAGTACGACCGCGAGTGTCTCCCGCGCATGCCAACATTCTGATGTCACTATTCTGAACCACCCTTTTCGTCTACGTGGCGCGCGTGCAGAACGTCTCATGCTGGATGTCTGGGTCCCACGTTCTCTGTGTATAACTTAACGTAGCGCGATGACCTTTTCACCGATGACCACAGGCGCGAAGACTAACAACCGATGACCTCTTGCGCGAAGGCTAACAACCGATGACCTCTCGCGCGAAGGCTAACAACCGATGACCTCTCGCGCGAAGGCTAACAACCGATGACCTCTCGCGCGAAGGCTAACAACCGATGACCTCTCGCGCGAAGGCTAGCAACCGATGACCTCTCCCCCTGATGATGCCCGCATGCCCCTCGCGCCCAGGCGATCCTGCATGCCTTGCGCCCTGGCGATGCTCGATGACATATCGCCACGCCTTCCTGGAGGTTCTTCATTCCACTATGTTACATCCAAGGTATTCTCTCCACAAGGCTTGGTGACGTCGGTAGCTTCACACTTCCAAGAGTTGATTAGCACAAGTCCTCGTGCGCCCAAGCGTGTAACGTTAAGGATGATTCTCTTATGCTCAAGTATAGAGCTTCGCCTGCCCAGCGTATCCAAGGTTTAACCTACACCTTGATACGCGTGGCCTTTGGGACGTACCAGGGTTAATCCAACATTTTGGCTACACACAAAGTGTAGTTTCGGCGATTAGGTGTACTCTGGGCGACAGGCTACTAGGTACACACAGGCGATAGGCGTTCAAGCATAAGCTAGGCGACAGGCGTTCAAGCATAAGCTAGGCGACAGGCGTTCAAGCATAAGCTAGGCGACAGGCGTTCAAGCATAAACTAGGCGATAGGCGTTCAAGTGCCAGAGAAGTTGGAGATCGCCTACCCGCTTAATAACGGCGATCTCGTAGGCTTCTCAGCTATACATTCCTTCCTTTATATTTAAATAAACACGTGCTTCGAATTTATTTATAATATAACACTTTTATTCCAATATAAACTTCTAGGTTCTTACATTCTCCCCATCAAGAAAAATTTTCGTCCTCGAAAATTGGGTTACAAGGAAGGAGGTAAGGATATGCTTCTCTCATGGTTTCTTCAAATTCCCATGGTGAATCACCCGATCTTCACGTTGTCCACTCCCAACACGTGAGTAGGGTCTGCAAGGGACTTCCTTAGCTATGATACGTGGAATACATTATGTAGACCTGCTAATTGGGGAGGTGGGGCGATCTCATAAGCCACTAGACTTATCCTCCTTAAGATCCGATATGGCCCAACAAACTTAGGGGACAGCTTCTTTGATCTGATCGCCTACCCTACACCCTTGGCTGGTGTCCCCCTTCATAAGGACATGACCCCAGCAGCAACCTCCAAAGGTCTTCTCTCCTCTGCTCTGCCTAGGGCATTTGCTGACCTTAAGAAACTTTTATTCTGTCCTGTATCAGATTCACCCTCTCGGTGATCTATTGAACCAACTCTTCCTACCTCAATACTTCATCAAAATCCATTTTACATCCCTGTACATGGGATATGCTGTCCCATAGAGTGCCAACTCCAGCATTCACACTCTACTTCCAACCTTGAAGACTTTGTTGAACAAGTCTAGAACTAGGTCCTTAACGTAACCAGGACTAGCCCCTTTAGAGAAAGCGGGCAAGATCCCTTCATTGGGAGAAAAGGGGACAGCTGTCCACAACTCATGCCACCCCCCTAGCGAACTCAAACTAGGGTCCGAAGTGTCCTTCTAGGAATCAACTCCTGTATCTTGATCAAATCATTCACCGACTTCTCAACTGCTGATCAAATTCCCGCGCTCCCAAAAGGGACACTTTTTATTCATTACTCCGCTGCATAATTCTGTACCTTACAAAGACAAGGTTTCTGTTGCTGTTACCTTCCAAATTATTATTATGACCCCTTTTGCCAACTCGACTTCCTGTTCCCATTACGACCTTCTTCTTCAATGTATACGTTAGATGCATTGACGTCGGTTTCAGGTGCCTATCCAGAAGGCATACGAGAACGAACGCACCTCTGCCTCCAGAATCTCTTGCCTAAGGATAACTCTATTCTCCTTCTGTCCCAGATACCACAGGCTATTTCCACTCACAATCCCTTCCACACCCATCATTCTGAAATTTACTACATCTCTAGAAAGACTCAACATCATCATAACACGGCCTACCCTCATTTTTATCCACAGTCATATCCTCCTTCCCTTCTACATTCACAGGTCGATCTACATCTTATTTGCCAAGAACTTCGGAGGCTTACATTTTCGGAAGCCTTTTATCTCAACCCACCATTTCCATAATCCTCTTTCAAATCCCGGTCAGCCAAACAGCATCCATTCTGCGTGAAGCCTAAGCTAGAACCATCTCATGCTGTTTCATTGACATGAGCATCTTCTACGCTTCAAAAGAAAATTCCTTCCTTGGAATTTAACTCTGGTACTTCCCATGGTTACACATGCTTAAGCTTTAAACCCCCAGCCTCTTGCTTATTTACTCTCCATGACTTATACGTAACTGGGACTAAACCTTGGTACTACCAAATCTAACTCACACTTGTTCCTTTCATTCCATCTACTACCACTGGGCATTCAGAGCAACCTAGGGAGGTCAAAACCTGTTTTTGAAGCAGGTGCAGAGGCCAATCGTTCAAACGACAGCTCCTCCACTATATGGCCCAAGCTCGGTTGCACACCGATTTGACACAAAAGAGTGTGTCGCTCCAAAATCAAACAAATTCTAACGCATCTACCAGCTATAGAGCAACATTCTGTATTAAGTTACCTGACTGGGATGCCTCCGCTCCAGCCATGGCAAACACTCTCCCTGCTGCCTGAGGTCGACTGCCTCCATTCCTCAACTGTTGGGATCCACTGGGTTGAGTCATCCTATTCTGGGTAGGACAATCTCTAGCAACGTGTCCCGTCCTTTGACAGGCAAAACATCTTCTCTCTGAATCTCTTTTGGGGCACACATTGGCTGTGTGTGGTCCACCACAGTGGAAACATTTAAGTTTCCAGGGTTGTTGCTGCTGAAGCTGGGGCGGTGCTGCTTCTGCCCTATGCTGAGAGGGTCTCGAATAAGGCTTGCTTTGTGGGTGCTGCACCTTGGCCTTCCCACTGGAGGGACCCCCTGGTTGTGATCTGATTACTCTGGAACCACTCCTCTCCAGGGTCTCCACTACCCTTGCCTTCCTTACTAGGGTATGTAACTCCCTGGTCCACGGATCTGCTTGATCAGGGGTAGCACTCCCACTGAGCTTGGGTGGGTTGTGCCTCATGAACTCGGTCATCCCTACCTGCTCCCGAGGCTGATTGACCTGGGAAGCTGTTGCAGCCGATCCAGCAGTTTCCAAATGATTCATTACAGCCTGATGAATCTGGGCCATTACCGTATTCTGCTGTTGGATGGCAGTCGCCATCATCTCGATAGCCTTGGCAATCTGGCTCATCTCCGAAGAAGGTTGGGGAGGGGTAGAAGGTCTACGTGCCATCTCCTTCGTTTTCAGATTTTGAACTATAATATTCCTATATTCCCTACAACTACAAGAATGAGATCGATAAGAAATCAATTCATTCAAGGGGTAACAGCTAGACCTTACACAGGTCAGCATCTCAAAGTCATTAAGATTTTGAGTTCATCCACAGAATCATGATGCTTATAACATCAAGCATAACACCAGCACAACTACTGGTATGCAGTCACCAATCTAATCAACCATTTTCAATCAATTACAAAGACACTCAAGAGAATGAGATAGCTCACACCAGAATTCAATATATGCTAAACATCAAACCTTTGGAATTAAGATTGAGACTCATCCCGATCCAGTTATGAGTGTGCACCCTCACTACTGTATCAAGGCCTTCTCATTCTTAATACTAAGATTTTCAATTAGAACATATATTCACCAAAGCACACCCAAAATTTTAATACAAAAACGTTTGAAAACCTTTCACTATAGTTATTATTTTAAATTCAAATAACTTTCATGAGCAGAAGAAACACAATGGATCCACAGCCCTCAGGTCATCCTAAGGACGAACTGCTCTGATACCATTAATGTGTCTGGTTTTGAAGAGCTTGCAGAGGACTGCCCAGGTGCTCTAATGGTGGCTGTCGCTCGTCGTACTCTCGTGTGAAGGTGTTAGAATCGCAGCGCGAAGGATATATCTGGAGGAGAAGGGAGGTAACTCACTCTTTCTCTCTTCGAAGGCTGCAACGTTTCTTCCCCTTCAGTAGTGGATTTCAGTGACTTAAACCAACTTATCCCTCCAAAAGCAGCTGCCACCACCTACTCTGCAGGGAAGTTTGCGTGCACGCTTCCCTGAACAGCACGACCACTGTTGCCTCTGGTGCATGCCAACCACTGCTCTGAACAGTACGACCGCGAGTGTCTCCCGCGCATGCCAACATTCTGATGTCACTATTCTGAACCACCCTTTTCGTCTACGTGGCGCGCGTGCAGAACGTCTCATGCTGGATGTCTGGGTCCCACGTTCTCTGTGTATAACTTAACGTAGCGCGATGACCTTTTCACCGATGACCACAGGCGCGAAGACTAACAACCGATGACCTCTTGCGCGAAGGCTAACAACCGATGACCTCTCGCGCGAAGGCTAACAACCGATGACCTCTCGCGCGAAGGCTAACAACCGATGACCTCTCGCGCGAAGGCTAACAACCGATGACCTCTCGCGCGAAGGCTAGCAACCGATGACCTCTCCCCCTGATGATGCCCGCATGCCCCTCGCGCCCAGGCGATCCTGCATGCCTTGCGCCCTGGCGATGCTCGATGACACATCGCCACGCCTTCCTGGAGGTTCTTCATTCCACTATGTTACATCCAAGGTATTCTCTCCACAAGGCTTGGTGACGTCGGTAGCTTCACACTTCCAAGAGTTGATTAGCACAAGTCCTCGTGCGCCCCAAGCGTGTAACGTTAAGGATGATTCTCTTATGCTCAAGTATAGAGCTTCGCCTGCCCAGCGTATCCAAGGTTTAACCTACACCTTGATACGCGTGGCCTTTGGGACGTACCAGGGTTAATCCAACATTTTGGCTACACACAAAGTGTAGTTTCGGCGATTAGGTGTACTCTGGGCGACAGGCTACTAGGTACACACAGGCGATAGGCGTTCAAGCATAAGCTAGGCGACAGGCGTTCAAGCATAAGCTAGGCGACAGGCGTTCAAGCATAAGCTAGGCGACAGGCGTTCAAGCATAAACTAGGCGATAGGCGTTCAAGTGCCAGAGAAGTTGGAGATCGCCTACCCGCTTAATAACGGCGATCTCGTAGGCTTCTCAGCTATACATTCCTTCCTTTATATTTAAATAAACACGTGCTTCGAATTTATTTATAATATAACACTTTTATTCCAATATAAACTTCTAGGTTCTTACACAAACAAAATTCTAACGCATCTACCAACTATATAGTAAACACTTTGTACTAAGTTACCTGACTGAGATGCCTCAGCTCCCGACATAGCATACTCTCTCCCTGCTGTCTGCGGCCTACGGTCTTCATTCCTAAACTGCCGAGGACCACCAGGTTGAGTCATCCTATTCTTGTTAGGACACTTTCTAGCAATATGTCCCATCTTTTGGCATTTGAAGCATCCTTTCTCTGAATTCCCCTTGGGGCACACCTTGACGTTATGTGACCCACCACAACGGAAACATCTTGGTTTCCATGGTTGTTGCTGCTGAAACTGGGGCAGAACTGCTCCTGCCCGATGTGGTGGAGGTCTCGCATAAGGCTTGTTTTGTGGGTGCTGCACCTTGGCCTTCCCACTGGGGGGACCCCCTGGGTGTGATCTGATTACCCTGAAATTAGTCCTCTCCAGGGTCTCCACCCTCTTTGCCTTCTCCACTAAGGCATGAAACTCCCTGATCCACTGATCTGGTTGGTTCGGAGAAGCATTCCCACAGAACTGGGGTGGGTTGTGCCTCTTGAACTCGGTCATCCCCATTTGCTCATGAGGCTAATTGACATGGGAAGCTGTTACAGCCGATCCAGCAGTTTCCCAATGATGCATTACAGCCTAATGAATCTGAGCCATTACCGTATTCTGTTGTTGGATGGCAGTTGCCATCATCTCAATGGCCCTGGCGATCTGGCCCATTTCCGAAGAAGGTTGGGGGGAGGTAGGAGGTCTACGAGTCATCTTCCTTCGTTTTCAGATTTTGAAACCACTAGTTTCTATATTCCCTACAACTATAAGAATGAAATCGATAAGAAATCAATTCATTCAAGGGGTAACAGCTAGACCTTACAAAGGTCAGCATCTCAAAGTCATCTAGAATTTGAGTTTATCAGCCGATCATGATACTTATAACATCAAGCATAACACCAAAACAGCTACTGCTTTAATACCATCAATCCAAACAACCACTTTCAATCAATTACTAAAAACACTTAATAATATGAAATAATTCACCCCAGAATTCAATATATGCTAAACATCAAACCTTTAGAATTAAGATTGAGAATCATCTCGATCCAGTTATGAGTGTGCACCCTCACCACTTTATCAAGACCCTCTCATTCTTAATACTAAGATTTTCAGTTAGGGCATACATTCACCAAAGCACACACAAAATTTCAATACAAAAATGTTTGAAAACCTTTCACTATAGTTGTTATTTAAAACTCAAATAAATTTTATGAGCAGAAGAAACACAATGGATCCACAGCCCTCAGGTCATCCTAAGGACGAACTGCTCTGATACCATTAATGTAACATCCCGCCAAAATTACTATTCATATTTATATAATGAAAATAAAGATAACAAATAGATTGAAGTGAATAAAATTATATATATGTAATGAAGTTTCTCCTCACAGGGAGTTTAATACAAATTCGGTCAATTTTCCAAAAACGTAAACAAAATACAGCCAAATAAATTGAAACCGGCGGTCTCCCTACATAAACCGGCGATCTCCTATCAGAAGACCCAAAACAGCCGATCTGCTATCAGAACAGAAATCAGGCGATCTCCTTCCGGCGACCACTCCCTAAGGAGCTCTACTTCCTGGAAAATCATCTGCTCCCGTGTAAAATACACGATCATCACAGTTTTAAGAGAAAACAGCCAGAGAACAATACAAAGGGTAAGCTAGATATATTTTAAACTTTAAATTATGAACTGGACAACCAACGTAGATCAGCCTTTTTAAACATTCACAAAAGTCCATCACTTTCTCATTCATATCACACAGCCATCAAGTAATCCCAGATTTCACAATTTCCTCAAGGGTCGTTCAATTCACATAATTCAATCAAGTGTCTATCAATTCAATGGTTCTCATTTCTCACGTCAGACTTCCACTGACTCATCACACAAGACACTTGACACTACTTCCGGAAGACTCGTGCGTTGAACTTAGCATCCAAAGACCTGCACCTGTCATACTTCATTTGCTGTAATGTTTCCACAGCCATGCGCATCAACACAATCTCGATCTCAATTTCATCACTCTCACAGTATGACAGGGTTAATCCATATAACAGGCCGAGCTCGTTCTTTTTCACACGACTCACCCATTCATATGAACCTCCTTCGACTCTCACCAACTGAATAACTTCCTCTATGTGATTCCATTATCTCAGCAGAGTCAGGATCGCCTCATTCACAGGATACTCACAGATCAATACACTTCATAACCAAATCTCAACACGGTATTTCCTTTCCTGAAAATACTATGTCTTGATCCCACATTCACGACATTCCACACATCATACAACACTTAATGAACGATTCCAGTCACAGAAAAACTCATGCCAAGGTTCAGATTTTCGAATATCACATTTAAATCTCAAACAGTTTCTATCAACACCAAAAACAGGGGAGTTCGAAAAACAACGCCAAAACCGGTGATCTCGTCCAAAAACAGGGGATTTCGAAATCTGTATTTAA
The DNA here is from genome assembly GCA_013389735.1 of Phaseolus lunatus. NCBI lineage: Eukaryota > Viridiplantae > Streptophyta > Magnoliopsida > Fabales > Fabaceae > Phaseolus > Phaseolus lunatus. The sequence goes on along the minus strand of CM023861.1, from coordinate 18,024,455 downwards.
AACCGGCGATCACGTCGCCCAAACACATAAGAACAGAACATCATGAAAAAAAGGATATGAAACCGGCGACCACGTCGCCCTCACTTCAGAAACAGCTAATCTACGGCTTTTATTGAAAATAAAGCTAACTTCCCTTACCTGGACTTGCACAAAACACCAAGAGCTCCAAAACCCACCGAGCTTAAAGGATGCCTTGGCTCTGTTTTAGCGTCTGGTTTGTAGAACTTGCAGAGAACCTCCCAGGTGCTCCAAGGGCAGTCGTCGATAGCTAAGCAGGAACGTGATAAGGCCTGAATGGCAGAGTGAAGGAGAGAAAAGAGAAGGATGAAGGTAACTCACTCACTCACTCTGTCACTCTTGAACCACCGCACCTTCTTTTCCTCTCAGAAGTGAGTTTTTAAATCTTAAACCAACTTGTCCACAAAAGCCGCTGCCACCACCCACTCTGCAGGAAGCTTGCGTGCACGCTGCCCTGAACAGTACGACCACGCGTGACTCTGCGCATGCCAACATTCTGAGGTCACTATTCTGAACCACCCTTTTTGTCTACGTGTCTCGCGTGCACTACGTCTGCTGCTGCGAGCCTGGGTCCCACCTTATCAGCGTGAAACTCGCCATCGCGCGATAACCTTCCACCGCTGACCGCTCGCACGATGACTATCCACCGAGGCCTCATCCTGGAGGACGACCGATGTGCCTCTCATACCGGCGATGACTGATGTGCCTCATCCCGGTGATGACTGATTCCTCACACTGGCAGACCACCGATGTCTCTCCCTGGCAGACCACCGATGTCTCACCCTGGAATACAACCGATGTCTCAACCTGGAAGACAACCGATGTCTCAACCTGGAAGACAACCGATGTCTCAACCTGGCAGGCCACCGATGTCTCACCCTGGCAGACCACCGATGTGTCTCCCATCCTGGTTGATGACCGATGTTCCTCTCATCCTGTTGGCGATTTCTTATCGCTGTTGTGTGTGACGAGAACACATCGCCTTACTCTGCTCACCGATGTCATATCTTCGCACCTTGCTGAAGGTGCTCCATCCCACTATGTTACGTCCAAGGTATTACCTCCACATGGCTTGGTGACATCGGTAGCTTCACATTTCCAAGAGTAGATCAGCACTACTCCTCGTGCTCCCATGCATGCAACACTAAGGATGACTTCTTATGCTCAAGCATAGAGCTTTGCATGCACAGCGTATCTAAGGCTTAACCACACCTTGATACGTGTGGTTTTGTGGAACCCACTCTAGTTGATCCAGTATCTTGACTCCGTACTACGTGCACTCCCGTCGATCACGTACACCATAGGCGATTGGCGGTCATGTCTCCTCTAGGCGACAGGCGATTATGTCCCAGAGAAGTCGGAGATTGCCTCCGTCTTCAGTATCGGTGATCTCGTAGAAGACTTCTTAACTACACTTTTCTTCCTTTACTCTTCTTGATCCACACGTCATCCGACCGACCTCTACCAGCTAACCCCAGACCTTGGGCGACGTCTGATGTCCGATTACTATGAAACTTCATTTACCAGCTCTTTGTATTTTAAATAATAACATCCTCTGAAATTATTTAAATCTAACACTTTTATTCCAATAAAATTTTCTGGGTCCTTACACCAACACTTCCCTGAACAGTACGACTGCGAGTGTCTCTTGCGCATGCCAGCTTTCTGATGTCACTATTCTGAACCACTCTTTTTGTCTACGTGGCGCGCGTGCAGGACGTTTCATGCTGGAAGTCTGGGTCCCACTTTATCTGTGTGTAACTCGACATCGCGCGATAATCTTCCACCGATGACCGCTCGCGCGATGACTATCTACCGATGACCTCTTGCGCGATGACTCTTCACCGATGACCTCTCGCGCGATGACTATCCACCGATGACATCTCGCGCGATGACTCTCCACCGATGACTCATCCTGGCGAACGACCGATGTCTCGCGCCCTAGCGATGCCCGCATGCCTCGCGCCCTGGCGATGCCCGCATGCCTCGCGCCCTGGCGATGCCCGCATGCCTCTCACCCTGGCGATGCCCGCATGCCTCGCGCTCTGGCGATGCCCGCATGCCTTGCGCCCTGGCGATGCCCGACGACACATCGCCATGCCTTCCTGAAGGTTCTTCATTCCACTATGTTACGTCCAAGGTATCATCTCTACATGACTCGGTGACGTCGGTAGCTTCACATTTCTAAGAGTAGATCAGCACCACTCCTCGTGCGCCCATGCATGCAACACTAAGGGTGATCTCTTTTGCTCAAGCATAGAGCTTCGCATGCACAGCGTATCTAAGGCTTAACCCACACCTTGATACGCGTGGTTGTTGGAACCCACTCTGGTTGATCCAGTATCTTGACCACATACTACGTGCATTCCCGTCGATCCCGTACACTCTAGGCGATTGGCGCTCATGTCTCCTCTAGGCGACAGGCGATTATGTGCTAGAGGAGTCGGAGATCGCCTCCGTCTTCACTAACGGCGATCTCGTAGAAGACTTCTTAGCTACATTTTTCCTCCTTTACTCTTCTTGATCCACATGTCAGCCGACCGACCTCTACTAGCTTACCCCAGATCATGGGCGACGTCCGATGTCTGCTACTACGAAACTTCATTTACCAACTCTTTGTATTTTAAATAATAACATTTTTTTTGAAATTATTTAAATATAACACTTTTATTCCAATTAAAGTTTCTAGGTCCTTACACCTAACAGAAAGAGGAACAGGCGATCTCCTTCCGGCGACCACTCACTAAGGAGCTCTACTTCCTGCAACATCATCTGCTCCCGTGTAAATTTTACACGATCATCACAGGTTTAAGAAAAGCCAAACACAACACCAGAAATCACAGGGTAAGCTAGATATTTAAAAGAGAGTTTAGATATGAACTTTAAAAATCAAGGTAAAGCAAATTCAAGATACCCACGTAAAACTATCAATTTTCTCATTCTCTTCACATGACCATCAAGTAAACACGTATTTCACAATTCCTCAAGAGTCATTCAAATCACATAATGCATCAAGTGTCTATCAAATTCACTGTTCCTCAATTCTCACGTCAGACTTCTACTGACTCATCACACAAGACACTTGACACTACTTCCGGAAGACTCGTGCGTTGAACTTAGCATCCAGAGACATGCACCTGTCATACTTCATTTGCTGTAATGTTTCCACAGCCATGCGCATCAACACAAACTCGATCTCAATTCATCACTCTCACAGTATGACAGGGTTAATCCATATAACAGGCCGAGCTCGTTCTTTTTCACACGACTCACCCATTCATATGAACCTCCTTCGAATCTCACCAACTGAATAACTTCCTCTATATGATTCCATTATCTCAGCAGAGTCAGGATCGCCTCATTCACAGGATACTCACAGATCAATACAGTTCATAACCAAATCTCAACACGGTATTTCCTTTCCTGAAAATACTATGTCTTGATCCCACATTCACGACATTCCACACATCATATAACACTTAAATGAATAATTCCAATCACAACAACAATCATTTCATGGTTCATATTTTCGAATATCACATTTAAATCTCAAACAGCTTCAAACAACACAAAACAGGGGAGTTCGAAAAACAACGCCAAAACCGGCGATCTCGTTCAAAAACAGAGGATTGTACAATAACAGTTGAAAAACCGGCGACCACGTCGCCCCCATCATCTTAATCATCGAATATAAGGATTTTCGTTGGAAATAAGGCTAGCTTCCCTTACCTGGACTTGCGCAAAACACCAAGAGCTCCAAAACCCACCGAGCTTAAAGGATGCCTTAGCTCTGTTTTAGCGTCTGGTTTGTAGAACTTGCAGAGAACCTCCCAGGTGCTCTAAGGGCAGTCGTCGCTGGTTGCACTGGTGCTTGAGGTTGCCTGAAACGCAGCGCGAAGGAGAAAAAAGAGAGGGATGAAGATGCACTCACTCTTTCACTCTCGAGTCTCTGTAACGTTCTTTGCCTCCTCGCAGTGGGTTTTTGAATCCAAGCCTACTAGTCCACGCATGCTGCTGCCACCACCCCCTCTGCAAGAAAGCCAGAGTGTACGTTTCACTGAACAGTACAGCCATGGTTGTCTTCTTGTGCATGCCAACCACTTTCCTGAACAGTACGACCGCGAGTGTCTCTTGCGCATGCCAACCTTCTGATGTCACTATTCTGAACCACCCTTTTTGTCCACGTGGCGCACGTGCAGGACGTGCCATGCTGGGAGTCTGGGTCCCACCTTAACTGTGTGAAACTCGACATCGCGCGATAACCTTCCACCGATGACCGCTCGCGCGATGACTATCCACTGAGGTCTCATACTGGCAAACGACCGATGTCTCTCCCTGGAAGACGACCGATGTCTCTCTCTGGGAGACAACCGATTTCTATCCCTGGCGATGCCCGCATGCCTCTCGCACCCTGGCGACGCTGCATGCCTCGCGCCCCGACGACGCCCGCATGCCTCTCACACCCCAGCGTTGCCCGCATGCCTCGCGCTCCAGCGTTGCCCGCATGCCTCTCGCGCCCTGGCAACGTCCACATGCCTTGCGCCCTGGCGATGCCCGCATGCCTCTCGCGCCTTGGCAACGTCCACATGCCTCGCGCCCTGGCGATGCCTGCATGCCTCGCGCCCTGGCGATCATGCATAGTAGGCGACCGGCGATTATGTACTAACCAGGAAATCTTATAGTCTTCTAAACTACATTTTCCTTCCTTTTTATTTTAAATAAAAACATACTTAGAATTTATTTAAAATATATCCCTTTTTATTCCAATTTAATTTTACGGGTCCTCACATCGCGCGGCACCTGGATGCCTTCACATGGTCTGCCTTAGACATGCCTAGCATAGACCCGGACTTCCTGTGTCATCGCCTTGCCATGGACCCCCAGGTCAGACCTGTACGCTAGAGAAGGAGGAAGTTCAATAAAGAAAGGCGACAAGTCATTAAGGAGGAAACACAAAAGTTGCTGAGAGCCGACCACATCAGGGAGATCCAATACCTAGAGTGGTTGGCAAATGTGGTGCTCGTAAAGAAGGTCAACGGGAAGTGGAGAATGTGCGTAGACTTCACTGACCTCAATAAGGCTTGCCCGAAGGACTCCTACCCCCTGCCAAGCAATGATGCTTTGGTAGACAGTGCCTTGGGTTGCAAGTTGCTCAGTTTCCAAGATGCCTTTTCTGGGTATGCATCCCATGGACGAGTGCAAGACGGCCTTCATGACAAAGCTATCTTGCTATTGTTACACAGTGATACCCTTTGGGCTAAAGAACGCAGGTGCCACCTACCAGAGTCTGATGGACAGGGTGCTCGCGCCCATGATAGGGCAAAACGTGCCAGCCTATGTGGATGACATGGTGGTGACCTCATAGGTGAAAGATCAGCACGTCCCTAATCTAGAAGAGCTATTTACAACAATAACTAAATATAGATTGAAACTGAACCCTGAGAAGTGTGTGTTTGGGGTTGAAGCAGGCAAGTTCTTAGGCTTCTTACTCACTGAGCGTGGGATAGAAGCGAACGCTGACAAGTGCACTACAATCCTCGCAATGAGAAGCCCGACTTCAGTAAAGGAGGTGCAACAGTTGACAGGGCGAATGGCTGCTCTTTCTAGATTGTATCAGCTGGGGTAGATAAGGGTCATACCTACTTCCAGTGCCTAAGGAGGAACAGTAGGTTCTTGTGGACCAAAGAATGTGAAGAGGCATTCCTCAAACTGAAAGACTACCTGGCCAATCCACCAGTGTTATGCAAACCACAGCTCGGCACTCCGCTGCGCCTGTATTTTGCAGTCACTGATCGGGCGGTTAGTCCAGTTCTTGTGCAGGAATAGGACTAGGTTCAGAAGCCAATCTACTTTGTTAGCAGAGTATTGTAGGGGCCTGAGGTGAGGTACCAGGCCTTAGAGAAGGCGGCACTAGCAGTGGTGTTCTCAGCAAGAAGACTTTGCCACTACTTCCAGAGTTTCACCGTGGTAGTGATGACAAACCTTCCCATTCGTAAGGTCTTACAGAAGCCAGACGTTGCGGGAAGAATGGTGCGCTGGGCTATAGAGCTCTCAGAGTTTGACATACAGTATGAGCCTAGAGGCTGATGCAAACCAAGCCCACAAGATGATGATCAAGGACACTAAAGAATATAAAGAGAAGTCACCTCAAAGTAGAGACCTCACCAGATGGAGAATTGGACAAAGACCAGAGCACCTAAAGTTCTTCTTGCTGGTCTTTTTAATGATTAGAAAATATTGTAAATAATTTGGGCTCACTTTGGGGGTCCAAATAGCAAATATAGGCTAGAATAAGGTGCCTTTAGTATAATAGGGGGTGTAGTTAGCATTTTAGGATGTTCTTGGCCCTTTTGGAAGGCTTTTTGACCTAGTTTCTAGAAGGACAAGCCTAGGATGCGGGTTTGACTTAGTCAAACCCTATGGCTGCCCATTTTTTCACTCTTTCCATCCTACCCCTTATGCTTGCTCTCCAAGGCTCCTTCACCTATAAATAAGGAGGCCTACCTCATGTATTTTGATGTTGAAATTAGAGTAAAGTTACTATACACAATTTGTGTTAGAGTTTGTGAGCATTGTCTCCTTACACCATTGTCTTATCTTGTGAGATTTAGAGAGCTCTCAAGTGGCGGCATTCTTCACTCATCTTGGAGTAAACCACCATCCAAGTGGCGTGATCACTTCTCTAGCTTCATTCTCCTAAGTTTCCTTTCACTCATCTTTTTCCATTGCATTTCCATTCCAAATTTCAATTCTGAAATCTATGTCTTGTTCTTGTTTTAATGCTTTGTTTCCTATTTGGTTTCCTTCATTATGTGTAGTTTCCTCTCTTTAATTTCAGCACCTTTACTTGTCATCATCTTCACCTTATAATTATGTTTTCCTTTTGCCTTTGTGAAATGAACCTTCACATCTACTTAACCACTTGGTTAAGTTAATGTCCAGTGGGGATTTTCCTTAGGTTCTCACCTTAATCATCCTAAAATCTCAATCCTAATTATAGTGCCACCATAAAATGCTAAATCATAAAATCAACTCACATTAGAGGCCTTATCAAAGGCCAGGTTTACGCTAATTTTGTAGCCGAGCTCTTCTCGGCAGAAACACACAACGAAGAGGCCGACTTCCGATGGGTGCTCTTCATAGATGGATCCTCTTACCAAAAAGGCAGCGGAGCTGGCGTCATCTTGGAAGGACCAAAGGGGCTATTGATTGAACAGGCCTTTCAGTTTGCTTTCAAGGCCAATAATAACCAGGTAGAGTATGAGGCTCTGATCGCTAGGATACTGTTAGCCAAGGACATGGGTGCGCAAAGTTTGCTAGCAAAGAGTGACTCCCTACTAGTTTCGGCCCAAGTAACAGGAGAGTACCAGGCCAAAGACCCTCAAATGGCCTCTTATCTAGAATATGTCCAGGCATTGAGGAAGTCATTTACAATGTTCGAGTTGGTGCACGTCCCCAGAGAGCAGAATGCCCAAGCGAACTTGCTAGCAAAGCTCGCCAGCTCAGGCAAGGGGGGCAGACAGTCATCCAGGAGACCCTGAAGACACCTCGCACTTACACTACGGACAATTTGGTAGGGATTCATCAAATTAGTACGTCAGATGGGAGACGCCCAGGATAAGCACATATCTAGCATCAAGGGAAGAGTCATTGCAGGTCTACCTGGTTGAGAGAGGAGAAACCTGGATGATGGGATGCTCCCGCTGGAACCCACAGAGGCTAGAAAAATAAAGAAGAACTTGACCAAGTAAACCCTCATTGATGGAGAATTGTACAGACACAGGTTTACCCACCCCATCTTAGTGTGTGTACATGGTGAGCAGTGCACGCGCATAGTGGCAGAACTCCAGGAGGGAATATGTGGGACTCATATTGGTGGTCGAGCTCTTGCATCAAAGGCCATTCGGGCATGATACTATTGGCCAACCATGAGGGAAGATTGCACGAAGTACGCACAGTAGTGCAAGCAGTGTCAACAACACACTGACTAGCACAAGGCGCCACCAGAAGAGCTCAGGTCGATTTATAGCCCTTGGCCGTTCCACACCTGGGGAATTGACTTTCTGAGGCCCTTCCCCTTGGCTGTGCGGTAGATAAAGTACCTCATGGTTGCCATAGAGTATTTCAAAAAGTGGATAGAGGCTGAACCAGTAGCATAAATCACAGCCCACAAGATCCAACACTTCGTATGGAAGAACATAGTATGCTGCTTTGGAGTACCAAAACGATTGGTGTCTGACAATGGCACCCAGTTCGCAAGCCAACAGTTGGGTAAGTTATGTATGGAGCTTGGGATAAAGCAGGTGTTTGTGTCAGTCGAACACCTCCAGACTAACGGGCAGGTCAAGTCAGCTAACTGAGTCCTATTGAAGGGGCTGAAGAGAAGGCTGGAGAAGGCCAAAGGAACTTGGGCAGAAGAAGTCCCCAGAATTGTGTGGGCTTACCACACTACTCCCTAGTCCACCACCAAGGAAACACCCTTCAGCTTGGTGTATGGTTCAGATGCAATGATCCCTGTAGAGATCTAGGAAAACTCGCCACGTTTTCAGAACTTCGTAGCTGAAGAATCTAATGAAGAAAAAAAGGTGAACCTGGACCTACTAGATGAAGAAAGGGAGGAAGCGGGAATCAAAGCTGAAGCCTTGAAGAGAAGGGTGGAGCACAAGCATAGCTCTAAGCTGAGACCTCGGCAGTTCCAGGTCGTCGACCTGGTGATGCGGAAAGTGTAAGGACCTGTAAAATTGAAATGGAATAAAAAGAGGTATATTTTAAAAGAATTCTATGTATGTTTTATTTAGAATAGAAAGGGAGGAAAAAGTTAAGTATAGAAGGCTATGAGATCGCCGGTCGCCTGCTACACATGAGCGCCAGGTGGACGTCGCGCGGGCGCGAGAGGCATGCAGGCATCGCGCGGGCGCGAGAGGCATGCAGGCATCGCGCGGGCGCGAGAGGCATGCAGGCATCGCGCGGACGCGAGAAGCATGCAGGCATCGCGCGCGGGCGCGAGAGGCATGCAGGCAACGCGCGGGCCCGAGAGGCATGCAGGCATCGCGCGGGCGCGAGGCATGTGGACGTGGCCAAGGCGCGAGAGTTATGAGGGCGTCGCCAGGGAAGACATCGGTCGTCTCCCAGAGGAAGACATGGGTCGTCTTCTAGGGCGAAGGAGACATCGGTCGTTCGCCAGGATGAGTCAGCGTTGGAAAGTTGTCGCGATGGCGAGCCTCACACAGATAAAGTGGGACCCAGACTCTCAGCATGAAACGTCCTGCACGCGCGCCACGTAGACAAAAAGGATGATTCAGAGTGGTGACATCAGAATGTTGGCATGCGCAAGAGACACTCGCGGTCGTACTGTTCAGAGCAGTGGTTGGCATGCACAAACGACAACAGTGGTCGTACTGTTCAGAGCAGTGGTTGGCATGCATAAACGACAGCAGTGGTCGTACTGTTCGGGCAGTGGTTCTCAGACTTTCCTGCAGAAGGGGTGGCAGCAGCAGCAAACGTGGACAGGTAAGCTGGGATTCAAAAGCCACTGCGGGAAGGCAAAGAGTGTTACAGACTCAAGAGTGTTAGAGTGAGTGCAAACTTCCTCCCTCCCTTCTTCCCTTCCTTGCGTTGAGACTCAGGCAACCTCCAGCATCAGTACGACAAGCGACGCTGTCCTTAGAGCACCTAAGAGGTTCTCTGCAAGTTCTACAGACCAGGTGCAGAAAACAGAGCTAAGGCATCCTTCAGGCTCGGTGGGTTTTGAGCTCGCGGTATTTTACGCAAGTCCAGGTAAGGGAAGCTAGACTTCATTTTCAATACAAGCCATAGTTTATCTATTTTCTGAAGTAAGGGCGACGTGGTCGCCGGTTTTCGTTTGCATCTGCGTGAATGCTCTGTTCCATGTGTTTGGGCGACGTGGTCGCCGGTTTTTAAATGCAGACTTCGAAATACCCTGTTTTTGAACCAGGTCGCCGGTTTTGGCGTTGTTTGCGAAACTCTCTGTTTTTGGTGTTGCTTTGAAACTGTTGAGATTTAAATGAGATATTCGAAAATAAGAACCTTGGATTGAGTTTTGCTGTGATTGAAATCATTCCTTTAAGTGTTATGTGATGTGTTGGATGTGGTGAATGTGGATCGAGGCATAGTATTTTCAGGAAATAAAATACCGTGTAAGATCGTGTAGGATGTGCATTGATCGGTGATGTCTATAATGGGATTATCCTGACTCTCCTGAGATAATGGATTCATATAGATGAGGTTATTCAGGCGTTGAGAGTCGAAGGAGGTTCATATGTATGGGTGAGTCGTGTGAAACAGAACGAGCTCGGCCTGTCATATGGATTAACCCTGTCATACTGTGAGAATGGTGAACTTGAGATTGAGATGGTGTTGATGCGCATAGCTGGTAAACATTACAGCTTGTATGACAGGTGCAGAATCCCTGAGTCTAGTCAATGCACGAGTCTTCCGGAAGTAGGTCAAGTGTCTTGTGTGCTGGGTCAGTGGTGGGCTGACATGTGAAATGAGGAACTTGAAATTCATAGACACTTGATGCAGTTTTGTGAAATAGAATGACTCTTGTGAATATTGTGAAATATGTGATTTCTGGGTGATCAGGTGAAGGGCATTGAGAAAAAATCTATAGCTTTACGTGAATATCTTGAAAATTGCTTACTCTGATTTTAATGTTATTATTTAAACTCTCTTTAAAATGTCTAGCTTACCCTGCGTGTTTTGGTTCTGTGGCTGTTCTCTTAAAACTGTGATGATCGTGTATAACTTACACGGGAGCAGATGATCTTCCAGGAAGTAGAGCTCCTTAGTGAAGTGGTCGCCGGAAAGGAGATCGGCTGTTTTTTTTGGGTCCCCCGATAGGCGATCGACCTCGTCCGATAGGAGATCGGTCTCTTCCGATAGGAGATCGCCTGCTTCGTTTTTTTTACTGTATTTTGTTTATGTTTCTGGAAAAATTTGACCGAATTTGTATTAAACTCCCTGTGAGGAGAAACTACATTTCATATATATATAATATTTTGTTCATAGAATCTATTTGTTACCTTTATTTTCATTATATACATTTGTATAGTATTTTGGCGGGATGTTACAGAAAGCCCATCCATATCAGCTGGAGAACATGTTGTCCCCCAAGTGGACTGGTCCCTTCAAAGTGACAGAGGCCCTTGGGAACGAGGCATACAGGCTTAAGACTTTAGAGCGTGGGCTGATTCCTCATACATGGAATGCAACTCACCTGAAATTCTACTTCAGTTGAATTATAACATTGTACATAGTTTCTAGGAGACACTCTTTTGTCCCTTATAAGGGGTTTTAATGAGGTCACCCAATAAAAATTTCAATTGAAGTATATTTTCAAATATTTTGTGCAATGCAGTTAAGAACCATTCACTAGGGTTAGAAGTCCCGAGAGTGGGAAGGAAGGTTCGCAAAGAACACCTACCCTTCGAGTGAAAACGCCAAGGTTGAACGATATGGTTCACCAGTTAAATCCTCCCTTGCCCTTGGGCGATGAGAGGTCAGCTAAGAACCGTCTACTTGGGTTAGAAGTCTCGAAAGCAGGAAAGGAAGGTTCGCAGAGAACACCTCCCCTTTTGAGTGAAAACGCCAAGAACGATTCACACTAGTTAAATCCTCCCTTGCCCTATGGCGATGAAAGGTTAGTTAAGAGCCGTTCACTTGGGTTAGAAGTCTCAAAAGTAGGAAAGGAAGGTTCACAGAGAACATCTCCCCCTTTGAGTGAAAACACCAAGGTGGAATAGTATGGTTCACTAGTAAAATCCTCCCTTGCCTTGAGCAAGGAAAGGTCAGTTAAAAACAATTCGTGTGTTAGAGGTCTCGAGGTCGGGAAAGGAAGGTTCGCAGAAAACACCTCCCCTTTGAGTGAAAACGCTAAGAACGATTCGTATGGTTCGAAGATCCTCGCCTAAGACTTTGCATAAATAGGAAGTGATCAGTAAAATAGTTTCCCTTGATCGCAGGACAATGACAAAAAAATGACACGGTTCACTAGCACGACCAGTGAAGCATGCCTCCAGCAGGAGGACCTTTCTTATGTCTTGACAAGAAAGGGTCATCCTCTTATTCTTGTATGATGAGCGTGTGAATCAGGCAGGATGAAGCGTCCTACCTAAGGGGTGGACCTATGTCGAAGACATTGTTAGCAAAGATTCCTAAGGCGATCAAGTGGAGATCAAGTTAAAGAAATATAGGTTATGAGAAGAAGGCAAAGTGATTGTATAGCGGTAAATTATTTAAAAGTCAAGTGTTATAAATGAAAGAGGTGATTACAAGAAGTTCATGGGTTCAGCTATTACAAATCAAGAGACCTAAACCCTAGGTGCGAGCTGCCCATTGACAACCTGCATCGACATAGAGAAGGGAGAGAGGTCCATCTCAGGATGCACGCAGGCAAACTGAGCAAGGGTATCATCAAACCTTGCTCCATAGGCATCAGTAGCGTCTTTAGTAAGCTCGGCCTCGGTCTTCTTGAGCAGTTCAATCTGTTGGGTGAGTTCTCCCTCCACCCTTCCCAGCTGGACCTCTTGATTGGTTGCCCTTTCCTCCAGCTTGGCCACCTTAGCTTGTGCCCCCTCCAGCTGTTCCTCCAGATCAATTACTTTATTGTGGAGAAGGACAATTTTTGCTTCAAGCTGGAGAGCCTCCTGACCCTTGTCAAAGAGGAGCTTCTTGGTCTTCTTTTCAGATTGGTGAAGGCTGCTCAGCTCTTGGTTCATAGTAGCCTCGCGCTTAACAGATATTTAGGCTTGGAGAGCAAGCTCCTCTTTCAGCCTTGCCTTTGACTGGCTCACCAGGGCAAGTTCTCCCTTCAGCCTCGCCTCTGCTAGCTCACCAAGACACTGGAGACAGCAAGGAACTCATCGAGGCTTTGTCTCGTGCGGTCCCTCAGCGAGGCCCCGTCCAAGGCCTCCATCGCTTCCTTATCCTGAATTCACTTGAGGGCTTGCTGGAGTATGGCGGGAAGCTCGGGGGCAGGAGGAACATAATCACCCCCAGGAGTGTTCTCCCCACCCCCTTCGAGCGCAAGGAACTCGCAAGGAAAGGAGGTGCTGGGGGGATTCTCCCTAAAGGATGGTGTAGTGGCCAGACCTCGGATGTCGGCACATGAGTGAGAGGTCGGCACAGGAGAGGTCGGCAGGGTAGGGCCCACAAAGAGGTCCGCAGAATTACACGTGTTAAGGTACAAAAACAGATTCACAGATATGCCATGCATGCTGGATGTGTTTAAGACGTAAGGCTCTGACACGATAGAATTATCCTTAGAAACGCATGGGAGGCACGTGAAGGTTTTAAGGCACGTGGGATATTAAGTTATTAGACAAGTTTGGGCTGGTGGCGCTGGGGTGGGTGTAAGGACCTGTAAAATTAAATTGGAATGAAAGGAATATATTTTAAATGAATTCTAAGTATGTTTTTATTTAAAATAAAAAGGAAAGAAAGTGTAGCTTAGAAGACTATGAGATCGCCTGCTAAGTGCATAATCGCCCATCGCCAGGGCGCGAGAGACATGCGGGCATCGCCGGGGCGCGAGAGGCATGCAGGCATCGCCGGGGCGCGAGAGGCATGCGGTCATCGCCAGGGCGCGAGAGACATGCGGGCATCGCCAGGGCGCGAAGCATGCGGGCATCGCCAGGGCGCGAGAGACATGCGGGCGTCGCCAGGGATAGACATCGGTCGTCTCCCAGAGAGAGACATCGGTCGTCTTCCAGGGAGAGACATCGGTCGTCCGCCAGGAGCAGTCATCGGTGGAAGGTTATCGCACGATGTCGTGTTTCACACAAATAAGGTGGGACCCAGCCTCCCAGCATGAACGTTCTGCATGCGCGACACGTAGACATTAGGAGTGTTTCAGAATAGTAGCATCAGAGATTTGGTATGCGCAGAGACCCACGTGGTCATACTGCACATGGAAGTGTGCACGCAAGCTTTTCTGCAGAGTGGGTAGTGGCAGCGGCATTTCTGGGCAAGTTGGCTTAGATTCAAAATGTAACATCCCGCCAAAATACTATTCATGTTTATATAATGAAAATAAAGGTAACAAATAGATTGAAGTGAACAAAATATTATATATATGAAATGTAGTTTCTCCTCACAGGGAGTTTAATACAATTTCGGTCAAATTATCCAGAAACATAAACAAAATACAGTAAAAAAAACAAAGCAGGCGATCTCCTATCGGAAGAGACCGATCTCCAATCGGAAGAGGCCGATCTCCTATCAGAGGACCCAAAACAGCCGATCTGCTACCAGAACAGAAATCAGGCGATCTCCTTCCGGCGACCACTCACTAAGGAGCTCTACTTCCTGGAAAATCATCTGCTCCCGTGTAAAATACACGATCATCACAGTTTTAAGGGAAAATAGCCAGAGAACAATACAAAGGGTAAGCTAGATATTTTTAAACTTTAAATTTTAAACTGGACAACCAACGTAGATCAGCCTTTTTAAACATTCACAAGAGTCCATCACTTTCTCATTCATATCACACAGCCATCAAGAAATCACATGTTTCACAATATTTTCAAGAGTCGTTCTATTCACATAATGCACCAAGTGTCTATCAATTCAATGTTTCTCATTTCTCACGTCAGACTTCCACTGACTCATCACACAAGACACTTGACACTACTTCCGGAAGACTCATGCGTTGAACCTAGCATGCAGAGACATGCACCTGTCATACTTCATTGGCTGGAATGTTTCCACAGCCATGCGCATCAACACAAACTCGATCTCAATTCATCACTCTCATAGTATGACAGGGTTAACCCATATGACAGGCCGAGCTCGTTCTTTTTCACACGACTCACCCATTCATATGAACCTCCTTCGACTCTCACCAACTGAGTAACTTCCTCTATATGATTTCATTACCTCAGCAGAGTCAGGATCGCCTCATTCACAGGATACTCACAGATCAATACACTTCACAACCAAATCTCAACACGGTATTTCCTTTCCTGAAAATACTATGTCTTGATCCACATTCACGACATTCCACACATCACTCAAAGAATGATTTCAACCACAGCAACAGTCATTTCAAAGGTTCATATTCTCGAATATGACATGTATTTCACATTTAAATCTCAAACAGCTTCAAACAACATCAAAAACAGGGAAGTTCGAAATCCGTATTTAAAACCGGCGACCACGTCGCCCAACCACATAGAACAGAGCATTGCGAAAAGAAATAGGAAACTGGCGACCACGTCGCCCTCACTTCAGAAACAGCTAATCTATGGCTTGTATTGAAAATGAAGGCTAGCTTCCCTTACCTGGACTTGCGCAAACACCAAGAGCTCCAAAAATCCACCAAGCTTAAAGGATGACTTAGCTCTGTTTTCAGTGCCTGGTTTGTAGCACTTGCCCGCATGGTGATGCCCGCATGCCTCTCGCGCCCTGGCAATGCCCGCATACCTCTCGCCCGCGCGATGCCTGCATGCCTCGCGGCCGCACGATGCCTGCATGCCTCGCGCCCGCGCGATACCTGCATGCCTCGCGCCCGCGCGATGCCTGCATGCCTCGCGCCCTGGCGCTCATGTGTAGCAGGCGACCGGCGATCATGTACTACTAGGCAATCTCATAGAGTTCCAAACTACACTTTCCTTCCTTTTTATTTTAAATAAACACATACTTAGAATTCATTTAAAATATACCCTTTTATTCCAATCCAAAAGTACAGGTCCTTACATTCTCCCCAACAAGAAAATTTTCGTCCTCGAAAATTGAATTACAAGGAAAAGAGGTATGGATAGGCTTCTCTCATGGGTGCTTCTAACTCCCAAGTTGAATCACCCGATCTCTCATCCCACACCACTTTCACCATGCTGATGGTCTTGCCTCTGAGCTGTTTACTTTGCCTATCGTCAATCCTGACTGGTTTCACTTCAAAGGACAAGTCCTCCCTGATCTGCACATCGTCCACTTCCAGCACATGACTGGGGTCTGTCATGTACTTCCTCAGCTGTGATACGTGAAAGACATTGTGCAGATTTGCTAAATGGGGAGGCAGGGCGATCTCGTAGGCCACTGGACCAATCCTCCTTAAGATCTGATATGGTCCCACGAACTTAGGGGACAACTTCTTTGGTCTGATCGCCCGTCCTACACCCTTGGTTGGTGTCACTTTCATGAACACATGGTCTCCAGCAGCAAACTCCAAAGGCTTTCTCCTCTGGTCTGCATATGACTTCTGCCTACTTTGAGAAGCCTTCATTCTGCTTTGTATCTGTTGCACCTTCTCGGTTGTCTGCTGAATCAACTCTGGCCCAACCAAGACTGCTTCGCCCTCCTGGTACCAACATAAGGGAGTTCTGCATTTCCTCCCATACAGGGCTTCATATGGTGCCATCCCAATACTAGCGTGATAACTGTTATTATAGGTAAACTCCACCAGTGGCAACACCTCGTCCCAAATCCCCAATTGATCCAAGACACACGTCCTCAGTAGATCTTCCAAGGACTGGATCGTTCTCTCTGACTGACCATCTGTTTGGGGATGATATGCAGAGCTCATCCTCAACTTAGTTCCCAAGCAATCTTGTAAGGTTTGCCAAAACCGTGAAGTGAACCTGGGATCCCTATCCGAAACAATGCTGGAGGGCACTCCATGCAACCTCACTATTTCTTTGATGTATAACTGTGCCAACTTGGTCATAGGCATTGTAACATCCCGCCAAATTACTTTGAAAATAAATATAAAACGAAAATAAAGGTGACAAATAGATTGAAGTGAGCAAAATCTTTATATAAAATAAATAAGTTTCTCCTCACAGGGAGTTTAATACAAACGATCACTTCTCCACTAAAAACGTAAACGAAATACAATACAAAAGACAGATAGGCGATCTCCTGGCAAAAAGGGCGATCTCCTATAAGAAGGGCGATCTCCTTTCATAAAGGCGATCTCCTATTATAAAGCAGCAAGAGGGGCGATCACCCAACAGAAAAGAAAACAGGCGATCTCCTTCCAGTGACAATTTTCTAAAGAGCTCTACTTCCTGCAACATCATCTGCTCCCGTGTAAATTATACACGATCATTACAGGTTTAAAAAAAGGCCACAACACAAACGAAAACACAGGGTAAGCTAGACATTTAAAAAGAGTTTAAATAAGGATACTTAAAATAAAATCAAGGTAAACAATTTCAAGATATTCACGTAAAGTTATCAAGTTTCTCATACTCTTCACCTGATCACCCAGAAATCACACATTTCACAATATTTTCCAGAGTCATTCTATTTCACAACTGTACCAAGTGTCTATCAATTTCAAGTTCCTCATTTCACATGTCAGACCACCACTGACTCAACACACAAGACACTACTTCCGGAAGACTCATGCATTGATTAGACTCAGAGATCTGCACCTGTCATACCATACCACTGTGAAATCCACACAGGGTTGCTGTGAATCCACACAGCATGCGCATATATCATCTCAATGTCAATAGTTCTCCCGGTATGACAGGGTTAATCCATAGAACAGGCAGAGCTCATTCGTTTTTCACACGAGACACCCATTCATATGAACCTCCTTCGACTCTAACCAACTGAGTAACTTCCTCTATGTGATTCCATTATCTCAGCAGAGTCAGGATATCCCCTGAGGAATCACCGATCAATGCACATCCTACACGATCTTACACGGTATTTCCTTTCCTGAAAATACTATGCCTCGATCCACATTCACAACATTCAACACATCATGCCACACTTAAATGAATGATTCCAATCACAGCAAAACTCACTCCAAGGTTCATGTTTTCGAATATCACATTTACATCTCAAACAGTTTCAAAACAACACCAAAAATAGGGGAGTTCGTAAAACAGCGCCCAAACCGGCGATCTAGTTCAAAAACGGGGTATTTCGAAGTCTGTATTTAAAACCGGCGACCACGTCGCCCAAACACATAGCACAGAGCATTTTACAAGGATGAAAACGAAAACCGGCGACCACGTCGCCTTCACTTCAGAATTAGCTAAACTATGGCTTGTATTGAAAATGAAGTCTAGCTTCCCTTACCTGGACTTGCGCAAACACCTAGAGTTCCGAAACCCAACAAAGCTTGAAGAACGCCTTGGCTCTGTTTTTGCGTCTGGTCGAAGGACTTGCAGAGAACTGCCCAGGTGCTCTAATGGTGGCTGTCGCTCGTCGTACTCTCGTGTGAAGGTGCTAGAATCGCAGCGCGAAGGAGGCAACTGGAGGAGAAGGGAGGTAACTCACTCTTTCTCTCTTTGAAGGCTGCAACGTTTCTTCCTCTCAGCAGTGGGTTTTCTGCATCTTAAACCAACTTATCCACCAAAAGCAGCTGCCACCACCCACTCTGCAGAGAAGTCTGAGAACCACTGCCCTGAACAGTACGACCACTGTTGTCTCTGGTGCATGCCAACCACTGCTCTGAACAGTACTGCCACTGTTGTCGCTTGTGCATGCCAGCCACTGCTCTGAACAGTACGACCGCGAGTGTCCCCTGCGCATGCCAACATTCTGATGTCACTATTCTGAACCACCCTTTTTGTCTACGTGGCGTGCGTGCACTACGCTTCCTGCTGGGAGTCTGGGTCTTACCCCCTCTGTGTGCAACTCGACATCGCGCGATAACCTTTCGTCGATGACCCCTCGCGCGAAAACAATCCACCGAATGACATCTCGCGCGAAGACTATCCACCGATGACCTCTCGCGCGAAGGCTATCCACCGATGACCTCTCGCGCGAAGACTATCCACTGATGACCTCTCGCGGGAAGACTATCCACCGATGACCTCTCGCGCGAAGACTATCCACCGATGACCTCTCGCGCGAAGACTATCCACCGATGACCTCTCGCGCGAAGACTATCCACCGATGACATCTCCTGGTGGACGACCGATGTCTCCCCCTGGAAGATGCCCGCATGCATCGCGCCCTGGCGACGTCTGCATGCCTCGCGCCCTGGCGACGACGTGTAGTCTAGGCGACCGGCGATTATGTACTAACAAGGAAATCTTATACTCTTCTAAACTACACTTTCCTTCCCTTTTTATTTTAAATAAAACATGCATGGAGTTCATTTAAAATATAACTCTTTTATTCTAATTTAATTTTTCAGGTCCTTACAATAAGGGTCACCCCTACATCTAGTGCCTGAGGAGGAACAGCAAGTTCTTGTGTACCACAGAATGTGAAGAGCCATTCCTCAAGTTGAAGGAGTACCTGGCTAGTCAGCCAGTGTTATGCAAACCAAAACTGGGCACTCTGCTGCGCCTGTACTTTGCAATCACTGATCGGGCGGTTAGCTCAATTCTTATACAGGAATAGGATCAGGTTCAGAAGCCAATCTACTTTGTCAACAAAGTGTTACAAGGGCCTGAGGTGAGGTACCAAGCCTTAGAGAAGGCGGCACTGGCAGTAGTGTTCTTAGCAAGACGACTTCGCCACTACTTCCATAGTTTCACAGTGGTGGTGATGACAGACCTTCCCATTCGTAAGGTCTTACAGAAGCCAGTCGTCGTGGGAAGAATTGTGCGTTGGGCTATAGAGCTCTCAGAGTTCGACATACAGTATGAGCCTAGAGGCCCTATCAAAGGCCAGGTGTAACATCCCTCCAAAACCTTTCCATATTTATATAATAGAATAAAGCGTAGATATTAAATTTATAAAATCAACATATGTATATAGATATTGAAAATACATCATCCCGTACATCGTATTCAAAAAGAGACGTCCCTCTTATAAGGTTTTAATACATTCCATCAACTCTTTCGAAATAAAACCAGATGCAGCATAAAAAGGACAAAATAGGCGATCTCCTACAAGAAGACCCAAAACAGCCGATCTGCTATCAGGACAGAAAAACAGGCGATCACCCGATAGAGGCATAAACAGGCGATCACCCGATAGAGACAGAAACAGGCGATCTCCTTCCGGCGACCACTTGTAACATCCCGCCAAAATACTATACATATGTATTTATATAATGAAAATAAAAGTAACAAATGGATTGAAGTGAATTAAAATTTTATATATGAGAATAAGGTTTCTCCTCACAGGGAGTTTAATACAAACGATCACTTCTCCATTAAAAACGTAAACGAATTACAATACAAAAGACAGATAGGCGATCTCCTGGCAGAAAGGGCGATCTCCTATAAGAAGGGCGATCTCCTATCATAAAGGCGATCTCCTATTATAAAGCAGCAAGAGGGGCGATCACCCAACAGAAAAGAAAACAGGCGATCTCCTTCCAGCGACAATTTTCTAAGGAGCTCTACTTCCTGCAACATCATCTGCTCCCGTGTAAATTATACACGATCATTACAGATTTAAGAAAAGGCCACAACACAAAAGAAAACGCAGGGTAAGCTAGACATTTAAAAGGGGTTAGATATGAACTTAAAGATCATGATAAAACAAATTTAAGATACCCTCGTGAACCATCAACTAAAATACATATTGCACGATTCCTCAAGGTCATTAAAATCTCAAACATTCATCAAGTGTCTATCGAATCAAAGTTTCTCATTCTCACGTCAGACTTCCACTGACTCATCACACAAGACACTTGACACTACTTCCGGATTGACTCGTGCGTTGACTCAGGCCCAGAGATTTGCACCTGTCATACCATACCACTGTGAAATCCACACAGGGTTGCTGTGAAATCCACACAGCCATGCGCATATAGTCTCAATGTCAATAACTCCCCCGGTATGACAAGGTTAATTCATATAACAGGCCGAGCTCGTTCCCTTTTGAACAACTCACCCATACGTATGAACCTCCTTCGACTCTCCACAACTGAATAACTTCATCTACGTGATTCCATTATATCAGCAGAGTCAGGATATCTCCTTCTAGACAAGCCCCAGGTCAATACACATTACATACGATCTTACACGGTATTTCCTTTCCTGAAAATACTATGCCTCGATCCCACATTCACAGCATTCAACACATCACATAACACTTAAAGGAATGATTTCAATCACAGCAAAACTCAATCCAAGGTTCTTATTTTCGAATATCTCATTTAAATCTCAAACAGTTTCAAAGCAACATAAAAAACAGAGAGTTTCGCAAACAACGCCAAAACCGGCGATCTGGTTCAAAAACAAGGTATTTCGAAGTCTGTATATAAAACCGGCGGCCACGTCGCCCAAGCACATAGAAACAGAGCATTCAGGAAGATGAAAACGAAACCGGCGACCACGTCGCCCTCACTTCAGAAACAGCTAATCTATGGCTTGTATTGAAAATGAAGTCTAGCTTCCCTTACCTGGACTTGCGCAAAACACCGAGAGCTCAAACCCACCGAGCTTGAAGGATGCCTTAGCTCTGTTTTCAGTGCCTGGTTGGTAGAACTTGCAGAGAAACTCCCAGGTGCTCCAAGGGCTGTCGTCGCTCGTCGCACAGGTGCTGGAGGTTGCCTGAGTTGCAGCGCAAAGGAGAGAAGAAGGGGGAAGGGAGTTTGCACTCACTCTCACACTCTTGAGTCTGTAATGCTCTTTGCCTTCACGCAGTGGCTTTTGAATCTCAACTTACCTGTCCACGCATGCTGCTGCTGCCACCACCCACTCTGCAGAGAAGTCTGAGAACCACTGCCCGGAACAGTACGACCACTGTTGTCGCTTGTGCATGCCAACCACTGCTCTGAACAGTACGACTTCTGTTGTCGCTTGTGCATGCCAGTCACTGCTCTGAACAATACGACCGCGAGTGTCTCCTGCGCATGCCAACATTCTGATGTCACCACTCTGAATCACCCTTTTTGTCTACGTGGCGTGCGTGCACTACGCTTCATGCTGGGAGTCTGGGTCTTACCTTCTCTGTGTGCAACTCGACATCGCGCGATAACCTTCCACTGCTGACTCATCCTGGCGAACGACCGATGTCTCCTTCGCCCTGGAAGACGACCGATGTCACCTTCGCCTTGGAAGACGACCGGTGTCTCCTTCGCCCTGGAAGACGACCGATGTCTCCTTCGCCCTGGAAGACGACCGATGTCTTCCCTGGCGACGCCCTCATAACTCTCGCGCCCTGGCTACGTCCACATGCATCGCGCCCTGGCGATGCCCGCATGCCTCTCGCGCCTTGGCCACGTCCACATGCCTCGCGCCCTGGCAATGCCCGCATGCCTCGCGCCCGCGCGATGCCTGCATGCCTCTCGCGCCCGCACGATGCCTGCATGCCTCGCGCCCTGGCGACGTCCCCCTGGCGCTCATGTTTAGCACGCGACCGGCGATCCCATAGCCTTCTAAACTTAACTTTTCTTCCTTTACTCTTCTTGATCCACACATCATCCGACCGACCTCTACCAGCTGACCCCAGATCTTGGGCGACATCCGAGGTCCGACTACTACGAAACTTCATTTACCAGCTCTTTGTATTTTAAATAATAACATCTTCTGGAATTATTTAAATATACCACTTTCATTCCAATTCAATTTTACAGGTCCTTACACCACTCATTGAGGAGCTCTACTCCCTGGAAGATCATCTGCTCCCGTGTAAAATACACGATCATCACAGTTTTAAGAGAAAACAGCCACAGAGCAATACAAAATAAAGGGTAAGCTAGATATTTTTAAAGAGAATTTAGATATGAAACTTTAAAATCAAGATAAAACAAATTCAAGATACCCACGTAGAACTATCAATTTCTCATTCATATCACACAGCCATCAAGAAATCACGTATTTCTCAATTTCCTCAAGAGTCGTTCAGTTCACATAATTCCATCAAGTGTCTATCAATTATCAATGTTTCTCATTTCTCACGTCAGACTTCCACTGACTCACCATACAAGACACTTGACACTACTTCCGGAAGACTCATGCATTGAACTTAGCATCCAGAGACCTGCACCTGTCATACTTCATTGCTGTAAAGTTCCCACAGCTGTGCACATAACCATAATCTCAATATCATCATTTTCACAGTATGACAGGGTTAATCCATATAACAGGCCGAGCTCGTTCTTTTTCACACGACTCACCCATTCATATGAACCTCCTTCGACTCTCACCAACTGAATAACTTCCTCTATATGATTCCATTATCTCAGCAGAGTCAGGATCGCCTCATTCACAGGATACTCACAGATCAATACACTTCATAACCAAATCTCAACACGGTATTTCCTTTCCTGAAAATACTATGTCTTGATCCCACATTCACGACATTCAAAACATCATACCACGCAAATGAATGATTCAAATCCCAGCAACAATCATTTCAAAGGTTCAGATTTTCGAGTATCACATTTAAATCTCAAATAGTTTTCAAATAACACAAAAACAGGGGATTTCGAAATCTGTATTTAAAACCGGCGATCACGTCGCCCAAACGCATGAGAACTGAACATCACTGAAAAAGGATATAAAACCGGCGACAACGTCGCCCCACACATAGAACAGAGCATCACGAAAATGAAAATGAAAATCGGCGACCACGTCGCCCTCACTTCAGAAACAGCTAATCTATGGCTTTTATTGAAAATAAAGCTAGCTTCCCTTACCTGGACTAGCGCAAAACTCCAAGAGCTCCGAAACCCAACGAAGCTTAAAGATGCTTTCACTCTGTTTTAGTGTCCCGGTCTGGAGAAACTTGCAGAGAACCTCCCAAGTGCTCTAAGGGCAGTCGTTGCTCGTCGTACTGGTGCTTGGGGAATGCCTGAATCGCAGCGTGAAGGAGAGGAAGGAGAAGGAGCCAACTCTAATTCTCTAAATCACTTTCTAACCACCAACGTCTCTTACCTCTCAGGAGTGAGTTTAAATCTAAGCCAACTTGCCCAGGAATGCCGCTGCCTCCACCCACTCTGCAGGAAAGGTTGCGTGTACGCTTCCCTGAACAGTACGACTACGCATGCCTCTGCGCAGGCTAACACTCTGAGGTCACTATTCTGAACCACCCTTTTTGTCTACGTGTCGCGCATGCAGTACGTCTGATGCTGAGAGCCTGGGTCCCACCTTATCTGCGTGAAACTCGACATCGCGCGATAACCTTCCACCGATGACCTCTCGCGCGATGACCTTCCACCGATGACCTCTCGCGCGATGACCTTCCACCGATGACATCTCGCGCGATGACATTCCACCGATGACCTCTTGCGCGATGACCTTCCACCGATGACCACAGGCGCGAAGTCTATCCACCGATGACCTCTCCCGCGAAGGCTATCCACCGATGACCTCTCGTGCGAAGGCCATCCACCGATGACCTCTCGCGCGAAGGCTATCCACCGATGACCTCTCACGCAAAGACAATCCACCGATGACCTCTCGCGCGAAGACAATCCACCGATGACCTCTCGCGCGAAGACAATCCACCAATGACCTCTCACGCGAAGACTATCCACTGAGGACCTCTCGCGCGAAGGCTATCCACTGAGGACCTCTCGCGCGAAGGCAATCCACCGATGACCTCTCCCTGGCGAACGACCGATGTCTCCCCCTGATGATGTCCGCATGCATCTTGCCCTGGCGACGCCTGCATGCCTCGCGCCCTGGCGACGACATGCAGTCTAGGCGATCGGCGATTATGTATTAACAAAGAACTCTTATCGTTTTCTAGACTGCACTTTCCTTCCTTTTTAACTTAAATAAAACATATTTAGAATTTATTTAAAATATACTCTTTTATTCCAATAAATTTTTCAGGTCCTTACACCAGGTCTACGCTGATTTTGTAGCCGAGCTCTCATCGGCAGAAACACACAATGAAGAAGTCGACTTCCGATGGGTGCTCTCAATAGATGGGTCCTCTAATCAACAGGGCAGTGGAGCTAGCGTCATCTTGGAGGGACCGAAGGGGCTATTGATTGAAAGGGCCCTTCGGTTTACTTTCAAGGCCAGTAACAACCAGGCGCAGTATGAGGCCCTGATCGCTGGGATACTATTGGCCAAGGAGATGGGAGCGCAAAGTTTGCTGGCAAAGAGTGACTCCCTACTAGTCACGGGCCAAGTAACAGGAGAGTACCAGGCCAAAGACCCTCAGATGGCCTCTTATCTAGAGTATGTACAGGCATTGAGGCAGTCATTTGCAACGTTCGAGTTGGTCCATGTTCCCAAATAGCAGAATGCCCGAGCAGACTTGTTAGCAAAGCTCGCCAGCTAGGGCAAGGGGGACAGGCAGAGGATAGTCATCTAGGAGACCCTGAAGACACCTCGCACCTACATTGCGGACAATATGGTAGGGGTCCATTAGATTAGCACATCAGATGGGAGGAAGAGGAGTCATCGGTCATTGACTCAGGTGACATTGAAGACACCCAGAATAAGCGCGTATCCAGCACCAGGGGAAGAGTCATTGCAGGTCTACCTGGTTGTGAGAGGAGAAACCTGGATGACACCCTACAAGCACTACCTGACTGATGGGATGCTCCCGCTGGAACCCACAGAGGCCAGAAAAATAAAGAAGAACTCGACCAAATACACCCTCATTGATGGAGAATTGTACAGAAACGAGTTTACCCACCCCATCTTAGTGTGTGTGCATGGTGAGTAGTGCATGCGAATAATGGCAGAGCTCCACGAGGGAATATGCGGGAGTCATGTTGGTGGTCGAGCTCTTGCATCAAAGGCCGTTCGTGCAAGATACTACTGGCCAACCATGAGGGAAGATTGCACGAAGTATGCAAGCAGTGCAAGCAGTGTCAACAACACGCTGACTGGTACAAGGCGCCACTAGAAGAGCTTAGGTCGATCTATAGCCCTTGGCCATTCCATACCTGGGGAATCAACATTCTGGGCCTTTTCCCTTGGCTGTGCGGCAAATGAAGTACCTCGTGGTTGCCATAGAGTATTTCACGAAGTGGATAGAGGCTGAGCCAGTGGTACAAATCACAACCGACAAGATCCAACACTTCGTATGGAAGAACATAGTGTGCCGCTTTGGAGTACCAAAGTGATTGGTGTCTGACAATGGCACTCAGTTCGCAAGCCAGCAGTTGGGCAAGCTGTGTACGGTGCTTAGGATAAAGCAGGTGTTTGCGTCAGTCAAACACCCCCAGACTAATGGGCAAGTCGAGTCAGCCAACCGAGTCTTACTGAGGGGGCTGAAGAGAAGGCTGGAGAAGGCCAAAGGGACTTGGGCAGATGAAGTCCCCAGAATTGTGTGGGTGTACCACACCACTCCCTAGTCCGCTACCAAGGAAACACCCTTCATCTTGGTGTATGGTTCAGACGCAATGATCCTTGTGGAGATCCAAGAGAACTCGCTACTTTTTTAGAACTTCGTAGCTGAAGAGTCCAACGAAGAGAGAAAGGTGAACCTGGACCTACTAGATGAAGTGAGGGAGGAAGCGGGAATCAAAGTCAAAGCCTTGAAGAGATGGGTGGAACACAAGCACAGCTCCAAGCTGAGACCTCGGCAGTTCCAGGTCGCCGATCTGGTGATGCGGAAAGCCCACCCACATTAGCTGGAGAACAAGTTTTCCCCTAAGTGGACTGGTCCTTCAGAGTGACAGAGGCCTTTGGGAACGGGGAATACAGGCTTGAAACTTTAGAGGGTGGGCCAATTCCTCATACATGGAATGCGACCTACCTGAAGTTTTATTTCAACTGAATTGTAACATTGTTCACAGTTTCTAGGGGACACTCTTTTTTCCCTTATAAGGGTTTTAAATGAGGTCACCCAATAAAAATTTCGATTGAAGTATATTTTAGAATATTTTGTGTAATGTAGTTAAGAACCATTCACTTGGAGTTAGAAGTCTCGAGAGTGGGAAGGAAGGTTCGCAGAGAAAACCTCCTCCTCGAGTGAAAACGCCAAGGTTGAACAGTATGGTTCACCAGTTAAATCCTCCCTCACTTATTGGCGATGAGAGGTCAGTTAAGAACCGTGAGCTTGGGTTAGAAGTCTAGAAAGCGGGAAAGGAAGGTTCACAGAGAACACCTCTCTTTTGAGTGAAAACGCCAAGAACGATTCACACAGGTTAAATCCTCCCTTGCCTTTGGGCGATGAGAGGTAAGTTAAAAGATGTTCCTTTGGGTTAGAGGTCTCGAAAGAGGGTAAGGAAGGTTCACAGAGAACACCTTCCCCTTTTGAGTGAAAATACCAAGGTGGAACGTTATAGCTGACCAGTAAAATCTTCCTTTTCCTAGAGCAAGGAGAGATTAGTTAAAAACAAATTCGTGCGTTAGAGGTCTCGAGGTCGGGTAATGAAGATTCGCAGAGAACACCTCCCCCTTTGAGTGAAAACGCTGAGGACGATTTGTATAGTTTGGAGGTCCTCGCCTAAGGCTTTGCCTAAATAGGGAGCGATAAGCAAAGCAATGGAGTATGCATGATGTGAATTCAAGAACATAATATGAAAAGTTCTTGACATTCTTAGGAGACATCTTGAGTTGGTCATATGAGAGGCACTTTCTCTTAGAATTGGATCAATGTTCTAAGACAAGAACTCACCAAAACTAATACCAAAACACAATCTCAATTAGACGTTCCATCTATTGTCAAATTGAACCGATTGAAATACAAGAAAAAGGAAAAGAAACAGAACATAGGTGCTGGAAAATGAAAAAATGCTAGACAGATTTGAAAATAGGAACAAAAAAACACCGAATAGAATTGGAAGATAAGAACAAAATAGGAAATGGAATGGAGAATGGATTAGAAGACTTATGAAGAGGAGACTTGGAGATGATCTCGCCACTTGAAGGTTGGATTGCTTCAAGATAAGAGTGTGATGCTGCCACTTGAGTTCCAAGAGCTCTCAAGATGAAGCAAGGAAGAAGAGACACACAAGTGCTCACAAATGCTCTCAAAAAAATGAGTAGAGTTTTCTTACTAATAATTTCCAATCTGCATATACAAGGGGCAGCACCTCTATTTATAGTTTTTAGGTGCTGAAATGCAAGCTAAAAGAAACCAAAATTCCCCCCAAATTCAAATGAAAAATGGCGCCTAACAAGACATGAGGAAGGTGTGATTTCTTTTCTCACTTTGGCACCTCCTATTTTAACTTCTACACCTATTTACTCACGCACCCCCCTCCTAATGCTCCTAACTAAAAAAACCTAAAGATGCTTTAACACAAGAGGTTTCTCATGTTTTCCTCTAAGCACCTTCACATAATGAAATTACAAAAAGGGAAAATAAACGTCCCCTAGCTCCTAATATTTTGAACATGCTTCTTGTGATCCTTTGAGGTTGACTTTGATCTCTATGAACGTCCTCAACCTCTTCTTCTTCGTGATGTTTGGCCTCCATGTCCTCTTGAGCTTGATCTCCATCAATGCCTCCAGCAGGAGGATCTTTCTAATGACGTGAGAAGAAAGAGTCATCTAAAGTTAGCATGATTTCCTCTTGGAGTTTGGCAAGATGAAGCGTGCTACCTAAGGGGAGAACCTATGGTGAAGACATTGTTAGCAAAGATTCCTAAAGTGATGGTTCCTAAGGCAATTAAGTGAGGTCAAGTTAAAGACATACAAAACATGAGAAAAAGGCGCTGTAAGGACCTAGAAACTTTAATTGGAATGAAAGTGTTATATTTAAATAATTTCAGAAGATGTTATTATTTAAAATACAAAGAGCTGGTAAATGAAGTTTCGAAGTAGTCGGACATCGGACGTCGCCCAAGGTCTGGGGTCAGCTGGTAGAGGTCGGTCGGCTGACATGTAGATCAAGAAGAGTAAAGGAAGAAAAGTGTAGCTAAGAAGTCTTCTACGAGATCGCCATTATTGAAGATGGAGGCGATCTCCGACTTCTCTGGGACATAATCGCCTGTCGCCTAGAGGAGGCATGACCGCCAATCGCCTATGGTGTACGTGATCGACGGGACAGCACGTAGTATGTGGTCAGGATACTGGATCAACCAGAGTGGGTTCCAAAAACCACACGTATCAAGGTGTGGGTTAAGTCTTAGATACGCTGTGCATGCGAAGCTCTATGCTTGAGCATAAGAAATCGTCCTTAGTGTTGCATGCATGGGAGTACGAGGAGCAAGGCTGATCTACTCTTGGAAATGTGAAGCTACCGACGTCACCAAGTCATGTGGAGATGATACCTTGGACGTAACATAGTGGGATGAAGAACCTTCAGCAAGGCGTGGCGATGCGTCGTCGGTCATCGCCAGGGCGCGAGGCATGCGGACATCGCCAGGGCGAGACATCGATCGTCTCCCAGGGAGAGACATCGGTGGTCCTCCAGGGTGAGACATCGGTTGTCTGCCAGGATGGGGAATCAGTCGTCCGTCAGGAAGAGGAATCAGTCATCACCGGGATGAGGCACGTCAGTCATCGCCGGTATGAGAGGCAGATGGTCATCGCCAGGATGAGGGACACATCGGTCGTTTTCCAGGGAGAGACATCGGTCGTCCTCCAGGATAAGGCCTCGGTGGATAGTCATCGCGCGAGCGGTCATCGGTGGAAGGTTATCGCGCGATGTCGAGTTTCACACAGATAAGGTGGGACCCAGGCTCTCAGCATCAGACGTACTGCACGAGCGACACGTAGACAAAAAGGGTGATTCAGAATAGTGACATCAGAGTGTTGGCCTGCGCAAAGGCACGCGTAGTCGTACTGTTCAGGGAAACGTACACGCAAACTTCCCTGCAGAGTGGGTGGTGGCAACGGCTTTTGTGGACAAGTTGGTTTAAGATTCAAAAACCCACTTCTGAGAGGGCGAACGTTGCTATGGTCCAAGAGTGAAAGAGTGAGTTTACCTTCATCCTTCTCTTTTCTCTCCTTCGCGCTGTGATTCAGGCATCCTCAAGCACCAGTACGACGAGCAACGTCTGCCCTTGGAGCACCTGGGAAGTTCTCTGCAAGTTCTCCAAACCAGACGCTAAAACAGAGCTAAGGCATCTTTAAGCTTCGGTGGGTTTTGGAGCTCTTGGTGTTTTGCGCAAGTCCAGGTAAGGGTAGCTAACCTTATTTTCAACGAAAACCTTATATTAGATGATTGAGATGATGGGGCGACGTGGTCGCCGGTTTCCAACTATTATTGTATAATCCCCTGTTTTTGGACGAGATCGCCGGTTTTGGCGTTGTTTTTCAAACTCCCCTGTTTTTGGTGTTGTTTGAAACTGTTTGAGATTTAAATGTGATATTTGAAAATCTGAACCTTGGAATGAGTTTTGCTGTGATTGGAATCATTCATTTAAGTGTTATATGATGTGTTGAATGTTGTGAATGTGGGATCAAGGCATAGTATTTTCAGGAAAGAAAATACCGTGTAAGATCGTGTAGGATGTGCATTGACCGGTGATTCGTTTTTATGAGATATCCTGACTCTCCTGATATAATGGAATCATATAGATGAAGTTATTCAGGCGTTGAGAGTCGAAGGAGGTTAATATGTATGGGTGAGTTGTTTGAAAGAGAACGAGCTTGACCCGTTGTATGGATTAACCCTGTCATGCTAGGATAGTGATGATATTGAGATTCATTTATACGCTTGTGAATGTGTGTGATTTCACGGCGACCCTGTGAATGTGTGTGATTTCACAGTGGGGCAGTATGACAGGTGCAGATCTCTGAGTCTAGTCAATGCATGAGTCTTCCGGAAGTAGTGTCAAGTGTCTTGTGTGATGAGTCAGTGGAAGTCTGACGTGAGAAATGAGGAACATTGAAATTGATAGATACTTGATGCATTATGTGAATTGAAAGACTTTTGAGGAATTGTAAAATATGTGTTTACTTGATGGTCATGTGAAGAGAATGAGAAAGCTAATGGTTTTACGTGGGTATCTTGAATTTGTTTTATCTTGATTTTAAAATTCATATCTAAACTCTCTTTCAAATACCTAGCTTACCCTGTGTTTTTGGTGTGGTGTTTGGCTTTTTCTTAAACCTGTGATGATCGTGTATAATTTACACGGGAGCAGATGATGTTGCAGGAAGTAGAGCTCCTCTGTGAGTGGTCGCCGGAAGGAGATCGCCTGTTTCTGTTTCTGTCGGGCGATCACCCTTTTTTCTATTTTCTGATAGGAGATCGCCGTTTTATGATAGGAGATCGCCTTGTTCTGTTAGGAGATCGCCTGTCTTTCTATTTTACTGTATTTTGTTTAAGTTTTTGGAAAACTGACCGATTATGTATTAAACTCCCCGTGAGGAGAAACTTCATTACATATATATAATTATGCTCACTTCGATATAATTGTTTCACCTTTATTTTATTACATAAATATGAAAAGAATTTTGGCGGGATGTTACATTAATGGTATCAGAGCAGTTCGTCCTTAGGATGACCTGAGGGCTGTGGATCCATTGTGTTTCTTCTGCTCATAAAATTTATTTGAGTTTTAAATAACAACTATAGTGAAAGGTTTTCAAACGTTTTTGTATTGAAATTTTGTGTGTCCTTTAGTGAATATATGCCCTAACTGAAAATCTTAGTATTAAGAATGAGAGGATCTTGATAAAGTAGTGAGGGTGCACACTCATAACTGGATCGGGATGATTCTCAATCTTAAATTCTGAAGGTTTGATGTTTAGCATATATTGAATTCTGGTGTGTTTTATTTCAGTTTGTTGAGTGTTTTTGTATTGATTGAAAGTGGTTGTTTGGATTGATGGTTGTATACCAGTAGTTGTTCTGGTGTTTTGCTTGAGGTTATAAGTATCATGATTCTGTGGATAAACTCAAATTCTAAATGACTTTGAGATGTTGACCTTTGTAAGGTCTAGATGTTACCTCCTGAGTGAATCGATTTCTTATCGATCTCATTCTTATAGTTGTGGGGGGGATATAGAAACCAATAGTTTCCTAATCTTCTACAGAGAAGAATGGCTCCTAGCCAGCCTACCCCTCCCCAACCTTCTGCTGAAATGGGCCAGATCGCCAGGGCCATTGAGATGATGGCGAGTGCCATCCAGCAGCAGAATACGACGATGTCTCAAAATCACCAAGCTACACTGCAGCATTAGGAGACCGCCAGATCGGCTGCAACAGCTCCCAACGTCGGTCAGCCTCAGGAGTAGATGGGACTGACCAAGTTCATGAGGCACAACCCACCCAAGTTCAGTGGGAATGCTACCCCTGATCAAGCAGATCAGTGGGTCAGGGAGTTGGAGAAAATCTTTAGGGCGACCTCCTGCCCTGAAGAGAAGAAATTGGTGTTCGCCACATATCTTCTGTCTGGAGAAGCTAAGCTCTGGTGGATGGGAACTCAGCAGATGATGGAGGCCCGAGAGGAAGTGTTGGATTGGGAGAGCTTCAAGGTGAGGTTCCTGGAGAAATACCTCCCAGACAGCGCAAGGTTTGGGAAGGAAGCTGAGTCCCTAAGGTTGGAGTAGGGGGATATGTCTATGAACGCCTATGCTGCTCGGTTTGAGTACCTCGCTCTATTCTATACCCAGGCGACCTCTGAGGCTTTGAGGTGTAGGAAGTTGAAGAAGGTTTAAAGCATGAGCTGAAGAAGACCATAGCACCCATGTGCCTCAGAGAGTTTCATGCCTTAGTAGAGAGGACGTAAGCAGGATACCTGTGGTGAAAGATTTCATGGATGTATTTCCAGAAGAAATACCTGGATTACCTCCTAAGAGAGAAGTGGAATTCTCTATTGATTTGATACCTGGAGGTGGACCAGTGTCAATGGCTCCCTACAGAATGGCTCCAGCTAAGTTGATGGAATTAAAGAAGCAAGTGTAAGTTAGATTTAGTTGTACCAAGGTTTAGTTTCAGCTACATATAAGTTATGGAGAGTAAATAAGCAGTATGTTGAGGGTTTGAAGACTTAAGCATGAGTATCCATGGGAAGTACCAGAGTTAAGTTCCAAGAATGAAAGAATGAATTTTCTTTTATTTGAAGCTTGGAAGATGTTTATGTCGATGAAACAGCATGAGATGACTCTAGCTTAACCACAAGCTTAAAAGGAAAGATGAGATATTGTATTTATGTCTAAAGTTCAATTAGACAGAGAAATTTGCGGAAAAATACTAGGTAGAGAAGTTACTGGGATAAGAGCGAAAGCTTCACGCAGAATGAATGCTGTTTTGTTGATCATGATTTGAAAGATGAGTATGGAAATGGTGGGTTGAGATTTAAGGCTCCTGATGCCGTAAGTCTCCTGAACTTGGCAAATGAGGATGCAGTTCTGCCTGTGAACGTAGAAGGGAAGGAGGTAATGGCTATGGATAGAATAAGGGTAAGCCGTGTTATGATGATGTTGAGTTCTTCTAACAATGTTAGTAAATTGCAGAAAGTTGGAGGTGGAAGCAGAACTTTCCGTGCCTTGTGTTTCTAATGGGATGGGATTTGCAGCTAATCCTTTAGATGGGCAGTTGTGGTGGTCAGCATTTCGTTTCTGATCTTAGAAACAATGCTGCATTGTCAGCTGTGGCAACAAGTCCTCACCCTGATCACAGTGAGGGATTTATGATCTGTGTGTTGAATACTGAGCACCCTGAGATCCCATGCAATGCTAATATGGATGTATCCATTGGAATTCCTGAGTGAGCAGCTCCGAAATCCCAACCAGTTGCTTAAGAGGTGGGTTTTTCATAATCTGCTATTAGTAATCAAAGAAGAGATGAACCCGAGGGGCGCCTGAAGGAAAGAAGCCATTCTCTTTCAGTCTTTTGCTGCTACAAGATCGGTTCGACAAGAAACAGTGCTAGAATAGAGGTACTTTGGCAAGATAGTGGCGTTAGAGAATGCTGGTTTAGATGAAAAATCTGGAGTGTATCTCCAACGCTGCTGGAGGTCCAGTACGATGATTTGCTTGATAAAGAAGAGCCACAGAAACTAGAGGAATGGGTCCCTTCGTCTAGAGTGGCAGCTACTGATTAATTTGGGTATGCAATGTTCAGACCGCTTAACGGTCAAACCATGCTCTCCTGAACGCCATTCAAGTCGCCCTCTTGAGTTGAATCAGCAGTGTATGCCTTGTGGTATGATGGGTGGTGGGAAGGTGTTGTAACTGCAGCTAATGACAGTGGTAGAGGGATCTTCGTCGGACGGCTCTGCCTTAGAAAGTGAATCATCATCCATCCCCAAAGTTGAAGTTGCTAAGAAGGTGAGCAGGAATCGTTTGGTTGGGAAACCCCTGTGGATCTGGAAGATATGAAGGGAATAACTTTGAGGGAGCCACTCTATGTCGCTCATGAGGACAAGGGTAACAACTCTAGTGGTGGCTATGAGGACGAAGCTGACAAGGCTGTGAAGACACTTCTGGCCTTAAATGAACACAAGGATAATAACTCTTGTAGAGACAGTGATGATGTTGACAATGTAAGGACCTAGAAACTTTAATTGGAATAAAAGTATTATATTTAAATAATTTCAGAAGATGTTATTATTTAAAATACAAAGAGCTGGTAAATGAAGTTTCGTAGTAGTCGGACCTCGGACGTCGCCCAAGGTCTAGGGTCAGCTGGTCGAGGTCGGTCGGCTGACCATTGTATTAACCAAGTAGTCAGGTACGATGACTTTATCGTGAGGTAATCACGTGGATGTGCTCGGGGAAGACATGTGGATCAAGAAGAGTAAAGGAAGAAAAGTGTAGCTAAGAAGTCTCCTACGAGATCGCCGTTATTGAAGATGGAGGCGATCTCCGACTTCTCTGGCACATAATCGCCTGTCGCCTAGAGAAGACATGACCGCCAATCGCCTATGGCGTACATGATCGACGGGAGTGCACGTAGTATGTGGTCTAGATACTGGATCAACCAGAGTGGGTTCCACAAAACCACACGTATCAAGGTGTGGGTTGAGCCTTAGATACGCTGTGCATGCAAAGCTCTATGCTTGAGCATAAGAAGTCATCCTTAGTGTTGCATGCATGGGAGCACGAGGAGTAGTGCTGATCTACTCTTGGAAATGTGAAGCTACCGACGTCACCAAGTCATCTGGAGGTGATACCTTGGACGTAACATAATGGGAGGATGAACCTTCAACAAGGTGTGACGATGTGACATCGGTGACCAGAGTAAGGCGATGTGTTCTCGTCACACACGAGGGCGATAAGAGATCGCCAACAGCATGAGAGGAACATCGGTCATCAACCAGGATGGGAGAGACATCGGTGGTCTGCCAGGGAGAGACATCGGTGGTCAGCTAGGGAGAGACATCGGTGGTCTGCCAGGGTGAGACATCGGTTGTCTGCCAGTGTGAGGAATCAGTCATCGCCGGTATGAGAGACACATCGGTCGTCTCCCAGGGAGAGAATTCGGTCGTTGTAACATCCCGCCAATTGGATTGCATAATTATAAAATGAAGTAGAGATAAAATAATAATGTTGAAGTGAACATAATTATATATATATGTAATGAAGTTTTCTCCTCGTAGGGAGTTTAATACAAAATCTGCCGATTTCCAAAAACGTAAACTAAATACAACAAAATACATAAAAACAGGTGATTTCCCAACAGGATAGGCGATCTCCCATCAGGAAAGGGCGATCTCCTATCAGAAAAGGGCGATCTCCTGTCAGACAACAAAAAAAGGGTGATCGCCTAACAGAAATATATATGGGCGATCTCCTCCCGGCGACCACTCACTGAGGAGCTCTACCACCTGCAACCTCGTCTGCTCCCGTGCAAAATACACGATCATCACAGTTTAAGAGAAAACAACCACAGAGCAATACAAAAGAAAGAGGTAA
The DNA here is from genome assembly GCA_013389735.1 of Phaseolus lunatus. Classification (NCBI taxonomy): domain Eukaryota; kingdom Viridiplantae; phylum Streptophyta; class Magnoliopsida; order Fabales; family Fabaceae; genus Phaseolus; species Phaseolus lunatus. The sequence continues at coordinate 17,988,879 of CM023861.1, read as the reverse complement.
GCTAGATGTTTTAAAAGCTTTTAAATCCATAGTAAACATAAAACTTCACACCATTCATGATCCATATCAATTACAACCATCAACATTTCCATATTCCACATACTCGTCAAGTGTCCATTTGCTACTTTCAGTATTCAAGATTCACACGTCAGACTTTCCACTGACTCACAATGCATAGACACATGACACTACTTCCGGATTGACTCGTGCGTTGACTCAGGCTCAGAGATCTGCACCTGTCATACCATACCACTGTGAAATCCACACAGCCATGCGCATATATAATCTCAATGTCATTAACTCTCCCGGTATGACAGGGTTAATTCATATAACAGGCCGAGCTCGTTCTTTTTCACACTACTCGCCCATTCATATGAACCTCCTCCGACTCTCCACAACTGAATAACTTCATCTACGTGATTCCATTATATCAGCAGAGTCAGGATATCTCCTTCTAGACAAGCCCCTAGTCAATACACCTACACACGATCTTACACGGTATTTCCTTTCCTGAAAATACTATGCCTTGATCCCACATTCACAACATTCAACACATCATACAACACTTAATGAACGATTCCAGTCACAGCAAAACTCATTCCAAGGTTCAGATTTTCGAATATCACCTTTAAATCTCAAACATTTTCAAAGCAACACCAAAAACAGGGAGTTCGCAAACAACGCCAAAACCGGCGATCTGGTTCCAAAAACAAGGTATTTCGAAGTCTGTATTTAAAACCGGCGACCACGTCGCCCAAACACATAGAACAGAGCATTCACGAAGATGAAAACGAAACCGGCGACCACGTCGCCCTCACTTCAGAAACAGCTAATCTATGGCTTGTATTCAAAATGAAGGCTAGCTTCCCTTACCTGGACTTGCGCAAAACACCAGGAGCTCCGAAACCCAACGAAGCTTAAAGAATGCCTTGGCTCTGTTTTCGCGTCTGGTTTGAAAGGCTTGCAGAGAACCTCCCAGGTGCTCTAATGGTGGCCGTCGCTCGTCGTACTCTTGTGTGAAGGTGCCAGAATCGTAGTGCGAAGGAGAGAAAAGGAGAAGAAGGGAGGCAAACACACTCTTTCGCTCTTGAACCACTGCAACGTTCCTTTCTCTCAGAAGTGGGTTTTTGCATCTTAAACTAACTTGTCCACAAAAGCCGCTGCCACCACCCACTCTGCAGGGAAGTTTGCGTGTACGCTGCACTGAACAGTACGACTAAGCGTGCCTCTGCGCAGGCTAACACTCTGAGGTCACTATTCTGAACCACCCTTTTTGTCTACGTGGCGCGCGTGCAGGACGTTTCATGCTGGGAGTCTGGGTCCCACCTTCTCTGTGTGCAACTCGACATCGCGCGATAACCTTTCACCGATGACCACTGGCGCGAAGGTTATCCACCGATGCACACTCGCGCGAAGACTATCCACCGATGACCTCTCGCGCGAAGACTATCCACCGATGATCTCTCGCGCGAAGACTATCCACCGATGACCTCTCGCCCTGGCGATCACGTGTAGTCTAGGCAACCGGCGATTTTGTACTAACAAGGAAATCTTATAGCCTTCTAAGCTACACTTTCTTTCCTTTTTATTTTAAATAAAAACATACTTAGAATTCATTTAAAATATACTCTTTTTATTCCAATTTAATTTTACAGGTCCTTACATTCTCCGCATCAAGAAAAATTTTCGTCCCCGAAAATTGAATTACAAGGAAAAGAGGTATGGATAAGCTTCTCTCATGGGTTCTTCTAACTCCCAAGTTGAATCCCCCGATCTCTCATCCCACACCACTTTCACCATGTCGATGGTCTTGCCTCTGAGCTGTTTACTTTGCCGATCATCAATCCTGACTGGTTTTGCTTCAAAGGACAAGTCATCCCTGATCTGCACATCGTCCACTTCCAGTACATGACTAGGGTCTGCCATGTACTTCCTCAGCTGTGATACGTGAAAGACATTGTGCAGATTCGCTAAATGGGGAGGTAGGGCAATCTCATAAGCCACTGGACCAATCCTTCTTAAGATCTGATATGGTCCCACGAACTTAGGGGACAACTTCTTTGATCTGATCGCCCGTCCTACACCCTTGGTTGGTGTCACTCTCATGAACACGTGGTCTCCAGCAGCAAACTCCAAAGGCTTTCTCCTCTGATCTGCATAGGACTTCTGCCTACTTTGAGAAGCTTTCATTCTGCTTTGTATCTGTTGCACCTTCTCGGTCGTCTGCTGAATCAACTCTGGCCCAACCAAGACTGCTTCGCCCTCCTGGTACCAACATAAGGGAGTTCTGCATTTCCTCCCATACAGGGCTTCATATGGTGCCATCCCAATACTGGCGTGGTAACTATTATTATAAGTAAACTCCACCAGTGGCAACACCTCGTCCCAATTCCCCAATTGATCCAAGACACACGTCCTCAGCAGATCTTCCAAGGACTGGATCGTTCTCTCTGACTGACCATCTGTTTGGGGATGATATGCAGAGCTCATCCTCAACTTAGATCCCAAGCAATTTTGTAAGGTCTGCCAAAACCGTGAAGTGAACCTGGGATCTCTATCTGAAACGATGCTGGAAGGCACTCCATGCAACCTCACTATTTCTTTGATGTATAACTGTGCCAGCTTGGCCATAGGCATCTTCATATTCACTGGAAGAAAGTGGGCACTCTTCGTCAGCCTATCAATGATGACCCAGATTGCATCATGACCCTTTACCGATCTGGGTAAATGGGTGACAAAATCCATGGCGATGCTGTCCCATTTCCACTCAGGGATATCCAGTTGCTGCAACAACTCGCCAGGTCTTTGATGCTCTACCTTCGCCTTCTGACACGTTAAGAAGGTTGCAACATACTGGGCGATGTCTCTCTTCATGCCTGACCACCAAAATGACTCCTTCAAGTCATGGTACATCTTGTTCATGCCTGGATGTAGGTTAAGGCGACTCTTGTGACCTTCATCTAGGATCATCTTCTTCAATTCTCCATTTGCAGGGATGCAAATCCTGCCATTAAATCTCAAGATCCCATCATCGCCCATCACAAAGTCTTTAGCCTGGTCTGTCCCTAGTGACTCCACAGTACGCTTCAGGCTAGGGTCCTTCAACTGCTTATCCCTTAACCTCCCAAGGAAGTCATTAGTTATAGCCAGCCTACTACAACTAATGTGATTTACGTGAAATTCTACCCCAAGGTTTAAGTCTCTGAACTGCTCGATTAGTTTCTGTTCTTCCATCATCATGGTGGCTACTTGTATTGATTTTCTACTCAAAGCATCTGCCACTACATTGGCCTTCCCTGGATGATACATGAGTTGAAAATCGTAGTCCTTTAGAAACTCCATCCACCTTCTTTGCCTCATGTTTAGTTCCTTCTGATCGAACAGGTATTTCAGGCTCTTATGGTCACTGAACACCTGGAACCGAGCTCCATATAAATAGTGCCTCCAGATCTTCAAGGCAAACACCACAGCCGCCAACTCCAAATCATGCGTAGGGTAGTTTCTCTCATGAACCTTGAGTTGCCTTGAAGCGTATGCAACCACTCTTTTCTCTTGCATTAAAACACATCCCAGACCCTGATGTGAAGCGTCACAGTAGACATCAAAAGGTCTTCCTACCTCAGGGATCACCAGCACTGGAGCACTGGTCAACCTCTCCTTTAGTTCCATGAAGCTCTGCTCACATCGGTCGGTCCAAGCAAAAGGTTGGTCCTTGCGGGTCAGCTGTGTTAAAGGAGCCACTACCTTGGAAAAGTCCTCAATAAACCTCCGATAGTAGCCCGCCAAACCCACAAAGCTCCTTATCTCAGTGACAGTTTTAGGACGTTCCCACTGCAGCACTGCCTCTACCTTGGCTGGATCCACTGAGATCCCCCGAGCAGATATCACGTGTCCCAAGAAGTTGACTTCCTTCAGCCAAAACTCACACTTAGAGAACTTGGCATAGAGTTGCTTCTCCCTCAGTATTTCCAATACTGTCCTCAGGTGTTCTTCATGTTCTTCCTCGGTCCTTGAATAAATGAGTATGTCGTCAATGAAGACCACCACAAACTTATCCAAGAAAGGGCAAAAAATCCTATTCATGTAGTCCATGAACAGAGCTGGGGCATTGGTTACTCCAAACGGCATCACCACATACTCATAGTGCCCATACCGAGACCTAAAAGCTGTCTTTTGAACATCTTCAGCTTTTACCAAAATTTGGTGGTACCCCGATCTCAGATCAATCTTGGAGAACACCGAGGCCCCATGTATTTGATCCATCAAATCGTCTATTCTGGGTAGGGGGTACTTGTTCTTGATGGTCAACTTGTTCAACTGCCTGTAATCTATACACAGCCGAGACCCTTCATCCTTCTTCTTAACTAGGAGTACTGGAGCCCCCCATGGAGATACACTGGGTCTGATGAATTGTTTCTCCAGCAACTCTTCCACTTGCTTCTTTAACTCTACTAACTCGGCTGGTGCCATCCTGTAAGGTGCCATTGACACTGGTCCAGCTCCAGGTACCAAGTCAATGGAGAATTCCACTTCTCTCTTAGGGGGTAACCCAGGTACTTCTTCTGGAAATACATCCGTGTAATCTTTCACCACGTGTATTCTGCTTACGTCCCCTTCATTCATCACTTCCAACCGAGCTAGCATCACGAAGCACCTCGCCCCTTCTTCCAACTCCGACTGCCCTTGCTGAGCAGATATTACACCTGACCCTTGGAGGTCTGGAAATGTTATCTTCTGACTACTGCAGTCTATGAGAACGTGATTGGCAGCTAGCCAATCCATTCCCAGGATAACATCCAGGTCCTGAAGAGGTAGGCAGATCAAGTTCACTTTGAATCTGCGTCCCTCTACTATCACTGGACATTCGGGGCAAACTGTAGAGGTCAACACCTGTCCTGACGCAGGTGTAAAGACCATCAGTTCGAAGGGTAACTCCTTCACTAGAAGACCCAACTCGGCTACACACAGGCTTGACAGAAAGGAGTGTGTCGCTCCAGAATCAAACAAAGCTTTTACACCTCTACCAGCTATAAAACAAACACCTTGTATGAGGTTACCTGACTGAGATGCTTCTGCTCCAGACACTCTCCCTGTCGTCTGAGGTCTGCTGCCTTCGTTTCTCATCTGCTGAGAGCCACTGGGTTGGGTCGCCCCATTCCGGTTAGGGCACTCTCTAGCAACGTGCCCCATCTTTTGGCAGGTGTAGCACCTTTTCTCTGAACTCCTCTTGAAGTACGCGTTAGAGGTGTGTGGTCCACCACAATGGAAACACTTGGGTTTCCAAGGTTGCTGCTGCTGAAACTGGGATGACATTGTTCCCGCCCGATGTGGTGGAGGTCTCGCATAGGGCTTGCTTTGTGGGTGCTGTGCCTTAGCTTTCCCACTGGAAGAAACTCCTGGGTGTGACCTGATCACCCGAGAATCACCCTTTTCTAGGGTCTCCACCATCTTCGCCTTCTCTACTAAGGCGTGAAATTCCCTTATGCACATCGGGGCTATGGTCCTCTTCAGCCCGTGCTTCAGTCCCTCTTCGAACTTCCTACACCTCCAGGCCTCGGAGGTTGCCTGAGTATAGAATCGGGCGAGGTACTCAAACCGAGCAGCATAGGCGTTTACTGACATATCCCCCTGCTCCAACTTTAGGAACTCAGCTTCCCTCGCAAACTTGGCGCTGTCTGGGAAGTATTTCTCCAAGAACCTCACCCTGAAGCTCTCCCAATCCAATACATCCTCTCGGGCCTCCATCATCTGCTGAGCTCCCATCCACCAGAACTCAGCTTCTCCAGATAGCAGATAGGTGGCAAACAACAGTTTCTTCTCTTCAGGGCAGGAGGTCGCCCTAAAGATTTTCTCCAACTCCCTGACCCACTGATCTGCCTGATCAGGGGTAGCATTCCCACTAAACTTGGGTGGGTTGTGCCTCATGAACTCGGTCAGTCCCATCTGTTCTTGAGGCTGACCGACGTGGGAGTTTGTTTCAGCAGATCGAGCAGTTTCCCAGTGGTGCATGGTAGCTTGATGGTTCTGAGCCATCGCCGCATTCTGTTGTTGGATGGCAGTTGCCATCATCTCGATAGCCTTGGCAATCTGGCTCATCTCCGAAGAAGGTTGGGAAGGGGTAGGAGGTCTACGTGCCATCTTCTTCTTTTCAGATTTCGAAACTATGGTTGTCTACACTCCCTACAGCTACAAGAATGAGATCGATAAGAAATCAATTCATTCAGGAGGAAACATCTAGACCTTACAAAGGTCAGCATCTCAAAGTCATTAAGAATTTGAGTTTATCAACAGAATCCTAATACTTATTAACCTCAAGCAAAATACCAGAACAGCTACTGGTATACAACCATCAACCCAAACAACCACTTTCAATTAATTACAAAAACACTCAATAAAATGACATAAATCACACCAGAATTCAATGTATGTTGAACATCAAACCTTTGGAATTAAGATTGAGAATCATCTCGATCCAGTTATGAGTGTGCACCCTCACCACTTTATCAAGACCCTCTCATTCTTAATACTAAGATTTTCAGTTAGGGCATATATTCACTAAGGCACACACAAAATTTCAATACAAAAACGTTTGAAAACCTTTCACTATAGTTGTTATTTAAAACTCAAATAAATTTTATAAGCAGAAGAAACACAATGGATCCACAGCCCTCGGGTCATCCTAAGGACGAACTGCTCTGATACCATTAATGTAACATCCCGCCAATTGGATTGCATAATTATAAAATGAAGTAGAGATAAAATAATAATGTTGAAGTGAACATAATTATATATATATATGTAATGAAGTTTTCTCCTCGTAGGGGAGTTTAATACAAAATCTGCCGGTTTCCAAAAACGTAAACTAAATACAACAAAATACATAAAAACAGGCGATTTCCCAACAGGATAGGCGATCTCCCATCAGGAAAGGGCGATCTCCTATCAGAAAAGGGCGATCTCCTGTCAGACAACATAAAAAGGGTGATCGCCTAACAGAAATATATATGGGCGATCTCCTCCCGGCGACCACTCACTGAGGAGCTCTACCACCTGCAACCTCGTCTGCTCCCGTGCAAAATACACGATCATCACAGTTTAAGAGAAAACAACCACAGAGCAATACAAAAGAAAGAGGTAAGCTAGATGTTTTAAAAGCTTTTAAATCCATAGTAAACATAAAACTTCACACCATTCATGATCCATATCAATTACAACCATCAACATTTCCATATTCCACATACTCGTCAAGTGTCCATTTGCTACTTTCAGTATTCAAGATTCACACGTCAGACTTTCCACTGACTCACAATGCATAGACACATGACACTACTTCCGGATTGACTCGTGCGTTGACTCAGGCTCAAAGATCTGCACCTGTCATACCATACCACTGTGAAATCCACACAGCCATGCGCATATATAATCTCAATGTCATTAACTCTCCCGGTATGACAGGGTTAATTCATATAACAGGCCGAGCTCGTTCTTTTTCACACTACTCGCCCATTCATATGAACCTCCTCCGACTCTCCACAACTGAATAACTTCATCTACGTGATTCCATTATATCAGCAGAGTCAGGATATCTCCTTCTAGACAAGCCCCTAGTCAATACACCTACACACGATCTTACACGGTATTTCCTTTCCTGAAAATACTATGCCTTGATCCCACATTCACAACATTCAACACATCATACAACACTTAATGAACGATTCCAGTCACAGCAAAACTCATTCCAAGGTTCAGATTTTCGAATATCACCTTTAAATCTCAAACATTTTCAAAGCAACACCAAAAACAGGGAGTTCGCAAACAACGCCAAAACCGGCGATCTGGTTCCAAAAACAAGGTATTTCGAAGTCTGTATTTAAAACCGGCGACCACGTCGCCCAAACACATAGAACAGAGCATTCACGAAGATGAAAACGAAACCGACGACCACGTCGCCCTCACTTCAGAAACAGCTAATCTATGGGTTGTATTCAAAATGAAGGCTAGCTTCCCTTACCTGGACTTGCGCAAAACACCAGGAGCTCCGAAACCCAACAAGCTTAAAGAATGCCTTGGCTCTGTTTTCGCGTCTGGTTTGAAGGGCTTGCAGAGAACCTCCCAGGTGCTCCAAGGGCAGTCGTCGCTCGTCGCACTGGTACTTGAGGATGCCTGAATCGCAGCGCGAAGGAGAGAAAAGAGAAGGATGAAGGTAACTCACTCACTCACTCTGTCACTCTTGAACCACAGCACCTTCTTTGCCTCTCAGAAGTGAGTTTTTAAATCTTAAACCAACTTGTCCACAAAAGCCGCTGCCACCACCCACTCTGCAGGGAAGTTTGCGTGTATGCTGCACTGAACAGTACGACTAAGCGTGCCTCTGCGCAGGCTAACACTCTGAGGTCACTATTCTGAACCACCCTTTTTGTCTACGTGGCGCGCGTGCAGGACGTTTCATGCTGGGAGTCTGGGTCCCACCTTCTCTGTGTGCAACTCGACATCGCGCGATAACCTTTCACCGATGACCACTGGCGCGAAGGTTATCCACCGATGACCACTCGCGCGAAGACTATCCACCGATGAGCTCTCGCGCGAAGACTATCCACCGATGATCTCTCGCGCGAAGACTATCCAACGATGACCTCTCGCCCTGACGATCACGTGTAGTCTAGGCGACCGGCGATTTTGTACTAACAAGGAAATCTTATAGCCTTCTAAGCTACACTTTCTTTCCTTTTTATTTTAAATAAAAACATACTTAGAATTCATTTAAAATATACTCTTTTTATTCCAATTTAATTTTACAGGTCCTTACAGTCGTCCTCCAGGATGAGGCCTCGGTGGATAGTCATCGCGCGAGCGGTCATCGGTGGAAGGTTATCGCGCGATGTCGAGTTTCACGCAGATAAGGTAGGACCCAGGCTCGCAGCATCAGATGTACTGCACGCGCGACACGTAGACAAAAAGGGTGGTTCAGAATAGTGACCTCAGAATGTTGGCCTGCGCAGAGTCACGCGTGGTCGTACTGTTCAGGGAAGCGTACACGCAAACTTCCCTGCAGAGTGGGTGGTGGCAGCGGCTTTTGTGGACAAGTTGGTTTAAGATTTAAAAACTCACTTCTGAGAGGCAAAGAAGGTGCTGTGGTTCAAGAGTGACAGAGTGAGTGAGTGAGTTACCTTCATCCTTCTCTTTTCTCTCCTTCGCGCTGCGATTCAGGCATCCTCAAGTACCAGTGCGACGAGCGACGACTGCCCTTGGAGCACCTGGGAGGTTCTCTGCAAGTTCTACAAACCAGACGCTAAAACAGAGCCAAGGCATCCTTTAAGCTCGGTGGGTTTTGGAGCTCTTGGTGTTTTGCGCAAGTCCAGGTAAGGGAAGCTAGCTTTATTTTCAATAAAAGCCGTAGATTTGCTGTTTCTGAAGTGAGGGCGACGTGGTCGCCGACTTCATATTCTTTTTCGTGATGCTATGTTCTATGTGTTTGGGCGACGTGGTCGCCGGTTTTAAACCCCTTTTTCATGATGTTCTGTTCTTATATGTTTGGGCGACGTGATCGCCGGTTTTAAATACAGATTTCGAAATCCCCTGTTTTGGACGTGATCGCCGGTTTTGGCGTTGTTTTTCGAACTCCCCTGTTTAGTGTCGCTTTGAACTTGTCGAGATTGAAATGAAAAATGTATATGCTATTCGAAAACCTGATCGGTGGTATGCTTTTTACTGTGATTGGGATTGTTTGAGAAAAGATTCAAAATGTTATATGATGGTATGGTGCTTTTACGTGTTGAATGATGCATTGGATGAATGTGAAAGAGTGATCAAAGTATAGTATTTTCAGAAAATACCGTGTGGAGATTTATGAGGGTGTATTGATCTGTGAGTATCCTGTGAATGAGGCGATCCTGACTCTGCTGAGATAATGGAATCACATAGAGGAAGTTATTCAGTTGGTGAGAGTCGAAGGAGGTTCATATGAATGGGTGAGTCGTGTGAAAAAGAACGAGCTCGGCCTGTTATATGAATTAACCCTGTCATACTAGGAGAGTGAAGATATTGAGATTCATTTATGCGCATGGCTGTGTGAGTTTCAGAGCGACCCTGTGTGGGTGATGTAGTATGACAGGTGCAGGTCTCTGGATGCTAAGTTCAACGCACGAGTCTTTCGGAAGTAGTGTCAAGTGTCTTGTGTGATGAGTCAGTGGAAGTCTGACGTGAGAAATGAGGAACATTGAAATTGATAGACACTTGATGCATTATGTGAATTGAAAGACTTTTGAGGAATTGTGAAATATGTGATTTCTTGATGGCTGTGTGATATGAATGAGAAAGTGATGGACTTTTGTGAATGTTTAAAAAGGCTGATCTATGTTGGTTGTCCAGTTCATAATTTAAAGTTTAAAAATATCTAGCTTACCCTTTGTATTGTTATGTGGCTGTTTTCTCTTAAAACTGTGATGATCGTGTATTTTACACGGGAGCAGATGATCTTCCAGGGAGTAGATCTCCTCAGTGAGTGGTCGCCGGGAGGAGATCGCCTGTTTCTGTCTCTACGTGGTGATCGCCTGTTTTCTGTTCTGATAGCAGATCGGCTGTTTTGGGTCTTATGATAGGAGATCGCCTGTTTTGTCCTTTTCATGCTGTATTTGGTTTTTATTTCGAAACAATTGATGGAATGTATTAAAACCCTATAAGAGGGACGTCTCTTTTTGAATACGATGTACGGGATGATGTATTTTCAATATCTAATACATATGTTGATTTTATAAATTTAATATCTACGCTTTATTCTATTATATAAATAGGAAAAGGTTTTGGAGGGATGTTACATTAATGGTATCAGAGCAGTTCGTCCTTAGGATGACCTGAGGGCTGTGGATCCATTGTGTTTCTTCTGCTCACAAAATTTATTGGAGTTTTAAATAACAACTACAGTGAAAGGTTTTCAAACGTTTTTGTATTGAAATTTTGTGTGTGCTTTAGTGAATATATGCCCTAACTGAAAATCTTAGTATTAAGAATGAGAGGGTCTTGATAAAGTGGTGAGGGTGCACACTCATAACTGGATCGAGATGATTCTCAATCTTAATTCTAAAGGTTTGATGTTTAGCATATATTGAATTCGGGTGTGAATTATTTCATTTTATTAAGTGTTTTTAGTAATTGATTGAAAGTGGTTGTTTGGATTGATGGTTGTATACCAGTAGCTATTCTGGTGTTTTGCTTGAGGTTCTGAGTATTATGATTCTGTTGATGAACTCAAATTCTAAATGACTTTGAGATGTTGACCTTTGTAAGGTCTAGATGTTACCTCCTGAATGAATCGATTTCTTATCGATCTCATTCTTATAGTTGTGGGGGGGATATAGAAACCAATAGTTTCCTAATCTTCTACAGAGAAGAATGGCTCCTAGACAGCCTACCCCTCCCAAACCTTCTGCTGAAATGGGCCAGATCGCCAGGGCCATTGGGATGATGGCGAGTGCCATCCAGCAGCAGAGTACAGCGATGTCTCAGAATCACCAAGCTACGCTGCAGCATTAGGAGACCGCCAGATCGGCTGCAACAGCCCCCAACGTCGGTCAGCCTCAGGAGCAGATGGGACTGACCGAGTTCATGAGGCACAACCCACCCAAGTTCAGTGGGAATGCTACCCCTGATCAAGCAGATCAGTGGGTCAGGGAGTTGGAGAAAATCTTCAGGGCGACCTCCTGCCCTGAAGATAAGAAGCTGGTATTCGCCACATATCTTCTGTCTGGAGAAGCTGAGCTCTGGTGGATGGGAACTCAGCAGATGATGGAGGCCCGAGAGGAAGTGTTGGATTGGGAGAGCTTCAGGGTGAGGTTCCTGGAGAAACACTTCCCAGACAGCGAAAGGTTTGCGAAGGAAGCTGAGTTCCTAAAGTTGGAGCAGGGGGATATGTCTGTGAACGCCTATGCTGCTCGGTTTGAGTACCTCGCCCGATTCTATACCCAGGCGACCTCCGAGGCCTGGAGGTGTAGGAAGTTTGAAGAGGGACTGAAGCATGAGCTGAAGAGGACCATATCCCCGATGTGCATAAGAGAATTTCACGCCTTAGTGGAGAAGGCGATGATGGTGGAGGCACTGGAGAAGAGTGACTCTCGGGTGATCAGGTCACACCCAGGGGGTTCTTTCAGTGGGAAGGCCAAGGTGCAGCACCCACAAAGCAAGCCTTATGCGGGACCTCCACCACATCGGGCAAGAGCAGTTTCGCCCCAGTTCCAGCAGCAACAAACATGGAAACCTAGATGTTTCACGTGCCAAAAGATGGGGCACATATCTAGAGATTATCCTAGCAGAAATAGGATGACTCAATCCAGTGGTTCCCAACAGATGAGGAATGAAGGCAGCAAACCTCAGGCAGCAGGGAGAATGGTTGCCATGACAGGAGCAGAGGTGCCTTAGTCAGGTAACTTGGTGGAAGGTGCTTCGTGAATCCTAGCTCGGTTGGGAGTGAAGAATGAAGAGGACGTAAGCAGGATACCTGTGGTCAAAGATTTCATGGATGCCTTTCCAGAAGAAATACCTGGATTACCTCCTAAGAGAGAAGTGGAATTCTCTATTGATTTGATACCTGGAGCTGGACCAGTGTCAATGGCTCCAGCTGAGTTGATGGAATTAAAGAAGCAAGTGTAAGTCAGATTTAGTTGTACCAAGGTTTAGTTTCAGCTACATATAAGTTCTGGAGAGTAAATAAGCAGTATGTTGAAGGTTTAAAGACTTAAGCATGTGTATCCATGGGAAGTACCAGAGTTAAGTTCCAAGAATGAAAGAATGAATTTTCTTTTATTTGAAGCTTGGAAGATGTTTATGTCAATGAAACAGCATGAGATGACTCTAGCTTAACCACAAGCTTAAAAGGAAAGATGAGATATTGTATTTATGTCCAAAGTTCAATTAGACAGAGAAATTGCTGAAAAATACTAGGTGGAGAAGTTACTGGGATAAGAGAGAAAGCTTCACGCAGAATGAATGCTGTTTTGTTGATCGTGATTTGGAAGATGAGTATGGAAATGGTGGGTTGAGATTTGAGTCTCCTGAACTTGGCAAATGAGGATGCAGTTCTGCCTGTGAACGTAGAAGGGAAGGAGGTAATGGCTATGGATAGAATAAGGGTAAGCCGTGTTATGATGATGTTGAGTTCTTCTAGCAATGTTAGTAAATTGCAGAAAGTTGGAGGTGGAAGCAGAAACTTCCCGTGCCTTGTGTTTCTAATGGGATGGGATTTGCAGCTAATCCTTTAGATGGGCAGTTGTGGTGGTTAGCGTTACGTTTCTGATCTTAGAAACTGTTCTTGCCGGTTGACTCGCCTGTCGGTTGACTCACGACACTCACACGCCTCCCTTCCCACGTTGATACGTGCTTGGTTCTTTCGAAGCAATCTGCACCTGCAAAAGAGAAAGGGGGCGCCCTAGAGGCCGTTTGCACTCCGACGCTCAAGTCAGTGTAGGGCAAGCAACACCAAGTGTATAAGTTTCTCACTGTGTTTAGGTCTAGAAACTGCGTACCTTTGTGAAGTATCTTACTGTCCCTTATATAGTCTAGGGTTTACTGCGCCGCTAGCCCTAATTAGGGTTCGCTGCGCTACTAGCCATATTTAGGGTTTACTGGAATACCCCTGCGCCGCTATCACCCAATCTTAGGGTAATCTAGCACATAAGGTTTCCTTCTCTGGAGTGCAAACTCTCACAGGGTGACCACCTGGGTGCCTCCTTGTGCACCTAGTCTCTGGGGCCCCCTGTTCTGGGAGTGCCTTCACTGTTTACGTGCCATGCATGTAGCTTCACTGGGAAAACCCTAGCTCTGGTGAGTACTCGTCCCCTCAGGACTCTACACCCAACTGTGCTCTCCCTGCTACACGCATTGGCACTTCGTGATCCAGGCCTCTCCCTAATTCTGGGTATTCAACTGGTCATTGGCCCCTCTGGGAACCAATCTTGACTGTTCTGTTTATGCTGTTCAAATCACCCAAGGCCGATGTCACCTCGCCACACACTGTCGCCGAGGACTCCTCGACCTGCTGAGTGACGATGACACCTCCGCCCCTCCTCGTGATCTGACGACTACTCACCCGTCTCTGCAGGCTGATGACTCGTCACCCCTCTCTGCAGGCTGATGACTCGTCACCCCTCTCTGTAGGCTGATGACTCATTACCCCTCTCTATAGGCTGATGACTCATCACCCCTCTCTGTAGGCTGATGACTCGTCACCCCTCTCTATAGGCTGATGACTCATCACCCCTCTCTGTAGGCTGATGACTCGTCACCCTTCTCTGTAGGCTGATGACTCGTCACCCCTCTCTATAGGCTGATGACTCATCACCCTTCTCTGTAGGCTGATGACTCGTCACCCCTCTCTATAGGCTGATGACTCATCACCCTTCTCTGTAGGCTGATGACTCATCACCCTTCTCTGTTCAATACCCCCTGTGGGGTCCATTCCACGTGGCTCTGACTCATGCTGTGGGACCCAGCTGATGTCCGAGGACTGGTCAGTACAGAAACAATGCTGCATTGTCAGCTGTATCTGTTCTTCCAGGTCGGTGTTAGTATAGGGGTACTCTGGCGTGATGGTGGCGTTAGAGAATGCTGATTCAGATGAAAAATCTGGAGTGTGTCTCCAAGGCTGCTGGAGGTCCAGTACAATGAGTTGCTTGATAAAGAGGGACCACAGAAACTAGAGGAATGGGTCCCTTCGTCTAGAGGGACAGCTACTGATTAATTGGGTATGCAATGTTTAGACCGCTTAACAGGCAAGCCATGCTCTCCTGAACGCCATTCAGGTCGCCCTCTTGAGTTGAATCAGCAGTGTATGCCTGGTGGTATGATGGGTGGCGGGAAGGTGTTGTGATTGCAGCTAATGTCAGTAGTAGATGGATCTTCGTCGGATTGCTCTACCTTAGAAAGTGAATCATCATCCATCCCCAAAGTTGAAGTTGCTAAGAAGGTGAGCAAGAATCGTTTGGTTGGAAAACCCTTGTGGATCTGGAAAATATGAAGGGAATAACTTTGAGGGAGCCACTCTATGTCGCTCATGAGGACAAGGATAATAACTCTTGTAGAGGCAGTGATGATGTTGACAATGAGGAGAAGACCTTTGGAGTTGTAGTTGGAGATCATGCATTTATGAAAGTGACACCGACCAAGGGTGTAGGACGAGCTATCAGATCAAAGGAGCTGTCTCCTAAGTTAGTCGGGCCATATCAGAGCTTGAGGAGGGTCGGTCCAGTGGCTTATGAAATCGCCCTACCTCCACAATTAGCAAATCTGCATAATGTCTTTCACGTGTCACAGCTAAGGAAGTATCTTGCAGACCCTAGTCACGTGTTGGAAGTAGACGATGTGCAGATCAGGGATAACTTCTTGTTTGGAGCGAAACCAGTCAGGGTTGACGTTCAGCAGAGTAAACAGCTCAGAGGAAAGACCATCAACATGGTGAAAGTGGTGTGGGATGAGAGATTGGGTGATTCAACTTGGGAGTTAGAAGAACCCATGAGAGAAGCCTATCCATACCTCTTTCCCTTGTAGCTCAATTTTCGAGGTCGAAAATTTTTCTTGTTGGGGAGAATGTAAGGACCTAGAAACTTTAATTGGAATAAAAGTATTATATTTAAATAATTTCAGAAGATGTTATTATTTAAAATACAAAGAGCTGGTAAATGAAGTTTCGTAGTAGTCGGACCTCGGACGTCACCCAAGGTCTGGGCTCAGCTGGTCCAGGTCGGTCGGCTGACCATTGTATTAACCAAGTAGTCAGGTGCGATGACTTTATCGTGAGGTAATCACGTGGATGTGCTCGAGGAAGACATGTGGATCAAGAAGAGTAAAGGAAGAAAAGTGTAGCTAAGAAGTCTCCTACGAGATCGTCGTTATTGAAGACGGAGGCGATCTTCGACTTCTTTGGCACATAATCGCCTGTCGCCTAGAGAAGACATGACTGCCAATCGCCTATGGCGTACATGATCGATGGGAGTGCACGTAGTATGTGGTCTAGATACTGGATCAACCAGAGTGGGTTCCACAAAACCACACGTATCAAGGTGTGGGTTGAGCCTTAGATACGCTGTGCATGCAAAGCTCTATGCTTGAGCATAAGAAGTCATCCTTAGTGTTGCATGCATGGGAGCACGAGGAGTAGTGCTGATCTACTCTTGGAAATGTGAAGCTACCGACGTCACCAAGTCCTCTGGAGGTGATACCTTGGACGTAACATAATGGGAGGATGAACCTTCAGCAAGGTGTGACGATGTGACATCGGTGACCAGAAAGGCGATGTGTTCTCGTCACACACGAGGGCGATAAGAGATCGCCAACAGCATGAGAGGAACATCGGTCATCAACCAGGATGGGAGAGACATCGGTGGTCTGCCAGGGAGAGACATCGGTGCTCTGCCAGGGAGAGACATCGGTGCTCTGCCAGGGTGAGACATCGGTTGTCTGCCAGTGTGAGGAATCAGTCATCGCCGGTATGAGAGACACATTGGTCGTCTCCCAGGGAGAGACATCGGTCGTCCTCCAGGATGAGGCCTCGGTGGATAGTCATCACGCGAGCGGTCATCGGTGGAAGGTCATCGCGCGATGTCGAGTTTCACGCAGATAAGGTGGGACCCAGGCTCGCAGCATCAGACGTACTGCACGCGTGATACGTAGACAAAAAGGGTGGTTCAGAATAGTGACCTCAGAATGTTGGCCTGCGCAGAGTCACGCGTGGTCGTACTGTTCAGGGAAGCGTACACACAAACTTCCCTGCAGAGTGGGTGGTGGCAGCGGCTTTTGTGGACAAGTTGGTTTAAGATTTAAAAACTCACTTCTGAGAGGCAAAGAAGGTGTTGTGGTTCAAGAGTGACAGAGTGAGTGAGTGAGTTACCTTCATCCTTCTCTTTTCTCTCCTTCGCGCTGCGATTCAGGCATCCTCAAGCACCACTGCGACGAGCGATGACTGCCCTTGGAGCACCTGGGAGGTTCTCTGCAAGTTCTACAAACCAGACGCTAAAACAGAGCCAAGGCATCCTTTAAGCTCGGTGGGTTTTGGAGCTCTTGGTGTTTTGCGCAAGTCCAGGTAAGGGAAGCTAGCTTTATTTTCAATAAAAGCCGTAGATTTGCTGTTTCTGAAGTGAGGGCGACGTGGTCGCCGGTTTCATATTCTTTTTCGTGATGCTCTGTTCTATGTGTTTGGGCGACGTGGTCGCCGGTTTTAAACCCCTTTTTTTTAATGATGTTCTGTTCTTATGTGTTTGGGCGACGTGATCACCGGTTTTAAATACAGATTTCGAAATCCCCTGTTTTGGACGTGATCGCCGGTTTTGGCGTTGTTTTCCGAACTCCCCTGTTTTTGGTGTTGTTTGAAACTATTTGAGATTTAAATGTGATATTCGAAAATCTGAACCTTGGCATGAGTTTTGCTGTGACTGGAATCGTTCATTAAGTGTTGTATGACGTGTTGAATGTTGTAAATGTGTGATCAAGGCATAGTATTTTCAGGAAAGAAAATACCGTGTAAGATCGTGTGTAATGTGTATTGACTAGGGGCTTGTCTAGAAGGAGATATCCTGACTCTGCTGAGATAATGGAATCACGTAGATGAAGTTATTCAGTTGGTGAGAGTCGAAGGAGGTTCATATGAATGGGTGAGTCGTGTGAAAAAGAACGAGCTCGGCCTGTTATATGAATTAACCCTGTCATACTAGGAGAGTGAAGATATTGAGATTCATTTATGCGCATGGCTGTGTGAGTTTCACAGCGACCCTGTGTGGGTGATGTAGTATGACAGGTGCAGATCTCTGAGCCTGAGTCAACGCACGAGTCTTCCAGAAGTAGTGTCAAGTGTCTTGTGTGATGAGTCAGTGGAAGTCTGACGTGAGAAATGAGGAACATTGAAATTGATAGACACTTGATGCATTATGTGAATTGAAAGACTTTTGAGGAATTGTGAAATATGTGATTTCTTGATGGCTGTGTGATATGAATGAGAAAGTGATGGACTTTTGTGAATGTTTAAAAAGGCTGATCTATGTTGGTTGTCCAGTTCATAATTTAAAGTTTAAAAATATCTAGCTTACCCTTTGTATTGTTATGTGGCTGTTTTCTCTTAAAACTGTGATGATCGTGTATTTTACACGGGAGCAAATGATCTTCCAGGGAGTAGATCTCCTCAGTGAGTGGTCGTCGGGAGGAGATCACCTGTTTCTGTCTCTACGTGGTGATCGCCTGTTTTCTGTTCTGATAGCAGATCGGCTGTTTTGGGTCTTCTGATAGGAGATCGCCTGTTTTGTCCTTTTCATGCTGTATTTGGTTTTTATTTCGAAACAATTGATGGAATGTATTAAAACCCTATAAGAGGGACGTCTCTTTTTGAATACGATGTACGGGATGATGTATTTTCAATATCTAATACATATGTTGATTTTATAAATTTAATATCTACGCTTTATTCTATTATATAAATAGGAAAAGGTTTTGGAGGGATGTTACATAGGCCTCCTTATTTACAGGTGAAGGAGCCTTGGAGAGCAAGCATAAGGGGTAGGATGGGAAGAGTGATAAAAGGGCAGTCTTAGGGTTTGACTAAGTCAAACCCGCATCCTAGGCTTGTCCTTCTAGAAACTAGGTCAAAAGGCCTTCCAAAAGGGCCAATAACATCCTAAAATGCTAACTACACCACTTATTATACTAAAGGCACCTTATTCTAGCCTATATTTTCTATTTGGACCCCCCAAATGAGTCCAAATTATTTACAATATTTTTTAATCATTAAGAAGACCAACAGGAAGAACTTTAAGTGCTCTGGTCTTTTTCCCATTCTCCATCTAGTGAGGTCTCTACTTTGAGGTGACTTCTCTTTATATTCTTTAGCATCCTTGATCATCACCTTGTGGGCTTGGCTTGCATAAGAGCCGCCCATCGACAACCTACATTGATACGGAGAAGGGAGAAAGGTCCATCTCAGGATGCACGCAGGCAACCTGAGCAAGGGCATGCTCAAACCCTTATCCAAAGGCGTCAGCAGCGTCTTCAGTCAGCTCGGTCTCGGTCTTCTTGAGCAGTTCAATCTATTGGGTGAGCTTTCCCTCCACCCTGCCTAGCTGGACCTCTTGACTGGTGGCCCTTTCCTCTAGCTTGGCCACCTTGGCTTGTGCCCCCTCCAGCTGCTCCTCCAGATCAATTATCTTGTTGCGGAGGGGGAGAATTTTTACTTCAAGCTGGAGGGCCTCCTAACCCTTGTCAAAAAGGAACTTCTTGGTCTCTTTCTCAGATTGGCGGAGGTTGCTAAGCTCTTGGTTCATGGCAGCCTCGCGCTTGGCAGATACTTGGACCTAGAGAGCAAGCTCCTCCTTCAGCCTTGCCTTAGACTAGGTCACCAAGGCAAGTTCCTCCTTCAGCCTCGCCTCTGCCTAGCTCACAAAGGCCCTAGAAGCGGCAAGGAACTCGCTGAGGCCTCGTCCCATGCGGTCCCTTAGCGAGTCCCCATCCAAGGCCTCCATCGCTTCATTATCCTGAAGGCATTTAAGGGCATGCTAGAGTATGGCAGGAAGCTCAGGGGGCGGAGGCACATGATCGCCACCAGAAGTGTCTCTCCACCCCTTTCGAGCGCAAGGAACTCGCGAGGGGAGGAGGCGCTGGGGGGATTCTCCTTGAAGGATGGGGGTTGCCCATCAGTTGCGGAGGAGGTCACCGCAACCCCCACCCTCAGCCTTTTGAAGACGAGACCCAAATTAGTGTCTTTCTCGTCGGAGTCGATGGCCACTGCTACCCTTTTTTGTTTATCACCAAGAGGAGGACTAGTTGAACCTTGGGCAGCAGCGACACCTAGAGAAGTGCTAGTAGGGGCTGAGCCACCTGCATCAGTGAGCGCTGCCTTGCGACGAGCAAGCAGCTCGGCCAGCCTCCTTTTCTTCTCTGCATCGAGCGCCATATCGGCACAAGATAGAGGAACAAATACCAATATATTCCTTGAGGGACTCGGCATCGTACTCATGCTTAATCAGCTGGGCAGTGTTAAACACCACTCCCAAGCTTGAAAGAAGCTGGCACAAGTCACGATCAAGGGGGGCCAGCTCCTCAAGACCCTTGGGTTTCTTGATCGTCAGTTTTTCACCCAATACAGGGGAAACCCATCAAGCAGAGTGGGGTCGTAAGAGCTGCAGCACACCCTAAAGAACTTTCCTTTGAAGCCCTTGTAGGATTGCTGGAAGAGAGTCAGGATGATGTGAGTTGATTTTAGGTTCATTATATTTGTGACACTTTCTTAGAATTAGGATCAAGATTCTTAGCAATTTAGAGTGAGTCACCTAAGGAAAATCCCCACTGGACATTAACTTAACAAGTGTTAAGTAGATGTGAAGGTTCATTTCCAAAGGTCCAAGGTTAAAACACAAATAGAGATATGAATGGATGACAATTAAGGTGCAGAATCCAGATTTGAATGGTGCAAAACAAAGCTGGAAACAGAATTGAAATTAAGCACAAAAACATAATTGAAACAACACACAAATTCAAGGAAGCTTAAGGAATCATCAATGGAGACAATGCCTTCCAAAATGATGAACCAAACTCAACTATGAGTGCTATATCCTTGTACACAACAATTGATATAGGAAGAACACAAAAACAGAACAGAATTGGAAAGGAAAACAGAATTACTGAATAGAAACACAAATTGAAACAAAAGAACCGATTGAAATTCAAGAATAAGACATAGAATCAAAACTACCGATTGAAATGACAATGGAAGATGAAAGAAGATGAAACTTATGTGGTTGTAGCCATGGATTGGGAATGGACACGCCACTTGGAGGTGATGATCCAAGATAAGTGCAGATTTGCCGCCACTTGAGTGCTCCCAAAGCTTCACAAGATGAGACAAGGAAGAGGAGAACAAGTCTCACAAAATTCACTCACAATTTGAGTATAGTAACTTTTCTTCTAATTTCAATCTTTTGAATTTTCAAGAGAACCCAAACTGTTCTACTTTTTAAGAAGACTAGTAAGAAGAATTTTAAATGCTTGGGTGGATGACCTCTTCCTCCATTAGTAAAATCCTCTTCTACTTGATCTCCATCACAGGAGGACTCTCCCCGCCACCCCGTTGAGGCTTACCCAAAGCCTCTTCCCAGGGCTCTTCACTTCGAAGAAGTGGAGGAAGACGTCCACGGAAGGAGGGTGCCCCAGGTGGTTGCACAAAATGGCGAAGGCCCTCACAAAGGCCCAGTTGTTGGGATGCAGCTGGGATGCAGCTGGTTGCACAAAATGAGCTCTGTAAGGAAGGCCCTCTCGAACCTAGTGAGGAGCAAGCGAAGCTTGACCCGCTTGAAGATGGTGGCATAGAGGAAGAAGAAGGACTCCCTGTCGTTGGAGCGATTGTCAGCACATACGGGTTCGCTCTCTGTGCAAGGTCGAACCAAGACATATGCATCGCATTCCCTGCCAAACACACAACCCTTGGTCTTGGCCTCATTGTCTCTGTGTTTCCTCAAGTCACCACAGGTGGTGAGTTTGGAGGTCTCAGTGAGGAGGTCTTCGGAGGCCCAAGGGTAGAGGGCTTTGTAGTCAACTGTGGGAGGAGTGTTGGAAGTGGTTTTGGTTCTTGCCATCTTGAACAAAGCTAAAAAAGGAGAGGCAAAAGGAAGGAAAACGATGGTTTAGAAGAACTGATGGTGTGGCTCAATGAAGCAGAAGAACAGAGACTCAAAGACGAAGAACACAAATGGTGCAAACAGAAACTCGAAGGTGTAGAAATTATAAACAGAGACAGAGTAGTTATCACATGTTATTGTACCGACCAGTCCTCGGACACCGAGAACAGGTAGTAAAGGGCGAACCACGTCAGCTGGGTCCCACAGCATGGGCCAAAGCCACGTAAGGAATGGACCCCATTAGAGGGTGATCAGTCACCGGTGTGTTCCCTCAGAGTAGGGTGATCAGTCATCGGTGTGTCCCCTGAGAGAAGGGTGATTAGTCATCAGCATTTTCCCGCAGGGAAGGGTGAGTAGTCGTCAGACCACCAGGATGGGCCGAGGTGTCATCGTCACTCAGCAGGTCGAGGAGTCCTCGGCAACAGAGTATGGCGAGGTGACATCGGCCTTGGGTGGAGACGAGGTGACATCGGCCTTGGGGGAAGACCAGTTATCAGTAAACCAGTAAACATGCCCAGAGGTAAGGAGAGGCCTGGATCACGAAGTGCCTATGCGGGTAGCAGGGAGAGCACAGTTGGGTGTAGAGTCCTGAGGGGACGAGTACTCACCAGAGCTGGGGTTTTCCCAGTAAAGCTACATGCATGGCACGTGAACAGTGAAGGCACTCCCAGAACAGGTGGCCCCAGAGACTAGATGCACAAGGAGGCATCCAGGTGGTCACCCTGTTAAAGTTTGCACTCCAGAGAAGGAAACCTTATGTGCTAGATTACCCTAAGATTGGGTGATAGCGGCACAAGGGTATTCCAGTAAACCCTAAATATGGCTAGTAGCGCAGCGAACCCTAATTAGGGCTAGCGGCGCAGTAAACCCTAGACTATATAAGGGACAGTAAGATACTTCACAAAGGTACGCAGTTTCTAGACCTAAACACAGTGAGAAACTTATACACTTGGTGTTGCTTGCCCTATACTGACTTGAGCGTCGGAGTGCAAACGGCCTCTAGGGCGCCCCCTTTCTCTTTTGCAGGTGCGGATTGCTTCGAAAGAACCAAGCACGTATCAACGTGGGAAGGGAGGCGTGTGAGTGTCGTGAGTCAACCGACAGGCGAGTCAACCGGCAGGAACATTTGGCGCCCACCGTGGGGCCGGAGTAAAACAAGGTCCCATACACGAGAGTGAGAGAAAAAACCACAGAAGAATGAGGAATACCAGACATGGATCTGTTCCGCCGAATGGAGCCGACGGCGTTACCATGCAACAAATCATGGAAACGATGCGCGTCCTCCAAGAGACGGTGGCAGAGTCCAGGGCGCAACAGGCGCGGATGCAGGAGGACCTGGCCGCCTCTCAGGCCAGGAATGAGGAGTTGCACAAGGCAAATGAGGAGATGCGCTCGAGTCTGCACCACATGCAGCAAGCTGGGGGTCGCGTGGGAGAGGATCAAGCTCCACTGACGCCCCCAAGGGCCTTCCCTATGCCTTTCTCCCCTGAGATCATGAACACAGTGGTGCCTCCCAACCTGGTGGGAGTGAAGGCGTCGTTCACGGGGAAGGAAGATCCAGAAGCGCATCTGATAGCCTTCCACACCCAGATGATGTTGTCTGGAGGCTCAGACGCTGTGTACTGCAAGGTGTTTATGAGTACGCTGAGTGGAGTAGCTATGGAGTGGTTCGTGAGCCTGCCAGAGGGCCACGTCACCTCCTTCCAGCAGTTTTCGAAGCTGTTCACAGAGCAGTACATCGTCAACAGAGCGCCACCGATGGTGTCCTACGACCTGTTCGATGTGCGCCAGTACCAGGGGGAGTCGTTGAAGGACTACCTCAACCGTTTTGGTGCGCAGGTAGTAAGGTTGCCCAGCAAAGACGAGGACATGCTGGTGCATGCATTCAAGAAAGGTGTGCTGCCAGGTCTTTTCAGTGAATCGCTCATCAGAGACCACCCTGCCACCTTCACTGAGATTCGGCGACGCGCGGTGGCGCATATTGTAGCAGAGACGCAGGTCTCTGAGAAGAAAAGCAGTGCTGCACCGCCCAAGCCGCACGAAGGACAGGGGAAGCAGCAGCGACACGCATGGGTGCATGAGGCCAGAGAAGGGAAGAAAGCGCAGGGCAGGTCTCGCCCCTACACACCCAGGAAGGATCAGGCCAGGGGGCGTGCAAGGGAGAACGATACACCCCCCAGGTATGATTTCATGATAGAGTTGGCGGAGCTGATTGCAATTCCCGCTGTAGCTGCAAGACTCCGAGTACCAGAGAAAACTGACAAGGTGCTTGGAAGTAGGAAGGATGACTGGTGTGAATTCCATCAGGCTTATGGACACACACTCTACACCTGCCTGGCGCTGGGGCATCAACTTGCTGAGTTGGTGAGAACAGGTCTCCTAACCGATTACCTGAGGGAGCCGCAAGGTGATCGCGCTTCGGGGTCCCAGGCAGGTGACCAGCAGCATGAGATCCCTGTGCACGGGGAAATCAGGTGATGGAGGGAGCTACGCTAAGGGGGCTCCCAGGTAGCTCGGGGGAAGCTGAAGCAGAGGGCATGATCGCTACTCGTGAGGTCGGTCATCGCCAATGAAAGGGGACCCAACATATATACACCCAGTTAAGATGCAAAGTAGATGCGTTCTCGCGCTATACACTGTAAACAGTTGAATACACCAGGGGGCACTCTTTTCCCTAAGGAGGGTTTTTAACGAGGTCACCCAATAAAAAAAAAAAAAGACTTTAGTACATAAAGTGTGTGTTTTCCAGTTTAAAGTTCCCCTTGCCCCAAGCACAAGTGCAGGTGATAAGTGGTCAGTACCAAGTGACCACCACCTACAGATCAGCGCCTAGACAAGCGCCTGGGAGCAGAGTGCGAGAGGTCATCGGTGGTTATTCATCGCACGATCAGTCATCGCCCCATGAAAGCACGATCACTCATCGGCGCATGGTCATCGGGGTCTTGCCAACATGTGTTAAGCTGGGACCCAAGCTCCCAGCGAGAGCGTTACGCATGCACCTCGCATGATTCCAGAAGAAGAGCTCCTCGCTGGTGGGAACGTGCATGAAACAGTGTGATGAGGCCATGCAGGTAGGATGCGCTTGGAGAGTGCGCTCAGACCAGCCACACCAGGTGCTCTCCTGGGAGCATGCGCCCACTCAGAGAACAGTGGGGAAAAGTCCTCTTCCTTTGCTTCTTACAGCAAGGTTGAGGCGAGAGAAAAGCCCTTTTCCTCTGCTTCTTACAGCAAGGTTGAGGCAAGAGATAAGTCCTTTTCCTCTGCTTCTTACAGCAAGGTTGAGGCAAGAGATAAGTCCTTTCCCTCTGCTTTTTAAAGCAAGGTTGAGGCGAGAGAAAAGTCCTCTTCCCTCGACTCTTACAGCAAGGTTGAGGCGAGATAGAACCTGTCACTTGGGGTTAGAGGTCTCGCAAGTGGAGAGGTAGGTTCGCAGAGAACACCTCCACTTCGAGTGAGAACTTCCAATGTGAAAGAAGGGTTCGCCCAGAAAAATCCTCCTCGCCTGTGAGCGATGTGAGGTCAGTGTGAACCTGTCACGTGGAGTTAGAGGTCTCGCAAGTGGAGAAGTAGGTTCGTAGAGAACACCTCCACTTCGAGTGAGAACTTCCAATGTGAAAGAAGGGTTCGTCCAGAGAAATCCTCCTCGCCTGTGAGCGATGTGAGGTCATTTAGAACCTGTCACTTGGAGTTAGAGGTCTCGTGAGTGGAGAGGTAGGTTCGTAGAGAACACCTCCATTCCGAGTGAGAACTTCCAACGTGAACAGAAGGGTTCGCCCAGATAAATCCTCCTCGCCTATGAGCGATGCGAGGTCAGATAAATCCTCCTCGCCTATGAGCGATGTGAGGTCAGTTAAGTCCTCCCTCGCCTGTGAGCGATGCGAGGCAAGATCGAACCTGTCACTTGGGGGTTAGAGGTCTCGCAAGCGGGAAGGTAGGTTCGTCAAGAACACCTCCCCTTCGAGTGAGAACGCCCAACGTGAACAGCCAGGCTCACCAGTTAAGTCCTCCCTCGCCTGTGAGCGATGCGAGGCAAGATTGAACCTGTCACTTGGGGTTAGAGGTCTCGTAAGCGGGAAGGTAGGTTCGTCGAGAACACCTCCCCTTCGAGTGAGAACACCCAATGTGAACAGCAAAGTTCACCAGAGAAGAAAGTCCTCACCCTCGACTTTGTACAGCGAGGTGCAGGCAGAGAAAGTCCTCTTCCTCTGCTTTTTACAGCAAGGTTGAGGCGAGAAGAAAGTCCTCACCCTCGACTTTGTACAGCGAGGCTGAGGCGAGATAAGAAAGTCCTCACCTCGACTTTTTACAGCAAGGTTGAGGCGAGAAGAAAGTCCTCACCTCGACTTTTTACAGCAAGGTTGAGGCGAGAAGAAAGTCCTCACCCTCGACTTTGTACAGCGAGGCTGAGGCGAGATAAGAAAGTCCTCACCTCGACTTTGTACAGCGAGGCCGAGGCGAGATCAGAAAGACCTCACCTCGACTTTGTACAGTGAGGCTGAGGCGAGAGGAGAAAGACCTCACCTCGACTTCTGACAGCGAGGCTGAGGCAAGAAAGGTCATCGAGAAGCACTTTTCTTCCCCAAAACACAAGCATCATCTTTGGCGTTCAGGCCCTCTATGTGCTTAGCGCTGGAGTAACAGAGAGGTAAAGCAGAGCCTGAAGCACGATGACTGATCGGTGGTGCACCAACATGCTAGTCGGTGGTCGGTGGTAGAAGCAAGTTCTGCTGCGAGAAGCCGAAGCATTTAGGCCTTTCAAGTCAGTCGTCCAGCATGAATGCATAAAGTTGTTAAAGACAATGTTGAATCACATGCAGAGAGTTAAAAATGGAAAGGGACATGCAGCTGGAGCAAAGATTTCATTCATATTGAAGTCAATGCAGTGAGCCTTTACAGCTAAAAGGTTTATACAAGTTATGAAGCAGAAAAAGAAATTACAGAGAAAAGAAGAAGTTGCAAAGGGAGAAGCTCAAGGAGGAGGAATGATCTTGTCATCGACCACTTAGTCTCTTCGCTGAAGCAAGTTCACAGCTCGAGACTGGGGGGCTTGTGATCCGGTCGGTCAGCTAGTCGATGACGTCAGCAGCAGATGACCACGTGGACCATTCACAGGGTGACACGTGGTAGAAGATAGCAGGTGAATCAGAGGGGAGATCACTCAGAACGGTGATCGGTGGTCAGTTGCTAAAGTGACCACCACCAGCAGATCAGTGCCTAGATGAGCGCCTGACAGTAGAGCGCGAGAAGTAATGAAGCACCGATCAGTCATCGGTGCAAGGTCATCGGGGAGAAGGGTGATTAACACCTCTTTGTCAAGAAAGAAGTCCTCAATTCGAGCAGAGAGCTCACCAATGAAGTCCTCAGAGGGTAAGAGATGTGGGCGATGACAAGGTGGTGAGATGTCCCTTCAGCGCGCTACTCATGTCCTTACGCGCAGAGCCACGTAGGTCGCCCGGGCCAATGACTTAGTCTCTTCGCTGAAACAAGTTAACAGCTTGAGACTGGGGGGCTTGTGTACCGACCAGTCCTCGGACACCGAGAACAGGTAGTAAAGGGCGAACCACGTCAGCTGGGTCCCACAGCATGGGCCAAAGCCACGTAAGGAATGGACCCCATTAGAGGGTGATCAGTCACCGGTGTGTTCCCTCAGAGTAGGGTGATCAGTCATCGGTGTGTCCCCTGAGAGAAGGGTGATTAGTCATCAGCATTTTCCCGCAGGGAAGGGTGAGTAGTCGTCAGACCACCAGGATGGGCCGAGGTGTCATCGTCACTCAGCAGGTCGAGGAGTCCTCGGCAACAGAGTATGGCGAGGTGACATCGGCCTTGGGTGGAGACGAGGTGACATCGGCCTTGGGGGAAGACCAGTTATCAGTAAACCAGTAAACATGCCCAGAGGTAAGGAGAGGCCTGGATCACGAAGTGCCTATGCGGGTAGCAGGGAGAGCACAGTTGGGTGTAGAGTCCTGAGGGGACGAGTACTCACCAGAGCTGGGGTTTTCCCAGTAAAGCTACATGCATGGCACGTGAACAGTGAAGGCACTCCCAGAACAGGTGGCCCCAGAGACTAGATGCACAAGGAGGCATCCAGGTGGTCACCCTGTTAAAGTTTGCACTCCAGAGAAGGAAACCTTATGTGCTAGATTACCCTAAGATTGGGTGATAGCGGCACAAGGGTATTCCAGTAAACCCTAAATATGGCTAGTAGCGCAGCGAACCCTAATTAGGGCTAGCGGCGCAGTAAACCCTAGACTATATAAGGGACAGTAAGATACTTCACAAAGGTACGCAGTTTCTAGACCTAAACACAGTGAGAAACTTATACACTTGGTGTTGCTTGCCCTATACTGACTTGAGCGTCGGAGTGCAAACGGCCTCTAGGGCGCCCCCTTTCTCTTTTGCAGGTGCGGATTGCTTCGAAAGAACCAAGCACGTATCAACGTGGGAAGGGAGGCGTGTGAGTGTCGTGAGTCAACCGACAGGCGAGTCAACCGGCAGGAACAGTTATGAATGGAGAAACCATGAAATAAAGGCAAGCTAAGGAATAAGAATCATACCTTTGGGCGAGTTGAAGGTGAAAAGTGGTGAAGGTTCAAGTTGAAGCAGGAGCGTTTGGGAGAAGAAGATGATCGAAGGAAAGCTTAAGCAAAAATGATGAAACAGTGAAGGAGCGCGGGGTTTTGAAAGGGTTTAACGTGGGCTAAGGGAGCACAAGCGGCAATAAGCCCTAGCTGTTGATCAGGCCATGTGTACTCAGATTAAAAAAGTATCATGAGACATCACTTTGGCACACTATTCACGTCCTTTCACCCAGTGCCACGTAGGTCGCTGAGGGTGACGACTTAGTCTCTTCGCTGAACAAGTTAACTGCTTGAGACTGGGGGGCTTGTGTACCGACCAGTCCTCAGACATCGATGACTGCTAGCAGTAGTGGGCCACGTAAGCTAGGTCCCATAAGCGGCGTGAGACAGTGTCCTTCAAGGGGCATGAGCTAGCGTGCTGATTAGTGGTCGGAGATCGATCAGGAGGTATGTCGATGTGTACTCGGCAACAGTGTGAAGCCGATGTGACATCGGGCATCAACAGTTCAAACAGCTAAACTGGGCCACAAGAGGTGGACCCCAGGAAACACACCAGTTATCAGTGAAACGCCCAGAGTTAGGGGGAAGCCTGAGTCACAAGGTTCTCGTGCGTGTGGTATGAATAGCGCATTTGGGCGCAGCACTAGCAAAGGCCCTGGGAACTCTAAGGCCCGTTAGGGTTAGGGTTTCGTAGGGGCAGTCTTCATGCATGGCACGTGAACAGTTAGGGCACCCCCAGAATGGATGGCCCTAAAGATTAGGTGCACAAGTTGGTACCAGGTGGCCATACAGTGAGAGGTTACACTCCAGCAAGGGAAACCCTACGCGTTAGATTACACTAAGACCGGGTAATAGCGATGCAATAGTATTCCTGCAGAAACCCTAGACTATATAAACAACAGTAAGAAACCCTAACGAGGTACGCAACTCTTGATACTAGAACTGTTACACACATACACACTGTTTTTTAGCCCCAGTATTGACTTGAGCGTCAGAGTGCAAACGTCCTCTAGGGCGCCCCCTTATCTTTGCAGGTACAGAGTGTTTCGATCCAGTGAAGCAGCAACCTGAGAAAGAAGAAGAGGGTGCGAGATTTTCGTAGAGTCAACCGACAGGAGAGTCAACCGGCAAGAACAAAAAGTGATGGAGCAAAGTAACAAAATGTAAATGATGGTCCAAACGCATAATCTCCATCCACCAAATGTACCCCTACTTGTCCAAAAGTTAATCATAGGCACTACCAACCAAGTCCTAAGCAAAATCAAACACCCATGTAAAAGAAAGAATGCAGGTGCAAAACAACCTGAAATAAAAATTAGGTACTGCTGTAGAATAGAACCAGAAAATAAAAATAAAACTAGGTGCAGGTGCAATACTATGCTCCCTAACCAAAAAGCAAACATGCATGCTCAACACAAAACCAATATGGGCAGCCAACGCAAAAGAGACAAAATTTAAAAGAATATAGTAGATACCTCCAAACAAAAGAAATTTTCCATCTAAAAATAACTTATGAGTAGAAGAGATCAAAAAACAAATACCAACCAAGTCCCAAGAAAAATCAAACACCCACGTAAAAGAAATAATGCAGGTGCAAAACAACCTAAAATAAAATATTAGGTGCTGGTGTAGAATAAAACCAGAAAATAAAAAGAAAACTATGCAGTACTATGCTCCCTAACCAAAAAGCAAACAAGCATGCTCAACACAAAACCAATATAGGCAGCCAACGGAAAAAAGATAAAATCTAAAAGAATACAGCAGATATCTCCAAACAAAATAAAATTTTCATCTAAAAATAACTTGTGAGCAGAAGAGATCAAAAAACAAATACATGAAAGAAAAGAAGGCAAAATAATTGAAGTCTATAACTCCATATATACTGTTTCATTAAATTCTAGGTTTAGAACAAAGTTTTGAGGTAAACAATCAAGGATTTAAAATATATCAATGAGTCCTTGTGGTCATCACTATCATAATCACAATCAAAGTTTTTTTAATTATCAGTTACGAGCACCTCCATAACTAAAATAACCACTTGAATCTAAATGAAAAAGTGTCGTTATTATGTTTCGATGCCTTATCTGGTGCTTTCGAAGTTGGATACATTAGGGGGGGAAAACCTCAGGTTACATTTTTCTAAATAATTTCTGAAATAACGTAGCCATATTTTCTAGTCTTCAATGAAATCATAGAAAAATGAAATAAACTCAAGTTCAAGAACGAAATTCATGAAACTTTAAAATAGATAGTACAATTATGGTAGCTAAAGGAAATCCAATAGAGAACCAAAACAGAGCACACTAAAGAAATTTTCATCACGTTATCGAACGAAACATTTCAAAAAAAATTCCAAAAAATAAATATCAGAAATCGAATCCAATGAAGTTCATCTCTAAACCCTAAAATTGATTTTTAATCCTATTTTGACACTAAAAACCCTACCACATTCGAAAATGAAAGGAAGAAAACTTAAAGTCTCTTCACATCATTTTGCTTTCGGCAATGTCATTGTGGTGAATGAATTTGAAGAATGAAGCGCTTACCTTACTCACACAATGTCACTCCTGGTTCGCAGCGAACGACTTAGTGATTCAAAGTGGTCTTGGTTTTGGATTAGGGTTTAGGCGGGATTTCTTCTGGTTTCAACTTATGCTTGTGTATATGCAAGATTCTTCGTCTATGACGGCACAAGCTATATGACTTCCAGCTCAATGACGAGGTTCGTGACGAGGTTGGTTCGTGACAAGGTTGAGTGTTAAGGATTACATGGACTTAATTATCACAATTTAAAAACTTAGCCTATATGTTATTTAATCACTTTAAAAATGTTATCTAAAATATTAGTTAAAGCACAACATTTTAAAATATGTTGCCTAAAATACTATTTAACATATCTATAATTTTAAAAACATTGTTTAAAGTACTCACACTCTGGTCCATATTTTATAAAATGTTGCTTAAAATAAATAGACAATGCTTTTCCTAAATACTTTAAGGCAAAGGTAAATAAATCTTACTAAGTGGGCAATAATAAAAAAGTGTTGCTTATACTCACTTTAGGCAACACTTTTCTACCCGTTGACATGTCAGCGTTGCCTAAAGTGAAAAATGGTGTAGTGATAGGTTCACTAGCAAGAGAGATTTGGGAGAGAATGAGTATTCAAGTTCTGGACTCTTCATTCAATATATGCATATCTAAGTACATGAGTGGAAATTAGAGTATTTATAGATGAAGGTAGCTTTCTCCTTAAGCTACCATAACTTTAGTTAAGTAGACTTAACTCTGGTGAGTATGATGGCTTAAGGAGGTCGTGTATCCTTCTTTAGGATTCTCTAGAATCCCTTACTTGTGTGACAAGTTAGGGTTCCTAGAATGTCTTTCTTTCATCTATAAAGTACTCTTGAAAAGAAACCAATATGCAATTCCTATATAGTTTTATTCTAGTATTGATATAGACAATTCACCTATCTTTTATTCTTGTGTATGATTAGGGATGGAAATGCAGGGCAGGCCAGCTCGCAGCCCATTATCAAAAAGTGTGGGACGATCTCACTAATCTAGCTTGTTGACCCGCTTAGACCCGTCCACATAACCCACAGCCCATACAAACCAATAGCAGGGCTCGTTGGCTCGTTGGCCTACATGAATAAAAAAAATAACTCTTTTATTTTTTCTGCAAAAAAAAAAAACATACTCCACTTACTCATGATTACAGTGTGATCTTTATTTTATTTTTTTTAAAAAGAATTAAATTTAATGTACTAAAAAATGTAATGTTTTATTTTAATCATCTAAATGAGTTAATATTAAGAGTGACATTGAATCTAGTTTTAAGTAAAGTTTTATATTTAAAATTTGTTAATAAAAAAATAATATAAAGAAGAAATTTAAATTAGATACTCTTTAAAAAATTAGTCATCTTTATTAAAATATTTGTAGCAAAACTTTGTTTTGATAAGATACTTTGATACATTTACATACATATAGAGGAAAAATAGATGCAAAACAAAACTTTAATTATTTTTAATCAAACCTTCTAAAACTCTCATACTAGAATTCATATTTTTATTTTAATTGAACGAATTGAAACCTAAATAAAATTTTAATTTTTCAGAAACAAAAATATTTTTTTATAATTAATGAAATTTTAATTTTTTTTAAAAAAAATATTTTCCTTATGCAAGCTGGCCGGCAAGCCTGGGGCCTACCTCTTATGCGAGGCGGGCCAGTGAAATGAAACTCATTCCTTGTGCAGCGCAGGCTAGCCCACATTGCCAACCCTATGTATGGTGCCTTGGATGGTACTCCATCTACCTTACTTTGTCATTGGTAACTTCCTCATCAAGAACAACCTCAAAACAAAACTCTTGCTTCTCCACATAAGTTGTCAAATCCATCTTTTACATGACAAGAACAAACAATTAGATCTTTGAAACAGTAAGTAAGAATAAGAATAATAAACTTGAATAAAATTCAATATAAATAATTCAACTTTTTAACTGATATAATTAATTTTTCAGTCCAACATAAACTGAAATCCACTAAGACAAAAAGGAGAGACAAAATCCTGCATGCATGATTTCAAATAACACGTCTCTTCTAGTTGTTTTTAGTATTTTATTTTATTTTTTGAGAAAATGATCATTCCTGTACTGACCAGTCCTCGAATCTCAGACACCAACATCAGATATCAGACATCGACACTCTAGGGTCATTAATGGGCCACGTAAGCGGACCCTAGAGACAGTAACGAGTTGCCATCCATATATACAAGAAAAACCTAGATTCATAGGAGGATGCATGTGGTGTGTATAGCACGTTCAGGTCTAGCACAAGTAAGTATCCCATTGAGGCGCTAAGGCCCATGAGGGTTAGAGTTTTCTAGAATTTAAACTAGAAAAATAACTCAATAAATAAAATAAAAGAAAAGAAATGAAAATTAAACAACTAAAAATATAAGCAAATTAAACAAACATCGAGAAAATAACTAGAAAGATAAAACCATGTTTTGTGCTCTATAACCTCTTCTTAGCAACTCATCCAGCTCTATGTTAAAATCCTTATCTACAGCTGTAGATGGTCTTGCTTCATTTTCTGGACATGTCCCCTCGAAAAAATAATACATGTCCCCAGGCCATGCAACATACGATCTGAATTGTTCTAGGGTCATCAAACCTGGTTTCACCTCACAATACACAACTTAACCAAACAAAAAACATAATAATTAAAATTCTAGGTTGTCTCCCAGTAAGTGCTTGTTTAATGTCATATAACTTGACGCCTATTTCTTTATAGCTTCTGATCTGGTCGGTCATCGGTAGTCGATGACGTCAACAGCAGATGACCACGTGGGCCAGTCACAGGGTGACGCGTGGCATGAGATAGCAGATGAATCAGGGTGGAGATCGTTCAAGAACGGTGATCAGTGGTCAGTTACCGAGTGACCACCACCAGAAGATCAGTTCCTACATGAGCGCCTAGAAGCAGAGCGCGAGAAGTGATGAAGCACCGATCAGTCATCGATGCATGCAGAGCGATCAGTCGTCGGGGGTTCCTTACCAACACGTGTTAAACTGGGGCCTAGGTTCCCAGCGAGAACGTTACCCAAGGACCTCGCATGATTCCATAAGGAGAGCACAACAACGTGAAGAAGCGCCATCTGTCATCGGTCAGGGTGACACATCGATCATTGGCCAGGATGAGACATCGGCCATCGGTCAGGATGAGAGATACCTCGGTCATCGGTGTGGGCGAGTGACGTCGGCCAGACTTTCCACTCAAGTAGAGGAAACTTGCACGCAAGATACCGCAGAGAGTGGGTGATGGCAGTGCAGGGGTACTCAAGTGAGGCCTAGATGTAGCCATTAGACCTCGAAGGTATATGGGTGGCAGAGAAACACTACACCAGGTACGCAATACGTAACCCAGAGATTACACAAAGAGAGTTTTTGGTGTTTCCTTGCCCAAAACTGACTTGAGCGTCGGAGCTACACTGGCCGCTAGGGTGCCCCTCTGTGTTTGCAGGAACCGTTTGCTTCGTTCGAAGGGAAGCCAACCGGAGGAACAG
Source organism: Phaseolus lunatus (assembly GCA_013389735.1). Lineage (NCBI taxonomy): Eukaryota > Viridiplantae > Streptophyta > Magnoliopsida > Fabales > Fabaceae > Phaseolus > Phaseolus lunatus. The sequence goes on along the minus strand of CM023861.1, from coordinate 17,954,592 downwards.
ACGCGGACGCGGGAGAAACACGGAGCCCATCCACATTCGAGTCCACCGGCGGGATCAGCTTCTTCAACAAAATCATTGTGATGATCCTTTCAATTTCACCACCTAAATAAGACTTCAGCCTTTGACCATTGACTATCCAACTTTTGTGTGACATTGGATCCTCCAACTCCACGGCTTCATAGGAATTAACAACTGTTCTTCTAGGTGGTGGTTGTTGTAAGGACCTAGAAAATTTTATTGGAATGAAAGTGATATATTTTAAGTGAATTCTAAGTATGTTTTTATTTAAAATATAAAGGAAGGAAAGTGTAGCTTAGGAGTCTACGAGATCGCCGTTGTTGAAGACGGAGGTGATCTCCGACTTCTCTAGTACATAATCGCCTGTCGCCTAGAGTACACATGATCGCCAATCGCCTATGGCGTACACGATCGCCGAAAGTGCACTTAGTATGTGGTCAAGATGCTGGATCAACCATAGTGGGTTCCAAAAACCACGCGTATCAAGGTGTGGGTTCAGCCTTAGATACGCTGTGCATGCGAAGCTCTATGCTTGAGCATAAGAAATCGTCCTTAGTGTTGCATGCATGGGCGCACGAGGAGTAGTGCTGATCTATTCTTGGAAATGTGAAGCTACCGAAGTCACCGAGTCATGTGGGAGTGATACCACAGACTTAGAGGTATGGGAGGACGAGCCCTCAGCTGGGTGTGACGATGTGACATCGGTGACCAGAGTAAGGCGATGTGTTCTCGTCACACACAAGGGCGATAAGAGATCGCCAACAGGATGAGAGGAACATCGGTCATCAACCAGGATGGGAGACACATCGGTGGTCTGCCAGGGTGAGACATCGGTGGTCTGCCAGGGTGAGACATCGGTGGTCTGCCAGGGTGAGACATCGGTTGTCTGCCAGGGTGGGACATCAATGGTCCTCCAGGGTGAGACATCAGTCGTCCGTCAGGAAGAGGAATCAGTCATCGCCAGTATGAGAGGCATCGGTCATCGCCGGTATGAGAGGCATGGTCATTGCGCGAGCAGTCATCGGTGGATGGTTATCGCGCGATGTCGTGTTTCACATAGATAAGGTGGGACCCAGGCTCCCAGCGTGAACGTTCTGCATGCGCGACACGTAGACAAAAAGGGTGTTTCAGAATAGTTAGCAGCAGAGAGTTGGTATGCGCAGAAAACCCACGTGGTCATACTGTTCAAGGAAGTGTGCACGCAAGCTTTCCTGCAGAGTGGGTGGTGGCAGCGGCATTTCTGGGCAAGTTGGTTTAGATTCAAAACTCACTCCTGAGAGGCAGTGGACGTTGCTGTGGTTCGAGAGTGATTGAGTGAGTTAGCTTTGGTTCCCTGTTTCTTTCCTCTCCTTCTCCCTGCGTTCAGACGTCCTAGCGAATAAGTTGAAGATCGGCGACTGCCCCTGGATTCCTGACGTTGTGCTCTGCAAGTTTTCTGATCAAAGCCGTGAAACAGAGTTAAGGCATCCTTGAGTTCTCGGTGGGTTTGGAGCTCTTAGTGAGATTTTACGCTAGTCCAGGTAAGGGAAGCTAGCATTTTCGTTTATAAAAACTTTAGGCGAGTAGGTTCTGAAGTGAGGGCGACGTGGTCGCCGGTTTCATATTCTATTTCACGATACTCTGTTTTTATGTGTGGGGCGACGTGATCGCCGGTTTTAATGCAGATTTTGAAATCCCCTATTTTAGTGTCATTTTGAAATTGTTTGAGATTGAAAGGTGAAATGCATATGATATTCGAAAAATCTGAACTTTGGTATGATTGTTTCTGTGATTGGGATTGTTTAAGAAAATATTCAAAATATTATATGATGGAATTGTGCTTTTACGTGTTGTATGATGCATTGAATGTTGTGAATGTGGGATCAAGGCATAGTATTTTCAGGAAAGAAAATACCGTGTAAGATCGTGTGTAATGTGCATTGACTAGGGACTTGTCTAGAAGGAGATATCCTGACTCTCCTGATATAATGGAATCATATAGATGAAGTTATTTAGGCGTTGAGAGTCGAAGGAGGTTCATATGTATGGGTAAGTTGTTTGAAAGATAACTAACTTGACCTGTTGTATGAATTAACCCTGTCATATTGGGAGAGTGATGATATTGAGATTTATTTATGCGCATGGCTGTGTGGATTCACAGCGACCCTGTGTGGATTCACAGTGGTGTAGTATGACAGGTGCAGATCTCTGAGTCTGAGTCAACGCACGAGTCTTTCGGAAGTAGAGTCAAGTGTCTATGTGTTGTGAGTCAGTGGGAATTCTAACGTGAGAAAGACGATTATTGAAAATTGTTGATAGACACTTGATGGTTGTGTGATATGAATGAGAAAGTGGTGGATTTATGTGGGTGTTTAAAAGCTGATTATGTTGATTTTAAAGTTTCATATTTAAAGTTTTTAAAAATATCTAGCTTACCCTTTTGTTTTGTATCGTGGTTGTTTTTCTTAAACCTGTGATGATCGTGTATATTTGCACGGGAGCAGATGAGGTTGCAGGTAGTAGAGCTCCTCAGTGAGCATTTTTGGAGCAGGAGATCGCCGGTTTTTGAATGCTGTTGTTTTGTTTTATTTTGAAAACTCCTGTATGGAGATGTATTAAAACTTCCTCGAAAAGGGATATTATTTTGAGGCACATTTGTATTAATGGATGAATTATATTATGTATATATCTATGTCAAAATTTTGATATTATTGTGTCACCTTTATTTTATTACATAAAAATGAACAATATTTTGAGGGGCGTTACAGTTGTTCTTCCTCAACCATGTTACTTTTTTCTTGAATTATAACAATGTGAGGGGTAAACGTGGTTGAAGATTCTTTTCTAGCTTCTCCTTGTTTTTCTTTTCTTTTCTTACTTTTATTGTTCTGAGTTTTCTTCTCAATTTCTAAATCTAACTGCAATTAATCTATAGAAACTTGTTCTCTTAGTATCATATACCATAAGACAACTCAAGCAAGGATTAGTACAAAAAGAAAATAAAAAAGAAAAATTTTATTTAAAAACAACAAATAAAAGACAAACAAAAAATTTAAAAGAGAGAAAAAATATATTTTTTAGAAATAAAAAAAACAAAAATATTAAAATAAAGAAAAAAAATAACGAAAAAAAATTAAAATAAAGAAAAATTAACTATTTTTTTAAATAAAGAAGAAATAAAAATTAAGAAGAAAGAAAAAAAAAATCAGAAAAGTAAAAAAAATGAGAAATATATATAAAAAACAACAAAACTAATAAGAATAAAAGAAAAGAAAAGAAAATAATAAAACTAAAAAAAATAAAAACAAATAAGAAAAGTAAAAAATAAGAAAAATATTCAAAAAAATAAAAACTAAAACATACAAAATAAAAAATAAATAATAAAAACAAAAGTTTAAGAAATAAAAAAAATTAAAAATTAAAACAAAAATAATAAGAATAAAAAATAAAATAAAAATAAAAATAAAACTAAAACAAAAACAAAATGAAATAGAAACTTATAATAATAACGAACTAACTAACTAAAAAAACTAAAAGAGAAGCTTATAATTATAACGAATCTAGCTAAAAGAAAGAACTACGTAAACAAGAAATAAAAACTAAAAACTAAAAACTAAACTAAAGTAAAATAAAATAAAATAAAATAAAAACTAAAGCTAAATAAAAGAAATACACTAAAAAAACTAAATAAAATAAAACAATAAAAGAAATAATAAATAAATAAATATAAAAAGAAAAATTACATAAAATAGATATAAAAGAGAGAGAGGGATTGCACATGAGATTTATATTGGTTCACTCTTACCGATGATAGAGCCCCCAGCTCCACACAACCACATAATAAGGAGGATGAAGACCTAGAGGTTATTTATGGATTTATTTGCACATATGGGTCTAATTGGGCTTTTGTTTATTTTTGTACGCCCAATCAAGAGGACAATTCTAGGGAGAAGGAATGTACCAACATATCCAAGAAGATCTCTAACTCATCAAAACATAAACTAGAGCTTTGATCAGAAGAGCACAAGAAGACTGAGTTTCGACTCACTAGTTAACATTATTTTTGGGCCAAACTTTAGCTTAAATAAATTGTATAAATTTTTTTAGGATTTCATTGGACCAAATATTTGGGCCAAGTAGCATAGTTTTTTGGGCTTGTATTTGGACCAATAGTAAAATAGGTCTAGTTAGGGTTAAAAGTGATTAGTTAGGGTAATAATTGGGCTTCTTTGAGCCCAATGTAACCCTAAAATGTCTAGGGTATATTAGAGGACGAAAATTACCTTGGCATGGAGCACATGGACGTCCACATGGCAGCCTAGGAGTGGAGAGGATTTAGCATGGAAGGTGGGAGCTGAACATGGAAAGCATGACTCCACATGGTACCTTCTCATTGGAGAGTTTTATTTTGAATTTTCAAATTTTGGCTCCAAAATGTTCAACCCTCTCTTCTATAAATTGAGGTGCTTGGCTCATGAATTAATAAGATCAAATATATGAGTAAATTGCTGTCAAGTTTGCAAGCTTTCTCACTCCCTTGTCTAGACCTCTTTAAGATAAACATCTTGATCTTCTTCTTTCACCTCTCCAAGTGATATGGCCCAACCAATCACTCTCCCACCTCTCATGCACCTTCAAGGAAACCATATCTCCATTGGAGCCCTCCTTGTCCGCTACATCCATTTACTTCTGCCAATCATCTCAATTCTCTAAGGAATCCAATCAGAAATGGAGCAAAAACTATCATTTCCCCTCCTTCTTTAAAGGATCTGTCCTCATATCATAGGTGTGATCTTGAACAGCAGCCTTATTCCTACTTTGAAAACTATGCTCGTCCTCCAGGATAAAATGACCATTTGTTGGAGTCATCAAACAAATCCAATGAGTTAGTTTCAACAGTTGTGTAAGAATTAGTCTTATTAAGTTTCTGATCCGGTCGGTCATCAGTAGTTGATGACGTCAGCAGCAGGTGACCACGTGGACCATGCACAGGGTGGCACGTGGTAGAAAGAGCAAGTGAATCAGGGAGGAGATCACCTAGAATGGTGATCGGTAGTCAGATACCAAGTGGCCACCACCCCCAGACCGGTGCCCAGATAAGCGCCTGGAAGCACCACACGGACATCGGTGGATAGTAATGAGGCACCGCACGGACGTCGGTGGATAGGCATGAGGCACCGCCCGGTCATCGGGGGGAAGTTATGAGGCACCGGTCGAGCGTTACTGCATGAAGAGCGTGATCGGGCGTTAGTGCGTACAGAGGGCGACCGGTCGTAAGTGTGTACAAAGGGTGATCGGTCGTAAGTGCATGCAGAGGGCGATCGGTCATCGGGGTTCTTGCCAACGCGTGTTAAGCTGGGACCGAGGTTCCCAGTGAGAACGTTACGCATGCACCTCGCATGATGCCTACTCAGAGGACGTGCGGCGAGGCCATGCAGGCAGGATACGCCTGGCGAGTGAGTTTAGACCAGCCACACCTGGCGCTCTCCTGGGAGCATACGACCCGCACAGAGAGAAGCGCAGAAGCCCTCCAGGTGTGACACGTGTACGGTAGATGCCAGCTGCATCCCTCCACGTGTCACCATCTGGGAGAGAGGCGCGGCCCAGGTATAAAGCACTCCACGTCATGTAAGGTAAGGGGAGTTCTTTTGAGATTACAAACTTACACAGTCTTACACATAGTTTTCTCTGAGTCACTGTGGGAGCGTTCTTACACGTTGCACAGTGATAACAGAAAACAGTTATAGAGAGAGAAAGTGGATCTGAGAGCACACACGAGTCTCACAGAGAGATTCAGTGAGAGTTTTTGGTGTTCCTGTTGCCTGACTTGAGCGTTGGAGTGCACACGGCTACTAGAGGCGCCATCTGTGTGTTTTGCAGGCAGCGTTTGGAGTTCTGGTGTAACATCCCGCCAAAATACTATACAAATGTATATAATGAAAATAAAGGTAACAAATAGATTGAAGTGAACAAAATATTATATATATGAAATGTAGTTTCTCCTCACAGGGAGTTTTAATACAACTTCGGTCAAATTTTCCAGAAACATAAACAGAATACAGTAAAAAAAAACAAAGCAGGCGATCTCCTATCGGAAGAGACCGATCTCCTATCGGACGAGGCCGATCTCCTATCAGAGGACCCAAAACAGCCGATCGGCTACCAGAACAGAAATCAGGCGATCTCCTTTCCGGCGACCCCTCACTAAGGAGCTCTACTTCCTGGAAGATTATCTGCTCCCGTGTAAATTATACACGATCATCACAGTTTTAAGAAAAACAACCACAGAACCAAAATACGCAGGGTAAGCTAGATATTTTAAAGAGAGTTTAAATAAGAACATTAAAATAAAATCAAGGTAAACAATTTCAAGATATTCACGTAGAGTTATCAAGTTTCTCATACTCTGCACCTGGTCACCCAGAAATCACACATTTCACAATATTCACAAGAGTCATTCATTTTCACAAAACTGCATCAAGTGTCTATAAATTTCAAGTTCCTCATTTCACATGTCAGACCACCACTGACCCAGCACACAAGACACTTGACCTACTTCCGGAAGACTCGTGCATTGACTAGACTCAGAGATTCTGCACCTGTCATACAAAGCTGTTGTAATGTTTCCACAGCTATGCGCATCAACACAATCTCAAGTTCACCATTCTCACAGTATGACAGGGTTAATCCATATGACAAGCCGAGCTCGTTCTGTTTCACACGACTCACCCATACATATGAACCTCCTTCGACTCTCAACGCCTGAATAACCTCATCTATATGAATCCATTATCTCAGGAGAGTCAGGATAATCCCATTATAGACATCATCGATCAATGCACATCCTACACGATCTTACACGGTATTTTCTTTCCTGAAAATACTATGCCTCGATCCACATTCACCACATCCAACACATCACATAACACTTAAAGGAATGATTTCAATCACAGCAAAACTCAATCCAAGGTTCTTATTTTCAAATATCTCATTTAAATCTCAACAGTTTCAAAGCAACACCAAAAACAGAGAGTTTCGCAAACAACGCCAAAACCGGCGACCTGGTTCAAAAACAGGGTATTTCGAAGTCTGCATTTAAAACCGGCGACCACGTCGCCCAACACATAGCACAGAGCATTTTACAAGGATGAAAACGAAAACCGGCGACCACGTCGCCCTCACTTCAGAAAATAGCTAAACTATGCCTTGTATTGAAAATGAAGTCTAGCTTCCCTTACCTGGACTTGCGCAAACCACCAGGAGCTCCGAAACCCAACGAAGCTTGAACAACGCCTTGTCTCTGTTTTTGCGTCTGGTTGAAGGACTTGCAGAGAACTGCCCAGGTGCTCTAATGGTGGCTGTCGCTCGTCGTACTCTCGTGTGAAGGTGCCAGAATCGCAACGCGAAGGAGGCAACTGGAGGAGAAGGGAGGTAACTCACTCTTTCTCTCTTTGAAGGCTGCAACGTTTCTTTCTCTCAGCAGTGGGTTTTCTGCATCTTAAACCAACTTATCCACCAAAAGCAGCTGCCACCACCCACTCTGTAGAGAAGTCTGAGAACCACTGCCCTGAACAGTACGACCACTGTTGTCTCTGGTGCATGCCAACCACTGCTCTGAACAGTACTGCCACTGTTGTCGCTTGTGCATGCCAGCCACTGCTCTGAACAGTACGACCGCGAGTGTCTCCTGCGCATGCCAACATTCTGATGTCACCACTCAGAATCATCCTTTTTGTCTACGTGGCGCGCGTGCAGGACGTTTCATGCTGAGAGTCTGGGTCCCACTTTACTCTGTGTGAAACTCGACGTCGTGCGATAACATTCCACTGCTGACTCATCCTGGCGAACGACCGATGTCTCCTTCGCCCTGGAAGACGACCGATGTCTCCTTCGCCCTGGAAGACGACCGATGTCTCCTTCGCCCTGGAAGACGACCGATGACTCCTTCGCCCTGGAAGACGACCGATGTCTCCTTCGCCCTAGAAGACGACCGATGTCTTCCTCTGGGAGACGACCGATGTCTTCCCTGGCGACGCCCTCATAACTCTCGCGCCCTGGCTACGTCCACATGCCTCGCGCCCTGGCGATGCCCGCATGCCTCTCGCGCCTTGGCCACGTCCACATGCCTCGCGCCCTGGCAATGCCCGCATGCCTCTCGCGCCTTGGCCACATCCACATGCCTCGCGCCCTGGCAATGCCCGCATGCCTCGCGCCCGCGCGATGCCTGCATGCCTCTCGCGCCCGCACGATGCCTGCATGCCTCGCGCGCCCGCGCGATGTCTGCATGCCTCGCACGCCCGCGCGATGTCTGCATGCCTCGCGCGCCCGCGCGATGTCTGCATGCCTCGCGCGCCCCGCGCGATGTCTGCATGCCTCGCGCGCCCGCGCGATGTCTGCATGCCTCGCGCCCTGGCGACGTCCACCTAGCGCTCATGTGTAGCAGGCGACCGGCGATCTCATAGCCTTCTAAACTTAACTTTTCCTCCCTTTTTGTTTTAAATAAAACATACATAGAATTCTTTTAAAATATAACCCTTTTTATTCCAATTCAATTTTACAGGTCCTTACATCTGGTGGTGGTTCTTGGAGCGTTCTTGCAGAACGGAAGGCTAGACGAAGGAGTGACGAGGCAATCCTCCACATTCGAGTCAAGCGGCAGGATCAGTTTCCATTCCTCTTGTGTTTTCTATTGTTTTTGACAACTTTTCACAAGATTTCTTTAAAGAGGAGTACATAATTTTCTTTTCTAAGTTTTTCCTCGTCTAGAATTTTATTTAAGAATGACAAATAAAGCGCTTTATTTAACAAATAACTGAATTCTTAAATAAAGTGCTTTATTTAAGAATGTGGCTTTACCTTATACCGCATTCTTAAAATAAAGCTCTTTGTTTAAGAATGTGGCTCTACCTCTTAGCTGCATTCTTAAAACATTTTTTTTACCCTAGGACAAAGCGCGCCACTTATGCTTTCATACTTCCTTCTCTAATGCTTTCGTTCTCTTCAGCTCTTTTGCTCTGGTGCTTCCTCTCATCTTCTTTGAGCTTGCATTTGTCTTCTTCATGGCACTGGTAAGTTCATTTCAACCTCTCTAGTTCTTCTTCACCATTGGTTTTTGTATTTTTTTTTCGTTTCTCTTATGTGTTTCTTTTCTGCCATTGCTCGAAGCTCACTATTTCATTGCCTCACTGGTGTTTGGGTGTTTAATGTGCCTTAATTTCTCTGTCGCTGCTGCCGCCATTGTTGTTGGTGTTGTCGCACTGCTCTTCACCACCACGATTGCCTTCACGCACAAGGTTGGTGGTGTTTTAAATTTTAAAATTTTTTTTCATGTTCAGGTTTAGGGTTTAGGGTTTTAATTTTTTAAATTTAAAAAAAAAATAAGAATGCGGCCATTTACCGTAGCCGCCCTTATAAATATGCATTTAAGAATGCGGCTAAATAGCCACCTTCTTCTCTGTTGGACATAAGACTACGTGTACATCAAATGCGGCTAGAAAGCCACCATTTTAAACTAAAAATAGCTGCCCTCTTTTAACCTTTCTGCACCAGTAAACTAATTAAAAAAAGGCAGATTTAGAAAAAAAAAACTTTTCAAATAACTTTGATGTGAGTTGATTTTATGATTTAGCATTTTATAGTGGCACTTTAATTAGGATGATTAAGGTGAGAACCTAAGGAAAATCCCCACTGGACATTAACTTAACCAAGTGGTTAAGTAGATGTGAAGGTTCATTTCACAAAGGCAAAAGGAAAACACAATTATAAGGTGATGATGATGACAATTTATGGTGTGGAATTACATAAGGAAAACAAGAACAACATATAAAAACCGAATAGACATAATGAAGCAAAATAAGAACATGTTTATGAATGGATGAAATGATAATGTAAGGAAAAGATGAAGGAAAAGGAAGCTTATGAGAAAATGGAATTGAGAATGGTTGCACGCCACTTGGATGGTGAAATGACTCCAAGATAAGTGAAGGATGCCGCCACTTGAGAGCTCTCAAAACTCACAAGATAAGACCAATTTTGGAGGAGCTCACTCACTCACAATTCACACAAGAATTTGTGTATAGTAACTTTACTCTAATTTTCAACTTGTGAATACATGAGGTAGGCCTCCCTATTTATAGATTTAGGAGCGTTGGAAAGCAAGCTTAAAGGGTAGAATTGTAAGGACCTGTCAAAATTAAATTGGAATAAAAGGAATATATTTTAAATGAATTCTAAGTATGTTTTTATTTAAAATAAAAAGGAAGGAAAGTGTAGCTTAGAAGACTATGAGATCGCCTGGTTAGTACATAATCGCCTGTCGCCTAGACTACACATGAACGCCAATCGCCTATGGTGCACATGATCGCCGAAAGTGCACTCAGTATGTGGTCAAGATACTGGATCAACCATAGTGGGTTCCAAAAACCACGCGTATCAAGGTGTGGGTTAAGCCTTAGATACGCTGTGCATGCGAAGCTCTATGCTTGAGCATAAGAAATCGTCCTTAGTGTTGCATGCATGGGCGCACGAGGAGTAGTGCTTATCTACTCTTGGAAATGTGAAGCTACTGACGTCACCAAGTCATGTGGAGATGATACCTTGGATGTAACATAGTGGGATGAAGAACCTTCAGCAAGGCGTGGCGATGTGTCGTCGGGCATCGCCAGGGCGCGAGGCATGCGGGCATCGCCAGGGCGCGAGGCATGTGGGCATCGCCAGGGCATGAGGCATGCGGGCATCGCCAGGCGAGAGACATGCGGGCATCGCCAGGGCGCGAGACATGTGGACATCGCCAGGGCGCGAGACATGCGGACATCGCCAGAGCGCGAGGCATGCGGGCATCGCCAGGGCGAGACATCGGTCGTCTTTCATAGAAAGACATCGGTCGTCTGCCAGGATGAGACATCGGTGGATAGTCATCGCGCGAGCGGTCATCGGTGGAAGGTTATCGCGCGATGTCGTGTTTCACACAGATAAGGTGGGACCCAGGCTCCCAGCATGAGACGTCCTGCACGCGCGACACGTAGACAAAAAGGGTGGTTCAGAATAGTGACATCAAAGAGTTGGCATGTGCAGAGACACACGTGGCCGTACTGTTCAGGGAAGCGTGCACGCAAGCTTTCCTGCAGAGTGGGTGGTGGCAGCGGCAATTGTGGACAAGTTGGTTTAGATTCAAAAACTCACTTCTAAGAGTAGAGAACGTTGCTGTGGTTCAAGAGTGACAGAGTGAGTTTACCTTCGTCCCCCTCTTTTCTCTCCTTCGTGCTGCGATTCAGGTATCCTCAAGCACCAGTACGACGAGCGATGACTGCACTTGGACACCTGGGAGGTTCTCTGCAAGTTCTCCAAACCGGACGCTAAAACAGAGTTAAGGCATCTTTAAGCTTCGGTGGGTTTTGGAGCTCTCGGTGTTTTGCGCAAGTCCAGGTAAGGGAAGCTAGCATTCTCATTTATAAAAACGTTAGGCGAGTAGGTTCTGAAGTGAGGGCGACGTGGTCGCCGGTTTTCATATTCCTTTTCACAATGCTATGTTTTTACGTGTGGGGCGACGTGATCGCCGGTTTTAAATGTTGATTTTGAACTCCCCTGTTTTAGTGTCGTTTGAAACTGTTTGAGATTGAAATGTGATATTCGAAAATCTGAACCGTGGAATGATTGTTGCTGTGATTGGAATCGTTCATTTAAGTGTTATATGATGTGTTGAATGTTGTGAATGTGGGATCAAGGCATAGTATTTTCAGGAAAGAAAATACCGTGTAAGATCGTGTAGGATGTGCATTGATCGGTGATTTCTATAATGAGATATCCTGACTCTCCTGATATAATGGAATCATATAGATGAAGTTATTCAGGCGTTGAGAGTCGATGGAGGTTCATACCTATGGGTAAGTTGTTTGAAAGATAACTACTTGACCTGTTGTGTGGATTCACCGTGTCATACTAGGAGAGTGATGAGATTGAGATTGAGATTATGTTGATGCACATAGCTGTGGGAACTTTACAACAGTGTAGTATGACAGGTGCAGATCTCTGAGTCTAGTCAATGCACGTGTCTTCTGGAAGTAGTGTCAAGTGTCTGTGTGTGATGAGTCAGTGGAAGTCTGACGTGAGAAATGAGAAACATTGAAATTGATAGACACTTGATGGATTATGTGAATTGAACGACTCTTGAGGAAATTGTGAAATATGTGATTACTTGATGGTCATGTGAAGGGAATGAGAAAGTTGATGGTTTTTACGTGGGTGTCTTAAATTTGTTTTATCTTGATTTTAAAGTTTCATATCTAAATTCTCTTTCAAATATCTAGCTTACCCTACGTTTTTGTTTTGTGGATGTTTTCTTAAACCTGTGATGATCGTGTATAATTTACACGGGAGCAGATGATGTTGCAGGAAGTGGGACTCCTCAGTGAGTGGTCGCCGGAAGGAGATCGCCTGTTTCTATTTCTCTTAGGCAATCGCCTGTTTTCTGTTTCTGATAGGCGATCGCCTGTTTTCTGTTTCTGATAGGAGATCGCCTGTTTTTTTTATTTTGCTATATTTTGTTTAAGTTTGGAAAACTGACTGGATATGTATTAAACTCCCTGTGAGGAGAAATTTCATTACATATATATATTTATGTTCACTTCGATATTATGGTTTTACCTTTATTTCATTTTATAAATATGAAAAGAATTTGGCGGGATGTTACAAGAATGGGAAAAGGGAAAAAAGTGGGCAGCCATAGGGTTTGACTAAGTCAATCCCGTATTCTTGGCTTATCCTTCTAGAAATTAGGTCAAAATGCCTTCAAATGGGCTAGGAACAAGCAAGAATGCTACCCACACCCCCTACTATGCTAAAGACACTTTATTCTACCTTATTTCTACTATTTGGACCCCTCATTTGAGCCCAATTTATTTACAATATTTTTCTAAATATTTAAGAGGACTAATAGGAAGAACTTCAAGTGCTCTGGACCTTGTCCATTCCTCCTATTGAAGAGGTATTTCTTTGCTTTTTGAGATGACCCTTTATAGTTGGCATTCTTGGTCATCTTCTTGTGGACTTGGTTTTGGAGTCTTTGTGGGTTTGTATCAAACTTGGATCATAATATAATGCAAAGTTATACATCAAAATCTGCCTAACCAAACACACACAACTTTAAGTCTTTGAGATAGATTGGATTCATAAAAGCTTATTGGTCAACATCATACACCACCTAATGCCAATCAGAAAAAGCACTGTCATTATTGATGACTCTTCTGGAGGAAGTGCATAATGTTGTCAGAAGTAATAATTTGTCCCTAAGGACGGATATCAAACACATAAAGAACAGTTGAAAAATCAAGTAAAAAATTCACTAAATAGAAAACAAAATAATAAAGTTAGTTGAGAGTTTGTTATGATTGCAATGATTAAAAAGAAAACAAGTCAAAGAGTTTGTTGGTTCAATTGGGAAAATTGGGATTGGGGTTCATCCTTCTTACTCTTTTGTATTTTGATTAGCATGATAATATTCTATCATTTGATTGATATTGATTCCTGCGTAAAAATTATTTATATTGATTCCTCACATATAAAATTATTAAGAGAGTCTCCTAAATATCGATTCCTCTCTTATTTACAAAAACTTCTTATCATTATGATTAGACATTGATAGTAATTAACATTTCAAATATATTCCTAGCATTCTCATTTGGGTCAGAAATTTGGAAGTACTTTCTAGTGAAATCTAAGGATCTAGTTCATAGAAACAAGCATTACAAATAAAATGATAACACCAAGAACAAATATTATATTTAAATATCACCTCAATACATAAGAGTTTGAACAGATTACTCCCAATCCCAAAAGGTAGAATTATCCAGTCATGTTTGCTTGTAATGGGGCAGAATTAACCACTCATGTTGGCTATTACAAGCAGAGAGAGCAAGAAAAGAAGATCCAGGATGTTTCTCCTTGATGGTTGTCTCCTATAGGGTTTCTAACACCTTCTATTCTCCCAATTGGATTCCAATAAACTAAATGATATAGGGTTGTGCCTCAAGCCTCCTATTTAACCTAGTTAGGCTTGGGCTAAGTGACTTCTTGCTTGGATGTTATTGGGCTCGCCTGGGCGAGTTGCATGAAAAAAAGCCCAATGTCACTAGAGTGATCACGCTTGGACGAGATTGGACTCACTTGGGCAAGATTCTCTAGAGGCATCTAGCTTGGGTGAGTTTAGGCGAGCTTGGGTGAGTGCCGGTGCATACCAACTTTCCCTTTTTAGCTTTGTATATTCTCCTTTTAGCCTTTCATCTCCATTCTTCCCTAGAATCCTAAAATTAACATAAATTTAGGAATAAATCGTTTTTATTCAAATTAAAATCACAAAATATGAAAAAAGGTATAAATTCATAAATTATGGGTTATTTTATGGTTATTTTATCAATTAATATCCATAAGTGCCTATATTTTAATATGAAATCTTACTGAAATCTGTCACTTATCAACTCCCCCAACGTGTAATCTTGCTTGACCTCAAGTGAAGTAAATGAATATAACTAAATCATATTTCAATTTAAATATCAAAACAACTTAATTCACTAAACAACAAATTAAATTAGAAATTGATGATGCTTCCAAATTCAAATATAGCAAAATATAGATACAATCAACTTCCAAGATCAAATCAAAACAATAAAATGACAATTCACTAAGGAATTTCTTCTCATATGCTCATAGGTAAGTGTTTCTCTCTATTTTCACTGAATCATAACAAATCACAGTTGCTTTTCATTTCATCTTCATATCACAAGCATGAATCTTGAGGACTTTTAAAGGGTTATAATAAGACCGGGCTTCCAAAAAATATTGGTTTTTCAGATAACAAAATGCACATTTTAAAGAAGAACATACCTACAATCCAAATATAGCACATATCTGTTATCTAATGATATGAGTTGATTTTAGGATTGCACATTTTATTGGTTGCTCTTTGTTTATGCTTTTTTATTTTTAGCAATCTTAGGTGAGAACCCAAAGAAAATCCCCACTGGACATGAACTTAACCAAGTGGTTAAGTAAGTGTGAAGGTTCACTTATAGAGGGCAAAGAGAAAAACACAATTATAAGGTGACAATGATGCAATTGTACGAAAAAGGAGAGAATAAAGCAAAGATAACCAACAATTTAAAGGAAAACATGAATGAACATAGAGGAGGGGAAAGGAAGGCGCAAAAGGAAATTAAAAGGGCAAGAGGTGAAGAGAGCTTATGGTGAAGAAAAATGAAGTCATGCCACTTAAAGCAGAGGATTCCAAGATAAGTGATGCAAAAGCTGCCACTTGAGATATTATGCACCCAAGACAAGACCTAACATGAGCTCACAAGTCTCACAAATTCACTCCTACAGAGTTTCTTTACTATTTAAATTCAACTTGTAAATACATGAGGCAAGGCACCCTATTTATAGGAAGGGGTTCCTTGGTGGGCAAGATGGGTGAAGGAAAGAAATGGCATGGGAGAGGGGCTGCATAGGGTGTTAACCATGGTCAAAACCGCACCTTTAGGCATAGCTTCTAGAAGGTAGGTTAAACACCTTAATTTTAGGTGCCTTGAGCTTGGTACAAGTCCATTTCGCTAAGTACACTCTCTTTTATGCTATGTGAACCTACTCTAGCCTATTTTGATATTTGGACCCCAAAAGTGATGTGAGTTGATTTTAGATTGCACATTTTAGATGTTTCGCATTTGATTAGATTTTTGGAATTTAGCAATTTAAAGATGAGAACCCTAAGAAGATTTCCACTAGACACGAATTTAACCAAGTGGTTAAGTAAGTGTGAATGTTCACTTCACAAGGAAAAAGAGAAAAACACAATATTTGGTGGGGATGATGCGATAAGAGGCGAAATTAAGATAACAAATCAAAGAGAACCAACAAATGAAAGACAAACATGGGAAGAACAATAAGGAACATGAAGGGAATGGAAGCGCAAAAGGAAATTAAAATGGGGAAGCGATGGAAAGATTTATGGAGAAGAAGGGGATTCACGCCACTTGGAGCAGATGACTCCAAGATGAGTGGTGCAAGAGTCGCCACTTGAGATGTCACTCATTCAAGATAAGACCCGAAGTCACCACTTAGGATACTACCCAACCAAGATAAGACCCATATAACACAGAGTACTCAGACTCACAAATTCACTCAAGTAGAGTTTCTTCTCTTCAATTTTCAACTTGTAAAATACACTAGGTAGGCCTCCTATATATAGGTGAAGGAGCCTTGGAAAACAAGCAAGACGGGTAGGATGGGAAGGAGAAAAGTGGGGCAGCTCCGGGTGTTGACCTTGGTCAAAGCCGCCCATCACCCTAGTCTTCTAGAAGCTAGGTTAAAACAAGCCCAAATTGATAGCGTACCCCCCCCCCTCCCCCTTTTATTCTAAATGACACCTATGCTACTAAAATTAAAAATAATGAAACCAACTGATGCTCAACACCCAACGCTTGTGTTCTGTTCCTCGTGATCCTCTGGGGCAATTTGAAAATCTCTCTTAGAAAAACTTTGTCAAAAGATTCTTAATGCTTAAAAATAGTTTTTTTGAATTTACACCAAGATATAGTTTGTTATCAAATCTTCACAAACTCTTAATTGCTTTAAAAAGATTGGTCAAAACATTTAATGACTGGAGCATATTCAGTTTTAAAGCATTTAAAGCTTAGTCAAAGAAAATAGTTTTTCTGTTATGGTTCCAAAACAAACAATCGATTGTTTCCTCGAATCAATCGGTTGTTTTGTTACTTAACAGATTTCACCATTCAAAAACAGTTTTCAAACTTTCTCAAAACACCTAAGTGTAAACAATCAGTTGTTTCGACAAAACAATTAGTTGTTTCAACTTAGCTTGAAAAACATTTTGCTTTGTTAAAATTGAGATGCTAATTGCTTTGAGATTTAATCTAAGGGTGGATTACAACATTAAACTACCCCAGAACAAAGCTATAAACCAGCACAGTAGCATCAAGCAAACCAGAGGCTTCAACATCCTTCAAAGGATTTGGATTCTTCAAAACATTGAACATCACTTGGTTCAACATCCCCCTATTTGATGAAGACAAATCCCTGATGCTTGTGTTGTACCTGATTAAAACTGAAGCAATTCATGCAATAGAACTTTGAGCAATACATTGAACTTCTGATATTCTGTTAGCATTCAGATAAACAGATTAAAGCTTAAAACAATTAATATCAGAGACAAAAAACATATCACCCAAACTGTTTTTAACAACTTGAAAAACAGAAACTTAAAACAAACTTGAAACACAACATATATCTCCCCCTATTTGTCTTCACAAATAGACAAAGATAAGAGATAAAACAAGATATTGTTTCTATTACATCAGAATAAAACAGTAATAGCAGAAGGAAAGAAATTTTTAAAACCAAAAAAGAACAGCCAAAAACAATCGATTGTTTCGATGACCAATCGGTTGTTTTTCCTTCATACTTCTTCATCAGCAAACTGAAGATCAAAGATTTGATTCTGGACAGCTTCAATCTGTTCATCCAAAGTCATAAACCTTGCATCCATGTTGTCAAACCTGGTGTCAATCCTCTGGAAATTACTAACACAGAGATCATGAAGGTTCTTTTGATTTTCCGCAAAGCTATCTAGCCTATTCACCATGAATCTTTCAAAAGGAGACATGGTTTGTATTCTTTCTCCTTGATGTCCATCATCAGCACTAGGTCCTGCACCTTGAAAATCTCCAGTTGGATCCTCATGTTGAACATCCATATCAGCAGGTTCTTCTTGTTGAAGATGAGCAGCACCACTAGATGAGGCACTATGATCACTGTTCTTGCCGGTTGACTCGCCTGTCAGTTGACTCCACGACACTCACGCGCCTCCTTCCTCACGTTGATACGTGCTTGAATCTTGCGAAACAATCTGCACCTGCAAAAGAGAAAGGGGCGCCCTAGAGGCCGTTTGCACTCCGATGCTCAAGTCAATAGTGGACAAGTAACGCCAAGTGTATTAAGTTTCTCTGTGTTTAGGTCTAGAAACTGCGTACCTCTGTGAAGTATTTTACTGTCCCTTATATAGTTTAGGGTTTACAGCGCTGCTAGCCCTAATTAGGGTTCACTGCGCTACTAGCCATATTTAGGGTTTACTGGAATACCCTTGCGCCGCTATCACCCAATCTTAGGGTAATCTAGCACATAAGGTTTCCTTCTCTGGAGTGCAAACTCTCACAGGGTGACCACCTGGGTGCCTCCTTGTGCACCTAGTCTTTGGGGCCACCTGTTCTGGGAGTGCCTTCATTGTTCACGTGCCATGCATGTAGCTTCACTGGGAAATAGGTCTGATGAGTACTCAACCCCTTAGGACTCTGCACCTAACTATGGTTTCCCTGCTACCCACATAGGCTCTTCGTGATTCAGGCCTCTCCCTACCTCTGGGTATTTAACTGGTCATTGGCCCACTCTGGGAACCAACCTTAGCTGTTCTGGTTACGCTGTTGAAATCACCCAAGACCGATGTCACCTCGTCACACTCTGTTGCCGAGGACTCCTCAACCTGCGGAGTGACGAAGACACATCAGCCCCTTTCTGGTGATCATCATGTTGATGACTAATCACCCTTCTCTCAGGGGACACACGGATGACTGATCACCCTACTCTGAGGGGAATGACTGATCACCCTTCTCTAAGGGAACACACTGATGACTGATCACCCTTCTCTGATTGGATACACCGATGACTGATCACCCTCTAATCCAAGTTGCCTGCGGTGTCCACTCCATGTGGCCTTGGCCAATGCTGTGGGACCCAGCTGATGTGGTTCGCCCTTTACTACCTGTTCTCGGTGTCCGAGGACTGGTCGGTACAATCACCATCCTTACTTATCCATTTTCCACCTACTTTTGTAAAACCCATCTTGCTGAGTGATCCATTGTTTAACTCTTGAGTTGACTTGACCAACTCAGAAGTTTCATTTTCAAGATTAACTTCAAAAAAGAGTAGAAACTTAGATATTAAAACAGCATAGGGATAATGATAATCACTTAACCTCATGGCTTTTTGCATGTGTTCTTTGATTATATGAATCCAATTAACCTTGACTTTCTTGGTGATGCAGAAGATGTAAACTAGATCTTCTTCAGTTAACACAGAGTGGTTACTCCCCCTTGGAGTTAGAATCCAAGTTATAATGAGAGCAAGTAACCTCTCATCAAGCTTCAAACCTCCAACCAAGCATGTGCTAACTTGAGATTGATTATTCTTCAAGCAACTTTTGTAGAACTGGATTTTGTTAAAATCCTCCACCACACCAAGGTTTCCTTTGTTGATTCGCAGACCAGAGAACTTAAGCCCAGCAACAGCAGCCCAAACTTCATGAGTTATCTCCATTTCCGCACCTTTCACATGAGAAACTAGATTGTTTCCCTCAAACTTCAAGTTAGTGTAGAAAACCCTCACCAAATCTGGATAGATGTTTCCCTTCATCTCTAGGAATTTTCTGAGAGATTGATCCTTGAGCAGCCTTCTCACATTATCAAGCTTTTGACTTTTCAGTCAATCAAAGCATACAACCTTGGGGTTGTTTATCTTCTTGATACTTGTCTCATATCTATACTTCTCAATGAGATCCTTATCTCCAGAAAACCAGCCTTCTAACCTTCCTTCAGACCTTACAGCCCTGGTTTTGACTCTTTTGGAGGTGGGAGGGGTTGATTCCATGACAGCAGAGACGAAAACAGAGGAGAGCACACTTCCCAGTTTTTTTCAAGAGATGGTGCAAGAGATATGGCAAGAGATGTTGCAATTGGTTGTTCTTGTGGAAGAAATCTACACCTGATTTTATAGCAATAAGAAAATCAATTTGAATTTAATTTCATTCAATGGGTACCTGATTTTCAGAGAGAGAGGACTTGACTCTGTTCTGCACAAAAAATGTCAGAAAAAGAAACTGAAAATCACATGGTCTTCACATGTGATCTTTGACTAGTCATAAAGGCTCTTAAATTTCCAAGATTTTGGAATATATTCTTTTATGATAGTAGTAACTTCTTTCTGAGCATGTTCAGCTTTCAACACAAATCTTTTGACCAGGATTCTCCCCTTTTAAAATTGATCTGCAATGAAAAAAAAAAATTAAATCAATTTCTTCACAGTGTTGTCAGACTCAAAACAATCGGTTGTTTCGAAGAAACAATCGGTTGTTTTTCTGCAGCAGTTAAAAAAAACTCAAAGTAGGCAGAAATCCTATGCAGATCAGAGGAGAAAGCCTTTGGAGTTTGCTGCTGGAGACCATGTGTTCATGAGAGTGACACCAACCAAGGGTGTAGGACGGGCGATCAGATCAAAGAAGTTGTCCCCTAAGTTCGTGGGACCATATCAGATCTTAAGGAGGATTGGTCCAGTGGCTTATGAGATCGCCCTACCTCCCCATTTAGTGAATCTGCATAATGTCTTTCACGTATCACAGCTGCGGAAGTACATGGCAGACCCTAGTCATGTGCTGGAAGTGGACGATGTGCAGATCAGGGATGACTTGTCCTTTGAAGCGAAACCAGTTAGGATTGACGATCGGCAAAGTAAACAGCTCAGAGGCAAGACCATCAACATGGTGAAAGTGGTGTGGGATGAGAGATCGGGTGATTCAACTTGGGAGTTAGAAGAACCCATGAGAGAAGCCTATCCATACCTCTTTTCCTTGTAATTCAATTTTCGAGGACGAAAATTTTGCTTGTTTGGGAGAATGTAAGGACCTGTAAAACTAAATTGGAATAAAAAGGAATATATTTTAAATGAATTCTAAATATGTTTTTATTTAAAATAAAAAGGAAGGAAAGTGTAGTTTAGAAGACTATGAGATCGCCTGGTTAGTACATGATCGCCTGTCGCCTAGACTACACATGATCGCCAGGCGCGAGAGGCATGCGGGCGTCGCCATGGCGCGAGGCATGTGGACGTCGCCAGGGCGCGAGAGGCATGCAGGCATTGCCAAGGCACGAGAGGCATGCGGGCGTCGCCAGGGATAGACATCGGTTGTCTCCCAGAGAGAGACATCGGTCGTCTTCCAGAGAGAGACATCGCTCGCCCGCCAGGATGAGACATCGGTGGATAGTCATCGCGCGAGCGGTCATCGGTGGAAGATTATCGTGCGATGTCGAGTTTCACACGAATAAAGTGGGACCCAGACTCCCAGCATGACACGTCCTGCACGCGCGCAACGTGGACAAAAAGGGTGGTTCAGAATAGTGACATCAGAAAGTTGGCATGCGCAAGAGACACTCGCGGTCGTACTGTTCAGGGAAGTGGTTGGCATGCACAAGAGACAACCGTGGCCGTACTGTTCAGTGAAACGTACACTCGGGCTTTCTTGCAGAGGGGGTGGAGGCAGCAGCATGCGTGGACAAGTAGGCTTGGATTCAAAAACCCACTGCGAGGAGGCAAAGAACGTTGAAGTGACTCAAGAGTGAAAGAGTGAGTGCATCTTCATCCCTCTCTTTTCTCTCCTTCGCGCTGCGATTCAGGCAACCTCAAGCACCAGTACGACGAGCGACGACTGCCCTTGGACACTTGGGAGGTTCTCTGCAAGTTCTCCAGACCGGGACACTAAAACAGAGTGAAGGCATCTTTAAGCTTCGTTGGGTTTCGGAGTTCTTGGAGTTTTGCGCAAGTCCAGGTAAGGGAAGCTAGTACTCTACATTTATAAAAACGTTAGGCGAGTAAGTTCTGGAGTGAGGGCGACGTGGTCGCCGGTTTTCATATTTCTTTTCACAATGCTCTGTTTTTATGTGTGGGGTGACCTGGTCGCCGGTTTTAAATTTGTTTCCGAAATCCCCTACTTTTGAATGAGTTCGCCGATTTGGCGTTGTTTTTCGAACTCCCCTGTTTAAGTGCTGTTTGAAAACTGTTTGAGATTTAAATGTGAAATACATGTGATATTTGAAAATCTGAACCATGGAATGAATGTGGCTGTGACTGAATCGTTCATTCAGTGTTGTATGATGTATTGATTGTTGTGAATGTGGGATCAAGGCATAGTATTTTCAGGAAAGAAAATACCGTGTAAGATCGTGTGTAATGTGTATTGACTAGGGGCTTGTCTAGAAGGAGATATCCTGACTCTGCTGATATAATGGAATCACATAGATGAAGTTATTCAGTTGTGGAGAGTCGAAGGAGGTTCATATGAATGGGTGAGTCGTGTGAAAAAGAACGAGCTCGTCCTGTTATATGAATTAACCCTGTCATACCGGGAGAGTGATGATATTAAGACTATGTATGCGCATGGCTGTGTGGATTTCACAGCGACCCTGTGTGGATTTCACAGTGGTGTGGTATGACAGGTGCAGATCTCTGAGCCTGAGTCAACGCACGAGTCTTCCGGAAGTGGAGTCATGTGTCTATATGTTATGAGTTAGTGGAAAGTCTGACATGTGAACCATGAGTATCGAATGTATTGGATAGGCACTTGACGAGTTTGTGATATATGGGGACGTTGATGGTTGAAAATTGATATAGTGTATGAATGGTGTGAAGATTTATATTTTCTTCTGATATAGAGTTTCATTTTAAAGTTTTTAAAACATCTAGCTTACCCTTTTATCTGGTATTGTGATTGCTTTCTTAAACCTGTGATGATCGTGTATTTTTGCACGGGAGCAGACGAGGTTGCAGGTAGTAGAGCTCCTCAGTGAGTGGACGCCGGTAGGAGATCGCCCGTTTCTGTTTCTGTTAGGCGATCACCCTTTTTCTGTTGTCTGATAGGAGATCGCCCTTTTCTGATAGGAGATCGCCTGTTTGTTTGTTTTTGCTGTATTTTGTTTAAGTTTTGGAAATTGACCGAATTTGTATTAAACTCCCTGTGAGGAGAAACCTCATTACATATATATAATTTTGTTCACTTCAATATATTTGTTTACCTTTATTTTCATTATATAAATATGAAGAGTATTTTGGCAGGATGTTACAGTGGCCTTTCTTCATGCAGTAAAAGCATGTAACAACCGGTTGTTTCGTCTTAACAATCGATTTTTTTTTTTTGATTTTCTGAAAAAAGATTTTGAAAACCTATCTTGCTTGTTCTGTGGATTGAAGCCTAAACCAGCCTTTCCAAAAACACAGCTTTAAGATGCCAAGACATTCTCAAAGTTTGACTTCCCCTTTGAAAGCTTGTCCACAGTTTCAACAAGATAGTGAACCTTTTTCTCAAGATTTTCACAATTTGTGCAAATGAGAGTATCACACTTGCAAGAGGCATTTTTGAAATGATTTTCCAGTTTTTCAAAATCATTTTTTGCTTTTCTCATATCCTCTTCAAGTGATTTAACGTTCTTTTCAAGCCCATTGTTAAGATCTTTCAATCGGTTGTTTGAAAGAACCAATCTATTAGCTTCATCATGTGTTTCTTGAAAAGCTTCAAGCAATTCACTATAATTTTGTTCATTTAAGGAAGCACATGAACTTACCTCACTTGAATTGCAAGAATCATCATCATCCTCAGCTACTAAACATATGTTGGCTTTTTCATCTTCACTTGATGAAGAACTTGATGATGACACCTCATTTTCATCCCAAGCTATGTAGGCTCTTTTTGTCTTGCCTTTCTTCTCCTTGTAGCTTGTCTTTTTCTCTTTGCTCTTGTTGGGACAATCTACCTTTATGTGACCTTGCTCACCACAACCAAAACAAGTATAGTTATTTGAATTAAATTCATTGGGTTTCTTGTTTCCATACCTATCCTTGTTGTTGTCTTTGTTGCGGTTTTTCTTTAAGAATTTGCTGAATTTTCTTGACAGCAAACTAAGATTTTCCTCATCACTATCATCACTTGAATCTTGCTTTCCCTTATGTTTGGGTGCTTTCAAGGCTATGCTCCTTGTGTGCTTATCTTCACTCTCTTGAACATTGAGTCTATTCATCTCTAGCTCATGTTCCCTAAGCTTTCCAAACAAAGAGGCAACACTTAAAGATGTTAGATCTTTAGATTCAGAAATAGCAGTTACCTTTGGTTGCCATGCTTTATCAAGACATTTTTGTTAGAAAAGATAGCTTTAAACTAGAGGGGGAGGTGAATTGTTTAAAGAGATTTTCGCAAACTTTTCCAAGTTAGAATGAATATCTTTCAGAAATCAAATGATTAAGCAATTCAGTTTGCCAAAACAGAAAGCAAAACAGCACTGCCAGGAAAACAATCGGTTGTTTATACCAGCAAACAACAAACAAACTGAAATTAAAGAGTTAGGGATAGAGAGATTGTACACAGATGTTTATACTGGTTCACTCCAACCCAGAGCTACATCCAGTCTTCTCAGAAACCCTGAGGAAATCCACTAAGCAATCAACACTAGATTACTTACACACAACCAAGAAAGTGACCTTGAACACCCTCAAGAAACACACTTTCCTTGGTCAGCACTCCACACTAAGAAAGCTGATCTTGATCCCCTCAAGAACACACAACTCTTCTTAGCAACAGCACAAATGAATGTTCACAGAATTACAAGGATTACACTTGTTACAGAAGCAATCTGAAATCAGTACAAGAGAATCCTATCTCAGCACTTTGATCAACCAAAATTCTAAGCAATCTCCAACTCTTAGAAAAATTTTCTCAATTCACTTAGATTCTTAAAACTCAAATCTGTTTTTCTTTATATATACAAAGAAGATGTTTGTAATCAAACCTTAACAAACTCTTAATTGCTTTAGAAAGATTGGTCAAAACATTTTTATGACTGGAGCGTATGAATTAAAAGCATTTAAAGCTCAGTCAAAGTCAAAACTGTTTTCTGTTATAAAAACATAACAAACAATCGATTGTTTCCTCGAATCAATCGGTTGTTTTGTTACTTAACCAATTTTCACACTTCAAAATAGTTTTCAAAACACCTAAGCTTAAACAATCAGTTGTTTCAATAAAACAATCGGTTGTTTTAACTCAGTTTGGAAAAAAACACTTTACTTTGTTTGAAAGTTGAGATGCTTGAGCTTTAGATTCAATCAAAGGTTGAGTTACACAACTCAAACTACCCAGATCCTAACTAAACCAGCACAGCAACAGCAAGCACAGCAAAAGCTTCATCATCCTTCAAAGGATTTGGATTCCTCAAAACCTTGAACACCACTTGGTTCAACAATCTCCCCCTATTTGATGAAGACAAATCCCTGATGCTTGATCCCCAATGCTTGTGTTGTTCTGATTAAATCTGAAGCAGTTCCTGCAAACGAACTTTTAGCAGACATTGAACCTCTGATATTTGGTTAGAATATATATACACAGTTAAAGCTTAAACAATTAATATCAGTAAAAACAGCTAAAAGCAGTCTTAAACAAGCATATAAGCAAACAAGCATAAAATCTCCCCCTATTTGTCTTCACAAATAGACAAATATAAGAGATAAAGCCATAAAAAGTTCATATTACATCAGAATTATAAAAGCAACAGCAGAAGGAAAGAAACGAAAACCAAACTTCAACAGCAGCAAAAACAATCGATTGTTTCGACAATCCAATCGGTTGTTTTTTCTTCATTCTTCCTTATCTCCAAACTAAAGATCAAAGATTTGGTTCTGAACAACTTCAATTTGTTCATCCAGGCTCATGAACCTTGTATCCATGTTGTCAAACCTGGTATCAAACCTCTGGAAATTGCTAACACACAGATCATGGAGGTTTCTTTGATTTTCAGCAAAGCTATCCATCCTATTCATCATGAACCTTTCAAAAGGTGACATTGATTGAATCCTTTCTTCTGGATGTTCAGCAGCCGCACTGGGTCCAGCATCTTGAAACCCTTCTGTTGTATCTTCATGTTCAACATCCATATCTGTAGGTTCTTCTTGAGCAGCACCACTAGAGGAGGCACCATGATCACCATCCTTGCTTACCCATTTTCCACCTATTTTTGTAAATCCCATCTTGCTAAGTGATCCATTGTTCAACTCTTGAGTTGACTTGACCAGCTCAGAAGTCTCATCTTCCAGATTAACTTCAAAATAGTTTAGGAATTTAGATATCAAAATAGCATAGGGATAGTGATAGTCACCCAACCTCATTGCTTTTTGCATGTGCTCTTTGATGATGTGGATCCAATTTAGTTTGATCTTCTTGGTGATGCAGAAGATGTAAACCAGATCTTCTTCAGTCAAAACAGAATGGTTGCTCCCCCTTGGAGTTAGAATCCATGTCACAATGAGAGCAAGCAGCCTCTCATCCAGTTTCAACCCTCCAACTGAGCATGCACTCACTTGAGCTTGAGTGTTTTTCAAACAGCTTCTGTAAAACTGAATTTTGTTGAAATCCTCCACCACACCAAGATTGCCTTTGCTGATTCGCAGTCCAGAAAACTTGAGTCCAGCAACAGCAGCCCAAACCTCATGGGTTATCTCCATTTCCACACCTTTTACATGAGAAACTAGGTTGTTTCCCTCAAATTTCAAATTGGTGTAGAAGACCTTCACCAAGTCTGGATATATGTTGCCCTTCATCTCCAGAAACCTTCTGAGATACTGATCTTTGAGAAGTTTCCTCACATTGTCCAGCTTTTGACTTTTCAGCCAATCAAAACTCACAACCTTGGGGTTGTTGATTTTCTTGAGACTTGTCTCATATCTATATTTTTCTATAAGATCTTTATCTCCAGAAAACCATCCTTCCAGCCTTCCTCCAGACCTTACAGCTCTGGTTTTGATTCTTCCAGAAGTGGGAGGAGTTGATTTTAAGGACCTGTAAAATTAAATTGGAATAAAAAGGGATATATTTTAAATGAATTCTAAGTATGTTTTTATTTAAAATAAAAAGGAAGGAAAGTGTAGTTTAGAAGACTATGAGATCGCCTGGTTAGTACATAATCGCCTGTCGCCTAGGTTGCACGTGATCGCCAGTCGCCTATGGTGTACATGATCGCCGAAAGTGCACTCAGTATGTGGTCAGGATACTGGATCAACCAGAGTGGGTTCCACAAAACCACGCGTATCAAGGTGTGGGTTAAGCCTTAGATACGCTGTGCATGCGAAGCTCTATGCTTGAGCATAAGAGATCGTCCTTAGTGTTGCATGCATGGGTGCACGAGGAGTGGTGCTGATCTACTCTTGGAAATGTGAAGCTACCGACGTCACCAAGTCATGTGGAGATGATACCTTGGACGTAACATAGTGGGATGAAGAACCTTCAGCAAGGCGTGGCGATGTGTCATCGGGCATCGCCAGGGCGCGAGGCATGCGGGCATCACCGGGGCGCGAGGCATGCGGGCATCGCCGGGCGCGAGGCATGCGGTCATCCCCAGAGCGAGACATCGGTCGTCTCCCAGGGTGAGACATCGGTCGTCCTCCAGGATGAGACATCGGTGGATAGTCATCGCGCGAGCGGTCATCGGTGGAAGGTTATCGCGCGATGTCGTGTTTCACACAGATAAGGTGGGACCCAGGCTCCCAGCATGGGACGTCTTGCACGCGCGACACGTAGACAAAAAAGGTGGTTCAGAATAGTGACATCAGAGTGTTGGCCTGCGCAGAGGCACGCGTAGTCGTACTGTTCAGGGAAGCGTACACGCAAACTTCCCTGCAGAGTGGGTGGTGGCAGCGGCTTTTGTGGACAAGTTGGTTTAAGATTCAAAAACCCACTTCTGAGAGGCAAAGAACGTTGCAGTGGTTCAAGAGTGACAGAGTGGGTTCACCTTCATCTTTCTTTTTTCTCTCCTTCGCGCTGTGATTCAGGCATTCTCAAGCACCAGTACGACGAGCGACGACTGCCCTTAGAGCACCTGGGAGGTTCTCTGCAAGTTCTACAAACCAGACGCTAAAACAGAGCTAAGGCATCTTTAAGCTTCGGTGGGTTTGGAGCTCTTGGTGTTTTGCGCAAGTCCAGGTAAGGGAAGCTAGCCTTATTTCCAATGAAAACCTTATATTAGATGATTGAGATGATGGGGCGACGTGGTCGCCGGTTTTCAACTGTTATTGCATAATCCCCTGTTTTTGAACGAGATCGCCGGTTTTGGCGTTGTTTTTCGAACTCCCCTGTTTTTGGTGTTGTTTGAAAACTGTTTGAGATTTAAATGTGATATTCGAAAATCTGAACCAGGGGATGATTGTTGTTGTGATTGGAATTGTTCATTAAATGTTGTATGATGTGTTGAATATTGTGAATGTGGGATCAATGCATAGTATTTTCAGGAAAGAAAATACCGTGTAAGATCGTGTAGGATGTGCATTGACCGGTGATTCGTTTATTATGAGATATCTTGACTCTCCTGATATAATGGAATCATATAGATGAAGTTATTCAGGCGTTGAGAGTTGAAGGAAGTTCATACGTATGGGTGAGTTGTTTGAAAGAGAACGAGCTTGACCCGTTGTATGGATTAACCCTGTCATGCTAGGATAGTGATGATATTGAGATTCATTTATACGCTTGTGAATGTGTGTGATTTCACGGCGACCCTGTGAATGTGTGTGATTTCACAGTGGGGTAGTATGACAGGTGCAGATCTCTGAGTCTAGTCAATGCATGAGTCTTCTGGAAGTAGTGTCAAGTGTCTTGTGTGATGAGTCAGTAGAAGTCTGACGTGAGAAATGAGGAACATTGAAATTGATAGACACTTGATGCATTATGTGAATAGAACGACTCTTGAGGAAATTGTGAAATGTGTGATTACTTGATGGTCATGTGAAGGGAATGAGAAAATGGATAGTTTTACGTGGGTGTCTTCAATTTGTTTTATCTTGATTTTAAAGTTTCATATCTAAATTCTCTTTCAAATATCTAGCTTACCCTGCGTTTTTGTTTTGTGGATGTTTTCTTAAACCTGTGATGATCGTGTATAATTTACACGGGAGCAGATGATGTTGCAGGAAGTAGAGCTCCTTAGTGAGTAATCACCGGAAGGAGATCGCCTGTTTCTATTTCTGTTAGGCGATCACCCTTTTTCTGTTTTCTTATAGGAGATCGCCGTTCTCTGATAGGAGATCGCCTTTTGCTGTTAGGAGATCGCCTGTCTTTCTATTTTACTGTAATTTTGTTTACGTTTTTGGAAAATTGACCGATTATGTATTAAACTCCCTGTGAGGAGAAACTTCATTACATATATATAATTATGTTCACTTCAATATATTTGTTTACCTTTATTTTTATTATATAAATATTAAAAGGAATTTGGCGGGATGTTACATTAATGGTATCAGAGCAGTTCGTCCTTAGGATGACCTGAGGGCTGTGGATCCATTGTGTTTCTTCTGCTCATAAAATTTATTTGAGTTTTAAATAACAACTATAGTGAAAGGTTTTCAAACGTTTTTGTATTGAAATTTTGTGTGTGCTTTAGTGAATATATGCCCTAACTGAAAATCTTAGTATTAAGGATGAGAGGATCTTGATAAAGTAGTGAGGGTGCACACTCATAACTGGATCGAGATGATTCTCAACCTTAATTCCAAAGGTTTGATGTTTAGCATACCTTGAATTCTGGTGTGATTTATTTCATTTTATTGAGTGTTTTTGTAATTGATTGAAAGTGGTTGTTTGGATTGATGGTTGTATACCAGTAGCTATTCTGGTGTTTTGCTTGAGATTATAAGTATTATGATTCTGTTGATGAGCTCAAATTCTTGATGACTTTGAGATGCTGACCTTTGTAAGGTCTAGATGTTACCTCCTGAATGAATTGATTTCTTATTGATCTCATTCTTGTAGTTGTAGGGAATATAGAAAACTCATAGTTTCAAGATCTGAAACGAAGAGAGATGGCACGTAGACCTCCTACCCCTCCCCAACCTTCTTCGGAAATGAGCCAGATTGCCAAGGCTATTGAGATGATGGCAACTGCCATCCAACAACAGAATGCAGCGATGGCTCAGAACCATCAAGCTACAATGCACCACTGGGAAACTGCTAGGTCGGCTGAAACAAATTCCCACGTCGGTCAGCCTCAGGAACAGATGGGACTGACCGAGTTCATGAGGCACAACCCACCCAAGTTCAGTGGGAATGCTACCCCTGATCAAGCAGATCAGTGGGTCAGGGAGTTGGAGAAAATCTTTAGGGCGACCTCCTGCCCTGAAGAGAAGAAATTGTTGTTCGCCACCTATCTGCTATCTGGAGAAGCCGAGTTCTGGTGGATGGGAGCTCAGCAGATGATGGAGGCCCGAGAGGATGTGTTGGATTGGGAGAGCTTCAAGGTGAGGTTCCTGGAGAAATACTTCCCAGATAGTGCAAAGTTTGCGAAGGAAGCAGAATTCCTCAGATTGGAGCAGGGGGAGATGTCAGTGAATGCTTATGCTGCTCGGTTTGAGTATCTCGCCCGATTCTACACCCAGGCGACCTCTGAGGCTTGGAGGTGTAGGAAGTTCGAAGAGGGACTGAAGCATGGGCTGAAGAGGACCATAGCCCCGATGTGCATCAGGGAATTTCACGCCTTAGTAGAGAAGGCGAAGATGGTGGAGACCCTGGAAAAGGGTGATTCTCGAGTGATCAGCTCACACCCAGGGGGTTCTTCCAGTGGGAAGGCTAAGGTGCAGCACCCACAAAGCAAGCCCTATGCGAGACCTCCACCACATCGGGCGGGAACAACGTCATCCCAATTCCAGCAGCAACAACCCTGGAAACTTAAATGTGTCCATTGTGGTGGACCCCACACAGCCAATGTGTGCCCCAAGCGAGATTCAGAGAGAAGGTGTTTTGCCTGCCAAAAGACGGGGCACGTTGCTAGGGAGTGCCCTAACAGGAATGGGGCGACTCAACCCAGTGGTTCTCGGCAGTTGAGGAATGAAGGCAGCAGACCTCAGGCAACAGGGAGAGTGTTTGCCATGACAGGAGCAGAGGCGTCTCAGTCAGGTAACCTCGTGCAAGGTTTTTGTTTTATAGCTGGTAGAGGTGTAAAAGCCTTGTTTGATTCTGGAGCGACACACTCCTTTGTGTCAAGCCTGTGTGTAGCCGAGTTGGGCCTTCTAGTGAAGGAGTTACCTTTCGAACTGTTGGTCTCTACACCTGCGTCCGGACAGGTGTTGACCTCTACAGTTTGCCCCGAATGTCCAGTGATAGTAGAGGGACGCAGATTCAAAGTGAACTTGATCTGCCTACCTCTTCAGGACCTGGATGTTATCCTGGGAATGGATTGGCTAGCTGCCAATCACGTTCTCATAGACTGCGGTAGTCAGAAGATAACGTTTCCAGACCTCCAAGAGTCAGATGTGATATCAGCTCAGCACGGGTGGTCGGAGTTGGAAAAAGGGGCGAGGTGCTTCGTGATTCTAGCTCGGTTGGAAGTGAAGAATGAAGGGGACGTAAGCAGGATACATGTGGTGAAAGATTTCATGGATGTATTTCCAGAAGAAGTACCTGGATTACCTCCTAAGAGAGAAGTGGAATTCTCTATTGATTTGGTACCTGGGGCTGGACCAGTGTCAATGGCACCTTACAGGATGGCACCAGCCAAGTTGGTAGAATTAAAGAAGCAAGTGGAAGAGTTGTTGGAGAAAAAATTCATCAGACCCAGTGTATCTCCATGGGGGGCTCCAGTGCTCCTAGTTAAGAAAAAGGATGGACGGTCTCGGTTGTGTATAGATTACAGGCAGTTGAACAAGTTGACCATCAAGAACAAGTACCCCCTACCTAGAATTGACGATTTGATGGATCAAATACATGGGCCCTCGGTGTTCTCAAAGATTGATCTGAGATCGGGGTACCACCAAATTTTGGTAAAAGCTGAAGATGTTCAAAAGACAGCCTTTAGGTCTCGGTATGGGCACTATGTGTATGTGGTGATGCCGTTTGGAGTCACAAATGCTCCATCTCTGTTCATGGACTACATGAATAGGATTTTTCGCCCTTTCTTGGATAAGTTTGTGGTAGTCTTCATAGACGACATACTCATTTATTCAAGGACCGAGGAAGAACATGAAGAACACCTGAGGACAGTATTGGAGATCCTGAGGGAGAAGCAACTCTATGCCAAGTTCTCTAAGTGTGAGTTCTGGCTGAAGGAAGTCAACTTCTTAGGACACGTGATATCTGCCCAGGGGATCTCGGTGGATCCAGCCAAAGTGGAGGCAGTGCTTCAATGGGAACGTCCTAAGACAGTCACGGAGATAAGGAGCTTTGTGGGTTTAGCTGGCTACTATCGGAGGTTTATTGAGGACTTTTCCAAGGTAGTGGCTCCTTTAACACAGCTGACCCGCAAGGATCAACCTTTTGCTTGGACCGACCGATGTGAGCAGAGCTTCATGGAACTAAAGGAAAGGTTGACTAGTGCTCCAGTGCTGGTGATCCCAGAGGTAGGAAGACCTTTTGATGTCTACTGTGACGCTTCACATCAGGGTTTGGGATGTGTTTTGATGCAAGAAAAAAGAGTGGTTGCATATGCTTCAAGGCAACTCAAGGTTCATGAGAGAAACTATCCTACTCATGATTTGGAGTTGGCGGCTGTGGTGTTTGCCTTGAAGATTTGGAGGCACTATTTATATGGAGCTCGGTTCCAGGTGTTCAGTGACCATAAGAGCCTGAAATACCTGTTCGATCAGAAGGAACTAAACATGAGACAAAGAAGGTGGATGGAGTTTCTAAAGGACTACGATTTTCAACTCATGTATCATCCAGGGAAGGCCAATGTAGTGGCAGATGCTTTGAGTAGAAAATCAATTCAAGTAGCCACCATGATGATGGAAGAGCAGAAACTGATCGAGCAGTTCAGAGACTTAAACCTTGGGGTAGAATTTCATGTAAATCACATTAGTTGTAGTAAGCTGGCTATAACTAATGACTTCCTTGGAGTGATAAAGGATAAGCAGTTGGAGGATCCTAGCCTGAAGCTAGGAACTGTGGAGTCACTAGGGACCGACCAGGCTAGAGACTTTGTGATGGGCGATGATGGGATCTTGAGATTTAATGGCAGAATTTGCATACCTGCAAATGAAGAGTTGAAGAAGATGATCCTAGAAGAAGGTCACCAGAGTCGCCTTAGCCTACATCCAGGCATGAACAAGATGTACCATGACTTGAAGGAGTCATTTTGGTGGTCGGGCATGAAGAGAGACATCGCCCAGTATGTTACTACCTGCTTGACGTGTCAGAAGGCAAAGGTAGAGCATCAAAGACCTGGCGGGTTGTTACAGCAACTGGATATCCCTGAGTGGAAATGGGACAGCATCGCCATGGATTTTGTTACCCATTTACCCAGATCGGTAGAGGGTCATGATGCAATCTGGGTCATAGTAGATCGGCTGACGAAGAGTGCCCACTTTCTTCCAGTGAATTTGAAAATGCCCATGGCCAAGTTGGCACAGTTGTACATCAAAGAAATAGTGAGGTTGCATGGAGTGCCTTCCAGCATTGTTTCGGATAGAGATCCCAAATTCACTTCATGGTTTTGGCAGACTTTACAAGATTGCTTGGGAACTAAGTTGAGAATGAGCTCGGCATATCATCCTCAAACAGATGGACAGTCAGAGAGAACGATCCAGTCCTTGGAAGATCTGCTGAGGACGTGTGTCTTGGATCAATTGGGAAGTTGGGATGAGGTGTTGCTATAACATCCCGCCAAATATACTATTCATATTTATATAATGAAAATAAAAGTAACAAATAGATTGAAGCGAACAAAATTATATATATATGTAAATAATGAAGTTGCTCCTCACAGGGAGTTTAATACATAACTGGTCAAATTTTCTCAAAACTTAACAAAATACAGTCAAATACATCGAAACCGGCGGTCTCCATACATAAACCGACGATCTCCTAACAGAAGCCCCAAAACAGGCGATCTGCTATCAGGGCAGAAAACAGGCGATCACCACAAAGAGATAGAAACAGGCGATCTCTTCCCCGGCGACCACTCACTAAGGAGCTCTACTTCCTGGAAGATCATCTGCTCCCGTGTAAATTATACACGATCATCACAGTTTTAAGAAAACAGCCACAAAACCAAAACACGCAGGGTAAGCTAGATATTTTAAAGAGAGTTTAAATATGAACATTAAAATCAAGATAAAACAAATTCAAGATACCCACGTAAAACTATAGAGTTTCTCATTCTCTTCACCTGATCGCCAAGAAATCACACATTTCACAATATTTTCAAGAGTCATTCTATTTCACAAAATGCATCAAGTGTCTATCAATTCAATGTTCCTCATTTCTCACGTCAGACTACCACTGACTTAGCACACAAGACACTTGACACTACTTCCGGAAGACTCGTGCATTGACTAGACTCAGAGATCTGCACCTGTCATACTAAACTGCTGTAATGTTTCCACAGCTATGCGCATCAACACATTCTCGATCTCAAGTTCACCATTCTCACAGTATGACAGGGTTAATCCATATAACAGGCCGAGCTCGTTCTTTTTCACACGACTCACCCATACATATGAACCTCCTTCGACTCTCAACGCCTGAATAACTTCATCTATATGAATCCATTATCTCAGGAGAGTCAGGATAATCTCATTATAGACATCACCGATCAATGCACATCCTACACGATCTTACACGGTATTTTCTTTCCTGAAAATACTATGCCTTGATCCCACATCCACAACATTCAACACATCATACAACACTTAAATGAATGATTTCAATCACAGCAAAACTCACTCCAAGGTTCTTATTTTCGAATATCTCATTTAAATCTCAAACCGTTTCAAAGCAACAACAAAAACAGGGAGTTCGCAAACAACGCCAAAACCGGCGATCTGGTTCAAAAACAAGGTATTTCGAAGTCTGTATTTAAAAATCGGCGACCACGTCGCCCAAACACATAGAACAGAGCATTCACGAAGATGAAAACGAAACCGGCGACCACGTCGCCCTCACTTCAGAAACAGCTAATCTATGGCTTGTATTGAAAATGAAGGCTAGCTTCCCTTACCTGGACTTGCGCAAAACACCAGGAGCTCCGAAACCCAACGAAGCTTAAAGAATGCCTTGGCTCTGTTTTTGCGTCTGGTTTGAAGGACTTGCAGAGAACCTCCCAGGTGCTCTAATGGTGGCCGTCGCTCGTCGTACTCTTGTGTGAAGGTTCCAGAATCGCAGTGCGAAGGAGAGAATGGAGGAGAAGGGAGGTAAACTCACTCTTTCGCTCTTGAACAACTGCAACGTTCCCCTCTCTCAGAAGTGGGTTTTTGCATCTTAAACCAGCTTGTCCACAAAAGCAGCTGCCACCACCCACTCTGCAGAGAAGTCTGACAACCACTGCCCTGAACAGTACGACCACTGTTGTCGCTTGTGCATGCCAACCACTGCCCTAAACAGTACGACCACTGTTGTCTCTTGTGCATGCCAACCACTGTCCTGAACAGTACGACCGCGAGTGTCTCCTGCGCATGCCAACATTCTGATGTCACTATTCTGAACTACCCTTTTTGTCTACGTGGCGCGCGTGCAGGACGTTTCATGCTGGGAGTCTGGGTCCCACCTTCTCTGTGTGCAACTCGACATCGCGCGCTAACCTTTCGCCGATGACCTCTCGCGCGAAGACTATCCACCGATGACCTCTCGCGCGAAGACAATCCACCGATGACCTCTCGCGCGAAGGCAATCCACCGATGCCTCATCCTGGCGGACGACCGATGTCTCCCCCTGGAAGATGCCCGCATGCCTCGCGCCCTGATGATGCCCGCATGCATCGCGCCCTGGCGACGTCTGCATGCCTCGCGCCCTGGCGATGACGTGTAGTCTAGGCGACCGGCGATTATGTACTAACAAGGAAATCTTATAATCTTCTAAACTACACTTTCCTTCCTTTTTTTTTTTTTTTAAATAAAAACATACTTAGAATTCATTTAAAATATATCCTTTTATTCCAATTTAATTTTTCAGGTCCTTACAGTTGCCGCTGGTGGAGTTTACTTATAATAATAGTTGTAACATCCCTCCAAAACCTTTTCCTATTTATATAATAGAATAAAGCGTAGATATTAAATTTATAAAATCAACATATGTATTAGATATTGAAAATACATCATCCCGTACATCGTATTCAAAAAGAGACGTCCCTCT
Organism: Phaseolus lunatus; assembly: GCA_013389735.1. Lineage (NCBI taxonomy): Eukaryota > Viridiplantae > Streptophyta > Magnoliopsida > Fabales > Fabaceae > Phaseolus > Phaseolus lunatus. The sequence goes on along the minus strand of CM023861.1, from coordinate 17,918,624 downwards.
TATAGGGTTTTAATACATTCCATCAATTGTTTCGAAATAAAAACCAAATACAGCATGAAAAGGACAAAACAGGCGATCTCCTATCAGAAGACCCAAAACAGCTGATCTGCTATCAAAACAGAAAACAGGCGATCACCACATAGAGAGAAAAACAGGCGATCTCCTCCCGGCGACCACTCACTGAGGAGATCTACTCCCTGGAAGATCATCTGCACCCGTGTAAAATACACGATCATCACAGTTTTAAGAGAAAACAGCCACATAACAATACAAAGGGTAAGCTAGATATTTTTAAACTTTAAATTATGAACTGGACAACCAACATAGATCAGCCTTTTTAAACATTCACAAAAGTCGATCACTTCCTCATTCATATCACACAGCCATCAAGAAATCACATATTTCACAATTCCTCAAAAGTCTTTCAATTCACATAATGCATCAAGTGTCTATCAATTTCAATGTTCCTCATTTCTCACGTCAGACTTCCACTGACTCATCACACAAGACACTTGACACTACTTCCAGAAGACTCATGCATTGACTAGACTCAGAGATCTGCACCTGTCATACTGCCCCGCTGTGAAATCACACACATTCACAGGGTCGCCGTGAAATCACACACATTCACAAGCGTATAAATGAATCTTAATATAATCACTATCCTAGCATGACAGGGTTAATCCATACAACGGGTCGAGCTCGTTCTCTTTCAAACAACTCACCCATACATATGAACGTCCTTCGACTCTCAACGCCTGAATAGCTTCATCTATATGATTCCATTATATCAGGAGAGTCAGGATATCTCATAAAAACGAATCACCGGTCAATGCACATCCTACACGATCTTACACGGTATTTCCTTTCCTGAAAATACTATGCCTTGATCCCACATTCACAATATTCAACACATCATATAACACTTAAATGAACGATTCCAATCACAGCAAAACTCATTCCAAGGTTCAGATTTTTGAATATCACATTTAAAATCTCAAACAGTTTTCAAAACAACACAAAAACAGGGGAGTTCAAAAAACAACGCCAAAACCGGCGATCTCGTCCAAAAACAGGGGATTATGCAATAACAGTTGAAAACCGGCGACTACGTCGCCCCATCATCTCAATCATCTAATATAAGGTTTTCGTTGGAAATAAGGCTAGCTTCCCTTACCTGGACTTGCGCAAAACACCAAGAGCTCCAAAACCCACCGAGCTTAAAGGATGCCTTGGCTCTGTTTTAGCGTCTGGTTTGTAGAACTTGCAGAGAATCTCCCAGGTGCTCCAAGGGCAGTCGTCGCTCGTCGCACTGGTGCTTGAGGATGCTTGAATCGCAGCGCGAAGGAGAGAAAAGAGAAGGATGAAGGTAACTCACTCACTCACTCTGTCACTCTTGAACCACAGCACCTTCTTTGCCTCTCAGAAGTGAGTTTTTAAATCTTAAACCAACTTGTCCACAAAAGCCGCTGCCACCACCCACTCTGCAGGGAAGTTTGCGTGTACGCTTCCCTGAACAGTACGACCACGCGTGACTCTGCGCAGGCCAACATTCTGAGGTCACTATTCTAAACCACCCTTTTTGTCTACGTGTCGCGCGTGCAGTACGTCAGATGCTGCGAGCCTGGGTCCCACCTTATCTGCGTGAAACTCGACATCGCGCGATAACCTTCCACCGATGACCACTCGCGCGATGACTATCCACCGAGGCCTCATCCTGGAGGACGACCGATGTCTCTCCCTGGGAGACGACCGATGTGTCTCTCATACCGGTGATGACTGATGTGCCTCATCCCGGTGATGACTGATTCCTCACACTGGCAGACAACCGATGTCCCACCCTGGCAGACCACCGATGTCTCTCCCTGGCAGACCACCGATGTCTCTCCCTGGCAGACCACCGATGTCTCTCCCATCCTGGTTGATGACCGATGTTCCTCTCATGCTGTTGGCGATCTCTTATCGCCCTTGTGTGTGACGAGAACACATCGCCTTACTCTGGTCACCGATGTCACATCGTCACACCTTGCTAAAGGTTCATCCTCCCATTATGTTACGTCTAAGGTATCACCTCCAAATGACTTGGTGACGTCGGTAGCTTCACATTTCCAAGAGTAGATCAGCACTACTCCTCGTGCTCCCATGCATGCAACACTAAGGATGACTTCTTATGCTCAAGCATAGAGCTTTGCATGCACAGCGTATCTAAGGCTTAACCCACACCTTGATACGTGTGGTTTTGTGGAACCCACTCTGGTTGATCCAGTATCTAGACCACATACTACGTGCACTCCCGTCGATCACGTACGCCATAGGCGATTGGCGGTCATGTCTCCTCTAGGCGACAGGCGATTATGTGCCAGAGAAGTCGGAGATCGCCTCCGTCTTCAATAACGGCGATCTCGTAGGAGACTTCTTAGCTACACTTTTCTTCCTTTACTCTTCTTGATCCACATGTCTTCCTCGAGCACATCCACGTGATTACCTCACGATAAAGTCATCGCACCTGACTACTTGGTTAATACAATGGTCAGCCGACCGACCTCGACCAGCTGACCCCAGACCTTGGGCGACGTCCGAGGTCCAACTACTACGAAACTTCATTTACCAGCTCTTTGTATTTTAAATAATAACATCTTCTGAAATTATTTAAATATAATACTTTTATTCCAATTAAAGTTTCTAGGTCCTTACAATAGTTACCACGCCAGTATTGGGATGGCACCATATGAAGCCTTGTATGGAAGGAAATGCAGAACTCCATTGTGTTGGTACCAGGAAGGCGAAGCAGTCTTGGTTGGGCCAGAGTTGATTCAGCAGACAACCGAGAAGGTGCAACAGATAAAAGCCAGGATGAGAGCATCTCAAAGTAGGCAGAAATCTTATGCACATCAGAGGAGAAAACCTTTGGAGTTTGCTGCTGGAGACCATGTGTTCATGAGAGTGACACCAACCAAGGGTGTAGGACGGGCGATCAGATCAAAGAAGTTGTCCCCTAAGTTCGTGGGACCATATAAGATCTTAGGGAGGATTGGTCCAGTGGCTTATGAGATCGCCTTACCTCCCCATTTAGCGAATCTGCACAATGTCTTTCACGTATCATAGCTGAGGAAGTACATGGCAGACCCTAGTCATGTGCTGGAAGTGGACGATGTGCAGATCAGGGATGACTTGTCCTTTGAAGCGAAACCAGTCAGGATTGACGATCGACAAAGTAAACAGCTCAGAGGCAAGACCATCAGCATGGTGAAAGTGGTGTGGGATGAGAGATCGGGTGATTCAACTTGGGAGTTAGAAGAACCCATGAGAGAAGCCTATCCATACCTCTTTTCCTTGTAATTCAATTTTCGAGGACAAAAATTTTTCTTGTTGGGGAGAATGTAAGGACCTGTAAAATTAAATTGGAATAAAAAGGGATATATTTTAAATGAATTCTAAGTATGTTTTTATTTAAAATAAAAAGGAAGGAAAGTGTAGTTTAGAAGACTATGAGATCGCCTGGTTAGTACATAATCGCCTGTCTTTCTATTTTACTGTAATTTTGTTTACGTTTTTGGAAAATTGACCGATTATGTATTAAACTCCCTGTGAGGAGAAACTTCATTACATATATATAATTATGTTCACTTCAATATATTTGTTTACCTTTATTTTTATTATATAAATATGAAAAGGAATTTGGCGGGATGTTACATTGATTCCATGGCAGCAGAGATGAGAAAACAGAGGGCAGCTCTTCTTTACAGATTTTCTCAAGAGATGTTGCAAGAGATGTTGCAATTGGTTGTTCATCTGCACCTGATTTTATAACCATCCGAAAACCAATTTATGATTAATTCCATTCAATGGGTACCTGATTTTCAGAGAGAGAAGGCTGTTCTGCACAGAACATGTCAGAAAAAGAAACTGAAAAACACATGGTCTTTTGATTAGTCATAAAGGCTCTTGAATTTCCAAGATTTTGGAATATATTCCTTTATGAATGTGGTAACCACTTTCTGAGCACGTTCAGCTTTCAATACAGATATTTTGACCAAGATTCTCCCTTTTGAATTTGATCTGCAACGGATAGAAGAAGAATTCAAAATTAAATCAATTTCTTCACAGTGCTGTCAGACTCAAAACAATCGGTTGTTTCGAAGAAACAATCGGTTGTTTTTCTGCAGCAGTTAAAACTTGATTTTAAGAAATTTTAACCAAAAACAGAAACAGATAACAACAGATAACATTGACCAAAGAGGGATTAATCACAGGAAAGAACTTTAATACTAAAATTGAGGACAGTAAAAGAAAAATCTCATCCTTGTGTTGTTTCTTCAATGAGCCAATTGCTTGTTGATCAAGAAGGCTTCTTTTCATTGAATTGACCTTCTGCAAAGCATTGATTCAGCTTCAATGATTGCCCTTTGTCTTTAACAGTCTAACCAGTTGGCTCAGCTCCTCTTTTTCTATTTATTTTCCTGCACAAACATTAGTTCAAGCAACAAGATTTGGTCCTTTCACAAATGTGGGTCCAATAGGTTTCTTTTTCACACTTGGAACCCCACATCCTTTAGGGATCCATTTCATGTAGCCTCTTGGAACAGAAAACTTTCTTATTTTGCAGAATCTAACCGAATGGCCCTTTTTCATGCAATAAAAGCATGTAACAATCGATTGTTTCGTCTTAACAATCGGTTGTTTTTCTGGTTTTCTTAAAAAACTTTTTGAAAACCTATCTTGCTTGTTCTGTGGATTGAAGCCTAAACCAGCCTTTCCAAAAACACAACTTTGAGATGCCAAGACATTCTCAAAGTTTGATTTCCCTTTTGAAAGCTTGTCCACAGTTTCAACAATATATTGAACCTTTTTCTCAAGATTTTCACAATTTTCACAAATGAGAGTATCACACTTACAAGAGGTGTTTTTGAAATGATTTTCCATCTTTTCAAAATCAATTTTTGCTTTTCTCAGATCCTCTTCAAGTGATTTAACTCTCTTTTCAAGCCCATTGTTAAGATCTCTCAATCGGTTGTTTGAAAGCACCAATCGATTAGCTTCATCATGAGTTTCATGAAAAGCTTCAAGCAATTCACAATAATTTTGTTCATTTAAGGAAGCACAAGAACTTACCTCACTTGAACTGCAAGCATCATCATCATCCTCAGCCACTAAACATATGTTGGCTTTTTCATCTTCACTTGATGAGGAACTTGATGAAGACACTTCATTTTCATCCCAAGCTATGTAGGCTATTTTTGTCTTGCCTTTCTTCTCCTTATAGCTTGTCTTTTTCTCCTTGCTCTTGTTGGGACAATCTGCCTTTATGTGACCTTGCTCACCACAACCAAAACAAGTATAGTTATTTGAATTTAAATCATTAGATTTCTTGTTTCCATACCTATCCTTGTTGTTGTCTTTGTTGCGGTTTCTCTTTAGGAATTTGCTGAATTTTCTTGACAGCAAACTCAGATTTTCCTCATCACTATCATCACTTGAATCTTGCTTTCCCTTGTGTTTGGATGATTTCAAGGCTATGCTCCTTGTGTGCTTATCTTGATTCTCTTGAACATTGAGTCTATTCATCTCTAGCTCATGTTCCCTAAGCTTTCCAAACAAAGAAGCAACACTTAAGGATGTTAGATCTTTAGATTCAGAAATTGCAGTTACCTTTGGTTGCCATGCTCTATCAAGTCATTTCAAGATCTTGATGTTTAGCTCTTCTTTGTCAAAAGTCTTGTCTAGGCTCATAAGGTGATTGATGATATGAGTAAACCTTTTCTGTACTTCAGCAATTGTTTCACCTTTAAGCATTCTAAACATTTCATACTCTTGGATTAGAGCATGCTTTCTAGCTCTTTTAACTTCATTTGTTCCTTCATGAGTGACCTCCAAAGTATCCCACATTTCCTTTGATGATTTACATTGTGATACCCTGAAAAACTCATCAGAATTTAAAGCAGAGGTTATAATATTTTTGGCAATGCAATCAAATTTGGCCTTTTTGCTTTCTGCATCAGTCCATTGAGACCATGGCTTCTCAATGACAGAACCATCTTTTTCAAACTTTGGTATGAAAGGACCATTTTCAATTGCATCCCAAATTCCTTTGTTAAGAGATTCCATGAATATTTTCATTCTAACTTTCTAAAACTGGTAATTCAAACCACAGAACAAGGGTGGTCTGTTTATTGAAGCACCTTCCCCAAAAGGTAGTCTATCAGCCATTTTAAAAGATTTTAGGATCAATTTGAATGACTTTCAAGAACCAAGCTCTTGATGCCAATTGTTAGAAAAGATGGCTTTAAACTAGAGGGGGGGTGAATTGTTTAAAGAGATTTTCGCAAACTTTTCCAAGTTAGAATGAATATCTTTCAGAAATCAAATGATTAAGCAATTCAGTTTGCCAAAACAGAAAGCAAAACAGCACTGCCAGGAAAACAATCGGTTGTTTCTTCGAAACAATCGATTGTTTATACCAGCAAACAACAAACAAACTGAAATTAAAGAGTTAGGGATAGAGAGATTGTACACAGATGTTTATACTGGTTCACTCCAACCCAGAGCTACATCCAGTCTTCTCAGAAACCCTGAGGAAATCCACTAAGCAATCAACACTATATTACTTACACACAACCAAGAAAGTGACCTTGAACACCCTCAAGAAACACACTTTCCTTGGTCAGCACACCACACTAAGAAAGCTGATCTTGATCCCCTCAAGAACACACAACTCTTCTTAGCAACAACACAAACGAATGTTCACAGAATTACAAGGATTACACTTGTTACAGAAGCAATCTGAAATCAGTACAAGAGAATCCTATCTCAGCACTTTGATCAACCAAAACTCTAAGCAATCTCCAACTCTTAGAAAAATTTTCTCAATTCACTTAGATTCTTAAAAATCAAATCTGTTTTTCTTTATATATACAAAGAAGATGTTTGTAATCAAACCTTAACAAACTCTTAATTGCTTTAGAAAGATTGGTCAAAACATTTTTATGACTGGAGCATATGAATTAAAAGCATTTAAAGCTCAGTCAAAGTCAAAACTGTTTTCTGTTATAAAAACATAACAAACAATCGATTGTTTCCTCGAATCAATCGGTTGTTTTGTTACTTAACCAATTTTCACACTTCAAAACAGTTTTCAAAACACCTAAGCTTAAACAATCGGTTGTTTCGATAAAACAATCGGTTGTTTTAACTCAGTTTGAAAAAAAACACTTTACTTTGTTTGAAAGTTGAGATGCTTGAGCTTTAGGTTCAATCAAAGGTTGAGTTACACAACTCAAACTACCCAGATCCTAACTAAACCAGCACAGCAACAGCAAGCACAGCAAAAGCTTCATCATCCTTCAAAGGATTTGGATTCTTCAAAACCTTGAACACCACTTGGTTCAATAATTTCAAGATCTTGATATTTAGCTCTTCTTTGTCAAACGTCTTGTCTAGGCTCATAAGGTGATTGATGATGTGTGTAAACCTTTTCTGCACCTCAGCTATTGTTTCACCTTTAAGCATTCTAAACATCTCATACTCTTGGATGAGAGCATGCTTTCTAGCTCTTTTAACCTCATTTGTTCCTTCATGAGTGACTTCCAAAGTATCCCACATTTCTTTTGATGATTTACATTGTGAGACCCTGAAAAACTTATCAGAATTTAAAGCAGAGGTTATAATATTTTTGGCAATGCAATCGAATTTGACCTTTTTTCTTTCTGCATCAGTCCATTGAGACCATGGCTTCTCAATGACAGAACAATCTTTTTCAAACTTTGGGATAAAAGAACCATTTTCAATTGCATCCCAAATTCCTTTGTCAAGAGATTCCGTAAATATTTTCATTCTTGTAAGGACCTGAAAATTTATTGGAATAAAAGAGTTATATTTTAAATAAATTCTAAGTATGTTTTTATTTAGAATAGAAAGGGAGGAAAAAGTTAAGTTTAGAAGGCTACGAGGTCGCCGGTCGCCTGCTACACATGAGCGCCAGGTGGACATCGCGCTGGCGCGAGAGGCATGCAGGCATCGCGCGGGCGCGAGAGGCATGCAGGCATCGCGCGGGCGCGAGAGGCATGCAGGCATCGCGCGGGCGTGAGAGGCATGCAGGCATCGCGCGGGCGTGAGAGGCATGCAGGCATCGCGCGGACGCGAGGCACGCGGGCATTGCCAGGGCGCGATGCATGTGGACGTGGCCAAGGCGCGAGAGTTATGAGGGCGTCGCCAGGGAAGACATCGGTTGTCTCCCAGAGGAAGACATCGGTCGTTCGCCAGGAAGAGGTCATCGGTGGTGGTCTTCGCGCGAGGTCATCGGTGGTAGTCTTCGCGCGAGGTCATCGGTGGTGGTCTTCGCGCGAGGTCATCGGTGGTAGTCTTCGCGCGAGGTCATCGGTGGTTGTCTTCGCGCGAGGTCATCGGTGGATCGTCTTCGCGCGAGAGGTCATCAGTGGTTTCTCTTCGAGCTGGTAGTCATCGGCGAAAGGTCATCGCGCGACGTTGAGTTACACCCAGAGAACGTGGGCCCCAGACTCCCAGCAAGAGACGTTCTGCACGCGCGCCACGTAGACGAAAAAGTGGTTCAGAATAGTGACCTCATAGCGTAGCCTGCGCAGAGGCACGCTTAGGTGTACTGTTCAGCGAAGCGTACACGCAAACTCCCTGCAGAGTGGGTGGTGGCAGCGGTTTTTGTGGAGAAGTCAGCTTAAGATGCAAAAACCCATTTCTGAGGGAGAAGGAAAGAAACGTTGCTGTGGTTCCAGAGCTAAAGGGTGCGTTTATCTCCCTTCTCCTCCATTCTCTCCTTCGCGCTGCGGTTCTAGCACCTTCACACGAGAGTACGACGAGCGACGGCCACCATTAGAGCACCTGGGAGGTTCTCTGCAAGTCCTTCAACCAGACGCGAAAAACAGAGCCAAGGTATTCTGCAAGCTTCGTTGGATTTCGAAGCTCCTGGTGGTTGCGCAAGTCCAGGTAAGGGAAGCTAGCCTTCATCTTTACTACGAGCCATAGTTGAACCATTTCTGAAGTGTGGGCGACGTGGTCGCCGTTTTCGCTTTCGTCTTCGTGAAATGCTCTGTGTTGTGTGCTTGGGCGACGTGGTCGCCTGTTTTAATATACAGCCTTCGAAATACCATATTTTGAACTAGATCGCCGGTTTTGGCGCTGTTTTGCGAACTCCTTGTGTTTGATGTTGTTTTGAGAACTGCTTGAGATTTACATGAGATATTCGAAAATATGAATCCTTTGAAATGGCTATTGCTGTGATTGAAATCATTCTTTTAAGTGTGGCATGATGTCTTTGAATGCTGTGAATGTGGGATCGAGGCATAGTATTTTCAGGAAAGAAAATACCGTGTAAGATCTTGTGGTAGGTGCATTGATCGGTGATTCCTAAGGGGATATCCTGACTCTGCTGAGGTAATGGAATCACGTAGAGGAAGTTACTCAGTTGTTGAGAGTCGAAGGAGGTCTATATGATGGGCGTCTCGTGTGAAAAAGAACGAGCTCCGTCTGTCCTATGGATTAACCCTGTCATACCAGGAGAACTATGGTAACATTGAGATGATATATGCGCATGCTGTGTGGATTCACAGCGACCCTGTGTGGATTTCACAGTGGTGTGGTATGACAGGTGCAGATCTCTGAGTCTAATCAACGCACGAGTCAATCCGGAAGTAGTGTCAAGTGTCTTGTGTGGTGAGTCAGTGGAAAGTCTGACATGTGAAATGAGAAACTTGAATATTGATAGACACTTGATGCTGTATTGTGAAATGGAATGACTATGGGTGAATATTGTGAAGTTTGTGATTTTGGGCGATCAGCTGAATGCTATGAGCAGCTTTACGTTTTACATGGATATTTTGGAACTTGGTTTACTTGGATTTTCATGTTCATGATTTAAACTTCTTTTAAATTATCTAGCTTACCCTTTTATCTGTTATTGTGGTTGTTTTCTCAAAACTGTGATGATCGTGTAATTGTTACACGGGAGCAGATGATCTTCCAGGAAGAAGAGCCCTCTAGCGAGTGGTCGCCGGAAGGAGATCGCCTATCTCCGTCTCTACCGGGTGATCGCCGGTTTATGCCTCCATCGGGTGATCGCCGGTTTTCGTGTCCTGATAGAAGATCGCCCGTTTTTGAGGTCTTCTGTTGGAGATCGCCGTTTTCTTTTGAGACCGCCTGTCTTACTGCGTTTCTTTTATTTTCGTAAAATCTTGCAAACATTTGATTTGGTTATGTATTAAACTCCCTAAGAGGAGTAACTTCATTTCATATATATATATTATTTTGTTCATAGAATCTATTTGTTACCTTTATTTTCATTATATACATTTGTATAGTATTTTGGTGGGATGTTACAATTCTAACTTTCCAAAACTGGTAATTCAAACCACAAAACAAGGGTGGTCTGTTTATTGAGGCACCTTCCCCAAATGGTAGTCTATCAGCCATTTTAAAAAGATTTTAGGATCAACTTGAATGACTTTCAAGAACCAAGCTCTTGATGCCAATTGTTAGAAAAGATGGCTTTAAACTAGAGGGGGGGTGAATTGTTTAAAGGGGTTTTCGCAAACTTTTCCCAGCTAGAATGAATTTATTTCAGAAACCAATTGATTCAGCAATTCAGTTAGCCAAAACAGCAAGCAAAACTGTAATACTAGAAAAACAATCAGTTGTTTCTTCGAAACAATCGGTTGTTTATACCAGCAAACAACAAACAAACTGAATTTAAAGAGTTAAGGATAGAAAGATTGTACACAGTTGTTTATACTGGTTCACTCCAATCCAGAGCTACATCCAGTCTTCTCAGAAACCCTGAGGAAATCCACTAAGCAATCACACCTTGATCACTTACACAACAACCAAGAGAATGACCTTGAAAACCTCAAGAAACACACTCTCCTTGGCCAACACTAAGATTATTGATCTTGAACACCTCAAGAACACACAGCCAATCTCAGGAAAAACACACAAACGAATTGTTTCAGCAGTTTACAAAGATTACACTTGTTACAGATGAATATCAGAAATCAATACAAGTAGAATCCTATTCCAACACCTTAATCAATCACAAAACTCTTAAGCAATCTCAACACTTTGAAAAACTCTCTTAGAAAAACTTTGTCAAAAGATTCTTAATGCTTAAAAACAGTTTTTCTGAATTTATACCAAGATATAGTTTGTTATCAAATCTTAACAAACTCTTAATTGCTTTAAAAAGATTGGTCAAAACATTAAATGACTGGAGCGTATTCAGTTTTAAAGCATTTAAAGCTCAGTCAAAGAAAACAGTTTTTCTGTTATGGTTCCAAAACAAACAATCAATTGTTTCCTCGAATCAATCGGTTGTTTTGTTACTTAATAGATTTCACCATTCAAAAACAGTTTTCAAACTTTCTCAAAACACCTAAGTGTAAACAATCAGTTGTTTCGATAAAACAATCGGTTGTTTCAACTTAGCTTGAAAAACATTTTGCTTTGTTAAAGATTGAGATGCTAATTGCTTTGAGATTTAATCTAAGGGTGGATTACAACATTAAACTACCCCAGAACAAAGCTATAACAAAGCAGAGGCTTCAACATCCTTCAAAGGATTTGGATTCTTCAAAACATTGAACATCACTTGGTTCAACAATGACTTCTCATAGCTTGCACCCTTGGTCAACTCTTTGTGAGCTTAGTTTGCATCAGCATGTCTCTTATTAAGCTTGCTTTGGCCTTTCAAATATTTAAGGGATTCATGATCACAATGGATCACAAATTCCTTTGGAAAAAGATAGTGTTGCCAATTTTGTTAGGGCTCTTACAAGAGCATAAATTTCCTTATCATAGGTGGAGTAATTGAGATGACTCCCCTTGAGTTTCTCACTGAAATAAGCTATGGGGTGACCCTTTTGAAGGAGGACAGCCCCAATGCCTGTGTTGGAGTCATCACATTCAATCTCGAATGTCTTAGTAAATTTAGGTAGTGACAAAATGGGGCCTTGGTCAATTTATCCTTTAAAGTTTCAAAAGATTTCTCTTGTTCCAAGCCCCACTTACTATGGCATTGAGAGGTGTGGAAATGATACAAGCCAAGTCAGCAAGGAGATGACCAAGGACCCAAGAGACCATTCACAGTCATCTCAACAAGTAAGTCAAAACCCCACCAAAAATCTACGGACCTCACTAGAAGAAGAAGTAGGCGTAGACCAGAACACCAATTGTTCTTTCTTCTGGTCTACTTAAGAATAAAACATGTTGTAAACAATTTGGGCTCACTTTAGGGGTCCAAATAGCAAAGATAGGCTAGAATAAGGTGTCTTTAGCATAATAAGGGGTGTGGGTATCATTTTAGCTTGTTCCTAGCCCTTTTTGGAAGGCATTTTGACCTAGTTTCTAGAAGGACAAGCCTAGGATGCGAGTTTGACTTAGTCAAACCTTAAGGCTGCCCATTTTTTCCCTTTTCCCATCCTACCCCTTTAGCTTGTTATCCAAGGATCCTTCACCTATAAATAGGAGGCCTACCTAGTGTATTTTTCATGTTGAATTTTGTAGAAGAAGGAAAACTGCACAAATTGTGGGAGAACTATGAGCTCTTAGCTTAGGTCTTATCCTATGAGAGTGTGAGCTCTTCAAGTGACGGCCATTTTCACTTATCTTGGAGAACCTCCATACTCCAAGTGGCGTGTTTCTTCCATTGCCATCACCATAAGCTTCCTTTCCTTCATCTTGTTTCCACTTGCATTTATGCCTTTCTTTCCTTGAGTTTATGTTCTTGTTTTCTTGTTTTCTTCCATTCGACTATCTTGTTTTTAATTTGTTTCCTTTCATGTTCTTTAATTTCCGCACCTTCATCATGCTCACCATATACTTGTGTTTTCCTTTTGCCTTTGTGAAGTGAACCTTCACACTTACTTAACCACTTGGTTAAGTTCGTATCTAGTGGGAATCTTCCTTAGGTTTCACCTTCTAAATTGCTAAAATCTCAATCCTAAAGTAAAGTGTCACCTTAAATGAAAACATCTAAAAATCAACTCAAATCACTTGGTCAGTTTATCCTTTAAAGTTTCAAAAGATTTCTCTTGTTGCAGGCCCCATTTAAGCACCACATCCCGCTTTACTATGGCATTGAGAGGTGTGGCAATGGTACTAAAGTTTTTCACGAACCTTCTATAAAAAGTAGCAAGTCCATGAAAACTCCGTACCTCACTGACATTGGTGGGTGTGGGCCAATGTCTAATTGATGCAACCTTTTCTTCATCCACATGCACCCCTTGTGAACATACCACAAACTCTAGGAAGTCTATGTAGTCTATTTCAAACACACATTTCTCAGGATTAGCATACAATTTTTCCTTCCTAAGGGTTTCCATCACTTGCCTAACATGCTTCTTATGGTCCTTTAAAGACAAGTTGTAGATGAGAACATAATCAAAGTAGACCACTACAAACTTGCCAATGAAAGGTCTTAAGACATGGTGCATAAGTCGCATGAAGGTGCTTGGAGCATTGGTTAAGCCAAAGGGCATGACTAACCACTCATGTAAACCAAACTTGGTCTTAAAGGAGGTTTTCCATTCATCTCCCGGTTTAATCCGGATTTGGTTATATCCACTCTTAAGATCAATTTTGGTAAATATCTGAGATCCATGTAATTCATCCAACAAGTCAGCTAACCTAGGAATGGGATGCCTATACTTTATGGTTATGTTGTTTATAGCCCGACAATCCTTACACATCCTCCAACTCCCATCCTTTTAAGGGACAAGAATTACAAGAATAGCACAAAGACTCATGATGTCTTGCACCCACTCCTTAGCTATTAAATCCTTCACTTGTTATTGAATTTCCTTAGCCTCAATTGGATTGGTCGAATAGGCTGGCCTATTTGGTAAGGAAGCTCTTGGTAGAAAATCTATTTGGTGTTCAATTCCCCTGAGAGGAGGTAGTCCTTTAGGGGGGTCTTCAAACCAATGTTCAAACTCCTTTACCAAAATTTCCAAGCAAATAGTGTTAGGTCTATTAATGTCTAAGTTCAAGAGGGGGGGTGAATTGAGCTTATAAGATTTTTGCAAATCAAAACTGTTTTCAGTTATTCACAGAAAAAGAACAAATTGATTTATAAAAGAATAGATTTATTTTTATTACTTCTGGCACAAACAGAAGCAAGATCAGATTAGACTTGAGATAAAACAGAGAATTATTCAAAATAGTTTCGGTACTTTGATATCAGTAAGATCAAGAAGGATATTCAACCAAGAAAACCAATTCTTGACAATTTAAGAACAACTTAAAAGGAAGAATTGAAACTTGAACAGAGTTATTAAAAGAGATTTTATGATATTAGTTATTCAGCAATCACACATACTCATATGTTCATAAGCACCCAAGAGCATACATTGAAACTTGAAGAATAGTATGAACACGCCTAGAAATAACAAATTCAATTTTAGTTTAACAGATTTATTTTCTGGCAGATTATTCATTTATGCAAAAAATTAGTGCAAAGATTAGGAAGAGAGAAGCACACTCAGATTATACTGGTTCACTCATTAAGAGCTACATCCAGTTTTACCTTACACAAAGGCAAAATTCACTAAAAAGATCAAAACAATTACAACTCCTTACAGTTCTTTAACCCTACAAGAACAAGATATACAAAGCTGAAAAACCCTATTTCAGCTCTACTTACCCTTCAAGAAACCCTAATAAGAAGAGTATTACACCAAACACCTTTACACAGAAAAGAATATAGAACAATAGCACCTGAACAGAAGATGCAAGAACCCAAAACCAGTGGCCCAGATTTGTAGACCAGCAGTGACAATACTTTCACTTTGATCAAGGTAACCAAGAACCAAGCACTTGAAAAAAACTTTATGAAAGATCTTACAAAAAACTAGCAATACTGTGATCTCTACTGAAAAAGGTTTTTGCTCACTTGAAACTCTGTAATGTCTGTTTTCTAAAAGAGAAGAGCCATTCTTTATAAAGACAACCAGTCTATAACAACTTTTCAAAAAATAGTTAAAGGCTGTTATAAAAAGAACAGGTTGAATTTAGAAATAAGCGGATTGTTTTTCAAACTGTCTCCAGCTCAGCATATCAGAAACAAGAAAGGCTGAGACAGATTTACTTGTGCCAAAGCAAATCTTTGTGAAAAACTTTAAAGCAAAAGGCAGTGTAAAAAGAACCTGTTGTTTTACAGAACAACAGATTTATTTTTCTTCAGAAAACATATTTTGAGAAAAGGCATGAGAAAAACATTTAGAAAACTTGGTGCTTGATCTTATCACCTTAATTAGAGTCATGAGGTAGGTCACGAAGCAAAAATACTACCTTAAACTCACATTACTGTAACATCCCGCCAAATTGCTTTTCATATTTATAAAATAAAAATAAAGGTAAACAACTATATTGAAGTGAACATAATTATATATATGTGATGAAGTTTCTCCTCACAGGGAGTTTAATACATAATCGGTCAAATTTTCCAAAAACGTAAACAAAATACAGTAAAATAGAAAGACAGGCGATCTCCTAACAGCAAAACGGCGATCTCCTATCAGAAAACAGAAAAAGGGGTGATCGCCTAACAAATGTAGGAACAGGCGATCTCCTTCCGGCGACCACTCACTGAGGAGCTCTATTTCCTGCAACATCATCTGCTCCCGTGTAAATTATACACGATCATCACAGGTTTAAGAAAGAGCCAAACACAACACCAAAAATCACAGGGTAAGCTAGACATTTGAAAAGAGTTTAGATATGATACTTTAAGATCAAGATGAAACAAATTAAAGACACCCACGTAAAAACTATCAATTTTCTCGTTCCCTTCACATGACCACCAAGTAATCACACATTTCACACTATTCTCAAGAGTCGTTCAAATCACATAATGCATCAAGTGTCTATCAATTTTAATGTTCCTCATTTCTCACGTCAGACTTCCACTGACTCATCACACAAGACACTTGACACTACATCCGGAAGACTCGTGCATTGACTAGACTCAGAGATCTGCACCTGTCATACTAAACTGCTGTAATGTTTCCACAGCTATGCGCATCAACACAATCTCGATCTCAATTTCATCACTCTCACAGTATGACAGGGTTAATCATATAACAGGCCGAGCTCGTTCTTTTTCACACGACTCACCCATTCATATGAACCTCCTTCGACTCTCACCAACTGAATAACTTCCTCTATGTGATTCCATTATCTCAGCAGAGTCAGGATATCTCATTATAGAAATCACCGATCAATGCACATCCTACACGATCTTACACGGTATTTTCTTTCCTGAAAATACTATGCCTTGATCCCACATTCACAACATTCAACACGTCATACAACACTTAATGAACGATTCCAGTCACAGAAAAACTCATGCCAAGGTTCAGATTTTCGAATATCACATTTAAATCTCAAACAGTTTCAAACAATCACCAAAAACAGGGGAGTTCGAAAAAAACAACGCCAAAACCGGCGATCTCGTTCAAAAACAGGGGATTATACAATAACAGTTGAAAACCGGCGACCACGTCGCCCCATCATCTCAAACATCTACCATAAGGTTTTTCGTTGGAAATAAGGCTAGCTTCCCTTACCTGGACTTGCGCAAAACTCCAAGAACTCTGAAACCCAACGAAGCTTAAATATGTTTTCACTCTGTTTTAGTGTCCCGGTCTGGAGAACTTGTAGAGAACCTCCCAAGTGCTCTAATGGTAGTCTTAGCTCGTCGTACTGGTGCTTGAGGGTGCCTGAATCGCAGCGCGAGGGAGAGAAAAGAGAAGGATGAAGGTGCACTCGCTCTTTCACTCTTGAGTCACTGCCCCGTTCTTTGCCTCCCTGCAGTGGGTTTTTGAATCCAAGCCTACTTGTCCACGCATGCTGCTGCCACCACCCCCTCTGCAGGAAAGCCAGAGTGTACGTTTCACTGAACAGTACGGCCACGGTTGTCTCTTGCGCATGCCAACCACTTCCCTGAACAGTACGACCGCGAGTGTCTCTTGCGCATGCCAACTTTTTGATGTCACTATTCTGAACCACCCTTTTTGTCTACGTGTCGCGCGTGCAGTACGTCTGATGTTGAGAGCCTGGGTCCCACCTTATCTGTGTGAAACTCGACACCGCGCGATAACCTTCCACCGATGACCGCTCGCGCGATGACTAACCACCGAGGCCTCATCCTGGAGGACGACCGATGTCTCTCCCTGGGAGACGACCGATGTGACTCTCATACCGGCGATGACTGATGTGCCTCATCCCGGTGATGACTGATTCCTCATCCTGGCAGACAACCGATGTCTCACCTTGGAGGACCACCGATGTCTCACCCTGGCAGACAACCGATGTCTCAACCTGGCAGACCACCGATGTGTCTCTCATCCTGGTTGATGACCGATGTTCCTCTCATCCTGTTGGCGATCTCTTATCGCCCTTGTGTGTGACGAGAACACATCGCCTTACTCTGCTCACCGATGTCACATCGTCACACCTTGCTGAAGGTTCTTCATCCCACTATGTTACGTCCAAGGTATCACCTCCACATGGCTTGGTGACGTCGGTAGCTTCACATTTCCAAGAGTAGATCAGCACCACTCCTCTTGCGCCCATGCATGCAACACTAAGGACGATCTCTTATGCTCAAGCATAGAGCTTCGCATGCACAGCGTATCTAAGGCTTAACCCACACCTTGATACGCGTGGTTTTTGGAACCCACTATGGTTAATCCAGCATCTTGACCACATACTACGTGCACTCCCGTCGATCACGTACACCATAGGCGATTGGCGGTCATGTCTCCCCTAGGCGACAGGCGATTATGTCCCAGAGAAGTCAGAGATCGCCTCCGTCATCAATAACGGCGATCTCGTAGAAGACTTCTTAGCTACACTTTTCTTCCTTTACTCTTCTTGATCTACATTCCAGCCGACCGACCTCTGCCAGCGGACCCCAGACCTTGGGCGACGTCCGATGTCCGACTACTACGAAACTTCATTTACCAGCTCTTTGTATTTTAAATAATAACATCTTCTGAAATTATTTAAATATAATACTTTCATTCCAATTAAAGTTTCTAGGTCCTTACAATTACCCTATTATACAAAATAATAAGCTTCAAAGCAAAGCATTACATTTGCTACATCAAACACTTATACAATCTTCAAGGAGCATCATTCTCTTTCAACAATCTCCCCCTGTTTGATGGAGACAAATCCCCATGGCTCTGTTGCTTTGAAGAAAGATCAACACCTGTACCGCACTTGATTCCAAAATACAAATTGAAAGTGAACACAGAACAAGAGAAGATTGGAGAATATATACCTCCCTATACCACAACAGCTTATAAAGTCAAAGTTAGCACCTCTTGGAATATGATCTATTTTTCTCCCCCTTTGGATTCATCAAACAGCATGGGAGTATATACAAAATGAAACATACAATAGCCATACATGATGGTTCAAAAAGGAATCCTTAAGATGTGAATACAATCCAGAATCGAAACATGCATCAAAACACAGGAAATGAAAATATAATGTTCAACAGACATAAGAAGAACAATATTAGAAAAGAAGAGAGCTAGTCCCTGTAGTAAAGCTCAGCCAACTGTTCCTGTACTCCCTCAAGTTGATAATCTAGATGCTGGAACCTGGCTTGAGTCATCTGAAAGTAAGCTTTCTGATCTTCTGAAAGAGTGTCAAGACGATGCAGTACTTGCCTTTCAAAACTGGACAAAGGTTCACCTCTGAATTCAGCAGGAGAATGATATGCGACCAGTGCATTGTAATCTGTAGCAGCCAAGTCATCATGCTCCGGTGGATGAGCAGATGGTTGTATGGGTGAATGTACCCTGTGGGATGATGATGGTTGTTCAACAGCTTGAACAGTGTCATCCTCCATAGGAACAATAACTTCTTCATCATCATAGTTGTTGTGGTTGGGAGCACCGTGTGCCATTCTAGGACCAAGTGTCCTTTTGAAAACCCAATCTTCACCTTCCTTGAGAAATCCCATCTTCATAAGTGTAGAGTTGTCAATTTCACTGATTGCTTTGATTGGCTCGTTTCTCTCATTAGTAGTGTCAATTTCAAAACAATCGATTCATTTGGAAATGAAAATAGCATAGGGAAATCTATAGTCAGACAGCCTCTTGGATTTGAGCATATGCTCTGTCATTACACAAATCCATTTGATTTTTATGCGATGCATGAGGCAGTAAAGTAGAATTAGATCTTCCTCATGCAACGTAGCATGATTACTTCCCCTAGGTGTTAGTTGCCATGCAATAACATAGGCTAGAAATCTAGGAGTTAGATTCAGGTTACCTGCATGAAACCTGTTTACGGGTTGGGTTTGTTCTCTCATGCAGCTTGTGTAAAACTGAATCTTATTGAATTCTTGAATCCTGGTTGTGTTCCCCTTTCCCACCTTGAGTCCTGAATACTTGATTCTAGCGATGTTGCTCCAAACCTCACTTGTTATTTTTATTTTGACACCTTTTACGTGGGAAGTCAAATTTTTCCCATCAAGGGTTAGATTGGTATAGAAGACCTTCACGAGATCTGGATAAATGTTGCCAGTCATCTCAAGAAATGGCTTCAACCTCTGGTGCTTGAGAAGTGATCTGGGTTCAGTCAGCTTTTCACTCTTCATCCATGAAAACTCGAGAATTTTTGGCACATTCACTTGTTTTCTACTTATCTCATGTAAGTAGGTGTTCATGGCTTCAGCATCACCATCGAACCATTTCTCCAGAATACCTTGAGTGTTATTCTTCTGTTCTCTGAATTTCTTCCTTTTGTATACCAAAGATGTCATTTCTGAAACTTGCTCCTGTATATCAGAAGAAAACTAAAACTGGAAACCATAGTAATAGTTATGACACAACTTTAGAAAGACTGGAAAAAAACTGTGATTAAAAAAAAATGAGATAATTTGAGAATTGGCAAGAAGAAGTTGAATGTGAGAACTACAGGTTTTGAACACCATTATTTATAGAATGAAACAGATTGTATTAATGCATAGCAGAGTTGGAGTGTGGAAGTAAAAACAAATCAAAAAATTCAGAATCAGTACAGATTTGATTCCTGCAGCAGTTTGCAGTTTTTGGAAAGGAGCAAAAACATTTTGAAAAAGTGTTTTAACCATTAATGTAAAGCTGTTTTCCAAACAGTGAGTCAAGTCAGTTTGAATTCCTAGACAAAACAGCCATAAACCTGCTGGTCAGAACAATAAAGTAGTCAAGGGTCAAACAGAAATTCTCTTTCCTAGTCATGTATATTTCAGTCACAGAAATAAACAGATTAAAAAGAGAAAAACATATTTAAATTCTATAGCTGTGAGTAGTTTATACTGATGATCACTAGTTCATTTAGCAGAAAATTGAATCTTTTTTTAGAAAGAGGTTTAGTGAACAGATCAGCAAGCTGTAACTCAGTTCCAACAAACTTAATTTCACAAGTTCCACTTGCAACATGCTCTCTTAAGAAATGATGCCTTATTTGAATGTGTTTGGTCCTTGAATGCATGACAGGATTTTTTGACAAGTTAATAGCACTGGTATTGTCACACATTATAGGTATATTATTTAGGACAACACCAAAGTCACTTAGCTATTGTTTTAACCACAAAGTCTGAGCACAACAGCTTCCTGCAGCAATATATTCAGCCTCAGCTGTGGAGAGAGCAACACACACTTGCTTTTTGCAGTGCCAAGATATCAAACTTGATCCAAGCATATGGCAGGTTCCACTAGTGCTTTTCCTATTCATTTTACACCCTGCAAAATCTGAGTCAAAAAAACCTATTAGAGTTAAAGAAACACTGCTGGAAGACCACAAACCAACATCCTTTGTTCCTTGTAGGTATTTTAAGATTCTCTTGGCAGCATTTAGGTGTGACTCTTTTGGAGCAGATTGAAACCTTGCACACATACATACTGCAAACATTATATCAGGTCTGCTGGTAGTAAGATACAACAGTGAGCCAATGATTCCACGATATTTTGTTTGATCAACTGGCTTTCCTGCTACATCTTGATGTGGATGACAACTGATGGAGATGGGTGTGCTGACTGCCTTGCATTTATCCATCTCGAATTTCCTCAGCAGATCTTTCCAATACTTGGCTTGGTTAATGAATATTCCATTCTTTAATTGTTTAACTTGTAGTCCTAGGAAGTAGTTTAATTCTCCCATCATAGACATTTCAAATTCATTCTTCATTGTTTTCACAAATGCTTCACACAAGCCTTCATTTGTTGATCCAAAGATACTATCATCAACATAAACCTGGACCAGAATTATGTCTTCCTCTTTTCTCTTGATGAACAGTGTCTTGTCAAATGTACCTTTGCCATAACCTTGCGAAATCAAAAAAACACTCAATCTTTCATACCATTGTCTAGGTGCTTGCTTAAGTCCATAGAGTGCCTTCCTTAACTTGAAAACATGTTCTGGATTGCTGTAGTCTTCAAAACCTGGGGGTTGTGAGACATATACTTCTTCATTGATATATCCATTCAGAAATGCACTTTTGACATCCATTTGAAATAATTTGAATCCTTTGATGCAGGAAAATGCCAAGAGTAGTCTGACAGCTTCAAGCCTTGCCACTGGTGCATATGTTGCGTCATAATCTATCCCCTCTTCCTCGTTGTATCCTTTGGCAACCAGCCTTGCCTTATTCCTTGTTATTGCTCCATGTTCATCCATTTTATTTCTGTAGACCCATTCTGTCCCTATAATGTTCATCTCAGGTGTTCTTGGAACTAAGGACCACACTTCATTCCTTTTAAACTAGTTTAATTCTTTGTTATTGTCCCCGTAGGTAACATACCCTTCATCTTTGAGTTTTAAATCTGTAAATTGGGTGAGATCTCCAGTCATATGTTTGGAGCATCCACTGTCCAAATACCATTTATTCACTTTTCTGCTGCTTTTCTGCAAAATGAACAACAACAGTGTTTGGTACCCTTTAGTTTTTGGGTCCAGACAGATTATGACCTTTCCTTAGGAAGCCATTTCACTAAACCTTTTGGAACAAGATACTTTCTAATTCTGCATGTTCTAGATGTATGACCAGGCTTCATACAATAAAAGCAAGAAAGAAGATGTACCTTTTTAACATTGTTGAAAGAGGAAAAAGTTGTTTTTGAGGGAACAAAGAAACTGGACAACTTTTTAACATTGTTTTCCTTTCCAGGATTATAACCAATTCCATTTTTGTTAAAAACAGCATTTTGTGACCCTAAAAGAGTCTCAAGATTATCCCTTCCCTTAGTGAAATTAGACAGTGTTTTTAGCAGATAATCAACCTGTTTTTCTAGCTTTTTACAGTTCTCACAGGTTTTGATAGATTCATGCAAACAAGTTAATTCAAGACTGACAAGTTCAGTTTTAGCTTTATGCAACTCTTCCTCAAGAGACTTCACCTTAGGTTCAAGATGATTATTTGCATTTCTCTGCTTATTACATATTACAGCCAGCCTATTGGCTTTATCATGAGTTTCTTTAAATGCAATTAGCAATTGATCATAACTCTCAGAATCAGTAGAAAAATCACTTACTGAATCAGAGTTTGATTCTCCATCATTCACCATGAAGCATAGGTTTGCTTCTTTACTTGCAGTTGATGAGTCACTTGTGGATGAGACTTCATTATCTTCCCATGAGATGTAAGCCCTTTTCCCTTTTCTTTTATCAATCTTCTTGCTGATTGGTTTCTCTTTCACTTGATTGTTTGGACAATCAATCTTGATATGACCTGCCTTGCCACAACCAAAATAGGTGTAATTAGAGGAATTTAAATCATTTGGTTTAGAATACCTCTTCTTTTGCTGAGTTCTTTCTCTACCCTAATTCTTCAGAAATCTACTGAACTTTCTTGTGAGTAGACTCAATGTTTCATCATGTTCTATGTTCCCTTCTTCATCACTGCTGTCATTCTGTACAGCTGTTTTTAAGGCCAGTCCTTTTGTTTTCCTCTCCACTGTCTCTTGCTCTTTCAGCCTTTTAATTTCCAGCTTGTGCTCCATCAATTTACCAAATAATGCAGTAGTAGAAAGCTTGGACAAATCTTTACTTTCTGAATTGCAGTGACTTTAGGTTGCCAATTCCTATCAAGGCACTTCAGCACTTTTATATTGAGTTCTTCTCTGTGAAACACTTTTCCCAATCCAGTAAGATAGTTCACAATATGAGTAAACCTCTTTTGTACATCAGCAATGCTTTCCTCAGGTTGCATCTTGAACAACTCATACTCTTGGATAAGTGAATGTTTCGTTGATCTCTTCACATCATCCATGCCTTCATGAGTTACCTCCAGAATTTCCCACATTTCTTTAGCTGAATTGCACTGAGATATTCTGAAGAACTCATCCATTGTCAATACAGAGGTTATGATTTTTTGGCAACAGAGTCATATTGAGCCTTTTTTCTTTCACTGTCACTCCATTCAGACCATGGTTTCTGTAACATCCCGCCAAATTCTTTTCATATTTATATAATGAAAAAAAGGTAAAACAATAATATCGAAGTGAACATATGTATATATATAATGAAATTTCTCCTCACAGGGAGTTTAATACATATCCAGTCAGTTTTCCAAACTTAAACAAAATACAGCAAAATAGAAAAACAGGCGATCTCCTAACAGAAAACAGGCGATCTCCTATCAGAAAACAGAAAACAGGCGATCGCCTAACAGAAACAGAAACAGGCGATCTCCTTCCGGCGACCACTCACTGAGGAGCTCTACTTCCTGCAACATCATCTGCTCCCGTGTAAATTATACACGATCATCACAGGTTTAAGAAAAACATCCACAAAACAAAAACACAGGGTAAGCTAGATATTTGAAAGAGAATTCAGATATGAAACTTTAAAATCAAGATAAAACAAATTTAAGACACCACGTAAAAACCATCAACTTTCTCATTCCCTTCACATGACCATCAAGTGTCTATCATATTCAATGTTTCTCATTTCTCACGTCAGACTTCCACTGACTCATCACACACAGACACTTGACACTACTTCCAGAAGACTCGTGCGTTGAACTTAGCATCCAGAGACCTGCACCTGTCATACTTCATTGCTGTAATGTTCCCACAGCCATGCGCATCAACATAATCTCGATCTCAATCTCATCACTCTCACAGTATGACAGGGTTAATCCATATAACAGGTCAAGTCAGTTATCTTTCAAACGACTTACCCATACATATGGACCTCCTTCGACTCTCACCAACTGAATGACTTCATCTATGTGACTCCATCATATCAGCAGAGTCAGGATCGTCTCATTCACAGGATACTCACTGATCAATACACCTCATAACCAATCTCAACACGGTATTTCCTTTCCTAAAAATACTATGTCTTGATCCCACATTCACAATATTCAACACATCATATAACACTTAAATGAACGATTCCAATCATAGCAAAACTCATTCCAAGGTTCAGATTTTCGAATATCACATTTCAATCTCAAACAGTTTCAAAAGACACTAAAACAGGGGATTTCGAAATCAACATTTAAAACCGGTGATCACGTCGCCCCACACATAAAAACAGAGTATCGTGAAAAGCATATGAAAACCGGCGACCACGTCGCCCTCACTTCAGAACCTACTCGCCTAACGTTTTATAAACGAAAATGCTAGCTTCCCTTACCTGGACTAGCGTAAACTTCTCTAAGAGCTCCAACCCAACGAGATTCAAGGATGCCTTAACCTGCACCATGGAGCCTTAGTCACAAAACTAGCTATACCATTCATTTCTACGTTAACAGGGACGATTCCTGAAGCCAAGAGAGCTGCATGCAACGCCTACGCAGAGGCAACCCTCTCAAGGGCAGGATCGACTCGAAGAACAGAGTGAAACGACTTACTCTGTTTTAGCGTCCGGTTTGGAGAACTTGCAGAGAACCTCCCAGGTGCTCTATGGTAGTCGCCGATAGCCAACTGGTGCGCTAGGACGTCTGAACGTATGGAGAAGGAGAGGGAAGAAACAGGGAACCAAAGTTAACTCACTCAATCACTCTCGAACCACAACAACGTTTTCTGCCTCTCAGGAGTGAGTTTGGAATCTAAGCCAACTTGCCCAGAAATGCCACTGCCACCACCCACTCTGCAGGAAAGCTTGCGTGCACACTTCCTTGAACAGTATGACCACGTGGGTCTCTGCGCATACCAAATCTCTGATGCTACTATTCTGAAACACTCCTAATGTCTACGTGTCGCGCATGCAGAACGTTCATGCTGGGAGCCTGGGTCCCACCTTATCTGTGTGAAACACGACATCGTGCGATAACCTTCCACCGATGACTGCTCCTGGCGAACGACCGATGTCTCTCCCTGGAAGACGATCGATGTGTCCCTTATCCTGGCGATGACCGTCTGTCTCTCGCCCTGGCGATGCCCGCGTCTCTGCCGCCTGGCGATGCCCGCGTGTCTCTCATACCGGCGATGACTGATGTGCCTCATCCCGGTGATGACTGATTCCTCTTCCTGACGGACGACTGATTCCTCATCCTGGCAAACAACCGATGTCTCACCTTGGAGGACCACCGATGTCTCACCCTGGCAGACCACCGATGTGTCTCCCATCCTGGTTGATGACCGATGTTCCTCTCATCCTGTTGGCGATCTCTTATCGCCCTTGTGTGTGACGAGAACACATCGCCTTACTCTGGTCACCGATGTCACATCGTCACACCATGCTGAAGGTTCATCCTCCCATTATGTTACGTCCAAGGTATCACCTCCAGATGGCTTGGTGACGTCGGTAGCTTCACATTTCCAAGAATAGATCAGCACTACTCCTCGTGCGCCCATGCATGCAACACTAAGGACAATTTCTTATGCTCAAGCATAGAGCTTCGCATGCCCAGCGTATCTAAGGCTTAACCCACACCTTGATACGCTTGGTTTTTGGAACCCACTATGGTTAATCCAGCATCTTGACCACATACTACGTGCACTCCCGTCGATCACGTACACCATAGGCGATTGGCGGTCATGTCTCCTCTAGGCGACAGGCGATTATGTGCCAGAGAAGTCGGAGATCGCCTCCGTCTTCAACAACGACGATCTCGTAGACTTCTAAGCTACACTTTTCTTCCTTTACTCTTCTTGATCCACATGTCTTCCTCGAGCACACCCACGTGATTACCTCACGATAAAGTCATCGCACCTGACTACTTGGTTAATACAATGGTCAGCCGACCGACCTCTACCAGCTGACCCCAGACCTTGGGCGACGTCCGAGGTCCGACTACTACGAAACTTCATTTACCAGCTCTTTGTATTTTAAATAATAACATCTTCTGAAATTATTTATATATAACACTTTCATTCCAATTAAAGTTTCTAGGTCCTTACAGTTTCTTCATTGTTTCTTCCTCGATAACCTGCATAGGTACAAACGGTCCATTGACCACAGCATCCCAAATACCAAGGTCAATGGATTCCATGAAGATTTTCATTCTTGTTTTCCAGAAAGCATAATTCACTCCAGCAAACATAGGGGGCCTATTAATAGACGAACCCTCAGCAAAAGGCATCTTAAACTCAGACATATTGCACACAAACTTGAGTAAAATTCAAGTCCTAGCTCTTGATACCAATTGTTAGGTCTATTAATGTCTAAGTTCAAGAAGGGGGGTGAATTGAGCTTATAAGATTTTCGTAAATCAAAACTATTTTCAGTTATTCACAGAAAAAGAACAGATTGATTTATAAAAGAACAGATTTATTTTTATTACTTTTGGCACAAACAGAAGCAAGATCAGATTAGACTTGAGATAAAACATAGAATTATTCAAAACAGTTTCGGTACTTTGATATCAGCAAGATCAAGAAGGATATTTGTAACATCCCGCCAAATCCTCTTTTCATAATTATAAAATGAAATAAAGGTAAAACAATAATATTGAAGTGAACATAATTATATATATGTAATGAAGTTTCTCCTCACAGGGAGTTTAATACATAATCGGTCAATTTTCCAAAACTTAAACAAAATACAACAACATAGAAAAATAGGCGATCTCCTAACAGAAAAAGACGATCTCCTATCAGGAAAAGGCGATCTCCTATCAGAAAACAGAAAAAGGATGATCGCCTAACAGAAACAGAAACAGGCGATCTCCTTCCGGCGACCACTCACTGAGGAGCTCTACTTCCTGCAACATCATCTGCTCCCGTGTAAATCATACACGATCATCACAGTTTTAAGAAAAACAGCCACAGAACCAAACACAGGGTAAGCTAGATATTTGAAAGAGAGTTTAGATATGAACTTTAAAATCAAGATAAAACAAATTTAAGATACCCACGTAAAACCATCAACTTTCTCATTCTCTTCACATGACCATCAAGTAAACACATATTTCACAATTCCTCAAGAGTCGTTCAAATCACATAATTCATCAAGTGTCTATCAATTCAATGTTCCTGATTTCTCACGTCAGACTTCCACTGACTCATCACACACAGACACTTGACACCACTTCCGGAAGACTCATGCATTGACTAGACTCAGAGATCTGCACCTGTCATACTACCCCACTGTGAAATCACACACATTCACAGGGTTGCTGTGAAATCACACACATTCACAGGGTTGCTGTGAAATCACACACATTCACAAGCATATAAATGAATCTCAATATCATCACTATCCTAGCATGACAGGGTTAATCCATACGACGAGTCGAGCTCGTTCTCTTTCAAACAACTCACCCATACGTATGAACCTCCTTCGACTTTCAACGCTTGAATAACTTCATCTATATGATTCCATTATATCAGGAGAGTCAGGATATCTCATAATAAACGAATCACCGGTCAATGCACACTCTACACGATCTTACACGGTATTTTCTTTCCTGAAAATACTATGCCTTGATCCCACATTCACAACATTCAACACATCATACAACACTTAATGAACGATTCCAGTCACAACAACATTCATTCCGCGGTTCAGCTTTTTCGAATATCCCATGCATTTCACATTTAAAACTCAAACAGTTTCAAAACAACACAAAAACAGGGGAGTTCGAAAAACAACGCCAAAACCGGCGATCTCGTCCAAAAACAGGGGATTGTGCAATAACAGTTGAAAACCGGCGACCACGTCGCCCCATCATCTCAATCATCTAATATAAGGTTTTCGTTGGAAATAAGGCTAGCTTCCCTTACCTGAGCTTGCGCAAAACACCAAGAGCTCCAAAACCAACCGAAGCTTAAAGATGCCTTAGCGCTGTTTTAGCGTCTGGTTTGGAGAACTTGCAGAGAACCTCCCAGGTGCTCCAAGGGCAGACGTCGCTCGTCGTACTGGTGCTTGAGGATGCCTGAATCACAGCGCGAAGGAGAGAAAAGAGAAGGATGAAGGTAAACTCACTCCTTCACTCTTGAACCACTGCAACGTTCTTTGCCTCTCAGAAGTGGGTTTTTGAATCTTAAACCAACTTGTCCACAAAAGCCGCTGCCACCACCCACTCTGCAGGGAAGTTTGCGTGTACGCTTCCCTGAACAGTATGACTACGCGTGCCTCTGCGCAGGCCAACACTCTGATGTCACTATTCTGAACCACCCTTTTTGTCTACGTGTCGCGCGTGCAGTACGTCTCATGCTGAGAGCCTGGGTCCCACCTTATCTGTGTGAAACTCGACATCGCGCAATAACCTTTCACCGATGACCGCTCGCGCGATGACTAACCACCGATGCCTCATCCTGGCGGACGACCGATGTCTCTCCCTGGGAGACGACCGATGTCTCACCCTGGCGATGACCGCATGCCTCGCGCCCTGGTGATGCCCGCAAGTCTCGCGCCCTGGCGATGCCCGCATGCCTCGCGCCCGGCGATGCCCGCATGCCTCGCGCCCTGGCGATGAACGCATGCCTCGCGCCCGGCGATGTCCGCATGCCTCGCGCCCGGCGATGTCCGACGACACATCGCCACGCCTTGCTGAAGGTTCTTCATCCCACTATGTTACGTCCAAGCTATCATCTCCACATGACTTGGTGACGTCGGTAGCTTCACATTTCCAAGAGTAGATCAGCACTACTCCTCGTGCGCCCATGCATGCAACACTAAGGATGATTTCTTATGCTCAAGCATAGAGCTTCGCATGCACAGCGTATCTAAGGCTTAACCCACACCTTGATACGTGTGGTTTTTGGAACCCACTCTGGTTGATCCAGTATCCTGACCACATACTGAGTGCACTTTCGGCAATCATGGGCACCATAGGCGATTGACGATCTCATAGTCTTCTAAACTACACTTTCCTTCCTTTTTTTTTTATTTTAAATAAAAACATACTTAGAATTCATTTAAAATATATTCCTTTTTATTCCGATTTAATTTTACAGGTCCTTACAATATTCAACCAAGAAAACCAATTCTTGACAATTTAAGAACAACTTAAAAGAAAGAATATAAACTTGAACAGAGTTATTAAAAGAGATTTTATGATATCAGTTATTCAGCAATCACACATACTCATATGTTCATAAGCACCCAAGAGCATACATTGAAACTTGAAGAACAATATGAACACGCCTAGAAATAACATATTCAATTTTAGTTTAACAGATTTATTTTTTGGCAGATTATTCAATTATACAAAAAATTAGTGCAAAGATTAGGAAGAGAGAAGCACACACAGATTATACTGGTTCACTCATCAAGAGCTACATCCAGTTTTACCTTACACCAAGGCAAAATTCACTAAAAAAAGATCAAAACAATTACAACTCCTTATAGTTCTTGAACCCCACAAGAACAAGATATACAAAGCTGAAAAACCCTATTTCAGCTCTACTTACCCTTCAACCAACCCTATCAAGAAGAGTATTACACCAAACACCTTTACACAGAAAAGAATATAGAACAATAGCACCTGAACAGAAGATGCAAGAACCCAAAACTAGTGGCCCAGATTTGTAGACCAGCAGTGACAACACTTTCACTTTGATCAAGGTAACCAAGAACCAAGCACTTGAAAAAAAACTTTATGAAAGATCTTACAAAAAACTAGCAATACTGTGATCTCTACTGAAAAAGGTTTTTCCTCACTTGAAACTCTGTAATTTCTGTTTTCTAAAAGAGAAGACCCATTCTTTATAAAGACAACCAGTCTATAACAGCTTTTCAAAAAACAGCTAAAGGCTGTTATAAAAAGAACAGTTTGAATTTAGAAATAGGCGGATTGTTCTTCAAACCCTCTCCAGCTCAGCATATCAGAAACAAGAAAGGCTGAGACAGATTTACTTGTGCCAAAGCAAAACTTTGTGAAAAAATTTAAAGCAAAAGGCAGTGTAAAAAGAACCTGTTGTTTTACAGAACAACAGATTTATTTTTCTTCAGAAAACATATTTTGAGAAAAGGCATGAGAAAAACATTTAGAAAACTTGGTGCTTGATCTTATCACCTTGATTAGAGTCATGAGGTAGGTCACGAAGCAAAAATACTACCTTAAACTCACATTACCCTATTATACAAAATAACAAGCTTCAAAGCAAAGCATTACATTTGCTACATCAAACAGTTATACAATCTTCAAGGAGCATCATTCTCTTTCAACAAATAGGACTATGTACCGACGACTCACTCCTAAGATTTTTCTTTGGAAAAGCTATGAAAATAGACTTTTGTGAAAGCATTACCCTTTTAACCTCTTTGGCAGAAATGAGAAGGCTTCTCTTCGAACTCTTTTTATCTTTTTCTTTCATTCTCACTTGGTCCTCATGGACTTCTTTTGGCGAGAGAGATTTAAGTGTGATCTTATACCCATGGAAGGTGAAAGAGATTTTGTTGGTAAGGCCATCATGTACGGTTTTCCTATCATATTGCCATGGCCTACCTAAAAGAATATGTGTAGCTTCTGTTGAAATTGAAGCTTTGATGTCTCGAAATCCATGAAGATTTCTTGAAGACTTTGTTGCTGTGTATGGGGTTTAGTTCTGGGTAGTTTAGAATTTGTTAAATCCACTCTTAGTCAATTCACAATTGGATCAATCTGTGCTTTAAAAGGAAAAGTGTTTTTCAAAGTAAAGCGAAAGACAACCTGTTAATTTCTCGATTTAATCGATTTTTTTTTCTCTTAGCTTGTTTGAAAGGTTTTTAAACTGATTTGACTTTGGTTTACTTATGTAACGCCCCTCAAAATATTGTTCATTTTTATATAATAAAAATAAAGGTGAAACAATAATATAAAAATTTAACATAAATATATATACATAATATAATTCATCCATTAATACAAATGTGCCTCAAAATAATTTCCCTTTTCGAGGAAGTTTTAATACATCTCCATACAGGAGTTTTCAAAATAAAACAAAACAACAGCATTCAAAACCGGCGATCTCCTCCTCTAGAAAATGCTCACTGAGGAGCTCTACTACCTGCAACCTCAACTGCTCCCGTGCAAATATACATGATCATCACAGGTTTAAGAAAAACAACCACGATACAAAACATAAGGGTAAGCTAGATATTTTTAAAACTTTAAATATGAAACTTTATATCAATAGAAAGCATAAATCTTCACACCATTCATAATCTATATCAATTTCAACCATCAACATCCCCATATTCCACAAACTCGTCAAGTGTCTATTCAATACATTCAATACTCATGGTTCACATGTCAGACTTTCCACTGACTCACAACACATAGACACATGACTCTACTTCCGGAAGACTCGTGTGTTGAAGTTAGCATCCAGAGACCTGCCCCTGTCATACTTCATTGCTGTAAAGTTCCCACAGCTATGCGCATAAACATAATCTCGATCTCAATCTCAATATCCTCACTCTCTCAGTATGACAGGGTTAATCCATATAACAGGTCAAGTCAGTTATCTTTCAAACGACTTACCTATACATATGGACCTCCTTTGACTCTCACCAACTGAATGACTTCATCTATGTGATTCCATCATATCAACAGAGTCAAGATCGTCTCATTCACAGGACACTCACTGATCAATACACCTCATAACCAATCTCAACACGGTATTTCCTTTCCTGAAAATACTATGTCTTGATCACAATTTCACATTCATCCAGTACATCATATCACACGTAAAAGCACAACTGCATCATATAATATTTTGAATCTTTTCTTAGACAATCACAATCACAGAAACAATCACACCAAAGTTCAGATTTTCGAATATCACACGTATTTCACATTTCAATCTCAAACAGTTTCAAACGACACTAAAACAGGGGAGTTTGAAATCAACATTAAAACCGGCGATCACGTCGCCCCACACATAAAAACAGAGCATCGTGAAAAAGAATATGAAACCGGCGACCACGTCGCCCTCACTTCAGAACCTACTCGCCTAAAGTTTTTATAAACGAAAAATGATAGCTTCCCTTACCTGAACTTGCGCAAAATCACCAAGAGCTCCAAAACCCACCGAAGCTTAAAGATGTTCTAACCTGCACCATGGAGCCTTTATCACAAAACTGACTATACTACTCATTTTCTACGCTAACAGAGACGATTTCTGGAGCTAAGGGAGTCGCCGGCAACGCCTATGCAGAGGCAACCCTCTCTAGCTCAGATTCGACTCGAAAAACAGAGTAAAACGACTTACTCTGTTCTAGCGTCCTGACGGGAGAACTTGCAGAAACTTCCCAGAAGGATAAAGGCAGTCGCCGATCGTAGCACTGGTACGTGAGGATAGCTGCGTCTTCAAGTGGAGGAGAAAGGAGAAAGGGGAACTAAATGAGCTGATTCCCTCAGCTCTTAAGGTCGAACGGCTCTTTAGCCTTCACTGCCATTACCCACTCTCTGAGCAACCTTGCGTGCACACTTCCTTGAACAGTATGACCACGTGGGTTTCTGCGCATACCAACTCTCTGATGCTAACTATTCTGAAACACCCTTTTTGTCTACGTGTCGCGCATGCAGGACGTCTCATGCTGGGAGCCTGGGTGCCACCTTATTTGTGTGAAACTCGACATCGCGCGATAACCTTCCACCGATGACTGCTTGCACGATGACTATCCACCGAGGTCTCATCCTGGCGGACGAACGATGTCTCTCCCTGGAAGACGACCGATGTCTCTCCCTGGAAGATGACCGATGCGTCCCTCATCCTGGCGATGACCGTCTGTCTCTCGCCCTGGCGATGCCCGCGTGTCTCTCGCCCTGGCGATGCCCGTGTGTCTCTCGCCTTGGCGATGCCCGTGGGTCTCTCGCCCTGGCGATGCCCGCGTGTCTCTCGCCCTGGCGATCCCCGCGTGTCTCTCGCCCTGGCGATGCCCGCGTGTCTCTCGCCCTGGCGATGCCCACGTGTCTCTCGCCCTGGCGATCCCCGCGTGTCTCTCGCCCTGGCGATCCCCGCGTGTCTCTCGCCCTGGCGATGCCCGTGTGTCTCTCGCCCTGGCGATGCCCGCGTGTCTCTCGCCCTGGCAATGCCCGCGTGTCTCTCACCCTGACGATCTCCGTGTGTCTCTCACCCTGGAGATCCCCGCGTGTCTCTCGCCCTGGCGATCTCTCATCGTCCCTGATGTGGCAAGGACACATCGCCTTGCTTCTGTCGACTGGTGCCACATCGTCACACCCTGTTGAGGGCTCGTCCTACCACTACTCCACGCCTGTGTTATCACCCCCACATGGCTCGGTGACATCAGTAGCTTCTCCTGCCCGAGGGTAGCTCAGTACTCAATCCTTATGTGCCTAAGCATGCAACACTAAGGTAAATCCCTTCTGTCCAAGCGTAAAGTCCCGTAGTTATTCTGCATTCATGGCGCTCCTAAGGTTCAAATCACACCTCCCTACATGTGATTTCTGGAACCCACTATGATCCACCGACCGACCTCTACCACGCCGCCCTCAGACCTTGGGCGACATCCGAGGTCTGACCACCATGAAATTTCCATTACAAGCTCTTTTCGTTTTAAGTAATAACATATTCAGAATTCATTAAAATTATACTTCTTCTATTCCAAATAATTATCTAGATCCTTAAAACTTAACTGTCAAACCAATTCAATTGGTTGATTTGATAAATCAACTGGTTGATATTTGAAAATCCTTAACAGCTTTTCTTAAAACTGTTAAATCTATTTTTCAGTGAGTTTAATATGTTTTGGATCGTGTTTAACTGCCTTAAAGAAACTAGTTTTAAGAGCTATAAAATTGGGATTAGCTCCCTATTTTGAAAACACAGAAAGAGAGATTCAGAAACACTTTTGTGAAAGATTGGATTCAAGATTGCAAGATTGCCTTGGTTGTTCATTGGTTTAAGAAGTGGATTAGGATCAACTGTGATTTCCTGTATCAGGTGTAATCTGTTCTATTTAGTCTTGTAATTGTTTTTCAATTTGAATATTTGTAACTTGTTGAAACTATAAAGTCAGAGGGTGTTCTGACTGTGTGTGTGATAAATCAAAGAGGGTGTGTGATCTTGAGTGGTCAAGATCACCTCTTTGAGGTTGTGGTGTTTGTAATCTGTTGATGGTTACTTAGTGGAATACCCAGTGGTTTCTGGGGACTGGATGTAGCTTTGGTAAGGAGTGAACCAGTATAAATGGTTGTGTGATCTTTTCTCTTTCTCTCTCACTCATTTAAAACTGTTCGATTTGAAATTGTAACTTTACGGGTATAAACAATTAGTGGAATCGTATAAACAACCGATTGATTTTCTGAAATCAGTTTTGAACAGTTCTGTTTTCTTGGCTGATGTGATTGCTTATTTTGTAATTCTTCATAAATCATCATTCCAATCCATCATTTATGAAAATCTTCACTAAAATAATTCAGCCCCCTCTTGTTTAAGTCATTAAATTCTTACAACTTCCACAGGTACAACATCACACAAGACCTCATCCTTATATTTACCAATAGAAAAGGCTATGAGGACTTGTTGGTTAACTACTTTCTCCCCCTCTTCACTTAACCACTAAAGTTTATAGGGCTTTGCATGAGAGATGGTAGGTAACCCAAGGTGTTCTACCACTCTTGTGCTTGCCACATTTGCACAACTCCCCCCACCCACAATCAAGGAACACAACTTAGCATTAATGAGGCACCTAGTATGGAAAATGTTTTTCCTTTGACTTTCATCAAAAGGTTTTTAAACTTGTCCTAGCATGCGTCTCACTACTAATAAGTCTCCTTCACATGGAATTTCACTTTCTTCCTCACTTGGGGATCTAGAAGACGTAGGGAACCTATACCTTTGTGAGCTATGGTCACTCATGACAACCCTCCCTTTGACCATCATGGTTCTCTTAGAAATACAATTTGATGCAATATGCCCAAAACCTAAACATTTAAAACACTTTTGATTTGAGGTTTTGACAGGTGTAAAAGTTGTTGATCAAGGTTGATCAAGTGCTTTGTTGTTTCCAAATTTATGGTGTTTGATGGAAGGTTGGAGTTACTGCTTATGTGGGTGGGTTCTGGGTAGATTAAAGTGTAATCCACTCTTTGTTTGAATCTAAAACTGATTTGAATGAAAACCGTTTTGAAAAAGATTGTTTTCTAAAGAACTAGAAAAACAACCAGTTGTTTGACACTTAGTTGTTTTTGAAAAGGGTTTTAAGTTGTTTGACTTGGTTGACTTTACTGTCAAACCAATTCAATCGGTTGTTTCAAAAAATCAACCGATTGTTTTTTGAAAATCCATAATAGAATTTCTGTTATGCTTTTTAAATTAGCTCTAATGATTTCTAACTGAATAGGCTTCTACTTTAAATATTTTTAACCAACCTTTGGAGTATCTATAGTTTGTTTTATGCCCTTAAAAGGTAAGAAATAGTTTTGAGAATTCAGTTATGCCAAATTGATTTCAAGATTTACATCAAGCTTTTGGATTTTCATAAAGGAGTGGAATAGGATTATTGTAATCTTTCGTTTTAATCTTTATCAGGTGTAATCCTTTCTGTATCTCTTGTATTTCTGAATACTGTTGTGTAAGTACAGAATCAGAGGGTGTTCTGATTTTTGTGGTGTTGTGTGCCAAAGGAAGTGTGTGGCTTGAGGTGTTCAAGGTCACTTCTTTGGTGGTGGTTGTTGTAATCTGGATTTGATTGCAGAGTAGATACCTAGGGGTTTCTGGGGACTGGATGTAGCTCCTGGGATAAGAGTGAACAAGTATAAATTGCTTGTGTGCTTTTCTCTTGCCCTGAACTCTTTTACATTATGCTTTTAAGTTGTTTTAATCAATGCTGATAAAAACAACCAGTTGAATCATAAAAATAATTAGTTGATTTTCTGGAAATCAACTTAAACAGTTATGTTTCATTGTTTCCTTGATTTCTTTCTCCGTGATTCTGCATTGAAGTTCATTATACCTTCAAAGTTTGAGAAAATCTTTTATAAATAATTCATGCCCTCTTGTTTAAGGCCATATATTTTAACAATTGGCATCAAGAGCTCGATTCTTGAAAAATATTCAAGTTTGATCCTAAAAAACTTTTTCTTATGACTGAAAAATTACCTTTTGGGGAGGGTGCCTCATTAAACAGGCCACCTTTGTTTTATGGTTTGAATTACCAGTTTTGGAAGGTACGAATGAAAATCTTTGTTGAATCTCTTGATAGAGGAATTTGAGATGCAATTGAAAATGGCCTTTTATTCCTAAACTTGAAAAAGATGGTGTTTTTTTATTGAAAAGCCTTGGTCCCAATGGACTGATGCAGAAAATAAAAGAGCAAAGTTTGATTGTATTACTAAAAGTATTATCACCTCTGCCTTAAATTCTGATGAGTTTTTCAGGGTCTCACAATGTGGATCTGCTAAGGACATGTGGGATACTCTAGAAGTAACTCATGAAGGAACCAACGATGTAAAGATGGCAAGGAAACATACTCTAATCTAGGACTATGAGATGTTCAGGATGCTTAAATGAGAATCTATTGTGAATGTGTAAAAGTGATTCACTCATATTTTTAATCACCTTATGAGTCTTTGAAAGGTCTTTGACAAAGAAGAGTTTAACATCAAGATTCTAAAATGTCTTGATAGAGCTTGGCAACCGAAAGTCACAGCCATCTCCGAGTCTAAAGATTTGACATCTTTGACTACAACTTCTTTGTTTGGAAAGCTCAGAGAACCTGAGTTGGAGATGAACAGGCTCAATGTTCAAAAAAGTCAAGATAAGCATGTAAGAAACATTGCTTTGAAAGCTTTTAAGCACAAGAACAATCAAGCTTCAAGTGATGAAAGTAAGGGAAAGACTCTTAGCTTGCTGTCCAAAAAGTTCAACAAATTCTTGAAGAAGAATCGCAACAAAGACTCAAACCAAGAGAGGTATGGCAACAAGAAATCTAGTGATTTTTATGCTAACAAATATACTTGCTATGGTTGTGGTGAACAGGGGCACATAAAGGTTGAATGCCCAGATAAAGAGAGCAAAGAGAAGAAGTCACGCAAGAAGGAAAAGAAAGGAAAATCAAAAGGAGCCTACATTGCTTGGGATGAAAATAATGTCTTGGCCAACCAGTCCTCGAACACTGAGAACAGCTAGTAGTGGTGAGCCACGTGAGCAGGATCTCACAGCATGGGCCAGAGCCACATGGGATGGACCAATGGCCTGATTAGTTGTCAGCATGTCGATCACCAGAGTGGACGATGTGTCTTCATCACACAACAGGGTGATGAGTCCTTAGCAACAGAGTGGATGTGACATCGGTCTTGGGTGTTTCGAACAGTTGAACTAGGTCATGGAAGATGGGTCTCAAGAACAAGACCAGTTATCAGTAAAATGCCCAAAGGTAGGGAGAAGCCTAGGCCACGAAGCATCTATGCGTGTGGCATGGAAAGCACAGTTAGGTGCAGAGTCTTGAAGGGCTTGAGTGCCCGTCAAGATTAGGGTTTCCAAGTGAAGCTACATGCATGGCACATGAACAGTGAGGGGACTCCCAAGACAGATGGCCCTAGAGATTAGGTGCACAAGGGGGTACCTAGTTGGCCATCTTGTTAAGATTTGCACTCCAGTTAAGGGAAGCCTTACGAGCTAGATTACCTAAAGATTGGGTAATAACGGCGTAACGGTATTCCTGCATAAACCCTAATTATGGGTAACGACGCAGAGGAAACCCTAGACTATATAAAGGGTAGTAAAACACTTCATAAAGGGACGCAGTTTTGAGATTGAAACTCATATACTATACACTTGGTGTACTTGCCCCAGTATTGACTTGAGTGTCGGAGTGCAAACGGCCTCTAGGGCGCCCCTTCTGTCTTTGCAGGTGTAGGTTGTTTCGATCCAGAGAAACATTACCTAAGGAGAAGGAAGGAGGCGTGAGATTGTCATAGAGTCAACCGACAGGAGAGTCAACCAGCAAGAACATGTCTCTTCATCAAGCTTCTCATCAAGTGAAGATGAAGAAGCCAATCTGTGTCTTATGGCCAAGGAAGAGAATGATGCAAGTAGTGTAAGTTCTTGTACTTCTTTAATGCTGAAAATTATAGTCAACTTCTTCAAACTTTTAAAGAAACACATGAGGAAGCTAACCGATTGGCTCTCTTGAACAACCAGTTGAAAGGGTTGAATAACTAGCTTGAAAATAAAGTCAAGGCACTGGAAGAAGAGTTGGAGAATTCAAAAATTGATTTCGAAAATCTGGAATTGCTTTACAAGAACTTTTCTTGCAAGTGTGACTCACTTGTTGGTGAAAATTGTGAATCTCTTAAAAAGAAGGTTCACTATCTTGTGAAAAGTGTGGATAAGCTTTCAAAGGGAAGATCCAACTTTGAGACTGTCTTGGCATCTCAAAATTGTGTTTTTGGAAAATCAAGTTTAGGTTTTAATCCACAGAGTAAGAAAAGTGTAACGCCCCTCAAAATATTGTTCATTTTCATATAATAAAATAAAGGTGAAACAGTAATATCAAAAATTTAACATAGGTATATACATAATATAATTCATCCATTAATACAAATGTGCCTCAGAATAAAATCCCTTTTCGAGGAAGTTTTAATACATCTCCATACAAGAGTTTTCAAAATAAAACAAAACAATCAGCATTCAAAAACCGACGATCTCTGTAAGGACTTGTAAAATTGAATTGGAATAAAAAGAGATATATTTTAAATGAATTCTAAGTATGTTTTTATTTAAAATAAAAAGGAAGGAAAGTTAAGTTTAGAAGGCTATGAGATCGCCGGTCGCCTGCTACACATGATCGCGCGGGCGCGAGGCATGCGGGCATTGCCAGGGCGCGAGAGGCATGCAGGCATCGCGCGGGCGCGAGGCATGCGGGCATCGCACGGGCGCGAGGCATGCGGGCATCACACGGGCGCGAGGCATGCGGGCATCGCACGGGCGCGAGGCATGCGGGCATCGCGCGGGCACGAGAGGCATGCGGGCATTGCATGCAGGCATCGCGCGGGCGCGAGGCATGCGGGCATTGCCAGGGCGCGAGAGGCATGCAGGCATCGCGCGGGGCGCGAGGCATGCGGGCTTTGCCAGGGCGCGAGAGGCATGCGGGCATCGCCAGGGCGCGAGGCATGAGGGCGTCGCCAGGGATGGGCATCGGTCATCTTCCAGGGTGAGAGAGACATCGGTCGTCTTCCAGGGTGAGGGAGACATCGGTCGTTCACCAAAATGAGTCAGCAGTGGAAAGTTATCGTGCGACGTCGAGTTTCACACAGAGTAAGGTGGGACCCAGGCTCCCAGCATGAAACGTCCTGCATGCGCGACACGTAGACAAAAAGAGTGGTTCAGGCTAGTGACCTCAGAGTGTTAGCCTGCGCAGAGGCACGCTTAGTCGTACTGTTCAGTGAAGAGTACACGCAAAATTCCCTGCAGAGTGGGTGGTGGCAGCGGTTTTTGTGGAGAAGTCAGCTTAAGATGCAAAAACCCATTTCTGAGAGAGAAAGAAAGAAACGTCACAGTTGTTCAAGAGCGGAAGAGTGAGTTTACCTCCCTTCTCCTCCATTCTCTCCTTCGCACTGCGATTCTAACACCTTCACACAAGAGTACGACGAACGACGACCACCATTAGAGCACCTGGGAGGCTCTCTGCAAGTCCTTCAAACCAGACGCAAAAACAGAGCCAAGACATTCTTTAAGCTTCGTTGGGTTTCGGAGCTCCTGGTGTTTTGCGCAAGTCCAGGTAAGGGAAGCTAGACTTCATTTTCAATACAAGCCATAGTTTTGCTGTTTCTGAAGTGAGGGCGACGTGGTCGCCGGTTCTCTGTTTCTTTTCGAAATGCTCTGTTCTATGTGGTTGGGCGACGTGGTCGCCGGTTTTAAATACGGGTTTTGAACTCCACTGTGTTTGACGTTGTTTGAAGCTGTTTGGGATTTAAATACAATATATATGTGATATTCGGAAGTTTGAAACGTTGAAATGATTGTTGCTGTGATTTGAAATATTCCTTTGCATGGTATGATGTCTTGAATGCTGTGAATGTGGGATCGAGGCATAGTATTTTCAGGAAAGGAAATACCGTGTAAGATCTGTATAGGTGTATTGACTAGGGGCTTGTCTAGAAGGAGATATCCTGACTCTGCTGATATAATGGAATCACGTAGATGAAGTTATTCAGTTGTGGAGAGTCGGAGGAGGTTCATATGAATGGGTGAGTCGTGTGAAAAAGAACGAGCTCGGCCTGTTATATGAATTAACCTTGTCATACCGGGAGAGTGATGATATGAGACTATATATGCGCATGGCTGTGTGGATTCACAGCGACCCTGTGTGGATTTCACAGTGGTATGGTATGACAGGTGCAGATCTCTGAGCCTGAGTCAACGCACGAGTCAATCCGGAAGTAGTGTCATGTGTCTATGCATTGTGAGTCAGTGGAAAGTCTGACGTGTGAACCATGAATACTGAAATTTGAAATAGACACTTGACGAGTTATGGAATATGAGTATGTTGATGGTTGAAAATTGATATGGATCATGAATGGTGTGAAGTTTTATGTTTACTATTGATTTAAAAGTTTTTAAACCATCTAGCTTACCCCTTTTCTTTTGTATTGCTCTGTGGCTATTTCTCTTAAACTGTGATGATCGTGTATTTTACACGGGAGCAGATGATCTTCCAGGGAGTAGAGCTCCTTAGAGAGTGGTCGCCGGAAGGAGATCGCCTGTCTCCGTCTCTATCGGGTGACCGCCTGTTTCTTCCTCTATCGGGTGATCGCCTGTTTTTCTGTTCTGGTAGCAGATCGGCTGTTTTGGGTCCCCTGATAGGAGATCGCCGGTCTATGTAGGGAGATCGCCGGTTTTCAATTTAGTTGGCTGTATTTTGTTTAAATTTTAGAAAAATATACCGGTTATGTATTTATCTCCCTGTGAGGAGAAACTTTATTTACATATATATGATTTTGTTCATTTCAATCTATTGGTTACTTTTATTTTCATTATATGAACATGTATGGTATTTTGGCGGGATGTTACATTAATGGTATCAGAGCAGTTCGTCCTTAGGATGACCTGAGGGCTGTGGATCCATTGTGTTTCTTCTGCTCATAAAGTTTATTTGATTTTAAAATAACAACTATAGTGAAAGGTTTTCAAACGTTTTTGTATTGAAATTTTGTGTGTGCTTTGGTGAATATATGCTCTAACTGAAAATCTTAGTATTAAGAATGAGAAGGTCTTGATAAAGTAGTGAGGGTGCACACTCATAACTGGATCGAGATGATTCTCAATCTTAATTCCAAAGGTTTGATGTTTAGCATACATTGAATTCTGGTGTAATTCATTTCATTTTGTTGGGTGTAGTTGTAATTGATTGAAAGTGGCTGTTTG
Organism: Phaseolus lunatus; assembly: GCA_013389735.1. Taxonomy (NCBI): domain Eukaryota; kingdom Viridiplantae; phylum Streptophyta; class Magnoliopsida; order Fabales; family Fabaceae; genus Phaseolus; species Phaseolus lunatus. The sequence goes on along the minus strand of CM023861.1, from coordinate 17,876,895 downwards.
GATTGATGACTGCATACCAGTAGTTGTTCTGGTGTTATGCTTGATGTTATAAGCATCATGATCCTGTTGTTGAACTCAAATTCTAAATGACTTTGAGGGGCTGACCTTTGTAAGGTCTAGATGTTACCTCTAGAATGAATTGATTTCTTATCGATCTCATTCTTGTGGTTGTAGGGAATATAGAAGCCAATAGTTTTAGAATCAAACACGAAGAAGATGGCACGTAGACCTCCTACCCCTCCCCAACCTTCTTCAGAAATGAGCCAGATTGCCAAGGCCATCGAGATGATGGCAACTGCCATACAGCAGCAGAATGCAGCGATGGCTCAGAACCATCAAGCTACAATGCACCACTGGGAGACTGCTCGGTCGGCTGAAACAAACTCCCACCTCGGTCAGCCTCAAGAACAGATGGGACTGACCGAGTTCATGAGGCACAACCCACCCAAGTTCAGTGGGAATGCTACCCCTGATCAGGCAGATCAGTGGGTCAGAGAGCTGGAGAAGATCTTTAGGGCGACCTCCTGCCATGAAGAGAAGAAATTGTTGTTCGCCACCTACCTGCTATCAGGAGAAGCTGAGTTCTGGTGGATGGGAGCTCAGCAGATGATGGAGGCCCGAGAGGATGTATTGGACTGGGAAAGCTTCAGGGTGAGATTCTTGGAGAAATACTTCCCAGACAGCGCAAGGTTTGCGAGGGAAGCTGAGTTCCTAAAGTTGGAGCAGGGGGATATGTCTGTGAACGCCTATGCTGCTCGGTTTGAGTATCTTGCCCGATTCTACACCCAGGCGACCTCTGAGGCTTGGAGGTGTAGGAAGTTCGAAGAGGGGCTGAAGCATGGGCTGAAGAGGACCATAGCCCCGATGTGCATCAGGGAATTCCACGCCTTGGTAGAGAAGGCGAAGATGGTGCAGACCCTGGAGAAGGGTGATTCTCGGGTGATCAGGTCACACCCAGGGAGTTCTTCCAGTGGGAAGGCTAAGGTGCAGCACCCACAAAGCAAGCCTTATGCGAGACCTCCACCACCTCAGGCAGGAATAACGTCATCCCAGTTTCAGCAGCAGCAACCTTGGAAACCCAAGTGTTACCATTGTGGTGGACCACACACCTCTAACTCGTGCTTCAAGAGGAGTTCAGAGAAAAGGTGCTACACCTGCCAAAAGACAGGGCACGTTGCTAGAGAGTGCCCTAACCGAAATGGGGCGACCCAACCCAGTGGCTCTCAGCAGACGAGAAACGAAGGCAGCAGACCTCAGGCAACAGGGAGAGTGTTTGCCATGTCTGGAGCGGAAGCATCTCAGTCAGGTAACCTCATGCAAGGTGTTTGTTTTATAGCTAGTAGAGGTGTAAAAGCTTTGTTTGATTCTGGAGCGACACACTCCTTTGTGTCAAGCCTGTGTGTAGCCGAGTTGGGCCTTCTAGAGAAGGAGTTACCTTTCGAACTGTTGGTCTCTACACCTGCGTCAGGACAGGTGTTGACCTCTACAGTTTGCCCTGAATGTCCAATGATAGTAGAGGGGCGCAGATTCAAAGTGAACTTGATCTGCCTACCTCTTCAGGACCTGGATGTTATCCTGGGAATGGATTGGCTAGCTGCCAATCACGTTCTCATTGACTGCGGTAGTCAGAAGATAACGTTTCCAGACCTCCAAGGATCAGATGTGATATCTGCTCAGCAAGGGCAGTCGGAGTTGGAAGAAGGGGCGAGGTGCTTCGTGATGTTGGCTCGGTTGGAAGTGAAGAATGTAGGGGACGTAAGCAGAATCCATGTGGTGAAAGATTTCGGGGATGTATTTCCAGAAGAAGTACCTGGGTTACCCCCTAAGAGAGAAGTGGAATTTTCTATTGATCTAGTACCTAGGGCTGGACCAGTGTCAATGGCGCCCTACAGGATGGCACCAGCCGAGTTGGTGGAATTAAAGAAGCAAGTGGAAGAGTTGCTGGAGAAACGATTCATCAGACCCAGTGTATCTCCATGGGGGGCTCCAGTACTCCTAGTTAAGAAGAAGGATGGAGGGTCTCGGCTGTGTATAGATTACAGGCAGTTGAACAAGTTGACCATCAAGAACAAGTACCCTCTACCCAGAATTGACGATTTGATGGATCAAATACATGGGGCCTCGGTGTTCTCCAAGATTGACCTGAGATCGGGGTACCACCAGATTTTGGTAAAAGCTGAAGACGTTCAAAAGACAGCTTTTAGGTCTCGGTATGGGCACTATGAGTATGTGGTGATGCCATTTGGAGTAACCAATGCTCCAGCTCTGTTCATGGACTACATGAATAGGATTTTTCGCCCTTTCTTGGATAAGTTTGTGGTGGTCTTCATTGACGACATACTCATTTATTCAAGGACCGAGGAAGAACATGAAGAACACCTGAGGACAGTATTGGAAATACTGAGGGAGAAGCAACTCTATGCCAAGTTCTCGAAGTGTGAGTTCTGGCTGAAGGAAGTCAACTTCTTGGGACACGTGATATCTGCCCAGGGGATCTCGGTGGATCCAGCTAAGGTAGAGGCAGTGCTGCAGTGGGAACGTCCCAAGACAGTCACCGAGATAAGGAGCTTTGTGGGGTTGGCAGGCTACTATCGGAGGTTTATTGAGGACTTTTCCAAGGTAGTGGCTCCTTTAACACAGCTGACCCGCAAGGATCAACCTTTTGCTTGGACCGACCGATGTGAGCAGAGCTTCAAGGAACTAAAGGAAAGGTTGACTAGTGCTCCAGTACTAGTGATCCCCGAGGTGGGAAGACCTTTTGATGTCTACTGTGACGCTTCACATCAGGGTCTGGGATGTGTTTTAATGCAAAAGAGAAGAGTGGTTGCATATGCTTCAAGGCAACTCAAGGTTCATGAGAGAAACTACCCTACGCATGATTTGGAGTTGGCGGCGGTGGTATTTGCCTTGAAGATCTGGAGGCACTATTTATATGGAGCTCGGTTCCAGGTGTTCAGTGACCATAAGAGCCTGAAATACCTGTTCGATCAGAAGGAACTAAACATGAGACAAAGAAGGTGGATGGAGTTTCTAAAGGACTACGATTTTCAACTCATGTATCATCCAGGGAAGGCCAATGTAGTGGCAGATGCTTTGAGTAGAAAATCAGTACAAGTAGCCACCATGATGATGGAGGAGCAGAAACTGATCGAGCAGTTCAGAGACTTAAACCTTGGAGTAGAATTCCACGCAAATCACATTAGTTGTAGTAGGCTGACTATAACTAATGACTTCCTTGGGATGTTAAGGGATGAGCAGTTGAAGGACTCTAGCCTGAAGCGTACTGTGGAGTCACTAGGGACAGATCAGGCTAGAGACTTTGTGATGGGTGACGATGGGATCTTGAGATTTAATGGCAGGATTTGCATCCCTGCAAATGGAGAATTGAAGAAGATGATCCTAGATGAAGGTCACAAGAGTCACCTTAACCTACATCCAGGCATGAACAAGATGTACCATGACCTGAAGGAGTCGTTTTGGTGGTCGGGCATGAAGAGAGACATCGCCCAGTATGTTGCAACCTGCTTAACGTGTCAGAAGGCGAAGGTAGAGCATCAAAGACCTGGCGGGTTGTTACAGCCATTGGATATCCCTGAGTGGAAATGGGACAGCATTGCCATGGATTTTGTCACCCATTTACCCAGATCGGTAAAGGGCCATGATGCAATCTGGGTCATCACTGATCGGCTGACGAAGAGTGCTCACTTTCTCCCAGTGAACATGAGGATGCCTATGACCAAGTTGGCACAGTTGTACATCAAAGAGATAGTAAGGTTGCATGGGGTGCCTTCCAGCATCGTTTCAAATAGAGATCCCAGGTTCACTTCACGGTTTTGGCAGACCTTACAAAGTTGCTTGGGAACTAAGTTGAGGATGAGCTCTGCATATCATCCTCAAACAGATGGTCAGTCTGAGAGAACGATCCAGTCCTTGGAAGATCTGCTGAGGACGTGTGTCTTGGATCAATTGGGGATTTGGGACGAGGTGTTGCCACTGGTGGAATTTACCTATAATAACAGTTATCACGCTAGTATTGGGATGGCACCATATGAAACCCTGTATGGGAGGAAATGCAGAACTCCCTTATGTTGGTACCAGGAGGGCGAAGCAGTCTTGGTTGGGCCAGAGTTGATTCAGCAGACGACCGAGAAGGTGCAACAGATACAAAGCAGAATGAAGGCTTCTCAAAGTAGGCAGAAGTCATATGCAGACCAGAGGAGAAAGCCTTTGGAGTTTGCTGCTGGAGACCATGTGTTCATGAAGGTGACACCAACCAAGGGTGTAGGACGGGCGATCAGACCAAAGAAGTTGTCCCCTAAGTTCGTGGGACCATATCAGATCTTAAGGAGGATTGGTCCAGTGGCCTACGAGATCGCCCTGCCTCCCCATTTAGCGAATCTGCACAATGTCTTTCACGTATCACAGCTGAGGAAGTACATGGCAGACCCCAGTCATGTGCTGCAAGTGGACGATGTGCAGATCAGGGATGACTTGTCCTTTGAAGTGAAACCAGTCAGGATTGACGATAGGCAAAGTAAACAGCTCAGAGGCAAGACCATCAGCATGGTGAAAGTGGTGTGGGATGAGAGATCGGGTGATTCAACTTGGGAGTTAGAAGAACCTATGAGAGAAGCTTATCCATACTTCTTTTCCTTGTAATTCAATTTTCGAGGACGAAAATTTTTCTTGTTGGGGAGAATGTAAGGACCTGTAAAATTGAATTGGAATAAAAAGAGATATATTTTAAATGAATTCTAAGTATGTTTTTATTTAAAATAAAAAGGAAGGAAAGTTAAGTTTAGAAGGCTATGAGATCGCCGGTCGCCTGCTACACATGATCGCGCGGGCGCGAGGCATGCGGGCATTGCCAGGGCGCGAGAGGCATGCAGGCATCGCGCGGGCGCGAGGCATGCGGGCATCGCACGGGCGCGAGGCATGCGGGCATCGCACGGGCGCGAGGCATGCGGGCATCGCGCGGGCACGAGAGGCATGCGGGCATTGCATGCAGGCATCGCGCGGGCGCGAGGCATGCGGGCATTGCCAGGGCGCGAGAGGCATGCAGGCATCGCGCGGGCGCGAGGCATGCGGGCTTTGCCAGGGCGCGAGAGGCATGCGGGCATCGCCAGGGCGCGAGGCATGAGGGCATCGCCAGGGATGGGCATCGGTCATCTTCCAGGGTGAGAGAGACATCGGTCGTCTTCCAGGGTGAGGGAGACATCGGTCGTTCACCAAAATGAGTCAGCAGTGGAAAGTTATCGCGCGACGTCGAGTTTCACACAGAGTAAGGTGGGACCCAGGCTCCCAACATGAAACGTCCTGCATGCGCGACACGTAGACAAAAAGAGTGGTTTAGGCTAGTGACCTCAGAGTGTTAGCCTGCGCAGAGGCACGCTTAGTCGTACTGTTCAGTGAAGAGTACACACAAACTTCCCTGCAGAGTGGGTGGTGGCAGCGGTTTTTGTGGAGAAGTCAGCTTAAGATGCAAAAACCCATTTCTGAGAGAGAAAGAAAGAAACGTCGCAGTTGTTCAAGAGCGGAAGAGTGAGTTTACCTCCCCTCTCCTCCATTCTCTCCTTCGCACTGCGATTCTAACACCTTCACACAAGAGTACGACGAACGACGACCACCATTAGAGCACCTGGGAGGCTCTCTGCAAGTCCTTCAAACCAGACGCAAAAACAGAGCCAAGACATTCTTTAAGCTTCGTTGGGTTTCGGAGCTCCTAGTGTTTTGCGCAAGTCCAGGTAAGGGAAGCTAGACTTCATTTTCAATACAAGCCATAGTTTTGCTGTTTCTGAAGTGAGGGCGACGTGGTCGCCGGTTCTCTGTTTCTTTTCGAAATGCTCTGTTCTATGTGGTTGGGCGACGTGGTCGCCGGTTTTAAATACGGGTTTCGAACTCCACTGTGTTTGACGTTGTTTGAAGCTGTTTGGGATTTAAATACAATATATATGTGATATTCGGAAGTTTGAAACGTTGAAATGATTGTTGCTGTGATTTGAAATATTCCTTTGCATGGTATGATGTCTTGAATGCTGTGAATGTGGGATCGAGGCATAGTATTTTCAGGAAAGGAAATACCGTGTAAGATCTGTATAGGTGTATTGACTAGGGGCTTGTCTAGAAGGAGATATCCTGACTCTGCTGATATAATGGAATCACGTAGATGAAGTTATTCAGTTGTGGAGAGTCGGAGGAGGTTCATATGAATGGGTGACTCGTGTGAAAAAGAACGAGCTCGGCCTGTTATATGAATTAACCTTGTCATACCGGGAGAGTGATGATATGAGACTATATATGCGCATGGCTGTGTGGATTCACAGCGACCCTGTGTGGATTTCACAGTGGTATGGTATGACAGGTGCAGATCTCTGAGCCTGAGTCAACGCACGAGTCAATCCGGAAGTAGTGTCATGTGTCTATGCATTGTGAGTCAGTGGAAAGTCTGACGTGTGAACCATGAATACTGAAATTTGAAATAGACACTTGACGAGTTATGGAATATGAGTATGTTGATGGTTGAAAATTGATATGGATCATGAATGGTGTGAAGTTTTATGTTTACTATTGATTTAAAAGTTTTTAAACCATCTAGCTTACCCCTTTTCTTTTGTATTGCTCTGTGGCTATTTCTCTTAAACTGTGATGATCGTGTATTTTACACGGGAGCAGATGATCTTCCAGGGAGTAGAGCTCCTTAGAGAGTGGTCGCCGGTTTGAGTACCTCGCCCGATTCTACACCCAGGCGACCTCTGAGGCTTGGAGGTGTAGGAAGTTCGAAGAGGGACTGAAGCATGGGCTGAAGAGGACCATAGCCCCGATGTGCATCAGGGAATTTCATGCTTTAGTGGAGAAGGCAAAGATGGTGGAGACACTGGAGAAGAGTGACTCTCGGGTGATCAGGTCATACCCAGGGGGTTCTTCCAGTGGGAAGGCTAAGGTGCAGCAACAACACTATAAGCCTTATGCGAGACCTCCACAGCATAGGGCAGAAGCAGCACCGCCCCAGTTTCAGTAGCAATAGCCCTGGAAACTCAGATGTTTCCATTGTGGTGGACCACACACATCAAATGTGTGCCTCAAGAGAGATTCAGGGAGAAGATGCTACATCTGCCGGGAGACGGGACACCTTGATGGAGGAGGGCCAAGCACATCTAGCCAAGGAAGCCAAGGCCCAAACCAAGAAGACCGTCTAGACCAAGAGGAGCGTCTAGCTCCAGGAAGTGAGCGTCTAGAACGTGAAGGAGGGAGGCTATCCATGGAGCTAGACCGTCTAGGACCTCTCACAAGATCCATGGCTAAACATATCCAAGCACACATAGAAGAAGCCACGGATGGAAGAGAGAGATCCTTGTACATGTTTCATAAAGGCCCAAAGGGGGAGGGGGTGCTTAGTAGATTAGTGTAGTGTAGAAAGCAAAACTTGCTCACCTAGGGGTGTGCTATCAAAAAGGTGCCCTTAGCAATAGAAGGAGGGGTGTGCTAGCAAATAGGTGCCTTTAGCAAAAGAAGGAGGGGTGTACTATCAAATGTTGCATTTTTGACCTATCTTCTAGAATATTAGGATGATGGTGTGGTTTGACTAAAGTCAATACCCTAGGCAGCCCCACTTTTTGTATTTCCATCCCTACCCTTTAAGCTTGCTCACCAAGGCTCCTAAATCTATAAATAAGGAGGCCTACCTCATGTATTTTGAAGTTTATTTTGAGTAATGTTATGCTGCCATTTTTGTGCACAAGCTTTACTCCTCCTAGAAATCTAGGCTATAAACTTCAATCCTTTCACCTTCTCCCTTGAGCTGGCCAAACCTCTCAACCCATACTCATCATGCACCTTCAAGACCAACACAACTCCTAGGAGGGTCTTGTTTCACTCACCCATTGCTTCCGCTCCATCTATTTCTACTTTGATTCAAGAAGAACACATGAAAATGCCATCACACCTTGCTAGAGAGTGTCCTAACGGGAATAGGGCGACTCAACCCAGCGGTTCCCAGCAGTTGAGGAACGAAGGCAGCAGACCTCAGGCCGCAGGGAGAGTGTTTGCCATGTCTGGAGCGGAGGCATCTCAGTCAGGTAACCTAGTACAAGGTGCTTGTTTATAGCTGGTAGATACGTTAGAGTTTTGTTTGATTCTGGAGCGACACACTCTTTTGTGTCAAATCGGTGTGCAACCGAACTGGGCCTTCTAGTGAAGGAGCTGCCGTTTGAACGGTTGATCTCTACACCTGCATCAGGACAGGTTTTGACCTCCCCAGTTTGCTCTGAATGTCCAGTGATAGTAGAGGGACGCAGGTTCAAAGTGAATTTGATCTGTCTACCTCTTCAGGATCTGGATGTTATCCTGGGAATGGATTGGCTATCTGCCAATCACATTCTCATAGATTGCAGTAGGCAGGAAGTGGTGTTTCCAAATCTCCAACAGACAGATATGATATCTGCTCAGCATGTATGGTTGGAGTTGAAAGAAGGGGCGACGTGCTTTGTGATCCTAGCTTGGTTGGAGGTGAAAAATGAAGGGGACGTAAGCAGGATACATGTGGTGAAAGATTTCATGGATGTATTTCCAGAAGAAATACCTGGACTACCTCCTAAGAGAGAGATGGAATTCTCTATTGTTTTGGTACCTGGAGCTGGACCAGTGTCAATGGCTTCAGCTGAGTTGATGGAATTAAAGAAGCAAATGTAAGTTAGATTTAGTTGTACCAAGGTTTAGTTTCAGCTACATATAAGTTATGGAGAGTAAATAAGCAGTATGTTGAGGGTTTAAAGACTTAAGCATGTGTATCCATGAGAAGTACTAGAGTTAAGTTCCAAGAACGAAAGAATGAATTTTCTTTTATTTGAAGCTTGGAAGATGGTTATGTCGATGAAACAGCATGAGATGGCTCTAGCTTAACCACAAGCTTAAAAGGAAAGATGAGATATTGTATTTATGTCTAGAGTTCAATTAGACAGAGAAATTTGCTGAAAAATACTAGGTAGAGAAGTTACTGGGATAAGAGAGAAAGCTTCACGCAGAATGGATGCTGTTTTGTTGATCGTGATTTGAAAGATGAGTATGGAAATGGTGGGTTGAGATTAAAGGCTCCTGATGCCGTAAGTCTCCTGAACTTGGCAAATGAGGATGTAGTTCTGCCTGTGAATGTAGAAGGGAAGGAGGTAATGGCTATGGATAAGAATAAGGGTAAGTCGTGTTATGATGATGATGTGGAGTCTTCTAGCGATGTTAGTAAATTGCAGAAAGTTGGAGGTGGAAGCAGAACTTTCCGTGCCTTGTGTTTCTAATGGGATGGGATTTGCAGCTAATCCTTTAAATGGGCAGTTATGGTGGTCAGTGTAATATCCCGCCAATTTCATTGCATAATTATAAAATGAAGTAGAGATAAAATAATAATGTTGAAGTGAACATAATTATATATATATGTAATGAAGTTTTCTCCTCGTAGGGAGTTTAATACATAATCTGCCGGTTTCCAAAAACGTAAACTAAATACAACAAAATACATAAAAACAGGCGATTTCCCAACAGGATAGGCGATCTCCCATCAGGAAAGGGCGATCTCCTATCAGAAAAGGGCGATCTCCTATCAGACAATATAAAAAGGGTGATCGCCTAACAGAAATATATATGGGCGATCTCCTCCCGGCGACCACTCACTGAGGAGCTCTACCACCTGCAACCTCGTCTGCTCCCGTGCAAAATACACGATCATCACAGTTTAAGAGAAAACAACCACAGAGCAATACAAAAGAAAGGGGTAAGCTAGATGTTTTTAAAAGCTTTTAAATCCATAGTAAACATAAAACTTCACACCATTCATGATCCATATCAATTACAACCATCAACATTTCCATATTCCACATACTCGTCAAGTGTCTATTCGCTACTTTCAATATTCATGGTTCACACGTCAGACTTTCCACTGACTCACAATGCATAGACACATGACACTACTTCCGGATTGACTCGTGCGTTGACTCAGGCCCAGAGATCTGCACCTTTCATACCATACCACTGTGAAATCCACACAGGGTCGCTGTGAAATCCACACAGCCATGCGCATATATAATCTCAATGTCATTAACTCTCCCGGTATGACAGGGTTAATTCATATAACAGGCCGAGCTCGTTCTTTTTCACACGACTCACCCATTCATATGAACCTCCTCCGACTCTCCACAACTGAATAACTTCATCTACGTGATTCCATTATATCAGCAGAGTCAGGATATCTCCTTCTAGACAAGCCCCTAGTCAATACACCTACACACGATCTTACACGGTATTTCCTTTCCTGAAAATACTATGCCTTGATCCCACATTCACAACATTCAAAACATCATACCACTCAAATGAATGATTCAAATCACAGCAACAATGATTTCAAAGGTTCAGACTTTCGAGTATTACATGCATTCCACCTTTAAATCTCAAACAGTTTCAAAGCAACACCAAAAACAAGGAGTTCGCAAACAACGCCAAAACCGGCGATCTGGTTCAAAAACAAGGTATTTCGAAGTCTGTATTTAAAACCGGCGACCACGTCGCCCAAACACATAGAACAGAGCATTCACGAAGATGAAAACGAAACCGGCGACCACGTCGCCCTCACTTCAGAAACAGCTAATCTATGGCTTGTATTGAAAATGAAGGCTAGCTTCCCTTACTTGGACTTGCGCAAAACACCAAGAACTCCAAAACCCAACGAAGCTTAAAAGATGCTTTCACTCTGTTTCTGCGTCTGGTTTGTAGGACTTGCAGAGAACTTCCCAGGTGCTCTAATGGTAGTCGTCGTTCGTCGTACTTTTGGGTGAAGGTGCCTGAATCGCAGTGCGAAGGAGAGAAAAGGAGAAGAAGGGAGGCAAACACACTCTTTCGCTCTTGAACCACTGCAACATTCCTTTCTCTCAGAAGTGGGTTTTTGCATCTTAAACTAACTTGTCCACAAAAGCCGCTGCCACCACCCACTCTGCAGGGAAGTTTGCGTGTACGCTGCACTGAACAGTACGACTAAGCGTGCCTCCGCGCAGGCTAACACTCTGAGGTCACTATTCTGAACCACCCTTTTTGTCTACGTGGCGCGCGTGCAGGACGTTTCATGCTGGGAGTCTGGGTACCACCTTCTCTGTGTGCAACTCGACATCGCGCGATAACCTTTCACCGATGACCACTGGTGCGAAGGTTATCCACCGATGACCACTTGCGCGAAGACTATCCACCGATGACCTCTCGCGCGAAGGCTATCCACCGATGACCTCTCACGCGAAGACTATCAACCGATGACCTCTCGCGCAAAGGCTATCCACCGATGACCTCTCGCGCGAAGACTATCCACCGATGACCTCTCGCCCTGGCGATGCCCGCATGCCTCGCGCCCTGGCGATCACGTGTAGTCTAGGCGACCGGCGATTTTGTACTAACAAGGAAATCTTATAGTCTTCTAAGCTACACTTTCTTTCCTTTTTATTTTAAATAAAAACATACTTAGAATTCATTTAAAATATACCCTTTTATTCCAATTTAATTTTACAGGTCCTTACAGTCAGTGTTTCGTTTCTGATCCTAGAAACAATGCTGCATTGTCAGCTGTGGCAACAAGTCCTCACCCTGAACACAGTGAGGGATTTATGATTTGTGTGTTGAATACTGAGCACCTTGAGATCCCATGCAATGCTAATATGGATGTATCCATTGGAATTCCTGAGTTAGCAGCTCTGGAATCCCAACCATCTGCTAAAGGGGTGGGTTTTTCCTGATCTGCTATTAGTAATCGAAGAAGAAATGAACCAGAGGGGCGCCTGAAGAAAGAAACCGTGCTCCCTCAAGCTTTTGCTGCTTCACCATCGGTTTGACAAGAAACGGTGCCTAATGTGAAGTCAAGTTACAAACCGGTTGTTTCTGAACTGAAAGAAAAAGAGAATCCTGGAAGAAACTCCATCTCTGCAGTTTCTAAGCAGAATAATAATGTTGATGTCACCCAAGTCATCGCAAATCAGTTCATGCCAATGAAGGACATCTAAAGCAAGAGGAATTAGGAGTTTTAAGGATCAAGTATTTGAGAAAGGTTTTCTGGTCTGCAAGTCTCTACTTCAACCAATGAAATGACAGATCAGGGGATTCAACTTGGGAGTTAGAAGAAACCATGAGAGAAGCCTATCCCTACCTCTTTTCCTTGTAATTCAATTTTCGAGGACGAAAATTTTTCTTGTTGGGGAGAATGTAAGGACCTAGAAACTTTAAATGGTAATAAAAGTGTTATATTTAAATAATTTCAGAAGATGTTATTATTTAAAATACAAAGAGCTGGAAATAGAAGTTTCGTAGTAGTCGGACCTCGGACGTCGCCCAAGGTCTGGGGTCAGCTGGTAGAGGTCGGTCAGCTGACCATTGTATTAACCAACTAGTCAGATGAGATGACTTTATCGTGAGGTAATCACGTGGGTGTGCTCGAGGAAGACATGTGGATCAAGAAGAGTAAAGGAAGAAAAGTGTAGCTTAGAAGTCTATGAGATCGCCGTTGCTGAAGACGGAGGCGACCTCCGACTTCTCTGGTACATAATCGTCTGTCGCCCAGAATACACATGATCGCCAGTCGCCTGTAGTGTACATGATCGCCAGTCGCCTATGGTGCACATGATCGCCGAAAGTGCACTCTGTATGTGGTTAGGATACTAGATCAACCAGAGTGGGTTCCAACAACCACGCGTATCAAGGTGTGGGTTAAGCCTTAGATACGCCGTGCATGCGAAGCTCTATGCTTGAGCATAAGAAATCGTCCTTAGTGTTGCATGCACGGGCGCACGAGGAGTGGTGCTGATCTACTCTTGGAAATGTGAAGCTACCGACGTCACCAAGTCATGTGGAGATGATACCTTGGACGTAACATAGTGGGATGAAGAACCTTCAGCAAGGCGTGGCGATGTGTCGTCGGACATCGCCAGGGCGCGAGGCATGCGGGCATTGCCAAGGCGAGACATCGATCGTCTCCCAGGGAGAGACATCGGTCGTCCGCCAGGATGAGACATCGGTGGATAGTCATCGCGCGAGCGGTCATCGGTGGAAGGTTATCGCGCGATGTCGAGTTTCACACAGATAAGGTGGGACCCAGGCTCCCAGCATGAGACATACTGCACGCACGACACGTAGACAAAAAGGGTAGTTCAGAATAGTGACCTCAGAGTGTTGGCATGCGCAAAGGCACGCGTGGTCATACTATTCAGGGAAGCGTGCACGCAAGCTTCCCTGCAGAGTGGGTGGTGGCAGCGGCTTTTGTGGACAAGTTGGTTTAGATTCAAAAACTCACTTATGAGAGGGAGAACGTTGCTGTGGTTCAAGAGTGACAGAGTGAGTTCACCTTCATCCTTCTCTTTTCTCTCCTTCGCGCTGCGATTCAGACGTCCTCAAGCACCAGTGCGACGAGCGACGACTGCACTTGGATACCTGGGGAGTTCTCTGCGAGTTTTCCGTCAGGACGCTAGGACAGAGTTAAGGCACCTTTAAGCTTCGGTGGGTTTTGGAGCTCTTGGTGATTTTGCGCAAGTTCAGGTAAGGGAAGCTAGCATTTTCATTTATAAAAACGTTAGGCGAGTAGGTTCTGAAGTGAGGGCGACGTGGTCGCCGGTTTTCATATTCCCTTTTCACGATGCTCTGTTTTTATGGGTGGGGCGACGTGATCGCCGATTTTAACGTTGTTTTCGAAATCCCCTGCTTTAGTGTCGCTTTGAACTTGTTTGAGATTGATATGTGAAATGCATGTGATATTGGAAAAATCTGAACCTTGGTACGATTGTTGTTGTGGTTGGAATCGTTAATTTAAGTGTTGTATGGTGCATTGGGTGAATTGATGATATCTTACTGTCCTGTGTGGACTTTATTAGCTGTCCTGTGTGGACTTCATTAGCTGTCCTGTGTGGACTTTATTAGCTGTCCTGTGTGGACTTCATTAACTGTCCTGTGTGGACTTCACTTGCTGTCCTGTGTGGACTTCATTAGCTGTCCTGTGTGGACTTTACTTGCTGTCCTGTGTGGACTTTATAGTGGTGTGGTATGTGTCTATGTGTGTTGAGTCAGTGGAAGTCTGACGTGAGAAATGAGAAACTTTGAAATTGATAGACACTTGATGGATTATGTGAATTGAACGACTCTTGAGAAAATTATGAAATATGTGATTACTAGATGGTCATGTGAAGGGAATGAGAAAGTTGATGGTTTTTACGTGGGTGTCTTAAATTTGTTTTATCTTGATTTTAAAGTTTCATATCTAAATCCTCTTTCAAATATCTAGCTTACCCTGTGTTTTTTGTGTTGTGTTTGGCTTTTTCTTAAACCTGTGATGATCGTGTATAATTTACACGGGAGCAGATGATGTTGCAGGAAGTAGAGCTCCTCAGTGAGTGGTCGCCGGAAGGAGATCGCCTGTTTCTGTTTCTGTTAGGCGATCACCCCTTTTTCTGTTTTCTGATAGGAGATCGCCTTTTTCTGTTAGGAGATCGCCTGTTTTTCTATTTAGCTGTATTTTGTTTAAGTTTTGGAAAACTGACCGGTATGTATTAAACTCCCTGTGAGGAGAAATTTCATTATATATATATACATATGTTCACTTCAATATTATTGTTTTACCTTTATTTCATTTTATAATTATGAAAAGGATTTGGCGGGATGTTACACACACCATTCATAATCTATAACAATTTCATCCATCAATATCCCCATATTCCACAATACTCGTCAAGTGTCTATTCAATACATTCAATACTCATGGTTCACACGTCAGACTTTCCACTGACTCATAACATATAGACACATGACTCTACTTCCGGAAGACTCGTGCGTTGAACTTAGCATCCAGAGGCCTGCACCTGTCATACGAAATTGCTGTAAAGTTTCCACAGCCATGCGCATAAACATAATCCCGAGCTCAATCTCAATATCCTCACTCTCTCAGTATGACAGGGTTAATCCATATAACAGGTCAAGTCAGTTATCTTTCAAACGACTTACCCATATATATGGACCTCCTTCAACTCTCACCAACTAAATGACTTCATCTATGTGATTCCATCATATCAGCAGAGTCAGGATCGCCTCATTCACAGGATACTCACTGATCAATACACCTCATAACCAATCTCAACACGGTATTTCCTTTCCTGAAAATACTATGTCTTGATCACAATTTCACATTCATCCAGTACATCATATCACACGTAAAAGCACAACTGCATCATATAATATTTTGAATCTTTTCTTAAACAATCACAATCACAGAAACAATCACGCCCAAGTTCAGATTTTCGAATATCACACGCATTTCACATTTCAATCTCAAACAGTTTCAAACGACACTAAAATAGGGGAGTTCGAAATCAACATTAAAACCGGCGATCACGTCGCCCACACATAAAAACAGAGCATCGTGAAAAGAATATGAAACCGGCGACCACGTCGCCCTCACTTCAGAACCTACTCGCCTAAAGTTTTTATAAACGAAAATGCTAGCTTCCCTTACCTGGACTTGCGTAAAATCTCACTAAGAGCTCCAAAACCCACCGAAGCTTAAAGATGCCTTAACCTGCACCATAGAGTCCCGATCACAAAACTAACGAGATTACTCATTTTCTGTGTTAACAGAAACAATTTCTGAAGCTAAAAGAGTTGTATGCACAACCTATGCAGAGATGACCCTCTCAAATTCAGACTCGACTCAAAGAACAGAGCAAAACGACTTACTCTGTTTTAGGGCTTTGAGTAGAAAACTTGCAGAGCACAACGTCAGGAATCCAGGGTAGTCGCCGATCTTCAACTGGTTCGCTAGGATGTCTGAACGCAGGGAGAAGGAGAGGAAAGAAACAGGGAACCAACGCTAACTCTCTCAATCACTCTCGAACCATAGCAACGTCCACTGCCTCTCAGGAGTGAGTTTTGAATCTAAACCAACTTGCCCAGAAATGCCGCTGCCACCACCCACTCTGCAGGAAAGCTTGCGTGTACACTTCCTTGAACAGTATGACCACGTGGGTCTCTGCGCATACCAACTCTCTGATGCTAACTATTCTGAAACACTCCTAATGTCTACATGTCGTGCATGCAGAACGTTCATGCTGGGAGCCTGGGTCCCACCTTATCTGTGTGAGACACTACCTCGCGCGATGACCATCCACCGATGACTAACCGTGCGATGATTATCCACCGATGAACAATGTGTCTCTCATCCCGGCGATGACTAATGTGCCTCTCATCCCGGCGATGACTGATGTGCTTCTTATCCTGGCGATGACTGATTCTTCACCCTGGCAGACAACCGATGTCTCACCCTGGAGGACCACCGATGTCTCACCCTGGAAGACCACTGATGTGTCTCCCATCCTGGTTGATGACCGTCTGTCTCTCGCTCTGGCGATGCCCGCGTGTCTCTCGCCCTGGCGATCCCCGCGTGCCTCTCGCCCTGGCGATCTCTCATCGTCCTTGGTGTGGCGAGGACACATCGCCTTGCTTCTGTCGACTGATGCCACATCGTCACACCCTGTTGAGGGCTCGTCCTACCACTACTCCACGCCTGTGTTATCACCCCCACATGGCTTGGTGACGTCGGTAGTGTAACATCCCGCCAAAATACCATACATGTTCATATAATGAAAATAAAAGTAACCAATAGATTGAAATGAACAAAATCATATATATGTAAATAAAGTTTCTCCTCACAGGGAGATAAATACATAACCGGTATATTTTTCTAAAATTTAAACAAAATACAGCCAACTAAATTGAAAAACCGGCGATCTCCTATCAGGGGACCCAAAACAGCCGATCTGCTACCAGAACAGAAAAACAGGCGATCACCCGATAGAGGCAGAAACAGGCGATCACCCGATAGAGACGGAAACAGGCGATCTCCTTCCGGTGACCACTCTCTAAGGAGCTCTACTCCCTGGAAGATCATCTGCTCCCGTGTAAAATACACGATCATCACAGTTTAAGAGAAATAGCCACAGAGCAATACAAAAGGAAAGGGGTAAGCTAGATGGTTTAAAAACTTTTAAATCAATAGTAAACATAAAACTTCACACCATTCATGATCCATATCAATTTTCAACCATCAACATACTCATATTCCATAACTCGTCAAGTGTCTATTTCAAATTTCAGTATTCATGGTTCACACGTCAGACTTTCCACTGACTCACAATGCATAGACACATGACACTACTTCCGGATTAACTCGTGCGTTGACTCAGGCTCAGAGATCTGCACCTGTCATACCATACCACTGTGAAATCCACACAGGGTCGCTGTGAATCCACACAGCCATGTGCATATATAGTCTCATATCATCACTCTCCCGGTATGACAAGGTTAATTCATATAACAGGCCGAGCTCGTTCTTTTTCACATGAGTCACCCATTCATATGAACCTCCTCCGACTCTCCACAACTGAATAACTTCATCTACGTGATTCCATTATATCAGCAGAGTCAGGATATCTCCTTCTAGACAAGCCCCTAGTCAATACACCTATACAGATCTTACACGGTATTTCCTTTCCTGAAAATACTATGCCTCGATCCCACATTCACAGCATTCAAGACATCATACCATGCAAAGGAATATTTCAAATCACAGCAACAATCATTTCAACGTTTCAAACTTCCGAATATCACATATATATTGTATTTAAATCCCAAACAGCTTCAAACAACGTCAAACACAGTGGAGTTCGAAACCCGTATTTAAAACCGGCGACCACGTCGCCCAACCACATAGAACAGAGCATTTCGAAAAGAAACAGAGAACCGGCGACCACGTCGCCCTCACTTCAGAAACAGCAAAACTATGGCTTGTATTGAAAATGAAGTCTAGCTTCCCTTACCTGGACTTGCGCAAAACACCAGGAGCTCCGAAACCCAACGAAGCTTAAAGAATGTCTTGGCTCTGTTTTTGCGTCTGGTTTGAAGGACTTGCAGAGAGCCTCCCAGGTGCTCTAATGGTGGTCGTCGTTCGTCGTACTCTTGTGTGAAGGTGTTAGAATCGCAGTGCGAAGGAGAGAATGGAGGAGAAGGGAGGTAAACTCACTCTTCCGCTCTTGAACAACTGCGACGTTTCTTTCTTTCTCTCTCAGAAATGGGTTTTTGCATCTTAAGCTGACTTCTCCACAAAAACCGCTGCCACCACCCACTCTGCAGGGAAGTTTGCGTGTACGTTTCACTGAACAGTACGACTAAGCGGGCCTCTGCGCAGGCTAACACTTTGAGGTCACTAGCCTGAACCACTCTTTTTGTCTACGTGTCGCGCATGCAGGACGTTTCATGCTGGGAGCTTGGGTCCCACCTTACTCTGTGTGAAACTCGACGTCGCGCGATAACTTCCCACTGCTGACTCATTTTGGTGAACGACCGATGTCTCCCTCACCCTGGAAGACGACCGATGTCTCTCTCACCCTGGAAGATGACCGATGTCTCTCTCACCCTGGAAGATGACCGATGCCCATCCCTGGCGACGCCTTCATGCCTCGCGCCCTGGCGATGCCCGCATGCCTCTCGCGCCCTGGCAAAGCCCGCATGCCTCGCGCCCGCGCGATGCCTGCATGCCTCTCGCGCCCTGGCAATGCCCGCATGCCTCGCGCCCGCGCGATCATGTGTAGCAGGCGACCGGCGATCTCATAGCCTTCTAAACTTAACTTTCCTTCCTTTTTATTTTAAATAAAACATACATAGAATTCATTTAAAATATATCTCTTTTTATTCCAATTCCATTTTACAGGTCCTTACAGGTAGCTTCACATTTCCAAGAATAGATCAGCACTACTCCTTGTGCGCCCATGCATGCAACACTAAGGACAATCTCTATGCTCAAGCATAGAGCTTCGCATGCCCAGCGTATCTAAGGCTCAACCCACACCTTGATACGCGTGGTTTTTGGAACCCACTATGGTTGATCCAGCATCTTGACCACATGCTAAGTGCACTTTCGGCGATCATGTGTACTCTAAGCGATTGGCGATTATGTGGAATCTTCGCACACGGTGATCATGCGCAAAATAGGCGATCTCTGATTTCATACGGGGGAAGTCGGAGGACGCCGCCTTCTTCATCAAACGGCGATCTCATCGACTTCTAAGCTACACCTTCCTTTCTCTTACCCTTCTTGATTCACGTGCCTCCCTCCCTTGAAGCACGCCCACTTGATTACCTCACGTTAAAGCCATCGCACCTGACTACTTGGTTGGTACAATGGTCAACCGATCGCCCTCTACCAGCTGATCCCAGACCTTGGGCGACGTCCGAGGTTTGACCCCGACGATATTTTCTATTTTTATGTCCTTTTTATTTTAAATAATAACATACTCATAAATTATTTAAAATCTATCACTTCTATTCCAATTAATTTATAGGTCCTTACATTCTCCCCAACAAGAAAAATTTTCGTCCTCGAAAATTGAATTACAAGGAAAAGAGGTAGGGATAGGCTTCTCTCATGGTTTCTTCTAATTCCCAAGTTGAATCACCCGATCTGTCATCCCACACCACCTTTACCATGTTGATGGTCTTGCCTCTGAGCTGCTTACTCTGCTGATCGTCAATCCTGACTGGTTTCGCTTCAAACGGCAAGTCATCCCTGATCTGCACGTCGTCCACTTCCAACACGTGACTAGGGTCTGGAAGATACTTCCTTAGCTGTGACACGTGAAAGACATTATGCAGATTTGCTAATTGGGGAGGTAGAGCAATCTCATAAGCTACAGGACCTATCTTCCTTAAGATCTGATATGGTCCAACAAACTTAGGAGACAGCTTCTTTGATCTGATAGCTCGTCCTACACCTTTGGTTGGTGTCACTCTCATAAACACATGATCCCCAGCAGCAAACTCCAAAGGTCTTCTCCTCTGATCTGCATAGGATTTCTGCCGGCTTTGAGAAGCTTTCATTCTGCCTTGTATCTGTTTCACCTTCTCGGTTGTCTGCTGAATCAACTCTGGCCCAACCAAGACTGCTTCGCCCTCCTGGTACCAACATAAGGGAGTTCTGCATTTCCTCCCATACAGGGCTTCATATGGTGCCATCCCAATACTGGCGTGGTAACTGTTATTATAAGTAAACTCCACCAGCGGCAACACCTCATCCCAACTTCCCAATTGATCCAAGACACACGTCCTCGGCAGATCTTCCAAGGACTAGATCGTTCTCTCTGACTGTCCATCTGTTTGAGGATGATATGCCGAGCTCATTCTCAACTTAGTTCCCAAGCAATCTTGTAAGGTCTGCCAAAATCGTGAAGTGAACTTGGGATCTCTATCCGAAACAATGTTGGAAGGCACTCCATGCAACGTCACAATTTCTCTGATGTACAGCTGTGCCAACTTGGCCATAGGCATCCTCATATTCACTGGAAGAAAGTGAGCACTCTTCGTCAGCCGATCAATGATGACCTAGATTGCATCATGACCCCTTACCGATCTGGGTAAATGGGTAACAAAATCCATGGCGATGCTGTCCCATTTCCATTCAGGGATATCCAATTGCTGCAACAAACCGCCAGGCCTTTGATGTTCTACCTTCGCCTTCTGACATGTCAAGCAGGTAGCAACATACTGAGCTATCTCCTTCTTCATGCCCGACCACCAAATGACTCTTTTAAATCCTGGTACATCTTATTCATACCTGGGTGCAGACTAAGGTAACTCTTGTGGCCTTCTTCTAGGGTCATCTTCTTCAACTTTTCATTTGCAGGTATGCAAATTCTGCCATTAAATCTCAAGATTCCATCATCGCCCATCGCAAAGCCTTTAGCCTGATCGGTGCCTAGTAATTCTACAATACGCTTCAGACTAGGATCCTCTAATTGCTTATCCTTTATCATTCCAATGAAATCATTAGTTATCGTTAACTTACTACAACTAATATGATTAACATGAAATTCCACTCCAAAGTTTAAATCTCTAAACTGCTCAATCAATTTCTGCTCTTCAATCATCATGGTTGATACTTGTATTGATTTCCTACTCAAGGCATCTGCCACTACATTGGCCTTCCCTGGATGATACATAAGTTGGAAATCATAATCTTTCATAAACTCCACCCCTTTTCTCTACCTCATGTTCAACTCTTTCTAATCAAACAAGTATTCATTGAACATCTGAAATTGAGTTTCATACAATTACGGTTAGAGGATAGTTGTCCTTGATGGTCAACTTATTCAACTCCCTGTAGTCCATACACAATTGAGACCCTTCATCTTCCTTTTTAACCAACAACACTGGAAACCCCATGGAGATATATTGGGCTTGACTAACTGCGTCTCTAACAACTCTTCCACTTGTTTTCTTTAGTTCTACCAACTCGGTTGGAGCCATTCTGTATGGCGCCATTGACACTGGTCCAGCTCCAGGTACCAAATCAATAGAGAATTCCACTTCTCTCTTAGGAGGTAATCCAGGTATTTCTTCTGGAAATACATCCATGAAATCTTTCACCACATGTTTCCTGCTTACGTCCTCTTCATTCTTCACTTCCAACCGAGCTAGGATCACGAAGCACCTCACCCCTTTTTCCAACTCCGACCACCCACGCTGAGCAGATATCACATCTGACTCTTGGAGGTCTGGAAACGCTATTTTCTGACTACCACAGTCTATGAGAACGTGATTGGCAGATAGCCAATCCATTCCCAGGATAACATCCAGGTCCTGAAGAGGTAGGCAGATCAAGTTTACTTTGAACCTGCGTCCCTCTACTATCACTGGACATTCAGAGCAAACTGTAGAGGTCAACACCTGTCCTGACGCAGTTGTAGAGACCAACAGTTCAAACGGTAACTCCTTCACTAGAAGGCCCAACTCGGCTACACACAGGCTTGACACAAAGGAGTGTGTCGCTCCAGAATCAAACAAGGCTTTTACACCTCTACCAGCTATAAAACAAACACCTTGCACTAGGTTACCTGACTGAGACGCCTCTGCTCCTGTCATGGCAAACACTCTCCCTGCTGCTTGAGGTCTACTGCCTCCATTCCTCAACTGCTGAGAACCAACGGGTTGAGTCATCCTATTTCTGCTAGGACAATCTCTAGAAATGTGCCCCATCTTTTGGCATGTGAAACATCTGGGTTTCCATGTTTGTTGCTGCTGAAACTGGGGCGGAACTGCTCCTGCCCGATGTGGTGGAGGTCTCGCATAAGGCTTGCTTTGTGGGTGCTGCACCTTGGCCTTCCCACTGGAAGAACCCCCTGGGTGTGATCTGATCACCCGAGAATTACCCCTTTCTAAGGTTTCCACCATCTTTGCCTTCTCTACTAAGGCATGAAATTCCTTGATGCACATGGATGCTATGGTCTTCTTCAGCTCATGCTTTAAACCTTCTTCAAATTTCCTACACCTCCAAGCCTCAGAGGTCGCCTGGGTATAGAATCGGGCGAGGTACTCAAACCAAGTAGCATAAGCAGTCAATGACATCTCCCCCTGCTCCAATCTGAGGAATTCTGCTTCCTTCGCAAACCTTGCACTATCTGGGAAGTATTTCTCTAGGAACCTCTCTCGGAAACCTTCCCAGTCTAAAACGTCAACTCTGGCTTCCATCATCTGCTGAGCTCCCATCCATCAGAACTCAGCTTCTCCAGATAGCAGATAGGTGGCGAACACCAATTTCTTCTCTTCAGGGCAGGAGGTAGCCCTAAAGATTTTCTCCAACTCCCTGACCCACTGATCTGCTTGATCAGGGGTATCATTCCCACTGAACTTAGTTGGGTTGTGCCTCATGAACTCGGTCAGTCCCATCTGCTCCTGAGGCTGACCGATGTGGGAAGCTGTTGCAGCCGATCTGGCGGTCTCCCAATGCTGCATTGCAGCTTGATGATTCTGAGCCATTGCCGCATTCTGCTACTGGATAGCACTTGCCATCATCTCAATGGCCCTGGCGATCTGGCCCATTTCTGCAGAAGGTTGGTGAGGGGTAGGCAGTCTAGGAGCCATTTTCTGCGTAAGATTAGGAAACTATTTTTCTCTAATCATACTCCTATAAAATGAACTTGATAACGAATCAATTCATTTAGAAGACCACACTAGGTCTTACAAAGGTCAGCATCTCAAATCCATCTAGAATTTGAGTTTATCAGCCGATCATGATACCTACCCAAGCATATCACCAAAACAGCTAATGGTATGAACCATCAATCCAAACAACCACTTTCAATCAATTACAAAAACACTCAATAAAATGAAATAAATCACACCCGAATTCAATATATGCTAAACATCAAATTTTCAGAATTAAGATTGAGAATCATCTTGATCCAGTTATGAGTGTGCACCCTCACTACTTTATCAAGATCCTTTCACTCTTAATACTAAAATTTTCAGTTAGAGCATATATTCACTACAGCACACACAAAATTTCAATAAGAAAACCTTCAAAACCTTTCACTATAGCATTTATTTAAAACCCCAATAAAATTTGTGAGCAGGAGAAACATAATGGATCCACTACCCGCAGGTCATCCTAAGGACGAACTGCTCTGATACCATTAATGTAACGCCCCTCAAAATATTGTTCATTTTCATATAATAAAATAAAGGTGAAACAGTAATATCAAAAATTTAACATAGGTATATACATAATATAATTCATCCATTAATACAAATGTGCCTCAGAATAAAATCCCTTTTCGAGGAAGTTTTAATACATCTCTATACAGGAGTTTTCAAAATAAAACAAAACAATCAACATTCAAAAACCGGCGATCTCCTCCTCCAGAAATGCTCACTAAGGAGCTCTAATACCGGCAACCTCATCTGCTCCCGTGCAAATATACACGATCATCACTGGTTTAAGAAAAACAACCACGATACAAAACAAAAGGGTAAGCTAGATATTTTTAAAACTTTAAATATGAAACTTTATATCAAAAGAAAGCATAAATCTTCACACCATTCATAATCTATAACAATTTCATCCATCAATATCCCCATATTCCACAATACTCGTCAAGTGTCTATTCAATACATTCAATACTCATGGTTCACACGTCAGACTTTCCACTGACTCATAACATATAGACACATGACTCTACTTCCGGAAGACTCGTGTGTTGAACTTAGCATCCAGAGGCCTGCACCTATCATACGAAATTGCTGTAAAGTTTCCACAGCCATGCGCATAAACATAATCTCGAGCTCAATCCAATCTCAATATCCTGACTCTCTCAGTATGACAGGGTTAATCCATATAACAGGTCAAGTCAGTTATCTTTCAAACGACTTACCCATACATATGGACCTCCTTCGACTCTCAAACAGTTTCAAACGACACTAAAACAGGGGAGTTCGAAATCAACATTAAAACCGGCGATCACGTCGCCCCACACATAAAAATAGAGCATCGTGAAAAGAATATGAAACCGGCGACCACGTCGCCCTCACTTCAAAACCTACTTGCCTAAAGTTTTTATAAACGAAAATGCTAACTTCGCTTACCTGGACTTGCGTAAAATCTCACTAAGAGCTCCAAAACCCACCGAAGCTTAAAGATGCCTTAACCTGCACCATAGAGTCCCGATCACAAAACTAACGAGATTACTCATTTTCTACGTTAACAAAGACGATTTTTGAAGCTAAAAGAGTGGTATGCACAACCTATGCAGAGACGACCCTCTCAAATTCAGACTCGACTCAAAGAACAGAGCAAAACGACTTACTCTGTTTTAGGGCTTTGAGCAGAAAACTTGCAGAGCACAACGTCAGGAATCCAGGGTAGTCGCCGATCTTCAACTGGTTCGCTAGGATGTCTGAACACAGGGAGAAGGAGAGGAAAGAAACAGGGAACCAACACTAACTCTCTCAATCACTCTCGAACCACAACAACGTCCACTGCCTCTCAAGAGTGAGTTTTGAATCTAAACCAACTTGCCCAGAAATGCTGCTGCCACCACCCACTCTGCAGGAAAGCTTGCGTGCACACTTCCTTGAACAGTATGACCGCGTGGGTCTCTGCGCATACCAACTCTCTGATGCTAACTATTCTGAAACACTCCTAATGTCTACGTGTCGCGCATGCAGAACGTTCATGCTGGGAGCCTGGGTCCCACCTTATCTGTGTGAGACACTACCTCGCGCGATGACCATCCACCGATGACTAACCGTGCGATGATTATCTGCCGATGAACGATGTGTCTCTCATCCCGGCGATGACTGATGTGCCTCTCATCCCGGCGATGACTGATGTGCCTCTCATCCCAGCGATGACTGATTCCTCACCCTGGCAGACAACCGATGTCTCACCCTGGAGGACCACCGATGTCTCACGCTGGAAGACCACCGATGTGTCTCCCATCCTGGTTGATGATTGTCTGTCTCTCGCTCTGGCGATGCCCACGTGTCTCTCGCCCTAGCGATCCCCGCGTGCCTCTCGCTGTGGCGATCCCCACGTGTCTCTCGCCCTAGCGATCCCCGCGTGCCTCTCGCCCTGGCGATCTCTCATCGTCCTTGGTGTGGCGAGGACACATCGCCTTGCTTCTGTCGACTGATGCCACATCGTCACACCCTGTTGAGGGCTCGTCCTACCACTACTCCACGCTTGTGTTATCACCCCCACATGGCTTGGTGACGTCGATAGCTTCACATTTCCAAGAATAGATCAGCACTACTCCTCGTGTGCCCATGCATGCAACACTAAGGACGATCTCTATGCTCAAGCATAGAGCTTCGCATGCCCAGCGTATCTAAGGCTCAACCCACACCTTGATACGCGTGGTTTTTGGAACCCACTATGGTTGATCCAGCATCTTGACCACATGCTAAGTGCACTTTCGGCGATCATGTGTACTCTAAGCGATTGGCGATTATGTGGAATCTTCGCACACGGCGATCATGCGCAAAATAGGCGATCTCTGATTTCATACGGGGGAAGTCGGAGGACGCCGCCTTCTTCATCAAATGGCGATCTCATCGACTTCTAAGCTACACCTTCCTTTCTCTTACCCTTCTTGATTCACGTGCCTCCCTCCCTTGAAGCACGCCCACTTGATTACCTCACGTTAAAGCCATCGCACCTAACTACTTGGTTGGTACAATGGTCAACCAATCGCCCTCTACCAGCTGATCCCAGACCTTGGGCGACGTCCGAGGTCTGACCACGACAATATTTTCTATTTTTATGTCCTTTTTATTTTAAATAATAACATACTCAGAAATTATTTAAAATCTATCACTTCTATTCCAATTAATTTATAGATCCTTACAAAAAGTGGTATTTCAAAGCCTTTTTCAAAGTGCCAGAAAAACAACTGATTAAAAAATCGAAACAACCGATTGTTACATGTTTTTATTGCATGAGGAGGGGCCACTCTGTTAGATTCTGCAAAATTTGGAAATATTTTGTTCCTAAAGGTGTTATGATGTGAGTCTCTTTTGAACCTTTCTTGGTTTGGTTTGAGTTGATATTGGTTTCATTGTATTCATGACACTTTAAAGAATTAGGATCAAAATTCTAAAGAGCAATTAATAGAGTTTCTACTCAAGAAAACAAAGGTTTATACTAAAAACACATGAATAGGTAACTTGTAGTGTAAGATAACAATGGAATATGAATGGGTAATTCAAGAACAACAACCAAAGTGTAGTAACAACACAAAAACAGTACAAAGAAACAAGAATTAAAACAAGAACACAACAAGAATTAAAACTAGTAATAGAAACACAACCAGAACACAACCAACTATTGGAAATTCAAGAAAAAAACATGAACCAATTAAAATGGAAGAACAACACATCAAATGATAGAGGACATCACAAGGAAGAGAATGAACCGATTAGAATTGAAAACAAATAAGTAGAACAAAAATGGGTATTTTTAGAAGATGAATAGAAATGACTTATGTGGTTGTAGCCTTTTGGAGATGTGATTCACGCCACTTGGAGGGTGGTTCTTCCAAGATGAATGGGTGGTGCCGCCACTTGAGAGTCTCCAAAGCTCACAAGATAAGACATGGCGGAGAAGAAGAGACAAGTCTCACAAACTCACTCTCTCTCAATTTCAAGATAGTTTCTTTACTTCTAACTTTCAACTTGTATTATTAAGAACCAAGCACTCCTATTTATAATAAGGAGGGCTGGACATGTTACAAATGGGAAGGAGTGGGAAGAGTCACTCTTCTAGCTCCTTATAGTGCCTAAGAGAGAAAGGAGTAGAAGAGTCACTTTTTCCACTTTTTCCTAAAGAAAGTGCCTAAAATGCCTTACATTTAGAGGTTTCTTTTGGTTTTCCTCTTTGGCATACTCCTAAGGGTATTTTTATATTTATTTACAAATATTTACAAATGTTTATACATGGGTAATTACAAAAAGAGAAAACAATTGATGTTCTTTACCCAAATCTCTAGCCTTGCTCCTTGTGATCCTTTGAGGTATGAAGGATTTTCAGCTAACTTGTCCTTGAGGTTCTTGGCTTTTCTCCTCACTTTCCTCTTCTATTTTGATCTCCATCATGTTATGAGTTGGGTTCCCAAGAATTCTGAGGTTCCTAATGATAAAGTTAATGCCAAAGGACCATATTTGTAAAGGGACCAAATCTTGTTGCTTGATTTTATGGTTTTGCAGGAATTCTAAGAGATAAAGGATACTTGAGTCAAAAGATCAAGCTTATGAAGGGAAATGTTTCTTTCTGGATTCCCAACTTCAAATCTGTACCAGACTCAGTCTTCTTGGAAGTCAAGAAAATTATCTTTATCATGATCTATGACTCATTGATGAGAGTTGATTTTAGATTCATTAATTTGGTGACACTTACTTAGAATTAGGATCAAGATTCTTAGCAATTTAGGTGAGAAGTCTAAGGAAAATTCCCACTGGACATTAACTTAACAAGTGCTAAGTAGATGTGAACGTTCATTTCCAAAGACCAAAGGTAAAAACACAATTATAGGTGATGAATGATGAGAACAAGGTGCGGAACACACAAGGAGGCTTAAGGAAACATCAATGGAGTTCACGGCCTTCCAATTGATAAACCAAACTCATGAATATGAGTGCCATCTCCTTACACAACAATTGATTGGAAAGAAACCAAGAACAAGCAAATGACCAAGAACAATGCGGAAATTAAAAAGAAGAACAAGATCAATACATTGAACCGAATAGAAACACAATATGTAACATCCCGCCAAATGCTTTTCATATTTATATAATAAAAATAAAAGTAAACAAATATATTGAAGTGAACATAATTATATATATGTAATGAAGTTTCTCCTCACAGGGAGTTTAATACATACTCGGTCAAATTTTCCCAAAAACGTAAACAAAATTACAGCCAAAGACAGACAGTCGATCTCATATCAGAAAAGGGCGATCTCCCATCAGAAAAGGGCGATCTCCTATCAGACAACAGAAAAAGGGTGATCGCCTAACAGAAATAGAAACAGGCGATATCCTTCCGGCGACCACTCACTGATGAGCTCTACTACCTGCAACCTCGTCTGCTCCCGTGCAAAAATACACGATCATCACAGGTTTTAGAAAACAATCACAATACCAGATGAAAGGGTAAGCTAGATGTTTTAAAAACTTTAAATATGAAACTTTAAATCAATAGAAGACATGAATCTTCACGCCATTCATAATCCATATCAATTTCAACCATCAACATTCCCATATTCCACAAACTCGTCAAGTGTCTATTCGCTACTTTCAATATTCATGGTTCACACGTCAGACTTTCCACTGACTCGTAAGATATAGACACATGACTCCACTTCCCGAAGACTCGTGCGTTGACTCAGGCTCAGAGATCTGCACCTGTCATACCACACCACTGTGAAATCCACACAGGGTCGCTGTGAAATCCACACAGGGTCGCTGTGAAATCCACACAGCCATGCGCATACATAGTCTCAATATCATCACTCTCCCGGTGTGACAGGGTTAATTCATATAACAGGCCGAGCTCGTTCTTTTTCACACGACTCACCCATTCATATGAACCTCCTTCGACTCTTCACAACTGAGTAACTTCGTCTATGTGATTCCATTATATCAGCAGAGTCAGGATATCTCCTTCTAGACAAGCCCCTAGTCAATACACATTTCACACGATCTTACACGGTATTCTCTTTCCTGAAAATACTATGCCTTGATCCCACATTCACAAAAATCAATACATCATACAACACTGAATGAACGATTCAGTCACAACAACATTCATTCCACGGTTCAGATTTTCACATATCACATGTATTTCACATTTAAATCTCAAACAGTTTTCAACAGCACTAAAACAGGGGAGTTCGAAAAACAACGCCAAAACCGGCGATCACGTCCAAAGCAGGGGATTTCGAAATCTGTATTTAAAACCGGCGATCACGTCGCCCAAACACATAAGAACAGAACATCATGAGAAGGGGTTTAAAACCGGCGACCACGTCGTCCAAACACATAGAACAGAGCATCACGAAAAAGAATATGAAACTGGCGACCACGTCGCCCTCACTTCAGAAACAGCAAATCTACGGCTTTTATTGAAAATAAAGCTAGCTTCCCTTACCTGGACTTGCGCAAAACACTAAGAGCTCCAAAACCCACCGAAGCTTAAAGGTGCCTTAGCTCTGTTTTTGCGTTTGGTTTGTAGAACTTGCAGAGAACCTCCCAGGTGCTCTAAGGGCAGTCGTCGCTCGTCGCACTGGTGCTTGAGGATGCCTGAATCGCAGCGCGAAGGAGAGAAAAGAGAAGGATGAAGGTGAGCTCACTCTTTCACTCTTGAACCACTGCAACGTTCTTTTTCCTCTCAGAAGTGGGTTTTTGTATCTTAAACCAACTTGTCCACAAAAGCCACTGCCACCACCCACTCTGCAGGGAAGTTTGCGTGTACGCTTCCCTGAATAGTACGACTACGCGTGCCTCTGCGCAGGCTAACACTCTGAGGTCACTATTCTGAACCACCCTTTTTGTCTACGTGTCGCGCGTGCAGTACGTCTCCTGCTGAGAGCCTGGGTCCCACCTCATCTGTGTGAAACTCGACATCGCGCGATAACCTTCCACCGATGACTGCTCGCGCGATGACTATCTACTGATGTCTCATACTGGCGGACGACCAATGTCTCTCCCTGGAAGACGACCGATGTCTCACCCTGGCGATGACCGCATGCCTCGCGCCCTGGCGATGCCCGCAAGCCTTGCGCCCTGGCGATGCCCGCATGCCTCGCGCCCGGCGATGCCCGTATGCCTCGCGCCCTGGCGATGCCCGACGACACATCGCCACGCCTTGCTGAAGGTTCTTCATCCCCCTATGTTACGTCCAAGGTATCATTTCCACATGACTTGGTGACGTCGGTAGCTTCACCTTTCCAAGAGTAGATCAGCACCACTCCTCGCGCGCCCATGCATGCAATACTAAGGACGATCTCTTTTGCTCAAGCATAGAGCTTCGCATGCATAGCGTATCTAAGGCTTAACCCACACCTTGATACGTGTGGTTTTGTGGAACCCACTCTGGTTGATCCCGTATCCTGACCACATACTGAGTGCACTTTCGGCGATCATGTGCACCATAGGCGACTGGCGATCACGTGCAACCTGGGCGATAGGCGATTATGTACAAATCAGGCGATCTCATCGTCTTCTAAACTACACTTTCCTTCCTTTTTATTTTAAATAAAAACATACTTAGAATTCATTTAAAATATATCCCTTTTTATTCCAATTTAATTTTACAGGTCCTTACACAATATATGGCAGATGAACCGATTAAAATCGACAAACAACACAATTCAATCGATTGAAATGAAGAATGCAACACTTAAACCGAATAGAATGGATATTAAGGTGCAAAAATGAAAAGGAAGATGAAAGCAAGAAGAACTTATGTGGTTGAAGCCATGGAAGGGAAGAACACGCCACTTGGAAGGTGATTGATCCAAGATAAGGGCAAGAATGTCGCCACTTGAGAGCTTCCCAAACACTCACAAGATGAGATAAAGCTAGGAGAAACAATTCTCATTACTCTCACACAAATTGTGTATAGTAACTTTACTTTCAAATTCACTATTTTTACATGAGCCAAGCACCTCTATTTATAGTGTGAGAGGGCTGAAATTAAAGTGGGAAAATTCAAATGAAAAGCATTTGAATTCAACGCCTACACATGTCACAAGAGAGGTGTGACTTGGTTTCTGATGGAGATCAAGTAGAAGAGGAAAGTGAGATCCAAGCCCAAGAAGATCAAGTACAAAATAGCTCAAAATCCTTCATACCTCAAAGGATTACAAGGAGCAAGGCTAAAGTTTTGGGTAAAGAGCATCAAATGTTATCTCTTTTTGTAATTACCCTTGTATAAATTTGTAAATAATATAGGAGTAGCCTTAGGAGAATGCCA
Organism: Phaseolus lunatus; assembly: GCA_013389735.1. Classification (NCBI taxonomy): domain Eukaryota; kingdom Viridiplantae; phylum Streptophyta; class Magnoliopsida; order Fabales; family Fabaceae; genus Phaseolus; species Phaseolus lunatus. Next base: position 17,845,541 of record CM023861.1, on the reverse strand, counting down.
AAAGAGGAAAACCAAAAGATACCTCTCATGTAAGGCATCATAGGCGCAAGTTTTAGGAAAGAGCTAGAAGAAGTGACTCTTCCTACTCCTTTCTCACTTAGGCACTACTTTAGGAGAAGGAACTAGAAGAGTGACTCTTCCAACTCCTTCTTCCCTTGTAAATGATCGGCCCTCTCCATTATAAATAGAGGTGCATGATACCTTGTATCATAAGTTGAATTTTGAAGTAAAGAAACTATCTCAAATTGGTTAGAGAGTTGTGTGAGACTTGTTCTCTTCTCTTCTTCCATGTCTTATCTTGTGAGTCTTGGAAGCTCTCAAGTGGCAGGACTCCTCACTCATCTTGGAGTAACCACCCTTCAAGTGGTGTGAAGCATTCCCTCCATTGGCTACAACCACATAAGTCCATTTCCTTTCATCTTCCATAATTACCCATTTGTAGTTTTCTTGTTAGTTTTCAATTCCAATCGGTTCATTTGTTTCCCATTGTTGTTTCCTTTCTTTTGTTGCACTTATTTCTCATTTTAATCAGTGCAATCATGTTGTATATGGTTGTTCTTGTTTCGGCAACCATTAATACCCATTTCTATGTTGAATTCTTCAGTTTCAATTAGTGGGTTTTGTTCCTTGTTGCATTTGAATTGGTAGTTTCAATTCTTGTTGTGTTCTTGTTAAAATCTTATGTTCTTGTGATGTTATGATGATCTCCTTATGCTTAGGTTGTTGTTATTAAATTGTCTTTTCATTTTCCAGCCCTTGTTCATCATATAATTCTCCTATTATGTGTTTGTTTCTCTTAGACCTTTAAAAATGAACCTTCACATCTACTTAGCACTAGCCAAGTTAATGTCCAGTGGGGATTTTTCCTAGGGGACTCACCTTAATTGCTCTAAGAATCTTGATCCAATTTTGAATAACATGTTACAAATTAAAAGAATATAAAATCAACTCATATCAGTTTCTCACATTGGCATTCCCTAAATCTACACCTACACCTTCTTTTTATGTCACATGAAAGGTGTGACTTAGATTTTGTACATTGGCACCCCCTATTTTTATATCTACACCTTCCTTTTATGTTCTACTAAAAAACTAGTCTAAAGAAATTACAAAAAGAGACATCAATTGATGCTCATCTCCCAAAGCCTTGGCCTTGGTCCTAGTAATCCTTTGAGGCATGAAGGATGTTGAGCTCATGGGTTGGGCTTGGGCCTCCACTTGGGCTTGGACTTGGACCTTAGGTGCCTCCTCTACTTGGTCTTCATCACTCATTGAGAGATCTACATTATCAAAAGGATAAGACTTTATTTGTTTTATTTTTCTTGTCTTGAATTTTCTTTAATTCTGGAGTATGAAAATTCTTAATTGATGTCTTTATCTTTCATCTATGTAAGGTGTATGTGAAGCTTTCCTTTCTGATTCCTTTCTGATTCATCTCTACCTACCATTCTTGATCTGTGAAATTCCTTAATTGCTGTCACAGAAAAACAACCGACTGTTTTCATGAAACAACCAATTGTTTCCCCTTTGAGACCACTGCATTTGATCTCGCCGCGGACTCGAGCGTGGGGAGAATGCCTCGTCACTCCTTCGTTTGGCTTTCTAACTGCTGCGCGTTCTGCAAGGAGGCTCCAGGAACCTTCGACGGGACTCCGAGCGGTGCCTGCAAAACACACAGACGGCGCCTCTAGCGGCCGTTGTAGCTCCGACGCTCAAGTCAGGCAACGAGAACACCAAAAAGTCTCTCTTAGATCTCTCTGTGTGAGAGCCGTGTGTGTGTGCCCTCAGTCCTCTTCGATTTGAAAACTGAGTGCTCTAGGTTTAGTGTTGTGTATTCTGAGGTAAAGATTGCATACCTGGTTTGGTGTACTTCTTCTTCATATAAACCCGCGTAGCCCCTACAGGCTACCTCTAGGGTCACTTAATTACTCTGCACTGTCGTTTCCACTCCCCAGGGCTACCTTGCGTGCCAGCCTTCTTCACTTGAGTGCCAAGTCTGACAGGGGAGGTCGTGTGGGTACCTCTGCACCCCTCGACTTCTGTGCCTATCTGCCCTACCTATTCTCTCGGAACATCTTCACCATCCACGTGGCAGACATGCAACCCACTGGGAGATTCTAACCTTGATGGGTTCTCGTCCTAGCAGGATTCTGCACTTAACTGCGTCTTCTCATCTTCATGCGTGGTCGTCTCGCGACTAAGGTCACTCCCTGCCTCTGGGCGCTTTACTGATCATCGATTGCGTTGTTCACATCGCGTGGCCGATGTCACCTCAACACACACCGACGATCGATGTGCTTCTTCACGTCCTCGTGCTCTGCTTATGGAATCAGGCGAGGTCCTTGAGTAACGTTCTCGCTGGGAGCCTGGGTCCCAGTTTAACACATGTTGACAAGGAACCCCCGACGACTGATCACTCTGCATGCACCGATGACTGATCACTCTGCACGCACCGATGACTGATCGGTGCTTCATCACTTCTCGCGCTCTGCTTCCAGGCGCTCAAGTAGGAACCGATCTTCTGGTGGTGGTCACTCGGTAGCTGACCACTGATCGCCGTTCTTGAACGATCTCCACCCTGGTTCATCTGCTTTCTTGTGCCACGCGTCACTCTGCGACTGACCCACGTCGTCATCAGCGGCTGACGTCATAGACTACCGATGACCGACCGGATCACAAGCCCCCCAGTCTCGAGCTGTGAACTTGTTCTCAGCGAAGAGACTAAGTGGTCTTCGTTGCCAAAGAGAAGAAGGAGCTCGAAGCTGATGTACCTGAGACCATGGCTGTTGGTGCCGAGGTTCTGATAGATGGGTTCCATGGGCTTGCAGCAGGTTCACTGCGTCCTGCCAGACTCGGACTCTACCCAACCTAGCCTCCACCATTCAGTGGCCGATGGCAGGCTCATTCCTCCTCCTTGAGCTTTTTCCTTTGCCACTTCTCCTTTTGTGTAATTTTTCTTGCTGCTACAAACTTGTATATAAATCTTTTATGCATAAGTTCATGTTGGATGACTGACCTGATGGCGTCTAAATGCTTCGACTGATCGTCCAAGAGCTTGTTCGGGCAAGCTTTCATACTAAGAGCTTTGCTACCGACCACCGACTAGCATGTTAGCGCACCACTGATCAGTCATCGCGCTTCAGGCTTCGCATTACTTCCGTGTCACTCCAGCGCTAAGTGCATAGAGGACCCGACCTCTGAAGATGATGCTTGGGTTTTGGGGAAGAGGACTGCTTCTTGATTGACCCCTCTTGCCTCAGCCTCGTTGTAGGAAGTTGAGGTGAGGTCTTTCTCCTCTCGCCCCAGCCTCGCTGTAACAAGTCGAGGTGAGGACCTTTTTGTTGAAGCTGAAGGAAGCTTCTTCCCAACCTTGGCTTAAAGTGTGTTTGATGAAGAAAATTGCTTCGGTACTTTATAGTTTTGTAAAAGGATTTAAGTGAATTTTGGTTTAGGCTTTGGAGGTGAGGAAGTGATGAGGCACCGATCTGTCATCAGTCATTGGGGGAAGTAATGAGGAACCAATCGGTCGTCGGTCATTGGGGAAGTATGAGGAACCAATCGGTCGTCGGTCATTGAAGGAAGTAATGAGGAACCAATTGGTCGTCGGTCATTGGGGAAGTATGAGAAACCAATCGGTCGTCGGTCATTGGAGGAAGTAATGAGGTACGATCGGTCATCGGTCTTTGGGAAAGTAATGTGATCAGTCATCGGTCTTTGAGAAAGTAATGTGGTACGATCGGTCATCGGTCATTTGGAAAGTAATGTGGCACCGGTCGGTCATTGGTCATTCTGTTCTAGTTGCCTAAAGCAAGCTTAAACCAAACACAAGGAGTGTTTAAAGTTTTCAAAAATGCTGTTTAAAGTTTTCTCAAAAAGTCTGAATACTAGACAAAAATAAATCTGTTTCCTGGATAATAAATAGATTTATTTTGGTTCTGCTATTCTTAACTGTTTTTCAAACTGTTTTTTGAAAAGTGGTTAGAAACTGGTTTCTTTAAATATAGAAGACTTCTCTCACGCAAAATACACAGTGCAATCACGTTTCAATCAGTTTCTGAGTGAGAAGAAGAATTCAAAGGCTTTTGTGAAAGGTTTTCAAAAGGAATTTCAAGTGTGCTTGTTCTAGGAAAACCTTGTGCTTTGTGAAGGTGCTGGTGCAGTTTTTGCAGCAGATTGAACTACTGGTTTGAGTTCTTGCATCTTCTTTTCAGGTGTATTTTTTTCCTTTCTCATTTGTTGTAAAGGTGGAAGTGTTAGTCACTTCTTGATAGGGTTTCTTGGAGTGCAAGGTGTGCTGAAATAGGTGTTTTTCAGCCTTGTATGTGAGTGTTCTTGTAGGTTTCAGGAACTGCTGTATATGCTGTAATTGTTGTATGTGTTTAGTGAATTCCACCTTAGTGTAAGGTGAACTGGATGTAGCTCTTGATGAGTGAACCAGTATAAAAACTTGTGTGCAATATTCTCTCCTTTCTTGCATTTATTTCTGGAATTTGAATTGATAACTGTCCAAAATAAATCTGTTCATTTGAAATTGAATCTGTTAATTCTGGGTTTAATAAGAACTGTTCTTCTCTTGGTTGAAACCTTCTTGCAAATATCTGAACAAGTGTGTTCTGCTGTTCCTTCTAATTGTGTAAAATCTTGTTTGATTAAGTTTTGATTGTACGAAGGTGATTTGGAAAAATAAATCTGTTTTATTTGAAACCAATCTGTTCTTTTAATCTCTGTTATACAGAAGTCAGTTCCTGTTGCAAAAATTTTAAAAGATCAATTCACCCCTCCCCTCTTGATCTTCAGACCCTGCTTAACTCTAACAATTGGTATCAAGAGCAAGGGCTTGTAGGTTACTCAAGTTGTGCAGAAATGTCTGAATTCAAGATGCCTTTTGCTGAGGGAGCATCCATCAATAGGCCTCCTATGTTCGGTGGAGTCAACTATGCTTTCTGGAAAATCAGGATGAAGATTTTCATGGAGTCCATTGATATGGGCATCTGGGATGCTGTGGTGAGCGGACCTTTCATACCTATGCAGACTGTGAAAGATGAAACTGTGAAGAAACCATGGTCCGAATGGAGTGAAGCTGAAAGGAAGAAGGCTCAATATGATTCTCTGACCAAGAACATCATCACCTCTGCACTGAATATGGATGAGTTCTTTAGGGTGTCTCAATGTCAATCAGCTAAGGAAATGTGGGAGATACTGGAGGTAACTCATGAAGGCACAGAAGATGTTAAACGGGCTAGGAAGCACTCATTGATCCAGGAATATGAGTTGTTCAGAATGCAATCTGGTGAGAGCATTGCAGATGTACAGAAACGATTTACACACATTGTAAATCATCTCACGGGTCTTGGCAAGGTTTTTGATAAGGAAGAGCTCAACATAAAGGTATTGAAATGCCTTGATAGGAGTTGGCAGCCAAAGGTAACAGCAATTTCAGAATCAAGGGATCTTTCCAAGATGTCCACTGCAGCACTCTTTGGAAAGCTGATGGAACATGAATTGGAGCTGAAAAGATTGAAAGACCAAGAAACTGTGGAGAAGAAAGTCAAAGGAATTGCCTTAAAGACCACCATGGAGCATGACACAAGTGAAGAAGAAGAAGAGAATCCTGAACAAGATGAAACCTTAAGCTTGCTCACTAGAAAATTCAGCAAATTCCTTAAAAGGAAGACTAGAGGCAGAACATAGCAAAGAAAAAGGTATTCAAAACAGAATGATTCTAATTCTTCTACTTACACCTGTTTTGGATGTGGCAAACCAGGTCATATAAAAGCTGATTGTCCAAACAATCCACATAAAGAAAAATCAGCAAGCAAGAAGAATGAAAAAGGCAAGGGAAAAAGGGCTTACATATCTTGGGAGGATAATGATGTATCTTCAACAAGTGAATCCTCAAATGAGAGTGAAGAAGCAAATCTGTGCTTCATGGCAAATGATGAAGGTTCAACTTCAGACTCAGTAAGTAATTACTCAACTGATTCTGAAAATTATGATCAGCTTTTAATTGCGTTTAAGGAAACTCATGATGAAGCCAATAGACTTGCTGTCATGTGTAATAAGCTGACCAGAATTAATAAAGTTCTTGAACCTAAGGTAAAGGCTCTTGAGGAAGAACTAAACAAAGCTAAAACTGAGTTAATTAATCTTGAATTAACCTGCCTGCATGCATCCATCAAAACATGTGAAAATTGTAAGAAATTGGAAAAACAGGTTGAATATCTTCTAAAGACTTTATCAAATTTCACAAAAGGAAGAGAAAATCTTGAAACATTGCTGGGTTCACAAAATGCTGTCTTTAATAAAAATGGTTTAGGATATAATCCTGGAATAAAGCAAAATGTTAAAAAGCTGTCTAGTTTTTTTTTTCCTGCCCCAACAAGTTTTTCTTCTTTTAACAGATTAAATACAGTATATACTGCATCCTGTTTCTACTGCATGAAATCTGGTCATACATCAAGAACATGTAGGGCTAGAAAATATCTTGTTCCTAAAGGCTTAGCCAAATGGCTTCCTAAGGAAAGGTATTAATCATGCTGGACCCTATACTAAGAGGGGTACCATATATGTAATCTGTTTTGCAGAAAAACAGCAGGAAAAATAAGTGGTACCTTGATAGCGGCTGCTCAAAACATATGACAGGTGATTTGGCCCAGTTCATAAGTTTGAAACTCAAAGCTGAAGGTTATGTCACATATGGGGACAACAATAGAGGAAAAATTCTTGGAAGAGGAGATGTTGGCACTAAAGACTCAACTATAATTGAGAATGTCCTATATGTTGAAGGCTTAAAGCATAATCTTCTTAGTATTAGTCAGCTTTGTGATAAGGGATACTTGGTTAATTTTGAAGCCAACACATGTACAATTTCAAATCAGAACTCTGGTAAGGTGCTGTTCACAGGGAAAAGGGTAAACAACATCTATCTCCTAGACATTGTTAATAACAATTCTAAAAATGAATGCTTGTTGTCAAAAAGTGATGAGTCTTGGCTATGGCACAGGAGGTTGGCTCATATCCATACAGATCACTTGAATAAATTGTTGTCTAAGGACCTTGTTTCTGGTCTACCAAAAATATGTTTTAAAAATAACAGGTTGTGTGATGCATGTGTAAAAGGAAAACAGATTAGAACCTCTTTTAAATCTAAAGATATAGTTTCTACAAATAAAATTCTGGATGTATTGCATATGGATTTATTTGGACCATCTAGGACTGCTAGCCTTGCTGGAAATTATTATGCTTTGGTGATTGTTGATGACTTTTCTAGATATACTTGGACTCTATTCATTGCTTCTAAAAATGATACATACAAAGCTTTCAAGAAATTGGCAAAGGTTTTGAACAATGAAAATGAGAATTGCATAAAACAGATTCGTAGTGATCATGGGGGAGAATTTCAAAATGCAAAATTTGATAAGTTTTGTGAAAAGCATGGCATAACACATAGCTATTCTGCTCCTAGGACACCTCAACAAAACGGTGTGGTTGAAAGAAAGAATAGATCTTTGGAAGAATTAGCAAGAACTATGTTAAATGAATCAAATTTACCAAAGTATTTCTGGGCTGATGCTGTTTATACTGCTTGCTATGTGCTTAACAGAACATTGATAAGACCTATTCTTAAGAAAACCCCTTATGAACTGTACAAAGGAAGAAAACCTAGCATTAGCCATCTTAGAGTATTTGGGTGCAAATGTTTTATTCTAAATAATGGTAAAGATAATCTTGGGAAATTTGACCCTAAATCTGATGAAGGTATACACCTTGGTTATGCTATAAATGGACATGCTTATAGAGTCTATAACAAAAGATTGCTTGCTGTAGAAGAGTCTATGCATGTGGTGTTTGATGAAACAGATTGTTCTATACCGAAATCTGTTTTGGATGAATCTGGTGTGGATGATTTAAGAATAATTCTGCAGAAAAATCAATCCACTGAATTTGATACAACTAATCCAAATGCTGTCAAAGAGTGAATGCAGGGTTGCCTAAGGAATGGAAGACTCCCAAGGATCTTACTCTTGACAATGTAATTGGAAAACTAGAGAAAGGAGTCTCAACCAGAAATTCTCTCAACAATTTCTGCAGAATAGTAGCTTTTGTGTCACAGATTGAGCCTAAAAGCCTGGAAGAAGCACTGCAAGACAGCAATTGGATAATAGCAATGCAGGAAGAACTGAACCAGTTTGAATACAATGAAGTGTGGACCTTAGTTCCAAGAAAGCATGAGATGAATATCATAGGAACCAAGTGGGTGTACAGGAACAAGCTGGATGAACATGGAGCTATCACTAGAAACAAAGCAAGGCTGGTTGCTAAAGGATACAACTAAGAAGATGGTATTGATTTTGGTGAAACCTATGCACCAGTAGCACGCCTTGAAGCTGTCAGATTACTTCTAGCATTTTCCAGCATCAAAGGCTTCAAATTGTTTCAAATGGATGTTAAAAGTGCATTCCTAAATGGGTACATAAATGAGGAGGTGTTTGTTTCCCAGCCCCCAGGCTTTGAAGATTACAAAAATCCAGAACATGTGTACAAGCTTAAGAAGGCCTTGTATGGACTAAAACAAGCACCAAGGCAATGGTATGAAAGGTTAAGTGAATTTTTGCTTTCTCAAGGCTATAACCATGGTAATTCTGACAAGACTCTATTCATTAAGAAGAAAAGGGAAGATATTATCCTGGTACAAGTGTATGTAGATGATATAATCTTTGGGTCAACCAATGAGGAAATGTGTGAAGCTTTTGTCAATACAATGATGAGAGAGTTTGAGATGTCAATGTTGGGAGAAATGAACTTCTTCCTTGGCCTGCAAGTGAAACAGCTCAAGGATGGAATCTTCATTAGTCAAGACAAATACTGCAAAGAGCTGCTGAAAAAATTTGATATGGATCAATGTAAGGCAATCAACACTCCTATTTCAACAAGCTGTCAACTAGACCAAGACTGTGCAGGAAAACCTGTTGACCAATCCAAGTTCAGAAGCTTAATTGGATCCCTGCTGTACTTAACTGCCAGCAGACCTGATATTATGTTTGCTGTATACCTATGTGCCAGATATCAATCTGATCCAAGGGAATCTCACTACAATGCAGTCAAGAGAATTCTGAAATACTTGCAAGGGACAAAATCTGTTGGACTATGGTATCCTAACCATGTTTCCTTATACTTAAACTGTTTTTCAGATTCTGATTTTGCAGGGTGCAAGGTTGACAGAAAGAGCACTGTAACATCCCGCCAAATTACTTTGAAAATAAATATAAAACGAAAATAAAGGTGACAAATAGATTGAAGTGAGCAAATTCTTTATATAAAATAAATAAGTTTCTCCTCGCAGGGAGTTTAATACAAACGATCACTTCTTCATTAAAAACGTAAACGAAATACAATACAAAAGACTGATAGGCGATCTCCTGTACAAAAGGGCGATCTCCTATAAGAAGGGCGATCTCCTTTCCCAAAGGCGATCTCCTAGTATAAAGCAGCAAGAGGGGCGATCACCCAACAGAAAAGAAAACAGGCGATCTCCTTCCAGCGACAATTTTCTAAAGAGCTCTACTTCCTGCAACATCATCTGCTCCCGTGTAAATTATACACGATCATTACAGGTTTAAGAAAAGGCCACAATACAACAGAAAAACACAGGGTAAGCTAGACATTTAAAAAAGAGTTAGATAGGAAACTTAAAATCATAAAGATGAAACAAATCAAAATTACCCACGTAACAACTATCAGTTCCTCGTTCCCTTCATATGACCACCAAGAAATCATACAGTTCACAATATTTTCCAGAGTCATTCATTTTCACGTAAAGCATCAAGTGTCTAACAAATTTCAATGTTCCTCATTCACACGTCAGACTTCTACTGACTCATCACACAAGACACTTGACACTACTTCCGGATTTACTTGTGCGTTGACTCAGGCCCAGAGATTTGCACCTGTCATACCATACCCCTGTGAAATCCACACAGGGTCGCTGTGAATCCACACAGCTATGCGCATAAAATAATCTCAGTACCATCACCATCCAAGCATGACAGGGTTAATCCACACAACAGGTTGAGCTCGTTCCCTTTTGAACAACTCACCCATACGTATGAACCTCCTTCGACTCTCCACAACTGAATAACTTCATCTACGTGATTCCATTATATCAGCAGAGTCAGGATATCTCCTTCTAGACAAGCCCCAGGTCAATACACATTACATACGATCTTACACGGTATTTTCTTTCCTGAAAATACTATGCTTTGATCTCACATTCACAGCATTCAAGACATTCATTCCACTCAAATAAATGATTCAATCACAGCAACAATCATTTCAAAGGTTCAGATTTTCGAATATCACATTTAAGCCTCAAACAGTTTCAAAGCAACACCAAAAAACAGGGAGTTCGTAAAACAGCGCCAAAACCGGCGACCTGGTTCAAAACGGGGTATTTTCGAAGTCTGCACATAAAACCGGCGACCACGCCGCCCAAACACATGAAACAGAGTATTTACGAAGATGAAAACGAAAACCGGCGACCACGTCGCTCTCACTTCAGAAACAGCTAAACTATGGCTTGTATTGAAAATGAAGTCTAGCTTCCCTTACCTGGACTTGCGCAAACACCTAGAGTTCCGAAACCCAACAAAACTTGAAGAACGCCTTGGCTCTGTTTTTTTTTTTGCGTCTGGTTGAAGGACTTGCAGAGAACTGCCCAGGTGCTCTAATGGTGGCTGTCGTTCGTTGTACTCTCGTGTGAAGGTGCTAGGATCGCAGCGCGAAGGAGGCAACTGGAGGAGAAGGGAGGTAACTCACTCTTTCTCTCTTTGAAGGCTGCGACGTTTCTTGTTTCTCTCAGCAGTGGGTCTCTGCATCTTAAACCAACTCACCCATCAAAAGCAACTGCCACACCCACTCTGCAGAGAAGTCTGAGAACCACTGCCCTGAACAGTACGAGCACCGTTGTCTCTGGTGCATGCCAACCACAGCTCTGAACAGTACTGTCACTGTTGTCGCTTGTGCATGCCAGCCACTGCTCTGAACAGTACGACCGCGAGTGTCTCCTGCGCATGCCAACATTCTGATGTCACTATTCTGAATCATCCTTTTTGCCTACGTGGCGCGCGTGCAGGACATCTCATGCTGAGAGTCTGGGTCCCACTTTATCTGTGTGAGGCTCGCCATCGCGACAACTTTCCAACGCTGACTCATCCTGGCGAACGACCGATGTCTCCTTCGCCCTGGAAGACGACCGATGTCTTCCTCTGGGAGACGACCGATGTCTTCCTCTGGGAGACGACCGATGTCTTCCTCTGGGAGACGACCGATGTCTTCCCTGGCGACGCCCTCATAACTCTCGCGCCTTGGCCACGTCCACATGCCTCGCGCCTTGGCAATGCCCGCATGCCTCTCGTGCCCGCGCGATGCCCGCATGCCTCGCGCCCGCGCGATGCCCGCATACCTCGCGCCCTGGCGACGTCTTCACGCTCTGGCGACGTCCTCGCGCCCTGGCGATCTCATACCCTTCTAAACTTAACTTTTCTTCCTTTTTATTTTAAGTAAAACATACACAGAATTCCTTTAAAATATAACCCCTTTTTATTCCAATACAATTTTCTGGGTCCTTACAATCTCCCCAACAAGAAAAATTTTCGTCCCCGAAAATTGAATTTTAAGGAAAGAAGGTATGGATGGGCTTCTCTCGTGGTTCCTTTTATTTCCCATGTTAGATCATCCGATCTGCACGTTGTCCACTTTTAATACGTGACTAGGGTCTGCAAGGTACTTCCTTGGCTGTAATACGTGAAATACATTATGCAGGTTTGCTAAATGGGGAGGTGGGGCGATCTCAAGCCACCGGACCGATCCTCCTGAGGATCTGATATGGCCCAACAAACTTAGGGGACAGCTTCTTTGATCTGATAGCTCGTCCTACACCCTTGACTGGTGTCGCCCTCATAACTCTGCACCTTATAAAAACAAAATTCTTGTTGCTGTTACTTTCCAAACCTTCACTATGACTTCTTTTGCCAATTCGGCTTCCTGTCCCCATCATTTCCTCCTTGTTCAATGTATACATTGGATGCATTGATTTGGGTTCAGGTGCCTATCTGAAAAGGTATACAAGAACGAACGCACCATATCTCTCAATCACAACCATGTAAGTAGTGGAACCGATTGGAAAATTTCCTCTTCATCCAGAATTTCTTGCTTAAGGACAACTCTATTCCTCTTCTCCAAGATACAACAGACTATTGCCACCCACATTCCCTTCCACACCTGATTCTACTTGGATGACATACGTATAAGATAAAAGTTCTCAAGGTGGGACCTCAAACCCTTATGTCGAACAAATAGAACACTTATCCACTTGAAGCACATAGACCAGCCACGTTGCTTTAAAGCTAAAGTTAGTGGCTCACGCATCCTCCTGGAATCTCACATCCCTTCTGCCTCCAACTTTCCAAACAATGACTTTTTGGAATAACCCATCATCTTCACCCTCCTCGCACACCTTACGTACATCTCTCCACCACCACGATTGATATTTCGAATGAGCTCGACTTCTCCCAAGTTCCGAGTCATACAAGAATATCTTTCCATTTCCCCTTTCTCATCACTCCTCATCCACCATTTCCATACTCATCTTCCAAATCACGATCCACATAACAGCATCCATTCTGCGTGAAGCTTCATCTCTTCTCCCAGTAACTTCTCTACTTGGTATTTTTCAGCAACCTTCTCTGTCTAATTGAACTTTAGACATAAATGCAATATCTCCTCTTTCCTTTTAAGCTTGTGGTTAAGCTAGAGTCATCTCATGCTGTTTCATCGACATAAACATCTCCCAAGCTTCAAATAAAAGAAAGCTCATTCTTTCATTTTTGGAACTTAACCCCGGTACTTCCCATGGATACACATGCTTAAGTCCTTAAACCCTCAACATTCAGCTTATATACTCTCCGTAACTTATATGTAGCTGAGACTAAACCTTGGTACACTAAATCTAACGTACACTTCCTTCTTTAATCCCATCAACTCGGCTGGAGCCATTGCTACCGGTCCAGTTCCAGGCACCAAAACAATAGAAAGTTCCGCCTCTCTCTTAGGAGGTAATCCAGGTATTTCTTCTGGAAATACTCCCATGAATTCTTTCACCAAGGTATCTTGCTTACGTCCTCTTCATTCTTCACTCCCAACCGAGCTAGGATCATGAAGCACCTCGCTCCTTTCACCCAACTCCGACTACCCATGCTGAGCAGATATCACATCTGACTCTTGGAGATCTGGAAACGCTAATTTCCTGCCTACCGCGACCTATGAGAATGTGATTGGCAGCTAGCCAATCCATTCCTAAGATAACATCCAGATCCTGAAGAGGTAGACAGATCAAGTTCACTTTGAATCTGCGTCCCTCTACTATCACTGGACATTCAGGGCAAACTGTAGAGGTCAACACCTGTCCTAACGCAGGTGTAGAGACCAACAGTTCGAAAGGTAACTCCTTCACTAGAAGGCCCAACTCGGCTACACACAAGCTTGACACAAGGGAGTGTGTCGCTCCAGAATCAACCAAAATTCTAACGCATCTACCAGCTATAGAGCAACACTCTGTACTAAGTTACCTGACTGAGATGCCTCTGCTCCTGACATGGCAAACACTCTCCCCGTTGCCTGAGGTCTGCCCCCTTCGTTCCTCATCTGCTGAGAGCCACTGGGTTGAGTCGCCCCATTCCTGCTTGGGCAATCTCTAGCAACGTGCCCCGTCCTTTGGCAGACAAAACACCTTCTCTCAAAAGCCTTCTTGGGGCACACCTTGGACGTGTGAGGTCCACCACAATGGAAACACTTGGGTTTCCAAGGTTGTGGCTGCTGAAACTGGGATGACGTTGCTTCCGCCCGACGTGGTGGAGGTCTCGTATAAGGCTTGCCTTGTGGGTACTGTACCTTAGCCTTCCCACTTGAAGGATTCCCTGGGTGTGACCTGATCACCCGAGAATCACCCTTTTCCAGGGTCTCAACCATCTTCGCCTTCTCTACCAAGGCGTGAAATTCCCTGATGCACATCGGGGCTATGGTCCTCTTCAGCCCATGCTTCAGTCCCTCTTCAAACTTCCTACACCTCCAAGCCTCAGAGGTCGCCTGGGTGTAGAATCGGGCGAGATACTCAAACCGAGCAGCATAGGCGTTCACAGACATATCCCCCTGCTCCAACTTTAGGAATTCAGCTTCCCTTGCAAACCTTGCGCTGTCTGGGAAGTATTTCTCCAGGAACTTCACCCTGAAGCTCTCCCAGTCCAACACATCCTCTCGGGCCTCCATCATCTGTTGAGCCCCCATCCACCAGAACTCAGCTTCCCCAGATAGCAAAAAGGTTGCGAACACCAATTTCTTCTCTTCAGGGCAGGAGGTCGCCCTGAAAATTTTCTCCAGTTCTCTGACCCACTGATCTGCCTGATCAGGGGTAGCATTCCCACTAAACTTGGGTGGGTTGTGCCTCATGAACTCAGTCAGTCCCATCTGCTCTTGAGGCTGACCGCCGTGGGAGTTTGTCTCAGCCGACCGAGCAGTTTCCCAGTGGTGCATTGTAGCTTGATGGTTCTGAGCCATCGCTGCATTCTGTTGCTGGATGGTAGTTGCCATCATCTCGATGTTCTTAGCAATCTGGCTCATCTCCGAAGAAGATTGGGGAGGGGTAGAAGGTCTACGTGCCATCTCTCTTCGTTTCAGATTTGAAACTATAAGATTCCTATATTCCCTACAACTACAAGAATGAGATCGATAAGAAATCAATTCATTCAAGGGGTAACAGCTAGACCTTACAAAGGTCAGCATCTAAAAATCATTAAGAAATTGAGCTCATCAACAGAATCATAATGCTTATAACATCAAGCATAACACCAGTACAACTACTGGTATGCAGTCATCATTCCAATCAACCATTTTCAATAAATTACAAAGACACTCAAGAGAATGAGATAGCTCACACCAGAATTCAATATATGCTAAACATCAAACCTTTGAAATTAAGATTGAGACTCATCTCGATCCAGTTATGAGTGTGCACCCTCACTACTTTATCAAGACCTTCTCATTCTTAATACTAAGATTTTCAGTTAGAACATATATTCACCCAAGCACACACAAAATTTCAATACAAAAACGTTTGAAAACCTTTCACTATAGTTGTTATTTTAAACTCAAATAACTTTCATGAGCAGAAGAAACACAATGGATCCACAGCCCTCAGGTCATCCTAAGGACAAACTGCTCTAATACCATTAATGTAACATCTCGCCAAATTACTTTGAAAATAAATATAAAACGAAAATAAAGGTGACAAATAGATTGAAGTGAGCAAATTCTTTATATAAAATAAATAAGTTTCTCCTCGCAGGGAGTTTAATACAAACGATCACTTCTTCATTAAAAACGTAAACGAAATACAATACAAAAGACCGATAGGCGATCTCCTGTACAAAAGGGCGATCTCCTATAAGAAGGGCGATCTCCTTTCCCAAAGGCGATCTCCTAGTATAAAGCAGCAAGAGGGGCGATCACCCAACAGAAAAGAAAACAGGCGATCTCCTTCCAGCGACAATTTTCTAAAGAGCTCTACTTCCTGCAACATCATCTGCTCCCGTGTAAATTATACACGATCATTACAGGTTTAAGAAAAGGCCACAATACAACAGAAAAACACAGGGTAAGCTAGACATTTAAAAAAGAGTTAGATAGGAAACTTAAAATCATAAAGATGAAACAAATCAAAATTACCCACGTAACAACTATCAGTTCCTCGTTCCCTTCATATGACCACCAAGAAATCATACAGTTCACAATATTTTCCAGAGTCATTCATTTTCACGTAACGCATCAAGTGTCTAACAAATTTCAATGTTCCTCATTCACACGTCAGACTTCTACTGACTCATCACACAAGACACTTGACACTACTTCCGGATTTACTTGTGCGTTGACTCAGGCCCAGAGATTTGCACCTGTCATACCATACCCCTGTGAAATCCACACAGGGTCGCTGTGAATCCACACAGCTATGCGCATAAAATAATCTCAGTACCATCACCATCCAAGCATGACAGGGTTAATCCACACAACAGGTTGAGCTCGTTCCCTTTTGAACAACTCACCCATACGTATGAACCTCCTTCGACTCTCCACAACTGAATAACTTCATCTACGTGATTCCATTATATCAGCAGAGTCAGGATATCTCCTTCTAGACAAGCCCCAGGTCAATACACATTACATACGATCTTACACGGTATTTTCTTTCCTGAAAATACTATGCTTTGATCTCACATTCACAGCATTCAAGACATTCATTCCACTCAAATAAATGATTCAATCACAGCAACAATCATTTCAAAGGTTCAGATTTTCGAATATCACATTTAAGCCTCAAACAGTTTCAAAGCAACACCAAAAAACAGGGAGTTCGTAAAACAGCGCCAAAACCGGCGACCTGGTTCAAAACGGGGTATTTTCGAAGTCTGCACATAAAACCGGTGACCACGCCGCCCAAACACATGAAACAGAGTATTTACGAAGATGAAAACGAAAACCGGCGACCACGTCGCTCTCACTTCAGAAACAGCTAAACTATGGCTTGTATTGAAAATGAAGTCTAGCTTCCCTTACCTGGACTTGCGCAAACACCTAGAGTTCCGAAACCCAACAAAACTTGAAGAACGCCTTGGCTCTATTTTTTTTTTTGCGTCTGGTTGAAGGACTTGCAGAGAACTGCCCAGGTGCTCTAATGGTGGCTGTCGTTCGTCGTACTCTCGTGTGAAGGTGCTAGGATCGCAGCGCGAAGGAGGCAACTGGAGGAGAAGGGAGGTAACTCACTCTTTCTCTCTTTGAAGGCTGCGACGTTTCTTGTTTCTCTCAGCAGTGGGTCTCTGCATCTTAAACCAACTCACCCATCAAAAGCAGCTGCCACACCCACTCTGCAGAGAAGTCTGAGAACCACTGCCCTGAACAGTACGAGCACCGTTGTCTCTGGTGCATGCCAACCACTGCTCTGAACAGTACTGTCACTGTTGTCGCTTGTGCATGCCAGCCACTGCTCTGAACAGTACGACCGCGAGTGTCTCCTGCGCATGCCAACATTCTGATGTCACTATTCTGAATCATCCTTTTTGCCTACGTGGCGCGCGTGCAGGACGTCTCATGCTGAGAGTCTGGGTCCCACTTTATCTGTGTGAGGCTCGCCATCGAGACAACTTTCCAACGCTGACTCATCCTGGCGAACGACCGATGTCTCCTTCGCCCTGGAAGACGACCGATGTCTTCCTCTGGGAGACGACCGATGTCTTCCTCTGGGAGACGACCGATGTCTTCCTCTGGGAGACGACCGATGTCTTCCTCTGGGAGACGACCGATGTCTTCCCTGGCGACGCCCTCATAACTCTCGCGCCTTGGCCACGTCCACATGCCTCGCGCCTTGGCAATGCCCGCATGCCTCTCGTGCCCGCGCGATGCCCGCATGCCTCGCGCCCGCGCGATGCCCGCATACCTCGCGCCCTGGCGACGTCTTCGCGCTCTGGCGACGTCCTCGCGCCCTGGCGATCTCATACCCTTCTAAACTTAACTTTTCTTCCTTTTTATTTTAAGTAAAACATACACAGAATTCCTTTAAAATATAACCCCTTTTTATTCCAATACAATTTTCTGGGTCCTTACAAGCACTAGTGGAACATGTCACATGCTAGGATCAAGCCTGATTTCTTGGCATTGCAAGAAACAAGCTTGTGTTGCCCTCTTTACAGCAGAAGCAGAATACATTGCTACTGCAAGCTGCTGTGCTCAAACATTATGGCTAAGGCAACAGCTAAGTGACTATGGAATACTGTTAAACAAGGTACCTATTAATTGTGATAATACCAGTGCCATAAACCTGTCTAAAAATCCTGTGTTACATTCAAGAACAAAGCACATAGAGATTAGACATCATTTCTTAAGAGAAAATATAGCTAATGGTATTTGTGATATTAAATTCATTAGTACTGAGTTTCAATTGGCTGATCTGTTTACAAAACCTCTGGCTAAAGATAGGTTTTATTTCTTGTTAAACGAATTGGGTATTATCAGCTTAAACTGTTCACTGCAGTGATATTTTAAATCTATAACATGTTATTTCTCTGGTTAATCTGTTTATTTCTGTGTCTAAAATATACATAACTAGGAAAGAGAAATTATACATGCACCTTAACTGCTTTATTGCTTTGACCAGCAGGTTTATGGCTGTTCTGTCTGGATATTCAAACTGGTTTGACTAACTGTATGGAAAGCTATTTCTCACTAAAAGCTAAAACACTTTTTCAAAATGATTTTGCCTCTTTCCAAAAACTGAAACTGCTGCAGGAATAAAATCTGTACTGACTCTGTGTTTTTGATTTGTTTCTTCTTCACACTCCAACTCTGCTAAGCATTAATACAATCTGTTTGATTCTATAAATAATGGTATTCAAAACCTGTAGTTCACACATTCAACTTTTGCTTGCAATCTCTCAGTTTTCTTTTGATAAAGAGGAACAGGTTTCAGAAATGGCATCATTGGTATACAAAAGGAAGAAATCCCGTGAGCAGAAGAATAACACTCAAGGTATTTTAGAGAAATGGTTCGATGGTGATGCTGAAGCCATGACCACTTACTTACATGAGATAAGTAGAAAACAGGTAAATGTGCCAAAGATCCTCGAGTTTTCATGGATGAAGAGTGAAAAGATGACTGAACCCAAAGCACTTCTCAAGCATCAGAGATTGAAGCCATTTCTTGAAATGACTGGCAACATCTATCCAGATCTAGTGAAGGTATTCTATACCAATCTGACCCTTGATGGGAAAAATTTAATTTCCCACGTAAAAGGTGTCCAAATAAAAATAACAAGTGAAGTTTGGAGCAACATCGTTGGAATCAAGTATTCAGGCCTCAAGGTGGGAAAGGGGAACACAACCATGATTCAAGAATTCAATAAAATTCAGTTCTACACAAGCTGCATGAGAGATAAGAATCAACACATAAACAGGTTTCATGCAGGTAATCTGAACCTAACTCCTAGGTTTCTAGCCTATGTTATTGCATGGCAACTGACACCTAGGGGAAGTAATCATGCTACATTACATGAGGAAGACCTCATTTTACTCTTCCAGCAACGACGAAAAGCTGTCCTTAACTTCAAACTTGTTCGCGCCTCCCAAGTTCTCCATAAGCTCGTTGCTTCCCCTTCGTTACACCATCGTGAGGTGTGTTAAAGTGAACTGACTGGACTTCCTTGAACTTGTGCGGGAAGCTCATGACTTCAAGTGCTTCTCCAATCCCTCCTTCTCCTGCAAACATGCAGAAACCCCACACTACCTGGGGTCTGGCGAGGTTCACAGAAGTGTAACCCTCGTTCATCCAGGCCTTGGGATCGACTGGCGGATATACTAAGTCAACAGCTAGAGAACTGGACTCCTCGCCTTTCTCTTTGCAACTTTCTATCGCCGAGCTTAAAGACTTTGCCTCAGCTTCCACCTGAGCTACCTGGGAGCCCCCCCAGCGTAGCATCTTCCATCACCTCACTTCCCCGTGCACAGGGATTTCATGTTGCTGGTCACCTGCCTGGGACCCCGAAGCGCGATCACCTTGTGTCCCTCGCAGGTAATCGGTCAGGAATCCTGTCTTCACCAACTCAGCAAGTTGACGCCCCAACGCCAGGCATGTGTGGAGTGTGTGTCCATAAGCCTGATGGAACTCACACCACTCGTCCTTCCTCCTTCCAAGTACCATGTCAGTTTTCTCTGGTACTCGGAGTCTCGCAGCCACGGCAGGGATGGCGATCAGCTCTGCCAACTCTATCACGAAACCATACCTAGGAGGTGTGTTGTTCTCCCTTGCACGCCCCCTCGGCTGGTCCTTCCTGGGTGCATACGGACGAGGCCTTCCCTGCGCCTTCCTCTCCTCCCTGGTCTCATACACCCGCACCTGCTGCTGTTGCTTCCCCTGACCTCCGCGCGGCTTTGTCGGCGCAGTGCTGCCTCTCTTCTCAGAGACCTCTGTCTCCGCTACTATGTGCGCCACCGCTCGTCGCCGAATCTCAGCAAAGGTGGCAGGGTGGCTTCTGATGAGCGATTCACTGAAAGGGCCAGGTAGCACGCCTTTCTTGAATGCATGCACCAGCATGCTCTCATCCTTGCTAGGCAATCTCACCACCTGCTCACCAAAGCGGTTGAGGAAGTCCTTCAGCGATTCCCCCTGGTTCTGGCGCACGTCGAACAGGTCGTAAGCTACCACCGGCGGCGCTCTGTTGACTATATACTGCTCCGCGAACAGCTTTGAGAACTGATGGAAGGAGGTGATGTGGCCCTCCGGCAGGCTCACGAACCACTCCATAGCCACTCCGCTCAGCGTGCTCATAAACATTTTGCAGTACACTGCGTCTGAACCTCTAGACAGCATCATCTGAGTGTGGAAGGCTGTCAAATGTGCTTCTGGGTCTTCCATCCCCGTGAACGACGCCTTCACCCCCACCAGGTTGGGGGGCACCACTGTGTTCATGATCTCGGGGGAGAAGGGCATAGGAAATGCTCTAGGGGGCGACGGCGGCATCGACGTCCTATCTTCGGACACGCGCTCATTCTGCGCCTGCAACTCCCTACGCAACTCCTCGTTGACGCGGTTCAACTCTTCATTCCTGCTATGCGATGCAGTCTGTAACATCCCGCCAAAATAATACATACATACATGTATAATGAAATTAAGTGTAACCAAATAATATTGAAGAGTACAAGATAATATGTATATATATCAGAATGAAGTTACTCCTCTTAGGGAGTTTAATACATAACCAAATCAATTGTTTCTCAAGGTTTAACGAAAATAAATGAAATACAGTAAGACCGGCGGTCTCAAAAAAAAAGGCGATCTCCAACATAAAACGGCGATCCCAAACAGAAGACCTCAAAACGGGCGATCTCCTATTAGGACACGAAAACCGGCGATCACCACCGAGAGGTGGAAATAGGCGATCTCCTTCCCCGGCGACCACTCACTAGAGAGCTCTTCTTCCTGGAAGATCATCTGCTCCCGTGTAACAATTACACGATCATCACAGTTTTGAGAAAACAACCACAATAACAGATAAAAGGGTAAGCTAGATAATTTAAAAGAAGTTTAAATCAAGAACATGAAAATCCAAGTAAACCAAGTTCCAAAATATCCATGTAAAACGTAGAGCTGCTCATAGCATTCAGCTGATCGCCCAAAATCACAAACTTCACTACATTCACCCATAGTCATTCCATTTCACAATACAGCATCAAGTGTCCATCAATATTCAAGTTTCTCATTTCACATGTCAGACTTTCCACTGACTCACCACACAAGACACTTGACACTACTTCCGGATTGACTCGTGCGTTGATTAGACTCAGAGATCTGCACCGGTCATACCACACCACTGTGAAATCCACACAGGGTCGCTGTGAATCCACACAGCATGCGCATATATCATCTCAATGTTACCATAGTTCTCCTGGTATGACAGGGTTAATCCATAGGACAGACGGAGCTCGTTCTTTTTCACACGAGACGCCCATCATATAGACCTCCTTCGACTCTCAACAACTGAGTAACTTCCTCTACGTGATTCCATTACCTCAGCAGAGTCAGGATATCTCCTTAGGAATCACCGATCAATGCACCTACCACAAGATCTTACACGGTATTTTCTTTCCTGAAAATACTATGCCTCGATCCCACATTCACAGCATTCAAAGACATCATGCCACACTTAAAGGAATGATTTCAATCACAGCAATAGCCATTTTCAAAGGATTCATATTTTCGAATATCTCATGTAAATCTCAAGCAGTTCTCAAAACAACATCAAACACAAGGAGTTCGCAAAACAGCGCCAAAACCGGCGATCTAGTTCAAAAACAAGGTGTTTCGAAGACTATGTTTATAAAACCGGCGACCACGTCGCCCAAGCACACAACCCAAGCATTTCACGCAGATAAAAACGAAAATGGCGACCACGTCGCCCTCACTTCAGAAAATAACTAAACTATGGCTCGTATGGACAAAGAGGTCTAGCTTCCCTTACTTGGACTTGCGCAACCACCAGGTGCTTCGAAATCCAACAGAGTTTGAAGAACGCCTTGGCTCTGTTTTTGCGTCTGGTTTTGAAGGAGTTGCAGAGAACTTTCCCAGGTGCTCCAATGGTGTTGCTTCTCGTCGTACTCTTGTGTGGAGATGCTGCAATCGCAACGCGGAGGAGGTAACTGGAGGAGAAGGGAAGAAACTCACTCTTTCTCTCGTCGAATACAACAATGTTTTCTTTTCTCTCAGCAGTGGATTTTTGTAACTTAAACCAACTTATCCCTCCAAAAGCAGCTGCCACCACCTACTCTGCAGGGAAGTTTGCGTGCACGCTTCCCTGAACAGTACTACTAAGCGTGCCTCTGCGCAGGCTACGCTCTGAGGTCACTATTCTGAACCACCTTTTCGTCTACGTGGCGCGCGTGCAGAACGTCTCTTGCTGGGAGTCTAGGTCCTACGTTCTCGGTGTGTAACTAAGCGCCGCGCGATGACCTTTCGCCGATGGCTACCAGCGCGAAGACGAACCACCGATGACCTCGCACGAAGACAAACCACCGATGACCTCTCGCGCGATGACAAACCGCTGATGACCTCTCGCGCGAGGACAAACCACTGATGACCTCTCGCGCGAAGACAAACCACCGATGACCTCTCGCGCGATGACAAACCGCTGATGACCTCTCGCGCGAGGACAAACCACTGATGACCTCTCGCGCGAAGACAAACCACCGATGACCTCTCGCGCGATGACAAACCGCTGATGACCTCTCCCTGGCGAACGACCGATGTCTCACTCTGGGAGACAACCGATGTCTTCCCTGGCGATGCCTGCATGCCTCTCGCGCCCGCGCGATGCCTGCATGCCTCTCGCGCCCGCGCGATGTCCACCTGGCGCTCATGTGTAGCAGGCGACCGGCGACCTCGTAGCCTTCTAAACTTAACTTTTTCCTCCCTTTCTATTCTAAATAAAAATAATACTTAGAATTTATTTAAAACATACTCTTTCATTCCAATAAATTTTTCAGGTCCTTACATTCTCCCCAACAAGAAAATTTTCGTCCTCAAAAATTGGATTACAAGGAAAAGAGGTATGGATAAGCCTTCCTCATGGGTTCTTCTAACTCCCAAGTTGAATCCCCCGATCTCTCATCCCACACCACTTTCACCATGTCGATGGTCTTGCCCCTGAGCTGTTTACATTGCCGATCGTCAATCCTGACTGGTTTGGCTTCAAAGGACAAGTCATCCCTAATCTGCACGTCGTCTACATCCAGCACATGACTAGGGTCTG
This sequence comes from Phaseolus lunatus, assembly GCA_013389735.1. Taxonomy (NCBI): domain Eukaryota; kingdom Viridiplantae; phylum Streptophyta; class Magnoliopsida; order Fabales; family Fabaceae; genus Phaseolus; species Phaseolus lunatus. Next base: position 17,822,142 of record CM023861.1, on the reverse strand, counting down.
CCATGTACTTCCTCAGCTGTGACACGTGAAACACATTGTGCAGATTCGCCAGAGGGGGAGGTAGGGCGATCTCATACGCCACTGGGCCAATCCTTCTTAAGATCTGATATGGTCCCACGAACTTAGGGGACAACTTCTTTGACCTGATCGCCCGCCCTACACCCTTGGTTGGTGTCACTTTCATGAACACGTGATCTCCAGCAGCAAACTCCAAAGGCTTTCTCCTCTGATCTGCATAGGACTTCTGCCTACTCTGAGAAGCTTTCATTCTGCTTTGTATCTGCTTTACCTTCTCGGTCGTCTGTTGAATCATCTCTGGCCTAACCAAGACTGCCTCGCCCTCTTGGTACCAACATAAGGGGGTTCTGCATTTCCTCCCATACAGGGCTTCATATGGGGCCATCCCGATGCTGGCGTGATAACTGTTATTATATGTAAACTCCACCAGTGGCAACACCTCGTCCCAATCTCCCAATTGATCCAAAACGCATGCCCTCAGCAGATCTTCCAAGGATTGGATCGTCCTCTCTGACTGACCATCTGTTTGGGGATGATATGCAGAGCTCATCCTCAACTTGGTTCCCAAACACTCTTGCAAGGTCTGCCAAAACCGTGAAGTGAACCTGGGATCTCTATCTGAAATGATGCTGGAAGGCACTCCATGCAACCTCACAATCTCCTTGATGTACAGCTGTGCCAACTTGGCCATGGGCATCTTCATATTTACTGGGAGGAAGTGGGCACTCTTCGTCAGCCTATCAATGATGACCCAGATTGCATCATGACCCTTTACCGATCTGGGTAAATGGGTGACAAAATCCATGGCAATGCTGTCCCACTTCCACTCGGGGATATCCAGTTGCTGCAACAGCCCGCCAGGTCTTTGATGCTCTACCTTCGCCTTTTGACACGTTAAGCAGGTTGCCACGTACTGGGCGACGTCCCTCTTCATGCCTGACCACCAAAATGACTCCTTCAAGTCATGGTACATCTTGTTCATGCCTGGATGGAGGTTAAGGCGACTCTTATGACCTTCCTCTAGGATCATCTTCTTCAACTCTTCATTTGCAGGTATGCAAATTTTGCCATCAAACCTCAAGATCCCATCATCGCCCATCTCAAAGCCTCTCGCCTGATCTGTCCCTAGTGACTCTACAGTGCGCTTCAGGCTAGGGTCCTCCTATTGCTTATCCTTCAACATTCCCAGGAAGTCATTAGTTATAGTCAGCTTGCTACAACTAATGTGATTCACGTGAAATTCTACTCCAAGGTTTAAGTCTCTGAACTGCTCGATCAGTTTCTGCTCTTCCATCATCATGGTGGCGACTTGTATAGACTTCCTACTCAAGGCATCTGCCACTACATTGGCCTTCCCTGGGTGATACATGAGTTGAAAGTCGTAATCCTTTAGGAATTCCATCCACCTTCTTTGTCTCATGTTTAGTTCCTTCTGATCGAACAGGTATTTCAAGCTCTTGTGGTCACTGAATACCTGGAACCGAGCTCCATAAAGATAATGCCTCCAGATCTTCAAGGCAAACACTACCGCTGCCAACTCCAAATCATGAGTAGGGTAGTTTCTCTCATGCACCTTGAGTTGCCTTGAAGCATATGCAACCACTCTCTTCTCTTGCATCAAGACGCATCCCAAGCCTTGATGTGAGGCATCACAGAAGACATCAAAAGGTCTTCCTACTTCTGGAATCACCAGCACTGGAGCACTGGTCAACCTCTCCTTTAGTTCCCTGAAGCTCTGCTCACATCGGTCGGTCCAAGCAAAGGGTTGGTCCTTGCGGGTCAGTTGTGTTAAAGGAGCCACTACTTTGGAAAAATCCTCAATAAACCTCCGATAGTAGCCCGCCAACCCCACAAAGCTCCTTATCTCAGTCACTGTCTTAGGACGTTCCCATTGCAGCACTGCCTCTACCTTGGCTGGATCTACCGAGATCCCCTGGGCAGATATCACGTGTCCTAAGAAGTTGACTTCCCTTAGCCAGAACTCACACTTAGAGAACTTGGCATAGAGCTGCTTCTCCCTCAGTATTTCCAATACTGTCCTCAGGTGTTCCTCATGCTCTTCCTCGGTCCTTGAATAAATGAGGATGTCATCTATGAAGACCACCACAAACTTATCCAAGAAAAGGCGAAAGATCCTATTCATGTAGTCCATGAATAGAGCTGGAGCATTGGTGACTCCAAATGGCATCACTACATACTCGTAGTGCCCATATCGAGACCTAAAAGCTGTCTTCTGAACATCTTCAGCTTTTACCAAGATTTGGTGATACCCCGATCTCAGGTCAATCTTGGAGAACACCGAGGCCCCATGAATTTGGTCCATCAAATCATCAATCCGAGGTAGGGGGTACTTGTTCTTGATGGTCAATTTGTTCAATTGCCTGTAGTCTATACACAGCCGAGACCCTCCATCCTTCTTCTTGACTAGGAGCACTGGAGCTCCCCATGGAGATACGCTGGGTCTGATGAACTGCTTCTCCAGCAACTCTTCCACTTGCTTCTTTAACTCCACTAACTCGGCTGGTGCCATCCTGTGAGGTGCCATTGACACTGGTCCAGCTCCAGGTACCAAGTCAATAGAGAATTCCACTTCTCTCTTAGGGGGTAACCCAGGCACCTCTTCTGGGAATACATCTGTGAAATCTTTCACCACTTGTATCCTGTTTACGTCCCCTTTATTCTCCACTTCCAACCGGGCGAGCACTACGAAGCACCTCGCCTCTCCTTCCAGCTCTGATCGCCCTTGTTGAACTGACAACACATCCGGTTCTTGGGGGTCTGGAAACGCTACCTTCTGCCTACCACAGTCTATGAGAACGTGATTGGTAGCTAACCAATCCATCCCCAGGATGACATCCAGGTCCTGAAGAGGTAGGCAGATCAAGTTCACCTTGAATCTGCGTCCTTCTACAATCACTGGACATTCAGGGCACACTGTAGAGGTCGACACCTGTCCTGACGCAGGTGTAGAGACCAACAGCTCGAAAGGTAACTCCTTCACTAGGAGGCCCAACTCGGCTACACACAGGCTTGACACAAAGGAGTGTGTCGCTCCAGAATCAAACAAGGTCCTTACACCTCTACCAGCAATAAAACAAACACCTTGGATGAGGTTACCTGACTGAGCTGCCTCTGCTCCAGACATGGCGAACACCCTCCCTGTTGCCTGAGGTCTGCCGCCCTCGTTTCTCAACTGTTGGGAGCCACTGGGTTGGGTCGCCCCATTCCTGCTAGGGCACTCTCTAGCAACGTGCCCTGTCCTTTGGCAGACGAAACATTTCCTCTCTGAAGTCTTCTTGAAACAAGCATTGGAGGCGTGTGGTCCACCACAGTGAGGACACTTGGGTTTCCAAGGTTGCTGCTGTTGAAACTGGGGAGGTGCTGCTCCTGCCCGATGTGGTGGAGGTCTCGCATAGGGTTTGCTTTGTGGGTGCTGTGCCTTAGCTCTCCCACTGGAGGAACCTCCTTGGTGTGACCTGATCACCCGAGAATCACCCTTTTCCAGGGTCTCCACCATCTTTGCCTTCTCCACTAAGGCGTGGAATTCCCTGATGCACATCGGGGCTAGGGTCCTCTTCAGCCCATGCTTCAGTCCTTCTTCGAATTTTCTACATCTCCAGGCCTCGGAGGTCGCCTGGGTATAAAACCGGGCGAGGTACTCAAAACGAGCAGCATAGGCGTTTACTGACATGTCCCCCTGCTCCAACTTTAAGAACTCAGCTTCCCTTGCAAACTTGGCACTGTCAGGGAAGTATTTCTCCAAGAACTTCACCCTGAAGCTCTCCCAATCCAATACATCCTCTCGTGCCTCCATCATCTGCTGAGCTCCCATCCACCAGAACTCAGCTTCTCCTGATAGCAGATAAGTGGCGAACAACAGCTTCTTCTCTTCAGGGCAGGAGGTCGCCCTAAAGATTTTCTCCAACTCCCTGACCCACTGGTCTGCCTGGTCAGGGGTAGCATTCCCACTGAACTTAGGTGGGTTGTGCCTCATGAACTCGGCCAGTCCCATCTGTTCTTGGGGCTGACCGACGTGGGAGTTTGTCTCAGCAGATCGGGCAGTTTCCCAGTGCTGCATTGTGGCTTGATGGTTCTGAGCCATCGCCGCATTCTGCTGCTGAATGGCAGTCGCCATCATCTCGATGGCCTTGGCGATCTAACTCATCTCTGAGGAAGGTTGGGGTGGGGTAGCAGGTCTACGTGCCATCTTCTGAATCTATTGACTTCTATATTCCCTACAACTATAAGAATGAAATCGATAAGAATCAATTCATTCAAGGGGTAACAGCTAGACCTTACAAAGGTCAGCATCTCAAAGTCATCTAGAATTTGAGTTCATCAACAGAATCATAACACTTATAACTTCACACAAAACACCAGAACAATTACTGGTGTACAAACATCAGTCCAAACTACCACCTCCGTCAAATTCAAGAACACTCAAAAATCACACCAGAATTCAATGTAGGCTAAACATCAAACCTTTGGATTTAAGATTAAGAATTATCTTGATCCAGTTATGAGTGTGCACCCTCACCACTTTATCAAGACCTTCTTATTCTTAATACTAAGATTTTTAGTTAGGCACACGTTCACCCAAGCACACGCAAGAGTTCAAAACTAAAACGTTTGAAAACCTTTCACTATAGTGGTTATTTAAAACTCAAATAAATTTTATGAGCAGAAGAAACACAATGGATCCACAGCCCTCAGGTCATCCTAAGGCGAACTGCTCTGATACCATTAATGTAACATCCCGCCAAAATAATACATACATACATGTATAATGAAATTAAGTGTAACCAAATAATATTGAAGAGTACAAGATAATATGTATATATATCAGAATGAAGTTACTCCTCTTAGGGAGTTTAATACATAACCAAATCAATTGTTTCTCAAGGTTTAACGAAAATAAATGAAATACAGTAAGACCGGCGGTCTCAAAAAAAAAGGCGATCTCCAACATAAAACGGCGATCCCAAACAGAAGACCTCAAAACGGGCGATCTCCTATTAGGACACGAAAACCGGCGATCACCACTGAGAGGTGGAAATAGGCGATCTCCTTCCCCGGCGACCACTCACTAGAGAGCTCTTCTTCCTGGAAGATCATCTGCTCCCGTGTAACAATTACACGATCATCACAGTTTTGAGAAAACAACCACAATAACAGATAAAAGGGTAAGCTAGATAATTTAAAAGAAGTTTAAATCAAGAACATGAAAATCCAAGTAAACCAAGTTCCAAAATATCCATGTAAAACGTAGAGCTGCTCATAGCATTCAGCTGATCGCCCAAAATCACAAACTTCACTACATTCACCCATAGTCATTCCATTTCACAATACAGCATCAAGTGTCCATCAATATTCAAGTTTCTCATTTCACATGTCAGACTTTCCACTGACTCACCACACAAGACACTTGACACTACTTCCGGATTGACTCGTGCGTTGATTAGACTCAGAGATCTGCACCGGTCATACCACACCACTGTGAAATCCACACAGGGTCGCTGTGAATCCACACAGCATGCGCATATATCATCTCAATGTTACCATAGTTCTCCTGGTATGACAGGGTTAATCCATAGGACAGACGGAGCTCGTTCTTTTTCACACGAGACGCCCATCATATAGACCTCCTTCGACTCTCAACAACTGAGTAACTTCCTCTACGTGATTCCATTACCTCAGCAGAGTCAGGATATCTCCTTAGGAATCACCGATCAATGCACCTACCACAAGATCTTACACGGTATTTTCTTTCCTGAAAATACTATGCCTCGATCCCACATTCACAGCATTCAAAGACATCATGCCACACTTAAAGGAATAATTTCAATCACAGCAATAGCCATTTTCAAAGGATTCATATTTTCGAATATCTCATGTAAATCTCAAGCAGTTCTCAAAACAACATCAAACACAAGGAGTTCGCAAAACAGCGCCAAAACCGGCGATCTAGTTCAAAAACAAGGTGTTTCGAAGACTATGTTTATAAAACCGGCGACCACGTCGCCCAAGCACACAACCCAAGCATTTCACGCAGATAAAAACGAAAATGGCGACCACGTCGCCCTCACTTCAGAAAATAACTAAACTATGGCTCGTATGGACAAAGAGGTCTAGCTTCCCTTACTTGGACTTGCGCAACCACCAGGTGCTTCGAAATCCAACAGAGTTTGAAGAACGCCTTGGCTCTGTTTTTGCGTCTGGTTTTGAAGGAGTTGCAGAGAACTTTCCCAGGTGCTCCAATGGTGTTGCTTCTCGTCGTACTCTTGTGTGGAGATGCTGCAATCGCAACGCGGAGGAGGTAACTGGAGGAGAAGGGAAGAAACTCACTCTTTCTCTCGTCGAATACAACAATGTTTTCTTTTCTCTCAGCAGTGGATTTTTGTAACTTAAACCAACTTATCCCTCCAAAAGCAGCTGCCACCACCTACTCTGCAGGGAAGTTTGCGTGCACGCTTCCCTGAACAGTACTACTAAGCGTGCCTCTGCGCAGGCTATGCTCTGAGGTCACTATTCTGAACCACCTTTTCGTCTACGTGGCGCGCGTGCAGAACGTCTCTTGCTGGGAGTCTAGGTCCTACGTTCTCGGTGTGTAACTAAGCGCCGCGCGATGACCTTTCGCCGATGGCTACCAGCGCGAAGACGAACCACCGATGACCTCGCACGAAGACAAACCACCGATGACCTCTCGCGCGATGACAAACCGCTGATGACCTCTCGCGCGAAGACAAACCACCGATGACCTCTCGCGCGATGACAAACCGCTGATGACCTCTCGCGCGAGGACAAACCACTGATGACCTCTCGCGCGAAGACAAACCACCGATGACATCTCGCGCGATGACAAACCGCTGATGACCTCTCGCGCGAAGACAAACCACCGATGACCTCTCGCGCGATGACAAACCGCTGATGACCTCTCCCTGGCGAACGACCGATGTCTCACTCTGGGAGACAACCGATGTCTTCCCTGGCGATGCCTGCATGCCTCTCGCGCCCGCGCGATGCCTGCATGCCTCTCGCGCCCGCGCGATGTCCACCTGGCGCTCATGTGTAGCAGGCGACCGGCGACCTCGTAGCCTTCTAAACTTAACTTTTTCCTCCCTTTCTATTCTAAATAAAAATAATACTTAGAATTTATTTAAAACATACTCTTTCATTCCAATAAATTTTTCAGGTCCTTACACAGTCAGCTCTGCATGCATCTTCTCTTGCTCAGCTCTCGATGCCGCGACATTCTCTTGCAGCACGCGCATCATCTCCATGACCTGCGCCATGGTAACAGTTCCTTCACCAGCAGGTGGTGGAGGTGTCGTTTGTCTGGTTCTTCTACTCATCTGTGCGATTTCCACTCTCGTTCTTGTGTATGGGGGCTTCGTTTTACTTCATGCCCCACGGTGGGCGCCAAATGATCTCGCCGCGGACTCGAGCGTGGGGAGAATGCCTCGTCACTCCTTCGTTTGGCTTTCTAACTGCTACGCGTTCTGCAAGGAGGCTCCAGGAACCTTCGACGGGACTCCGAGCGGTGCCTGCAAAACACACAGACGGCGCCTCTAGCGGCCGTTGTAGCTCCGACGCTCAAGTCAGGCAACGGGAACACCAAAAAGTCTCTCTCAGATCTCTCTGTGTGAGAGTCGTGTGTGTGTGCCCTCAGTCCTCTTCGATTCGAAAACTGAGTGCTCTAGGTTTAGTGTTGTGTATTCTGAGGTAAAGATTGCATACCTGGTTTGGTGTTCTTCTTCTTCATATAAACCCGCGTAGCCCCTACAGGCTACCTCTAGGGCCACTTAATTACTCTGCACTGTCGTTTCCACTCCCCAGGGCTACCTTGCGTGCCAGCCTTCTTCACTTGAGTGCCAAGTCTGACAGGGGAGGCCGCGTGGGTACCTCTGCACCCCTCGACTTCTGTGCCTATCTGCCCTACCTATTCTCTGGGAACATCTTCACCATCCACGTGGCAGACATGCAACCCACTGGGAGATTCTAACCTTGATGGGTTCTCGTCCCAGCAGGATTCTGCACTTACCTGCGTCTTCTCATCTTCATGCGTGGTCGTCTCGCGACTAAGGTCACTCCCTGCCTCTGGGCGCTTTACTGATCATCGATTGCGTTGTTCACATCGCGCGGCCGATGTCACCTCAACACACACCGACGACCGATGTGCTTCTTCACGTCCTCGTGCTCTGCTTATGGAATCAGGCGAGGTCCTTGAGTAACGTTCTCGCTGGGAGCCTGGGTCCCAGTTTAACACATGTTGACAAGGAAGCCCCGACGACTGATCACTCTGCATGCACCGATGACTGATCACTCTGCACGCACCGATGACTGATCGGTGCTTCATCACTTCTTGCGCTCTGCTTCCAGGCACTCAAGTAGGAACTGATCTTCTGGTGGTGGTCACTCGGTAGCTGACCACTGATCGCCGTTCTTGAACGATCTCCACCTTGGTTCATCTGCTTTCTTGTGCCACGCGTCACTCTGCGACTGACCCACGTCGTCATCAGCTGCTCACGTCATAGACTACCGATGACCGACCGGATCAGCATTAAATTGATTTAATTTCTCTATGCATTGTGATGTTTCTTTCCTCAAGCATTTATGGGTCAAAGTGCATTTATCATGGCTCTAATTTTGTTCAGAAGGGTGTTACATTAGTCATAAATGGAATATATTCCATAATTTCTTAGAAAATCGAGAGCCTTTATGACTAGCCAAAGTCCTCATGTGTTGTCCATGTGAAAACTGCCACTCAGTGACGTGCCACTATGAAGTCTTGAACCAAATTCTCTTTTTTGAAGACTAAAACCCATTAAAAGCCAAGGATTGGAACTGCTTTCTGCACATATATAATCTCATATGCAGTTGTTTCTTTGCACAAAAATAACCCATTGCCGCATCTCTTGTTGTTTCTCAAATCTGCCATACATCTCATTCTGTTTTCTGGTTTTTCACTTTACCTCCATGGATTCCACACCTTCTTCATCAAAGAGGATAAAAACTAGGGCACTTAGGAGGGAGGACATCTTGAAGAATGGTTCTCGGGTGAAGATGAAAAGATTGAGAAATACCTTCATGAGACAAGTAGGAAAGCTATAAATAACCCAAAGCTCATCTCTTTCAAATGGTTGAGAGAGCAAATGCTAACTGATCTGAGGAGTCTTCTCAAAGAGAAACTGCTAAAGAGGTTCTTGGAAATGTTAGGAAACATATATATTGATCTTGTGAGGGTATTCTACACCAATCTGCAATTTTTTGATAATAATATGGTTTCTCATATAAAAGGAGTTGAGATAGAGATTACACATGATGTTTGGATTGCCATTACTGGTGTAGTGGCCAGACCTCGGACATCGGCAATGTACACTAGAGGTCGACACAGTAGAGGTCGGCACAGTAGGACCCACAGAGGGGTCCCCAAAGATTACATGTCGGAGTATCCTGACCTCGGATGTTGGCAGTGTACAGTAGAGGTCGACATGGTAGAAGTCAGTCCAGTAGAATATTACATTAATGAAAGCCTGATTCACAGATATACCTTGAGTGTAGAACGTGTATAAGACATTTAGGTCTGGCACAAGTGGATTACCCCTAGAGGCGCCAATGCCCAAGAGCGTTAGGGTTTCCTCTTGAACATCAGGCCAGAACAGATGTCCTCATCATCAGAAGGAGTGGCCTCAGCGGCCATGGCCATGCCCTGAGACCTAGTGGCGTGGGAATGGCTTGGAATAGGTAGGAGGGAGAGGATGGCGGCAGAGGGGCCAACAGCAGCAGCATCAGATGGAGCAGCGGTGGAGGGGCAAGCGCCACCCTTCTTTGCAACTAGGGTAGCCAGTGCCTCTTTCTATTAGCACCAATCGTCATGCCTACAATAAAATATGAAGACTCAATTAGCAATAGGTGATGGATAAGTAGGTCACAGGCATTTGCAGAACAAGTAATGGTAATAGCGAGAAGACAAGTACCGATATATCCTTTCAAGGCTTTAGGGTTGTACTCGTTCTTTATCAAGTCAGCAGTGCTGAATATAGTTTGGAGGCCAAAGAGGAACTCGCACACCTCTCGATCTTTGGGGTGCAAGTCTGGGAGACTCCTAGGCTTCGCCAGTGTGGGTCTTTCGACCTAGTACAGGGGAAACCCGTCTAGGAGGGCAGGGTCACGGTCATTGCAATGAACCTTGAAGAGTTTGCCCTTAAAGTCCTTGTATGATTGCTGGAAGGAAGTCAGCAGTGCTCTTCCAGCAACCCCATTGATGCTCAACCATAAGTTCTTCCTCGGACTCTTGGCCTCGAAGAAGTACAGGAAAGCGTCCACAAAGAGTAGGTGGCCAAAATGTTCACACAGAATGGTGAAGGACTTGATGAAGGCCCAGCCAATGGGATGGAGTTGGGCGGGGGCGACGTTCATCTCCATCAACAGTGCCCGCTCGAAATCGGTGAGAGGAAGGCGGAGGAGAACCTTCCTGAAGACCGCTGAGTAGATAAAGCAAAATGGACCCTCTTGGCCGGACGCCTCGTCGCAGCAAACAAGCTCCCCTACCCTACAGGGGGTCACCCACACGAACTTGTCATGTTCTTTCGCAAAGATACGGGTGGGGTGCCAGGTCTCGCTCTTCCTATAGTCCACTATACTCTTGGAAGTAGTGAACTCAGAGACCTCCTTCAGGAGCCCACTGGAAGCCCAAGGGTATAGTGTTTGGTAATGAGCAAGGGGAAGAGCTAGGGTTGTTAATGGAGTCGAGGGTTGGGGTGTGTTTGATTCATCCATGGGCTAAGGTGAGTTAGACTGATCCATCGTATGAAGAGGTGGCTAAAACAAAGAAAAGAAAAGAAAGGCGAGGCTAAGAAAGGGAAGAACGCGTGCGTTTCAAAGAACACAGCGAAACAGAAAGCGAGGAAACGTAGAATGCGAGGATCATTAACAGTCCCAGGCAGTTATAGCAGAGTAAAGAGCATCGCAATAGTAAAGACGAAGACAAAAATGGCGAAAAGAACATACCTTTAAGTGATTCTGAGCAGAGGTGATGAGGTATCGAGAAAGGAAGTGGAGTGCTCAAGAAGCAAAGATGTTTGAAAGATCAACAAGACAGGGAATGAAATAGTGAAGGGCGTATGGGGGAAGGGGTTTAACGTATAGGGTGTAAGGACCTGTAAAATTGAATTGGAATAAAAAGGGTTATATTTTAAAAGAATTCTATGTATGTTTTATTTAAAACAAAAAGGGAGGAAAAGTTAAGTTTAGAAGGCTATGAGATCGCCGGTCGCCTGCTACACATGAGCGCCAGGTGGACGTCGCCAGGGCGCGAGGCATGCAGACATCGCGCGGGCGCGCGAGGCATGCAGGCATCGTGCGGGCGCGAGAGGCATGCAGGCATCGCGCGGGTGCGAGGCATGCGGGCATTGCCAGGGCGCGAGGCATGTGGACGTGGCCAAGGCGCGAGAGGCATGCGGGCATTGCCAGGGCGCGAGGCATGTGGACGTGGCCAAGGCGCGAGAGGCATGCGGGCATCGCCAGGGCGCGAGGCATGTGGACGTAGCCAGGGCGCGAGAGTTATGAGGGCGTCGCCAGGGAAGACATCGGTCGTCTTCAAGGGCGAAGGAGACATCGGTCGTCTTCCAGGGCGAAGGAGACATCGGTCGTCTTCCAGGGTGAAGGAGACATCGGTCGTCTTCCAGGGCGAAGGAGACATCGGTCGTCTTCCAGGGCGAAGGAGACATCGGTCGTTCGCCAAGATGAGTCAGCAGTGGAATGTTATTGCACGACGTCGAGTTTCACACAGAGTAAAGTGGGACCCAGACTCTCAGCATGAAACGTCCTGCACGCGCGCCACGTAGACAAAAAGGATGATTCTGAGTGGTGACATCAGAATGTTGGCATGTGCAGGAGACACTCGCGGTCGTACTGTTCAGAGCAGTGGCTGGCATGCACAAGCGACAACAGTGGCAGTACTGTTCAGAGCAGTGGTTGGCATGCACCAGAGACAACAGTGGTCGTACTGTTCAGGGCAGTGGTTCTCAAACTTCTCTGCAGAGTGGGTGGTGGCAGCTGCTTTTGGTGGATAAGTTGGTTTAAGATGCAGAAAACCCACTGCTGAGAGAAAGAAACGTTGCAGCCTTCAAAGAGAGAAAGAGTGAGTTACCTCCCTTCTCCTCCAGTTGCCTCCTTCGCGTTGCGATTCTGGCACCTTCACACGAGAGTACGACGAGCGACAGCCACCATTAGAGCACCTGGGCAGTTCTCTGCAAGTCCTTCAACCAGACGCAAAAACAGAGACAAGGCGTTGTTCAAGCTTCGTTGGGTTTCGGAGCTCCTGGTGGTTTGCGCAAGTCCAGGTAAGGGAAGCTAGACTTCATTTTCAATACAAGCCATAGTTTAGCTATTTTCTGAAGTGAGGGCGACGTGGTCGCCGGTTTTCGTTTTCATCCTTGTAAAATGCTCTGTGCTATGTGTTGGGCGACGTGGTCGCCGGTTTTAAATGCAGACTTCGAAATACCCTGTTTTTGAACCAGGTCGCCGGTTTTGGCGTTGTTTGCGAAACTCTCTATTTTTGGTGTTGCTTTGAAACTGTTGAGATTTAAATGAGATATTCGAAAATAAGAACCTTGGATTGAGTTTTGCTGTGATTGAAATCATTCCTTTAAGTGTTATGTGATGTGTTGGATGTGGTGAATGTGGGATCGAGGCATAGTATTTTCAGGAAAGAAAATACCGTGTAAGATCGTGTAGGATGTGCATTGATCGGTGATGTCTATAATGGGATTATCCTGACTCTCCTGAGATAATGGATTCATATAGATGAGGTTATTCAGGCGTTGAGAGTCGAAGGAGGTTCATATGTATGGGTGAGTCGTGTGAAACAGAACGAGCTCGGCCTGTCATATGGATTAACCCTGTCATACTGTGAGAATGGTGAACTTGAGATTGTGTTGATGCACATAGCTGTGGAAACATTACAACAGCTTTGTATGACAGGTGCAGAATCTCTGAGTCTAGTCAATGCACGAGTCTTTCGGAAGTAGGTCAAGTGTCTTGTGTGCTGGGTCAGTGGTGGTCTGACATGTGAAATGAGGAACTTGAAATTTATAGACACTTGATGCAGTTTTGTGAAAATGAATGACTCTTGTGAATATTGTGAAATGTGTGATTTCTGGGTGACCAGGTGCAGAGTATGAGAAACTTGATAACTTTACGTGAATATCTTGAAATTGTTTACCTTGATTTTATTTTAATGTTCTTATTTAAACTCTCTTTAAAATATCTAGCTTACCCTGCGTATTTTGGTTCTGTGGTTGTTTTTCTTAAAACTGTGATGATCGTGTATAATTTACACGGGAGCAGATGATCTTCCAGGAAGTAGAGCTCCTTAGTGAGGGGTCGCCGGAAAGGAGATCGCCTGATTTCTGTTCTGGTAGCCGATCGGCTGTTTTGGGTCCTCTGATAGGAGATCGGCCTCGTCCGATAGGAGATCAGTCTCTTCCGATAGGAGATCGCCTGCTTTGTTTTTTTTTACTGTATTCTGTTTATGTTTCTGGAAAATTTGACCGAAGTTGTATTAAAACTCCCTGTGAGGAGAAACTACATTTCATATATATAATATTTTGTTCACTTCAATCTATTTGTTACCTTTATTTTCATTATATACATTTGTATAGTATTTTGGCGGGATGTTACATAGGGGAAGTGCAAAGCGACAACGCTTCCCAGCCATTGAAATTGCCACGTGTACGCTCCAGGAAAAGTAACGTATAGGGGAAACATGAAGCAACAACGTGATGTGAGTCTCTTATGAACCTTTCTTGGTTTGGGTTGAGTTGATATAGGTTTCATTGTATTCATGATACTTTCAAGAATTAGGATCAAAATTCTAAAGAGCAATTAATAGAGTTTCTACTCAAGAAAACAAAGGTTCATACTAAAACCACATGAATAGGTAACTTGTAGTGTAAGATAACAATGGAATATGAATGGGTAATTCAAGAACAGTACCAAACTTCAAAGGAAACACAAGAACAACATAAGAACACCAAGAACAAGTGAAAATACTGATTGAAATTCAATAGGAATTAGAAAATCACAAAGAAATTAATCAAAGAACAAAAACCCATGGATGGAAAACAAGAACAACACATGTATATGGAAACCCATGGTTTGGACGAAATTAAAACAGCAAGAAAACAAGGAAATAAACCAACAAAGTGCAGAACAATGGCAGCAAATGAAAGGAAACAACTCATGGAAAAGATTGAACCGATTAAAAATGGAAAAACTACAAGAAAACACAAATGGGTATTTTTAGAAGATGAATAGAAATGACTTATGTGGTTGTAGCCTTTTGGAGATGTGATTCACGCCACTTGGAGGGTGGCTCTTCCAAGATGAGTGGGTGGTGCCGCCACTTGAGAGTCTCCAAAGCTCACAAGATAAGACATGAAGGAGAAGAAGAGACAAGTCTCACAAACTCACTCTCTCTCAATTTCAAGATAGTTTCTTTTCTTCTAACTTTCAACTTTTTTTATTCAAAGTACCAAGCACCCCTATTTATAATGGAGAGGGCTGGTCATGTTACAAAGGGTAAGGAGTGGGAAGAGTCACTATTCTAGCTCCTTCTAGTGCTTAAGAGAGAAAGGAGTAAAAAAGTCACTTTTTCCACTTTTTCCTAAAGAAAGTGCCTAAAAATGCCTTACATTTAGAGGTTTCTTTTGGTTTTCCTCTTTGGCATACTCCTAAGGATATTTCTATATTATTTACAAATTTATACAAGAGTATTTACAAAGATTTATTTATACTACTATCTTTTGAATTTTCAAGAGAACCCAAACTGTTCTACTTTTTAAGAAGACTAGTAAGAATAATTTTAAATGCTTAGGTGGATGACCTCTTCCTCCATTAGTAAAATCCTCTTCTACTTGATCTCCATCACAACGCTTCCCAGCCATTGAAATTGCCACGTGTATGATGCAAGCCACGACCACATAAAGATGACCAAGGATGCTAAACTTGAAGGGTCATCTCAACAAGCAAATAAAGACTTCATTCATAGGAGGAATGGACAAGGGCCAAAACATTTGAAGTTCTTTTTATTAGTCTTCTTTAATATTTACAAAAATGTTGTAAATAAATTGGGCTCAAATGAGGGGTTCAAATAGTAGAAATAAGGTAGAATAAAGTGCCTTTAGCATAGTAGGGGGTGTGGGTAGCATTCTTGCTTATTCCTAGCCCATTTGAAGGCATTTTGACCTAATTTCTAGAAGGATAAGCCTAGAATACGGGATTGACCTAGTCAAACCCTATGGCTGCCCACTTTTGTCCCTTTTCCCATTCTACCCTTTAAGCTTGCTTTCTATGGCTCCTAAATCTATAAATAGGGAGGCCTACCTCATGTATTCATAAGTTGAAATTAGAGTAAAGAAACTATACACAATTTTTGTGTGATTTGTAAGTGAGTGAAATTCTTCCTCTCTTGGTCTTATCTTGAAATGTTGAAACTCTCAAGTGGCAGCCTTCCTTTCACTTATCTTGGTGGTTCCATCCTATCAAGTGGCGTGATCACCATTGCTCCACCTCCATAAGTTCTTTCTTTCATCATCTCTTCCATTATTCCATTCCAATTTTATGTCTTTAGTTTCTTTTGTTCTTTAATCTCGTTCTCGGTTTTGGAGACTCCTTGTGAGTTGGAAGCATCATTTGGAATGGCTTGTACACCATTGATGCATTCCTTTTCTCCTTTCTAGATTCTAAGTTTCGGTTTTACATCATAATCACCTTAATCCATGTTTTTTCCTTTTGCCTTTGTGAAATGAACCTTCACATCTACTTAACCACTTGGTTAAGTTAATGTCCAGTGGGGATTTTCCTTATATTCTCACCATACTTGTCTCATAAAATCCAATCCTAAGTAAAGTGTCACCATAAAAATGAACAATCATAAAATCAACTCACATTATTTTGGTGTAGAATTTTTTTTTAAGCTCCTCGTTGTGTTAGCTATTCTGTTTTTGCTTTATTTTGAGTCTTGTTTTTCCTACAATGTCATCAATTCTATGTAGTCCTTTTCTTGCTAATTTTGGTTGATTGATTTTATTTGAGTGCAGTTTTATAATTCTGTTTTGAGCCTTTGGTGTATTTTAATTTTTAGATTTGAGTTCATGCTTGTGTCATAGATCCATATAAGTTCAAATACATCAATTCCATTGTGTCTTTGTAGTTTTTCAATTCTGTTTTTCATTCCAGCTTAGGTTTCCTCTATTTTTCTAAATCTGTGTTAGCTGTTTTTGTTTATGCAAATTACATTTGTTGGAGAAAAATTCTGAAACTCTGGATTTAAGTAGTTTAAAGTGTTAAGAAAAAGTTAAAAAAGAAGTGTAGCAAATTTTATTTGGCGGTGATGCGGCAGTGATTTTCGAAAATTTATCACAATTATTTGGCGCACTGTTTTGATACAATTCCAGTGCCTACTTTAAGCTAAGACATTGAGTTTTCTGTGGTTTAAATTTCACATTCAAATTTACATTATTCAACTCAGCATAATTTTTTTCAAGTCACACAAAATTTTACACATATTCTGTAGTACTGTTTTGGTTTTGTTAATCCAATTCTGGTACCATTCTCTAGGTTCTCTTTGTGTACTACCTTTTATTGAATGCCTTATTTTCTTTGCTTTTCATTTTCATTCAATATTCTTTTCTAAAGTTTTGTCATATCTCTCTTTTCATCTTTGGTTTAGCTTTTCTTGTTTGAGCTTTTCTTGCTTGTCTTCTTTGTTTCCTTAAGTTTTGTTTTGGTTTCATTACAGCTTGAGTGATTGAGGCTTTGACCTTTTTTATTTGAGGGTTTTCATCAATCAAGAAAGACCTTTAAGGAGTGGAAAAAAAATTTCTTAAGTTCTTTGAGTGTTTTCCCTCCAAACCGCAAGCTTAAGCTTCTTTTTCTCCTAATCTTGCTTTCCTAATTGTTTTTTCTATTTGTATTTTCTTTATGGCTAATCTTTCTTCAAGTGCATCTTCCAAACCACAATCCTTTCACAAAGCCCACCTTTTGGGAGAACTAGGGGAGGTCAAAAAATAACTTGTCCACAAGGAGGAAAAACTTAGCCAATTTGCCAAAAGATTGCAAAGACTACAAGAAGCTCAAGCTCAGCAAAATCAACCACTACAAAAAATTATGTATAAAACGTGTAACATCCCGCCAAAATAAAGCCATACATACATGTATAATGAAAATAAAGGTGAACAAATAATATTGAAGAGAACATAATTATATATAAGTAATGAAGTTGCTCCTCTTAGGGAGTTTAATACATAACCAGTCAAATGTTTTCAAAATTTAACGAATTCAATCAAATACAACAAGACCGGCGGTCTCCACACATGAACCGGCGATCTGGTAACAGAAGGCCCAAACAGGCGATCTGCTAGCAGGACATAAATCCGGCGATCACCACCAAGAGATAGAAAACCGGCGATCTCTTCCTCGGCGACCACTCACTAAGGAGCTCTACATCCTGGAAGATCATCTGCTCCCGTGTAAGTTATACACGATCATCACAGTTTAAAGAGAAAAACAGCCAACGAGCAAAACACGCAGGGTAAGCTAGATATTTTAAAGAGAGTTTAAATAAGAACATTAAAATCAGGGTAAGCAATTTTCAAGATATTCACGTAAAGCTATAGATTTTCTCAGTACCCTTCACCTGATCGCCCAGAAATCACACATTTCACAATATTCTCAAGAGTCATTCTATTTCACAAAACTGCATCAAGTGTCTATAAATTTCAAGTTCCTCATTTCACATGTCAGACCACCACTGACCCAGCACACAAGACACTTGACACTACTTCCGGAAGACTCGTGCATTGACTAGACTCAAAGATTCTGCACCTGTCATACAAAGCTGTTGTAATGTTTCCACAGCTATGCGCATCAACACATTCTCGATCTCAAGTTCACCATTCTCACAGTATGACAGGGTTAATCCATATAACAGGCCGAGCTCGTTCTTTTTCACACGAGTCACCCATTCATATGAACCTCCTTCGACTCTCAACGCCTGAATAACCTCATCTATATGAATCCATTATCTCAGGAGAGTCAGGATAATCTCATTATAGACATCACCGATCAATGCACATCCTACACGATCTTACACGGTATTTTCTTTCCTGAAAATACTATGCCTTGATCCCACATTCACATCATGCAACACATCTCATAACACTTAAAGGAAAGATTTCAATCACAGCAAAAGCTCACTCCAAGTTCTTATTTTCGAATATCTCGTTTAAATCTCATACCGTTTCAAAGCAACATCAAAAACAGGGAGTTCGTAAACAACGCCAAAACCGGCGATCTAGTTCAAAAACAGGGTATTTCGAAGTCTGCATTTAAAACCGGCGACCACGTCGCCCAAACACATAGCACAGAGCATTTTACAAGGATGAAAACGAAAACCGGCGACCACGTCGCCCTTGTAACATCCCGCCAAAATACTATACAAATGTATATAATGAAAATAAAGGTAACAAATAGATTGAAGTGAACAAAATATTATATATATGAAATGTAGTTTCTCCTCACAGGGAGTTTAATACAAGTTCGGTCAAATTTTTCCAGAAACATAAACAAAATACAGTAAAAAAACAAAGCAGGCGATCTCCTATCGGAAGGGACCGATCTCCTATCAGAGTACCCAAAACAGCCGATCTGCTACCAGAACAGAAATCAGGCGATCTCCTTCCGGCGATCACTAAGGAGCTCTACATCCTGGAAAATCATCTGCTCCCGTGTAAAATACACGATCATCACAGTTTTAAGAGAAAACAGCCAGAGAACAATACAAAGGGTAAGCTAGATATTTTTAAACTTTAAATTTTAAACTGGACAACCAACGTAGATCAGCCTTTTTGAACATTCACAAGAGTCCATCACTTTCTCACTCATATCACACAGCCATCAAGAACTCACATGTTTCACAATATTTTCAAGAGTCGTTCTATTCACATAATGCACCAAGTGTCTATCAATTCAATGTTTCTCATTTCCCATATCAGACTTCCACTGACTCAACACACAAGACACTTGACACTACTTCCGGAAGACTCGTGCATTGATTAGACTCAAAGATCTACACCTGTCATACTAAACAGCTGTAATGTTTCCCCAGCTATGCACATCAACACAATCTCGATCTCAAGTTCATTGTAACATCCCGCCAAAATACTATACAAATGTATATAATGAAAATAAAGGTAATAAATAGATTGAAGTGGACAAAATATTATATATATGAAATGTGGTTTCTCCTCACAGGGAGTTTAATACAAATTCGGTCAAATTTTCCAGAAACATAAACAAAGTACAGTAAAAAAAACAAAGCAGGCGATCTCCTATCGGAAGAGACCGATCTCCTATCGGAAGAGGCCGATCTCCTATCGGAGGACCCAAAACAGCCGATCTGCCCCCAGAACATAAATCTGGCGATCTCCTCCCGGCGACCACTCACTAAGGAGCTCTACTTCCTGGAAGATCATCTGCTCCCGTGTAAGTTATACACGATCATCACAGTTTTAAGAGAACAGCCACAGAACCAAAACACGCAGGGTAAGCTAGATATTTTAAAGAGAGTTTAAATAAGGATAGTTAAAATAAAATCAAGGTAAACAATTTCAAGATATTCACGTAAAGTTATCAAGTTTCTCATACTCTTCACCTGATCGCCCAGAAATCACACATTTTGCAATACTTTCCAGAGTCATTCTATTTCACAACTGTATCAAGTGTCTATCAATTTCAAGTTCCTCAATTCACATGTCAGACCAACACTGACTCAGCACACAAGACACTTGACACTACTTCCGGAAGACTCATGCATTGATTAGACTCAGAGATCTGCACCCGTCATACCATACCACTATGAAATCCACACAGGGTCGCTGTGAATCCACACAGCATGCGCATATATAATCTCAATGTCAATAGTTCTCCCGGTATGACAGGGTTAATCCATAGAACAGGCGGAGCTCGTTCTTTTTCACACGAGACGCCCATTCATATGAACCTCCTTCGACTCTCACCAACTGAGTAACTTCCTCTATGTGATTCCATTTTCTCAGCAGAGTCAGGATATCCCCTTAGGAATCACCGATCAATGCACATCCTACACGATCTTACACGGTATTTTCTTTCCTGAAAATACTATGCCTCGATCCCACATTCACATCATGCAACACATCTCATAGCACTTAAAGGAACAATTTTAATCACAGCAAAACTCAATCCAAGGTTCTTATTTTCGAATATCTCATTTAAATCTCAGACAGTTTCAAAGCAACACCAAAAACAGAGAGTTCGCAAACAACGCCAAAACCGGCGATCTGGTCCAAAAACAAGGTATTTCGAAGTCTGTATATAAAACCGGCGACCACGTCGCCCAAAACACATAGAAACAGAGCATCCACGAAGATGGAAACGAAACCGGCGACCACGTCGCCCTCACTTCAGAAACAGCTAATCTATGGCTTGTATTGAAAATGAAGGCTAGCTTCCCTTACCTGGACTTGCGTAAAATACCGCGAGCTCAAAACCCACCGAGCCTGAAGGATGCCTTAGCTCTGTTTTCAGCACCTGGTCTGTAGAACTTGCAGAGAACCTTTTAGGTGCTCTAAGGACAACGTCGCTTGTCGTACTGATGCTGGAGGTTGCCTGAGTCTCAACGCAAGGAAGGGAAGAAGGGAGGGAGGAAGTTTGCACTCACTCTAACACTCTTGAGTCTGTAACGTTCTTTGCCTTCCTGCAGTGGCTTTTGAATCCCAACTTACCTGTCCACGCATGCTGCTGCTGCCCCCTCTTCTGCAGGAAAGCCTGAGAACCACTGTCCTGAACAGTACGACCACTGTTGTCTCTGGTGCATGCCAACCACTGCTCTGAACAGTACTACTGCTGTTGTCTCCTGCGCATGCCAACATTCTGATGTCACCACTCTAAACCACCCTTTTTGTCTGCGTGGCGCGTGTGCAGGACGTTTCATGCTGGGAGTCTGGGTCCCACTTTACTATGTGTGAAACTCGACGTCGCGCGATAACTTTCCACTGCTGACTCATCCTGGCGAACGACCGATGTCTCCTTCTCCCTGGAAGACGACCGATGTCTTCCTCTGGGAGACGACCGATGTCTTCCCTGGCGACGCCCTCATAACTCTCGCGCCCTGGCCACGTCCACATGCATCGCGCCCTGGCGATGCCCGCATGCCTCTCGCGCCTTGGCCACGTCCACATGCCTCGCGCCCTGGCAAAGCCCGCATGCCTCTCGCGCCTTGGCCACGTCCACATGCCTCGCGCCCTGGCAAAGCCCGCATGCCTCTCGCGCCTTGGCCACGTCCACGTGCCTCGCGCTCTGGCAATGCCCGCATGCCTCGCGCCCGCGCGATGCCCGCATGCCTCTCGCGCCCGCGCGATGCCTGCATGCCTCTCGCGCCCGCGCGATGCCTGCATGCCTCTCGCGCCCACGCGATGCCTGCATGCCTCGCGCCCTGGCGACGTCCACCTGGCGCTCATGTGTAGCAGGCGACCGGCGATCTCATAGCCTTCTAAACTTAACTTTTCCTCCCTTTTTATTTTAAATAAAACATACATGGAATTCTTTTAAAATATAACCCTTTTTATTCCAATTCAATTTTTACAGGTCCTTACATTCATCATTCTCACAGTATGACAGGGTTAATCCATGGAACAGGCCGAGCTCGTTCTGTTTCACACGACTCACCCATTCCTATGAACCTCCTTCGACTCTCCACAACTGAGTAACTTCCTCTATGGGATTCCATTATCTCAGCAGAGTCAGGATATCTCATTAGGAATCACCGATCAATGCCCATCCTACACGATCTTACACGGTATTTTCTTTCCTGAAAATACTATGCCTCGATCCCACATTCACCACATTCAACACATCACATAGCACTTAAAGGAACAATTTCAATCACAGCAAAACTCAATCCAAGGTTCTTATTTTCGAATATCTCATTTAAATCTCAAACAGTTTTCAAAGCAACACCAAAAACAGAGAGTTCGCAAACAACGCCAAAACCGGCGATCTGGTTCAAAAACAAGGTATTTCGAAGTCTGTATATAAAACTGGCGACCACGTCGCCCAAACACATAGAACAGAGCATTCACGAAGATGAAAACGAAACCGGCGACCACGTCGCCCTCACTTCAGAAACAGCTAATCTATGGCTTGTATTGAAAATGAAGGCTAGCTTCCCTTACCTGGACTTGCGTAAAATACCGCGAGCTCAAAACCCACCGAGCCTGAAGGATGCCTTAGCTCTGTTTTCAGCGCCTGGTCTGTAGAACTTGCAGAGAACCTCTTAGGTGCTCTAAGGGCAACGTCGCTTGTCGCACTGATGCTGGAGGTTGCCTGAGTCTCAACACAAGGAAGGGAAGAAGGGAGGGAGGAAGTTTGCACTCACTCTAACACTCTTGAGTCTGTAACCCTCTTTGCCTTCCCGCAGTGGCTTTTGAATCCCAACTTACCTGTCCACGCATGCTGCTGCTGCCACCCCTTCTGCAGGAAAGTCTGAGAACCACTGCCCTGAACAGTACGACCACTGTTGTCTCTGGTGCATGCCAACCACTGCTCTGAACAGTACTACCACTGTTGTCGCTTGTGCATGCCAACCACTGCTCTGAACAGTACGACCGCGAGTGTCTCCTGCGCATGCCAACATTCTGATGTCACCACTCTAAACCACCCTTTTTGTCTACGTGGCGCGTGTGCAGGACGTTTCATGCTGGGAGTCTGGGTCCCACTTTACTTTGTGTGAAACTCGACGTCGCGCGATAACTTTCCACTGCTGACTCATCCTGGCGAACAACCGATGTCTCCTTCGCCCTGGAAGACGACCGATGTCTTCCTCTGGGAGACGACCGATGTCTTCCTCTGGGAGACGACCGATGTCTTCCCTGGTGACGCCCTCATAACTCTCGCGCCTTGGCCACGTCCACATTCCTCGCGCCCTGGCAATGCCCGCATGCCTCTCGCGCCTTGGCCACGTCCACATGCCTCGCGCCCTGGCAATGCCCGCATGCCTCGCGCCCGCGCGATGCCCGCATGCCTCTCGCGCCCGCGCGATGCCCGCATGCCTCGCGCCCTGGCGACGTCCACCTGGCGCTCATGTGTAGCAGGCGACCGGCGATCTCATAGCCTTCTAAACTTAACTTTTCCTCCCTTTTTATTTTAAATAAAACATACATAGAATTCTTTTAAAATATAACTCTTTTTATTCCAATTCAATTTTACAGGTCCTTACAGCCCTCACTTCAGAAATAGCTAAACTATGGCTTGTATTGAAAATGAAGTCTAGCTTCCCTTACCTGGACTTGCGCAAAACACCGAGAGCTCAAAACCCAACGAAGCTTGAACAACGCCTTGGCTCTGTTTTTGCGTCTGGTTGAAGGACTTGCAGAGAATCTCCCAGGTGCTCTAATGGTGCTGCCTCTCGTCGTACTCTTGTGTGAAGATGCCAGAATCGCAGCGCGAAGGAGATATCTGGAGGAGAAGGGAGGTAACTCACTCTTTCTCTCTTTGAATGCTGCAACGTTTTTTTCTCTCAGCAGTGGGTCTCTGCATCTTAAACCAACTTATCCACCAAAAGCAGCTGCCACACCCACTCTGCAGAGAAGTCTGAGTGTACGTTTCCCTGAACAGTACGACTACAGTTGTCTCTTGCGCAGGCCAACCACTCCCTGAACAGTACTACTGAGCGTGCCTCTACGCAGGCTAACACTCTGAGGTCACTATTCTGAACCACTCTTTTTGTCTACGTGGCGCGCGTGTAGGACGTTCCATGCTGGAAGTCTGGGTCCCACCTTCTCTGTGTGTAACTCGACGTCGCGCGATGACCTTTCACCGATGACCACAGGCGCGAAGTCTATCCACCGATGACCTCTCCCGCGAAGGCTATCCACCGATGACCTCTCGTGCGAGGGCCATCCACCGATGACCTCTCGCGCGAAGGCTATCCACCGATGACCTCTCACGCGAAGACAATCCACCGATGACCCCTCGCGCGAAGACAATCCACCGATGACCCCTCGCGCGAAGACAATCCACCGATGACCTCTCGCTGGCGAACGACCGATGTCTCCCCCTGGCAAAGCCCGCATGCCTCTCGCGCCCTGGCAATGCCCGCATGCCTCGCGCCCTGGCGATGCCCGCATGCCTCTCGCGCCCTGGCAACGCCCGCATGCCTCTCGCCCGCACGATGCCTGCATGCCTCGCGCCCTGGCGACGTCCACATGCCTCGCGCCCGCGCGATGCCTGCATGCCTCGCGCCCTGGCGCTCATGTGTAGCAGGCGACCGGCGATCATGTACTACTAGGCGATCTCATAGTCTTCCAAACTACACTTTCCTTCCTTTTCATTTTAAATAAAGACATACTTAGAATTCATTTAAAATATATCTCTTTTATTCCAATTAAATTTTACAGGTCCTTACAAAACGGCGATTTTAATACGATGGTTATTAATAACCACCACAATTTGTCGTATAATACGACATTTTACTAACCGCCATAATTATCCTTTAGAATATGTCATTTTTAACTGTCACAATTATCTTTCAGAATCAAATTCGCGCGTTTGCTTTCCCTCCCTACACCATTCCTCTTTATTCTCAATTTTTTTTTTTGAAAACATGTTTAACTCTTTGGAAACTAGCATTGCCTCCCACTCTCTTCCCCCTCTCTGCTAACTCTCTTCCCCTTCACAAAACCCTTACGCGACCTTCAAGAACCCTTATGCAACCTTCACGAAACCCTTACACGACCTTCACAAAACCCTTACGCGACCTTCACTAACCCCTCATCTGACCTTCACGAAACCCTAACGCTCACTCCTCATTTCGCCATTGCCGCCTCCACGCAAGGTTGTTTCAGGTTTGTGCTCACGCGCCCTAAACTTCTTTCTTGAAAATCTATTGTTCGAAATCGTTATTGGTTGAAATTGTTTAATCCTTTTGTAGTCACTGTTTCTCTTTTTTTTTTCTTTAATAAGTATTTCTAGTGAAATTATAGGTACATTGCGATTAGATATATCTATTGATTGGGATTAGGTTAGATATATCAATTGGTTGTGATGAATGGGGTATTCTAAGAATTCCAATTGAGCAAGGGTTTTGAGAGGGAATATAAGAGAGTGGTGGAAGGGAGCATGTGCAGTGTCGTGAAAAAACTATGGAGATTGAGGAAGAAAATGCCCTATATTTATGTAGAATGAGACTAACCAAATGAGTTGAGTAATTTACATTGAATAAAAAGATTGATTTGAAAGGCGACAGTGTTAGTGGTGGAGACTTATAACAGCTTACATATATCACAGGGAATGAGAAAGTATGTTAAATAATTTCCTTTGAATTTCATAGAAGGAGTTCCTTATTGTATGAGAAAGAAGATTCTTATTGTTACGCATTATTTCTATACAGAAAGCGAGTATGAGGAAGTTATACATCTTGTTGTTATCACTAAGTTAAATAGTAAAATATTAGTTTAATTTGTATAAAATTTTATATGAAATTAAATCTGAACTTGATTTGTATATGTTAAATTAAAAAACATGATTTATATAATAAAATAGGTACAGAAGTTAAAACGCTGTTAATCAATGTCTTTTAAAATGAAAATTATTTAAATACAAATTGTTTTCCAATATAATATTTATGCTAGGATTTAGCAATGGATACCTCATTAGTGTCCTTATGATTCCAACACCCAAGTCAGTGCCCTTATCTGAAGCAGAGTTATCTGCTTTTGTGATGACAGGGTTCCTCCGGTTTGGATTAGTTGGTGGTTCAGTTCTTGATTGGTTCTGCATAGTAGCTGGCTAATTGTGGAGCCTAGGTTCTAATGTTTAGGGCTGTTAAGTCCAGTTCTAGTGCAAAGCTGGATGGAAAAAAGTTTGTCTAGCTGGATTTTGTGGTTGCACAAGTTAAAACATATTCCAGAAATATGTCATATGATGATTTGAAAGTTAGTTAGATTAATATCTTGATGAGAAGAATCTTACCAATGCCAAGTGTTCACTTAAATCAATTATAGAAAATAAAGGCATTGCATAGCAGTGGAACTGAGAATAGGTGCAGAAGCTGTCTCTGGCAGGGCAATAACTAACCAAGCTGGTGGTGTTGGCCCAGGTGCAAGGGCTTATCTTCAAGTGATGTAGAAATATGCCGCAGTCACCCACATTCATGCAGGGATTTTAAGTTGTCATCCATAGAGATCTGGTGCTGGTTTTTTCCCCATGTATACTGCATATTTTCCCCATGTATTATGCATAATTTTGCAACTTTGTGCCATCAGATAGTGCAGGATTTTGGTGCAGGAGTAGTATGTATATTGGTTCTGGATTGAATGCTTGTAGTGGTTATGCTTGTGTTAGTAAGATGGAAAGATGGAGAGGTTGGAGATTGGTCATAACAAAGTTCTGCAGCATTATGCAGCAACCGCTAGAAGCCATTAGAGAGAATGCATTGGAGGATGGAAGATGAAGGAAGAATGAGTTACCTAAGGTTTGGCATGAGGTGCTGTCAAGATTCTGCATAATATGAGGGATGCATAGTTTTAGGGTGTATAGATCTGCTATGAATTTCTTTTTTGTAAGGGATTTAGTAAACTCTTTTTGTAGAGCTTGCTCTAATTATAATTAGGAAGCCTAAGCTTTGTTATCTATGCTATAACTGTTAGCTTAAGTTAACTGATATTAATATATATTTCTTTTATCATTTAATTAATTTAGTAAAAAGTTACATTAATTACCTTTCTCTCTAAAAAGTTTTTATTCTTTAGTTCTGATATATAATTTACTCAAACAATGAAAAAATAATGTCAAATGACCTGTTCTTGTTTCTGAAATGCTGTATGAAAAGAGGTTTAGTGCTTGATTATGTTTACTACTATGATAATATATTCTAACAAGCATCTCTTGTTCTTTTGATTATTTTCAATTTTATCCAGGAAAAAATTGATGAATTAATTTGGTTCATGCATCCATCAATGAGGTATTAATATATTTAAATGTTTTTTAGTGTCTTTTATTTTATAATTATAAACATTCAATTTCATTAACTTAAAATTATTTATTAATTTCAGACATCAGATACTGGAAGTGGTGCTCCATCACCTAATCAAATAATAGGATCAAGTACTGGAAGCAAAACTGATTAGGAATGTGTGTTTTAATTCTAAACTTGATTAGGGATGTATGAACTTTTGAACAATTATGTGTTTTCATTTTCAATTATGTATCAACTTTTGAACAACGCGTGTTTTAATTTTCAATGAAATGAGTGGATGCTTATAAGTTTTATACATTATTTCATTTTATTAGTATATTTTATTTTTTTATTATGAAAATATATTATATTTAGTTAATTGTGCAAACCAGATTATAAAAAATATTATAAAAAATTATAAAAAAATTAAAAATATATATAAAAAAAAAAGGATAAAAAAGAGGTGGTTAAAATTTATTTATTTAGAATTAAAATTACGACGGTTAAAAATGCCACATTATACCCTACATAATGGCACAGAATCTTCTTCAACAAATTAAATTGTGTCAGTTATAACTGACACTATTTACATATAAAAACCACCACTTTAAACGTAGTGTTAAAGTGACTGGTGTTGCGGCGGATAGAGTGAAACCGCCACATTAAACTTTGTGGCGGCCAGTTCTATGGCGGTTTGGGAAACCGCCACACGCGTATATTGTGGCGGTTATAAATGCCACTTTATACAAAAAAAAAACCGCCACAATATACACTATTTTTTGTAGTGAACAAGATGAGGACAAATGGAGTGTGCACAAGTTTTCCAAAAGGAACCATCAACACCAACCACAACAAGAACATTCTTTTAATTTTGTAATGTTACCCAGTTTTAGTGGGTCCAATGACCCTTCTTTGTATTTAGATTGGGAAGCTATGGTTGAACATCTCTTTCATGTGTATAAGGTCACTGAGGACCAAAAGGTTAGGTTAGCTTCCTTAGTTTACTTAGACTATGCCAACCAATGGTGGCACAAACTTGTAATGGACATTGGGCTAAACAAGAGGCCAACCGTGGTCTCTTGGTATGATCTAAAGGCATGCATGCGCGCGAGGTTTGTTCCTCCTCCTTATAGGAAGGAACACTTGTTGAAGTTCCAAAAAGGCTTCATCAAGCACATAGGATGGTAGATAAATATTTTAAAGATTTCGAAACATCTTTGACTAAAATGAATATGCATGATAATAAAGAGTCAAAGATAAAAAGGTTTGTAAGTGGTTTGCGAAAAGAAATTAAAGATCTTGTAGAATTAAGTGAGTACTCCTCTTTAACGAAAGTGGTTCACCTAGCCATCAAGGTAGAATCACACCTTTTGAAGAAAACAACTTTCAAACATACTCACAGTGATGGTTTCTACAAATCTTCTTGGAAGGATACAAATAAAATTTCTACAAATATTTCTCCTTCCAATTTTTCAAACAAACCCACTTCTACCCACAAAGTTTCTAAGCATACTCCTTCTACATCTCCACCTAAGTCACCCACCAAAACTTCAAAAATAAAATGTTTTAAATGTTTAAGTTTTGGGCACATAGCTGTCAATTGTCCAGATATATGAACCATAATGTTACACAAGGTAAAACCAGACCAACTAAAAACAAAAACCAAAAGTGACAATGAAAAGGTAAAAGAAGGACAAGATAAAATAGGTCTCATCCCTTCACCTCAAAGGTGTTTTTCTTCCTTTTCTTTTTCATTCCTAAAAAATTCTCAATACTTGACATCTTTGATAAAGAAGTTTAGGGATGATCTTCCAACACCTCTCAAAGGTTCTACCCTTTTAAGAGGATTTTTACAAACACATCATCTCATCCCTAAACATTCTATACAAACATGGCCTATATCGAGAATTCATTCATATGAACTCACCAAGCTTAAAGAGCAAAAGTTTGTTCCCAATTCAACCCATTGCATTATTTTGTCTATGAACAAACTAACTTTGTTATATACAGGGGTTCTTAATTCATGGTCAAATTCTCTCCAACTTAGGGGGTATGATGCAAGCCACGACCACATAAAGATGACCAAGGATGCTAAACTTGAAGGGTCATCTCAACAAGCAAATAAAGACTTCATTCATAGGAGGAATGGACAAGGGCTAAAACATTTGAAGTTCTTCCTATTAGTCTTCTTTAATATTTAGAAAATTGTTGTAAATAAATTGGGCTTAAATGAGGGGTTCAAATAGTAGAAATAAGATAGAATAAAGTGCCTTTAGCATAGTAGGGGGTGTGGGTAGCATTCTTGCTTATTCCTAGCCCATTTGAAGGCATTTTGACCTAATTTCTAGAAGGATAAGCCAAGAATACGGGATTGACTTAGTCAAACCCTATGGCATCCCAATTTTTTACCTTTTCCCATTCTACCCTTTAAGCTTGCTTTCCAAGGCTCCTAAATCTATAAATAGGGAGGCCTACCTTATGTATTCATAAGTTGAAATTAGAGTAAAGAAACTGTCACAATTTTTGTGTGATTTGTGAGTGAGTGAAATTCCTCCTCTCTTGGTCTTATCTTGGAGTGTTGAAACTCTCAAGTGGCGGCCTTCCTTTCACTTATCTTGGTGGTTCCATCCTATTAAATGGCTTGATTCACATATATACCTTGCATGCAAAATGTGTATAAGACATTTGGGTCTGGCACAAGTAGATTACCCCTAAGGGTGCCAATGCCCAAGAGCGCTAGGGTTTCTAGAGAAAGCTGCATGCAAGGCAAGTGAGAAATTAGGGCACTTACTAGAACGGGTTGGTCTCGCGGTGCTGATACACACGTTGTAACCCTAGCGGCCATACTGTTAGATACGTACTCCAAAAAAAGAATGTTGCCACGAGTGTTGCACTCTAAGAAAGGAATGTTGCCACGGGAGTCGCACTAAGGCTATGTGATAGTATCCCGAAAGGGTAACCCTAAATTTGCTAGAGGCAAGGCTTTGGCAAGAGTATGTCAGCGGCAGGTTAACCTAGGAACAATTATATAAGGAGGGAAAACCCCAAGGTAAAGGCACGCTGTCTTCTACGCAAGACATAGTTCTTACACACACATATATGAGCTTAAGCACTTTTAGTTGTTTGATGTTTCTTACCCTGTATTGACTTGAGCGTCGGAGTGCAGTTACAGGTACGACCCCCCTCTGTTTCAACGGAGCCATACTTTGGAGAACCACCACGAAGATAAAAGGAGCCACCATCTGTCTCAGAGTCAACGACGGCTAAGTCAACCACCGAGAACAACTGGTTTAAAGTATTCAGGACTAAGGATTAACAAAGGAAATATTGGTGTGGTGGAAGAATTTAACAAAATTCAATTTTATAGAAGTTGCTTGAAGAATCCTCAAGCAAAAGTGAGAAACTTTTTGGTGGGTGGAATAAAGCTGAATGAAAGGTTAATTGCCTTCATTATGACATGGATGCTCACACCTAGGGGGAGTAATCATTCTGTGCATTTATTGAATCATGAACAAGGTCAAGATCAATTGGATCCACATCATCAAGGAACACATACTGAAATCAAGGAGGTTAAGTGATTACCACTATCCATATGCTATCTTGATTTCTAAATTCTTTAATTATGTTGAAGTGGACCTTGAGGAAGAACAAACTGAAGTGGTGAAATCATCACACGAAGTGAACAATGGTTCACTTAGTAAGATGGGATTCCCCAAAATTTGTGGAAGATGGATAAGCAAAGATGGAGACCAAGGTGGTTCCTTAAGTGGTGTGCAAGATGAACATGAAGAGGAAGAACATGCTGCTGCTGAAGGTGCTAAAGTTGATGCTCAAGAGGATGAACATGCTACTGATTTTGGTGCTGGACCAAGTGCTGGAAACTTAGGAGATCGCATTGTTGAAGCTGAAGGAAGCTTCTTCCCAACCTTGGCTTAAAGTGTGTTTGATGAAGAAAATTGCTTCGGTGCTTTATAGTTTTGTAATAGGTCTTAAGTGAATTTTGGTTTAGGCTTAGGATGTGAGGAGAAGTGATGAGGCACCGATCTGTCATCGGTCATTGGGGGAAGTAATGAGGAACCAATCGGTCGTCGGTCATTGGGGAAGTATGAGGAACCAATCGGTCATCGATCATTGGAGGAAGTGATGAGGAACCGATCGGTCATCAATCATTGGAGGAAGTGATGAGGAACCGATCGGTCATCGGTCATTGAGGAAATAATGTGGCACGATTGGTAATCGGTCACTGGGGGAAGTAATGAGGTACGATCGGTCATCGGTCTTTTAGGAAGTAATGTGATCAGTCATCGGTCATTATGTTCCAATTGCCTAAGCAAGCTTAAATCAAGCACATGGAGTGTTTAAAGTTTTCAAAATGCTGTTTAAAGTTTTCTCAAAAAGTCTGAATACTGGACAAAAATAAATCTGTTTCCTGGATAATGAATAGATTTATTTTTTGGTTATGTTATTCTTAACTGTTTTTCAAACTGTTTTTTGAAAAGTGGTTAGAAACTGTTTTCTTTAAATATAGAAGACTTCTCTCACACAAAACAGAGAGTGCAATCACGTTTCAATCAGTTTCTGAGTGAGAAGAAGAATTCAAAGGCTTTTGTGAAAGGTTTTCAAAAGGAATTTCAAGTGTGCTTGTTCTAGGAAAACCTTGTGCTTTGTGAAGGTGCTGGTTGTAACATCCTGCCAAATGCTTTTCATATTTATATAATAAAAGTAAAGGTAAACAACTATATTGAAGTGAACATAATTATATATATGTAATGAAGTTTCTCCTCACAGGGAGTTTAATACATAATCGGTCAAATTTTCCAAAAACGTAAACAAAATACAGTAAAATAGAAAGACAGGCGATCTCCTAACAGCAAAAAGGCGATCTCCTATCAGAAAACGGCGATCTCCTATCAGAAAACAAAAAAAGGTGATCGCCTAACAGAAGTAGAAACAGGCGATCTCCTTCCGGCGACCACTCACTGGGGAGCTCTACTTCCTGCAACATCATCTGCTTCCGTGTAAATTATACACGATCATCACAGTTTTAAGAAAAACAGCCACAGAACCAAACACAGGGTAAGCTAGATATTTGAAAGAGAGTTTAGATATGAACTTAAAAATCAAGATAAAATAAATTTAAGATACCCACGTAAAACCATCAACTTTCTCATTCTCTTCACATGACCATCAAGTAATCACACATTTCACAATTTCCTCAAGAGTCGTTCTATTCAAATAATGCATCAAGTGTCTATCAATTTCAATGTTCCTCATTTCTCACGTCAGACTTCCACTGACTCATCACACAAGACACTTGACACCACTTCCGGAAGACTCATGCATTGACTAGACTCAGAGATCTGCACCTGTCATACTGCCCCACTGTGAAATCACACACATTCACAGGGTCGCCGTGAAATCACACACATTCACAAGCGTATAAATGAATCTCAATATCATCACTATCCTAGTATGACAGGGTTAATCCATACAACGGGTCGAGCTCGTTCTCTTTCAAACAACTCACCCATACATATGAACCTCCTTCGACTCTCAACGCCTGAATAACTTCATCTATATGATTCCATTATATCAGAAGAGTCAGTATATCTCATAAAAATGAATCACCGGTCAATGCACATCCTACACGATCTTACACGGTATTTTCTTTCCTGAAAATACTATGCCTTGATCCCACATTCACAACATTCAACACATCATATAACACTTAAATGAATGATTCCAATCACAGCAAAACTCATTCCAAGGTTCAGATTTTCGAATATCACATTTAAATCTCAAACAGTTTCAAAACAACACAAAAACAGGGGAGTTCGAAAAACAACGCCAAAACCGGCGATCTCATCCAAAAACAGGGGATTATGCAATAATAGTTGAAATCCGGCGACCACGTCGCCCCATCATCTCAATCATCTAATATAAGGTTTTCGTTGGAAATAAGGCTAGCTCCCCTTACCTGGACTTGCGCAAAACACCAAGAGCTCCAAAACCCACCGAGCTTAAAGGATGCCTTAGCTTTGTTTTTGCGTCTGGTTTGTAGAACTTGCAGAGAACCTCCCAGGTGCTCCAAGGGCAGTCGTCGCTCATCGCACTGGTGCTTGAGGATGCCTGAATCGCAGCGCGAAGGAGAGAAAAGGAGAAGAATGAAGGTAAACTCACTCTTTCACTCTTGAACCACTGCAACGTCCTTTGCCTCTCAGAAGTGGGTTTTTGAATCTTAAACCAACTTGTCCACAAAAGCCGCTGCCACCACCCACTCTGCAGGGAAGTTTGCGTGTACGCTTCCCTGAACAGTACGACTACGCGTGCCTCTGCGCAGGCCAACACTCTGAGGTCACTATTTTGAACCACCCTTTTTGTCTACGTGTCGCGCGTGCAGTACGTCTGATGCTGAGAGCCTGGGTCCCACCTTATCTGTGTGAACTCGACATCGCGCGATAACCTTCCACCGATGACCACTCGCGCGCTGACTATCCATCGATGCCTCATCCTGGAGGACGACCGATGTCTCTCCCTGGGAGACGACTGATGTCTCGCCCTGGCGATGACCGCATGCCTCGCGCCCTGGCGATGCCCGCAAGTCTCGACCCTGGCGATGCCCGCATGCCTCGCGCCCGGCGATGCCCGCATGCCTCGCGCCCGGCGATGCCCGCATGCCTCGCGCCCTGGCAATGCCCGCATGCCTCGCGCCCTGGTGATGCCCGCATGCCTCGCGCCCGGCGATGCCCGACGACACATCGCCACGCCTTGCTGTAGGTTCTTCATCCCACTATGTTACGTCCAAGGTATCATCTCCACATGACTTGGTGACGTCGGTAGCTTCACATTTCCAAGAGTAGGTCAGCACTACTCCTCGTGCGCCCATGCATGCAACACCAAGGACGATTTCTTATGGTCAAGCATAGAGCTTTGCATGCACAGCGTATCTAAGGCTTAACCCACACCTTGATACGTGTGGTTTTGTGGAACCCACTCTGGTTGATCCAGTATCCTGACCACATACTGAGTGCACTTTCAGCGATCATGTGCACCATAGGCGACTGGCGATCACGTGCAACCTAGGCGACAGGCTATCATGTACTAACTAGGCGATCTCATAGTCTTCTAAACTACACTTTCCTTCCTTTTTATTTTAAATAAAAACATACTTAGAATTCATTTAAAATATATCCCTTTTTATTCCAATTTAATTTTACAGGTCCTTACGCTGGTGCAGTTTCTGCAGCAGATTGAACTACTGGTTTGAGTTCTTGCATCTTCTTTTCAGGTGTAATTTTTCCTTTCTCATTTGTTGTAAAGGTGTAAGTGTTAGTCACTCCTTGATAGGGTTTCTTGGAGTGCAAGGTGTGCTTAAATAGGTGTTTTTCAGCCTTGTATGTGAGTGTTCTTGTAGGTTTCAAGAACTGCTATATATGCTGTAATTGTTGTATGTGTTTAGTGGATTCCACCTTGGTGTAAGGTGAACTGGATGTAGCTCTTGATGAGTGAACCAATATAAAAACTTGTGTGCAATCTTCTTTCCTTTCTTGCACTTATTTCTGGAATTTGAATTGATAACTGTCCAAAATAAATCTGTTCATTTGAAATTGAATCTGTTAATTCTGGGTTTAATAAGAACTGTTCTTCTCTTGGTTGAAACCTTCTTGCAAATATCTGAACAAGTGTGTTCTGCTGTTCCTTCTAATTGAGTAAAATCTTGTTTAAGTTCTGATTGTACTAAGGTGATTTGGAAAAATAAATCTGTTTTGTTTGAAATCAATCTGTTCTTTTAATCTCTGTTAAACAGAAGTCAGTTCCTGTTGCAAAAATTTTAAAAGATCAATTCACCCCTCCCCTCTTGATCTTCAGACCCTGCTTAACTCTAACAATTGGTATCAAGAGCAAGGGCTTGTAGGTTACTCAAGTTGTGCAGATATGTCTGAATTCAAGATGCCTTTTGCTGAGGGAGCATCCATCAATAGGCCTCCTATGTTCGGTGGAGTCAACTATGCTTTCTGGAAAATCAGGATGAAGATTTTCATGGAGTCCATTGATATGGGCATCTGGGATGCTGTGGTGAGCGGACCTTTCATACCTATGAAGGAAGTTAAAGAAGAAACTGTGAAGAAGCCTTGGTCTGAATGGAGTGAAGCTGAAAGGAAGAAGGCTCAATATGATTCTCTGGCCAAGAACATCATCACATCTGCTCTGAATATGGACGAATTCTTCAGGGTATCTCAATGCAGCTCAGCCAAGGAGATGTGGGAGATACTGGAGGTAACTCATGAAGGCACAGAAGATGTTAAACGGGCTAGGAAGCACTCATTGATCCAGGAATATGAGTTGTTCAGAATGCAATTTGGTGAGAGCATTGCAGATGTACAGAAACGATTTACACACATTGTAAATCATCTCACGGGTCTTGGCAAGGTTTTTGATAAGGAAGAGCTCAACATAAAGGTATTGAAATGCCTTGATAGGAGTTGGCAGCCAAAGGTAACAGCAATTTCAGAATCAAGGGATCGTTCCAAGATGTCCACTGCAGCACTCTTTGGAAAGCTGATGGAACATGAATTGGAGCTGAAAAGATTGAAAGACCAAGAAACTGTGGAGAAGAAAGCCAAAGGAATTGCCTTAAAGACCACCATGGAGCATGACACAAGTGAAACAGAAGAAGAGAATCCTGAACAAGATGAAACCTTAAGTTTGCTCACTAGAAAATTCAGCAAATTTCTTAAAAGGAAGACTAGAGACAGAACACAGTAAAGAAAAAGGTATTCAAAACAGAATGATTCTAATTCTTCTACTTACACCTGTTTTGGATGTGGCAAACTGGGTCATATAAAAGCTGATTGTCCAAACAATCCACATAAAGAAAAATCAGCAAGCAAGAAGAATGAAAAAGGCAAGGGAAAAAGGGCTTACATATCTTGGGAGGATAATGATGTATCTTCAACAAGTGAATCCTCAAAAGAGAGTGAAGAAGCAAATTTGTGCTTCATGGCAAATGATGAAGGTTCAACTTCAGACTCAAAAACAGCAGGAAAAATAAGTGGTACCTTGATAGCGGCTGCTCAAAACATATGACTGGTGATTTGGCCCAGTTCATAAGTTTGAAACTCAAAGCTGAAGGTTATGTCACATATGGGGACAACAATAGAGGAAAAATTATTGGAAGAGGAGATGTTGGCACTAAAGACTCAACTATAATTGAGAATGTCCTGTATGTTGAAGGCTTAAAGCATAATCTTCTCAGTATTAGTCAACTTTGTGATAAGGGATACATGGTTAATTTTGAAGCCAACACATGTACAATTTCAAATCAGAACTCTGGTAAGGTGTTGTTCACAGGGAAAAGGGTAAACAACATCTATCTCCTAGACATTGTTAATAACAATTCTGAAAATGAATGCTTGCTGTCAAAAAGTGATGAGTCTTGGCTATGGCACAGGAGGTTGGCTCATATCCATACAGATCACTTGAATAAATTGTTGTCTAAGGACCTTGTTTCTGGTCTACCAAAAATATGTTTTAAAAATAACAGGTTGTGTGATGCATGTGTAAAAGGAAAACAGATTAGAACCTCTTTTAAATCTAAAGATATAGTTTCTACAAATAAAATTCTGGATGTATTGCATATGGATTTATTTGGACCATCTAGGACTGCTAGCCTTGCTGGAAATTATTATGCTTTGGTGATTGTTGATGACTTCTCTAGATATACTTGGACTCTATTCATTGCTTCTAAAAATGATACATACAAAGCTTTCAAGAAATTGGCAAAGGTTTTGAACAATGAAAATGAGAACTGCATAAAACAGATTCGTAGTGATCATGGGGGAGAATTTCAAAATGCAAAATTTGATAAGTTTTGTGAAAAGCATGGCATAACACATAGCTATTCTGCTCCTAGGACACCTCAACAAAACGGTGTGGTTGAAAGAAAGAATAGATCTTTGGAAGAATTAGCAAGAACTATGTTAAATGAATCAAATTTACCAAAGTATTTCTGGGCTGATGCTGTTTATACTGCTTGCTATGTGCTTAACAGAACATTAATAAGACCTATTCTTAA
The DNA here is from genome assembly GCA_013389735.1 of Phaseolus lunatus. Lineage (NCBI taxonomy): Eukaryota > Viridiplantae > Streptophyta > Magnoliopsida > Fabales > Fabaceae > Phaseolus > Phaseolus lunatus. The sequence goes on along the minus strand of CM023861.1, from coordinate 17,784,994 downwards.
GAAAACCCCTTATGAACTGTACAAAGGAAGAAAGCCTAGCATTAGCCATCTTAGAGCATTTGGATGCAAATGTTTTATTCTAAATAATGGTAAAGATAATCTTGGGAAATTTGACCCTAAATCTGATGAAGGTATACACCTTGGTTATGCTATAAATGGACATGCTTATAGAGTCTATAACAAAAGATTGCTTACTGTAGAAGAGTCTATGCATGTGGTGTTTGATGAAACAGATTGTTCTATACCAAAATCTGTTTTGGATGAATCTGGTGTGGATGATTTAAGAATAATTCTGCAGAAAAATCAATCCACTTAATTTGATACAACTAATCCAAATGCTGTTAAAGAGTCTGTTGTGAATGCAGGGTTGCCTAAGGAATGGAAGACTCCCAAGGATCTTACTCTTGACAATGTAATTGGAAAACTAGAGAAAGGAGTCTCAACCAGAAATTCTCTCAACAATTTCTGCAGAACAGTAGCTTTTGTGTCACAGATTGAGCCTAAAAGCCTGGAAGAAGCACTGCAAGACAGCAATTGGATAACAGCAATGCAGGAAGAACTGAACCAGTTTGAATACAATGAAGTGTGGACCTTGGTTCCAAGAAAGCATGAGATGAATATCATAGGAACCAAGTGGGTGTACAGGAACAAGCTGGATGAACATGGAGCTATCACTAGAAACAAAGCAAGGTTGGTTGCTAAAGGATACAACCAAGAAGAAGGTATTGATTTTGGTGAAACCTATGCACCAGTAGCACGCCTTGAAGCTGTCAGATTACTTCTAGCATTTTCCAGCATCAAAGGCTTCAAATTGTTTCAAATGGATGTTAAAAGTGCATTCCTAAATGGGTACATAAATGAGGAGGTGTTTGTTTCCCAGCCCCCAGGCTTTGAAGATTACAAAAATCCAGAACATGTGTACAAGCTTAAGAAGGCCTTGTATGGACTAAAACAAGCACCAAGGCAATGGTATGAAAGGTTAAGTGAATTTTTGCTTTCTCAAGGCTATAACCATGGTAATTCTGACAAGACTCTATTCATTAAGAAGAAAAGGGAAGATATTATCCTGGTACAAGTGTATGTAGATGATATAATCTTTGGGTCAACCAATGAGGAAAAGTGTGAAGCTTTTGTCAATACAATGATGAGAGAGTTTGAGATGTCAATGTTGGGGGAAATGAACTTCTTCCTTGGCCTGCATGTGAAACAGCTCAAGGATGGAATCTTCATTAGTCAAGAAAAATACTGCAAAGAGCTGTTGAAAAAGTTTGATATGGATCAATGTAAGGCAATCAGCACTCCTATTTCAACAAGCTGTCAACTAGACCAAGACTGTGCAGGAAAACCTGTTGACCAATCCAAGTTCTGAAGCTTAATTGGATCCCTGCTGTACTTAACTGCTAGCAGACCTGATATTATGTTTGTTGTATGCCTATGTGCCAGATATCAATCTGATCCAAGGGAATCTCACTACAATGCAGTCAAGAGAATTCTGAAATACTTGCAAGGGACAAAATCTGTTGGACTATGGTATCCTAACCATGTTTCCTTATACTTAAACTGTTTTTCAGATTCTGATTTTGCAGGGTGCAAGGTTGACAGAAAGAGCACTAGTGGAACATGTCACATGCTAGGATCAAGCCTGATTTCTTGGCATTGCAAGAAACAAGCTTGTGTTGCCCTCTCTACAGCAGAAACAGAATACATTACTGCTGGAAGCTGCTGTGCTCAAACATTATGCCTAAGGCAACAGCTAAGTGACTATGGAATACTGTTAAACAAGATACCTATTAATTGTGATAATACCAGTGCCATAAACCTGTCTAAAAATCATGTGTTACATTCAAGAACAAAGCACATAGAGATTAGACATCATTTCTTAAGAGAAAATATAGCTAATTGTATTTGTGATATTAAATTCATTAGTACTGAGTTTCAATTGGCTGATCTGTTTACAAAACCTCTGGCTAAAGATAGGTTTTATTTCTTGTTAAACGAATTGGGTATTATCAGCTTAAACTGTTCACTGCAGTGATATTTTAAATCTATAACATGTTATTTCTCTGTTTAATCTGTTTATTTCTGTGCCTAAAATATACATAACTAGGAAAGAGAAATTATACATGCACCTTGACTGCTTTATTGCTTTGACCAGCAGGTTTATGGCTGTTCTGTCTGGATATTCAAACTGGTTTGACTAACTGTGTGGAAAGCTATTTTTCATTAAAAGCTAAAACACTTTTTCAAAATGATTTTTCCTCTTTCTAAAAAAGCTGAAATTGCTGCAGGAATAAAATCTGTACTGACTCTGTGTTTTTGATTTGTTTCTTCTTCACACTCCAACTCTGCTAAGGATTAATGCAATCTGTTTAATTCTATAAATAATGGTATTCAAAATCTGTAGTTCTCACATTCAACTTCTGCTTGCAATCTCTCAGTTTTCTTTTGATAAACAGGAACAGGTTTCAGAAATGGCATCATTGGTATACAAAAGGAAGAAATCCCGTGAGCAGAAGAATAACACTTAATGTATTTTAGAGAAATGGTTCGATGGTGATGCTGAAGCCATGACCACTTACTTACATGAGATAAGTAGAAAACAGGTAAATGTGCCAAAGATCCTCGAGTTTTCATGGATGAAGAGTGAAAAGCTGACTGAACCCAAAGCACTTCTCAAGCATCAGAGATTGAAGCCATTTCTTGAAATGACTGGCAACATCTATCCAGATCTAGTGAAGGTATTCTATACCAATCTGACCCTTGATGGGAAAAATTTAATTTCCCACGTAAAAGGTGTCCAAATAAAAATAACAAGTGAAGTTTGGAGCAACATCGCTGGAATCAAGTATTCAGGCCTCAAGGTGGGAAAGGGGAACACAACCATGATTCAAGAATTCAATAAGATTCAGTTCTACACAAGCTGCATGAGAGATAAGAATCAACACATAAATAGGTTTCATGCAGGTAATCTGAACCTAACTCCTAGGTTTCTAGCCTATGTTATTGCATGGCAACTGGCACCTAGGGAAAGTAATCATGCTACATTACATGAGGAAGACCTCATTCTACTCTACTGTCTCATGCATCGCATAAAAATAAATTGGGTTTGTGTAATGACAGAGCATATGCTCAAATCCAAGAGGCTATCTGATTACAGATTTCCCTATGCAATTTTCATTTCAAAATTAATCGATTGTTTTGAGATTGACACTGCTAATGAGAGAAACGAGCCAATCAAAGCAATTAGTGAAATCGACAACTCCACGCTCATGAAGATGGGATTCCTCAAGGAAGGTGAAGAGTGGATTTTTACAAGGACAACAGGTCCTAAAATGGAACATGGTACGTCCAACCATAACAACAATGATGATGAAGAAGCTGTTGTTCCTATGGAAGATGACAATGTTCATGCTGATCATCAACCGAATCATGATGACTTGGATGCTACAAAACACAATGCACTGGTTGCATATCATTCTCCCGAATTCAGAGGTGAACCTTTGTCTAGTTTTGAAAGGCAAGTACTGCATCGACTTGACACTCTTTCAGAAGACCAGAAAGCCTACTTTGAGATGACTCAAGCCAGGTTCCAGCATCTAGATTATCAACTCGAGGGAGTACAGGAACAACTGGCTGAGCTTTACTACAGGGAATAGTTTTCTTTCTTCCCAATATTGTCTTCTTATATCTGTTGAACATTATCCTTTTATTTCTGTGTTTTGGTGCCTGTTTCTGGACATTATATTTTCATCTCTATTCTGGAATGTATTCCCCTCTTAAGGACTTTATGAACTATCATGTATGGCTATTATATGCTTCTGTTCTTATTTGCTCCCATGCTGTTTGATGAATCCAAAGGGGGAGAAAAATAGCTGATCTTATAAGCTGCAGTGGTATAGGGAGGTATATATATTCTCTACTCTTCTCTTGTTCAATATTCACTTTAAATCTGTGTATTGTGGAATCAAGCTTTGTACAGGTATTGATCTTTCTTCAAAGCAACCGAGCTATGGGGATTTGTCTCCATCAAACAGGGGGAGATTGCTGAAGCTGAAGGAAGCTTCTTCCCAACCTTGGCTTAAAGTGTGTTTGATGAAGAAAATTGCTTCGGTGCTTTATAGTTTTGTAATAGGTCTTAAGTGAATTTTGGTTTAGGCTTAGGATGTGAGGAGAAGTGATGAGGCACCGATCTGTCATCGGTCATTGGGGGGAAGTAATGAGGAACCAATCGGTCGTCGGTCATTGGGGAAGTATGAGGAACCAATCAGTCATCGATCATTGGAGGAAGTGATGAGGAACCGATCGGTCATCTATCATTGGAGGAAGTGATGAGGAACCGATCGGTCATCGGTCATTGAGGAAATAATGTGGCACGATCGGTAATCGGTCACTGGGGGAAGTTGTAAGGACCTAGAAACTTTAATTGGAATGAAAGTGTTATATTTAAATAATTTCAGAAGATGTTATTATTTAAAATACAAAGAGCTGGTAAATGAAGTTTCGTAGTAGTCGGACCTCGGACGTCGCCCAAGGTCTGGGGTCAGCTGGTAGAGGTCGGTCGGCTGACCATTGTATTAACCAAGTAGTCAGGTGCGATGACTTTATCGTGAGGTAATCACGTGGATGTGCTCGAGGAAGACATGTGGATCAAGAAGAGTAAAGGAAGAAAAGTGTAGCTTAGAAGTCCTCTACGAGATCGCCGTTATTGAAGACGGAGGCGATCTCCGACCTCTCTGGCACATAATCGCCTATGGTGTACATGATCGCCGAATGTGCACTTAGTATGTGATCAAGGTGCTGGATTAACCATAGTGGGTTCCAAAAACCACGCGTATCAAGGTGTGGGTTAAGCCTTAGATACGCTGGGCGTGCGAAGCTCTATGCTTGAGCATAAGAAATCATCCTTAGTGTTGCATGCATGGGCGCACGAGGAGTAGTGCTGGTCTATTCTTGGAAAGGTGAAGCTACCGACGTCACCAAGCCATGTGGAGGTGATACCTTAGACGTAACATAGTGGGATGAAGAACCTTCAGCAAGGTGTGACGATGTGACATCGGTGAGCAGAGTAGGCGATGTGTTCTCGTCACAACACAAGGGCGATAAGAGATCGCCAACAGGATGAGAGGAACATCGGTCATCAACCAGGATGGGAGAGACATCGGTGGTCTGCCAGGGTGAGAAATCAGTCGTCCGTCAGGAAGAGGAATTAGTCATCACCGGGATGAGGCACATCAGTCATCGCTGGTATGAGAGACACATCGGTCGTCTTCCAGGGAGAGACATCGGTCGTCCGCCAGGAGCAGTCATCGGTGGAAGATTATCGCGCGGTGTCGAGTTTTACACAGATAAGGTGGGACCCAGGCTCTCAGCATGAGACGTACTGCACGCGCGACACGTAGACAAAAAGGGTGGTTCAGAATAGTGACATCAGAGTGTTGGCCTGTGCAGAGGCACGCGTAGTCGTACTGTTCAGGGAAGCATACACGCAAACTTCCCTGCAGAGTGGGTCGTGGCAGCGGCTTTTGTGGACAAGTTGGTTTAAGATTCAAAAACCCACTTCTGAGAGGCAAAGAACGTTGCAGTGGTTCAAGAGTGAAAGAGTGAGTTTACCTTCATCCTTCTCTTTTCTCTCCTTCGCGCTGCGATTCAGGCATCCTCAAGCACCAGTATGACGAGCGACGACTGCCATTAGACCACCTGGGAGGTTCTCTGCAAGTTCTCCAGACCGGACGCTAAAACAGAGCTAAGGCACCTTTAAGCTCGGTGGGTTTTGGAACTCTTGGTGTTTTGCGCAAGTCCAGGTAAGGGAAGCTAGCCTTATTTCCAACGAAAACCTTATATTAGATGATTGAGATGATGGGGCGACATGGTCGCCGGTTTTCAACTGTTATTGTATAATCCCCTGTTTTTGGACGAGATCGCCGGTTTTGGCGTTGTTTTTCGAACTCCCCTGTTTTTGTGTTGTTTTAAACTGTTTGAGATTTAAATGTGATATTCAAAAATCTGAACCATGGAATGATTGTTGTTGTGATTGGAATCATTCATTTAAGTGTTATATGATGTGTTGAATGTTGTGAATGTGGGATCAAGGCATAGTATTTTCAGGAAAGAAAATACCGTGTAAGATCGTGTAGGATGTGCATTGATCGGTGATTTCTATAATGAGATATCCTGACTCTCCTGAGATAATGAATTCATATAGATGAAGTTATTCAGGCGTTGAGAGTCGATGGAGGTTCATACGTATGGGTAAGTGTTTGAAAGATAACTACTTGACCTGTTGTGTGGATTCACCCTGTCATACTGTTAGAGTGATGAAATTGAGATCGAGATTGTGTTGATGCGCATAGCTGTGGAAACTTTACAGCAGTGTAGTATGACAGGTGCAGATCTCTGAGTCTAGTCAATGCACGAGTCTTCCGGAAGTAGTGTCAAGTGTCTTGTGTGATGAGTCAGTGGAAGTCTGACGTGAGAAATGAGAAACATTGAATTGATAGACACTTGATGAATTATGTGATTTGAACGACTCTTGAGGAAATTGTGAAATCTGGGCTTACTTGATGGTCATGTGAAGGGAATGAGAAAGTTGATGGTTTTACGTGGGTGTCTTAAATTTGTTTTATCTTGATTTTAAAGTTCATATCTAAATTCTCTTTCCAAAATTTAGCTTACCCTATGTTTTTGGTGTTGTGTTTGGCTTTTTCTTAAACCTGTGATGATCGTGTATAATTTACACGGGAGCAGATGATGTTGCAGGAAGTAGAGCTCCTCAGTGAGTGGTCGCCGGAAGGAGATCGCCTGTTTCTGTTTCTGTTAGGCGATCACCCTTTTTCTGTTGTCTGATAGGAGATCGCCCTTTTCTGATAGGAGATCGCCTTTTTGCTGTTAGGAGATCGCCTGTCTTTCTATTTTACTATATTTTGTTTACGTTTTTGGAAACTGACCGATTATGTATTAAACTCCCTGTGAGGAGAAAACTTCATTACATATATATAATTATGTTCACTTCGATATATTTGTTTCACCTTTATTTTATTACATAAATATGAAAAGTAATTTGGCGGGATGTTACACTCAAGCCAGGTTCTGTAAGGACCAGTAAAATTAAATTGGAATAAAAAGGAATATATTTTAAATGAATTCTAAGTATGCTTTTATTTAAAATAAAAAGGAAGGAAAGTGTAGTTTAGAAGACTATAAGATCGCCTGTCGGCTACTACACATGATCGCCAGGCGCGAGAGGCATGCGGACATCGCCAGGGCGCGAGGCATGTGGCCATCGCCAGGGCGCGAGGCATGTGGACGTCGCCAGGGCGCGAGAGGCATGCGGGCAACGCCGGGGCGCGAGGCATGCGGGCATCGCTGGGGCGCGAGAGGCATGCGGGCGTCGCCGGGGCGCAAGGCATGCAGGCATCGTCAGGGCGCGAGAGGCATGCGGGCGTCGCCAGGGATAGACATCGGTCGTCTCCCAGAGAGAGACATCGGTCGTCCTCCAGTATGAGACCTCAGTGGATAGTCATCGCGCGAGCGGTCATCGGTGGAAGATTATCGCGCGATGTCGAGTTTCACACGAATAAAGTGGGACCTAGACTCCCAGCATGGCACGTCCTGCACGCGCGCCACGTGGACAAAAAGGGTGGTTCAGAATAGTGACATCAGAAGGTTGGCATGCGCAAGAGACACTCGCGGTCGTACTGTTCAGGGAAGTGGTTGGCGTGCACAAGAAGACAACCATGGCCGTACTGTTCATTGAAACGTACACTCTGGCTTTCTTGCAGAGGGGGTGGTGGCAGCAACATGCGTGGACTAGTAGGCTTGGATTCAAAAACCCACTGCGAGGAGGCAAAGAACGTTACAGAGACTCGAGAGTGAAAGAGTGAGTGCATCTTCATCCCTCTCTTTTCTCTCCTTAGCGCTACGTTTCAGGCAACCTCAAGCACCAGTGTAACCAGTGACGACTGCCCTTAGAGCACCTAGGAGGTTCTCTGCAAGTTCTACAAAACAGAGCTAAGGCATCCTTTAAGCTCGGTGGGTTTTGGAGCTCTTGGTGTTTTGCGCAAGTCCAGGTAAGGGAAGCTAGCCTTATTTCCAACGAAAATCCTTATATTCGATGATTAAGATGATGGGGGCGACGCGGTCGCCGGTTTTTCAACTGTTATTGTACAATCCTCTGTTTTTGAACGAGATCGCCGGTTTTGGCGTTGTTTTTCGAACTCCCCTGTTTTGTGTTGTTTGAAGCTGTTTGAGATTTAAATGTGATATTCGAAAATATGAACCATGAAATGATTGTTGTTGTGATTAGAATTATTCATTTAAGTGTTATATGATGTGTGGAATGTCGTGAATGTGGGATCAAGACATAGTATTTTCAGGAAAGGAAATACCGTGTTGAGATTTGGTTATGAAGTGTATTGATCTGTGAGTATCCTGTGAATGAGGCGATCCTGACTCTGCTGAGATAATGGAATCACATAGAGGAAGTTATCCAGTTGGTGAGAGTCGAAGGAGGTTCATATGAATGGGTGAGTCGTGTGAAAAAGAACGAGCTCGGCCTGTTATATGGATTAACCCTGTCATACTATGAGAGTGATGAATTGAGATCGAGTTTGTGTTGATGCGCATGGCTGTGGAAACATTACAGCAAATGAAGTATGACAGGTGCATGTCTCTGGATGCTAAGTTCAACGCACGAGTCTTCTGGAAGTAGTGTCAAGTGTCTTGTGTGATGAGTCAGTAGAAGTCTGACGTGAGAAATGAGGAACATTGAATTTGATAGACACTTGATGCATTATGCGATTTGAATGACTCTTGAGGAATTGTGAAATACGTGTTTACTTGATGGTCATGTGAAGAGAATGAGAAAATTGATAGTTTTACGTGGGTATCTTGAATTTGTTTTACCTTGATTTTTAAAGTTCATATCTAAACTCTCTTTTAAATATCTAGCTTACCCTGTGATTTCTGGTGTTGTGTTTGGATTTTCTTAAACCTGTGATGATCGTGTAAAATTTACAAGGGAGCAGATGATGTTGCAGGAAGTAGAGCTCCTCAGTGAGTGGTCGCCGGAAGGAGATCGCCTGTTCCCCTTTCTGTTAGGCGATCACCCCTTTTTCTGTTTTCTGATAGGAGATCGCCGTTGTAAGGACCTGTAAAATTGAATTGGAATAAAAAGAGGTATATTTTAAAAGAATTCTATGTATGTTTTATTTAGAATAGAAAGGGAGGAAAAAGTTAAGTATAGAAGGCTATGAGATCGCCGGTCGCCTGCTACACATGAGCGCCAGGTGGACGTCGCGCGGGCGCGAGAGGCATGCAGGCAACGCGCGGGCCCGAGAGGCATGCAGGCATCGCGCGGGCGCGAGGCATGCAGGCATCGCGCGGGCGCGAGGCATGCAGGCATCGCGCGGGCGCGAGAAGCATGCAGGCATCGCGCGGGCGCGAGAGGCATGCAGGCATCGCGCGGGCGCGAGAGGCATGCAGGCAACGCGCGGGCCCGAGAGGCATGCAGGAATCGCGCGGGCGCGAGGCATGCGGGCATTGCCAGGGCGCGAGGCATGTGGACGTGGCCAAGGCGCGAGAGTTATGAGGGCGTCGCCAGGGAAGACATCGGTCGTCTCCCAGAGGAAGACATCGGTCGTCTTCTAGGGCGAAGGAGACATCGGTCGTTCGCCAGGATGAGTCAGCGTTGGAAAGTTGTCGCGATGGCGAGCCTCACACAGATAAAGTGGGACCCAGACTCTCAGCATGAAACGTCCTGCACGCGCGCCACGTAGACAAAAAGTATGATTCAGAGTGGTGACATCAGAATGTTGGCATGCGCAAGAGACACTCGCGGTCGTACTGTTCAGAGCAGTGGTTGGCATGCACAAACGACAACAGTGGTCGTACTGTTCAGAGCAGTGGTTGGCATGCACAAACGACAACAGTGGTCGTACTGTTCAGGGCAGTGGTTCTCAGACTTTCCTGCAGAAGGGGTGGCAGCAGCAGCAAACGTGGACAGGTAAGCTGGGATTCAAAAGCCACTGCGGGAAGGCAAAGAGTGTTACAGACTCAAGAGTGTTAGAGTGAGTGCAAACTTCCTCCCTCCCTTCTTCCCTTCCTTGCGTTGAGACTCAGGCAACCTCCAGCATCAGTACGACAAGCGACGCTGTCCTTAGAGCACCTAAGAGGTTCTTTGCAAGTTCTACAGACCAGGTGTAGAAAATAGAGCTAAGGCATCCTTCAGGCTCGGTGGGTTTTGAGCTCGCAGTATTTTACGCAAGTCCAGGTAAGGGAAGCTAGACTTCATTTTCAATACAAGCCATAGTTTAGCTATTTTCTAAAGTAAGGGCGACGTGGTCGCCGGTTTTCGTTTGCATCTGCGTGAATGCTCTGTTCCATGTGTTTGGGCGACGTGGTCACCGATTTTTAAATGCAGACTTCGAAATACCCTGTTTTTGAACCAGGTCGCCGGTTTTGGCGTTGTTTGCGAAACTCTTTGTTTTTGGTGTTGCTTTGAAACTGTTGAGATTTAAATGAGATATTCGAAAATAAGAACCTTGGATTGAGTTTTGCTGTGATTGAAATCATTCCTTTAAGTGTTATGTGATGTGTTGGATGTGGTGAATGTGGATCGAGGCATAGTATTTTCAGGAAAGAAAATACCGTGTAAGATCATGTAGGATGTGCATTGATCGGTGATGTCTATAATGGGATTATCCTGACTCTCCTGAGATAATGGATTCATATAGATGAGGTTATTCAGGCGTTGAAAGTCGAAGGAGGTTCATATGTATGGGTGAGTCGTGTGAAACAGAACGAGCTCGGCCTGTCATATGGATTAACCCTGTCATACTGTGAGAATGGTGAACTTGAGATTGAGATCGTGTTGATGCGCATAGCTGGTAAACATTACAGCTTGTATGACAGGTGCAGAATCCCTGAGTCTAGTCAATGCACGAGTCTTCCGGAAGTAGGTCAAGTGTCTTGTGTGCTGGGTCAGTGGTGGGCTGACATGTGAAATGAGGAACTTGAAATTCATAGACACTTGATGCAGTTTTGTGAAATAGAATGACTCTTGTGAATATTGTGAAATGTGTGATTTCTGGGTGATCAGGTGAAGAGTATGAGAAAACTTGATAACTTACGTGAATATCTTGAAATTGTTTACCTTGATTTCATTTTGATTATCCTTATTTAAACTCTCTTTAAAATGTCTAGCTTACCCTGCGTGTTTTGGTTCTGTGGCTGTTCTCTTAAAACTGTGATGATCGTGTATAACTTACACGGGAGCAGATGATCTTCCAGGAAGTAGAGCTCCTTAGTGAAGTGGTCGCCGGAAAGGAGATCGGCTGTTTTTTTTGGGTCCCCCGATAGGCGATCGGCCTCGTCCAATAGGAGATCGGTCTCTTCCGATAGGAGATCGCCTGCTTCGTTTTTTTTACTGTATTTTGTTTATGTTTCTGGAAAAATTTGACCGAATTTGTATTAAACTCCCTGTGAGGAGAAACTACATTTCATATATATATAATATTTTGTTCATAGAATCTATTTGTTACCTTTATTTTCATTATATACATTTGTATAGTATTTTGGCGGGATGTTACATTAATGGTATCAGAGCAGTTCGTCCTTAGGATGACCTGAGGGCTGTGGATCCATTGTGTTTCTTCTGCTCATGAAAGTTATTTGAGTTTAAAATAATAACTATAGTGAAAGGTTTTCAAACGTTTTTGTATTAAAATTTTGTGTGTGCTTTGGTGAATATATGTTCTAATTGAAAATCTTAGTATTAAGAATGAGAAGGTCTTGATAAAGTAGTGAGGGTGCACACTCATAACTGGATCGAGATGAGTCTCAATCTTAATTCCAAAGGTTTGATGTTTAGCATATATTAAATTCTGGTGTGAGCTATCTCATCCTCTTGAGTGTCTTTGTAATTGATTGAAAATGGTTGATTGGATTGGTGACTGCATACCAGTAGTTGTGCTGGTGTTATGCTTGATGTTATAAGCATTATGATTCTGTTGATGAGCTCAAATTCTTAATGATTTTGAGATGCTGACCTTTGTAAGGTCTAGCTGTTACCCCCCTTGAATGAATTGATTTCTTATCGATCTCATTCTTTTAGTTGTAGGGAAATATAGGAATCTTATAGTTTCAAAATCTGAAAACGAAGGAGATGGCACGTAGACCTTCTACCCCTCCCCAACCTTCTTCAGAGATGGGTCAGATCGCCAGGGCCATGGAGATGATGGCAACTGCCATCCAACAGCAGAATACAGTAATGGCCCAGATTCATCAGGCTTTAATGAATCATTGGGAAACTGCTGGATCGGCTGCAACAGCTTCCCAGGTCAATCAGCCTCGGGAGCAGATGGGGATGACCGAGTTCATGAGGCACAACCCAACCCAGTTCCGTGGGAACGTTTCTCCGAACCAACCAGATCAGTGGATCAGGGAATTCCATGCCTTAGTGGAGAAGGCAAAGAGGGTGGAGACCCTGGAGAGGGGTGGTTCCAGAGTAATCAGATCGCAACCAGGGAGTTCCTCCAGTGGGAAGGCCAAGGTGCAGCACCCACAAAGCAAGCCTTATTCGAGACCCCCACAGCATAAGGCAGAAGCAGCACCGCCCCAGTTTCAGCAGCAACAACCCTGGAAACTAAAATGTTTCCACTGTGGTGGACCACACACAGTCAAGGTGTGCTCCAAGAGGAATTCAAAGAAAGGGTGTTTCACATGTCAAGGGATGGGGCACATTTCTAGAGATTGTCCTAACAGAAAAAGGATGACTCAACCTGTTAGTTCCCGGCAGTTGGGGAATGAAGGCAGCAGACCTCAGGCAACAGGGAGAGTGTTTGCCATGTCAGGAGCAGAGGCGTCTCAGTCAGGTAACCTCGTGCAGAGTATATGTTTTATAGCTGGTAGGAGTGTAAAAGTTTTGTTTGATTCTGGAGCGACACACTCCTTTGTGTCAAGCCTGTGTGTAGCCGAGTTGGGCCTTCTAGTGAAGGAGTTACCTTTCGAACTGTTGGTCTCTACACCTGCGTCAGGACAGGTGATGACCTCTACAGTTTGCCCCGAATGTCCAGTGATAGTAGAGGGACGCAGATTCAAGGTGAACTTGATCTGCCCACCTCTTCGGGACCTAGATGTTATCCTGGGAATGGATTGGCTAGCTGCCAATCACGTTCTCGTAGTCTGCGGTAGTTAGAAGTTAGCGTTTCCAGATCTCCAAGAGCCAGATGGCGAGGTGCTTCGTGATGCTAGCTCGGTTGGAAGTGAAGAATAAAGAGGACGTAAGCAAGATACCTTTGTGAAAGGTTTCATGGATGTATTTCCAGAAGAGATACCTGAATTACCTCCTAAGAGAGAGGTGGAACTCTCTATTGTTGTGGTGCCTGGAGCTGGACCGGTGGCAATGGCTCCAGCTGAGTTGATGGAATTAAAGAAGGAAGTGTAATTTAGAGTTAGTGTACCAAGGTTTAGTTTCAGCTACATGTAAGTTATGGAGAGTATATAAGCTGAATGTTGAGGGTTTAAGGGCTTAAGCATGTGTATCCATGGGAAGTACCGGGGTTAAGTTCCAAAAATGGAGGAATGACTTTTCTTTTATTTGAAGCTTGGAAGATGTTTATGTCGATGAACCAGCATGAGATGACTCTAGCTTAACCACAAGCTTAAAAGGAAAGAGGAGAAATTGTATTTATGTCTAAAGTTCGATTAGACAGAGAAATTGCTGAAAAATACCAAGTAGAGAAGTTACTGGGGGAAGAGATGAAGCTTCACGCAGAATGGATGCTGTTTTGTGGATCGTGATTTGGAAGATGAGTAAGGAAATGGTGGATGAGGAGTGATGAGAAAGGGGAAATGGAAAGATATTCTTGTATGACTCGGAACTTGGGAGAAGCCGAGCTCATTCGAAATATCAATCGTGGTGGTGGAGAGATGTACGTAAGGTGTGCGAGGAGGGTGAAGATGATGGTTTATTCCAAAAAGTCTTTGTTGGGAAAGTTGGAGGCAGAGGGGATGTGAGATTTCAGGAGAATGCGTGGGCCACTAACTTTAACTTTAAAACAACGTGGCTGGTCTATGTGCTTCAAGTGGATAAGTGTTCTATTTGTTCGACATAAGGATTTGAGGTCCCACCTTGAGAACTTTTATCTTATACGTATGTCATCCAAGTAGAATCAGGTGTGGAAGGGAATGTGGGTGGCAACAGTCTGTTGTATCTTGGAGAAGAGGAATAGAGTTGTCCTTAAGCAAGAAATTCTGGATGCAGAGGAAATCTTCCAATCGGCTCCACTACTTACATGGTTGTGGTTGAGATATAGGGTGCGTTCGTTCTTGTATATCTTTTCAGATAGGCACCTGAACCCAAATCAATGCATCCAATGTATACATTGAACAAGGAGGAAATGATGGGGACAGGAAGCCGAGTTGGCAAAAGAAGTTATAAGGATGATTTAGAAAGTAACAGCAACAAGAACTTTGTCTTCATAAAGTGCAGAGTTATGTAGCATAGTGGTGAACCAAAGGTGTTCCTTTAGGGAGCGTGAGAATTAGATCGGCAGTTGGGAAGTCGATGGATGGTTTTGATCAAGAAGCGGAAGTTGATTCCTAGGAGGATATTTCGGATCCTAGTTTGAATGGACTAGGAGGCATGAGCAGTAGCCAGCTGTCCTTTTTCCTTCCGATGAAGGGATCTTGCTCACTTTTCTCTAAAGGAGCTAGTCCTGGTTCTGTTAAGGGCCTAGTTCTGGACTTGCTAGACCAAGTCTTCAGGGTTGGAAGTAGAGTGTGAGTACTGGAGTTGGCGCTCATTGGGGCAGCATATTCCATAAGCAGGAATGTAAAATGGAATTCGATGAAGTATTGGAGTAGGAAGAGTTGGCTCAGCAGACAACCGAGAGGGCGAAACTGATACAGGGCAGAATGAAAGTTTCTCAAAGTCGGCAGATGTCCGAGGCAGAGCATAGGAGGAGACCTTTGGGGTTTGCTGCTGGGGATCATGTCTTTATGAGGGAAGCAACAGCCAAGGGTGTAGGACGAGCTATCAGATCAAAGAAGCTGTCCCCTAAGTTGGTTGGGCCATATCAGACCCAAGGGGGATCAGTCCAGTGGCTTATGAGATCACCCCACCTCCCCAATTAGCAAACCTGCATAATGTCTTTCACGTTTCACAGCTGAGGAAGTACATGGCAGACCCTAGTCATGTGCTGGAAGTGGACAACGTGCAGATCAGGGATGACTTGTCCTTTGAAGCGAAACCAGTCAGGATTGAAGATCGTCAAAGTAAACAGCTCAGAGGCAAGACCATTAACATGGTGAAAGTGGTGTGGGATGAGCGATCGGGTGACTCAACTTGGGAGTTAGAAGCAATCATGAGAGAAGCCTATCCATACCTCTTTTCCCTTGTAATTCAATTTTCGAGGACGAAAATTTTTCTTGTTGGGGAGAATGTAAGGACCTGTAAAATTGAATTGGAATAAAAAGAGGTATATTTTAAAAGAATTCTATGTATGTTTTATTTAGAATAGAAAGGGAGGAAAAAGTTAAGTATAGAAGGCTATGAGATCGCCGGTCGCCTGCTACACATGAGCGCCAGGTGGACGTCGCGCGGGCGCGAGAGGCATGCAGGCAACGCGCGGGCCCGAGAGGCATGCAGGCATCGCGCGGGCGCGAGGCATGCAGGCATCGCGCGGGCGCGAGGCATGCAGCATCGCGGGCGCGAGAAGCATGCAGGCATCGCGCGGGCGCGAGAGGCATGCAGGCATCGCGCGGGCACGAGAGGCATGCAGGCAACGCGCGGGCTCGAGAGGCATGCAGGCATCGCGCGGGCGCGAGGCATGCGGGCATTGCCAGGGCGCGAGGCATGTGGACGTGGCCAAGGCGCGAGAGTTATGAGGGCGTCGCCAGGGAAGACATCGGTCGTCTCCCAGAGGAAGACATCGGTCGTCTTCTAGGGCGAAGGAGACATCGGTCGTTCGCCAGGATGAGTCAGCGTTGGAAAGTTGTCGCGATGGCGAGCCTCACACAGATAAAGTGGGACCCAGACTCTCAGCATGAAACGTCCTGCACGCGCGCCACGTAGACAAAAAGTATGATTCAGAGTGGTGACATCAGAATGTTGGCATGCGCAAGAGACACTCGCGGTCGTACTGTTCAGAGCAGTGGTTGGCATGCACAAACGACAACAGTGGTCGTACTGTTCAGAGCAGTGGTTGGCATGCACAAACGACAACAGTGGTCGTACTGTTCAGAGCAGTGGTTGGCATGCACAAACGACAACAGTGGTCGTACTGTTCAGGGCAGTGGTTCTCAGACTTTCCTGCAGAAGGGGTGGCAGCAGCAGCAAACGTGGACAGGTAAGCTGGGATTCAAAAGCCACTGCGGGAAGGCAAAGAGTGTTACAGACTCAAGAGTGTTAGAGTGAGTGCAAACTTCCTCCCTCCCTTCTTCCCTTCCTTGCGTTGAGACTCAGGCAACCTCCAGCATCAGTACGACAAGCGACGCTGTCCTTAGAGCACCTAAGAGGTTCTCTGCAAGTTCTACAGACCAGGTGCAGAAAACAGAGCTAAGGCATCCTTCAGGCTCGGTGGGTTTTGAGCTCGCAGTATTTTACGCAAGTCCAGGTAAGGGAAGCTAGACTTCATTTTCAATACAAGCCATAGTTTAGCTATTTTCTGAAGTAAGGGCGACGTGGTCGCCGGTTTTCGTTTGCATCTGCGTGAATGCTCTGTTCCATGTGTTTGGGCGACGTGGTCGCCGGTTTTTAAATACAGACTTCGAAATACCCTGTTTTTGAACCAGGTCGCCGGTTTGGGCGATGTTTGCGAACTCACTGTTTTGGTGTTACTTTGAACTGTTGAAGCTTAAATGTGATCTTCGAAAATCTGAATCTTTGAAATGATCGTTGCTGTGACTTGAATCATTTATTTAAGGGCGGTATGATGTGTTGAATGTTGTGAATGTGGATCGAGGCATAGTATTTTCAGGAAAGAAAATACCGTGTAAGATCGTGTAGGATGTGCATTGATCGGTGATGTCTATAATGGGATTATCCTGACTCTCCTGAGATAATGGATTCATATAGATGAGGTTATTCAGGCGTTGAGAGTCGAAGGAGGTTCATATGTATGGGTGAGTCGTGTGAAACAGAACGAGCTCGGCCTGTCATATGGATTAACCCTGTCATACTGTGAGAATGGTGAACTTGAGATTGAGATCGTGTTGATGCGCATAGCTGGTAAACATTACAGCTTGTATGACAGGTGCAGAATCCCTGAGTCTAGTCAATGCACGAGTCTTCCGGAAGTAGGTCAAGTGTCTTGTGTGCTGGGTCAGTGGTGGGCTGACATGTGAAATGAGGAACTTGAAATTCATAGACACTTGATGCAGTTTTGTGAAATAGAATGACTCTTGTGAATATTGTGAAATGTGTGATTTCTGGGTGATCAGGTGAAGAGTATGAGAAAACTTGATAACTTACGTGAATATCTTGAAATTGTTTACCTTGATTTCATTTTGATTATCCTTATTTAAACTCTCTTTAAAATGTCTAGCTTACCCTGCGTGTTTTGGTTCTGTGGCTGTTCTCTTAAAACTGTGATGATCGTGTATAACTTACACGGGAGCAGATGATCTTCTAGGAAGTAGAGCTCCTTAGTGAAGTGGTCGCCGGAAAGGAGATCGGCTATTTTTTTTGGGTCCCCCGATAGGCGATCGGCCTCGTCCGATAGGAGATCGGTCTCTTCCGATAGGAGATCGCCTGCTTCGTTTTTTTTACTGTATTTTGTTTATGTTTCTGGAAAAATTTGACCGAATTTGTATTAAACTCCCTGTGAGGAGAAACTACATTTCATATATATATAATATTTTGTTCATAGAATCTATTTGTTACCTTTATTTTCATTATATACATTTGTATAGTATTTTGGCGGGATGTTACAGCCGTTCTCTGATAGGAGATCGCCTGTATTCATATTTTAATGTATTTTGCTTACGTTTTTGGAAAATTGACCGAATATGTATTAAACTCCCTGTGAGGAGAAACTTCTTTATATATATATAATTTTGTTCTTTTCAATATATTTGTTTACCTTTATTTCATTTTATAATTATTCCAAAGTATTTGGCGGGATGTTACATTAATGGTATCAGAGCAGTTCGTCCTTAGGATGACCTGAGGGCTGTGGATCCATTGTGTTTCTTTTGCTCATAAAATTTATTTGAGTTTTAAATAACAACTATAGTGAAAGGTTTTCAAACGTTTTTGTATTGAAATTTTGTGTGTGCTTTAGTGAATATATGCCCTAACTTAAAATCTTAGTATTAAGAATGAGAGGGTCTTGATAAAGTGGTGAGGGTGCATACTCATAACTGGATCGAGATGATTCTCAATCTTAATTCCAAAGGTTTGATGTTTAGCATACATTGGATTCTGGTGTGATTTATGTCATTTTATTGAGTGTTTTTGTAATTGATTGAAAGTGGTTGTTTGGATTGATGGTTGTATACCAGTAGCTGTTCTGGTGTTTTGCTTGAAATTATAAGTATTATGATTCTGTTGATAAACTCAAATTCTTAATGACTTTGAGATGCTGACCTTTGTAAGGTCTAGATGTTACCTCCTGAATGAATTGATTTCTTATCGATCTCATTCTTGTAGTTGTAGGGAATATAGAAACCCATAGTTTCAAAATCTGAAACGAAGAAGATGGCACGTAGACCTTCTACCCCTCCCTAACCTTCTTCGGAGATGAGCCAGATTGCCAAGGCTATCGAGATGAAGGCAACTGCCATCCAACAACAGAATGCGGCGATGGCTCAGAACCATCAAGCTACAATGCACCACTGGGAAACTGCTCGGTCTGCTGAAACAAATTCCCACGTCGGTCAGCCTCAAGAACAGATGGGACTGACTGAGTTCATGAGGCACAACCCACCCAAGTTTAGTGGGAATGCTACCCCTGATCAGGCAGATCAGTGGGTCAAAGAGTTGGAGAAAATCTTTAGGGCGACCTCCTGCCCTGAAGAGAAGAAGTTGGTGTTCGCCACCTATCTGCTGTCTGGAGAAGCTGAGTTCTGGTGGATGGGAGCTCAGCAGATGATGGAGGCGAGAGCTGAAGTTTTAGACTGGGAGAGCTTTAGGGTGAGGTTTTTGGAAAAATATTTCCCAGATAGCGCAAGGTTTGCGAGGGAAGCTGAATTCCTCAGATTGGAGCAGGGGGAGATGTCAGTGAATGCTTATGCTGCTCGGTTTGAGTATCTCGCCCGATTCTACACCCAGGCGACCTCTGAGGCCTGGAGGTGTAGGAAGTTCGAAGAGGGGCTGAAGCATGGGCTGAAGAGGACCATAGCCCCGATGTGCATCAGGGAATTTCACGCCTTGGTAGAGAAGGCGAAGATGGTGGAGACCCTGGAAAAGGGTGATTCTCGGGTGATCAGGTCACACCCAGGGAGTTCTTCCAGTGGGAAGGCTAAGGTGCAGCACCCACAAAGCAAGCCTTATGCGAGACCTCCACCACGTCGGGCGGGAGCAGCGTCATCCCAGTTTCAGCAGCAACAACCTTGGAAACCCAGATGTTTCACGTGCCAAAAGATGGGGCACATTTCTAGAGATTGCCCAAGCAGGAATGGTGCGACTCAACCCAGCAGTTCTCAGCAGTTGAGGAACGAAGGCAGCAAACCTCAGGCAACAGGGAGAGTGTTTGCCATGTCAGGGGCAAAAGCGTCTCAGTCAGGTAACCTCGTGCAAGGTGTTTGTTTTATAGCTGGTAGAGGTGTAAAAGCCTTGTTTGATTCTGGAGCGACACACTCCTTTGTGTCAAGCCTGTGTGTAGCCGAGTTGGGCCTTCTGTAAGGACCTGAAATTTATTGGAATGAAAGAGTATGTTTTAAGTAAATTCTAAGTATGTTTTATCTAAGTTAAAAAGGAAGGAAAGTGTAGTCTAGAAAAAAACTATAAGAGTTCCTTGTTTATACATCATCGCCGGTCGCCTAGACTACACGTCATCGCCTGGGCACGAGGCATGCAGGCATCGCGCGGGCGCGAGAGGCATGCAGGCATCGCGCGGGCGCAAGAGGCATGCAGGCATCGCGCGGGCGCGAGGGGCATGCGGGCATCGCGCGGGCGCGAGGCACGCGGGCATTGCCAAGGCGCGATGCATGTGGACGTGGCCAAGGCGCGAGAGTTATGAGGGCGTCGCCAGGGAAGACGTCGGTTGTCTCCCAGAGGAAGACATCGGTCGTTCGCCAGGAAGATGTCATCGGTGGTAGTCTTTGCGCGAGGTCATCGGTGGTGGTCTTCGCGCGAGGTCATCGGTGGTAGTCTTCGCGCGAGGTCATCGGTGGTAGTCTTCGCGCGAGGTCATCGGTGGTAGTCTTCGCGCGAGGTCATCGGTGGATCGTCTTCGCGCGAGAGGTCATCAGTGGGTTCTCTTCGAGCTGGTAGTCATCGGCGAAAGGTCATCGCGCGACGTTGAGTTACACCCAGAGAACGTGGGCCCCAGACTCCCAGCAAGAGATGTTCTGCACGCGCGCCACGTAGACAAAAGGTGGTTCAGAATAGTGACCTCATAGCGTAGCCTGCGCAGAGGCATGCTTAGTAGTACTGTACAGGGAAGCGTACACGCAAACTTCCCTGCAGAGTGGGTGGTGGCAGCTGCTTTTGGAGGGATAAGTTGGTTTAAGTTACTGAAATCCACTACTGAAGAGGAAGAAAACGTTGTTGTAGTCGAAGAGAGAAAGAGTGAGTTCCCTCCTCAGCGTTGCGATTTCAGCCTCTCCATACAAGAGTACGACGAGAAGCAACACCATTGGAGCACTTGGGTAGTCCTCTGCAAGTTCTTCAGACCAGACGTGAAAAACAGAGCCAAGGTATTCTGCAAGCTTCGTTGGATTTCGAAGCTCCTGGTGGTTGCGCAAGTCCAGGTAAGGGAAGCTAGCCTTCATCTTTACTACGAGCCATAGTTGAACCATTTCTGAAGTGTGGGCGACGTGGTCGCCATTTTCGCTTTCGTCTTCGTGAAATGCTCTGTGTTGTGTGCTTGGGCGATGTGGTCGTCTGTTTTAATATACAGCCTTCGAAATACCATATTTTGAACTAGATCGCCGGTTTTGGCGCTGTTTTGCGAACTCCTTGTGTTTGATGTTGTTTTGAGAACTGCTTGAGATTTACATGAGATATTCGAAAATATGAATCCTTTGAAATGGCTATTGCTGTGATTGAAATCATTCTTTTAAGTGTGGCATGATGTCTTTGAATGCTGTGAATGTGGGATCGAGGCATAGTATTTTCAGGAAAGAAAATACCGTGTAAGATCTTGTGGTAGGTGCATTGATCGGTGATTCCTAAGGGGATATCCTGACTCTGCTGAGGTAATGGAATCACGTAGAGGAAGTTACTCAGTTGTTGAGAGTCGAAGGAGGTCTATATGATGGGCGTCTCGTGTGAAAAAGAACGAGCTCCGTCTGTCCTATGGATTAACCCTGTCATACCAGGAGAACTATGGTAACATTGAGATGATATATGCGCATGCTGTGTGGATTCACAGCGACCCTGTGTGGATTTCACAGTGGTGTGGTATGACAGGTGCAGATCTCTGAGTCTAATCAACGCACGAGTCAATCCGGAAGTAGTGTCAAGTGTCTTGTGTGGTGAGTCAGTGGAAAGTCTGACATGTGAAATGAGAAACTTGAATATTGATAGACACTTGATGCTGTATTGTGAAATGGAATGGCTATGGGTGAATATTGTGAAGTTTGTGATTTTGGGCGATCAGCTGAATGCTATGAGCAGCCTTACGTTTTACATGGGTATTTTGGAACTTGGTTTACTTGGATTTTCATGTTCATGATTTAAACTTCTTTTAAATTATCTAGCTTACCCTTTTGTCTGTTATTGTGGTTGTTTTCTCAAAACTGTGATGATCGTGTAATTGTTACACGGGAGCAGATGATCTTCCAGGAAGAAGAGCTCCTTAGTGAGTGATTGCCGAGGAGGAGATCACCGGTTTTCTTCTGTCTCTATCGGGTGATCGCCTGTTTCTGCCTCTAACGGGTGATCGCCTGTTTTTTTTATGTCCTGATAGGTGATCGCTGTTTTGGCTCCTCCGATAGGAGATCGGTTTCTTCCGATAGGAGATCGCCTGCTTTGTTTTTTTTACTGTATTTTGTTTATGTTTCTGGAAAATTGACCGAATTTGTATTAAACTCCCTAAGAGGAGCAACTTCATTTCATATATATATTATTTTATTCATAGAATCTATTTGTTACCTTTATTTTCACCATATACATTTGTATAGTATTTTGGCGGGATGTTACACCTTCTAGTGAAGGAGTTACCCTTCGAACTGATGGTCTATACACCTGCGTCAGGACAGGTGTTGACCTCTACAGTTTGCCCCGAATGTCCAGTGATAGTAGAGGGACGCAGATTCAAAGTGAACTTGATCTGCCTACCTCTTCAGGACCTGGATGTTATCCTAGGAATGGATTGGCTAGCTGCCAATCACGTTCTCATAGACTGCGGTAGTCAGAAGATAGCGTTTCCAGACCTCCAAGAGTCACACGTGATATCTGCTCAGCGAGGGCGGTCGGTGTTGGAAGAAGGGGCGAGGTGCTTCATGATCTTAGCTCGGTTGGAGGTGAAGAATGAAGGGGACGTAAGCAGGATACATGTGGTGAAAGATTTCACGGATGTATTTCCAGAAGAAGTACCTGGGTTACCCCCTAAGAGAGAAGTGGAATTCTCCATTGATTTGGTACCTGGAGCTGGACCAGTGTCAATGGCACCTTACAGGATGGCACCAGCCGAGTTGGCAGAATTAAAGAAGCAAGTGGAAGAGTTGTTGGAGAAACAATTCATCAGACCCAGTGTATCTCCATGGGGGGCTCCAGTGCTCCTAGTTAAGAAGAAGGATGGAGGGTCTCGGCTGTGTATAGATTACAGGCAGTTGAACAAGTTGACCATCAAGAACAAGTACCCCCTGTAACATCCCGCCAAAATACCATACAAATGTATATAATGAAAATAAAGGTAACAAATAGATTCCATGAACAGAATATTATATATATGAAATGTAGTTTCTCCTCACAGGGAGTTTAATACAGTTTCGGTCAAATTTTTCCAGAAACATAAACAAAATACAGTAAAAAAAATGAAGCAGGCGATCTCCTATCGGAAGAGACCGATCTCCTATCGGAAGAGACCGATCTCCTATCGGACGAGGCCGATCGCCCATCGGGGGACCCAAAAACAGCCGATCTGCTTCTGGCGACCACTCACTAATGAGCTCTACTTCCTGGAAGATCATCTGCTCCCGTGTAAGTTATACACAATCATCACAGTTTTAAGAGAACAGTCACAGAACCAAAACACGCAGGGTAAGCTAGATATTTTGAAGAGAGTTTAAATAAGAACATTAAAATCAGAGTAAGCAATTTTCAAGACATTCACGTAAAGCTATAGATTTTCTCAATACCCTTCACCTGATCACCCAGAAATCACACATTTCACAATATTCTCAAGAGTCATTCTATTTCACAAAACTGCATCAAGTGTCTATAAATTTCAAGTTCCTCATTTCACATGTCAGACCACCACTGACCCAGCACACAAGACACTTGACCTACTTCCGGAAGACTCGTGCATTGACTAGACTCAGAGATTCTGCACCTGTCATACAAGCTGTTGTAATGTTTCCACAGCTATGCGCATCAACACATTCTCGATCTCAAGTTCACCATTCTCACAGTATGACAGGGTTAATCCATATGACAGGCCGAGCTCGTTCTGTTTCACACGACTCACCCATACATATGAACCTCCTTCGACTCTCAACGCCTAAATAACTTCATCTATATGAATCCATTATCTCAGGAGAGTCAGGATAATCTCATTATAGACATCACCGATCAATGCACATCCTACACGATCTTACACGGTATTTCCTTTCCTGAAAATACTATGCCTCGATCCACATTCACAACATTCAACACATCATACCGCCCTTAAATAAATGATTCAAGTCACAGCAACGATCATTTCAAAGATTCAGATTTTCGAAGATCACATTTAAGCTTCAACAGTTCAAAGTAACACCAAAACAGTGAGTTCGCAAACATCGCCCAAACCGGCGACCTGGTTCAAAAACAGGGTATTTCGAAGTCTGTATTTAAAAACCGGCGACCACGTCGCCCAAACACATGGAACAGAGCATTCACGCAGATGCAAACGAAACCGGCGACCACGTCGCCCTCATTTCAGAAAATACCTAAACTATGGCTTGTATTGAAAATGAAGTCTAGCTTCCCTTACCTGGACTTGCGCAAACACCTAGAGTTCCGAAACCCAACAAGGCTTGAAGAACGCCTTGGCTCTGTTTTTGCGTCTGGTTGAAGGACTTGCAGAGGACTGCCCAGGTGCTCTAATGGTGGCTGTTGCTCGTCGTACTCTCGTGTGAAGGTGCTAGAATCGCAGCGCGAAGGAGGCAACTGGAGGAGAAGGGAGGTAACTCACTCTTTCTCTCTTTGAAGGCTGCAACGTTTCTTTTTCTCAGCAGTGGGTTTTCTGCATCTTAAACCAACTTATCCACCAAAAGCAGCTGCCACCACCCACTCTGCAGAGAAGTCTGAGAACCACTGCTCTGAACAGTACTGCCACTGTTGTCGCTTGTGCATGCCAGCCACTGCTCTGAATAGTACGACCGCGAGTGTCTCCTGCGCATGCCAACATTCTGATGTCACCACTCTGAATCATCCTTTTTGTCTACGTGGCGCGCGTGCAGAACGTTTCATGCTGAGAGTCTGGGTCCCACTTTATCTGTGTGAGGCTCGCCATCGCGACAACTTTCCAATGCTGACTCATCCTGGCGAACGACCGATGTCTCCTTCGCCCTAGAAGACGACCGATGTCTTCCTCTGGGAGACGACCGATGTCTTCCTCTGGGAGACGACCGATGTCTTCCCTAGCGTCGCCCTCATAACTCTCGCGCCTTGGCCACGTCCACATGCCTCGCGCCCTGGCAATGCCCGCATGCCTCGCGCCCCCGCGCGATGCCTGCATGCCTCTCGCGCCCGCGCGATGCCTGCATGCCTCTCGCGCCCGCGCTATGCCTGCATGCCTCTCGCGCCCGCGCGATGCCTGCATGCCTCTCGCGCCCGCGCGATGCCTGCATGCCTCTCGCGTCCTGGCGACGTCCACCTGGCGCTCATGTGTAGCAGGCGACCGGCGATCTCATAGCCTTCTAAACTTAACTTTTTCCTCCCTTTCTATTCTAAATAAAACATACATAGAATTATTTTAAAATATAACCCTTTTTATTCCAATTCAATTTTACAGGTCCTTACACCCCCTACCTAGGATTGATGATTTGATGGATCAAATACATGGGGCCTCGGTGTTCTCCAAGATTGACCTGAGATCGGGGTACCACCAAATTTTGGTAAAGGCTGAAGATGTTCAAAAGACAGCTTTTAGGTCTCGGTATGGGCATTATGAATATGTGGTGATGCCGTTTGGAGTCACAAATGCTCCAGCTCTGTTCATGGACTACATGAATAGGATTTTTCGCCCTTTCTTGGATAAGTTTGTGGTAGTCTTCATAGATGACATACTCATTTATTCAAGGACCGAGGAAGAACATGAAGAACATCTGAGAACAGTGTTGGAGATTCTGAGGGAGAAGCAACTCTATGCCAAGTTCTCTAAGTGTGAGTTCTGGCTGAAGGAAGTCAACTTCTTAGGACACGTGATATCTTCCCAGGGGATCTCGGTGGATCCAGCCAAAGTGGAGGCAGTGCTTCAATGGGAACGTCTTAAGACAGTCACTGAGATAAGGAGCTTTGTGGGTTTAGCTGGCTACTATCGGAGGTTTATTGAGGACTTTTCCAAGGTAGTGGCTCCTTTAACACAGCTGACCCGCAAGGACCAACCTTTTGCTTGGACCGACCGATGTGAGCAAAGCTTCATGGAACGAAAGGAGAGGTTGACTAGTGCTCCAGTGCTGGTGATCCCAGAGGTAGGAAGACCTTTTGATGTCTACTGTGATGCTTCACATCAAGGTTTGGGATGTGTCTTGATGCAAGAGAAAAGAGTGGTTGCATATGTGTAAGGACCCAGAAAATTTTATTGGAATAAAAGTGTTAGACTTAAATAATTTTAGAGGATGTTATTATTTAAAATACAAAGAGTTGGTAATTGAAGTTTCGTAGTAGTCGGACCTCGGATGTCGCCCAAGATCTGGGGTCAGCTGGTAGAGGTCGGTCGGATGACGTGTGGATCAAGAAGAGTAAAGGAAGAAAAGTGTAGTTAAGAAGTCTTCTACGAGATCGCCGTTATTGAAGACGGAGGCGATCTCCGACTTCTCTGGGACATAATCGCCTGTCGCCTAGAGGAGACATGACCGCCAATCCCTTATGGTGTACGTGATCGACGGGAGTGCACGTAGTACGTAGTCAAGATACTGGATCAACCAGAGTGGGTTCCACAAAACCACACGTATCAAGGTGTGGTTAAGCCTTAGATACGCTGTGCATGCAAAGCTCTATGCTTGAGCATAAGAAGTCATCCTTAGTGTTGCATGCATGGGAGCACGAGGAGTAGTGCTGATCTACTCTTGGAAATATGAAGCTACCGATGTCACCAAGCCATGTGGAGGTAATACCTTGGACGTAACATAGTGGGATGGAGAACCTTCAGCAAGGTGTGACGATATGACATCGGTGAGCAGAGTAAGGCGATTTGTTCTCGTCACACACAAGGGCGATAAGGGATCGCCAACAGGATGAGAGGAACATCGGTCATCAACCAGGATGGGAGACACATCGGTGGTCTGCCAGGGTGAGACATCGGTGGTCTGCCAGGTTGAGACATCGGTTGTCTCCCAGTGAGAGACATCGGTTGTCCTCCAGGATGAGGCCTCGGTGGATAGTCATCGCGCGAGCGGTCTGTAACATCCCGCAAAATAAAAACCATACATACATGTATAATGAAAATAAAGGTAAACAAATAATATTGAAGAGTACATGATAATATATATATATAAGTAATGAAGTTGCTCCTCTTAGGGAGTTTAATACATAACCAGTCAAATGTTTTCAAAATTTAACGAATTCAATCAAATACAACAAGACCGGCGGTCTCCACACATGAACCGGCGATCTGGTAACAGAAGGCCCAAACAGGCGATCTGCTAGCAGGACATAAATCCGGCGATCACCACCAAGAGATAGAAAACTGGTGATCTCTTCCTCGGCGACCACTCACTAAGGAGCTCTACATCCTGGAAGATCATCTGCTCCCGTGTAAGTTATACACGATCATCACAGTTTTAAGAGAAAAACAGCCAACGAGCAGAACAAGCAGGGTAAGCTAGATATTTTAAAGAGAGTTTAAATAAGGATAATTAAATCAAGGTAAACAATTTCAAGATATTCACGTAAAGTTATCAAGTTTCTCATACTCTTCACCTGATCGCCCAGAAATCACACATTTCGCAATATTTTCCAGAGTCATTCTATTTCACAACTGTATCAAGTGTCTATCAATTTCAAGTTCCTCATTTCACATGTCAGACCACCACTGACTCAGCACACAAGACACTTGACACTACTTCCGGAAGACTCATGCATTGATTAGACTCAGAGATCTGCACCTGTCATACCATACCACTGTGAAATCCACACAGGGTCGCTGTGAATCCACACAGCATGCGCATATATAATCTCAATGTCAATAGTTCTCCCGGTATGACAGGGTTAATCCATAGAACTGGCGGAGCTCGTTCTTTTTCACACGAGACGCCCATTCATATGAACCTCCTTCGACTCTCACCAACTGAGTAACTTCCTCTATGTGATTCCATTATCTCAGCAGAGTCAGGATATCCCCTTAGGAATCACCGATCAATGCACATCCTACACGATCTTACACGGTATTTTCTTTCCTGAAAATAGTATGCCTCGATCCACATTCACAACATTCAACACATCATACCGCCCTTAAATAAATGATTCAAGTCACAGCAACGATCGTTTCAAAGGTTCAGATTTTCGAAGATCACATTTAAGCTTCAACAGTTCAAAGTAACACCAAAAACAGGGAGTTCGCAAACATCGCCCAAACCGGCGACCTGGTTCAAAAACAGGGTATTTCGAAGTCTGTATTTAAAAACCGGCGACCACGTCGCCCAAACACATGGAACAGAGCATTCACGCAGATGAAAACGAAACCGGCGACCACGTCGCCCTCATTTCAGAAATAACTAAACTATAGCTTGTAATGAAATGAAGTCTAGCTTCCCTTACCTGGACTTGCGCAAACACCTAGAGTTCCGAAACCCAACGAAGCTTGAAGAACGCCTTGGCTCTGTTTTTGCGTCTGGTTGAAGGACTTGCAGAGAACTGCCCAGGTGCTCTAATGGTGGCTGTCGCTCGTCGTACTCTCGTGTGAAGGTGCTAGAATCGCAGCGCGAAGGAGACAACTGGAGGAGAAGGGACGTAACTCACTCTTTCTCTCTTTGAAGGCTGCAATGTTTCTTTCTCTCAGCAGTGGGTTTCTGCATCTTAAACCAACTTATCCACCAAAAGCAGCTGCCACCACCCACTCTGCAGAGAATTCTGAGTGTACGTTTCCCTGAACAGTACGACTACAGTTGTCTCTTGCGCAGGCCAACCACTCCCTGAACAGTACTACTAAGCGTGCCTCTGCGCAGGCTAACACTCTGAGGTCACTATTCTGAACCACCCTTTTTGTCTACGTGGCGCGCGTGCAGGACGTTCCATGCTGGAAGTCTGGGTCCCACCTTCTCTGTGTGTAACTCGACGTCGCGCGATGACCTTTCACCGATGACCACAGGCGCGAAGTCTATCCACCGATGACCTCTCCCGCGAAGGCTATCCACCGATGACCTCTCGTGCGAAGGCCATCCACCGATGACCTATCGCGCGAAGGCTATCCACCGATGACCTCTCGCGCGAAGACAATCCCCGATGACCTCTCGCGCGAAGACTATCCACTGAGGACCTCTCGCGCGAAGACAATCCACTGATGACCTCTCGCGCGAAGACTATCCACTGAGAACCTCTCGCGCGAAGACAATCCACCGATGACCTCTCCCTGGTGAACGACCGATGTCTCCCCTGGCAAAGCCCGCATGCCTCTCGCGCCCTGGCAATGCCCGCATGCCTCGCGCCCTGGCGATGCCCGCATGCCTCTCGCGCCTGGCAATGCCCGCATGCCTCTCGCCCGCCCTCGCGATGCCTGCATGCCTCGCGCCCTGGCGACGTCCACATGCCTCGCGCCTGCGCGATGCCTGCATGCCTCGCGCCCTGGCGCTCATGTGTAGCAGGCGACCGACGATCATGTACTACTAGGCGATCTCATAGTCTTCCAAACTACACTTTCCTTCCTTTTCATTTTAAATAAAGACATACTTATAATTCATTTAAAATATATCTCTTTTATTCCATTTTAATTTTACAGGTCCTTACACGGTCATTGGTGGAAGGTTATCGCGCGATGTCGAGTTTCACGCAGATAAGGTGGGACCCAGGCTCGCAGCATCAGACGTAGTGCACGCGCGACACGTAGACAAAAAGGGTGGTTCAGAATAGTGACCTCAGAATGTTGGCATGCGCAGAGTCACGCGTGGTCGTACTGTTCAGGGCAGCGTGCACGCAAGCTTCCTGCAGAGTGGGTGGTGGCAGCGGCTTTTGTGGACAAGTTGGTTTAAGATTTAAAAACTCACTTCTGAGAGGCAAAGAAGGTGCTGTGGTTCAAGAGTGAGTGAGTGAGTTACCTTCATCCTTCTCTTTTCTCTCCTTCACTCTGCCATTCAGGCCTTATCACATCCTGCTTAGCTATCGACGACTGCCCTTGGAGTACCTAGGAGGTTCTCTGCAAGTTCTACAAACCAGACTCTAAAACAGAGCCAAGGCATCCTTTAAGCTCGGTGGGTTTTGGAGCTCTTGGTGTTTTGCGCAAGTCCAGGTAAGGGGAGCTAGCCTTTTTTTTCAACGAAAACCTTATATTAGATGATTGAGATTATGGGGCGACGTGGTCGCCGGTTTTCAACGGTTATTGCATATTTCCCTGTTTTTGGACGAGTAGGTTCTGAAGTAAGGGCGACGTGGTCGCTGGTTTCATACTCTTTTTCACGATGCTCTGTTTTTACGCGTGGGGAGACGTAATCGCCGGTTTTAAATGTTGTCTTCGAAATCCCCTGTTTTAGTGTCGCTTTGAACTTGTTTGAGATTGATATGTGAAATGCACGTGTTATTGGAAAAATCTGAACCTGGATACGTTTGTTGTTGTGGTTGAGACCGTTCATTTAAGTATTCTATGGTGCATTGGGTGAATTGATGATCTTTAGCTGTCCTGTGTGGACTTTGCTTGCTGTCCTGTGTGGACTTTGCTTGCTGTCCTGTGTGGACTTTGTAACATCCCGCCAAAATACTATACAAATGTATATAATGAAAATAAAGGTAACAAATAGATTGAAGTGAACAAAATATTATATATATGAAATGTAGTTTCTCCTCACAGGGAGTTTTAATACAACTTCGGTCAAATTTTCCAGAAACATAAACTGAATACAGTAAAAAAAAACAAAGCAGGCGATCTCCTATCGGAAGAGACCGATCTCCTATCGGACGAGGCCGATCTCCTATCAGAGGACCCAAAACAGCCGATCGGCTACCAGAACAGAAATCAGGCGATCTCCTTTCCGGCGACCCCTCACTAAGGAGCTCTACTTCCTGGAAGATCATCTGCTCCCGTGTAAATTATACACGATCATCACAGTTTTAAGAAAACAACCACAGAACCAAAATACGCAGGGTAAGCTAGATATTTTAAAGAGAGTTTAAATAAGAACATTAAAATAAAATCAAGGTAAACAATTTCAAGATATTCACGTAAAGTTATCAAGTTTCTCATACTCTGCACCTGGTCACCCAGAAATCACACATTTCACAATATTCACAAGAGTCATTCATTTTCACAAAACTGCATCAAGTGTCTATAAATTTCAAGTTCCTCATTTCACATGTCAGACCACCACTGACCCAGCACACAAGACACTTGACCTACTTCCGGAAGACTCGTGCATTGACTAGACTCAGAGATTCTGCACCTGTCATACAAAGCTGTTGTAATGTTTCCACAGCTATGCGCATCAACACATTCTCGATCTCAAGTTCACCATTCTCACAGTATGACAGGGTTAATCCATATGACAGGCCGAGCTCGTTCTGTTTCACACGACTCACCCATACATATGAACCTCCTTCGACTCTCAACGCCTGAATAACCTCATCTATATGAATCCATTATCTCAGGAGAGTCAGGATAATCCCATTATAGACATCACCGATCAATGCACATCCTACATGATCTTACACGGTATTTTCTTTCCTGAAAATACTATGCCTCGATCCACATTCACCACATCCAACACATCACATAACACTTAAAGGAATGATTTCAATCACAGCAAAACTCAATCCAAGGTTCTTATTTTCGAATATCTCATTTAAATCTCAACAGTTTCAAAGCAACACCAAAAACAGAGAGTTTCACAAACAACGCCAAAACCGGCGACCTGGTTCAAAAACAGGGTATTTCGAAGTGTGCATTTAAAACCGGCGACCACGTCGCCCAACACATAGCACAGAGCATTTTACAAGGATGAAAACGAAAACCGGCGACCACGTCGCCCTCACTTCAGAAAATAGCTAAACTATGGCTTGTATTGAAAATGAAGTCTAACTTCCCTTACCTGGACTTGCGCAAACCACCAGGAGCTCCGAAACCCAACGAAGCTTGAACAACGCCTTGTCTCTGTTTTTGCGTCTGGTTGAAGGACTTGCAGAGAACTGCCTAGGTGCTCTAATGGTGGCTGTCGCTCGTCGTACTCTCGTGTGAAGGTGCCAGAATCGCAACGCGAAGGAGGCAACTGGAGGAGAAGGGAGGTAACTCACTCTTTCTCTCTTTGAAGGCTGCAACGTTTCTTTCTCTCAGTAGTGGGTTTTCTGCATCTTAAACCAACTTATCCACCAAAAGCAGCTGCCACCACCCACTCTGCAGAGAAGTCTGAGAACCACTGCCCTGAACAGTACGACCACTGTTGTCTCTGGTGCATGCCAACCACTGCTCTGAACAGTACTGCCACTGTTGTCGCTTGTGCATGCCAGCCACTGCTCTGAACAGTACGACCGCGAGTGTCTCCTGCACATGCCAACATTCTGATGTCACCACTCAGAATCATCCTTTTTGTCTACGTGGCGCGCGTGCAGGACGTTTCATGCTGAGAGTCTGGGTCCCACTTTACTCTGTGTGAAACTCGACGTCGTGCGATAACAATCCACTGCTGACTCATCCTGGCGAACGACCGATGTCTCCTTCGCCCTGGAAGACGACCGATGTCTCCTTCACCCTGGAAGACGACCGATGTCTCCCTTCGCCCTGGAAGACGACCGATGTCTCTTTCGCCCTGGAAGACGACCGATGTCTCCTTCGCCCTAGAAGACGACCGATGTCTTCCTCTGGGAGACGACCGATGTCTTCCCTGGCGACGCCCTCATAACCCTCGCGCCCTGGCTACGTCCACATGCCTCGCGCCCTGGCGATGCCCGCATGCCTCTCGCGCCTTGGCCACGTCCACATGCCTCGCGCCCTGGCAATGCCCGCATGCCTCTCGCGCCTTGGCCACGTCCACATGCCTCGTGCCCTGGCAATGCCCGCATGCCTCGCGCCCGCGCGATGCCTGCATGCCTCTCGCGCCCGCACGATGCCTGCATGCCTCGCGCGCCCGCGCGATGTCTGCATGCCTCGCGCGCCCGCGCGATGTCTGCATGCCTCGCGCGCCCGCGCGATGTCTGCATGCCTCGCGCGCCCGCGCGATGTCTACATGCCTCGCGCGCCCGCGCGATGTCTGCATGCCTCGCGCCCTGGCAACGTCCACCTGGCGCTCATGTGTAGCAGGCGACCGGCGATCTCATAGCCTTCTAAACTTAACTTTTCCTCCCTTTTTGTTTTAAATAAAACATAGAATTCTTTTAAAATATAACCCTTTTTATTCCAATTCAATTTTACAGGTCCTTACAGACTTTACTTGCAGTCCTGTGTGGACTTTGCTTGCTGTCCTGTGTGGACTTTCCCTGCTGTCCTGTGTGGACTTTCCTTGTTGTCCTGTGTTGACTTTGGTTG
Organism: Phaseolus lunatus; assembly: GCA_013389735.1. Lineage (NCBI taxonomy): Eukaryota > Viridiplantae > Streptophyta > Magnoliopsida > Fabales > Fabaceae > Phaseolus > Phaseolus lunatus. The sequence continues at coordinate 17,751,800 of CM023861.1, read as the reverse complement.
CTGTCCTGTGTGGACTTTCCTTACTGTCCTGTGTGGACTTTGGTTGCTGTCCTGTGTGGACTTTACTTGTCGTCCTGTGTGGACTTTCCTTGCTGTCCTGTGTGGACTTTGGTTGCTGTCCTGTGTGGACTTTCCTTGCTGTCTTGTGTGGACTTTCCTTGCTGTCCTGTGTGGACTTTGCTTGCTGTCCTGTGTGGACTTTACTTGCTGTCCTGTGTGGACTTTACAGTGGTGTGATATGTGTCTATGTGTGTTGATTCAGTGGAAGTCCGACGTAAGAAATGAGAAACTTGGAATTTGATAGACACTTGATGCATTATGTGATTTGAACGACTCTTGAGGAATTGAGAAATACGTATTTACTTGATGTCATGTGAAGAGGATGAGAAAATTGATAGTTTTACGTGGGTGTCTTTAACTTGTTTTATCTTGATTTTTAAGTTTCATATCTAAATTCTCTTTCAAATATCCAGCTTACCCTGTGTTTTTGGTGTTGTGTTTGGCTTTTTCTTAAACCTATGATGATCGTGTATAATTTACACGGGAGCAGATGATGTTGCAGGAAGTAGAGCTCCTCTGTGAGTGGTCGCCGGAAGGAGATTGCCTGTGTCTGTTTCCGTCGGGCGATCACCCCTTTTTCTATTTTCTGATAGGAGATCGCCGTTTTATGAAAGGAGATCACCTTGTTATGTTAGGAGATCGCCTGTCTTTCTATTTTACTGTATTTTGTTTAAGTTTTTGGAAAACTGACCGATTATGTATTAAACTCCCTGTGAGGAGAAACTTCATTACATATATATAATTATGTTCACTTCGATATATTTGTTTCACCTTTATTTCATTACATAAATATGAAAAGGGAATTTGGCGGGATGTTACATTAATGGTATCAGAGCAGTTCGTCCTTAGGATGACCTGAGGGCTGTGGATCCATTGTGTTTCTTCTGCTCATAAAATTTATTTGAGTTTTAAATAACAACTATAGTGAAAGGTTTTCAAACGTTTTTGTATTGAAATTTTGTGTGTGCTTTAGTGAATGTATGCCCTAACTGAAAATCTTAGTATTAAGAATGAGAGGATCTTGATAAAGTAGTGAGGGTGCACACTCATAACTGGATCAAGATGGTTCTCAATCTTAATTCCAAAGGTTTGATGTTTAGCATACATTGAAATTCTGGTGTGGTTTATTTCATTTTATTGAGTGTCCTTGTGATTGACTGAAAGTGGTTGTTTGGATTGACGGATTGTATACCAGTAGCTGTTCTGGTGTTTTGCTTGAGATTATAAGTATCACGATTCTGTTGATGAGCTCAAATTCTTAATGAATTTGAGATGCTGACCTTTGTAAGGTCTAGATGTTACCTCCTGAATGAATTGATTTCTTATCGATCTCATTCTTGTAGTTGTAGGGAATATAGAAAACCTATAGTTTCAAAATCTGAAACGAAGAGAGATGGCACGTAGACCTCCTACCCCTCCCCAACCTTCTTCGGAAATGAGCCAAATTGCCAAGGCTATTGAGATGATGGCAACTGCCATCCAACAACAGAATACAGCAATGGCTCAGAATCATCAGGCTGCAATGCACCATTGGGAAACTGCTCGGTCGGCTGAAACAGCTTCCCACGTCGGTCAGCCTCAGGATCAGATGGGACTGACCGAGTTCATGAGGCACAACCCACCCAAGTTCAGTGGGAATGCTACCCCTGATCAAGCAGATCAGTGGGTCAGGGAGTTGGAGAAAATCCTTAGGGCGACCTCCTGCCCTGAAGGGAAGAAATTGGTATTCGCTACCTATCTGCTATCTGGAGAAGCCGAGTTCTGGTGGATGGGAGCTCAGCAGATGATGGAAGCCAGAGCTGAAGTGTTAGACTGGGAGAGTTTCGGGGTGAGATTTCTGGAAAAATACTTCCCAGATAGTGCAAGATTTGCTAGGGAAGCAGAATTCCTCAGATTGGAGCAGGGGGAGATGTCAGTGAATGCTTATGCTACTTGGTTTGAGTATCTCGCCCGATTCTATACCCAGGCGACCTCTGAGGCTTGGAGGTGTAGGAAATTTGAAGAAGGACTGAAGCATGAGCTGAAGAGGACCATAGCACCTATGTGCATAAGAGAATTTCACGCCTTAGTGGAGAAGGCGATGATGGTGGAGACACTGGAGAAGAGTGACTCTCGGGTGATCAGGTCACACCCAGGGGGTTCTTCCAGTGAGAAGGCCAAGGTGCAGCAACAGCAGAATAGGCCTTATGCGAGACCTCCACAGCATGGGGCAGAAGCAGCACCGCCTCAGTTTCAGCAGCAACAGCCCTGGGTACTCAGATGTTCCCATTATGGTGGACCACACACATCCAATGTGTGCCCCAGGAGAAATTCAGAGAGAAGATGCTACATCTGTCGAAAGACGGGACACCTTGCTAGAGAATGTCCTAACGGGAATAGGGCGACTCAACCCAGTGGTTCCCAGCAGTTGAGGAACGAAGGCAGCAGACCTCAGGCAGCAGGGAGAGTGTTTGCCATGTCTGGAGCGGAGGCATCTCAGTCAGGTAACCTAGTACAAGGTGCTTGTTTATAGCTGGTGGATACTTTAGAGTTTTGTTTGTTTCTGGAGCGACACACTCTCTTGTGTCAAATCGATGTACAACCGAACTGGGCCTTCTAGTGAAGGAGCTGCCGTTTGAACGGTTGGTCTCTACACCTGCATCAGGACAGGTTTCGACCTCCCCAGTTTGCTCTGAATGTCCAGTGATAGTAGAGGGACGCAGGTTCAAAGTGAATTTGATCTGTCTACCTCTTCAGGATCTGGATGTTATCCTAGGAATGGATTGGCTATCTGCCAATCACGTTCTCACAGATTGCGGTAGCCAGAAGGTGGTGTTTCCCGATCTCCAAGGGTCAGGTGTGATATCTGCTCAGCATGTGAAGTCGGAGTTGAAAGAAGGGGCGACGTGTTTCGTGAATCCTAGCTCGGTTGGGAGTGATGAATGAAGAGGACGTAAGCAGGATACCTGTAAGGACCTGTAAAATTGAATTGGAATAAAAAGGGTCATATTTTAAAAGAATTCTATGTATGTTTTATTTAAAATAAAAAGGGAGGAAAAAGTTAAGTTTAGAAGGCTATGAGATCGCCGGTCGCCTGCTACACGTGAGCGCCAGGTGGACGTCGCCAGGGCGCGAGGCATGCAGGCATCGCGCGGGCGCGAGAGGCATGCGGGCATCGCGCGGGCGCGAGAGGCATGCGGGCATCGCGCGGGCGCGAGGCATGCGGGCATTGCCAGGGCGCGAGGCATGCGGGCATTGCCAGGGCGCGAGGCATGTGGACGTGGCCACGGCGCGAGAGGCATGCGGGCATTGCCAGGGCGCGAGGCATGTGGGTGTGGCCAAGGCGCGAGAGTTATGAGGGCGTCGCCAGGGAAGACATCGGTCGTCTCCCAGAGGAAGACATCGGTCGTCTTCCAGGGCGAAGGAGACATCGGTCGTTCGCCAGGATGAGTCAGCAGTGGAAAGTTATCGCGTGACGTCGAGTTTCACACAGAGTAAAGTGGGACCCAGACTCCCAGCATGAAACGTCCTGCACACGCGCCACGTAGACAAAAAGGGTGGTTTAGAGTGGTGACATCAGAATGTTGGCATGCGCAGGAGACACTCGCGATCGTACTGTTCAGAGCAGTGGTTGGCATGCACAAGCGACAACAGTGGTAGTACTGTTCAGAGCAGTGGTTGGCATGCACAAGCGACAACAGTGGTAGTACTGTTCAGAGCAGTGGTTGGCATGCACCAGAGACAACAGTGGTCGTACTGTTCAGGGCAGTGGTTCTCAGACTTTCCTGCAGAAGGGGTGGCAGCAGCAGCATGCGTGGACAGGTAAGTTGGGATTCAAAAGCCACTGCGGGAAGGCAAAGAACGTTACAGACTCAAGAGTGTTAGAGTGAGTGCAAACTTCCTCCCTCCCTTCTTCCCTTCCTTGCGTTGAGACTCAGGCAACCTCCAGCATCAGTGCGACAAGCGACGTTGCCCTTAGAGCACCTAAGAGGTTCTCTGCAAGTTCTACAGACCAGGCGCTGAAAACAGAGCTAAGGCATCCTTCAGGCTCGGTGGGTTTTGAGCTCGCGGTATTTTACGCAAGTCCAGGTAAGGGAAGCTAGACTTCATTTTCCATACAAGCCATAGTTTAGCTATTTCTGAAGTGAGGGCGACGTGGTCGCCGGTTTTCGTTTTCATCTTTGCAAAATGCTCTGTGCTATGTGTTTGGGCGACGTGGTCGCCGGTTTTAAATGCAGACTTCGAAATACCCTGTTTTTGAACTAGATCGCCGGTTTTGGCGTTGTTTACGAACTCCCTGTTTTTGATGTTGCTTTGAAACGGTATGAGATTTAAATGAGATGTTCGGAAATAAGAACCTTGGAGTGAGCTTTTGCTGTGATTGAAATCTTTCCTTTAAGTGCTATGAGATGTGTTGCATGATGTGAATGTGGATCGAGGCATAGAATTTTCAGGAAAGAAAATACCGTGTAAGATCATATAGGATGTGCATTGATCGGTGATTCCTAATGAGATATCCTGACTCTGCTGAGATAATGGAATCCCATAGAGGAAGTTACTCAGTTGTGGAGAGTCGAAGGAGGTTCATAGGAATGGGTGAGTCGTGTGAAACAGAACGAGCTCGGCCTGTTCTATGGATTAACCCTGTCATACCGGGAGAACTATTGACATTGAGATTATATATGCGCATGCTGTGTGGATTCACAGCGACCCTGTGTTGATTTCACAGTGGTATGGTATGACAGGTGCAGATCTCTGAGTCTAATCAATGCATGAGTCTTCCGGAAGTAGTGTCAAGTGTCTTGTGTGCTGAGTAAGTGGTGGTCTGACATGTGAAATGAGGAACTTGAAATTGATAGACACTTGATACAGTTGTGAAATAGAATGACTCTGGAAGGTATTGCGAAATGTGTGATTTCTGGGCGATCAGGTGAAGAGTATGAGAAACTTGATAACTTTACGTGAATATCTTGAAATTGTTTACCTTGATTTTATTTTAATTATCCTTATTGAAACTCTCTTTAAAATATCTAGCTTACCCTGCGTGTTTTGGTTCTGTGGCTGTTCTCTTAAAACTGTGATGATCGTGTATAACTTACACGGGAGCAGATGATCTTCCAGGAAGTAGAGCTCCTTAGTGAGTGGTCGCCGGAAGGAGATCGCCGGATTTCTGTTCTGGTAGCAGATCGGCTGTTTTTGGGTCCTCCGATGGGAGATCGGCCTCGTCCGATAGGAGATCGGTCTCTTCCGATAGGAGATCGCCTGCTTTGTTTTTTTTTTTGCTGTATTTTGTTTATGTTTCTGGAAAATTTGACCGAATTTGTATTAAACTCCCTGCGAGGAGAAACTACATTTCATATATATAATATTTTGTTCACTTCAATCTATTTTTTTACCTTTATTTTCATTATATACATTTGTATAGTATTTTGGCGGGATGTTACAATACCTGTGGTGAAAGATGTAAGGACCTGTAAAATTAAATTGGAATAAAAGGGTATATTTTAAATGAATTCTAAGTATGTTTTCATTTGAAATAAAAAAAGGAAGGAAAGTGTAGCTTAGAAGACTATAAGATCGCCTGGTTAGTACATGATCGCCGGTCGCCTGCTACACATGAGCGCCAGGGCGCGAGGCATGCAGGCATCGCGCGGGCGCGAGGCATGTGGACGTCGCCAGGGCGAAAGGCATGCGGGCATCGCCAGGGCGCGAGGCATGCGGGCATTGCCAGGGCGCGAGAGGCATGCGGGCATCGCCAGGGCGCGAGAGGCATGCGGGCATTCCCAGGGCGCGAGGCATGAGAGCGTCGCCAGGGATAGACATCGGTCGTCTTCTAGGGCGAGGGAGACATCGGTCGTCTTCCAGGGCGAGGGAGACATCGGTCGTTCGCCAGGATGAGTCAGCGGTGGAAAGTTATCGTGCGACGTCGAGTTTCACACAGAGTAAAGTGGGACCCAGGCTCCCAGCATGAAACGTCCTGCACGTGCGACACGTAGGCAAAAAGGGTGGTTCAGAATAGTGACATCAGAATGTTGGCATGCACAAGAGACAACTGTGGTCGTACTGTTCAGAGCAGTGGTTGGCATGCACAAGCGACAACAGTGGTCGTACTGTTCAGGGCAGTGGTTCTCAGGCTTTCCTGCAGAAGGGGTGGCAGCAGCAGCATACGTGGACAGGTAAGCTGGGATTCAAAAGCCACTGTGGGAAGGCAAAGAGCGTTACAGACTCAAGAGTGTTAGAGTGAGTGCAAACTTCCTCCCTCCCTTCTTCTCTCCTTTGCGTTGTGACTCAGGCAACCTCAAGCATCAGTGCGACAAGCGACGTTTGCCCTTAGAGCACCTAAGAGGTTCTCTGCAAGTTCTACAAACCAGGCACTGAAAACAGAGCTAAGGCATCCTTCAAGCTCGGTGGGTTTTGAGCTCTCGGTGTTTTGTGCAAGTCCAGGTAAGGGAAGCTAGCCTTCACTTTCAATACAAGCCATAGATTAGCTGTTTCTGAAGTAAGGGCGACGTGGTCGCCAGTTTCCTGTTTCTTTTCGCAATGCTCTGTTCTATGTGGTTGGGCGACGTGGTCGCCGGTTTTAAATACGGATTTCGAACTCCCCTGTTTTTAGTATCGTTTTGAAAACTGTTTGAGATTGAAAGGTGAAATACATTTGATATTCGAAAATCTGAACCTTTGAAATGATTGTTGATGTGATTTGGAATCATTCATTTGAGTGTTATATGATGTGTGGAATGTCGTGAATGGGGGGTCAAGACATAGTATTTTCAGGAAAGGAAATACCGTGTTGAGTTTTGGTTGTGAAGTGTATTGATCTGTAAGTATCCTGTGAATGGGGCGATCCTGACTCTGCTGAGATAATGGAATCACATAGAGGAAGTTACTCAGTTGGTGAGAGTCGAAGGAGGTTCATATGAATGGGTGAGTCGTGTGAAACAGAACGAGCTCGGCCTGTCTTATGGATTAACCCTGTCATACTGTGAGAGTGATGAATTGAGATCGAGATTGTGTTGATGCGCATGGCTGTGGAATCATTAGAGCCAATGAAGTATGACAGGTGCATGTCTCTGGATGCTAGGTTCAATGCACGAGTCTTCCGGAAGTAGTGTCAAGTGTCTTGTGTGATGAGTCAGTGGAAGTCTGGCATGAGAATGAGAAACTTTGAATTGATAGACACTTGATATATGTTGTGATTTTAATGACCTTCGAGGAATCGTGCAATGTGTTTAGTTGATGGTTTTACGTGGGTATCTTGAATTTTGTTTGACCTTGATTTTAAAGTTCATATCTAACTCTTTTTAAATGTCTAGCTTACCCTGTGTTTCTTTTGTGTTGTGTTTGGCCTTTTCTTAAACCTGTAATGATCGTGTATAATTTACACGGGAGCAGATGATGTTGCAGGATGTAGAGCTCCTTAGTGAATTGTCGCTGGAAGGAGATCACCTGTTTTCTATTTCCATTGGGCGATCACCCCTTTTGCTGCTTCCTGATAGGAGATCGCCCTTCTAATAGGAGATCACCCTTCTGTCAGGAGATCGCCTATCTTTCTATTGTATTGTATTTTGTTTATGTTTTAATGGAAAAGTGATCGTATTTGTATTAAACTCCCTGTGAGGAGAAACTTTATTTACATATATATAATTTTATTCACTTCAATCTATTTGTTACTTTTATTTTCATTATATAAATATGAATAGTATTTTGGCGGGATGTTACAAAAGATTTCATGGATGTATTTCCAGAAGAAATACCTGGATTACCTCCTAAGAGAGAAGTGGAATTCTCTATTGATTTGATACATGGAGCTGGACCAGTGTCAATGGCTCCCTACTGAATGGCTTCAGCTGAGTTGATGGAATTAAAGAAGCAAGTGTAAGTCAGATTTAGTTGTACCAAGGTTTAGTTTCAGCTACATATAAGTTATGGAGAGTAAATAAGCTGTATGTTGAAGGTTTAAAGACTTAAGCATGTGTATCCATGGGAAGTACCAGAGTTAAGTTCCAAGATGAGAGTAGGAATTTTCTTTGATCTGGAGCTTGGAAGGCGTTAGTGTCAGTAACACAACATAAGATGGCTCTAGCTGGACACAAGGCTTAAAATGGAAATTTGAGATTTGGTAGAGAATAAGTTTACAAGATGATTATATCATCTTGAGATGTATCAATGATTTTGGGAAAGAGGAAAGATGAAATATCTTAATTGTGTTTAAAGTTACAGTTAGGCAAAGAAAATTGTTGAAAAGCAACAGGCGGAGAAATTGCTTGGATGAGAGAGAAAGTCTCACGTGGGATGAATGTTGTTTAATTGATTTGGATTTGAAAGCAGTATGTGATTCGTAATTTGGACACTAGTTTATGTTGAGTATGTAGGAGATGAATTGGATGTTATTCCAGAAAAGGGATTAGTGATCTGTCAATCACGTTTCCAAAGGTTAAGCTCAACGAAAGATAGTGTTTCCAAAGTTCAGCCGAGTTAATTAAATTGAAGAAAATAAGTGGAAGAATTGTTAGAGATGCAGTTAGTCAAGCCCAATATATCTCCTTGGAGTTTCCAGCGTTGTTGGTTAAAAAGGAAGAGGAAGGACCTCAACTGTGTAGGGACTACAGGAAGTTGAATAAGTTGACCATCCAGGGCAACTATCCTCTACCTGTAATTGATGAGTTGAGGGATCAGTTAGATGGAACTTCAGTGTTCTCAAAGTTTTATCTGAAATCTGGATAAAACCAGATTTTGCTAAGACAGAAGATGTGCAGAAGACAAGCCTTTTGAGGTTTAATATGATGCTTCACATCAAAGTTCGAATTGTGTCTGAATACAAGAGAAGACAGGAGTTGCATATGTTCAATGCAACTCAAATTTCATGAGAGAAATTATTCTACTTATGATTTAGAATCGGCAGTGGTAGTATTGTTATGGAGATTTGAAGACAGTAATTGTATGAAGCTTTGTATGGGAGGAAATGCAGAATTCCCTTATTGTTGGAACCAGGAGGGCGAACCAGTTTTGATTGAACAATTAGAGGATCCTAGTCTGAAACGTATTGTGGAATTTGCTAGGCACCGATTAGGCTAAAGGCTTTGTAACGGGTAAAGATGGAATATTGAGATTAATGGCAGAATTTGCATACCAGTAGATGGAGAATGGAATTTGATGAAGTATTGGAGTAGTAAGAGTTGGTTCAACAGACAACCGAGAAGGTGAAACTGATGCAAGGCAGAATGAAAGCTTCTCAAAGTCGGCAGATGTCCTATGCAGATCAGAGGAGAAGTGTAAGGACCTGTAAAATTGAATTGGAATAAAAGTGGTATATTTAAATAATTTCAGAAGATGTTATTATTTAAAATACAAAGAGCTGGTAAATGAAGTTTCGTAGTAGTCGGACCTCGGACGTCGCCCAAGATCTGGGGTCAGCTGGTAGAGGTCGGTCGGCTGACATGTAGATCAAGAAGAGTAAAGGAGGAAATGTGTAGCTAAGAAGTCTCCTACGAGATCGCCGTTATTGAAGATGGAGGCGATCTCCGACTCCTCTGGCACATAATCGCCTGTCGCCTAGAGGAGACATGAGTGCCAATCGCCTAGAGTGTACGTGATCGGCGGGAATGCACGTAGTATGTGGTCAAGATACTGAATCAACCAGAGTGGGTTCCAACAACCACGCGTATCAAGGTGTGGGTTAAGCCTTAGATACGCTGTGCATGCGAAGCTCTACGCTTGAGCAAAAGAGATCACCCTTAGTGTTGCATGCAAGGGCGCGCGAGGCATGTGGACGTCGCCAGGGCGCGCGAGGCGTGTGGACGTCGCCAGGGCGCGCGAGGCGTGTGGACGTCGCCAGGGCGCGCGAGGTATGCGGACGTCGCCAGGGCGCGCGAGGTATGCGGACGTCGCCAGGGCGCGCGAGGCGTGTGGACGTCGCCAGGGCGCGCGAGGCATGAGGCATCGTCAGAGCGCGAGAGGCGTGTGGGCATTGCCAGGGCACGATGCATGTGGACGTGGCCAGGGCACGAGAGTTATAAGGGCGTCGCCAGGGATGACATCGGTCGTCTCCCAGAAGAAGACATCGGTCGTCTTCCAGGACGAAGGAGACATCGGTCGTTCGCCAGGATGAGTCAGCAGTGGAAAGTTATCGCGCGACGTCGAGTTTCACACAGAGTAAAGTGGGACCCAGACCCCCAGCATGAAACGCCCTGCACGCGCGCCACGTAGACAAAAAGAGTGGTTCAGGCTAGTGACCTCAGAGTGTTAGCCTGCGCAGAGGCACGCTTAGGTGTACTGTTCAGCGAAGCGTACACGCAAACTCCCTGCAGAGTGGGTGGTGGCAGCGGTTTTTGTGGAGAAGTCAGCTTAAGATGCAAAAACCCATTTCTGAGGGAGAAGGAAAGAAACGTTGCTGTGGTTCCAGAGCTAAAGGGTGCATTTATCTCCCTTCTCCTCCATTCTCTCCTTCGCGCTGCGATTCTAGCACCTTCACACGAGAGTACGACGAGCGACGGCCACCATTAGAGCACCTGGGAGGTTCTCTGCAAGTCCTTCAACCAGACGCAAAAACAGAGCCAAGGCGTCGTTCAAGCTTCGTTGGGTTTCGGAGCTCCTGGTGTTTTGCGCAAGTCCAGGTAAGGGAAGCTAGACTTCATTTTCAATACCAACCATAGTTTAGCTATTTCTGAAGTAAGGGCGACGTGGTCGCCGGTTTCGTTTTCATCTTCGTAAATGCTCTGTTTCATGTGTTTGGGCGACGTGGTCGCCGGTTTTTGAATGCAGACTTTGAAATACTCTGTTTTTGAACTAGATCGCCGGTTTGGGCGCTGCTTTACGAACTCCCCTGTTTTTGGTGTTGTTTTGAAACTGTTTGAGATGTAAATGAGATATTCGAAAATAAGAAACTTGGATTGAGTTTTGCTGTGACTTGAATCATTCATTTAAGTGTGGCATGATGTATTGAATGTTGTGGATGTGGATCGAGGCATAGTATTTTCAGGAAAGGAAATACCGTGTAAGATTGTGTAGGATGTGCATTGATCGGTGATTCCTCAGGGGATATCCTGACTCTGCTGAGATAATGGAATCACATAGAGGAAGTTACTCAGTTGGTGAGAGTCGAAGGAGGTTCATATGAATGGGTGTCTCGTGTGAAAAAGAACGAGCTCGGCCTGTTATATGGATTAACCCTGTCATACCGGGAGAACTATTGACATTGAGATGATATATGCGCATGCTGTGTGGATTCACAGCAACCCTGTGTGGATTTCACAGTGGTATGGTATGACAGGTGCAGATCTCTGAGTCTAATCAATGCATGAGTCTTCCGGAAGTAGTGTCAAGTGTCTTGTGTGTTGAGTCAGTGGTGGTCTGACCTGTGAAATGAGGAACTTGAAATTGATAGACACTTGGTACAGTTGTGAAATAGAATGACTCTTGTGAATATTGTGAAATGTGTGATTTCTGGGTGATCAGGTGAAGGGTATTGAGAAAATCTATAGCTTTACGTGAATATCTTGAAAATTGCTTACCATGATTTTAATGTTCTTATTTAAACTCTCTTTAAAATATCTAGCTTACCCTGCGTATTTTGGTTCTATGGTTTTCTCTTAAAACTGTGATGATCGTGTATTTTACACGGGAGCAGATGATCTTCCAGGAAGTAGAGCTCCTTAGTGAGTGATCGCCGAGGAGGAGATCGCCGGTTTTCTGTCTCTGTCGGGTGATCACCTGTTTCTGCCTCTATCGGGTGATCGCCTGTTTTTTTTTCTGTCCTGATAGGTGATCGGCTGTTTTGGGTCCTCTGATAGGAGATCGGTCTCGTCCGATAGGAGATCGGTTTCTTCCGATAGGAGATCGCCTGCTTTGTTTTTTTTTTTTTTCTACTGTATTTTGTTTATGTTTCTGGAAAATTTGACCGAATTTGTATTAAACTCCCTAAGAGGAGCAACTTCATTTCATATATATAATATTTTGTTCATAGAATCTATTTGTCACCTTTACTTTCATTTTATATTTATTTCAAAGTAAATTTGGAGGGATGTTACAAGAAGACCTTTGGAGTTTGCTGCTGGGGATCATGTCTTTATGAGAGTGACACCAGCCAAGGGTGTAGGACGAGCTATCAGATCAAAGAAGCTGTCCCCTAAGTTTGTTGGGCCATATCAAATCCTGAGGAGGATCGGTCCAGTGGCTTATGAGATCGCCCCACCTCCCCAATTAACAAACCTGCATAATGTATTTCACGTATCACAGCTAAAGAAGTATCTTGCAGACCCTAGTCACGTAGTGAAAGTGGACGACGTGCAGATCGGGTGATTCAACATGGGAATTAGAAGAAACCATGAGAGAGGCCCATCCATACCTCCTTTCCTTACAATTCAATTTTCGGGGACGAAAATTTTTCTTGTTGGGGAGATTGTAAGGACCCAGAAAATTTTATTGGAATAAAAGTGTTAGACTTAAATAATTTCAGAGGATGTTATTATTTAAAATACAAAGAGTTGGTAATTGAAGTTTCGTAGTAGTCGGACCTCGGACGTCGCCCAAGATCTGGGGTCAGCTGGTAGAGGTCAGTCGGATGACGTGTGGATCAAGAAGAGTAAAGGAAGAAAAGTGTAGTTAAGAAGTCTTCTACGAGATCGCCGTTATTGAAGACGGAGGCGATCTCCGACTTCTCTGGGACATAATCGCCTGTCGCCTAGAGGAGACATGACCGCCAATCCCCTATGGTGTACGTGATCGACGGGAGTGCACGTAGTACGTAGTCAAGATACTGGATCAACCAGAGTGGGTTCCACAAAACCACACGTATCAAGGTGTGGTTAAGCCTTAGATACGCTGTGCATGCAAAGCTCCATGCTTGAGCATAAGAAGTCATCCTTAGTGTTGCATGCATGGGAGCACGAGGAGTAGTGCTGATCTACTCTTGGAAATGTGAAGCTACCGATGTCACCAAGCCATGTGGAGGTAATACCTTGGACATAACATAGTGGGATGGAGAACCTTCAGCAAGGTGTGACGATATGACATCGGTGAGCAGAGTAAGGCGATTTGTTCTCGTCACACACAAGGGCGATAAGGGATCGCCAACAGGATGAGAGGAACATCGGTCATCAACCAGGATGGGAGACACATCGTATGGTGCATTGGGTGAATTGATGATCTTTAGCTGTCCTGTGTGGACTTTGTTTGCTGTCCTGTGTGGACTTTGCTTGCTGTCCTGTGTGGACTTTACTTGCAGTCCTGTGTGGACTTTGCTTGCTGTCCTCTGTGGACTTTTCCTGCTGTCCTGTGTGGACTTTCTTTGTTGTCCTGTGTGGACTTTGGTTGCTGTCCTGTGTGGACTTTCCTTACTGTCCTGTGTGGACTTTGGTTGCTGTCCTGTGTGGACTTTCCTTGCTGTCCTGTGTGGACTTTGGTTGCTGTCCTGTGTGGACTTTCCTTACTGTCCTGTGTGGACTTTGGTTGCTGTCCTGTGTGGACTTTCCTTGCTGTCCTGTGTGGACTTTCCTTGCTGTCCTGTGTGGACTTTGCTTGCTGTCCTGTGTGGACTTTACTTGCTGTCCTGTGTGGACTTTACAGTGGTGTGATATGTGTCTATGTGTGTTGAATCAGTGGAAGTCCGACGTAAGAAATGAGAAACTTGGAATTTGATAGACACTTGATGCATTATGTGATTTGAACGACTCTTGAGGAATTGAGAAATACGTATTTACTTGATGTCATGTGAAGAGGATGAGAAAATTGATAGTTTTACGTGGGTGTCTTTAACTTGTTTTATCTTGATTTTTAAGTTTCATATCTAAATTCTCTTTCATATATCCAGCTTACCCTGTGTTTTTGGTGTTGTGTTTTGCTTTTTCTTAAACCTGTGATGATCGTGTATAATTTACACGGAGCAGATGATGTTGCAGGAAGTAGAGCTCCTCTGTGAGTGGTCGCCGGAAGGAGATCGCCTGTGTCTATTTCCGTCGGGCGATCATCCCTTTTTCTATTTTCTGATAGGAGATCGCCGTTTTATGAAAGGAGATCGCCTTGTTCTGTTAGGAGATCGCATGTCTTTCTATTTTACTGTATTTTGTTTAAGTTTTTGGAAAACTGACCGATTATGTATTAAACTCCCTGTGAGGAGAAACTTCATTACATATATATAATTATGTTCACTTCGATATATTTGTTTCACCTTTATTTCATTACATAAATATGAAAAGGGAATTTGGCGGGATGTTACAATATGCTTCAAGGCAACTCAAGGTTCATGAGAGAAACTATCCTACTCATGATTTGGAGTTGGCGGTGGTGGTGTTTGCCTTGAAGATTTGGAGGCACTATTTATATGGAGCTCGGTTCCAGGTGTTCAGTGACCATAAGAGCCTGAAATACCTGTTCGATCAGAAGGAACTAAACATGAGGCAAAGAAGGTGGATGGAGTTTTTAAAGGACTACGATTTTCAACTCATGTATCATCCAGGGAAGGTCAATGTAGTGACAGATGCCTTGAGTAGAAAATCAATACAAGTAGCCACCATGATGATGGAAGAGCAGAAACTGATCGAGCAGTTCATAGACTTAAACCTTGGGGTCGAGTTTCATGTGAATCACATTAGTTGTAGTAAGCTGGCTATAACTAATGACTTCCTTGGAATGATAAAGGATAAGCAGTTGGAAGACCCTAGTCTGAAGAGTACTGTGGAGTCACTAGGGACCGACCAGGCTAGAGACTTTGTGATGGGCGATGATGGGATCTTGAGATTTAATGGCAGAATTTGCATACCCGCAAATGAAGAGTTGAAGAAGATGATCCTAGAGGAAGGTCACAAGAGTCGCCTTAGCCTACATCCAGGCATGAACAAGATGTACCATGACTTGAAGGAGTCATTTTGGTGGTTGGGCATGAAGAAGGACATCGCCCAGTATGTTACTACCTGCTTGACGTGTCAGAAGGCAAAGGTAGAGCATCAAAGACCTGGCGGGTTGCTACAGCAACTGGATATCCCTGAGTGGAAATGGGACAGCATCGCCATGGATTTTGTTACCCATTTACCTAGATCGGTAAAGGGTCATGATGCAATCTGGGTCATAGTAGATCGGCTGACGAAGAGTGCCCACTTCCTTCCAGTGAATTTGAAAATGCCCTTGGCCAAGTTGGCACAGCTGTACATCAAAGAAATAGTGAGGTTGCATGGAGTGCCTTCCAGCATTGTTTCAGATAGGGATCCCAGGTTCACTTCACGGTTTTGGCAGACTTTACAAGATTGCCTGGGAACTAAGTTGAGGATGAGCTCTGCAATCATCCCCAAACAGATGGACAGTCAGAGAGAACGATCCAGTCCTTGGAAGATCTGCTGAGGACGTGTGTCTTGGATCAATTGGGAAGTTGGGATGAGGTGTTGCCGCTGGTGGAGTTTACCTATAATAACAGTTATCACGCTAGCATTGGGATAGCGCCATACGAAGCCTTGTATGGAAGGAAATGCAGAACTCCATTGTGCTGGTACCAGGAGGGCGAAACAGTATTGGTTGGACCAGAGTTGATTCAGCAGACGACCGAGAAGGTGAAACAAATACAAGGCAGAATGAGAGCTTCTCAAAGTAGGCAGAAATCCTATGCAGATCAGAGGAGAAAGCCTTTGGAGTTCGCTGCTGGAGACCATGTATTCATGAGAGTGACACCAACCAAGGGTGTAGGACAGGCGATCAGATCAAAGAAGTTGTCCCCTAAGTTCGTGGGACCATATCAGATCTTAAGGAGGATTGGTCCAGTGGCTTATGAGATCGCCCTACCTCCCCATTTAGCGAATCTGCACAACGTCTTTCACGTATCACAGCTGAGAAAGTACATGGCAGACCCTAGTCATGTACTGGAAGTGGACGATGTGCAGATCAGGGATGACTTGTCCTTTGAAGCGAAACCAGTCAGGATTGACGATCGGCAAAGTAAACAGCTCAGAGGCAAGACCATCAACATGGTGAAAGTGGTGTGGGATGAGAGATCGGGTGATTCAACTTGGGAGTTAGAAGAACCCATGAGAGAAGCCTATCCATACCTCTTTTCTTTGTAATTCAATTTTTGAGGACGAAAAATTTTCTTGTTGGGGAGAATGTAAGGACCAGTAAAATTAAATTGGAATAAAAAGGAATATATTTTAAATGAATTCTAATTATGCTTTTATTTAAAATAAAAAGGAAGGAAAGTGTAGTTTAGAAGACTATAAGATCGCCTGTCGGCTACTACACATGATCGCCAGGCGCGAGAGGCATGCGGACATCGCCAGGGCGCGAGGCATGTGGCCATCGCCAGGGCGCGAGGCATCTGGACGTCGCCAGGGCGTGAGAGGCATGCGGGCAACGCCGGGGCGCGAGGCATGCGGGCATCGCTGGGGCGCGAGAGGCATGCGGGCGTCGCCGGGGCGCGAGGCATGCAGGCATCGTCAGGGCGCGAGAGGCATGCGGGCGTCGCCTGGGATAGACATTGGTCGTCTCCCAGAGAGAGACATCGGTCGTCCTCCAGTATGAGACCTCAGTGGATAGTCATCGCGCGAGCGGTCATCGGTGGAAGATTATCGCGCGATGTCGAGTTTCACACGAATAAAGTGGGACCTAGACTCCCAGCATGGCACGTCCTGCACGCGCGCCACGTGGACAAAAAGGGTGGTTCAGAATAGTGACATCAGAAGGTTGGCATGCGCAAGAGACACTCGCGGTCGTACTGTTCAGGGAAGTGGTTGGCGTGCACAAGAAGACAACCATGGCCGTACTGTTCAGTGAAACGTACACTCTGGCTTTCTTGCAGAGGGGGTGGTGGCAGCAGCATGCGTGGACTAGTAGGCTTGGATTCAAAAACCCACTGCGAGGAGGCAAAGAACGTTACAGAGACTCGAGAGTGAAAGAGTGAGTGCATCTTCATCCCTCTCTTTTCTCTCCTTAGCGCTGCGTTTCAGGCAACCTCAAGCACCAGTGTAACCAGCGACGACTGCCCTTAGAGCACCTGGGAGGTTCTCTGCAAGTTCTACAAAACAGAGCTAAGGCATCCTTTAAGCTCGGTGGGTTTTGGAGCTCTTGGTGTTTTGCGCAAGTCCAGGTAAGGGAAGCTAGCCTTATTTCCAACGAAAATCCTTATATTCGATGATTAAGATGATGGGGGCGACGTGGTCGCCGGTTTTTCAACTGTTATTGTACAATCCTCTGTTTTTGAACGAGATCGCCGGTTTTGGCGTTGTTTTTCGAACTCCCCTGTTTTGTGTTGTTTGAAGCTGTTTGAGATTTAAATGTGATATTCGAAAATATGAACCATGAAATGATTGTTGTTGTGATTGGAATTATTCATTTAAGTGTTATATGATGTGTGGAATGTCGTGAATGTGGGATCAAGACATAGTATTTTCAGGAAAGGAAATACCGTGTTGAGATTTGGTTATGAAGTGTATTGATCTGTGAGTATCTTGTGAATGAGGCGATCCTGACTCTGCTGAGATAATGGAATCACATAGAGGAAGTTATCCAGTTGGTGAGAGTCGAAGGAGGTTCATATGAATGGGTGAGTCGTGTAAAAAAGAACGAGCTCGGCCTGTTATATGGATTAACCCTGTCATACTGTGAGAGTGATGAATTGAGATCGAGTTTGTGTTGATGCGCATGGCTGTGGAAACATTACAGCAAATGAAGTATGACAGGTGCATGTCTCTGGATGCTAAGTTCAACGCACGAGTCTTCCGGAAGTAGTGTCAAGTGTCTTGTGTGATGAGTCAGTAGAAGTCTGACGTGAGAAATGAGGAACATTGAATTTGATAGACACTTGATGCATTATGCGATTTGAATGACTCTTGAGGAATTGTGAAATACGTGTTTACTTGATGGTCATGTGAAGAGAATGAGAAAATTGATAGTTTTACATGGGTATCTTGAATTTGTTTTACCTTGATTTTTAAAGTTCATATCTAAACTCTCTTTTAAATATCTAGCTTACCCTGTGATTTCTGGTGTTGTGTTTGGCTTTTCTTAAACCTGTGATGATCGTGTAAAATTTACAAGGGAGCAGATGATGTTGCAGGAAGTAGAGCTCCTCAGTGAGTGGTCGCCGGAAGGAGATCGCCTGTTCCTCTTTCTGTTAGGCGATCACCCCTTTTTCTGTTTTCTGATAGGAGATCGCCGTTCTCTGATAGGAGATCGCCTTTTTGCTGTTAGGAGATCGCCTGTATTCATATTTTAATGTATTTTGCTTACGTTTTTGGAAAATTGACCGAATATGTATTAAACTCCCTGTGAGGAGAAACTTCTTTATATATATATAATTTTGTTCTTTTCAATATATTTGTTTACCTTTATTTCATTTTATAATTATTCCAAAGTATTTGGCGGGATGTTACAGGTTCCAGCATCTAGATTATCAACTCGAGGGAGTACAGGAACAACTAGCTGAGCTTTACTACAAGGAATAGTTTTCTTTCTTCCCAGTATTGTCTTCTTATATCTGTTGAACATTATCCTTTTATTTCTGTGTTTTGGTGCCTGTTTCTGGACATTATATTTTCATCTCTATTCTGGAATGTATTCCCCTCTTAAGGACTTTATGAACTATCATGTATGGCTATTATATGCTTCTGTTCTTATTTGCTCCCATGTTGTTTGATGAATCCAAAGGGGGAGAAAAATAGCTGATCTTATAAGCTGCAGTGGTATAGGGAGGTATATATATTCTCTACTCTTCTCTTGTTCAATATTCACTTTAAATCTGTGTATTGTGGAATCAAGCTTTGTACAGGTATTGATCTTTCTTCAAAGCAACCGAGCTATGGGGATTTGTCTCCATCAAACAGGGGGAGATTGCTAAAGCTGAAGGAAGCTTCTTCCCAACCTTGGCTTAAAGTGTGTTTGATGAAGAAAATTGCTTCGGTGCTTTATAGTTTTGTAATAGGTCTTAAGTGAATTTTGGTTTAGGCTTAGGATGTGAGGAGAAGTGATGAGGCACCGATCTGTCATCGGTCATTGGGGGGAAGTAATGAGGAACCAATCGGTCGTCAGTCATTGGGGAAGTATGAGGAACCAATCGGTCATCGATCATTGGAGGAAGTGATGAGGAACCGATCGGTCATCGATCATTGGAGGAAGTGATGAGGAACCGATCGGTCATCGGTCATTGAGGAAATAATGTGGCACGATCGGTAATCGGTCACTGGGGGAAGTAATAAGGTACGATCGGTCATCGGTCTTTTAGGAAGTAATGTGATCAGTCATCGGTCATTCTGTTCCAGTTGCCTAAGCAAGCTTAAATCAAGCACATGGAGTGTTTAAAGTTTTCAAAATGCTATTTAAAGTTTTCTCAAAAAGTCTGAATACTGGACAAAAATAAATCTATTTCCTGGATAATGAATAGATTTATTTTTTGGTTCTGTTATTCTTAACTGTTTTTCAAACTGTTTTTTGAAAAGTGGTTAGAAACTGTTTTCTTTAAATATAGAAGACTTCTCTCACACAAAACAGAGAGTGCAATCACGTTTCAATTAGTTTCTGAGTGAGAAGAAGAATTCAAAGGCTTTTGTGAAAGGTTTTCAAAAGGAATTTCAAGTGTGCTTGTTCTAGGAAAACCTTTTGCTTTGTGAAGGTGCTGGTGCAGTTTCTGCAGCAGATTGAACTACTAGTTTGAGTTCTTGCATCTTCTTTTCAGGTGTAATTTTTCCTTTCTCATTTGTTGTAAAGGTGTAAGTGTTAGTCACTCTTTGATAGGGTTTTTTGGAGTGCAAGGTGTGCTGAAATAGGTGTTTTTCAGCCTTGTATGTGAGTGTTCTTGTAGGTTTCAAGAACTGTTGTATATGTTGTAATTGTTGTATGTGTTTAGTGGATTCCACCTTGGTGTAAGGTGAACTGGATGTAGCTATTGATGAGTGAACCAGTATAAAAACTTGTTTGCAATCTTCTTTCCTTTCTTGCACTTATTTCTGGAATTTGAATTGATAACTGTCCAAAATAAATCTGTTCATTTGAAATTGAATCTGTTAATTCTGGGTTTAATAAGAACTGTTCTTCTCTTGGTTGAAACCTTCTTGCAAATATCTGAACAAGTGTGTTCTGCTGTTCCTTCTAATTGAGTAAAATCTTGTTTAAGTTCTGATTGTACTAAGGTGATTTGGAAAAATAAATTTGTTTTGTTTGAAATCAATCTATTCTTTTAATCTCTATTAAACAGAAGTCAGTTCCTGTTGCAAAAATTTTAAAAGATCAATTCACCCCTCCCCTCTTGATCTTCAGACCCTGCTTAACTCTAACAATAGCATCAATGTCACCATTTAAAAGATTGATGGTGAATAGGATGGACAACTTTGCAGATGACCACAAAATTTGCATGATTTCTGTGTCACAAGGTTCAACTCCATGGATGCACGTTTTCAGAACCTAGATGAACAGATTGAAGCTGTTCAAAACCAACTCATTGAGCTGCAGTATGGAAAGGAAGATTGAAGCCAAGTTTAGTTGTAGTTTATGCTTTTCTTGCTTTAATTTTTGAACAATTTCTTTCTTGATTTTGTTTTACCCTTTCTTCATTCTATTTATAAAGACAAATAGGGGGAGATGGTGTGTGGTTTCTGTTCTTGCCGGTTGACCCGCCTGTCGGTTGACTCACGACACTCTCACGCCTCCTTCCTCACGTTGTTATGTGCTTGGTTCTTTCGAAGCAATCTGCACCTGCAAAAGAGAAAGGGGGCGCCCTAGAGGCCGTTTGCACTCCGACGCTCAAGTCAGTATAGGGCAAGCACACCAAGTGTATCAGTTTCTCTATATGTGTTTAGGTCTAGAAACTGCGTACCTTTGTGAAGTATCTTACTGTCCCTTATATAGTCTAGGGTTTACTGCGCCGCTAGCCCTAATTAGGGTTCACTGCGCTACTAGCCATATTTAGGGTTTACTGGAATACCCTTGCGCCGCTATCACCCAATCTTAGGGTAATCTAGCACATAAGGTTTCCTTCTCTGGAGTGCAAACTCTCACAGGGTGACCACCTGGGTGCCTCCTTGTGCACCTAGTCTCTGGGGCCACCTGTTCTGGGAGTACCTTCACTGTTCACGTGCCATGCATGTAGCTTCACTGGGAAAACCCTAGTTCTGGTGAGTACTTGTCCCCTCAGGACTCTACACCCAA
Organism: Phaseolus lunatus; assembly: GCA_013389735.1. Taxonomy (NCBI): domain Eukaryota; kingdom Viridiplantae; phylum Streptophyta; class Magnoliopsida; order Fabales; family Fabaceae; genus Phaseolus; species Phaseolus lunatus. The sequence continues at coordinate 17,730,647 of CM023861.1, read as the reverse complement.
CTGTGCTCTCCCTGCTACCCGCATAGGCACTTCGTGATACAGGCCTCTCCCTAACTCTGGGTATTTAACTGGTCATTGGCCCCCTCTGGGAACCAATCTTAACTGTTCTGTTTATGCTGTTCAAATCACCCAAGGCCGATGTCACCTCGCCATACTCTGTTGCCGAGGACTCCTCGACCTGCCGAGTGACGATGACACCTCCGCCCATCCTGGTGTTGACAACTACTCACCCGTCTCTATGGGCTGACGACTCGTCACCCGTCTCTGTAGGCTGATGACTCGTCACCCCTCTCTGTAGGCTGATGACTCGTCACCCCTCTCTGTAGGCAGATGACTCGTCACCCCTCTCTGTAGGCTGATGACTCGTCACCCCTCTCTGTAGGCTGATGACTCGTCACCCCTCTCTGTAGGCTGATGACTTGTCACCCCTCTCTGTAGGCTGATGACTCGTCACCCCTCTCTGCTGGCTGATGACTCGTCACCCTGTGGGGTCTATTCCACGTGGCTTTGACTCATGCTGTGGGACCCAGCTGATGTCCGAGGACTGGTCAGTACACAAGCCCCCCAGTCTCGAGCTGTTAACTTGTTTCAGCGAAGAGACTAAGTGATAGGCGAGGACTGATCGGTACACAAGCCCCCCAGTCTCAAGCTGTTAACTTTTTCCAGCGTAGGGACGAAGTCACTGTCTTGGGCGGCCTACGTGGCTCTGCGCGTAAGTACATGAATAGTACGCTGAGAAGACACTTCACCAACCCCCTCCCATCTGCTAACACGTGGCCGTATCAACGGTTTGAGATTCATAACGTTTACGCTCCCTAGGGCTACGTTAAACCTCTTCAAAACCTCGCGCCACTTCACTGTTTCATCACTTTGCATTCTTACCTTTGCATATTCTAACTTCCAGCGCACGCTCTCTTCTTCCCAACAGATCCTTCACACTTCTCCGTTCTTCATCAACCAAAGGTATGATTTTTATGACTTCTCCTTCTTTATAATGTGAACTTGATCATCCATACGGTATGTTGTAACTGTTTACGGGCCTGCGTGCGGATTATACATTCTAGGGTTTTGTTCTTCTTTCCTGGGTTCATTCCACCTTTGAGTCTTCGTCTGCCATTGCTTTCTTCTGAGTCTTTCTTCTTTTCCTGCCTCTCATTTGTTTAGATTCGAGATGGCCAGAACCAAAACCACCTCCAACCCTCCTCCAACGGTAGCGGTTGATTACAAAGCCCTCTACCCCTGGGCTTCTGAGGATCTTCTTGCAGAGACCTCCAAACTCACATCCTGCGACGATCTCCGCAAGCACCGGGATGATGAGAATGAGATTAAAGGACGCGTCTTCGGCAGGGAAACAGACGCGTACGTCTCTGTGCGCCCCTGTACAGTAAATGAGCCCGTATGCGCTGATAGTCGTTGCAGCAATGGGGAACCCTTCTTCTTCTTCTACGCCACCATTTTCAAAAGAGTCAAAGTCCGTCTTCCCTTCACAGGATTTGAAAGGGCTTTGCTCACAGAGTTAAACGTGGCGCCCGCTCAACTGCACCCCAACAGTTGGGCCTTTATCAGGGCGTTCTCCATTCTATGCAATAATCTAGGGTTCACCCCCTCCGTCGACGTCTTCCTTTACTTTTTCGAGGCTAAGAGCCCCGGTAAGAGGCTTTGGGTGAGCCTGAATGGGGTGGCAGGGAGAGTCCTGCTAACACTCTTCTCACAATCATACAAGAACTTCAAGGGAAAGTTCTTCAGAGTCTGCTGCAGCTCCTACGACCCCACCATGCTTGATGGGTTTCCCTTATACTGGGTGGGGGAGTTGAAGTTCAAGAAGCCACGCAAGCTCGAGGAGTTGATGGTTCCCGATCAAGAACTCTGCCAAACCATTTCCAGCTGGGGGGTGGTGTTTGACTCCACCCAGCTGATTAGGCATGAGTATGATGCTGAGACTCTCAGCGTATACCTTGGTATCTTGCATTTATCTGCTTCATCTTGCATTTACCTGTTCAATACTTCGCCTTTCTAACACTTTCGAATTCACTGCAGGCATGGTGCTCAGCGCCGATAAGAAGAAGAGGCTGGCAGATGTGCTGAATCGTCGCAATGCTAGCGGTTCAGCCCCTGCAGGTCCGTCATCACCCGCGGGGGTTGCCCTGGAACCCATCGCTGAAAACTCCAAGAGGGCAGCCCCTGTGGAGGTTTCTGACGACGAGGACACCTGCTCCGGCCTCGTCTTTAAAAGGAAAAGGGTGGAGACAGCTGCAGAGGTCTCTTCTGCCACAGAAGGGCACCCTTCTTCCTTTAGGGAGCACCCTCCCAGCGCCTCCTCCCCTCCTGAGCCAATCCTAACACTTGAGGGGGGTGGGGAGAGTGCTCCTTCTTCTGGTCCGATGCCTTCCGCCCCAGAGCTGCCTTCTCTGCTCCAAAGGTCGCTCGCTCAAATGCCTGGCAGAGCTGTCTTGGAGGCCATGGACAGAAACTCTCTCTCGAACCTCCTCAGCCATGGTCTCGGGGAGTTCTTGGCCGCTTCCAACTCCTTGCTGGTCAAGGGCAGTGCTGAGGCGGAGCTACTAGAGGAGACCGCCCAGTTGAAGAGGGAGTTGGAAGAAAGGCTAGAGGAGGCCGCCCAAATGAAGAGGGAGCTGGAACAAAAGGATCTCCAACTTCGTCAAGCGACCACGCGAGAGACTGCCCTCAATCAAGAACTGGGTAGTCTCCGTCAATCCGAAAAGGAGACCAAAAAGCTTCTCTTCTCTAAGGGGCAGGAGGCCCTCCAGCTTGAAGCTAAAATACTTCCCCTCCGCAACAGGATTATTGAACTGGAAGAGCAAGCAGAGGGGGCTCAAGCTAAAATGGCCAAGCTGGAGGAAAGGGCGACCAATCGAGAAGTTCAGCTGGGCAAAGTTGAGGAGGAACTTGCCCAACAGATCGAACTGTTGAAGAAGACCGAGGCTGAGCTTATTGATGACGCCGCCGACGCCTATGGGGAAGGCTTCAATCTTTGGACATACTCCAAGTAAGAGGCCATCTGAGGATCTTTGGCCTGGTATTCTCCTGCCACCTGACCGGTGACCAACAATGAGTCACTCTTGGCCATAAGGCTCTGCGCTCCCATCTCCTTTGCCAACAACATCCCAGCAATCAAAGCCTCATACTCCGCCTAGTTATTACTGGCTTTGAAGGCGAACCGCAGGGCCTGCTTTATTAACAACCCCTTGGGTCCTTCTAAGATCACCCCCGCTCCGCTGCCTTGCTGATTCGAGGACCCATCTACTGACAATACCCATTTGAAATTGGGTACCTCTTGCTGGGCTTCGGTTGAAGACATCTCTGCCACAAAGTCGACGTAGACCTGTCCTTTGATCGGGCCCCTGGGTTCATACTGGATGTCAAATTCCGACAACTCAACTGCCCAACGCACCATCCTTCCTGCCACATCGGGCTTCTGCAAGACCTTACATATCGGCAGATCTGTCATCACCACCACTGTGAAGCTTTGGAAATAGTGGCGTAATCTCCTGGCTGAGAACACCACTGCTAATGCTGCCTTCTCTAAGGCTTGGTATCTCGTCTCGGGTCCCTGTAGCACCTTGCTGACAAAATAGATGGGCTTCTGGCTCTGTTGTTGTTCCTGTACCAAGACAGAACTCACCGCCCTATCTGTAACCACAAAGTACAAACGCAGGGGTGTGCCAAGTTGAGGCTTGCACAAAACTGGTGGGCTGGCCAGGTATTCTTTGAGCTTGAGGAAAGCCTGCTCACATTCCGCCGTCCAGGTGAATCTGCTATTCCTCCTTAGGCACTGGAAATAAGGATGACCTTTATCTCCCCCGGCTGACACGAACCGGGAGAGTGCAGCCATTCGACCTGTCAACTGTTGCACCTCTTTCACCGACGTCGGGCTCCTCATGGCTATGATTGCTGCACACTTGTCTGGGTTGGCCTCAATTCCTCTTTCCGTGAGCAAAAACCCAAGGAACTTGCCTGCCTCCACCCCAAAGACGCACTTTTCGGGGTTCAACTTTAACCTGTACTTTGCTATGGTGTTGAACAGCTCCTCCAAGTCGTCAATATGCTGACCTCGGGCCTGGGACGTCACTACCATGTCATCTACATATGCCTGCACGTTGCGTCCCAGCATGGGTGCGAGGACCTTGTCCATTAGCCTCTGGTATGTGGCACCCGCATTCTTCAAGCCGAACGGCATGACTGTGTAGCAGTAACAAGACAACTCTGTCATGAACGCCGTCTTGCTCTCATCCATCGGGTGCATCTTTATCTGATTGTACCCAGAGAAAGCATCTAAGAAACTCAGCAATTTGCAGCCTGAAGCGCTGTCCACCAGCGCATCTATGCTGGGCAGAGGATAGGAGTCTTTCGGACACGCCCTGTTAAGATCTGTAAAGTCCACGCACATCCTCCATTTCCCGTTGGCCTTTTTCACCAGGATGACATTCGCAAGCCACTCAGGGTATTGTATTTCCCGTATGTGACCTGCTTTCAGCAATTTGTGTGTTTCCTCCTTGACTACCTGCCTTCGCTCATCATTGAACTTCCGCCTCCTCTGGCGGACCGGTCTGGCTTGGGGATTCAGCGCCAGGCGGTGGCATAGGAAATCAGGGTCTATGCCAGGCATGTCTGAGGGGGACCAAGCGAAAGCGTCCAGATGCTTTTCGATAACTCTCGCTACTTGATCCTGGGTCTCCTGAGATAGGGATTTACCCAGCCTGAAGATCTTCCCTCCGATCTCCTTCTCTACGACCTCCTCCGCGGGTTCTGGTCGCCTCGTCCGGGCGATCTCTGCTCGGGTGACCCCGACATCACCTCGAGGCATATCTGTCTCATTGGTTCCTCCTCCCGGTGGTGAGGTGGTCACCATGCAGACTCCCCTCTTCGTTTTGAGGCTATTTTCGTAGCACCTTTTAGCCTCCTTTTGGTCCGACTTGATGGTTACCACCTTCCCCTCCATCGATGGCAACTTCATCTTCATGTGCCTTGTAGACACTACGGCCCCCAACCGGTTCAGGGCCGGTCTGCCCAGAAGTATATTGTAGGCAGAGGGAGCGTTCACCACAAGGTACCTGATGTTCTCTGTGCGGGACGCCATTCCGTCGATGAACGTGGTCCTCAACTCTATGTATCCCCGCACTTCTACCTGATCTCCTGCGAACCCATATAAACAGCCGACGTAGGGTCGCAGCTGATCAGGGGACAACTGTAGTTTATTGAAGGTCGACCAGAACATCACATCGGCCGAGCTTCCCTGATCGACCAGCACCCGGTGCACCTTGCGCGCGGCAGTGACTACTGAAATAACCACCGGATCGTTGTCATGGGGAACAACATCTCGGCGATCGGCTTTTGTAAAGACGAGGTCAATGTCCGGAAAATGATCTTCCTCGCAGGCCTCTACTGCCATCACTGAACGCGCATACTTCTTTCGTTGTGAAGAGGTGCATCCTCCTCCTGAAAACCCACCTGATATGGTGTGGATCTCCCCATGAATGGGCACTTCATGCCCCTGGTCTGCCCTTGGCGCAGCAACGGTCTCACCTTCCGACGCCTCCTTCAGATAGTCATTCAAAAACCCACTCTTCACCAACTCATCCAGTTGATGAGCCAGAGCCAGGCAATTTCGAATGGGGTGCCCAAAAGCCTGATGGAACTCGTACCATGCAATTTTATTGGGCCCCAACCTCTTGTCACTCTGCGGGGGCACCTTCAATCTTTCTGCCACATTAGGAATGGCAATCAGTTCCTTCAACTCCACCACGAATTCATGCCTAGGGGGCATGTCATCTTTGTTTCGCGCCCTAGGCTGTGGTTTTCGGGGCTCATAGGGCTTCTGTTTCCCTTGAGCTTTTTTCTTCGTGGTCGCCTCATGTACCCTCAGCGGTTGAGGCCGGCTAGGTACTCGGGGCCTTAACGAAACCGCACTTTCTCTCTTCTCGCTGAGCTCCCCCTCAGCGACAATGTGGGCCACAGCACGCCGTTTTATGTCACTGAAGGTTTTGGGGCGGCTGCGTATTAGGGACTCGCTGAAAGGCCCTGGCAATACGCCCTTCCTGAAGGCGTGCACCACCATGTCTTCATCCTTGGTGTGCAGCCTCACCACCATCGCCCCAAACCTATTAAGGTAATCTTTGAGGGACTCTCTCTGATGCTGTCTCACATCAAAAAGATCGTAAGACACTGGTGGGGGGGCCCTGTTGACAAGATATTGTTCCCTGAACAGCGCGGAGAACTGAGCGAAAGACGTGATATGTCCTTCTGGCAAACTCACGAACCATTCTAGCGCAGTCCCTGTCAGTGTAGCCATAAAGAGTTTACAGTGCACTGCGTCGGATCCTCCTGACAACATCATCTGCGTGTGAAAGGCAGTGAGATGCGTTTCAGGATCTTCCTTCCCGGTGAACACGGTTTTGGGTCCTACAAAGGTAGCTGGAACCACCGTGTTCATGATTGCTTGGGAGAAAGGCATGGGAAAGGCCCTTGGAGGCACTGGTGGGGCTTGATCATCTTCCCCACGATTTCCAGCTTGTTGTATGTGCTGCAAATTCAAGCGCAACTCCTCATTTGCTCGGTGTAACTCTTCGTTCCTGGCCTGTGAGGCGGCCAGGTCTTCCTGCATACGCGCTTGACGCGCTTGGGACTCCGCCACCGTTTCTTGGAGGGTGCGCATCGTTTCCATCAGCTGTTGCATGGTAACGCTGTCGCCTCCATTCGGTGGAACAGATCCGTGTCTTGTATTCCTCATCTTCTGCGATTTCTACTCTCGTTCTTGTGTATGGGACCTTCGTTTTACTCCGGCCCCACGGTGGGCGCCAAATGTTCTTGCCGGTTGACCCGCCTGTCGGTTGACTCACGACACTCTCACGCCTCCTTCCTCACGTTGTTATGTGCTTGGTTCTTTCGAAGCAATCTGCACCTGCAAAAGAGAAAGGGGGCGCCCTAGAGGCCGTTTGCACTCCGACGCTCAAGTCAGTATAGGGCAAGCACACCAAGTGTATCAGTTTCTCTATATGTGTTTAGGTCTAGAAACTGCGTACCTTTGTGAAGTATCTTACTGTCCCTTATATAGTCTAGGGTTTACTGCGCCGCTAGCCCTAATTAGGGTTCACTGCGCTACTAGCCATATTTAGGGTTTACTGGAATACCCTTGCGCCGCTATCACCCAATCTTAGGGTAATCTAGCACATAAGGTTTCCTTCTCTGGAGTGCAAACTCTCACAGGGTGACCACCTGGGTGCCTCCTTGTGCACCTAGTCTCTGGGGCCACCTGTTCTGGGAGTACCTTCACTGTTCACGTGCCATGCATGTAGCTTCACTGGGAAAACCCTAGTTCTGGTGAGTACTTGTCCCCTCAGGACTCTACACCCAACTGTGCTCTCCCTGCTACCCGCATAGGCACTTCGTGATACAGGCCTCTCCCTAACTCTGGGTATTTAACTGGTCATTGGCCCCCTCTAGGAACCAATCTTAACTGTTCTGTTTATGCTGTTCAAATCACCCAAGGCCGATGTCACCTCGCCATACTCTGTTGCCGAGGACTCCTCGACCTGCCGAGTGACGATGACACCTCCGCCCATCCTGGTGTTGACAACTACTCACCCGTCTCTATGGGCTGACGACTCGTCACCCGTCTCTGTAGGCTGATGACTCGTCACCCCTCTCTGTAGGCTGATGACTCGTCACCCCTCTCTGTAGGCAGATGACTCGTCACCCCTCTCTGTAGGCTGATGACTCGTCACCCCTCTCTGTAGGCTGATGACTCGTCACCCCTCTCTGTAAGCTGATGACTCGTCACCCCTCTCTGTAGGCTGATGACTCGTCACCCCTCTCTACAGGCTGATGACTCGTCACCCTGTGGGGTCTATTCCACGTGGCTTTGACTCATGCTGTGGGACCCAGCTGATGTCCGAGGACTGGTCAGTACAGTTTCTGTGTTGTAAGTTGCTGCAAAACTCTGGATTGGAAAGGTTTAATTTTTGCTGCTTAAACATGTTTTTTACTGCTGCACACACACTGTTTTAACTGGCTTTTCTGCTCAATTTGGTTATGCAAAAAACTAGTTTGTGTGCCTTGATAACTTGTTATGTATGCTCTGTGTTTGCATGGATTCTATTTTGCAGGTGCTGGTTCAGATTCAAACAGATCAACACAAGCAAGTAGGGATTTGTCTTCATCAAATAGGGGGAAATTGTTGATTAAGAATGATCTTGTGCTTTGATGTCTCCAAATCCAAGGTGTTTGGTGGAAGGCTGGAGTTGCTGCTTGTGTGGGTGGGATCTGGGTAGATTAAAGTGTAATCCGCTCTTTGTTTGAATCTAAAACTGATTTGAATCAAAACCTTTTTGAAAAATATTGTTTTCTAAAGAAATGGAAAAATAACCAATTGTTTTATCGTTTCAATTGGTTGTTTGACACTTAGTGATTTTTGTAAAGGGTTTGAAGCTGTTTTGACTTGGTTGACTTTGCTATCAAACCAATTCAATCGGTTATTTCGAAAAATCAACCGATTGTTTTTTGAAAATCCATAACAGAATTTCTATTAGGTTTGGTAAATCAGCTTTAAATGTTTTCTAACTATTTTGGCTTCTGCTTTAAATGTTTTTAACAAACCTTTGAAGTATATAAAGTTTGTTTTATGCTTCTAAAGGAATTGAGAAATAGTTTAGATGTAAGGACCTGAAAAATTTATTGGAATAAAAGAGTATGTTTTAAATAAATTCTAAGTATGTTTTTATTTAGAATAGAAAGGGAGGAAAAAGTTAAGTTTAGAAGGCTACGAGGTCGCCGGTCGCCTGCTACACATGAGCGCCAGGTGGACATCGCGCGGGCGCGAGAGGCATGCAGGCATCGCGCGGGCGAGAGAGGCATGCAGGCATCGCGCGGGCGTGAGAGGCATGCAGGCATCGCGCGGGCGCGAGAGGCATGCAGGCATCGCGCGGGCGCGAGAGGCATGCAGGCATCGCGCGGGCGTGAGAGGCATGCAGGCATCGCGCGGGCGCGAGAGGCATGCAGGCATCGCGCGGGCGCGAGGGGCATGCGGGCATCGCGCGGGCGCGAGGCACGCGGGCATTGCCAGGGCGCGATGCATGTGGACGTGGCCAAGGCGCGAGAGTTATGAGGGCGTCGCCAGGGAAGACATCGGTTGTCTCCCAGAGGAAAACATCGGTCGTTCGCCAGGAAGAGGTCATCGGTGGTAGTCTTCGCGCGAGGTCATCGGTGGTAGTCTTCGCGCGAGGTCATCGGTGGTAGTCTTCGCGCGAGGTCATCGGTGGTTGTCTTCGCGCGAGGTCATCGGTGGTAGTCTTCGCGCGAGGTCATCGATTGTAGTCTTCGCGCGAGGTCATCGGTGGATCGTCTTCGCGCGAGAGGTCATCAGTGGTTTCTCTTCGAGCTGGTAGTCATCGGCGAAAGGTCATCGCGCGACGTTGAGTTACACCCAGAGAACGTGGGCCCCAGACTCCCAGTAAGAGATGTTCTGCACGCGCGCCACGTAGACAAAAGAGTGGTTCAGAATAGTGACCTCAGAGCGTAGCCTGCGCAGAGGCACGCTTAGTAGTACTGTTCAGGGAAGCGTGCACGCAAACTTCCCTGCAGAGTAGGTGGTGGCAGCTGCTTTTGGAGGGATAAGTTGGTTTAAGTTACAAAAATCCACTGCTGAGAGAAAAGAAAACATTGTTGTATTCGACGAGAGAAAGAGTGAGTTCCTTCCCTTCTCCTCCAGTTACCTCCTCCGCGTTGCGATTTCAGCATCTCCACACAAGAGTACGACGAGAAGCAACACCATTGGAGCACCTGGGAAAGTTCTCTGCAACTCCTTCAAAACCAGACTCAAGAATAGAGCCAAGGCATTCTTCAAGCTCTGTTGGATTTCGAAGCTCCTGGTGGTTGCGCAAGTCCAGGTAAGGGAAGCTAGCCTTCGTTTTCAATACAAGCCATAGTTTGCTGTTTCTGAAGTGAGGGCGACGTGGTCGCCGGTTCTCTGTTTCTTTTCGAAATGCTCTGTTTTATGTGGTTGGGCGACGTGGTCGCCGGTTTTAAATACGAGTTTCGAACTCCCCTGTGTTTGACATTGTTTGAAACTGTTTGGGATTTAAATACAATATATATGTGATATTCGAAAGTTTGAAACGCTGAAATGGTTGTTGCTGTGATTTGAAATATTCCTTTGTATGGCATGACGTCTTGAATGCTGTGAATGTGGGATCGAGGCATAGTATTTTCAGGAAAGAAAATACCGTGTAAGATCTTGTAGTAGGTGCATTGATCGGTGATTCCTAAGGGGATATCCTGACTCTGCTGAGGTAATGGAATCACGTAGAGGAAGTTACTCAGTTGTTGAGAGTCGAAGGAGGTCTATATGATGGGCGTCTCGTGTGAAAAAGAACGAGCTCCGCCTGTCCTATGGATTAACCCTGTCATACCAGGAGAACTAATGACATTGAGATGATATATGCGCATGCTGTGTGGATTCACAGCGACCCTGTGTGGATTTCACAGTGGTGTGGTATGACAGGTGCAGATCTCTGAGTCTAATCAACGCACGAGTCAATCCGGAAGTAGTGTCAAGTGTCTTGTGTGGTGAGTCAGTGGAAAGTCTGACGTGAGAAATGAGAAACATTGATAGTTTATAGACACTTGATGCAGTATTGTGAAATGGAATGACTATGGGTGAATGTTGTGAAATGTGTGATTTTGGGTGATCAGGTGAATGATATGAGCAACTCTATGTTTTACATGGATATTTTGAAACTTGTTTTACTTTGATTTTCATGTTCATGATTTAAAACTTCCTTTAAATTATATAGCTTACCCTGCGTGTTTTGGTTCTGTGGCTGTTCTTTTAAAACTGTGATGATCGTGTAATAATTTACGCGGGAGCAGATGATCTTCCAGGAAGTAGAGCTCCTTAGTGAGTGGTCGCCGGAAGCAGATCGGCTGTTTTTGGGTCCCCCGATGGGAGATCGGCCTCGTTCGATAGGAGATCGGTCTCTTCCGATAGGAGATCGCCTGCTTCGTTTTTTTACTGCATTTTGTTTATGTTTCTGGAAAAATTTGACCGAATTTGTATTAAACTCCCTGTGAGGAGAAACTACATTTCATATATATAATATTTTGTTCATAGAATCTATTTGTTACCTTTATTTTCATTATATACATTTGTATAGTATTTTGGCGGGATGTTACATTAGTTTTTGGTGAGTTCTTGACTTAGAACATTGATCCAATTCTAAGAAAAAGTGCCTCTCTAATGACCAACTCAAGATGTTTCCTAAGAATGTCAAGAACCTTTCATCTTATGTTCTTGAATTCACATCACCCGGTAATACAAAGAACATCGAGGTCCTCGATTTCACACTTATATCCATTTAAATGTTGATAGGGGTAAAATCATGGATGAGGATCTCGGCACTCCGAAAGCTACAAAGCCTAAGGGGCGAACAGGAGTTCCTATAGATCTCCCCAAAGGGAGAAATATCTTTAAAGGGATGAAGGGAGGGATGAACGAAGTGAACCTTATTCTCGTCGTCATCATGACAACGACTGCCGACATGAAAAGCAACAATGAAGAAGTGAAATCCCAAGAAGAGTCAAGCCTTCGCGTAGAAGCGGTCGTGAAGTCATTAACATGATCGTTGGAGGATTTTTTGTAGAGGGTGTTCAAGCTTTGCTCAGAAGAAACATCTACAGGCTATTCAATTGGTGCACTCGAGCACAATCAAAGGTTGATCGAGAATACCCCCAATACTCTCACAGATGGTGACTTCACAGTTATTGACCTAGACCAAGATGACCCCTATGGTCATCACTGTTGAAGTTGGCAACTTTGCCATCACAAAAACACTAGTACATCAAGGGAGTTTGGCCAACATTCTTTACTGGAAGACTTTCAAGAAAATGAGAAATGATAAACACCAAGTAGAGGAGGTGCCTGAGACCCAAACCCAAGTGGGGGCCCAAGCCCAACCCATGAGCTCAACATCCTTCATGCCTCAAAGGATTACTAGGAGCAAGGCTAAAGCTTTGGGAGATGAACATCAATAGATGTCTCTTTTTGTAATTTCTTTTTAGTAGCTTTTTTAGTAAGACATAAAAGGAAGGTGATATAGAAATAACAGGTGCCAATTTACAAAGATAAGTCACACCTTCCATGTGACATAAAAAGAAGGTGTAGGAGTAGATTTAGGAGGTGCCAAAGAAAGAAACCAAGTCACACTTCCCTTGTGACTAGGAATAGGCGCCGAATTCAAATACTCTCCATTTGAATTTTCCCTCTTCAAATTCAGCCCTCTCACACTACAAATAGAGGTGCTTGGCTCTTGTAAATAGACATTGAATTTGAAGTAAAGAAACTATACACATTTTGATTTAGAGTTGTGGGAATTATTTTCTCCTAGCTTAGTCTCATCTTGTGAGTGTTTGGGAAGCTCTCAAGTGGTGGCATCTTGCACTTAACTTGGATCAATCACCATCCAAGTGGCATGTTCTTCCCTTCCATGGCTTCAACCACATAAGTCTTTCTTGCTTCATCCTCCATTTCCATTTTCGCACCTTAGTACTTCATTCTAATAAGTTATTTTGTCTTGTTCTTCAATTTCAACCGATTGTTCTTATTGTTTTTTTGTTTTCTTTCAATTTTGTACTTAATTCTCCATTTCAATCGGTTCATTTGCTTTAGCTTATGATTGTATTCGGTTCTTTGTTCTCCTTTTAATTTCCGCACCAATATATAGTTCTTGTGTTTGTATTTGTTTCTTTTCTATTCAATTGTTGTGTGAGGAGATAGCACTCATGTTCATGAGTTTGGTTCATCATTTGGAAGGCTTTATTCTCCATTGATGTTTTCTTAAGCTTCCTTTTTGTGTTTACCGTACCTATCTTCATCATTCATCTCGTATAATTGTGTTTTTATCTTGGACCTTTGGAAATGAACCTTCACATCTACTTAACACTTGTTAAGTTAATGTCCAGTGGGGATTTTCCTTAGGTGACTCACTTTAAATTGCTAAGAATCTTGATCCTAATTCTTAAAAAGTGTCACAAAATTAATGAATCTAAAATTAACTCACATCATGTGGTATCACGAGCTATGGTGATGTTTTGTGTTGTTGAGTTGAAGTGACACTTTACTTTGAAGGAATTCAAACTCTAGCACCTTTACATTTAAGTACCTTTCAATTCTGGTTTTTATATTCTTGTTCTTTAATTTTCCAGCACCTTATATTCATTGCTTATTTCATTTTGAATATGTCTTTAGTATATGCCTTTCTTTGATCTTGCTTTTTACTTTGAGTTTTATGTTTAATAGTGTTCTAAATTGTGGAATTTTTTATCCTTTTACTTTGACAAGTTCTAAAGCATATCATTTCTTTCTTCATTAAAAGTTTAGTAGGTTTTTTTGAGTCTTATTTTGTGCCTTTTATTTTCTTGTCTTCTATTCTTCAAATTTTTGTCAACATCTCTTTTTTCAATTTGGTTTAGCTTTCTCGCTTATACCTTTTCTTGCTTGTCTTTTCCTTGTTTCCTCAAGTTTTGAGGTGTATTTTTCTTTGATTAAGTGTAGTTTGCTTTGGCATATTTCACTTAAGGCTCATCCAATCCACAAGAGAGGCTTGGTTAAGGAAAGAAAAATTTTCTTGGAGTGGTTTGAGTGCTCATTATTCCATTTTTGCCGCAAGCATCTTTTTCAATTCTAACAAGTTTTTTTAATTGTTTGTTCTTTGTGTGTTTTTGTGTTTCTTTGATAAAATGGCTAATTTTTCTAGTGGAGAATCCTCTAAGCCTCATTCTCCTAAAAAAGCATTTCTCATTGGTGAATTAAAGGATGGTAAAAGAACTATTGAACAAAGAGATAAGGACATAAGACAAATGGAGGCAAGACTCCAAAAATTGGAGATGGCTAATACAAGTCCTCACCAACACCAAGAGAGAAGATATCATCATCATCATCAAAGGCATGCCTCACGGAGTTCTCAAAGTTCTTATGGACATCATGAAGAAGCCGAATGGAGGATGCATCGTAATTTTGAAGATAGGCGCCAAAATGTGGCTAAGCCTTATTTGCCTTATGTAAAATTACCTAGTTTTAATGGTGAAGGAGATCCTAATGTGTACTTTGTAACATCCCGCCAAAATAATACATACATCCATGTATAATTGAAATTAAGTGTAACCAAATAATATTGAAGAGTGCAAAATAATATGTATTTATATATATATCAGAAATGAAGTTACTCCTCTTAGGGAGTTTAATACATAACCAAATCAAATGTTTGCAAGATTTTACGAAAATAAAAGAAATGCAGTAAGACAGGCGGTCTCAAAAGAAAACGGCGATCTCCAACTTTAAAACGGCGATCTCTAACAGAAGACCTCAAAACGGCGATCTTCTATCAGGACACGAAAACCGGCGATCACCCGATGGAGGCATAAACCGGCGATCACCCGGTAGAGACGGAGATAGGCGATCTCCTTCCGGCGACCACTCACTGAGGAGCTCTACTCCCTGGAAGATCATCTGCTCCCGTGTAACAATTACACGATCATCACAGTTTTGAGAAAACAACCACAATAACAGATAAAAGGGTAAGCTAGATTAATTTAAAAGAAGTTTAAATAATGAACATGAAAATCCAAGTAAACCAAGTTCCAAAATATCCATGTAAAACGTAAAGCTGCTCATAGCATTCAGCTGATCGCCCAAAATCACAAACTTCACAATATTCACCCATAGTCATTCCATTTCACAACACAGCATCAAGTGTCTATCAATATTCCAGTTTCTCATTTCACATGTCAGACTTTCCACTGACTCTCAACACAAGACACTTGACACTACTTCCGGAAGACTCATGCATTGAACTTAGCATCCAGAGACCTGCACCTGTCATACCACACCACTGTGAAATCCACACAGGGTCGCTGTGAATCCACACAGCATGCGCATATATCATCTCAATGTTACCATAGTTCTCCTGGTATGACAGGGTTAATCCATATGACAGGTCGAGCTCGTTCCCATTTGAACAACTCACCCATACGTATGAACCTCCTTCGACTCTCACCAACTGAATAACTTCATCTACGTGATTCCATTATCTCAGCAGAGTCAGGATCGTCTCATTAACAGGTTACTCACTGATCAATGCACTTCCTAACCAATCTCAACACGGTATTTCCTTCCCTGAAAATACTATGCCTCGATCCACATTCACCACATCCAACACATCACATAACACTTAAAGGAATGATTTCAATCACAGCAATAGCCTTTTCAAAGGATTCATATTTTCGAATATCTCATGTAAATCTCAAGCAGTTCTCAAAACAACATCAAACACAAGGAGTTCGCAAAACAGCGCCAAAACCGGCGATCTAGTTCAAAAACAGGGTGTTTCGAAAACTGTATATAAAACCGGCGACCACGTCGCCCAAGCACACAAACAGAGCACTTTTCGCAGATGAAAACAAAAATGGCGACCACGTCGCCCTCACTTCAGAGATAGCTACACTATGGCTTGTATGGAAAAGAGGTCTAGCTTCCCTTACCTGGACTTGCGCAAACACTTAGAGTTCCGAAACCCAACAAAGCTTGAAGAACGCCTTGACTCTGTTCTTGTGTCTGGTTTTGAAGAGCTTGCAGAGAACTGCCCAGGTGCTCTAATGGTGGCTGTCGCTCGTCGTACTCTCGTGTGAAGGTGTTAGAATCGCAGCGCGAAGGATATATCTGGAGGAGAAGGGAGGTAACTCACTCTCTCTCTCTTCGAAGGCTGCAACGTTTCTTCCTCTTCAGTAGTGGATTTCAGTGACTTAAACCAACTTATCCCTCCAAAAGCAGCTGCCACCACCTACTCTGCAGGGAAGTTTGCGTGCACGCTTCCCTGAACAGTACGACCACTGTTGCCTCTGGTGCATGCCAACCACTGCTCTGAACAGTACTGCCACTGTTTGTCGCTTGTGCATGCCAGCCACTGCTCTGAACAGTACGACCGCGAGTGTCTCCCGCGCATGCCAACATTCTGATGTCACTATTCTGAACCACCCTTTTCGTCTACGTGGCGCGCGTGCAGAACGTCTCATGCTGGATGTCTGGGTCCCACGTTCTCTGTGTGTAACTTAACGTAGCCCGATGACCTTTTCACCGATGACCACAGGCGCGAAGACTATCCACCGATGACCTCTCGCGCGAAGGCTAACAACCGATGACCTCTCGCGCGAAGGTTAACAACCGATGACCTCTCGCGCGAAGGCTAACAACCGATGACCTCTCGCGCGAAGGTTAACAACCGATGACCTCTCGCGCGAAGGTTAACAACCGATGACCACATCCTGGCGAACGACCGATGTCTTCCTCTGGGAGACAACCGATGTCTTCCCTGGCGACGCCCTCATAACTCTCGCGCCTTGGCCACGTCCACATGCATCGCGCCCTGGCAATGCCCGCGTGCCTCGCGTCCGCGCGATGCCCGCATGCCCCTCGCGCCCGCGCGATGCCTGCATGCCTCTCACGCCCGCGCGATGCCTGCATGCCTCTCGCGCCCGCGCGATGTCCACCTGGCGCTCATGTGTAGCAGGCGACCGGCGACCTCGTAGCCTTCTAAACTTAACTTTTTCCTCCCTTTCTATTCTAAATAAAAACATACTTAGAATTTATTTAAAATATAACTCTTTTATTCCAATAAATTTTTCAGGTCCTTACATACTTAGGATGGGAGGCCAAAGTTGAGAAAATTTTTCATGTACATGAGGTCCAAGAAGACTAAAGGGTTAGGCTAACTTCTTTAGAATTCATGGACTATGCCATGCAATGTGGCACAAAACTCTCATGGACATTGGGCTAAACAAGAGATCTACCGTGGTCTCTTGGGATTATTTAAAACCTTGTATGCACGCTAGACTTGTACCTCCACATTTTAGGAAAAACCTTTTGTTGAAGCTCCAACGGCTTCATCAAGGCACGCTAGTGTGGATGGTTATTTTAAGGAACTTGAAACGCTTTTAATTAAAGTTGATATGCATGAGAGTGATGAAGCTAAAATGGCTAGATTTGTTAGTGGTCTTAGAAGGGATATTCAAGATGTGGTGGAACTTTATGAGTATTCTTCTTTAGAAACATTGGTTCACCTTGCCATCAAGGTAGAATCCCAAATTTCAAAGAAAAATTCTTTTAAAAATTCTCATAATGATGGCTACTACCACTCTTCTTGGAAAAACAAAAATAAGACCCTCAGACAGGATCAATTCAGGGTTGAACTGGACGCATCATTGGCAACCAATAAAGAATTGCACAGGGCCAACGAGGAGTTGAGGAGGGGAATGGGAGAGCGCGCGGCTGGAGAGACAAGTGCACCCAGACGATCATGAAGGCAATGATCCCAGCAACATTCATGATCCCGAAAATCACCTTTACAGGTGTAGAAGACCCACAGGGCCACATCACGACCTTCCACACACAGATGATGATCTCAGGAGGAACCAACGCCATGCATTGTAAGTTGTTTATGGGAACATTTTCAGGAACGGCACTGGACTGGTTCATTAGCCTCCCCGATGGACACATCACATCATTTGATCAGTTCTCGACGCTATTCAAGGAGCAGTTCATGTCAATCAGGCTCCCCCTCCCGTTTCGTTCGATCTTTTCAATGTGAAACAATACTAGGGAGAACTGTTGAAGGACTTCCTGAACCGATTGGGGGCGCTCGTGGTGAAACTGCATACAAAAGACGAGGCTATGATGGTAAACACGTTCGGGAAGGGATCTTACCAAGACCCTTCAGCAATTTCCTGATCAGATGTCGTCCAAAGACGTTCAATGAGATCCGCCCCCGAGTTGTGGCTCACATCAGCGTGGAAGAAGAGGTAACAGAAAAGCGCATGAGGGTAGACCCGACCAAACCTCATGCGACAGGACGTACTCAGCCCATAAGGGTGCATGAGGCCACGATGGGAAAGAAGGCTAAATATGCGCCATATGAGCCAAAGTAGCCTTAGACCAGGCCCACCAGACTCAACTTTAAAGTAGACCTTAAAGAGATAATCACCATTCTCGAGGTGGCAAACAGACTGAAGTCGCCCCGAAGACTGACAAGAAGTTGGGACCCGACAAGGACACGAGTTCCACCAGGCGCTTGGCCACAGCCTGCGCAGCTGTTTAGCGTTGGGACACCAGTTAGATGAATTGGTAAGGAATGGTTTTTTGCAGGAATACCTACAAGAGAGGTAGGGAGACCAGACGTCAGCAGCCCTAACAGGAGACTAGGGGCATGAGATACCAATCCACGGGGAGATCAACACTATCTCCGGGGGTTTCTCAGGACGAGGATGCACGGCCTCCCAGCAGAAAAGGTATGCCAGGGGAGGGATGATAATAGAGGAAAGGGAGTCAGACCAGTTCCCTAAGCTTGATCTCACCTTTACAAAGGTTGATCGGCTTGACGTGGTCCCCCACGACAATGACCCGATGGTAATCTCGATGGTAACGGTAGGAAGGAAAGTGCATCGAGTCCTTGTTGACCAAGGAAGCTCAACAGATGTGATGTTCTGGTCAACCTTCAATAAGCTGCAACTATCACCTGACCAGTTGAGGTCCTATGAGGGCTGTTTGTACGATTTTACAGGGGGTAGGTAGAGGTAAGGGGCTATATAGAGCTGAGGACAACCTTTACTGATGGCATTGCGTCCCGCACAATTAATATCAGGTACCTGTAGTTAATGCCCCCTCTGCTTATAATATCCTTTTGGGAAGACCGTCTTTGAATAGATTGGGAGCCATAGCCTCGTCAAGGCATATGAAGATGAAGCTGCCTTGCCTCGACGGGACTGTGATCACCATCAAGTCAGACCAGAAGACGACAAAGAAGTGCTATGAAAATAGCCTCAAGACAAAGAGATGGGTGTGCACTGTCACTTGCCAACCCTCTAGTGGAGAAGGGATCGTCTGTGTCGAGAACGCTTAGGAGAGACAACCAGAGCCCGCAGAAGAGGTGATAGAGAGGGAGATCGGGGGAAGAAAGTTTTGACTTGGCAGGTCCCTCAACCAGGAAGCACAGGACCAGGTTGCCAAGGTGTTATCACGACATCTGGATGCCTTTGCGTGGTCTGCCTCCGACATGCCAGGTATTGACCCAGATTTTTTGTGCCATTGCCTCACCATGGACCCACAGGTCTGACCTGTTTGTCAAAGGCGCAAAAATTTCAATGATGAACGACGACTAGTCATCAGGCAAGAGACCCAGAAATTGCTGGATGCTGGTCACATAAGGGAAATCCAATACTCCGAGTGGTTGGCCAAGGTGGTGCTAGTCAAGAAAGCCAATGGCAAGTGGAGGATGTTCGTAGACTTCACAGATTTGAATAAAGTCTGCTCGAAAGATTCATACCCCCTGCGCGTCAGGCTACAGACTCCTCAGCTTTCTGGATGCTTTTTCTGGGTACAACTAGATCTGGATGCATCTCAAGGACGAGTGCAAAACAACGTTTATGACAGAACACTTCTGCTACTGTTACAAGGTGATGTCGTTTAGGCTAAAAAATGTTGGCGCCACCTATCAAAGACTGATGGACAGGATACTTGCCCTTATGATAGGAAGAAACATGCAGGCATATGTAGATGATATGGTCGCCACCTCCCTGAAGAAGGAACAACATGTCGCCGACCTGGAAGAGCTATTCACCACCATATCCAGGTACAGACTGAAGCTGAACCCCAAGAAATGTGTGTTTGGGGTAGAGGCAGGCAAATTCTTAAGATTCCTACTCACTGAGTATGGGATAGAGGCAAACCCAGAAAAGCCATGAGGATTCCAAACTCGGTGAAGGAAGTGCAGCAGTTGATAGGTCAGATGGCTGCTTTATCCAGATTTGTATCAACGGGTGGGGACAGGGGATATCCCTACTTTCAGTGTTTGAAGAGAAACAACAGGTTCATGTGGACCAAGGAATGTGAAGAATCGTTTCTCAAGTTGAAGGAATACCTTGAAGAATCGTGTGGACCTAGAGGTTGTTTATGGATTTATTTGCAAATGTGGGTCTAATTGGGCTTTTGTTTCTTTTTCTAGGCTCAATCAAGAGGAAAACTCTAGGGTGAAGGAATGTACAATCATATCTAAGAAGATCTCCAAGTCATCAAAACATAAACTAAAACTTTGGTCAAAAGAACACAAGACTGAGTTCCTATTGACTAGTCAACATTATTTTTGGGTCAAGCTTTAGCTTAAATATATTGTATAAAGTTGTTTAGGATTTCATGGGCTGTATTGGACCTTGAAGCATAAAATAATTGGACTAGATATTTGGGCAAAGTAGCATAGGTTTTTGGCCTTGTACTTGGACTAATATTAAAATATGACTAATTAGGGTTAAAAGTGACTAGTTAGGGTAACAATTGGGCTTCTTTAAGCCCAATTGATGGAGATCAAATAGAAGAGGAAAGTGAGGTTCAAGGCCAAGAAGCTCAAGGACAAACTACCTCAAAATCCTTCATACCTCAAAGGATCACAAGGAGTAAGGCTAAAGTTTTGGGTAAAGAGCATCAAATGTTATCACTTTTTGTAATTACCCTTGTATAAACATTTGTAAATATTTGTAAATAAATATAGAAATAGCCTTAGGAATATGCCAAAGAGGAAAACCAAAAGAAACCTCTAATTGTAAGGCATTTAGGCGCAATTTTTAGAAGAAAGTGGAAGAAGTGACTCTTCCTAGTTCTTTCTCTCTTAGGCGCTAGAAGGAGCTAGAATAGTGACTCTTCCCACTCCTTCTCCCTTGTAACATGACCAATTCTCCTTGTTATAAATAGGAGTGCTTGGTTCTTCATAATAGAGGTTGAAAATTGAAGTAAAGAAACTATCTTGAAATTGTGAGAGAGATTGTGTGAGACTTGTCTCTTCTTCTCTTCCATGTCTTATCTTGTGAGCTTTGGAAACTCTCAAGTGGAGGCACTCCTCACTCATCTTGGACGAACCACCCTCCAAGTGGCGTGAAGCACATCTCCAAAAGACTACAACCACATAAGTCCATCTTCTTCTTTCTTCTTCCATAATTACCCATTTGTGTTCTACTTGTTTGTTTCCACTTTCAATCGGTTCATTTGCTGTATTTGTTTCTCATTTTAATCAGTTCAAACATGATATATGTGGTTGTTTTTGGTTCAGCTTCCATTCATACCCATTTTCATATTGAATTCTTAAGTTTCCAATAGTGGGCTTTGTTCCTTGTTGTGTTTCTATTGCTAGTTTCAATTCTTGTTGTGTTCTTACTTTTAATCTTGTGTTCTTGTGTTCTTGTGTTGTTCTTGTGTTCTTATTGAATATTTGTTGCTGTTCTTGAAATTACCCATTTCAGTTTTACCCATTGTTCATCATAAAAGTCACCTATTCATGTGTTTTTTCTCTTGGACCTTTAGAAATGAACCTTCACATCTACTTAGCACTTGCTTAGTTAATGTCCAATGGGGATTTTCTCTAGGTGACTCACCATAATTGCTCTAAGAATCTTGATCCAATTCTTAACAAAGTGTTACAAATTAAAATGAATATTAAATCAATTCACATCACCAATGTAACCCTAAAATGTCTAGGGTATTTTGGAGGACGAAAATCACCTTGGCATGGAGCACATGGATGTCCACATGGCAACCTAGGAGTGGAGAGGATTTAGCATGGAAGGTGTGAGCTAAACATGGAAAGCATGACTCCACATGGCACCTTCTCATTGGAGAGTTTTACTTTGAATTTTCAAATTTTGGCTTTAAAATGTCCAGCCTTCTCTCCTATATAAGGAGGTGCTTGGTTCATGAATTAAGAAGATTAATGAATGAGTGAAATTGCTGTCATGTTGCTAGCCCAATTCTCACTCTTGTCTTTGCCTCTTTAGGATAGACACTTTAGTCTTCAATTCTCCACCTAGCTCAAGTGATTAAGCCCCATCTATCACTTTCCATACTTAGCATGCACCTTCAAGGAAACCACAAGGTCTAAGTGAGGACCTTGCACGCCTCCTCCATTAAGCTTCCGCAACTCTCCATCAATTGGTATCTAAAGCCAAGGTTCTTCAAGAGTTAAGTGTGCCTTCTTTTTTTTCATTTTTAATTTTGTGTTGTTCTTAATTTTTGTGTTGTTCATCATCAATTCCTTAATTGTCTTGCTTTTTTTAATATTCAAATTGATTTGGTGTGCTGTTTGGAAATTTCAATCGGTGCATTTTGCTTAATTATGCTTGAGCAGTCCATGTGCAATTTTGTGTAGGATTCCATGGAGTATTTTGTGTTGCTGTTTTGTTTTGCTTTATTTGAGTCTTACTTGCAATTTTAATCGGTTCATATTGATTATATTTGAGTCATTTTGATTTTTTAATCCAATTCAATTTTTTCAAGTCATGTTTCTCCTAAAATTGTCATCAATTCTATGTAGTACTTTTATTGATAATTTTGGTTGTTTGATTTCAAATTGAGTGCAGTTTTATAATTCTGTTTTTGAGCCTTTGGTGCATTTTAATTTTCAGATTTGAGTTTGTGATTGTGTGCTAGATCCATACAAGTTCCTATACATTAATTCCATTGTGTCTTTGAAGTTTCTCAATGTTGTTTTTAATTCCATAATAGGTTTCCTTTGTTTCACTAAATCTGTGCTGGCTGAAAACGTTTGTGGAAATTAATTTCGTTTGAGAAAATTTATGAAATCTGGATTTGAATAGTTTGAAGTGTTAGAAAAAAATGAAAAAAAAAAAGTGAAGCAAAAGTCAAAATACAAAAAAAAAATGATAAATCATATACGTCCACTATGTAATTTTGGCACGAAAAAAATGGTGAGGTAGCAGTAGTTTTAAAAAAATTATCACAATTAATTGGTGCATCATTTTGGTGTCATTCCAGCGCCAAATTTGAGCTAAGACATTGAGCTTTCTGTGGTTTAAATTTCACATTCAAATTTGAAATATCTAGCTTAGCATAAATTGTTTAAGTCACGCAAATTTTACATCAAAATTTCAGTACTGCTGTTTTGGTTTTCTTAATTCAAATTTAGTGTCATTCTCTAGGTTCAATTTGTGTGCCACTTTTTATTGAGTACCTTAATTTGTTTGCTTGTCATTTACATCAAATACTCTTTCAAGTCTTGTCATATATCAACTTTTTACTGTGGTCCAATTTTTACTTAAAGAAAGTGTAGTGGCCAGACCTCGGTCGTCGAGAACAGATAGTAAAGGGTGATCGGTGTGCCTTCTCAGAGAGGGGTGATCGGTCATCAGTGTGTCCCCTCAGAGAGAGACGATCAGTCATCTGTGTGTTGCCTCAGAGAAGGGTGATCGGTCATCAGTGTGTCCCCTCAGAGAGAGGCGATCAGTCATCTGTGTGTTGCCTCAGAGAAGGGTGATCGGTCATCAGTGTGTCCCCTCAGAGAGAGGTGGTCAGTCATCGGTGTGTTCCCTCGGAGAAGGGTGATCGGTGTGCCTCCTCAGAGAGGGGTGATCAGCCATCAGTGTGTTGCCTCAGAGAAGGGTGATCAGTCATCGGTGCGTTCCCTCGGAGAAGGGTGATCGGTGTGTACTGACCAAGTAGTCAGGTGTGATGATGTAATTGTGAGGTAATCCTGTGGGCATGCTAGAGGAGGACACGTGGATCAAGAAGAGAAAGAGAAAGGAAAGTGTAGCTTAGAAGTCGATGAGATCACCGTTTGTTAAAGAAGGCGGCGGTCTCCGATTTTTCTCGTATGTAATCGGTAATCGCCTAGATTGCACATGATCGCCGTGTATGAAGATTAGGAGATCAGGTGGTCAACAAGTCGCTGAAAGGAGCACATCGCCGGTATTTGAGAAGATTTGGTAAGCGCTTGTTATATGGTCTAAATGCAGGAGATAAGTGGCATGTCTACCGCCAAAGTAGAGAAGATAAGTGGCATATCTGCCACCATGTGTAGTGTGAGCCGTGATACCCAGTGTTAACCAGCTCGCCATGTTAAGGTTGTGCCCAGAGTAGCATGTGCACTAAGCTACTCCCTGTGTGGATAACTTAGTCGTAGGAGCAAAGTGAAAGTAACATTTCAGCTGCAGGTACTCCAGATGGTGACACGTGTATGACCAGATGTTATCCACGTGTCAAGAGGAATAACCGTCAGGAGAGAGAAAGACTCAGGTATATATATTGAATTCTTAACGGAATTTAGGGGAGGATTCATATTTGGTGGTGATTCACTTGTACACGGTTCTGAGTTTTCTTTGAAATTCTTTGTTGATTCAATCACTGACTTGAGCGTCGGAGCACAACCGGCTGCAGAGGTGCCATACTGTTCTTTCAGGTTTCTTGGAGGATTTTCAGGTGAAGGTCATCGATGCACTTGGCGTGAAGCTGGTGAGGATGAGGTTCGAGAAGGAGAAGTTCTGATGCTTTGGTCAAGAGGCTGGATCAGAAAGGTTTGTGAAAGTCTTGGAGGATAGAATCTGGCTAGGAAAGGCTTGGTACTTAAGTGATCAAAGTGATCCACCTCCCTTTCCCGGGAATCTACCTACATTACTCCACCTATCTTTCTTGTGGTAAATTGCTTTTAACACATAACTTTAAACATGTCTTCTCATTTTCCCAGTTCAAGTGAAAATGATAGAAAGTCTATTAAATCTCTTTTGAAACAATTAGCTCAAGACTTTCAATCACTTTCACATAGACAATTGCAACATGAGGCCCAAATCCTAGAAGATAAAAAAGAAAGGGATGCTCATCTTGCTTTATTGGAGGAAGAGTTGAAAATGGTTAGAGAAAAGGATGAATACATCAAAAAGATAAAAAGAAATTCACAAGCATCTAGCTCTAGGTTGAGTGATTCTTATGAAGAAGGGAGTCTTAGAATCAATGAATACTATCAACCTCAACCTAGGAGCATTAGAAGAGAAAGCCCAAAGGAGGTTAGGGTAGATCTACCTCATTTCTATGGAAAAGAAAATGTAGAAACATATCTAGATTGGGAAATGAAGGTAGAACAGCTTTTTGCTTGTCACCGTTTGAGTGAGGAAAGAAAAATACCCTTAGCCACCATAAGTTTTCAAGGAAATGCAATGAATTGGTGGACTGGCCTAAAAAGAGAGAGACATCTCCACAAGGACCCTCCCATTACATATTGGAATGATCTTAGGGGAGCCTTGAGATGTCGCCATATTCCTTTCTACTACAATAGGAAGTTGATGGACAAGCTCCAAAGATTTCATCAAAAAAATCCGAGTGTAGAAGAATATTGGCAAAAGATGATTTTATATATCATAAGGGCAGGGATTAAGGAAAAAAATAATACCGCCATTTTAAGGTTTTTAAGTGGTCTCAAACTTGAGATAAGAAACAAAATTGAACTTTTACCTTATAGAGATTTAAATGACTTGATTCAACTTTGCATTAAAGTTGAAAAACAAATTTTGAAAAAAGAATCAAGTCAAAAACAAAGTTCATACTCTGTACCTTATGACAAGGATGAGTTCCAAACGGGAGAAGAGCATATAAAAGAAATATCTCTAAAACCTTCCCAAAACCCATCTAAAAATGAGCACATCTCACACATTCAAACTACAGAAATTAAGTATTTTAAATGTCTTGGTAAGGGTCACTTAGCATCTCAGTGTCCCAATGAAAGAACTATGATCTTAAGGGACAATGATGAAAATAGTAGCCAAGAAAAAGAAACTAGTGAAAGTGAAGAAATTGTTAAAAAAATAGAAATAAAAAATCAAGAGAAAGTCCTAAGGAACCAAGCTGAGGTGTGGGAGAAGAGTGTTCCTTCCCACAAGGTCATTCAGAAAGAAGAAAAATTTGAAAATAAACTTGAAAAGATACTTCTATCTAAACAACCTTCAGGCCTCCTTATTTGTAAAGGAACACTTGCATACACTGCCACACTTTCTGAAATTTATGAACTACCTTCTCAAGTCCAAAAACTTTTAAAAGAATTTGGTGATGTATTCACTAAGGAAGGACCCATTGGACTTCCACCTTTTAGGGGAATAGAACATCAAATAGATTTAGTTCCGGGGGCTAGTCTACAAAATAGACCAGCCTATAGAACTAATCCCGAGGAGACTAAGGAGATAGAATCACAAGTTTCAGGAATTGTTGGACAAGGGTTGGGTTCAAAAGAGTCTAAGTCCTTGTATTGTACCTATTTTGTTGTTGCCAAAGAAAGATGGCAAGTTGAGAATGTGTTGTGATTGTAGAGCCATCAACAATATCACCATCAAATACAAACATCCAATTCCTAGACTTGATGAATTGCATGGGTCTACCATATTTTCCAAGATTGACCTTAAAAGTGGATATCACCAAATTAGAATCAAAGAAGGTGATGAGTGGAAAACCGCATTTAAGATCAAATTTGGATTATATGAGTGGTTAGTGATGCCTTTTGGACTCACTAATGCATGTAAGGACCTATAAATTATTTGGAATAGAAGTGATAGATTTTAAATAATTTCTGAGTATGTTATTATTAAAAATAAAAAAGGACATAAAAATAGAAAATATCATGGTGGTCAGACCTCGGACGTCGCCCAAGGTCTGGAGTCAGCTGGTAGAGGGCGGTCGGTTGACCATTGTACTAACCAAGTAGTCAGGTGCGATGACTTTATCGTGAGGTAATCACGTGGGCGTGCTTGAGGGGGGGGCACGTGAATCAAGAAGGGTAAGAGAAAGGAAGGTGTAGCTTAGAAGTCGATGAGATCGCCGTTTGTTGAAGAAGGCGGCGGCCTCCGACTTCCCCCGTATGAAATCAGTAATCGCCTATTTTGCGCATGATTGCCGTGTGCGAACATTTCACATGATCGCCAATTGCCTATTGTGTACATGATCGCCAATCGCCTATGGTGAACATGATCACCGAAAAGAGCACATCGCCGAGTATTCCAGAAGACTTGGTAAGCACTTAGTATGTGGTCTAAATACAGAAGATGAGTGATATAGAAGATAGGTGGCATATCTGCCACCATGAGTAGTGTGAGCCGTGATACCCAGAGTTGACCAGCACACCATGTTAATGTTGTGCCCAGAGTAGCTTGTGCATTAAGCAACTCCCTATGTGGATAACTTAGCCGCAGGAGCTACACCGGCCGCAGAGGCGCCATGCTGTTCTTTCAGGTCTCTTTGAGGAATTGAAGGTGGAAGTCTTTGGTGTCCTTGGACGTAGCATAGTGGGTTAATGAACCTTCAGCAAGGTGTGGCGATGTGACCTCAGTCATCGCCGGGATGAGAGGCACATCAGTCATCGCCGAGATGAGAGGCACATAGTCATCGCCGGGATGAGAGGCACATCAGTCATCGCCGGGATGAGAGGCACATAGTCATCGCCGGGATGAGAGGCACATCAGTCATCGCCGGAATGAAAGGCACTTCAGTCGTCGGTGGATGGTCATCGCGCGATGTCGTGTTTCACACAGATAAGGTAGGACCCAGGCTCCCAGCATGAGCGTCTTGCATGCGCGACACGTAGTCAGTGAGAGTGCTTCAGAACAGTGGCTCCAGAGAGTTGGTATGGAAAGTGACCCAGAGTTGGTGTGCGCAGAGACCCACGTGGCCATCCTGTTAGAGGAAACCCACACGCAAGGTTGCTCAGAGAGTGGGTAATGGCAGTGAAGGCTAAAGAGCCGTTCGACCTTAAGAGCTGAGGGAATCAACTCATTTAGTTCCCCTTTCTCCTTTCTCCTCCACTCGAAGACGCGGCTATCCTTGTAACATCCCGCCAAAATACTATACAAATGTATATAATGAAAATAAAGGTAACAAATAGATTCTATGAACAAAATATTATATATATGAAATGTAGTTTCTCCTCACAGGGAGTTTAATACAAATTCGGTCAAATTTTTCCAGAAACATAAACAAAATGCAGTAAAAAAAACGAAGCGGGCGATCTCCTATCGGAAGAGACCGATCTCCTATCGAACGAGGCCGATCTCCTATCGAACGAGACCGATCTGCTTCCGGCGACCACTCCCTAAGGAGCTCTACTTCCTGGAAGATCATCTGCTCCCGTGTAAGTTATACACGATCATCACAGTTTTAAAAGAGCAGCCACAGAACCAAAACACGCAGGGTAAGCTATATAATTTAAAGGAAGTTTAAATCATGAACATGAAAATCAAAGTAAAACAAGTTTCAAAATATCCATGTAAAACGTAGAGTTGCTCATATCATTCACCTGATCGCCCAAAATCACACATTTCACAACATTCACCCATAGTCATTCCATTTCACAATACTGCATCAAGTGTCTATAAACTATCAATGTTTCTCATTTCTCACGTCAGACTTTCCACTGACTCACCACACAAGACACTTGACACTACTTCCGGATTGACTCATGCGTTGATTAGACTCAGAGATCTGCACCTGTCATACCACACCACTGTGAAATCCACACAGGGTCGCTGTGAATCCACACAGCATGCGCATATATCATCTCAATGTCAATAGTTCTCCTGGTATGACAGGGTTAATCCATAGGACAGGCGGAGCTCGTTCTTTTTCACACGAGACGCCCATCATATAGACCTCCTTCGACTCTCAACAACTAAGTAACTTCCTCTACGTGATTCCATTACCTCAGCAGAGTCAGGATATCCCCTTAGGAATCACCGATCAATGCACCTACTACAAGATCTTACACGGTATTTTCTTTCCTGAAAATACTATGCCTCGATCCCACATTCACAGCATTCAAAAACATCATACCACTCGAGTAATTGATTCAAGTCACAGCAACGAATCATTTCAAGGTTCAGATCTTCGAATATTTCATTTAAATCTCAAGTAGTTTCAAAACAACACCCAAAAACAGAGAGTTCACAAACAACGCCAAAACCGGCGATCTAGTTCAAAAACAGGGTGTTTCGAAGACTGTATATAAAACCGGCGACCACGTCGCCCAAGCACACAAACAGGGCATTTTACGCAGATGAAAACAAAAATGGCGACCACGTCGCCCTCACTTCAGAGATAGCTACACTATGGCTTGTATGGAAAAAGAGGTCTAGCTTCCCTTACCTGGACTTGCGCAACCACCAGGAGCTTCGAAATCCAACAGAGCTTGAAGAATGCCTTGGCTCTATTCTTGAGTCTGGTTTTGAAGGAGTTGCAGAGAACTTTCCCAGGTGCTCCAATGGTGTCGCTTCTCGTCGCATACAACAATGTTTTCTTTTCTCTCAGCAGTGGATTTTTTGTAACTTAAACCAACTTATCCCTCCAAAAGCAGCTGCCACCACCTACTCTGCAGGGAAGTTTGTGTGCACGCTTCCCTGAACAGTACTACTAAGCGTGCCTCTGCGCAGGCTACGCTCTGAGGTCACTATTCTGAACCACTCTTTTGTCTACGTGGCGCGCGTGCAGAACATCTCTTGCTGGGAGTCTGGGGCCCACGTTCTCTGGGTGTAACTCAACGTCGCGCGATGACCTTTCGCCGATGACTACCAGCTCGAAGAGAAACCACTGATGACCTCTCGCGCGAAGACGATCCACCGATGACCTCGCGCGAAGACTACCACCGATGACCTCGCGCGAAGACTACCACCGATGACCTCGCGCGAAGACTACCACCGATGACATCTTCCTGGCGAACGACCGATGTCTTCCTCTGGGAGACAACCGATGTCTTCCCTGGCGACGCCCTCATAACTCTCGCGCCTTGGCCACGTCCACATGCATCGCGCCCTGGCAATGCCCGCGTGCCTCGCGCCCGCGCGATGCCTGCATGCCTCTCGCGCCCGCGCGATGCCTGCATGCCTCTCACGCCCGCGCGATGCCTGCATGCCTCTCGCGCCAGCGCGATGCCTGCATGCCTCTCGCGCCCGCGCGATGCCTGCATGCCTCTCACGCCCGCGCGATGCCTGCATGCCTCTCACGCCCGCGCGATGCCTGCATGCCTCTCGCGCCCGCGCGATGCCTGCATGCCTCTCACGCTCGCGCGATGTCCACCTGGCGCTCATGTGTAGCAGGCGACCGGCGACCTCGTAGCCTTCTAAACTTAACTTTTTCCTCCCTTTCTATTCTAAATAAAAACATACTTAGAATTCATTTAAAATATAACTCTTTTATTCCAATTTAATTTTTCAGGTCCTTACAATCCTCACGTACCAGTGCTTCGATCGGCGACTGCCATTGTCCTTCTGGGAAGTTCTCTGCAAGTTTTCCGATCAGAACGCTAAAATAGAGTTCGGGTATCCTTAAGTTCGGTGGGTTAGAGCTCGTAGTGAGATTTTACGCTAGTCCAGGTAAGGGAAGCTAGTTCTATTTTCAATAAAACCTTAAGCTAGAAGATTCTGATGTTTGGGTGACGTGATCGCCGGTTGTAATGCAAATTTCGAAATCCCCTGTTTTAGTGTCGTTTTGAAATTGTTTGAGATTGAAAGGTGAAATACATATGATATTCGAAAATCTGAACTTTGGTATGATTGTTTCTGTGATTGGGATTGTTTAAGAAAAGATTCAAAATATTATATGATGGAATTGTGCTTTTACGTGTGGTATGATGTACTGGATGAATGTGAAATTGTGATCAAGACATAGTATTTTCAGGAAAGGAAATACCGTGTTCAGATTGGTTATGAGGTGTATTGATATGTGAGTATCCTGTGAATGAGACGATCCTGACTCTACTGATATAATGGAATCACATAGATGAAGTTATTCAGGTGGTGAGAGTCGAAGGAGGTTCATATGTATGGGTAAGTTGTTTGAAAGATAACTAACTTGACCTGTTATATGATTTAACCCTGTCATACCGGGAGAGTGATGATATTGAGATTATGTATGCGCATGGCTGTATGGATTTCACAGCGACCCTGTGTGGATTTCACAGTGGTGTGGTATGACAGGTGCAGGTCTCTGGATGCTAAGTTCAACGCATGAGTCTTCCGGAAGTAGAGTCAAGTGTCTATGTGTGATGGGTCAGTGGAAGTCTGACGTGAGAAAGAGAAATATTGAAATGTGATAGACACTTGATGGATTTTGTGGAATGATTGATACTTGAGGGAATTGTGAAATGTGTGAATATTTGATGGTTTATGTTAATATCAAGTTTCATGTTTTAAAGTTTGATGGTTATGTGAAATGAATGAGAAAGTGATGGATTTATGTGGGTGTTTAGAAGCTGGTTATGTTGATTTTAAAGTTTCATATTTAAAGTTTTTAAAATAGCTAGCTTACCCTGGGTTTTTGGTGTTGTTTTTGGTTTTTCTTAAACCTGTGATGATCGTGTTAATTTACACGGGAGCAGCTGATGTTGCAGGTGGTAGAGCTCCTCAGTGAGCAAATGGAGAAAAGGATCGTTTTATATTTGAATGTTTTATTTTGGAAAACTTTTGATGTATAAATTTAACTCCCTGCGAGGAGGGATGTTCCTTTTGAAGAATACATTGTATGGAATGGATGTATTTTATTATATATATATATATATATATATATATATATATGAATGTTAATTTTGATATTATTGTTTTATGTTATTCTATTATATAAATATGAAAAGAATTGGAGGGGCGTTACAATGCACCTAGCACTTTCATGAGGCTAATGAATCACGTCCTTAGGAATTGCATAGGTAAATATGTAGTAGTTTATTTTGACTATATGCTAACATATCACCAACAAGTGAAGATCGAGTTATCTATAGGAATCTACAAAGATAAAATTTTATGTGATGTAGTGCCTATGGAAACTTGTCATGTCTTATTGAGACAAACATGGCAATTTGCTAAAAACTCCATGCATAATGGTCGTACCAAAGAGAATACATTCACACATGAAAAATAGAAATATCTTTTTTATCCTTTAACACCTGAGAAGGTGTTAGATGGTCAAATAAGATTCAAAAAGAAAATAAAAACTGAAAAATTGCTAGCTCTTCTAGAACAAAAGGTAATGTCTAAAGAGTCTAGTAATAAAAATCCAAAGCAAGGGAGGAAAAACTTAGAAAAGAAAATTATGTACTCCTCTCTGAATAAATCTTATGAAAAGTTGCCAAAAACAATAGAAAAACAAGAGGAATGACAACTTAATAAGACTGATTTTTATACAACTGCTGAAACTAACACACTTGATTTGTTTGATGACTCCAACAGATTAACATTTGATCCTGGAGGACGAGCATAGTTTTCAAAGTAGGAATAAAGTTGTTGTTCGAGATCAACCCTGTAGATCTGAGGACAGATCCTCTCAAGAAGGAGGGGATAATGGCCGAGCCTCCAGCCATACACAACCACGTAATAAGGAGGATGAAGACCTAGAGTTTTTTTATGGATTTATTTGCAAATGAGTCTAATTGGGCTTTTGTTTCTTTTTGTAGGCCCAATCAAGAGGAGAACTCTAGGGTGAAGGAATGTACAATCATAATAAAGGGGGGCCTCCTAGTCATCAAAACATAAACTAAAGCTTTGGTCATGTTCTCGCCGGTTGACTCAACCGTCGTTGACTCTGGGGCAGATGGTGGTTCCTCCTATCTTCGCGGTGGTTCTGTGCTTCTCAAAGGATGGCTCCCTTGAGATAAAGGGGGGCCCCATGTAAGGACCTGTAAAATTAAATTGGAATAAAAGGAATATATTTTAAATGAATTCTAAGTATGTTTTTATTTAAAATAAAAAGGAAGGAAAGTGTAGCTTAGAAGACTATGAGATCGCCTGGTTAATACATAATCGCCTGTCACCTAGATTACACCTGAACGCCAATCGCCTATGGTGCACATGATCGCCGAAAGTGCACTCAGTATGTGGTCAGGATACTGGATCAACCAGAGTGGGTTCCAAAAAAAAACCACGCGTATCAAGGTGTGGGTTAAGCCTTAGATACGCTGTGCATGCGAAGCTCTATGCTTGAGCATAAGAAATCGTCCTTAGTGTTGCATGCATGGGCGCACGAGGAGTAGTGCTGATCTACTCTTGGAAATGTGAAGCTACCGACGTCACCAAGTCATGTGGAGATGATACCTTGGACGTAACATAGTGGGATGAAGAACCTTCAGCAAGGCGTGGCGATGTGTCCTCGGGCATCGCCGGGCGCGAGGCATGCAGGCATCGCCAGGGCGCGAGGCATGTTAGGAAAGATGGCTTTAAACTAGAGGGGGGGTGAATTGTTTAAAGAGGTTTTCGCAAACTTTTCCAAGCTAGAATGAATATCTTTCAGAAATCAAATGATTAAGCAATTCAGTTTGCCAAAACAGCAAGCAATACAGCACTGCCAGGAAAACAATCGGTTGTTTCTTCAAAACAATCGGTTGTTTATACCAGCAAACAACAAATAAACTGAAATTAAAGAGTTAGGGATAGAGAGATTGTACACAGATGTTTATACTGGTTCACTCCAACCCAGAGCTACATCCAGTCTTCTCAGAAACCCTGAGGAAATCCACTAAGCAATCAAACCCAGATTACTTACACAACAACCAAGAGAATGACCTTGAACCCTTCAAGACACACACTCTCCTTGGTCAACACTGAGATCTCTGATCTTGAATACCTCAAGGTCACACAGACAATCTCAGCAACGTATACAGAAAAGATTCAACAGTTTACAGAATTACACTTGTTACAGATGAGATCTGAAATCAATACAAGTGAAAAACCTATCCCAATACTTCAATCAATCTCTCAAGCACTTCAGCAATCTCTTTTTCAGTTCTTAGTACTTTTTTTATATCTTTTTCAAAAACAAAAAAGCTTATATAATACAGATCTTCTGATTATAAAAGGAAAGATTGTTTATCCATGATTGCTCTCAAAAAGATTGGTCAAAGCATTTAATGACTGGAGCGTATACAGTTTCAAATCATTTAAAGCTCAGTCAAAGAAAACAGTTTTTCTGTTATGGTTCCAAAACAAACAATCGATTGTTTCCTCGAATCAATCGGTTGTTTTGTTACTTAACAGTTTTCTCCAATCAAAAACAGTTTTCAAAACTTTCTCAAAACATCTAAGTATAAACAATCGGTTGTCTCGACAGAACAATCGGTTGTTTCAACTTAGTTTGAAAAACACTTTGTTTCATTAAAGATTGAGATGCTTTTTGCTTTGAGATTAAATCTAAT
This sequence comes from Phaseolus lunatus, assembly GCA_013389735.1. NCBI lineage: Eukaryota > Viridiplantae > Streptophyta > Magnoliopsida > Fabales > Fabaceae > Phaseolus > Phaseolus lunatus. Next base: position 17,696,610 of record CM023861.1, on the reverse strand, counting down.
ATTGGTTTACACTTTGAACTACCCCAGAACAAAACTATAAAGCAGCACAGCAGCATCACACAAGCAGAGGCTTCATCATCCTTCAAAGGATTTGGATTCTTCAAAACCTTGAACTCCACTTGGTTCAACAATCTCCCCCTATTTGATGAAGACAAATCCCTGATGCTTGTGTTGATCTGATTAAATCTGAAGCAGTTCCTGCAAACGAACTTTTAGCAGACATAGAACTTCTGATATTTGGTTAGAAAAAAAAAAAATACACAGTTAAAGCTTAAACAATTAATATCAGAAAAAACAGCTAAAAGCAGTCTTAAACATGCATCTAAGCAAACAAGCATAAAATCTCCCCCTATTTGTCTTCACAAATAGACAAATATAAGAGATAAAGCCATGAAAAGTTCATATTACATCAGAATTATAAAAGCAACAGCAGAAGGAAAGGAAAGAAAATCAAACTTCAACAGCAGCAAAAACAATCGATTGTTTCGACAATCCAATCGGTTGTTTTTCTTCATTCTTCCTTATCTCCAAACTGAAGATCAAAAATTTGGTTCTGGACTGCTTCAATTTGTTCATCCAGGCTCATGAACCTTGCATCTATGTTGTCAAACCTGGTATCAAACCTCTGGAAATTGCTAACACACAAATCATGGAGGCTTCTTTGGTTTTCAGCAAAGCTATCCATCCTATTCATCATGAACCTTTCAAAAGGTGACATTGATTGAATCCTTTCTTCTGGATGTTCAGCAGCTGCACTGGGTTCAGCATCTTGAAATCCTCCTGTTGGATCTTCATGTTCAACATCCATATCTGTAGGTTCTTCTTGAGCAGCACCACTAGAGGAGGCACCATGATCACCATCCTTGCTTACCCATTTTCCACCTATTTTTGTAAATCCCATCTTGCTGAGTGATCCATTGTTCAACTCTTGAGTTGACTTGACCAGCTCAGAAGTCTCATCTTCCAGATTAACTTCAAAATAGTTTAGGAATTTAGATATCAAAATAGCATAGGGATAGTGATAGTCACCCAACCTCATTGCTTTTTGCATGTGCTCTTTGATGATGTGAATCCAATTTAGCTTGACCTTCTTGGTGATGCAGAAGATGTAAACCAGATCTTCTTCAGTCAAAACAGAATGGTTGCTCCCCCTTGGAGTTAGAATCCATGTCACAATGAGAGCAAACAGCCTCTCATCCAGTTTCAACCCTCCAACTGAGCATGCACTCACTTGAGCTTGAGTGTTTTTCAAACAGCTTCTGTAAAACTGAATTTTGTTGAAATCTTCCACCACACCAAGATTGCCTTTGCTAATTCGCATACCAGAAAACTTGAGTCCAGCAATAGCAGCCCAAACCTCATGGGTTATCTCCATGTCCACACCTTTTACATGAGAAACTAGATTGTTTCCCTCAAATTTCAAATTGGTGTAGAAGACCTTCACCAAGTCTGGATATATGTTGCCCTTCATCTCCAAAAACCTTCTGAGATACTGATCTTTGAGAAGTTTCCTCACATTGTCCAGCTTTTGACTTTTCAGCCAATCAAAACTTACAACCTTGGGGTTGTTGATTTTCTTGAGACTTGTCTCATATCTATATTTTTCTATGAGATCTTTATCTCCAGAAAACCATCCTTCCAGCCTTCCTCCAGACCTTACAGCTCTGGTTTTGATTCTTCCAGAAGTGGGAGGAGTTGATTCCATGGCAGCAGAGATGAGAAAACAGAGGGCAGCTCTTCTTTACAGTTTTTCTCAAGAGATGGTGCAAGAGATGTTGCAAGAGATGTTGCAATTGGTTGTTCATCTGCACCTGATTTTATAACCATTCAAAAACCAATTTATGATTAATTCCATTCAATGGGTACCTGATTTTCAGAGAGAGAAGACTGTTCTCTACAGAACATGTCAGAAAAAGCTGAAAAACACATGGTCTTCACATGTGGACTTTGACTAGTCATTAAGGCACTTGAATTTCCAAGATTTTGGAATATATTCCTTTATGATAGTTGTAACTTCTTTTCTGAACTTGTTCAGCATTCAATCACAGTATCATTGACCAAGATTCTCTATTTGAAATGATCTGCAACGAATAGAAATCCTAAAAAAAAAAATTAAATCAATTTTCTCATAGTGCTGTCAGACCCAAAACAATCGGTTGTTTTTCTGCAGCAGTTAAAACTTGATTTTAAGAAATTTTAACCAAAAACAGAAGCAGATAACAACAGATAACATTGACCAAAGAGGGATTAAACACAGGAAAGAACTTTAATACTAAAAATAGAGGACAGTAAAAGAAAAAAACTCATCCTTGTGTTGTTTCCTCAATGAGCCAATTGCTTGTTGATCAAGAAGGCTTCTTTTCATTGAATTGACCTTCTGCAAAGCATTGATTCAGCTTCAATGATTGCCCTTTGTCTTTAACAGTCTAACCAGTTGGCTCAGCTCCTCTTTTTCTATTAAATTTCCTGCACAAACATTAGTTCAAGCAACAAGATTTGGTCCTTTCACAAATGTGGGTCCAATTGGTTTCTTTTTCACACTTGGCACCTCACATCCTTTAGGGATCCATTTCATGTAGCCTCTTGGAACAGAAAACTTTCTTATTTTGCAGAATCTAACCGAATGGCCCTTTTTCATGCAATAAAAGCATGTAACAATCGATTGTTTCGTCTTAACAATCGGTTGTTTTTCTGGTTTTCTTAAAAAACTTTTTGAAAACCTATCTTGCTTGTTCTGTGGATTGAAGCCTAATCCAGCCTTTCCAAAAACACAACTTTGAGATGCCAAGACATTCTCAAAGTTTGATTTCCCTTTTGAAAGCTTGTCCACAGTTTCAACAAGATATTGAACCATTTTCTCAAGATTTTCACAATTTTCACAAATGAGAGTATCACACTTACAAGAGGTGTTTTTGAAATGATTTTCCATCTTTTCAAAATCAATTTTTGCTTTTCTCAGATCCTCTTCAAGTGATTTAACTCTCTTTTCAAGCCCATTGTTAAGATCTCTCAATCAGTTGTTTGAAAGCACCAATCGATTAGCTTCATCATGTGTTTCTTGAAAAGCTTCAAGCAATTCACAATAATTTTGTTCATTTAAGGAAGCACACGAACTTACCTCACTTGAACTGCTTGAATCATCATCATCTTCAGCAATCAAACATAGGTTTGCTTTCTCATCTTCACTTGATGAAGAACTTGATGATGATACCTCATTTTCATCCCAAGCTATGTAGGCTCTCTTTGTCTTGCCTTTCTTCTCCTTGTAGCTTGCCTTTTTCTCCTTGCTTGTGTTGGGACAGTCTGCCTTTATGTGACCTTGCTCACCACAACCAAAACAAGTATAGTTATTTGAATTTAAATCATTGGATTTCTTGTTTCCATACCTATCCTTGTTGTTGTCTTTGTTGCGGTTTCTCTTTAGGAATTTGCTGAATTTTCTTGACAGCAAACTTAGATTTTCCTCATCACTATCATCACTTGACTCTTGCTTTCCCTTGTGTTTGGATGCTTTCAAGGCTATGCTCCTTGTGTGCTTATCTTGATTCTCTTGAACATTGAGTCTATTCATCTCTAGCTCATGTTCCCTAAGCTTTCCAAACAAAGAAGCAACACTTAAGGATGTTAGATCTTTAGATTCAGAAATAGCAGTTACCTTTGGTTGCCATGCTCTATCAAGACATTTCAAGATCTTGATGTTTAGCTCTTCTTTGTCAAAAGTCTTGTCAAGGCTCATAAGGTGATTGATGATATGAGTAAACCTTTTCTGTACTTCAGCAATTGTTTCACCTTTAAGCATTCTGAACATTTCATACTCTTGGATTAGAGCATGCTTTCTAGCTCTTTTAACTTCATTTGTTCCTTCATGAGTGACCTCCAAAGTATCCCACATTTCCTTTGATGATTTACATTGTGATACCCTGAAAAACTCATCAGAATTTAAAGCAGAGGTTATAATATTTTTGGCAATGCAATCAAATTTGGCCTTTTTGCTTTCTGCATCAGTCCATTGAGACCATGGCTTCTCAATGACAGAACCATCTTTTTCAAACTTTGGTATAAAAGGACCATTTTCAATTGCATCCCAAATTCCTTTGTCAAGAGATTCCATGAATATTTTCATTCTAACTTTCCAAAACTGGTAATTCAAACCACAGAACAAGGGTGGTCTGTTTATTGAAGCACCTTCCCCAAAAGGTAGTCTATCAGCCATTTTAAAAGATTTTAGGATCAACTTGAATGACTTTCAAGAACCAAGCTCTTGATGCCAATTGTTAGGAAAGATGGCTTTAAACTAGAGGGGGGGTGAATTGTTTAAAGAGGTTTTCGCAAACTTTTCCAAGCTAGAATGAATATCTTTCAGAAATCAAATGATTAAGCAATTCAGTTTGCCAAAACAGCAAGCAATACAGCACTGCCAGGAAAACAATCGGTTGTTTCTTCAAAACAATCGGTTGTTTATACCAGCAAACAACAAATAAACTGAAATTAAAGAGTTAGGGATAGAGAGATTGTACACAGATGTTTATACTGGTTCACTCCAACCCAGAGCTACATCCAGTCTTCTCAGAAACCCTGAGGAAATCCACTAAGCAATCAAACCCAGATTACTTACACAACAACCAAGAGAATGACCTTGAACCCTTCAAGACACACACTCTCCTTGGTCAACACTGAGATCTCTGATCTTGAATACCTCAAGGTCACACAGACAATCTCAGCAACGTATACAGAAAAGATTCAACAGTTTACAGAATTACACTTGTTACAGATGAGATCTGAAATCAATACAAGTGAAAAACCTATCCCAATACTTCAATCAATCTCTCAAGCACTTCAGCAATCTCTTTTTCAGTTCTTAGTACTTTTTTTATATCTTTTTCAAAAACAAAAAAGCTTATATAATACAGATCTTCTGATTATAAAAGGAAAGATTGTTTATCCATGATTGCTCTCAAAAAGATTGGTCAAAGCATTTAATGACTGGAGCGTATACAGTTTCAAATCATTTAAAGCTCAGTCAAAGAAAACAGTTTTTCTGTTATGGTTCCAAAACAAACAATCGATTGTTTCCTCGAATCAATCGGTTGTTTTGTTACTTAACAGTTTTCTCCAATCAAAAACAGTTTTCAAAACTTTCTCAAAACATCTAAGTATAAACAATCGGTTGTCTCGACAGAACAATCGGTTGTTTCAACTTAGTTTGAAAAACACTTTGTTTCATTAAAGATTGAGATGCTTTTTGCTTTGAGATTAAATCTAATATTGGTTTACACTTTGAACTACCCCAGAACAAAACTATAAAGCAGCACAGCAGCATCACACAAGCAGAGGCTTCATCATCCTTCAAAGGATTTGGATTCTTCAAAACCTTGAACTCCACTTGGTTCAACAAGGCACACATTGGAGGTGTGTGGTCCACCACAATGGAAACACTTGGGTTTCCAAGGTTGCTGCTGCTGAAACTGGGATGATGCTGCTCCTGCCCGATGTGGTGGAGGTCTCGCATAGGGCTTGCTTTGTGGGTGCGAGGCATGCGGGCATCGCCGGGCGCGAGGCATGCGGGCATCGCCAGGGCGCGAGACTTGCGGGCATCGCCAGGGCGCGAGGCATGCGGTCATCGCCAGGGCGAGACATCGGTCGTCTCCCAGGGAGAAACATCGGTCATCCGCCAGTATGAGGGATCGGTGGTTAGTCATCGCACGAGCGGTCATCGGTGGAAGGTTATCGCGCGATGTCGAGTTTCACACAGATAAGGTGGGACCCAGGCTCCCAGCATGAAACGTCCTGCACGTGCGACACGTAGACAAAAAGGGTGGTTCAGAATAGTGACATCAGAGTGTTGGCCTACGCAGAGGCACGCGTAGTCGTACTGTTCAGGGAAGCGTACACGCAAACTTCCCTGTAGAGTGGGTGGTGGCAGCGGCTTTTGTGGACAAGTTGGTTTAGATTCAAAAACTCACTTCTGAGGGCAGAGAACGTTGCTGTGGTTCAAGAGTGACAGAGTGAGTTCACCTTCATCTCTCTCTTTTCTCTCCTTCGCGCTGCGATTCAGACATCCTCAAGCACCAGTGCGACGAGCGACGACTGCACTGGGATACCTGGGGAGTTCTCTGCGACTTTTTCGTCAGGACGCTAGAACAGAGTTAAGGCATCCTTAAGCTTCGGCGGGTTTTGGAGCTCTTGGTGTTTTGCGCTAGTCCAAGTAAGGGAAGCTAGCCTTATTTCCAACGAAAACCTTATATTAGATGATTGAGATGATGGGGCGATGTGGTCGCCAGTTTTCAACTGTTATTGCATAATCCCCTGTTTTTAGACGAGATCGCCGGTTTTGGCGTTGTTTTTCGAACTCCCCTGTTTTTGTGTTGTTTGAAACTGTTTGAGATTTAAATGTGAAATGCATGTGATATTCGAAAATCTGAACCGCGGAATGAATGTTGCTGTGACTGGAATCGTTCATTAAGTGTTGTATGATGTGTTGAATGTTGTGAATGTGGGATCAAGGCATAGTATTTTCAGGAAAGAAAATACCGTGTAAGATCGTGTGTAATGTGCATTGACTAGGGACTTGTCTAGAAGGAGATATCCTGACTCTGCTGATATAATGGAATCACATAGATGAAGTTATTCAGTTGTGGATTGTGTATTTTTGCACGGGAGCAGACGAGGTTGCAGGTAGTAGAGCTCCTCAGTGAGTGGTCGCCGGAAGGAGATCGCCTGTTTCTGTTTCTATTAGGCGATCACCCCTTTTCTGTTGTCTGTTAGGAGATCGCCTTTTTCTGATAGGAGATCGCCTTTTTCTGTTAGGAGATCGCCTGTTTTTTTTCTATTTTGCTGTATTTTGTTTAAGTTTTGGAAAACTGACCGGATATGTATTAAACTCCCTATGAGGAGAAATTTCATTATATATATATACATATGTTCACTTCAATATTATTGTTTTACCTTTAATTCGTTTTATAATTATGAAAAGGATTTGGCGGGATGTTACATTAATGGTATCAGAGCAGTTCGTCCTTAGGATGACCTGAGGGCTGTGGATCCATTGTGTTTCTTCTGCTCATAAAATTTATTTGAGTTTTAAATAACAACTATAGTGAAAGGTTTTCAAATGTTTTTGTATTGAAATTTTGTGTGTGCTTTAGTGAATATATGCCCTAACTGAAAATCTTAGTATTAAGAATGAGAGGATCCTGATAAAGTAGTGAGGGTGTGTAAGGACCTAGAAACTTTAATTGGAATGAAAGTGTTACATTTAAACAATTTCAGAAGATGCTATTATTTAAAATACAAAGAACTGGTAAATGAGGTTTCGTAGTGGTCGGACCTCGGACGTCGCCCAAGGTCTGGGGTCAGCTGGTAGAGGTCGGTCGGCTTACCATTGCAGTAACATAGTAGTCAGGTGCGATGACTTTATCATGAGGTAATCACGTGGATGTGCTCGAGGAAGACATGCGGATCAAGAAGAGTAAAGGAAGAAAAGTGTAGCTAAGAAGTCTCCTACGAGATCGCCGTTATTGAAGACGGAGGCGACCTCCGACTTCTCTAGCACATAATCGCCTGTCGCCTAGGGGAGACATGACCACCAATCGCCTATGGTGTACGGGATCGACGGGAGTGCACGTAGTATGTGGTCAAGATGCTGGATCAACCATAGTTGGTTCCAAAAACCAGGCGTATCAAAGTATGGGCTAAGCCTTAGATACGCTGTGCATGCGAGGCTCTATGCTTGAGCATAAGAGATCGCCCTTAGTGTTGCATGCATGGGCGCAAGAGGAGTGGTGCTGATCCACTCTTGGAAATGTGAAGCTACCGACGTCACCAAGCCATGTGGAGGTGATACCTTGGACGTAACATAGTGGGATGAAGAACCTTCAGCAAGGTGTGACGATATGACATCGGTGAGCAGAGTAAGGCAATGTGTTCTCGTCACACACAAGGGCGATAAGAGAACGCCAACAGGATGAGAGGAACATCGGTCATCAACCAGGATGGGAGACACATCGGTGGTCTGCCAGGTTGAGACATCGGTGGTCTGCCAGGTTGAGACATCGGTTGTCTTCCAGGGTGAGACATCGGTGGTCTGCCAGGGTGAGACATCGGTTGTCTGCCAGTGTGAGGAATCAGTCATCACCGGGATGGGGCACATCAGTCATCGCCGGTATGAGAGAGACATCGGTCGTCTCCCAGGGAGAGACATCGGTCGTCCTCCAGGATGAGGCCTCGGTGGATAGTCATCGCGCGAGCGGTCATCGGTGGAAGGTTATCGCACGATGTCGAGTTTCACGCAGATAAGGTGGGACTCAGGCTCGCAGCATCAGACGTAGTGCACGCGCGACACGTAGACAAAAAGGGTGGTTCAGAATAGTGACATCAGAGGGTTGGCATGCGCAGAGTCACGCGTGGTCGTACTGTTCAGGGCAGCGTGCACGCAAGCTTCCTGCAGAGTGGGTGGTGGCAGCGGCTTTTGTGGACAAGTTGGTTTAAGATTCAAAAACCCACTTCTGAGAGAAAAAAGGACGTTGCAGTGGTTCAAGAGTGAAGGAGTGAGTTTACCTTCATCCTTCTCTTTTCTCTCCTTCGTGCTGTGATTCAGGCATCCTCAAGCACCAGTACGACGAGCGAAGACTACCATTAGAGCACCTGGGAGGTTCTCTACAAGTTCTACAAACCAGACGCTAAAACAGAGCTAAGGCATCTATAAGCTTCGGTGGGTTTTGGAGCTCTTGGTGTTTTGCGCAAGTCCAGGTAAGGGGAGCTAGCCTTTTTTTTCAACGAAAACCTTATATTAGATGATTGAGATGATGGGGCGACGTGGTCGCCGGTTTTCAACGGTTATTGCATATTTCCCTGTTTTTGGACGAGTAGGTTCTGAAGTGAGGGCGACGTGGTCGCCGGTTTCATACTCTCTTTCACGATGCTCTGTTTTTACGCGTGGGGCGACGTAATCGCCGGTTTTAAATGTTGTCTTCGAAATCCCCTGTTTTAATGTCGCTTTGAACTTGTTTGAGATTGATATGTGAAATGCACGTGCTATTGGAAAAATCTGAACCTGGATACGTTTGTTGCTGTGGTTGAGATCGTTCATTTAAGTATTGTATGGTGCATTGGGTGAATTGATGATCTTTAGCTGTCCTGTGTGGACTTTCCTTGCTGTCCTGTGTGGACTTTGCTTGCTGTCCTGTGTGGACTTTGGTTGCTGTCCTGTGTGGACTTTCCTTGCTGTCCTGTGTGGACTTTCCTTGCTGTCCTGTGTGGACTTTCCTTGCTGTCCTGTGTGGACTTTGCTTGCTGTCCTGTGTGGACTTTGGTTGCTGTCCTGTGTGGACTTTCCTTGCTGTCCTGTGTGGACTTTCCTTGCTGTCCTGTGTGGACTTTCCTTGCTGTCCTGTGTGGACTTTGCTTACTGTCCTGTGTGGACTTTGGTTGCTGTCCTGTGTGGACTTTCCTTGCTGACCTGTGTGGACTTTCCTTGCTGTCCTGTGTGGACTTTGCTTGCTGTCCTGTGTGGACTTTCCCTGCTGTCCTGTGTGGACTTTCCTTGCTGTCTTGTGTGGACTTTGGTTGCTGTCCTATGTGGACTTTCCTTGCTGTCCTGTGTGGACTTTACAGTGGTGTGGTATGTGTCTATGTGTGTTAAATCAGTGGAAGTCCGACGTAAGAAATGAGAAACTTTGAATTTGATAGACACTTGATGCATTATGTGATTTGAGCGACTCTTGAGGAATTGAGAAATACGTGTTTACTTGATGGTCATGTGAAGAAAATTGATAGTTTTACGTGGGTGTCTTTAACTTGTTTTATCTTGATTTTTTTTAAGTTTCATATCTAAATTCTCTTTCAAATGTCTAGCTTACCCTGTGGTGTTTCTTTTGGTGTTGTGTTTGGCTCTTTCTTAAACCTGTGATGATCGTGTATAATTTACATGGGAGCAGATGATGTTGCAGGAAGTAGAGCTCATCAGTGAGTGGTCGCCGGAAGGAGATCGCCTATTTCTATTTCTGTTAGGCGATCACCCCTTTTCTGTTGTCTGATAGGAGATCGCCGTTCTCTGATAGGAGATCGCCTTTGCTGTTAGGAGATCGCCTGTCTTTCTATTTTAATGTAATTTTGTTTACGTTTTTGGAAAATTGACCGAATTTGTATTAAACTCCCTGTGAGGAGAAACTTCATTACATATATATAATTTTATTCACTTCAATCTATTTGTTACCTTTATTTTCATTATATAAATATGAATAGTTTTTGGCGGGATGTTACAGGGTGCACACTCATAACTGGATCGAGATGATTCTCAATCTTAATTCCAAAGGTTTGATGTTTAGCATACATTGAATTCTGGTGTGATTTATTTCATTTTATTGAGTGTTTTTGTAATTGATTGAAAGTGGTTGTTTGGATTGATGGTTGTATACCAGTAGCTGTTTTGGTGTTTTGCTTGAGGTTATAAGTATTATGATTCTGTTGATGAGCTCAAATTCTTAATGACTTTGAGATGCTGACCTTTGTAAGGTCTAGATGTTACCTCCTGAATGAATTGATTTCTTATCGATCTCATTCTTGTAGTTGTAGGGAATATAGAAACCCATAGTTTCAAAATCTGAAACGAAGAAGATGGCACGTAGACCTCCTACCCCTCCCCAACCTTCGTCGGAAATGAGCCAGATTGCCAAGGCTATTGAGATGATGGCAACTGCCATCCAACAACAGAATGCAGCAATGGCTCAGAACCATCAAGCTGCAATGCACCATTGGGAAACTGCTTGGTCGGCTGAAACAAATTCCCACGTCGGTCAACCTCAAGAACAGATGGGACTGACCGAGTTCATGAGGCACAACCCACCCAAGTTCAGTGGGAATGCTACCCCTGATCAAGCAGATCAGTGGGTCAGGGAGTTGGAGAAAATCGTTAAGGCGACCTCCTGCCCTGAAGAGAAGAAATTGGCCACCTATCTGCTATCTGGAGAAGCCGAGTTCTGGTGGATGGGAGCTCAGCAGATGATGGAAGCCAGAGCTGAAGTGTTAGACTGGGAGAGCTTTAGGGTGAAATTTCTGGAAAAATACTTCCCAGATAGTGCAAGATTTACGAGGGAAGCAGAATTCCTCAGATTGGAGCAGGGGGAGATGTCAGTGAATGCTTATGCTGCTCGGTTTGAGTATCTCGCCCGATTCTATACCCAGGTGACCTCTGAGGCTTGGAGGTGTAGGAAGTTTGAAGAGGGACTGAAGCATGGGCTGAAGAGGACCATAGTCCCGATGTGCATCAGGGAATTTCACGCCTTAGTAGAGAAGGCGAAGATGGTGGAGACTCTGGAAAAGGGTGATTCCCGGGTGATCAGGTCACACCCAGGGGGTTCTTCCAGTGGGAAGGCCAAGGTGCAGCACCCACAAAGCAAGCCCTATGCGAGACCTGTAACATCCCGCCAAAATACTATACAAATGTATATAATGAAAATAAAGGTAACAAATAGATTCTATGAACAGAATATTATATATATGAAATGTAGTTTCTCCTCACAGGGAGTTTAATACAAATTCGGTCAAATTTTTCCAGAAACATAAACAAAATGCAGTAAAAAAACGAAGCAGGCGATCTCCTATCTGAAGAGACCGATCTCCTATCGAACGAGGCCGATCTCCCATCGGGGGACCCAAAAACAGCCGATCTGCTTCCGGCGACCACTCACTAAGGAGCTCTACTTCCTGGAAGATCATCTGCTCCCGCGTAAATTATTACACGATCATCACAGTTTTAAAAGAACAGCCACAGAACCAAAACACGCAGGGTAAGCTATATAATTTAAAGGAAGTTTTAAATCATGAACATGAAAATCAAAGTAAAACAAGTTTCAAAATATCCATGTAAAACGTAGAGTTGCTCATATCATTCACCTGATCACCCAAAATCACACATTTCACAACATTCACCCATAGTCATTCCATTTCACAATACTGCATCAAGTGTCTATAAACTATCAATGTTTCTCATTTCTCACGTCAGACTTTCCACTGACTCACCACACAAGACACTTGACACTACTTCCGGATTGACTCGTGCGTTGATTAGACTCAGAGATCTGCACCTGTCATACCACACCACTGTGAAATCCACACAGGGTCGCTGTGAATCCACACAGCATGCGCATATATCATCTCAATGTCATTAGTTCTCCTGGTATGACAGGGTTAATCCATAGGACAGGCGGAGCTCGTTCTTTTTCACACGAGACGCCCATCATATAGACCTCCTTCGACTCTCAACAACTGAGTAACTTCCTCTACGTGATTCCATTACCTCAGCAGAGTCAGGATATCCCCTTAGGAATCACCGATCAATGCACCTACTACAAGATCTTACACGGTATTTTCTTTCCTGAAAATACTATGCCTCGATCCCACATTCACAGCATTCAAGACGTCATGCCATACAAAGGAATATTTCAAATCACAGCAACAACCATTTCAGCGTTTCAAACTTTCGAATATCACATATATATTGTATTTAAATCCCAAACAGTTTCAAACAATGTCAAACACAGGGGAGTTCGAAACTCGTATTTAAAACCGGCGACCACGTCGCCCAACCACATAAAACAGAGCATTTCGAAAAGAAACAGAGAACCGGCGACCACGTCGCCCTCACTTCAGAAACAGCAAACTATGGCTTGTATTGAAAACGAAGGCTAGCTTCCCTTACCTGGACTTGCGCAACCACCAGGAGCTTCGAAATCCAACAGAGCTTGAAGAATGCCTTGGCTCTATTCTTGAGTCTGGTTTTGAAGGAGTTGCAGAGAACTTTCCCAGGTGCTCCAATGGTGTTGCTTCTCGTCGTACTCTTGTGTGGAGATGCTGAAATCGCAACGCGGAGGAGGTAACTGGAGGAGAAGGGAAGGAACTCACTCTTTCTCTCGTCGAATACAACAATGTTTTCTTTTCTCTCAGCAGTGGATTTTTGTAACTTAAACCAACTTATCCCTCCAAAAGCAGCTGCCACCACCTACTCTGCAGGGAAGTTTGCGTGCACGCTTCCCTGAACAGTACTACTAAGCGTGCCTCTGCGCAGGCTACGCTCTGAGGTCACTATTCTGAACCACTCTTTTGTCTACGTGGCGCGCGTGCAGAACATCTCTTGCTGGGAGTCTGGGGCCCACGTTCTCTGGGTGTAACTCAACGTCGCGCGATGACCTTTCGCCGATGACTACCAGCTCGAAGAGAAACCACTGATGACCTCTCGCGCGAAGACGATCCACCGATGACCTCGCGCGAAGACTACAACCGATGACCTCGCGCGAAGACTACCACCGATGACCTCGCGCGAAGACAACCATCGATGACCTCGCGCGAAGACTACCACCGATGACCTCGCGCGAAGACTACCACCGATGACCTCGCGCGAAGACTACCACCGATGACCTCTTCCTGGTGAACGACCGATGTTTTCCTCTGGGAGACAACCGATGTCTTCCCTGGCGACGCCCTCATAACTCTCGCGCCTTGGCCACGTCCACATGCATCGCGCCCTGGCAATGCCCGCGTGCCTCGCGCCCGCGCGATGCCCGCATGCCCCTCGCGCCCGCGCGATGCCTGCATGCCTCTCGCGCCCGCGCGATGCCTGCATGCCTCTCACGCCCGCGCGATGCCTGCATGCCTCTCACGCCCGCGCGATGCCTGCATGCCTCTCACGCCCGCGCGATGCCTGCATGCCTCTCACGCCCGCGCGATGCCTGCATGCCTCTCGCGCCCGCGCGATGTCCACCTGGCGCTCATGTGTAGCAGGCGACCGGCGACCTCGTAGCCTTCTAAACTTAACTTTTTCCTCCCTTTCTATTCTAAATAAAAACATACTTAGAATTTATTTAAAACATACTCTTTTATTCCAATAAATTTTTCAGGTCCTTACAAGACCTCCACCACATCGGGCAAGAGCAGCATCATCCCAGTTTCAGCAGCAGCAACCATGGAAACCCAAGTGTTTCCATTATGGTGGATCACACACCTCCAATGTGTGCTTCAAGAAGAATTCAGAGAGAAGGTGTTACACCTGCCAAAAGACGGGGCACGTTGCTAGAGAGTGCCCTAACAGGAATGGGGCGATTCAACCTAGTAGTTCTCAGCAGTTGAGGAATGAAGGCAGCAGACCTCAGGCAGCAGGGAGAGTGTTTGCCATGACAGGAGCAGAGGCGTCTCAGTCAGGTAACCTAGTGCAAGGTGTTTGTTTTATAGCTGGTAGAGGTGTAAAAGCCTTGTTTGATTCTGGAGCGACACACTCCTTTGTGTCAAGCCTGTGTGTAGCCGAGTTGGGCCTTTTAGTGAAGGAGTTACCGTTTGAACTGTTGGTCTCTACACCTGCGTCAGGACAGGTGTTGACCTCTACAGTTTGCCCTGAATGTCCAGTGATAGTAGAGGGACGCAGGTTCAAAGTAAACTTGATCTGCCTACCTCTTCAGGACCTGGATGTTATCCTGGGAATGGATTGGCTATCTGCCAATCACGTTCTCATAGACTGCGGTAGTCAGAAAATAGCGTTTCCAGACCTCCAAGAGTCAGATGTGATATCTGCTCAGCATGGGTGGTCGGAGTTGGAAAAAGGGGCGAGGTGCTTCGTGATCCTAGCTCGGTTGGAAGTGAAGAATGAAGAGGACGTAAGAAGGATACATGTGGTGAAAGATTTCAAGGATATATTTCCAGAAGAAATACCTGGATTACCTCCTAAGAGAGAAGTGGAATTCTCTATTGATTTGGTACCTGGAGCTGGACCAGTGTCAATGGCACCTTACAGGATGGCTCCAGCCGAGTTGGTAGAATTAAAGAAGCAAGTGGAAGAGTTGTTAGAGAAACAATTCATCAGACCCAGTGTATCTCCATAGGGGGCTCCAGTGCTCCTAGTTAAGAAAAAGGATGGAGGGTCTCGGTTGTGTATAGATTACAGGCAGTTGAACAAGTTGACCATCAAGAACAAGTACCCCCTACCTAGAATTGACGATTTGATGGATCAAATACAAGGGGCCTCGGTGTTCTCAAAGATTGATCTGAGATCGGGGTACCACCAAATTTTGGTAAAAGCTGAAGATGTTCAAAAGACAGCATTTAGGTCTCGTTATGGGCACTATGAGTATGTGGTGATGCCGTTTGGAGTAACAAATGCTCCAGCTCTGTTCATGGACTACATGAATAGGATTTTTTGCCCTTTCTTGGATAAGTTTGTGGTAGTCTTCATAGACGACATACTCATTTATTCAAGGACCGAGGAAGAACATGAAGAACATCTGAGGATAGTGTTGGAGATTCTGAGGGAGAAGCAACTCTATGCCAAGTTCTCTAAGTGTGAGTTCTGGCTGAAGGAAGTCAACTTCTTAGGACACGTGATATCTGCTCAGGGGATCTCAGTGGATCCAGCCAAGGTAGAGGCAGTGCTGCAGTGGGAACGTCCTAAGACAGTCACTGAGATAAGGAGCTTTATGGGTTTGGCTGGCTACTATCGGAGGTTTATTGAGGACTTTTCCAAGGTAGTGGCTCCTTTAACACAGTTGACCCGCAAGGATCAACCTTTTGCTTGGACCGACCGATGTGAGCAGAGCTTCATGGAACTAAAGGAAAGGTTGACTAGTGCTCCAGTGCTGGTGATCCCAGAGGTAGGAAGACCTTTTGATGTCTACTGTGATGCTTCACATCAGGGTTTGGGATGTGTTTTGATGCAAGAGAAAAGAGTGGTTGCATATGCTTCAAGGCAACTCAAGGTTCATGAGAGAAACTATCCTACTCATGATTTGGAGTTGGCGGCTGTGGTGTTTGCCTTGAAGATTTGGAGGCACTATTTATATGGAGCTCGGTTCTAGGTGTTCAGTGACCATAAGAGCCTGAAATACCTGTTTGATCAGAAGGAACTAAACATGAGACAAAGAAGGTGGATGGAGTTTCTAAAGGACTATGATTTTCAACTCATGTACCATCCAGGGAAGGCCAATGTCGTGGCAGATGCTTTGAATAGAAAATCAATACAAGCAGCCACCATGATGATGGAAGAGCAGAAACTAATCGAGCAATTCAGAGACTTAAACCTTGGGGTAGAATTTCATGTAAATCACATTAGTTGTAGTAAGCTGGCTATAACTAATGACTTCCTTGGAATGATAAAGGATAAGCAGTTGGAGGACCCTAGTCTGAAGCGTACTGTGAAGTCACTAGGGACCGACCAGGCTAGAGACTTTGTGATGGGCGATGATGGGATCTTGAGATTTAATGGCAGAATTTGCATACCTGCAAATGAAGAGTTGAAGAAGATGATCTTAGAGGAAGGTCACAAGAGTCGCCTTAGCCTACATCCAGGCATGAACAAGATGTACCATGACTTGAAGGAGTCATTTTGGTGGTCGGGCATGAAGAGAGACATCGCCCAGTATGTTACTACCTGCTTGACGTGTCAGAAGGCAAAGGTAGAGCATCAAAGACCTGGCGGGTTGTTACAGCAACTGGATATCCCTGAGTGGAAATGGGACAGCATTGCCATGGATTTTGTTACCCATTTACCCAGATCGGTAAAGGGTCATGATGCAATCTAGGTCATAGTAGATCGGCTGACGAAGAGTGCCCACTTTCTTCTAGTGAATTTGAAAATGCCCATGGCCAAGTTGGCACAGTTTTACATCAAAGAAATAGTGAGGCTACATGGAGTGCCTTCCAGTATTGTTTCAGATAGAGATCCCAGGTTCACTTCACAGTTTTGGCAGACTTTACAAGATTGCTTAGGAACTAAGTTGAGGATGAGCTCGGCATATCATCCTCAAATAGATGGACAGTTAGAGAGAACGATCCAGTCCTTGGAAGATCTACTGAAGACGTGCGTCTTGGATCAATTGGGAAGTTGGGATGAGGTATTGCCGCTGGTGGAGTTTACCTATAATAACAGTTATCACGCCAGCATAGGGATAGCGCCATACGAAGCCTTGTATGGAAGGAAATGCAGAACTCCATTGTGCTGGTACCAGGAGGGCGAAACAGTATTGGTTGGCCCAGAGTTGATTCAGCAGACGACCGAGAAGGTGAAACAAATACAAGGCAGAATGAGAGTGTAAGGACCTGTAAAATTGAATTGGAATAAAAAGGGATATATTTTAAATGAATTCTAAGTATGTCTTTATTTAAAATAAAAAGGAAGGAAAGTGTAGCTTAGAAGACTATGAGATCACCTAGTTAGTACTTAATCGCCGGTCGTCTACTACACATGATCGCCAGGGCGCGAGAGGCATGCGGGCATCGCCAAGGCGCGAGGCATGTGGACGTCGCCAGGGCGCGAGAGGCATGCGGGCATCGCCAGGGCGCGAGGCATGTGGACGTCGCCAGGGCGCGAGAGGCATGCGGGCATCGCCAGGGCGCGAGGCATGTGGACGTCACCAGGGCGCGCGAGGCATGCGGGCAACGCCGGGGCGCGAGAGGCATGCGGGCGTCGTCGGGGCGCGAGGCATGCAGGCATCGCCGGGTCGCGAGAGGCATGCGGGCGTCGCCAGGGATAGACATCGGTCGTCTCCCAGGGAGAGACATCGGTCGTCTTCCAGGGAGAGACATCGGTCGTTTGCCAGTATGAGACCTCAGTGGATAGTCATCGCGCGAGCGGTCATCGGTGGAAGGTTATCACGCGATGTCGAGCTTCACACAGAGAAAGTGGGACCCAGACTCCCAGCATAAACGTCCTGCACGCGCGCCACGTAGACAAAAAGGGTGGTTCAGAATAGTGACATCAGAATGTTGGCATGCGCAAGAGACACTCGCGGTCGTACTGTTCAGGGCAGTGGTTGGCATGCACAAGAGAGAACAGTGGTCGTACTGTTCAGGGCAGTGGTTGGCATGCACAAGAGACAACAGTGGTCGTACTGTTCAGGGCAGTGGTTGGCAGGCGCAAGAGACAGCCGTGGCCGTACTATTCAGTGAAATAGTACACTCAGGCTTTCCTGCAGAAGGGGTGGCAGCAGCAGCATACGTGGACAGGTAGGCTTGGATTCAAAAGCCCACTGCGGGAAGGCAAAGAAGGTTACAGTGGCTCAAGAGTGGAAGAGTGTCTGCACCTTCATCCCTCTCTTTTCTCTCCTTCGCACTGCAACTCAGGCAACCTCCAGCACCAGTGCGACGTGCGACGACTGCCCTTAGAGCACCTGGGAGGTTCTCTGCAAGTTCTACAAACCAGACGCTGAAAACAGAGCTAAGGCATCCTTTAAGCTCGGTGGATTTTGGAGCTCTTGGTGTTTTGCGCAAGTCCAGGTAAGGGAAGCTAGCCTTATTTCCAACGAAAATCCTTATATTCAATGATTGAGATGATGGGGGCGACGTGGTCGCCGGTTTTTCAACTGTTATTGTATAATCCTCTGTTTTTGAACGAGATCGCCGGTTTTGGGCGTTGTTTTTCGAACTCTACTGTTTTTTGGTGTTGTTTGAAACTGTTAGAGATTAAAATGTGAAACGTATGTGATATTCGAAAATCTGAACCTTTGAAATGACTGTTGCTGTGATTTGAATCATTCTTTTGAGTGGTATGATGTTTTGAATGTTGTGGATGTGGGATCAAGGCATAGTATTTTCAGGAAAGAAAATACCGTGTAAGATCGTATAGGATGTGCATTGATCGGTGATTTCTATAATGAGATATCCTGACTCTTGTGAGATAATGGAATCACATAGAGGAAGTTATTCAGTTGGTGAGAGTCGAAGGAGGTTCATATGAATGGGTGAGTCGTGTGAAAAAGAACGAGCTCGGCCTGTTATATGGATTAACCCTGTCATACTGTGAGAGTGATGAAATTGAGATCGAGATTGTGTTGATGCGCATAGCTGTGGAAACATTACAGCAGTTTAGTATGACAGGTGCAGATCTCTGAGTCTAGTCAATGCACGAGTCTTCCGGAAGTAGTGTCAAGTGTCTTGTGTGATGAGTCAGTGGAAGCCTGACGTGAGGAATGAGGAACATTGAAATTGTTAGACACTTGATGCATTATGTGAAATAGAATGACTCTTGAGGATATTGTGTAATATGTGTTTTAGTTGATGGTTTACGTGGGTGTCTTTAATTTGTTTCATCTTTATTTCAAAGTATAATATAAACTCTTTTTCAAATGTCTAGCTTACCCTGTGGTGTTTCTTTGGTGTTGTGTTTGGCTCTTTCTTAAACCTGTGATGATCGTGTATAATTTACACGGGAGCAGATGATGTTGCAGGAAGCAGAGCTCCTCAGTGAGTGGTCGCCGGGAGGAGATCGCCTGTTTCTACTTCTGTTAGGCGATCACCCTTTTGCTGTCTTCTGATAGGAGATCGCCCTCTTCTGATAGGAGATCGCCTGCCTTGTTTTTTTTACTGTATTTTGTTTGCGTTTTCTGGAAAAGTGACCGAATTTGTATTAAACTCCCTGTGAGGAGAAACTACATTTCATATATATAATTTTGTTCACCTCAATCTATTTGTTACCTTTATTTTCATTATATAAACATGAATAGTATTTTGGTGGGATGTTACAGAGAGCTTCTCAAAGTAGGCAGAAATCCTATGCAGATCAGAGGAGAAAACCTTTGGAGTTTGCTGCTGGAGACCATGTGTTCATGAGAGTGACACCAACCAAGGGTGTAGGACGGGCGATCAGATCAAAGAAGTTGTCCCCTAAGTTCGTGGGACCATATCAGATCTTAAGGAGGATTGGTCCAGTGGGTTATGAGATCGCCCTACCTCCCTATTTAGCGAATCTGCACAATGTATTTCACGTATCACAGCTGAGGAAGTACATGGCAGACCCTAGTCATGTGCTGGAAGTAGACGATGTGCAGATCAGGGATGACTTATCCTTTGAAGCGAAACCAGTCAGGATTGACGATAGGCAAACTAAACAGCTCAGAGGCAAGACCATCAGCATGGTGAAAGTGGTGTGGGATGAGAGATCGGGTGATTCAACTTGGGAGTTAGAAGAACCCATGAGAGAAGCCTATCCATACCTCTTTTCCTTGTAATTCAATTTTCGAGGACGAAAATTTTTCTTGTTGGGGAGAATGTAAGGACCTGTAAAATTAAATTGGAATAAAAGGAATATATTTTAAATGAATTCTAAGTATGTTTTTATTTAAAATAAAAAGGAAGCAAAGTGTAGCTTAGAAGACTATGAGATCGCCTGGTAAATACATAATCGCCTCTCGCCTAGATTACACCTGAACGCCAATCGCCTATGGTGCACATGAACGCCGAAAGTGCACTCAGTATGTGGTCAGGATACTGGATCAACCAGAGTGGGTTCCAAAAAAAAACCACGCGTATCAAGGTGTGGGTTAAGCCTTAGATACGCTGTGCATGCGAAGCTCTATGCTTGAGCATAAGAAATCGTCCTTAGTGTTGCATGCATGGGCGCACGAGGAGTAGTGTTGATCTACTCTTGGAAATGTGAAGCTACCGACGTCACCAAGTCATGTGGAGATGATACCTTGGACGTAACATAGTGGGATGAAGAACCTTCAGCAAGGCGTGGCGATGTGTCCTCGGCATCGCCGGGCGCGAGGCATGCGGGCATCGCCAGGGCACGAGGCATGCGGGCATCGCCGGGCGCGAGGCATACGGGCATCGCCAGGGCGCGAGACTTGCGGGCATCACCAGGGCGCAAGGCATGCGGTCATCGCCAGGGCGAGACATCGGTCGTCTCCCAGGGAGAAACATCGGTCGTCCGCCAGGATGAGGCATCGGTGGTTAGTCATCGCACGAGCGGTCATCGGTGGAAGGTTATCGCGCGATGTCGAGTTTCACATAGATAAGGTGGGACCCAGGCTCCCAGCATGAAACGTCCTGCACGCGCGACACGTAGACAAAAAGGGTGGTTCAGAATAGTGACATCAAAGTGTTGGCCTACGCAGAGGCACGCGTAGTCGTACTGTTCAGGGAAGCGTACACGCAAACTTCCCTGCAGAGTGGGTGGTGGCAGCGGCTTTTGTGGACAAGTTGGTTTAGATTCAAAAACTCACTTCTGAGGGCAGAGAACGTTGCTGTGGTTCAAGAGTAACAGAGTGAGTTCACCTTCATCTCTCTCTTTTCTCTCCTTCGCGCTGCGATTCAGACATCCTCAAGCACCAGTGCGACGAGCGACGACTGCACTGGGATACCTGGGGAGTTCTCTGCGAGTTTTCCGTCAGGACGCTAGAACAGAGTTAAGGCATCCTTAAGCTTCGGCGGGTTTTGGAGCTCTTGGTGTTTTGCGCTAGTCCAGGTAAGGGAAGCTAGCCTTATTTCCAACGAAAACCTTATATTAGATGATTGAGATGATGGGGTGACGTGGTCACCGGTTTTCAACTGTTATTGCATAATCCCCTGTTTTTGGACGAGATCGCCGGTTTTGGCGTTGTTTTTCGAACTCCCCTGTTTTTGTGTTGTTTGAAACTGTTTGAGATTTAAATGTGAAATGCATGTGATATTCGAAAATCTGAACCGCGGAATGAATGTTGTTGTGACTGGAATCGTTCATTAAGTGTTGTATGATGTGTTGAATGTTGTGAATGTGGGATCAAGGCATAGTATTTTCAGGAAAGAAAATACCGTGTAAGATCGTGTGTAATGTGCATTGACTAGGGACTTGTCTAGAAGGAGATATCCTGACTCTGCTGATATAATGGAATCACATAGATGAAGGTATTCAGTTGTGGAGAGTCGAAGGAGGTTCATATGTATGGGTAAGTTGTTTGAAAGATAACGGACTTGACCTGTTATATGAATTAACCCTGTCATACCGGGAGAGTGATGATATTGAGATTATGTATGCGCATGGTTGTGTGGATTTCAGAGCAACCCTGTGTGAATTTCACAGTGGTGTGGTATGACAGGTGCAGATCTCTGGGTCTGAGTCAACGCACGAGTCTTCCGAAAGTAGAGTCATGTGTCTATATGTTATGAGTCAATGGAAAGTCTGACGTGTGAGCCATGAATATTGAAAGTAGTGAATAGACACTTGACGAGTTTGTGGAATATGGGAATGTTGATGGTTGAAATTGATATGGATAATGAATGGTGTGAAGATTTATGTTTTCTATTGATTTAAAGTTTCATATTTAAAGTTTTTAAAAACATCTAGCTTACCCTTTTATCTGGTATTGTGATTGCTTTCTTAAACCTGTGATGATCGTGTATTTTTGCACGGGAGCAGACGAGGTTGCAGGTAGTAGAGCTCCTCAGTGAGTGGTCGCCAGAAGGAGATCGCCTGTTTCTGTTTCTATTAGGCGATCACCCCTTTTCTGTTGTCTGTTAGGAGATCGCCTTTTTCTGATAGGAGATCGCCTTTTTCTGATAGGAGATTGCCTTTTTCTGTTAGGAGATCGCCTGTTTTTTTTCTATTTTGCTGTATTTTGTTTAAGTTTTGGAAAACTGACCGGATATGTATTAAACTCCCTGTGAGGAGAAATTTCATTATATATATACATATGTTCACTTCAATATTATTGTTTTACCTTTAATTCGTTTTATAATTATGAAAAGGATTTGGCGGGATGTTACACCCCACCTGTAACTTTACCTTGGGTCTTAACCCCTTATATAATTGTTTCTAGGTTAACCTACCGCTGACATTCTCTTGCCAAAGCCTTGCCTCTAGCGAATTTAGGACCACCTTTTCGGGATACTATCGCACAGTCTTAGCGCAACTCCTGTGGCAACATTCCTTTCTTAGAATGCAACACTCGTGGCAACATTCTTTTTCTGGAGTACGTTTCTAATAGTATGGCCGCTAGGGTTACAACGTGTGTACCAGCGCCGCGAGACCAATCCGTTCTGTAAGTGTCCTAATTTCTCACGTTCCTTACATGCAGCTTTCTCTGAAAACCCTAGCATTCTTGGGCATTGACGCTGTAAGGACCTGTAAAATTGAATTGGAATAAAGGTGGTATATTTAAATAATTTCAGAAGATGTTATTATTTAAAATACAAAGAACTGGTAAATGAAGTTTCGTAGTAGTCGGACCTCGGACGTCGCCCAAGATCTGGGGTCAGCTGGTAGAGGTCGGTCGGCTGACATGTAGATCAAGAAGAGTAAAGGAGGAAATGTGTAGCTAAGAAGTCTCCTACGAGATCGCCGTTATTGAAGATGGAGGCGACCTCCGACTCCTCTGGCACATAATCGCCTGTCGCCTAGAGGAGACATGAGCGCCAATCGCCTAGAGTGTACGTGATCGGCGGGAATGCACGTAGTATGTGGTCAAGATACTGAATCAACCAGAGTGGGTTCCAACAACCACGCGTATCAAGGTGTGGGTTAAGCCTTAGATACGCTGTGCATGCGAAGCTCTACGCTTGAGCAAAAGAGATCACCCTTAGTGTTGCATGCAAGGGCGCGCGAGGCATGCAGGCATCGCGCGGGCGTGAGAGGCATGCAAGCATCGCGCGGGCGCGAGAGGCATGCAGGCATCGCGCGGGCGCGAGAGACATGCAGGCATCGCGCGGGCGTGAGAGGCATGCAGGCATCGCGCGGGCGCGAGAGGCATGCAGGCATCGCGCGGGCGCGAGAGGCATGCAGGCATCGCGCGGGCGCGAGGGGCATGCGGGCGCGAGGCACGCGGGCATTGCCAGGGCGCGAGGTATGTGGGCGTGGCCAAGGCGCGAGAGTTATGAGGGCGTCGCCAGGGAAGACATCGGTCGTCTCCCAGAGGAAGACATCGGTCGTCTTCCAGGGTGAGTGAGACATCGGTCGTTCGCCAGGGAGAGGTCATCGGTGGTTTGTCTTCGCGCGAGAGGTCATCAGTGGTTTGTCCTCGCGCGAGAGGTCATCAGCGGTTTGTCTTCGTGCGAGGTCATCGGTGGTTCGTCTTCGCGCTGGTAGCCATCGGCGAAAGGTCATCGCGCGGCGCTTAGTTACACACCGAGAACGTGGGCCCCAGACTCCCAGCAAGAGATGTTCTGCGCGCGCGCCACGTAGACAAAAGGTGGTTCAGAATAGTGACCTCATAGCGTAGCCTGCGCAGAGGCATGCTTAGTAGTACTGTTCAGGGAAGCGTGCACGCAAACTTCCCTGCAGAGTAGGTGGTGGCAGCTGCTTTTGGAGGGATAAGTTGGTTTAAGTTACAAAAATCCACTGCTGAGAGAAAAGGAAAACGTTGTTGTAGTCGAAGAGAGAAAGAGTGAGTTCCCTCCTCCGCGTTGCGATTTCAGCCTCTCCACACAAGAGTACGACGAGGAGCAACACCATTGGAGCACCTGGGAAAGTTCTCTGCAACTCCTTCAAAACCAGACTCAAGAATAGAGCCAAGGTATTCTACAAGCTTCGTTGGATTTCGAAGCTCCTGGTGGTTGCGCAAGTCCAGGTAAGGGAAGCTAGCCTTCATCTTTACTACGAGCCATAGTTGAACTTTTTCTGAAGTGAGGGCGACGTGGTCGCCATTTTTGTTTTCATCTGCGTAAAATGCTCTGTTTGTGTGCTTGGGCGACGTGGTCGCCGGTTTTATATACAGTCTTCGAAACACCCTGTTTTTGAACTAGATCGCCGGTTTTGGCGTTGTTTTGCGAAACTCTCTGTTTTTGGTGTTGCTTTGAAACTGTTGAGATTTACATGAGATATTCGAAAATATGAATCCTTTGAAATGGCTATTGCTGTGATTGAAATCATTCTTTTAAGTGTGGTATGATATGTTGAATGTTGTGAATGTGGGATCGAGGCATAGTATTTTCAGGAAAGGAAATACCGTGTAAGATCGGGTAAGAGGTGCATTGATCGGTGATTTTGAACGAGATATCCTGACTCTGCTGGTAATGGAATCACATAGAAGAAGTTACCCAGTTGGTGAGAGTCGAAGGAGGTCCATGTGATGGGCGCCTCGTGTGAAACAGAACGAGCTCCACCTGTCTTGTGGATTAACCTTGTCATGCTGTATGGTGATGTGTTGAGATTCATCGTACGTTTGTGAATGTGTGAGATTTCACGGCGACCCTGTGAATGTGTGTGATTTCACAGTGGGCAGTATGACAGGTGCAGATCTCTGAGTCTAATCAACGCACGAGTCAATCCGGAAGTAGTGTCAAGTGTCTTGTGTGGTGAGTCAGTGGAAAGTCTGACATGTGAAATGAGAAACTTGAATATTGATAGACACTTGATGCTGTATTGTGAAATGGAATGACTATGGGTGAATGTAGTGAAGTTTGTGATTTTGGGCGATCAGCTGAATGCTATGAGCAGCTCTACGTTTTACATGGATATTTTGGAACTTGGTTTACTTGGATTTTCATGTTCTTGATTTAAACTTCTTTTAAATTATCTAGCTTACCCTTTTATCTGTTATTGTGGTTGTTTTCTCAAAACTGTGATGATCGTGTAATTGTTACACGGGAGCAGATGATCTTCCAGGAAGAAGAGCTCTCTAGTGAGTGGTCGCCGGGGAAGGAGATCGCCTATTTCCACCTCTCGGTGGTGATCGCCGGTTTTCGTGTCCTGATAGGAGATCGCCCGTTTTGAGGTCTTCTGTTTGGGATCGCCGTTTTATGTTGGAGATCGCCTTTTTTTTTTGAGACCGCCGGTCTTACTGTATTTCATTTATTTTCGTTAAACCTTGAGAAACAATTGATTTGGTTATGTATTAAACTCCCTAAGAGGAGTAACTTCATTTCTGATATATATACATATTATCTTGTACTCTTCAATATTATGTGGTTACACTTAATTTCATTATACATGTATGTATGTATTATTTTGGCGGGATGTTACAGACGCCCCTAGGGGTAATCTACTTGTGCCAGACCCAAATGTCTGATACACGTTCTGCATGCAAGGTATATCTGTGAATCGAGCTTTTACTAACATAATACTTAACACGTGTAATTTCTGGGGACCCCTCTGTGGGTCCTACTATGCCGACTTCTACAGTGCCAACCATTTCCTTAGGTGCCGACGTATACTGTCGACGTTTGAGGTCTGGCCAATACAAGTCAGAAGAACACAAGAAGATTGAGTTTCTACAGACTAGTCAACATTATTTTTGGGCCAAGCTTTAGCTTAAATAAATTGTATAAAATTGTTTAGGATTTCATGGGCCATTTCGCCTAGTAGCATAAAATAATTGGACCAGATATTTCGGCCAAGTACCATAGGTTTTTGGGTTTGTGTAACATCCCGCCAAAATACTATTCATGTTTATATAATGAAAATAAAGGTAACAAATAGATTGAAGTGAACAAAATTTTATATATGTAAATAAAGTTTCTCCTCACAGGGAGTTTAATACAAATATGATCACTTTTCCATTAAAACGTAAACAAAATACAATACAATAGAAAGATAGGCAATCTCCTGACAGAAGGGCGATCTCCTATCATAAAGGCGATCTCCTATCAGAAAGCAGTAAAAGGGGTGATCGCCCAACAGATATAGAAAACAGGCGATCTCCTTCCAGCGACAATTCACTAAGGAGCTCTACTTCCTGCAACATCATCTGCTCCCGTGTAAATTATACACGATCATTACAGGTTTAAGAAAAGGCCAAACACAACACAAAAGAAACACAGGGTAAGCTAGACATTTAAAAAGAGTTAGATATGAACTTTAAAATCAAGGTAAAACGAATTCAAGATACCCACGTAAACCATCAATTAAACACATATTGCATGCACCTGTCATACTTCATTGGCTGGAATGTTTCCACAGCCATGCGCATCAACACAATCACGATCTCAATTCATCACTCTCACAGTATGACAGGGTAAATCCATAAGACAGGCCGAGCTCGTTCTTTTTCACACGACTCACCCATTCATATGAACCTCCTTCGACTCTCACCAACTGAGTAACTTCCTCTATATGATTCCATTACCTCAGCAGAGTCAGGATCGCCTCATTCACAGGATACTCACAGATCAATACACTTCACAACCAAATCTCAACACGGTATTTCCTTTCCTGAAAATACTATGTCTTGATCCACATTCACGACATTCCACACATCATACCACTCAAAAGAATGATTCCAACCACAGCAACAGTCATTTCAAAGGTTCAGATTTTCAAATATCACATGTATTTCACATTTAAATCTCAAACAACTTCAAACAATACCAAAAACAGGGGAGTTCGAAATCCGTATTTAAAACCGGCGACCACGTCGCCCAACCACATAGAACAGAGCATTGCAAAAAGAAACAGGAAACTGGCGACCACGTCGCCCTTACTTCAGAAACAGCTAATCTATGGCTTGTATTGAAAATGAAGGCTAGCTTCCCTTACCTGGACTTGCGCAAAACACCAAGAGCTCCAAAATCCACCGAGCTTAAAGGATGCCTTAGCTCTGTTTTCAGCGTTTGGTTCGTAGAACTTGCAGAGGACCTCCCAGGTGCTCTAAGGGCAGTCGCCGCACGTCGCACTGGTGCTGGAGGTTGCCTGAGTTGCAGCGCGAAGGAGAGAAAAGAGAGGGATGAAGGTGCAGACACTCTTTCACTCTTGAGCCACTGTAACCTTCTTTGCCTTCCCGCAGTGGGCTTTTGAATCCAAGCCTACCTGTCCACGCATGCTGCTGCTGCCACCCCTTCTGCAGGAAAGCCTGAGTGTACGTTCTCACTGAACAGTACGACCACGGTTGTTTCTGGTGCCTGCCAACCACTGCCCTGAACAGTACGACCACTGTTGTCTCTTGTGCATGCCAACCACTGCCCTGAACAGTACGACCACTGTTGTCTCTTGTGCATGCCAACATTCTGATGTCACTATTCTGAACCACCCTTTTTGTCTACGTGGCGCGCGTGCAGGACGTTTCATGCTGGGAGTCCGGGTCCCACTTTCTCTGCACGAAGCTCGACATCGCGCGATAACCTTCCACCGATGACCGCTCGCGCGATGACTATCCACTGAGGTCTCATACTGGCAAACGACCGATGTCTCTCCCTGGAAGACGACTGATGTCTCTCCCTGGGAGACGACCGATGTCTCTCCCTGGGAGACGACCGATGTCTCTCCCTGGGAGACGACCGATGTCTCTCCCTGGGAGACGACCGATGTCTCTCCCTGGGAGACGACCGATGTCTCTCCTGGGAGACGACCGATGTCTCTCCCTGGGAGACGACCGATGTCTCTCCTGGGAGACGACCGATGTCTCTCCCTGGGAGACGACCGATGTCTATCCCTGGCGATGCCCGCATGCCTCTCGCGACCCGGCGATGCCTGCATGCCTCGCGCCCCGACGACGCTCGCATGCCTCTCGCGCCCTGGTGACGTCCACATGCCTCGCGCCCTGGCGATGCCCGCATGCCTCTCGCGCGCCCTGGTGACGTCCACATGCCTCGCGCTTTGGCGATGCCCGCATGCCTCTCGCGCGCCCTGGCGATCATGTGTAGTAGGCGACCGGCGATTATGTACTAACCAGGCGATCTTATAGTCTTATAAGCTACACTTTCCTTCCTTTTTATTTCAAATGAAAACATACTTAGAATTCATTTAAATTATACCCTTTTATTCCAATTTAATTTTACAGGTCCTTACAGTTTGTACTTGGGTCAATAGTAAAATATGACTAGTTAGGGTTAAAGGTGTCTAGTTAGGGTTAAAAGTGACTAGTTAGTGTAACAATTGGGCTTTTTTTAGCCTAATGTAACCCTAAAATGTCTACAGTATTTTGGAGGACGAAAATCACCTTGGCATGGAGCACATGGACGTCCACATGGCAACCTAGGAGTGGAGAGGATTTAGCAAGAAAGGTATGAGCTAAACATGGAAAGCATGACTCCACATGGCACCTTCTCATTAGAGAGTTTTATTTTGAATTTTCAAATTTTGGCTCCAAAATGTCCAACCCTCTCTCCTATATAAGGAGGTGCTTGGTTCATGAATTGAGAAGATTAATGAATGAGTGAAATGGCTGCCAAGTTGCTAGCCCAATTCTCACTCTTGCCTTTGTTCTTTAGGATAGACACTTTAGTCTTCAATTCTCCACCTAGCTCAGGTGATTAGGCATCACCTATCACTCTCCATACTTAGCATGCACCTTCAAGGAAACCACAAGCTCTAAGTGAGCTCCTCACACGCCTCCTCCATTAAGCTTCTGCAACTCTTCATTAAGAAATTCAAATCAGAATGAAGGCCACTTCCATCAGGTTGGGCTCTACTGCTGATGGGTTGTTCTTCATGACCAATGTTCTTCTTAAATAAATGAGGTGAAAAAGGTTGCGGAAGCAATGGAGGTGATGGATTAAGCATGGCTCATATAGAGCTATGGGTTCCTTGTAGGTGCATGAAAGGTATGGAGAGTGATAAGTTAGGCCAAATCACTTTGAGGAAGGTGAAAATGAAGATCAAAGTCTAACCTAGAGAGACTAGACAAAGAGTAGAAGCTAGCAAAAATTTGACAGCATTTACTCATTAAAATTGATCTTAAAAAAACATGAGCCAAAGCACCCTATTTATAGGAGATGGTGCCTTGGAGAGTAAGGAACAAGGGTAGGATGGGGAATACATTAAAGAGGGGGCTGCTAAGGTGTTGACCAAAGGTCAATGCAGCCCCTTAGCATGCTTCTAGAAGGTAGGGCTACATTCCTACCCTAAAAGGCCTAGGTACAAGCTAAATTGTTAAATACACCCCCTATTGTGCTAAATGAACCCTACTCTACTAAATTGTTAAATACACCCCCTATTGTGCTAAATGAACCCTACTCTACTGAAATTACAAATAAACTGAAATTAATTGATGCTCAGCTCCCATGGCTTGGGCTTTACTCCTTGTGGTCCTCTGAGGGGTCTTTGAATATGTAGAGAAAAGTTTCTCTGCCATCAGTAGCAGAGTCCCACTCTTCTTGAATCCTCTTTGCCATGGACCTAGTTATTGGGCCTGAGCTTGGGCCTCTTCCATCAACTGCCCTCTTTAGGCTTAGCTTGCCTTGTGCACGCCCTCCCCCGCTTAACTTTTACAACTTCTTCCGTGACAATGTGGACAACAGCTCATCGTCAAATCTCGCCGAATGTCCTAGCTTGATTCCTTATCAATCAATCATTGAATGGTCCTGACCCCTGCTCGAAGGCATGGACCAACAAAGCCTCATCCTGGGTTTGGAGCCTCACCCCAAACGCCCTAAACCTGTTCAAGAAATCCTTCAAAGGTTCTCCCTGCCTCTACTTCAATCCGAAGAGGTCGAAAGGGAAAGGCGGTGGAGCTTGGGTGACAATGAATTGTTCCCTGAACAATGCAGAAAATTGATCGAAAGAGGTGATGTGACCATCTGGGAGGTCAACGAACCACTGCAACGTTGTGCCTGTGAAAGTACCCATGAACATCTTGCAATGCATGGCGTCCATTCCTCCTGAGTTCATCATCTGAGCATGAAATGTTGTGAGATAGGCCTCCGGGTCTTCTATACCTATAAAAACAATCTTAGGTATCATAAAATTAGTTGGCACAACGACATCCATGATCGCCTGTGAGAATGGCATGGGGCGAGCCCTAGCTTGAATAGGTGGGCTCCGTTCTCCAACGGAGCGCTCTCCCAAATGTTGTAAATCCCTACGCAATTCCTCATTGGCCTTGCGTAGCTCCTCGTTGCTTGCTCGTGACGCATCTAGTTCGGCCCTAACCTGCTCTTGCCTGAGTGCCTATTTGGCTCGAACCTCTGCTAAGAGCCTCTCCTGGTTAGCCCTGGATGTTGTCACTGTCTCCTGGAGAGTGTTAACAGTCTTCATGAGTTGTTTTATGGTGAGGTAGTCATCCCCTTCCAGTCCTAATGGACCTAGCCTAGTATTCCTCATCGCGCCAAAAACCTTGAGCACAACAGTGAATAGGACCTGGTTTTACCGAGCCCTACGGTGGGCGCCAAATGTTCCTGCCGGTTGACCTGGTCGCCGGTTGACTATGACGACAAGTTTTGGCTCTGTCTACCTCCGCTAGAATCTGCTCTTCCCCTTTGATGCGTTGGAATGCGGCTCCGTTGAGATAGAGGATGCCCTACCTGTTGATTGCACTCCGACGATCAAGTCAGTACAGAACTTATAAGAAACAAAAAGTATCTACTTTCAGTCTTAGAAACAGCGTACCTTTCACCTAGGATCTCAAGTCCCTTTTATAGACTACATCTTGTAACAACTTTCTTTCGCGAGAATCTTATCTCAGCCGAAAGCGTATTCGATTTGTGCGTGTCATCCTTGCACAGGGGCCATGCTAATCTTCTCTGTATCGTTGGGAGAAGATTCTATTACAATGTGCACAATCTTAGTGCTACAACTAAACAGAATCTTATCTCCTTGGAGTGCATAAAATCTTAACAGAATAACCACAAGGGTACCAATTCATGTACTAGCATTAGGGGTTCAATCTGTTTCACGTAGGCATCCTCAGCATGCGACTACGTATCATACATGCAACCTAACTCATCGTGCCCTAATACTCTTGGGCTTAGGTTTAAAGAGAACATTTTACTTATACTAGACCCGCATGCACTAAACGCACCCCTAGGTCCATTACCACTCTTCGCTGACCGACCAGGCCTTGTACGCGAAGGATTACATTAAGTATATGAATAAAGTTAACGCACACATACCTGGAGCCCAATCACATGGCCCACCAACTTGACCCAACAACCGAGCTAACCTGTTTTAAGACAAATGCTGTTGTCCGATCATCGAGCACTGAGCTCTACGTGCTCTGGTCCAATACAAACATCAATGGGTTAGCCCAGGTAAGGGATAATGCAAATTTCTCTTAGGAGGATTTGATTATTTCACTAAGTGGATAGAGGTCGAACCCTTAGTGGCGATCACCGCACGGAATGTTCAAAGTTTTGTACAGAAGAATATCATGTCATTTTGGTATACCTCATGTTCTCATTATTGACAACGGTTGACAATTTATTGACCGAGGGTTGGTAGAATTCTTCAAAAAAATTAGCATCAAGTACATCACCAACTCGGTGGAACACCCCAAAACCAATGGGCAAGCTGAAGTCGCAAACAAAGTAATTGTCAACTAATTAAAGAAAAGGCTTGGCACTGCGAAAGGCAAGTGGACCGAAGAGCTCATCGAAGTCTTATGGACCTATCGTTGTACACCACAAAACCTAAGAAACACCATACAGCCTAACGTATGGTATTAAAGCTATGATCACAATGGAGATCGGGGAACCCTCTTTACGACGCCAACTATTTGATGTTAGTTTAAATCAAGAAAGCCTAACGGTCGGACGGGACCTAAACAATGAATACAGAGACACGAGTAGAATCAGAGAGGCAGCATGCAATATTCGGGCTCAAAGGACACCTAGAAGCTTTTAGAAAGGAGACTTATTTTAGTGTATGCGTAGTGAAACTCAAAAGAATGAGGGAAAGTTTCAAAAAACTAGGAATGACCTTTTTAAGTTAAAGACCACAACTGACGAAACTTATTATTTAGAGTGTTTTTCAGGCAAAATTGTACCGAGAACGTTAAATGTCACATCTCTCAAATTTTATTACAATTAATAAATTGAACAGTGCACTTTTTTCTTGCTCAGTTGTTTTATCCCTAAGAGTTTTCAATCGAAAAGGTTTTAAAGAGACACTTTAAAATTACACACTTGTTATTGTTTCAGTAGCAAACGTACTACATTACTAAGATGAGACAGCTTGTTTAAAAACTAACGACCCTCACCAACTGACACACTCGTACTACATCCAGCCCTTCAGTTAGGGCGGCTCGCTTAACAATTAGCAGCCCTTACTGAACAAACATGTAAAGCGCTGACACAATTAAGGAAGTTTTGCCTTAAAACAACAATTTTTACTGATGTCCTAAACTTATACCCTTTGTCTAGGGAAGTTTTTCCTCCATGAGGCAATCCCTCCCAAATGGTGCTCAATTCAATTTATTTACTTAGATACGGTCAGAACATCAACAAAAATTACAAGACCACAAATTAGCATTTATCTTCAATCTGGCGTCAGACATTCAACTCAACTAAAAGATCCATATTAACTTCTTTGAAGAAAAACATTCAATTTGTTAAGTCATATTAAAAGTATTCGACCACATTTCATTTAAGTTCGTCATTCAACTTATTCGACATTCAATTTATTAAAGATTGACATTCGGCTTATGTGAAGAATAACATTCAACTTAGTCAAGTTATATTAACTTAAGCATCAGGTCGGCGTTCCATCTTTCAAAGATCAATGTAGTTCATTTTCCTTATGATGATTCAAGCATCAACTCGGGAATCAATCTTTTAAAGCACCGCACCACTTGTTTTACTTATGTCAATCCAAATCTTAAATTGGCATTCAAGTTATTAAAATCATTCCAAAAAACTCGAATGACATACGAGGAATCTTAGTCGACGTACAGTTATTGAAATTATGCAAGTTTACAAAGTCATTCAGATAGATACTGAAAATTCGTTTGGTCGGCAAGCAAAGAAGACAAACGATACACAAAGTGTAAAAGAAGGCATTAATTACTAAAAGCATAATAATTGTTCTAGGCCCACACCCAGGCCCGAGGGAATTTTCAAACTTATAGCAAAAACAAAAAATCAAATCTACAGAGAATCGAACAGCTTTTCTAGCGAGTGCTTGCCCTCTCCTTCCCGTTCTCCTTCACCCTTCTCTTTGCCCTCTCCATCTGCTGCCACCAACTAGCTATTGACAACGTCTTTGGAATCATCATATCGGTTGTTGTTAACTAGGATCCCATGTAAGAACACCGCTTGGCAAATCCCTTGATCAAAGCCCTCCTTGCCAACTCGAAGGAGGAACGACTGGTAGTGAGACATCTCATCCACCAAGGCTTCACGCTTGGCTAATTCCTCCTCTTAAGCCTTGATCGCATCAGTACGACCTTGCTCATTGTGATGGAAGAGGCCTAAGCTCAGGCCCAAGTTTAGGCTCAACAACTAGGTCCATGGTAAAGAAGATTCAAGAAGATTGGGACTCTACTACTAATGACAGAGAAACTTTTCTTTGCATGTTCAAAGATGCAAGGGCTAGGTCAGGATTCACCTCTAGCAATGCTTCAATACCAAGTGATGGGTTGTGCTCCATGACCGATTCTTCTTCTTGAAGAGTTGAGGTGAAACTGGCGGAAGCATGGATGTCATGGATCAAGGATGGCTCATATAGAGCTATGGGTTCCTTGGAGGTGCATGAGAGGTATGGAGAGTGATTGGTTGGGCCAAATCAGTTGGAGAAAGGTGATAGTGAAGATCAAGGTGTCTAACCTAGAGAGACTAGACATGAGAGCAGAAGCATGCAAAATTTTGGCAATTGATCCAGCCTCTTGACCAAAGCGTTAGAACTTCTCCTTTTCAAACCTCATCCTCTCCAGCTTCACGCCGGTGACCTTCACCTGATAATCCTCAAAGAGACCTGAAAAAACAGTATGGCGCCTCTACGGCCGGTTGCGCTCCGACGCTCAAGTCAGTTATCGAATCAACAAAGAATCTCAAAGAAAACTCAGAACCGTGTACAAGTGAATCACCACCAAAATATCCCCCCCCAATTCCGTTAAGAATTCAATATATATACCTGAGTCTTTCTCTCTCCTGACGGTTATTCCTCTTAACACGTGGATAACATCTGGTCATACACATGTCATCATTTGGAGTACCTGCAGCTGAAACGTTACTTTCACTTTGCTCCTGCGACTAATTTATCCACACAGGTAGTAGCTTAGTGCACAGGCTACTCTGGGCACAACCTTAACATGGTGAGCTGGTTAACACTGGGTATCACGGCTCACACTACACATGGTGGCAAATATGCCACTTATCTTCTCTACTTTGGCGGCAGACATGCCACTTATCTTCTGTATTTAGACCATATAATAAGTGCTTACCAAGTCTTCTCAAATACTCGGCGATGTGCTCCTTTCGGCGACTTGTTGACCACCTGATCTCCTAATCTTCACACACGGCGATCATGTGCAATCTAGGCGATTACTGATTACATACGAGAGAAATTAGAGACCGCCGCCTTCTTCAACAAACGACAATCTCATCGACTTCTAAGCTACACTTTCCTTTCTCTTACTCTTCTTGATCCACGTGTCCTCCTCAAGCATGCCCACAGGATTACCTCACAATTACGTCATCACACCTGACTACTTGGTCAGTACACACCGATCACCCTTCTCCGAGGGAACACACCGGTGACTGATCACCCTTCTCTGAGGCAACACACTGATGGCTGATCACCCCTCTCTGAGGAGGCAGACCGATCACCCTTCTCCGAGGGAACACACCGATGACCGATCACCTCTCTCTGAGGCAACACACTGATGACTGATCACCCCTCTCTGAGGAGGCACACCGATCACCCTTCTCCGAGGGAACACACCGATGACTGATCATCTCTCTCTGAGGGGACACACTGGCGACCGATCACCCGCTAATCCAAGCTGCCTACGAGGTCCACTCCACGTGGCTTTGGCCCATGCTGTGGGTGTAAGGACCTAGAAACTTTAATTGGAATAAAAGTGTTATATTTAAATAATTTCAGAAGATGTTATTATTTAAAATACAAAGAGTTGGTAATAGAAGTTTCGTAGTAGTCGGACCTCGGACGTCGCCCAAGGTCTAGGGTCAGCTGGTAGAGGTCGGTCGGCTGACCATTGTATTAACCAAGTAGTCAGATGCGATGACTTTATCGTGAGGTAATCACGTGGGTGTGCTCGAGGAAGACATGTGGATCAAGAAGAGTAAAGCAAGAAAAGTGTAGCTTAGAAGTCTTCTACGAGATCGCCGTTATTGAAGACGGAGGCGATCTCCGACTTCTCTGGCACATAATCGCCTGTCGCCTAGAGGAGACATGATCGCCAATCGCCTATGGTGCACATGATCGCCGAAATTGCACGTAGTATGTGGTCAAGATGCTGGATCAACCATAGTGGGTTCCAAAAACCACGCGTATCAAGGTGTGGGTTAAGCCTTAGATACGCTGTGCATGCGAAGCTCTATGCTTGAGCATAAGAAATCGTCCTTAGTGTTGCATGCATGGGCGCACGAGGAGTGGTGCTGATCTACTCTTGGAAATGTGAAGCTACCGACGTCACCAAGTCATGTGGAGATGATACCTTGGACGTAACATAGTGGGATGAAGAACCTTCAGCAAGGTGTGACGATGTGACATCGGTGACCAGAGAAAGGCGATGTGTTCTCGTCACACACAAGGGCGTTAAGAGATCGCCAACAGGATGAGAGCAACATCGGTCATCAACCAGGATGGGAAACACATCGGTGGTCCTCCAGGGTGAGACATCGGTTGTCTGCCAGGATGAGGAATCAGTCGTCTGTCAGGAAGAGGAATCAGTCATCACCGGGATGAGGCATTTATCAGTCATCGCCGGTATGAGAGACATGCGGGCATCGCCAGGGCGCGAGGCATGCGGTCATTGCCGGGCACGAGGCATTGCGGTCATCGCCAGGGCGCGAGGCATGCAGTCATCACCAGGGCGAGACGTCGGTCGTCTCCCAGGGAGAGACATCGGTCGTCCGCCAGGATGAGACATCGGTGGATAGTCACCGCGCGAGAGGTCATCGGTGGAAGGTTATCGCGCGATGTCGAGTTTCACACAGATAAGGTGGGACCCAGGCTCCCAGCATGAGACGTACTGCACGCGCGACACGTAAACAAAAAGGGTGGTTCAGAATAGTGACATCAGAGAGTTGGCATGCGCAGAGTCACGCGTGGTCGTACTGTTCAGGGAAGCGTGCATGCAAGCTTCCTGCAGAGTGGGTGGTGGCAGCGGCATTTGTGGACAAGTTGGTTTAGATTCAAAAACCCACTTCTGAGAGGGAGAACGTTGTTGTGGTTCAAGAGTGACAGAGTGAGTTTACCTCCATCCTCCTCTTTTCTCTCCTTCGCGCTGAGATTCAGGTATCCTCAAGCACCAGTACGACGAGCGACGACTACCCTTGGACACCTGGGAGGTTCTCTGCAAGTTCTCCAGACCGGACGCTAAAACAGAGCTAAGGCACCTTTAAGCTTCGGTGGGTTTTGGAGCTCTTAGTGTTTTGCGCAAGTCCAGGTAAGGGAAGCTAGCCTTATTTCCAACGAAAACCTTATATTAGATGATTGAGATGATGGGGCGACGTGGTCGCCGGTTTTCAACTGTTATTGCATAATCCCCTGTTTTTGGACGAGATCGCCGGTTTTGGCGTTGTTTTTCGAACTCCCCTGTTTTTGTGTTGTTTGAAACTATTTGAGATTTAAATGTGATATTCGAAAATCTGAACCTTGATACGATTGTTGCTGTGGTCGGAATCGTTCATTTAAGTGTTGTATGGTGCATTGGGTGAATTGATGATCTTTAGCTGTCCTGTGTGGACTACTTTACTTGTTGTCCTGTGTGGACTTTACTTGCTGTCCTGTGTGGACTTCATTAGCTGTCCTGTGTGGACTTT
This sequence comes from Phaseolus lunatus, assembly GCA_013389735.1. Taxonomy (NCBI): domain Eukaryota; kingdom Viridiplantae; phylum Streptophyta; class Magnoliopsida; order Fabales; family Fabaceae; genus Phaseolus; species Phaseolus lunatus. Next base: position 17,659,287 of record CM023861.1, on the reverse strand, counting down.
ACTAGCTGTCCTGTGTGGACTTTACAGTGGTGCAGTATGTGTCAATGTGTGTTGAGTCAGTGGAAGTCTGACGTGAGAAATGAGAAACTTTGAAATTAATAGACACTTGATGTTTTATGTGAAACAAATAACACTTGATGAAATTGTGAAGTGTGTGAAATGAATGGGAAAATTGATGGATTTTACGTGAGTGTGTTAAAATTGTTTTATCTTGATTTTAAAGTTTCATATCCAAATTCTCTTTAAAATATCTAGCTTACCCTGCGTGTTTGGTTCTGTGGCTGTTTTCTTAAAACTGTGATGATCGTGTATAATTTACACGGGAGCAGATGATGTTGCAGGAAGGAGAGCTCCTCAGTGAGTGGTCGCCGGAAGGAGATCGCCTGTTTCTGTTTCTGTTAGGCGATCACCCTTTTTCTGTTGTCTGATAGGAGATCGCCTTTTTCTGATAGGAAATCGCCTTTTTCTGTTAGGAGATCGCCTGTTTTTTTCTATTTTGCTGTATTTTGTTTAAGTTTTGGAAAACTGACTGGTTATGTATTAAACTCCCTGTGAGGAGAAATTTCATTACATATATATATTTATGTTCACTTCAATATTATTGTTTTACCTTTATTTCATTTTATAATTATGAAAAGCATTTTGGCGGGATGTTACAGTGGGACCCAGCTGACGTGGTTCACCCTTTACTATCTGTTCTCGACGACCGAGGTCTGGCCACTACAGCAACAATTTACTCATAAAATTGATCTTACAAAACATGAGCCAAAGTACCCTAATTTATGGGAGATGGTGCCTTGGAGAGCAAGGAGAAGGGTAGGATGGGGAAACACAAAGAGAGGGGCGGGGGTATTGACTAAGGTCAATGCCGCCCCCTTTGGCTAGGTTTCTAGAAGGTAGGGCAACCTTCCTTCCAAAAGGCTTAGGTACAAGCTAAAATGATAAATACATCCTCCTATTGTGCTAAATGGACCCTACTCTACTAAAATTAAAAATAAAGAAACTAGTTGATGCTCAGCTCTCATGGCTTGGGCTCTAATCCTTCTGATCCTCTAAGGAATCTTTGAACATATGAAGAAAAGTTTCTCTGCCATTAGTAGTAGAGTCTCAATCTTCTTGAATCCTCTTTGCCATGGACCTAGTTGTTGAGCCTGAACTTAGCCCTCATCTTACGCCTCTTCCATCATCCCCTCCCTCTTGAAGAGGATTTGTCCTCAAATCACATGCTTCTGCCTCTTCATCTTCACTACCTGCAAAAGGTGTTAGATCCATAATATTAAAGGTAGTATATAATCCATATTCCTCAGGCAAGACAATTTGATATGCATTATTATTGATTCTTTTGAGAACTTGGAAGGGACCATCACCTCAGGGACTAAGTTTAGACTTCATCTTATTAAGGAATCTATCTTTTCTAAGGTGAACCCAAACCCAATCTCCCTCCTAAAAAATCATCTCTCTCTTCCCCTTATTGTTATGTTTCATGTATTTATCTATTTGTTGTTGTATTTTGTTCTTAATCCTCTCATGCATTTTCTTTACAAATTTATTCTATTACTCCTTCCTTATGCACAAAATCTTGTGGATTAGATAGAGGTAACAAATCCAAAGGAGTAATAGGATTGAACCCATACACAGCCTCAAATGAAGAAATGTTAGTAGTTTTATGAACTACTTTATTATATGCAAACTCAATATGAGGAAGTTACTCATCCCAAGATTTGTGTTTTCCTTTCATGATTGACCTAAGCATAGTGGAAAGAGACCTATTTACAACTCTTGTTTGTCCATCCGTTTCAGGATGACAAGAAGTTGAGAAATTCAACTTAGTTCCAAGCCTTTCCCATAGAGTTCTCCAAAAATGGCTTAAAAATTTAGGATCTCTATCCGAAACTATGGTCTTAGGTAAACCATGTAGTCTTACCACTTCTCTAAATAAGAGCTTAGAGATGTTACTAACATCATCCACTTTATGGTAGGGTATGAAATGAGCCATCTTGTTAAACCTATCCACTACCACAAAGATGGGATCAAAACCTCTGTGTCCTAGGAAGTCCTAATATGAAATCCATGCATATCTTCCAAAGGAGCACTTGTAAAAGAAGGTAAAGGAGTGTAGAGTCCATGAGGCCTTGTTTTGGACTTAGCTTTTAAACAAGAAATACATCTATGATAATGCCGTTGGACATCTTTCCTTATGTGTGGCCAAAAGAATTTTCCTTTTAAAAACTCAAGAGTTTTGTCAACTCCAAAATGGCTCATGAGTCCTCCTTCATGTGATTCTTTTACAAGGAGTTTTCTATGTGTTCCTTGGGGTATGCAAAGTTTTTCTTCTTTAAATAAGTACCCCTCAGAAACATAAAAACCTCCTTGTGCTCTATGTTGGCACTTAGCAAACGTGGGTGCAAAATCTTGATCTTCTTTATAAAGTTCTTGTATGTTTCCAAATCCAAGAATTTGGGCTCTAAATTTAGAAAATAGGGCATGTCTCCTTGATAGAGCATGAGCAACAATGTTTGTACTACCCTTCTTGTATTTGATAACATATGGAAATTGCTCAAGAAATTTTATCCACTTTGCATGGTGCTACCCTTAACTACCCCACCTATGATAAAGAGCTCTATGCACTCGTGAGGACCCTGCAGACTTGGGAACACTATCTAGTCTCAACAGAATTTGTCATACATAGTGATCATGAGCTTTGAAATATTTGAAGGGTCAACACAATTTGAACAAAAGACATGCAAAGTGGATGGAATTTCTTGAGCAATTTCCATATGCTATCAAATATAAGAAGGGCAATATAAACATTATGGTTGATGCTCTATCAAGGAGACATGCCCTCTTTTCTAAACTTGGAGCCCAAATTCTTGGATTTGAAAACATATAAGAACTTTATAAAGAAGATCAGGATTTTGCACACACGTTTGCTAAGTGCTAACATAGAGCACAAGGAGCTTTTTGTGTTTCTGAAGGGTACTAATTTAAGGAAGGAAAACTTTGCATACCCTAAGGAATACATAGAAAAATCCTTGTAAAAGAATCACATAAAGGAGGACTCATGGGTCATTTTGGAGTTGACAAAACTCTTGAGCTCTTAAAAGGAAAATTCTTTTGACCACACATGAGGAAAGATGTCCAAAGACATTGTCATAGATGTATTTCATGTTTAAAAGCTAAGTCTAAAACAATGTCTCATGGACTCTACACTCTTTTACCTTTTGCAAGTGCTCCTTGGGAAGATATAAGCATGGATTTGATCTTAGGACTTCCTAGGACACAAAGAGATTTTGATTCCATCTTTGTTGTAGTGGATAGGTTTAGCAAGATGGCTCATTTCATACCCTACCATAAAGTGGATGATGCTAGCAACATCTCTAAGCTCTTCTTTAGAGAAGTGGTAAGACTACATGGTTTACCTATGACCATAGTTTCGGATAAAGATCCTAAATTTGTAAGCCATTTTTAGAGAACTCTTTGGAAAAGACTCGGAACTAAGTTGAATTTCTCAACTTCTTGTCATTCTCAAACGGATGGACAAACGAAAGTTGTGAATAGGTCTCTTTCCACTATGCTTAGGTCAATCAAGAAAGAAAACCACAAATCTTGGGATAAGTACCTTCCTCATATTGAGTTTGTATATAATAGAGTAGTTCAAAAAAATACTAACATTTCTTCATTTGAGACTGTGTATGGGTTTAATCCTCTTACTCCTTTGGATTTGTTCCCTCTACCTAATCCATAAGATTTTGTGCATAAGGAAAGAGTAACAAAGATTGAAATTGTAAAGAAAATGCATGAGAGAATTAAGAACAGAATACAGCAACAAATAGAGAAATACATGAAACATAGCAATAAGGGGAAGCAAGAGATGATTTTTGAAGAGGGAGATTGGGTTTGGCTTCACCTTAGAAAAGATAGATTCCCTAATCAGAGGAAGTCTAAACTTAGTCCCCGGGATGATGGTCCCTTCCAAGTTGTCAAAAGAATCAATAATAATGCATATCAAATTGACCTGCCTAAGGAATATGGACTACATACTATCTTCAATGTTATGGATCTAACACCTTTTGTAGGTAGTGAAGTTGAAGGGGCAGAAGTATGTGATTTGAAGACAAATCCTCTTTAAGAGGGAGGGGATAATGGAAGAGGTCCAAGCTTAGGCCCAAGTTCAGGCCCAACAACTAGGTCCATGACAAAGAGGATTCAAGAAGATTGGGACTCTGCTACTGATGGCAGAGAAACTTTTCCTTACATGTTCAAAGATGCCAGGGTAGGTCAGGATTCACTTCTAGCCAATGCTTCAGCATCGAGCCTTCCCCAAAGGATCACAAGGAGTAGAGCATAGGCTTTGGAAACTGAGCATCAGCTAGTGTTTTTATTTATAATTTCAATATAATAGAATTCCTTTAGCATAATAGGGGGTGTGCTTATCATTTTAGGGTAAGATTTTGACCTATCTTCTAGAAGAATAGGTCTTAGGGTGCAGCATTGACTTCATCAAAGCCCAAGGCTGCCCTTCTTTAGGGTTTCCCATCCTACCCTTGCTCTTTGTTCTCCAAGGCACTTGTATCTATATAATAGGGTGCTTAGCTCATGTTTTGTAAGATCAATTTTATGAGTAAAATGCTACCAAAATTTGCAAGCTTCTACTCCCTTGTCTAGTCTCTCTAGGTTAGACATCATGATCTTCTCTTTCACCTTTCTCCAAGTGATATGGTCCAACCAATCACTCTCCCTACCTCTGATGCACCTCCAAGGAACCCATAGCTCTATATGAGCCATCCTTGATGCATCACATCCATTAGCTTCCACCCATTTCACTTCAATTCTTGAAAAAGAACAATTAGAAATGGAGTTCAAGCCATCACGTTAGCTTGCAACTCGGCCTCAAGGGTAGCGTTTCAGGCCCAAACACTGTCAAGTTTAGTCTTAACCTGGCACGATTGTTCTTCCAGAAACCCCATGGCTTCCAAGGTCACCTTCAAGGAGTTGGAAAACTTATCCAACTCTGCCTTTAACTTAGTCACCACAACAGTTGAGTTCTTCTCCAGCTCGTTTCCAAGCATATGACCAAGGACAAGTGTTCTTCTCATCATGTCTACCATGGCCAACACTATGTCGTCGACCGGAGCGGCGGTAAGGATATTTTCCTCCTCGGAGGTGAAGGCGATTTGAACGCCCCAAGCGAGGTGTAAACGCTTATCCAGTAGCATAGAAGAGGACGACTCGACCTCTAGTGCAGGTTGCGGAGTGGTGTGGCGAGGTGAATGAGCGACTCTCCCCATTTTCTTTGGCTTCGTCGGTCGCTCGTCCCAACTAGAGTGGGGTACAAAATCAATTATGAGGGTGGACAAAACACCTCCCCCCAATATTCTCAAGCAACCCCTTTTGTTGCTTCATCGCCTAGCAGCGGAGTTGTTTCAATAAGATGAAAGCATCGGGGTCAATTTGCACCATTACTCCTACAAATCAACAAAAATATTAAACACATGGTCAACAAAAGTGAAGAAAAACACTAACAACTTAAACGCTACATGCCAGCAAAGTCCACCCAACGGTGAAGTGATTGGTACATGGCCAGGATCCTCCGAGTAGGGGCTCTATTCAGAACCTAGTCAAATTCGTAAAATATTTCCTTGTCATAAGGGGTCATAGATGACCTTGGCCACGATTTGTAACGAGTGGATGACCGAGTCCAATGAAAGGGGAACATAGGCTTAGCCTCTGAATCGTAGAAATAGGGCTTGTCGTCCAGTTTGATAAAAACTTTGAAATACCTCTCTTTGAAATTTTTATAAGACGACGTATAAGGAGCAAAAAGAATGTTGCCCAGACGTCTTTAAAGAGAAAGTCAACCCACGGGATGGACCGGTCAGGAATTATAGTAAAATAATAAAGACTGTGGGGACGACCTTAACCAGAAGACATCACAAATCAACCTAAAGACCTTAAGGGTCGTCCACGAATTTGAATGCAACTAGGTGGGAGCAATGTTGAGGATCCTAAGGACCCTCATCGTGAACTCATCAAAGGGTAGAGTTACGTTCAAATCATTGAAGAGGCCAGTAAAAGCAAAGAAAAAGTCCTGAAGACCATTTTTCCGACTGTGACAGACCCGATCGTTGTGATTACAACTATCAGCTACAACCACATCCCACGGGGACTCCAATTTTAACATAGAGACTTTAGAGGGAAAGTCATCTACAGCAAAAAAAACCCCTAAAATGGGTAGGAATATCAAGAACACATGGATCAACCCAGTCATAACTGGGATGGCGAGGCGGTTGGCTAGCAAGGTCGACCGCTTGACTCGAACAACCCACATCCCTAACCTTGTTAGGATTGGAATGTCTTCATTTTGATGAAGAAGAACAAGAAGGTGTGTGCAAAGATTAAGAGGAAGAATCCATTACTAACTTCTTGAAGATCAAAAGGAAAGCACAAAATGTAGCACTTAAACAAAGTAGCTCGGCACTCAGAAAGTTCTTTCAAACTTGGACTCGGAGCAAGCAAATGGAAACGTAAGAAAGTTCGAAATGGGATTCTATTTATAGATTTCTAAAAACAAAGGAACGTAATTCTGTCTCATTTAGCACTGTTAGATTTGTTTTAATCCAATGGTGCATAGTGTTCGAACTCGAAACAACATGGTCTAATAGACCGTTTAGTCAAAAAGTGTAAAACTCAAACGACGCGTTGAATGATACACGTCCTATCTCTACAGTGCATTAAATGCGTCAAAGTTACTTCATACCTCAAAGTACCCAACAGTCACATCTAGACTCTTCTGAAAAGGCTTTATCGAGCCTGGGGACAACTGTACTGGTTAAAGTTGAATGATCCACGTCACTCAACATCATTAACCGACCGACCGTGTAATCAACCACATTAGAGGACAAACTAACAGTAAATGACAAGTAAGGAGACATTCTATAAACCAGGATAACATCCCTACAAATTCAGGTGACACCCTGCCAAATCCAGGTGATACCCTGATAAATCAACTAACACTGATTTATTCAAGATATGCGTCAAATACAGCACATGAGTCAAATAGTCCACTACCAAACACTATAAATAAACTTTCTACGAAGGATTAAGGTATATTTTTATCAGTTTTACATCATATACTCTAAATCTATAATACTTACTTGAACATCAGAGAACCTTCTGCAAGTTTACTCCGGACTGAGTGCTACGGAACTAAGGAATTGAAGGATCGAAGTCTAAAGGAGTGAGAGTTGAGAACTGAAGCACAAAGGAAGAATGACCAAGCACGAGGGAGCAATTACGAGGGGAGCAACACCAATAACAATTGTTATTTTCAATCTCAAGTATTATCTAAGTTCACTTTATCTATACAGGTATAAATATTAAATTTTAATTGATAATAACAAAATACCAACATACATATACTATTGCACCTGTATTCCCATAATCTTATATAAATAATGCAAGATTATCTCTAATTGATTTTACATATAATCTCAACAAAAAGGCATACAATGTTTCTTTATTATATAAATATAATAACGTTGCTTTTGAATTAGATTGCGACTACAAAAATGAAATGCATTAGATGGTTCACTCAGATTTCACAACTTAACTAATGTATTAGTGACAAAGTATAAGTCAATAAGTACTAAAGTAATAAATAAAATTTAATATCATTTTACAAATATAAGGTGAGGAATGGTCAATCAGATTATACAATCCTATTTTCTTCACTCCTACCTCTCTTTCATTCCCTCTCCTCATCCTTTCATTTATAATTACTATTTTAGTTCAATTATTTATTTTATTTAATAACATGTTTAATCTAACACTTAGTGTCTATTCCCACAAAAAATTATTACCCAAATACACATTATTACTAATACTCAAGGAAGTACTCATAACTATTAATTATAAACATAATTTGAATGTCTATCATGCCATAATACTAGAAATATTTGAACATTACACAAGGAAAGCATTAACTGAAGGAGTGACTACCTAGCTTTTGTTACTGCAACATCGCTTATCAAATTACAGATATCTGAACATTCCACCAAACTGCTCAAGGAAATAAATGGTAATCAGTAATCCAAAGTACCCGAGGAAAATAACATGCCAAAGTTTGGTTTCAATTTAAATTTAAAAACACAAATTCAAGTTGTTTTAAGTATCTATCATTCATGCACACCCAAGAGATAATTGGTTCCTTCCTTGCGAAAAGAGGTTGTGACTCTGTTATATCTGTGTCATCATTCCAAGGCAAGGCTTTTAAATTAAATTATTCACTTTTATGGTTCCATTTCGTTGTTTTTATTCTCCCTCGTAGGTGGATAAAACTGCTTCATTATAGAACAAAAGCCAAGTGCCATGGAACTAGAACTAGAACAGTGTAGAAAAGGAATGAGGGTTGACTAGCTTAACAACCTAAACCTAGACCCAGGGGCCACTGATCCAGTAATGTAATCTCCTTTAAGCCAGCACCATCACCCAAGCTATCCTACCATGATGTCGTCACCAGACCATAGACCCCTCCGCTGACAAGATGTAATCAACATATCATCTCCATAAAACAGGTAGACAAATTCACCATTCTGCACATTCTTATGATTGACACGTGAATCAGAAAAACTTGTGTTATATGCCTGAAAGACAATGAACCAATCAAACCTCTTATATCCCTGTTTAGGAGATTGTTTTAATCGTGCAACAACCTCTTCAGTTTACACACAATCTCCATACCATCCTCCTTAAAACCTTTAGGTTGACGCATTGGAGGCCATTGGAGCTCCATATCTTTTACCTTCACTTGCCACCAGTCCAAGTAAGACCCTGAAGTACATATGCTTGATTGCTCGAGATAATATCTCATTGTAATCAACACCCTCCTTCTGACCACAGTCCTTAACTTCCCTTCCCCAAACCCTCTGCATCACCAAAGAACCACTCCTTCCCCTGAACTGCATCACTCCACCTCGACAGTACATCTAAAATCCTTCATATCCAAGGCTAAAACATATATAAGTTTCTTTTTTAGCTCCAGAACATACTGACGCAGGTCAATGCACGAACTATGTCATCATGCGTCTTTATCCGAGTAGAGCCTATACCAACTGTCTTGCAAGAAGTGTCATTTCCCATCAAAACATTTTCATCATCCAGCTCATTAAATGTGGAAGACAAGTTCCTTTAAGGACACATTAATTGATCACCCAAAATCTAGGACCCACTTATCAAACGACTATCAACATTTGACCTTCACGAGACAACTCCACCTTCTGAACTGTAGCCACTACCTGATCGTATTTCCTAATTCCTCCTCCAATATCCCTAGTGCTTGCAATATCTACAAACGTTCTTAACATCAGCCTTTATCTTGTTTGACTTCTTGTCTTTCTTGAAGACCACCAACACTAAAGACGATGCAGCATCAACACTCTCAGATGCTTTAAGGCGAAACTCCCTTATGTAGAGGCTAGACTTAAACCTCTTCAACAATAATGCATTCTTTCCCTACACTCAAAGAACTTACCAAATTTTCGTAGGTTGGTAGACTAAAGGCTAGTAGAATCATCATTGTGTCTTCATCATCAACCTTGATGTCTATGTCTTGGAGGTCCATCAATATTGAATTTAGCAAATCAAGATGAGCCTTTAGAGACACACCAAATTCTCATTGTAAATGGACTTTGTCATGAACAATTTCGCCAACTTCAACCACAAAGCTGCATAAGTCTTTTCCTCTACAACCTCATAGAGCACTTCATCAAAAAAGATGGGAGGATCATCAAATGTGTCTTCTCCTCCAACTGCTTCAGAGCATGCCTTTCTATGTGTACCATGTTGCTAGAAAGTGGTGTCCACACCCCTTACTCCTCCTTAAGCAACACTCTCATCTTAATCTCAATGAGTTGGAACTATTCTACCCATTGAACTTCTCGATCTTGAAAGTTATATCCATCTTTCTTTCAAGAATTGACCACTAATAAAGGACAGAGATCAAAACCAACTCTGACCCAATATACGCTCTTATGAGACACACTAAGGTATTAGACGCAATTTAAAACTAGACAAACATGTCTTAGAGAGAAGTTCAATATGTTAGATCCTACATTCTACATACTCTAACTTGATGGAGATAATGAGATCGTTATAAGACAACAACTTATGATAAAATCATAGCAGAATTAATGATCAAAGCATAATAGATATGATCACACATTATTAGCCAACAATCATGTGACGTGATCTTGGGAGTTATATGTTGGAATAATCTAAAAACTATAGCAAAGAGTAGAAGTGATTTACCAGTATTGACGAGTTCGAAACCCTTGCTTAAAAACAACAAGAGGTCTGAAAAACAAAATCCAAGGCAAGGGTATGAATCCATTTAGACAATTACATAATCCAAGCAGGAAGTTTGTTATTTTGGTTTTTGTACCTTATGACGTTAAAGGGGCCTTCCCCAGGAGAGCCTTCGCCGCCTCGGATGCAAGTGGTGACACACTTGATTGTGCACGATTCCGCTTTCCTCGACTTTGGTTTCTGTATTCTAGTTTTCTTGCAGTCTTTGGGCAACGTGCACTCACTGGACAATGTTTGCGGTATGTTGGATAGAGTATCCGCTTCATCAGCTGCTGCCACAGAAGCCATTACCGCAGCGGTCGTGAGCAAGGTAGTCAGTGCCACACTGCATGCTCTACTCACTCTCATACTCTGGAATTTGCAACTCACCATGCTTCTTCTCCCACCTCCACTCCCACTCACTTTCTTCCTGCTCTCACTCTGAATGCCCCCGCCACCAACCCACCAACCACAGTACACCGATAAACTAGGGCCATAAATTACCATTATCTTTAGCCACTCCCAAACAACACAATTATCTTCTTTTTCCTTTTCTATGCACTGCGCTTCTGTGGAGAGCAAGAATCCTCCAATTTCAACTCTACCCATTACATTTTATAACTACTACAATCATATAATTCTAGTTTCCATAAACTGATCATTAGCTATTAATATTGTGCAATAATAATAACTACAAATTAAATTAAAAAGATGAAATCACAAGTTTATTCTACCCACTTTAACATTTCACGTAAGATAAAAAGGGAATAAAATGGATATTTTTGGGGAAAAATTCCAATGCTTTTGATATCTTCAATATTGCTATATTTTAAATATGAAAAAAATAGAATAAAATGAAAATAGTTAAAGTTGAAAGAGATCAAAACAAAGATCATAAAATATTATGTAGTATAAGAAAAAAGAATAGTTTATTTGTATACTGTTATTTTGTTAGTTGATATAGTCATTGCGTTATACAATCCATTATCAAACTAGCCCTGTACCATTCACAGCACGGGTATTTTATAAAGGTATTTTATAAAAAGAAATATCATAATAAAAAATTATAATATTATATTTATTATAATATTAATAAATCAAATAAATTATGTAATTTAATATTATTTATGTAAATACATCTATAATAAATAAAAAATAAAATTAAAAATTAGATGAAACAATAATAATTCAAGTAAGATTTAAATTGTTGTAGAAACAAAGTAAAAAATCAAAAAAAAAAGTAAATATATAGTCATATGTGTATGTTCCATTATTTTGTCCAAATGCAAAAATAGAAATAGAAGATTTTAATAAGATATTATATTTATTACAATTTTGTTGTAGAAGCATAAGTATGATCAGAACAACTATATTACCTTGCAAATTCAAATAAGAAATAGTTATAAAAAAACAAATTATCTATTGACAGTTGGCTTATAACATTGGTCAAGAAAAAAAAGTAGACCTTTGTACCTATGATTATTGCTTAAACTTTTGTTGTAAGTGTGTGTGTATGTGAATATGAATCAACCATATCTAAGTTATGATCTCTCAATCTCTTTTTCTCGTATATACTCTTTCAATTATGTTCCTGTACCAAAACGGCATCATTTCAAGAACCAATATTTTCAAAAGGCATGAACATCAAGAAATATTCATACCAAAAAAAAAAGTTTGACTATACTACCAAGAAAATAAATTAGAAACATGCAATCTCAACAGCATAATCATCTTGAGGTTGTTGTTCAACAAATAACATTTACAGATAGACAATGATAATTGCTATCATGAGAGTCACAGTTTTTATATGTAAAAAAAAAAAATAAAGCAGATGAATTGAAAATATAATAATGTTCATACCTCATATGTATGATGTAACATCATGTTTTAAAGATTTCAAATACTTCCTTGTACCATATTAGTAGTTGAGGTTATTTGTCGTCCATCTAGATCCAAAAACACATTTTCAAACTTTTTTAGAGTTCACTCGAGAAACAACAAGTGTGTGTGATGGAAAAATGCTCTTCTTCTAATAGTGATCTTTGTGATTTCTTCTTTGGATGGATGATGAAGGAGATTTGAGGAGCGGAAGCATTACAGAAACTCAAGAGGAGTTTCCATGGATTGAAGTGGAGTTAGAAATTTGTGAGAGTGAGAGGTGAGGCCAACTCACTAGGAAAAAGTCTAGGCTAAGTCTTGAAGGAGACTAACCTAGGGAGAACTTAAGGGAGAACTTAAGAACAAGTAGAATGGCCAAAATTAGGCAGCATTTCATTACTAATTCCAAGTTAAAAAATACATGTATAAGAGACTCCTATTTATAGGAGAAAGTCTCTCAAAAACTCTCAAATGAGAGAGTGACAAGTGTTACTACCTTATTGGTGCAAATCCTTTCCATTAAGGAGTAGACATGTGGAGCCTCATGCCTTCCTTGCCTACATTTCTATTTGCACCCCTCTTTTACTATTTTACACTTTACTTTATTTTCTATTTACATCCTTCCTTACTTTTGCCCAAAATACAAGGCCCTAAACTTCCTAACTACTCTATACACTTTTTACAAGGCTAAGAGAAGAAGAAAAAAACTCTACCAACTCTTCATTAAAGCTTAATCTTCGTCTATCTTCTTGGCCGAAAGTTTCGAGGCTGGACAGTTTCCATCAATGTGTGATTCGGTCGGTCATCGGTAGTCGATGACGTCAGCAGCAGATGACAACGTGGACTACTCACAGGGTGACACGTGGAATAAGATAGCAGGTGAATCAGGGTGGAGATCATTCAGAGCGGTGATCGGTGGTCAGTTGCTGAGTGACCACTGTCAGCAGATCAGTGCCTAGAGGAACGCCTGGAAGGAGAGCACGACAAAGTGAAGAAGCGTCGATCAGTCATCGGTTCCTGGTCATCGGGTTTCTTGCTAACACACAGTTAAGCTGGACCCAGTCTCCCAGCGAGAGCGTTTCGCATGCACCTCGAATGATTTCAGAAGCAGATCAATCATCGGGGTTTCTTGCTAACACGTGTTAAGCTGGGACACAGGCTGTAAGGACCTGTAAAATTGAATTGGAATAAAAAGGGTTATATTTTAAAAGAATTCTATGTATGTTTTATTCAGAATAGAAAGGGAGGAAAAAGTTATGTTTAGAAGGCTATGAGATCGCCGGTCGCCTGCTACACATGAGCGCCAGGTGGACGTCGCCAGGGCGCGAGAGGCATGCAGGCATCGCGCGGGCGCGAGAGGCATGCAGGCATCGCGCGGGCGCGAGAGGCATGCAGGCATCGCGCGGGCGCGAGGCATGCGGGCATTGCCAGGGCGCGAGGCATGTGGACATGGCCAAGGCGCGAGAGTTATGAGGGCGTCGCCAGGGAAGACATCGGTCGTCTCCTAGAGGAAGACATCGGTCGTCTTCTAGGGCGAAGGAGACATCGGTCGTTCGCCAGGATGAGTCAGCATTGGAAAGTTGTCGCGATGGCGAGCCTCACACAGATAAAGTGGGACCCAGACTCTCAGCATGAAACGTCCTGCACGCGCGCCACGTAGACAAAAAGGATGATTCAGAGTGGTGACATCAGAATGTTGGCATGCGCAGGAGACACTCGCGGTCGTACTGTTTAGAGCAGTGGCTGGCATGCACAAGCGACAACAGTGGCAGTACTGTTCAGAGCAGTGGTTCTCAGACTTCTCTGCAGAGTGGGTGGTGGCAGCTGCTTTTGGTGGATAAGTTGGTTTAAGATGCAGAAAACCCACTGCTGAGAGAAAGAAACGTTGCAGCCTTCAAAGAGAGAAAGAGTGAGTTACCTCCCTTCTCCTCCAGTTGCCTCCTTCGCGCTGCGATTCTAGCACCTTCACACGAGAGTACGACGAGCGACAGCCACCATTAGAGCACCTGGGCAGTCCTCTGCAAGTCCTTCAACCAGACGCAAAAACAGAGCCAAGGCGTTCTTCAAGCTTTGTTGGGTTTCGGAACTCTAGGTGTTTGCGCAAGTCCAGGTAAGGGAAGCTAGACTTCTTTTTCCATACAAGCCATAGTTTAGCTATTTCTGAAATGAGGGCGACGTGGTCGCCGGTTTCGTTTGCATCTGCGTGAATGCTCTGTTCCATGTGTGAGGGCGACGTGGTCGCCGGTTTTTAAATACAGACTTCGAAATACCCTGTTTTTGAACCAGGTCGCCGGTTTTGGCGTTGTTTGCGAAACTCTCTGTTTTTGGTGTTGCTTTGAAACTGTTGAGATTTAAATGAGATATTCGAAAATAAGAACCTTGGATTGAGTTTTGCTGTGATTGAAATCATTCCTTTAAGTGTTATGTGATGTGTTGGATGTGGTGAATGTGGATCGAGGCATAGTATTTTCAGGAAAGAAAATACCGTGTAAGATCGTATAGGATGTGCATTGATCGGTGATGTCTATAATGGGATTATCCTGACTCTCCTGAGATAATGGATTCATATAGATGAGGTTATTCAGGCGTTGAGAGTCGAAGGAGGTTCATATGTATGGGTGAGTCGTGTGAAACAGAACGAGCTCGGCCTGTCATATGGATTAACCCTATCATACTGTGAGAATGGTGAACTTGAGATCGAGAATGTGTTGATGCGCATAGCTGTGGAAACATTACAACAGCTTTGTATGACAGGTGCAGAATCTCTGAGTCTAGTCAATGCACGAGTCTTCCGGAAGTAGGTCAAGTGTCTTGTGTGCTGGGTCAGTGGTGGTCTGACATGTGAAATGAGGAACTTGAAATTTATAGACACTTGATGCAGTATTGTGAAAATGAATGACTCTTGTGAATATTGTGGAATGTGTGATTTCTGGGCGATCAGGTGAAGAGTATTGAGAAAATCTATAGTTTTACGTGAATATCTTGAAAATTGCTTACCCTGATCTTAATGTTCTTATTTAAACTCTCTTTAAAATATCTAGCTTACCCTGCGTGTTTTGCTCGTTGGCTGTTTTTCTCTTGAAACTGCGATGATCGTGTATAACTTACACGGGAGCAGATGATCTTCCAGGAAGTAGAGCTCCTTAGTGAGTGGTCGCCGGAAGCAGATCGGCTGTTTTTGGGTCCTCCGATGGGAGATCGGCCTCGTTCGATAGGAGATCGGTCTCTTCCGATAGGAGATCGCCTGCTTCGTTTTTTTTACTGTATTTTGTTTATGTTTCTGGAAAAATTTGACCGAATTTGTATTAAACTCCCTGTGAGGAGAAACTACATTTCATATATATAATATTTTGTTCATAGAATCTATTTGTTACCTTTATTTTCATTATATACATTTGTATAGTATTTTGGCGGGATGTTACATTAATGGTATCAGAGCAGTTCGTCCTTAGGATGACCTGAGGGCTGTGGATCCATTGTGTTTCTTCTGCTCATGAAATTTATTTGAGTTTAAAATAACAACTATAGTGAAAAGTTTTCAAACGTTTTTGTATTGAGATTTTGTGTGTGCTTTGGTGAATATATGTTATAACTGAAAATCTTAGTATTAAGAATGAGAAGGTCCTGATAAAGTAGTGAGGGTGCACACTCATAACTGGATCGGGATGAGTCTCAACCTTAATTCCAAAGGTTTGATGTTTAGCATATATTGAATTCTGGTGTGAGCTATTTCATTTTCTTGAGTGTCCTTGTAATGGATTGAAAATGGTTGATTGGATTGATGACTGCATACCAGTAGTTGTTCTGGTGTTATGCTTGATGTTATAAGCATTATGATTCTGTTGTTGAGCTCAAATTCTTAATGATTTTGAGATGCTGACCTTTGTAAGGTCTATATGTTACCTCCTGAATGAATTGATTTCTTATCGATCTCATTCTTGTAGTTGTAGGGAATATAGAAACCTGTAGTTTCAACTCTGAAACGAAGAGAGATGGCACGTAGACCTTCTACCCCTCCCCAATCTTCTTCGGAGATGAGCCAGATTGCTAAGGCTATCGAGATGATGGCAACTGCCATCCAGCAGCAGAATGCAGCGATGGCTCAGAACCATCAAGCTACAATGCACCACTGGGAAACTGCTCGGTCGGCTGAGACAAACTCCCACGGCGGTTGTAACATCCCTCCAAATTACTTTGAAATAAATATAAAATGAAAGTAAGGGTGACAAATAGATTCTATGAACAAAATAATATATATATGAAATGAAGTTGCTCCTCTTAGGGAGTTTAATACAAATTCGGTCAAATTTTCCAGAAACATAAACAAAATACAGTAAAAAAAAAAAAACAAAGCAGGCGATCTCCTATCGGAAGAAACCGATCTCCAATCGGAGGAGCCAAAACAGCCGATCACCTATGAGGACAGAAAAAAACAGGCGATCACCCGATAGAGGCAGAAACAGGCGATCACCCGATAGAGACAGAAGAAAACCGGCGATCTCCTCCTCGGCAATCACTCACTAAGGAGCTCTACTTCCTGGAAGATCATCTGCTCCCGTGTAAAATACACGATCATCACAGTTTTTAAGAGAAAACCACAGAACCAAAACACGCAGGGTAAGCTAGATATTTTAAAGAGAGTTTAAATCATGAACATGACGATCAAAGTAAAACAAGTTTCAAAATATCCATGTAAAACGTAGAGTTGCTCATATCATTCACCTGATCGCCCAAAATCACACATTTCACAACATTCACCCATAGTCATTCCATTTCACAATACTGCATCAAGTGTCTATAAACTATCAATGTTTCTCATTTCTCACGTCAGACTTTCCACTGACTCACCACACAAGACACTTGACACTACTTCCGGATTGACTCGTGCGTTGATTAGACTCAGAGATCTGCACCTGTCATACCACACCACTGTGAAATCCACACAGGGTCGCTGTGAATCCACACAGCATGCGCATATATCATCTCAATGTCATTAGTTCTCCTGGTATGACAGGGTTAATCCATAGGACAGGCGGAGCTCGTTCTTTTTCACACGAGACGCCCATCATATAGACCTCCTTCGACTCTCAACAACTGAGTAACTTCCTCTACGTGATTCCATTACCTCAGCAGAGTCAGGATATCCCCTTAGGAATCACCGATCAATGCACCTACTACAAGATCTTACACGGTATTTTCTTTCCTGAAAATACTATGCCTCGATCCCACATTCACAGCATTCAAGACGTCATGCCATACAAAGGAATATTTCAAATCACAGCAACAACCATTTCAGCGTTTCAAACTTTTGAATATCACATATATATTGTATTTAAATCCCAAACAGTTTCAAACAAGGTCAAACACAGGGGAGTTCGAAACTCGTATTTAAAACCGGCGACCACGTCGCCCAAACACATAAAACAGAGCATTTCGAAAAGAAACAGAGAACCGGCGACCACGTCGCCCTCACTTCAGAAACAGCAACTATGGCTTGTGTTGAAAACGAAGGCTAGCTTCCCTTACCTGGACTTGCGCAACCACCAGGAGCTTCGAAATCCAACAGAGCTTGAAGAATGCCTTGGCTCTATTCTTGAGTCTGGTTTTGAAGGAGTTGCAGAGAACTTTCCCAGGTGCTCCAATGGTGTTGCTTCTCGTCGTACTCTTGTGTGGAGATGCTGAAATCGCAACGCGGAGGAGGTAACTGGAGGAGAAGGGAAGGAACTCACTCTTTCTCTCGTCGAATACAACAATGTTTTCTTTTCTCTCAGCAGTGGATTTTTGTAACTTAAACCAACTTATCCCTCCAAAAGCAGCTGCCACCACCTACTCTGCAGGGAAGTTTGCGTGCACGCTTCCCTGAACAATACTACTAAGCGTGCCTCTGCGCAGGCTACGCTCTGAGGTCACTATTCTGAACCACTCTTTTGTCTACGTGGCGCGCGTGCAGAACATCTCTTGCTGGGAGTCTGGGGCCCACGTTCTCTGGGTGTAACTCAACGTCGCGCGATGACCTTTCGCCGATGACTACCAGCTCGAAGAGGAACCACTGATGACCTCTCGCGCGAAGACGATCCACCGATGACCTCGCGCGAAGACTACCACCGATGACCTCGCGCCAAGACTACCACCGATGACCTCTTCCTGGCGAACGACCGATGTTGTCCTCTGGGAGACAACCGATGTCTTCCCTGGCGACGCCCTCATAACTCTCGCGCCTTGGCCACATCCACATGCATCGCGCGCGAGAGGTCATCAGTGGTTTGTCCTCGCGCGAGAGGTCATCAGCGGTTTGTCATCGCGTGAGAGGTCATCGGTGGTTTGTCTTCGTGCGAGGTCATCGGTGGTTCGTCTTCGCGCTGGTAGCCATCGGCGAAAGGTCATCGCGCGGCGCTTAGTTACACACCGAGAACGTAGGACCTAGACTCCCAGCAAGAGACGTTCTGCACGCGCGCCACGTAGACGAAAAGGTGGTTCAGAATAGTGACCTCAGAGCGTAGCCTGCGCAGAGGCACGCTTAGGAGTACTGTTCAGGGAAGCGTGCACGCAAACTTCCCTGCAGAGTAGGTGGTGGCAGCTGCTTTTGGAGGGATAAGTTGGTTTAAGTTACAAAAATCCACTGCTGAGAGAAAAGAAAACATTGTTGTATTCGACGAGAGAAAGAGTGAGTTTCTTCCCTTCTCCTCCAGTTACCTCCTCCGCGTTGCGATTGCAGCATCTCCACACAAGAGTACGACGAGAAGCAACACCATTGGAGCACCTGGGAAAGTTCTCTGCAACTCCTTCAAAACCAGACGCAAAAACAGAGCCAAGGCGTTCTTCAAACTCTGTTGGATTTCGAAGCACCTGGTGGTTGCGCAAGTCCAGGTAAGGGAAGCTAGCCTTCATCTTTACTACGAGCCATAGTTGGACCATTTCTGAAGTGTGGGCGACGTGGTCGCCGTTTTCGCTTTCGTCTTCGTGAAATGCTCTGTGTTGTGTGCTTGAGCGACGTGGTCGCCTGTTTTAATATACAGCCTTCGAAATACCATATTTTGAACTAGATCGCCGGTTTTGGCGCTGTTTTGCGAACTCCTTGTGTTTGATGTTGTTTTGAGAACTGCTTGAGATTTACATGAGATATTCGAAAATATGAATCCTTTGAAAATGGCTATTGCTGTGATTGAAATCATTCCTTTAAGTGTGGCATGATGTCTTTGAATGCTGTGAATGTGGGATCGAGGCATAGTATTTTCAGGAAAGAAAATACCGTGTAAGATCTTGTGGTAGGTGCA
Organism: Phaseolus lunatus; assembly: GCA_013389735.1. Lineage (NCBI taxonomy): Eukaryota > Viridiplantae > Streptophyta > Magnoliopsida > Fabales > Fabaceae > Phaseolus > Phaseolus lunatus. The sequence goes on along the minus strand of CM023861.1, from coordinate 17,639,794 downwards.
TTGATCGGTGATTCCTAAGGAGATATCCTGACTCTGCTGAGGTAATGGAATCACGTAGAGGAAGTTACTCAGTTGTTGAGAGTCGAAGGAGGTCTATATGATGGGCGTCTCGTGTGAAAAAGAACGAGCTCCGTCTGTCCTATGGATTAACCCTGTCATACCAGGAGAACTATGGTAACATTGAGATGATATATGCGCATGCTGTGTGGATTCACAGCGACCCTGTGTGGATTTCACAGTGGTGTGGTATGACCGGTGCAGATCTCTGAGTCTAATCAACGCACGAGTCAATCCGGAAGTAGTGTCAAGTGTCTTGTGTGGTGAGTCAGTGGAAAGTCTGACATGTGAAATGAGAAACTTGAATATTGATGGACACTTGATGCTGTATTGTGAAATGGAATGACTATGGGTGAATGTAGTGAAGTTTGTGATTTTGGGCGATCAGCTGAATGCTATGAGCAGCTCTACGTTTTACATGGATATTTTGGAACTTGGTTTACTTGGATTTTCATGTTCTTGATTTAAACTTCTTTTAAATTATCTAGCTTACCCTTTTATCTGTTATTGTGGTTGTTTTCTCAAAACTGTGATGATCGTGTAATTGTTACACGGGAGCAGATGATCTTCCAGGAAGAAGAGCTCTCTAGTGAGTGGTCGCCGGGGAAGGAGATCGCCTATTTCCACCTCTCGGTGGTGATCGCCAGTTTTCGTGTCCTGATAGGAGATCGCCCGTTTTGAGGTCTTCTGTTTGGGATCGCCGTTTTATGTTGGAGATCGCCTTTTTTTTTGAGACCGTCGGTCTTACTGTATTTCATTTATTTTCGTTAAACCTTGAGAAACAATTGATTTGGTTATGTATTAAACTCCCTAAGAGGAGTAACTTCATTCTGATATATATACATATTATCTTGTACTCTTCAATATTATTTGGTTACACTTAATTTCATTATACATGTATGTATGTATTATTTTGGCGGGATGTTACATTAATGGTATCAGAGCAGTTCGCCTTAGGATGACCTGAGGGCTGTGGATCCATTGTGTTTCTTCTGCTCATAAAATTTATTTGAGTTTTAAATAACCACTATAGTGAAAGGTTTTCAAACGTTTTAGTTTTGAACTCTTGCGTGTGCTTGGGTGAACGTGTGCCTAACTGAAAATCTTAGTATTAAGAATAAGAAGGTCTTGATAAAGTGGTGAGGGTGCACACTCATAACTGGATCAAGATAATTCTTAATCTTAAATCCAAAGGTTTGATGTTTAGCCTACATTGAATTCTGGTGTGATTTTTGAGTGTTCTTGAATTTGACGGAGGTGGTAGTTTGGACTGATGTTTGTACACCAGTAATTGTTCTGGTGTTTTGTGTGAAGTTATAAGTGTTATGATTCTGTTGATGAACTCAAATTCTAGATGACTTTGAGATGCTGACCTTTGTAAGGTCTAGCTGTTACCCCCTTGAATGAATTGATTCTTATCGATTTCATTCTTATAGTTGTAGGGAATATAGAAGTCAATAGATTCAGAAGATGGCACGTAGACCTGCTACCCCACCCCAACCTTCCTCAGAGATGAGTCAGATCGCCAAGGCCATCGAGATGATGGCGACTGCCATTCAGCAGCAGAATGCGGCGATGGCTCAGAACCATCAAGCCACAATGCAGCACTGGGAAACTGCCCGATCTGCTGAGACAAACTCCCACGTCGGTCAGCCCCAAGAACAGATGGGACTGGCCGAGTTCATGAGGCACAACCCACCTAAGTTCAGTGGGAATGCTACCCCTGACCAGGCAGACCAGTGGGTCAGGGAGTTGGAGAAAATCTTTAGGGCGACCTCCTGCCCTGAAGAGAAGAAGCTGCTGTTCGCCACTTATCTGCTATCAGGAGAAGCTGAGTTCTGGTGGATGGGAGCTCAGCAGATGATGGAGGCACGAGAGGATGTATTGGATTGGGAGAGCTTCAGGGTGAAGTTCTTGGAGAAATACTTCCCTGACAGTGCCAAGTTTGCAAGGGAAGCTGAGTTCTTAAAGTTGGAGCAGGGGGACATGTCAGTAAACGCCTATGCTGCTCGTTTTGAGTACCTCGCCCGGTTTTATACCCAGGCGACCTCCGAGGCCTGGAGATGTAGAAAATTCGAAGAAGGACTGAAGCATGGGCTGAAGAGGACCCTAGCCCCGATGTGCATCAGGGAATTCCACGCCTTAGTGGAGAAGGCAAAGATGGTGGAGACCCTGGAAAAGGGTGATTCTCGGGTGATCAGGTCACACCAAGGAGGTTCCTCCAGTGGGAGAGCTAAGGCACAGCACCCACAAAGCAAACCCTATGCGAGACCTCCACCACATCGGGCAGGAGCAGCACCTCCCCAGTTTCAACAGCAGCAACCTTGGAAACCCAAGTGTCCTCACTGTGGTGGACCACACGCCTCCAATGCTTGTTTCAAGAAGACTTCAGAGAGGAAATGTTTCGTCTGCCAAAGGACAGGGCACGTTGCTAGAGAGTGCCCTAGCAGGAATGGGGCGACCCAACCCAGTGGCTCCCAACAGTTGAGAAACGAGGGCGGCAGACCTCAGGCAACAGGGAGGGTGTTCGCCATGTCTGGAGCAGAGGCAGCTCAGTCAGGTAACCTCATCCAAGGTGTTTGTTTTATTGCTGGTAGAGGTGTAAGGACCTTGTTTGATTCTGGAGCGACACACTCCTTTGTGTCAAGCCTGTGTGTAGCCGAGTTGGGCCTCCTAGTGAAGGAGTTACCTTTCGAGCTGTTGGTCTCTACACCTGCGTCAGGACAGGTGTCGACCTCTACAGTGTGCCCTGAATGTCCAGTGATTGTAGAAGGACGCAGATTCAAGGTGAACTTGATCTGCCTACCTCTTCAGGACCTGGATGTCATCCTGGGAATGGATTGGTTAGCTGCCAATCACGTTCTCATAGACTGTGGTAGGCAGAAGGTAGCGTTTCCAGACCCCCAAGAACCGGATGTGTTGTCAGTTCAACAAGGGCGATCAGAGCTGGAAGGAGAGGCGAGGTGCTTCGTAGTGCTCGCCCGGTTGGAAGTGGAGAATAAAGGGGACGTAAACAGGATACAAGTGGTGAAAGATTTCACAGATGTATTCCCAGAAGAGGTGCCTGGGTTACCCCCTAAGAGAGAAGTGGAATTCTCTATTGACTTGGTACCTGGAGCTGGACCAGTGTCAATGGCACCTTACAGGATGGCACCAGCCGAGTTAGTGGAGTTAAAGAAGCAAGTGGAAGAGTTGCTGGAGAAGCAGTTCATCAGACCCAGCGTATCTCCATGGGGAGCTCCAGTGCTCCTAGTCAAGAAGAAGGATGGAGGGTCTCGGCTGTGTATAGACTACAGGCAATTGAACAAATTGACCATCAAGAACAAGTACCCCCTACCTCGGATTGATGATTTGATGGACCAAATTCATGGGGCCTCGGTGTTCTCCAAGATTGACCTGAGATCGGGGTATCACCAAATCTTGGTAAAAGCTGAAGATGTTCAGAAGACAGCTTTTAGGTCTCGATATGGGCACTACGAGTATGTAGTGATGCCATTTGGAGTCACCAATGCTCCAGCTCTATTCATGGACTACATGAATAGGATCTTTCGCCCTTTCTTGGATAAGTTTGTGGTGGTCTTCATAGATGACATCCTCATTTATTCAAGGACCGAGGAAGAGCATGAGGAACACCTGAGGACAGTATTGGAAATACTAAGGGAGAAGCAGCTCTATGCCAAGTTCTCTAAGTGTGAGTTCTGGCTAAGGGAAGTCAACTTCTTAGGACACGTGATATCTGCCCAGGGGATCTCGGTAGATCCAGCCAAGGTAGAGGCAGTGCTGCAATGGGAACGTCCTAAGACAGTGACTGAGATAAGGAGCTTTGTGGGGTTGGCGGGCTACTATCGGAGGTTTATTGAGGATTTTTCCAAAGTAGTGGCTCCTTTAACACAACTGACCCGCAAGGACCAACCCTTTGCTTGGACCGACCGATGTGAGCAGAGCTTCAGGGAACTAAAGGAGAGGTTGACCAGTGCTCCAGTGCTGGTGATTCCAGAAGTAGGAAGACCTTTTGATGTCTTCTGTGATGCCTCACATCAAGGCTTGGGATGCGTCTTGATGCAAGAGAAGAGAGTGGTTGCATATGCTTCAAGGCAACTCAAGGTGCATGAGAGAAACTACCCTACTCATGATTTGGAGTTGGCAGCGGTAGTGTTTGCCTTGAAGATCTGGAGGCATTATCTTTATGGAGCTCGGTTCCAGGTATTCAGTGACCACAAGAGCTTGAAGTACCTGTTCGATCAGAAGGAACTAAACATGAGACAAAGAAGGTGGATGGAATTCCTAAAGGACTACGACTTTCAACTCATGTATCACCCAGGGAAGGCCAATGTAGTGGCAGATGCCTTGAGTAGGAAGTCTATACAAGTCGCCACCATGATGATGGAAGAGCAGAAACTGATCGAGCAGTTCAGAGACTTAAACCTTGGAGTAGAATTTCACGTGAATCACATTAGTTGTAGCAAGCTGACTATAACTAATGACTTCCTGGGAATGTTGAAGGATAAGCAATGGGAGGACCCTAGCCTGAAGCGCACTGTAGAGTCACTAGGGACAGATCAGGCGAGAGGCTTTGAGATGGGCGATGATGGGATCTTGAGGTTTGATGGCAAAATTTGCATACCTGCAAATGAAGAGTTGAAGAAGATGATCCTAGAGGAAGGTCATAAGAGTCGCCTTAACCTCCATCCAGGCATGAACAAGATGTACCATGACTTGAAGGAGTCATTTTGGTGGTCAGGCATGAAGAGGGACGTCGCCCAGTACGTGGCAACCTGCTTAACGTGTCAAAAGGCGAAGGTAGAGCATCAAAGACCTGGCGGGCTGTTGCAGCAACTGGATATCCCCGAGTGGAAGTGGGACAGCATTGCCATGGATTTTGTCACCCATTTACCCAGATCGGTAAAAGGTCATGATGCAATCTGGGTCATCATTGATAGGCTGACGAAGAGTGCCCACTTCCTCCCAGTAAATATGAAGACGCCCATGGCCAAGTTGGCACAGCTGTACATCAAGGAGATTGTGAGGTTGCATGGAGTGCCTTCCAGCATCATTTCAGATAGAGATCCCAGGTTCACTTCACGGTTTTGGCAGACCTTGCAAGAGTGTTTGGGAACCAAGTTGAGGATGAGCTCTGCATATCATCCCCAAACAGATGGTCAGTCAGAGAGGACGATCCAATCCTTGGAAGATCTGCTGAGGGCATGCGTTTTGGATCAATTGGGAGATTGGGACGAGGTGTTGCCACTGGTGGAGTTTACATATAATAACAGTTATCACGCCAGCATCGGGATGGCCCCATATGAAGCCCTGTATGGGAGGAAATGCAGAACCCCCTTATGTTGGTACCAAGAGGGCGAGGCAGTCTTGGTTGGGCCAGAGATGATTCAACAGACGACCGAGAAGGTAAAGCAGATACAAAGCAGAATGAAAGCTTCTCAGAGTAGGCAGAAGTCCTATGCAGATCAGAGGAGAAAGCCTTTGGAGTTTGCTGCTGGAGATCACGTGTTCATGAAAGTGACACCAACCAAGGGTGTAGGGCGGGCGATCAGGTCAAAGAAGTTGTCCCCTAAGTTCGTGGGACCATATCAGATCTTAAGAAGGATTGGCCCAGTGGCGTATGAGATCGCCCTACCTCCCCCTCTGGCGAATCTGCACAATGTGTTTCACGTGTCACAGCTGAGGAAGTACATGGCAGACCCTAGTCATGTGCTGGATGTAGACGACGTGCAGATTAGGGATGACTTGTCCTTTGAAGCCAAACCAATCAGGATTGACGATCGGCAATGTAAACAGCTCAGGGGCAAGACCATCGACATGGTGAAAGTGGTGTGGGATGAGAGATCGGGGGATTCAACTTGGGAGTTAGAAGAACCCATGAGGAAGGCTTATCCATACCTCTTTTCCTTGTAATCCAATTTTCGAGGACGAAAATTTTCTTGTTGGGGAGAATGTAAGGACCTGAAAAATTTATTGGAATGAAAGAGTATGTTTTAAATAAATTCTAAGTATTATTTTTATTTAGAATAGAAAGGGAGGAAAAAGTTAAGTTTAGAAGGCTACGAGGTCGCCGGTCGCCTGCTACACATGAGCGCCAGGTGGACATCGCGCGGGCGCGAGAGGCATGCAGGCATCGCGCGGGCGCGAGAGGCATGCAGGCATCGCCAGGGAAGACATCGGTTGTCTCCCAGAGTGAGACATCGGTCGTTCGCCAGGGAGAGGTCATCAGCGGTTTGTCATCGCGCGAGAGGTCATCGGTGGTTTGTCTTCGCGCGAGAGGTCATCAGCGGTTTGTCATCGCGCGAGATGTCATCGGTGGTTTGTCTTCGCGCGAGAGGTGATCGGTGGTTTGTCTTCGCGCGAGAGGTCATCAGCGGTTTGTCATCGCGCGAGATGTCATCGGTGGTTTGTCTTCGCGCGAGAGGTCATCAGTGGTTTGTCCTCGCGCGAGAGGTCATCAGCGGTTTGTCATCGCGCGAGAGGTCATCGGTGGTTTGTCTTCGTGCGAGGTCATCGGTGGTTCGTCTTCGCGCTGGTAGCCATCGGCGAAAGGTCATCGCGCGGCGCTTAGTTACACACCGAGAACGTAGGACCTAGACTCCCAGCAAGAGACGTTCTGCACGCGCGCCACGTAGACGAAAAGGTGGTTCAGAATAGTGACCTCAGAGCGTAGCCTGCGCAGAGGCACGCTTAGGAGTACTGTTCAGGGAAGCGTGCACGCAAACTTCCCTGCAGAGTAGGTGGTGGCAGCTGCTTTTGGAGGGATAAGTTGGTTTAAGTTACAAAAATCCACTGCTGAGAGAAAAGAAAACATTGTTGTATTCGACGAGAGAAAGAGTGAGTTTCTTCCCTTCTCCTCCAGTTACCTCCTCCGCGTTGCGATTGCAGCATCTCCACACAAGAGTACGACGAGAAGCAACACCATTGGAGCACCTGGGAAAGTTCTCTGCAACTCCTTCAAAACCAGACGCAAAAACAGAGCCAAGGCGTTCTTCAAACTCTGTTGGATTTCGAAGCACCTGGTGGTTGCGCAAGTCCAGGTAAGGGAAGCTAGACCTCTTTGTCCATACGAGCCATAGTTTAGTTATTTTCTGAAGTGAGGGCGACGTGGTCGCCATTTTCGTTTTTATCTGCGTGAAATGCTTGGGTTGTGTGCTTGGGCGACGTGGTCGCCGGTTTTATAAACATAGTCTTCGAAACACCTTGTTTTTGAACTAGATCGCCGGTTTTGGCGCTGTTTTGCGAACTCCTTGTGTTTGATGTTGTTTTGAGAACTGCTTGAGATTTACATGAGATATTCGAAAATATGAATCCTTTGAAAATGGCTATTGCTGTGATTGAAATCATTCCTTTAAGTGTGGCATGATGTCTTTGAATGCTGTGAATGTGGGATCGAGGCATAGTATTTTCAGGAAAGAAAATACCGTGTAAGATCTTGTGGTAGGTGCATTGATCGGTGATTCCTAAGGAGATATCCTGACTCTGCTGAGGTAATGGAATCACGTAGAGGAAGTTACTCAGTTGTTGAGAGTCGAAGGAGGTCTATATGATGGGCGTCTCGTGTGAAAAAGAACGAGCTCCGTCTGTCCTATGGATTAACCCTGTCATACCAGGAGAACTATGGTAACATTGAGATGATATATGCGCATGCTGTGTGGATTCACAGCGACCCTGTGTGGATTTCACAGTGGTGTGGTATGACCGGTGCAGATCTCTGAGTCTAATCAACGCACGAGTCAATCCGGAAGTAGTGTCAAGTGTCTTGTGTGGTGAGTCAGTGGAAAGTCTGACATGTGAAATGAGAAACTTGAATATTGATGGACACTTGATGCTGTATTGTGAAATGGAATGACTATGGGTGAATGTAGTGAAGTTTGTGATTTTGGGCGATCAGCTGAATGCTATGAGCAGCTCTACGTTTTACATGGATATTTTGGAACTTGGTTTACTTGGATTTTCATGTTCTTGATTTAAACTTCTTTTAAATTATCTAGCTTACCCTTTTATCTGTTATTGTGGTTGTTTTCTCAAAACTGTGATGATCGTGTAATTGTTACACGGGAGCAGATGATCTTCCAGGAAGAAGAGCTCTCTAGTGAGTGGTCGCCGGGGAAGGAGATCGCCTATTTCCACCTCTCGGTGGTGATCGCCGGTTTTCGTGTCCTGATAGGAGATCGCCCGTTTTGAGGTCTTCTGTTTGGGATCGCCGTTTTATGTTGGAGATCGCCTTTTTTTTTGAGACCGCCGGTCTTACTGTATTTCATTTATTTTCGTTAAACCTTGAGAAACAATTGATTTGGTTATGTATTAAACTCCCTAAGAGGAGTAACTTCATTCTGATATATATACATATTATCTTGTACTCTTCAATATTATTTGGTTACACTTAATTTCATTATACATGTATGTATGTATTATTTTGGCGGGATGTTACACTGGGCGATGTCCCTCTTCATGCCCGACCACCAAAATGACTCCTTCAAGTCATGGTACATCTTGTTCATGCCTGGATGAAGGTTAAGGCGACTCTTATGACCTTCCTCTAGGATCATCTTCTTCAACTCATCATTTGCAGGTATGCAAATTCTGCCATCAAACCTCAAGATCCCATCATCGCCCATCTCAAAGCCTCTCGCCTGATCTGTCCCTAGTGACTCTACAGTGCACTTCAGGCTAGGGTCCTCCAATTGCTTATCCTTCAACATTCCCAGGAAGTCATTAGTTATAGTCAGCTTGCTACAACTAATGTGATTCACATGAAATTTTACTCCAAGGTTTAAGTCTCTGAACTGCTCGATCAGTTTCTGCTCTTCCATCATCATGGTGGCGACTTGCATAGACTTCCTACTCAAGGCATCTGCCACTACATTGGCCTTCCCTGGGTGATACATGAGTTGAAAGTCGTAATCCTTTAGGAATTCCATCCACCTTCTTTGTCTCATGTTTAGTTCCTTTTGATCGAACAGGTACTTCAAGCTCTTGTGGTCACTGAACACCTGGAACCGAGCTCCATATAGATAGTGCCTCCAGATCTTCAAGGCAAAAACCACTGCCGCCAACTCCAAGTCATGCGTAGGGTAGTTTCTCTCATGAACCTTGAGTTGTCTTGAAGCATATGCAACCACTCTCTTCTCTTGCATTAAAACACATCCCAAGCCTTGATGTGAAGCGTCACAGAAGACATCAAAAGGTCTTCCTACCTCGGGGATCACCAGCACTGGAGCACTGGTCAACCTCTCCTTTAGTTCCGTGAAGCTCTGCTCACATCGGTTGGTCCAAGCAAAAGGTTGGTCCTTGCGGGTTAGCTGTGTTAAAGGAGCCACTATCTTGGAAAAATCCTTAATAAACCTCCGATAGTAGCCCGCCAACCCCACAAAGCTCCTTATCTCAATCACGGTCTTAGGACGTTCCCATTGCAGCACTGCCTCTACCTTGGCTGGATCTACCGAGATCCCTTGGGCAGATATCACGTGTCCTAAGAAGTTGACTTCCCTCAGCCAGAACTCACACTTGGAGAACTTGGCATAGAGCTGCTTCTCTCTCAGTATCTCCAATACTGTCCTCAGGTGTCCTTCATGCTCTTCCTCGGTCCTTGAGTAAATGAGTATGTCGTCTATGAAGACCACCACAAACTTATCCAAGAAAGGGCGAAAAATCCTATTCATGTAGTCCATGAACAGGGCTGGAGCATTTGTGACTCCAAACGGCATCACCACATACTCATAATGCCCATACCGAGACCTAAAAGCTGTCTTCTGCACATCATCAGCTTTAACCAAAATTTGGTGGTACCCCGATCTCAGGTCAATCTTGGAGAACACCGAGGCTCCATGAATTTGGTCCATCAAATCATCAATCCGAGGTAGGGGGTACTTGTTCTTGATGGTCAATTTGTTCAATTGCCTGTAGTCTATACACAACCGAGACCCTCCATCCTTCTTCTTGACTAGGAGCACTGGAGCTCCCCATGGAGATACACTGGGTCTGATGAATTGCTTCTCCAGCAACTCTTCCACTTGCTTCTTTAACTCCACTAACTCGGCTGGTGCCATCCTGTAAGGTGCCATTGACACTGGTCCAGCTCCAGGTACCAAGTCAATAGAGAATTCCACTTCTCTCTTAGGGGGTAACCCAGGTACTTCTTCTGGGAATACATCCGTGAAATCTTTCACCACAGGTATTCTGCTTACGTCCCCTTTATTCTCTACCTCCGACCGAGCGAGTATCACAAAGCACCTCGCCCCTTCTTCCAACTCTGACTGCCCTTGTTGAGCAGAAATTACATCTGATCCTTGGAGGTCTGGAAACACAATCCTCTGACTACCGCAGTCAATGAGAACGTGATTGGCAGCTAACCAATCCATTCCCAGGATAACATCTAGGTCCTGAAGAGGTAGGCAGATCAAGTTCACCTTGAATCTGCGTCCCTCTACAATCACTGGACATTCGGGGCACACCGTAGAGGTCGACACCTGTCCTGACGCAGGTGTAGAGACCAACAGTTCGAATGGTAACTCCTTCACTAGGAGGCCCAACTCAGCTACACACAGGCTTGACACAAAGGAGTGTGTCGCTTCAGAATCAAATAAAGCCCTTACACCTCTACCAGCAATAAAACAAACACCTTGGATGAGGTTACCTGACTGAGCTGCCTCTGTTCCAGACATGGCGAACACCCTCCCTGTTGCCTGAGGTCTGTTGCCCTCGTTCCTCAACTGTTGGGAGCCACTGGGTTGGGTCGCCCCATACCTGCTAGGGCACTCTCTAGCAACGTGCCCCATCTTTTGGCAGACAAAACATCTCCTCTCTGAAATCTTCTTGAAACAAGCATTGGAGGCGTGTGGTCCACCACAGTGAAGACACTTGGGTTTCCAAGGTTGCTGCTGTTGAAACTGGGGAGGTGCTGCTCCTGCCCGATGTGGTGGAGGTCTCGCATAGGGTTTGCTTTGTGGGTGCTGTGCCTTAGCCCTCCCACTGGAGGAACCTCCTTGGTGTGACCTGATCACCCGAGAATCACCCTTTTCCAGGGTCTCCACCATCTTCGCCTTCTCCACTAAGGCGTGGAATTCCCTTATGCACATCGGGGCTAGGGTTCTCTTCAGCCCATGCTTCAGTCCTTCTTCGAATTTTCTGCATCTCCAGGCCTCGGAGGTCGCCTGGGTATAAAACCGGGCGAGGTACTCAAAACGAGCAGCATAGGTGTTTACTGACATGTCCCCCTGCTCCAACTTTAAGAACTCAGCTTCCCTTGCAAACTTGGCACTGTCAGGGAAGTATTTCTCCAAGAACTTCACCCTGAAGCTCTCCCAATCCAATACATCCTCTCGTGCCTCCATCATCTGCTGAGCTCCCATCCACCAGAACTCAGCTTCTCCTGATAGCAGATAAGTGGCGAACAACAGCTTCTTCTCTTCAGGGCATGAGGTCGCCCTAAAGATTTTCTCCAACTCCCTGACCCACTGGTCTGCCTGGTCAGGGGTAGCATTCCCACTGAACTTAGGTGGGTTGTGCCTCATGAACTCGGCCAGTCCCATCTGTTCTTGGGGCTGACCGACGTGGGAGTTTGTCTCAGCAGATCGGGCAGTTTCCCAGTGTTGCATTGTGGCTTGATGGTTCTGAGCCATCGCCGCATTCTGCTGCTGAATGGTAGTCGCCATCATCTCGATGGCCTTGGCGATCTGGCTCATCTCTGAGGAAGGTTGGGGTGGGGTAGAAGGTCTACGTGCCATCTTCTTCGTTCTGGATTCTGAATCTATTGGTTTCTATATTCCCTACAACTACAAGAATGAGATCGATCAGAAATCAATTCATTCAGGAGGTACCATCTAGACCTTACAAAGGTCAGCATCTCAAAATCCTTAAGAATTTGAGCTCAACAACAGAATCATAATGCTTATAACATCAAGCATAACACCAGAACAACTACTGGTATGCAGTCATCAATCCAATCAACCATTTTCAATCCATTACAAGGACACTCAAGAAAATGAAATAGCTCACACCAGAATTCAATATATGCTAAACATCAAACCTTTGGAATTAAGGTTGAGACTCATCCCGATCCAGTTATGAGTGTGCACCCTCACTACTTTATCAGGACCTTCTCATTCTTAATACTAAGATTTTCAGTTATAACATATATTCACCAAAGCACACACAAAATCTCAATACAAACACGTTTGAAAACTTTTCACTATAGTTGTTATTTTAAACTCAAATAAATTTCATGAGCAGAAGAAACACAATGGATCCACAGCCCTCAGGTCATCCTAAGGACGAACCTGGCTCTGATACCATTAATGTAACATCCCTCCAAATTACTTTGAAATAAATATAAAATGAAAGTAAGGGTGACAAATAGATTCTATGAACAAAATAATATATATATGAAATGAAGTTGCTCCTCTTAGGGAGTTTAATACAAATTCGGTCAAATTTTCCAGAAACATAAACAAAATACAGTAAAAAAAAAAAAACAAAGCAGGCGATCTCCTATCGGAAGAAACCGATCTCCTATCGGAGGAGCCAAAACAGCCGATCACCTATCAGGACAGAAAAAAACAGGCGATCACCCGATAGAGGCAGAAACAGGCGATCACCCGATAGAGACAGAAGAAAACCGGCGATCTCCTCCTCGGCAATCACTCACTAAGGAGCTCTACTTCCTGGAAGATCATCTGCTCCCGTGTAAAATACACGATCATCACAGTTTTTAAGAGAAAACCACAGAACCAAAACACGCAGGGTAAGCTAGATATTTTAAAGAGAGTTTAAATCATGAACATGACGATCAAAGTAAAACAAGTTTCAAAATATCCATGTAAAACGTAGAGTTGCTCATATCATTCACCTGATCGCCCAAAATCACACATTTCACAACATTCACCCATAGTCATTCCATTTCACAATACTGCATCAAGTGTCTATAAACTATCAATGTTTCTCATTTCTCACGTCAGACTTTCCACTGACTCACCACACAAGACACTTGACACTACTTCCGGATTGACTCGTGCGTTGATTAGACTCAGAGATCTGCACCTGTCATACCACACCACTGTGAAATCCACACAGGGTCGCTGTGAATCCACACAGCATGCGCATATATCATCTCAATGTCATTAGTTCTCCTGGTATGACAGGGTTAATCCATAGGACAGGCGGAGCTCGTTCTTTTTCACACGAGACGCCCATCATATAGACCTCCTTCGACTCTCAACAACTGAGTAACTTCCTCTACGTGATTCCATTACCTCAGCAGAGTCAGGATATCCCCTTAGGAATCACCGATCAATGCACCTACTACAAGATCTTACACGGTATTTTCTTTCCTGAAAATACTATGCCTCGATCCCACATTCACAGCATTCAAGACGTCATGCCATACAAAGGAATATTTCAAATCACAGCAACAACCATTTCAGCGTTTCAAACTTTCGAATATCACATATATATTGTATTTAAATCCCAAACAGTTTCAAACAAGGTCAAACACAGGGGAGTTCGAAACTCGTATTTAAAACCGGCGACCACGTCGCCCAAACACATAAAACAGAGCATTTCGAAAAGAAACAGAGAACCGGCGACCACGTCGCCCTCACTTCAGAAACAGCAACTATGGCTTGTGTTGAAAACGAAGGCTAGCTTCCCTTACCTGGACTTGCGCAACCACCAGGAGCTTCGAAATCCAACAGAGCTTGAAGAATGCCTTGGCTCTATTCTTGAGTCTGGTTTTGAAGGAGTTGCAGAGAACTTTCCCAGGTGCTCCAATGGTGTTGCTTCTCGTCGTACTCTTGTGTGGAGATGCTGAAATCGCAACGCGGAGGAGGTAACTGGAGGAGAAGGGAAGGAACTCACTCTTTCTCTCGTCGAATACAACAATGTTTTCTTTTCTCTCAGCAGTGGATTTTTGTAACTTAAACCAACTTATCCCTCCAAAAGCAGCTGCCACCACCTACTCTGCAGGGAAGTTTGCGTGCACGCTTCCCTGAACAGTACTACTAAGCGTGCCTCTGCGCAGGCTACGCTCTGAGGTCACTATTCTGAACCACTCTTTTGTCTACGTGGCGCGCGTGCAGAACATCTCTTGCTGGGAGTCTGGGGCCCACGTTCTCTGGGTGTAACTCAACGTCGCGCGATGACCTTTCGCCGATGACTACCAGCTCGAAGAGGAACCACTGATGACCTCTCGCGCGAAGACGATCCACCGATGACCTCGCGCGAAGACTACCACCGATGACCTCGCGCGAAGACTACCACCGATGACCTCTTCCTGGCGAACGACCGATGTTGTCCTCTGGGAGACAACCGATGTCTTCCCTGGCGACGCCCTCATAACTCTCGCGCCTTGGCCACATCCACATGCATCGCGCCCTGGCAATGCCCGCGTGCCTCGCGCCCGCGCGATGCCCGCATGCCCCTCGCGCCCGCGCGATGCCTGCATGCCTCTCGCGCCCGCGCGATGCCTGCATGCCTCTCACGCCCGCGCGATGCCTGCATGCCTCTCGCGCTCGCGCGATGTCCACCTGGCGCTCATGTGTAGCAGGCGACCGGCGACCTCGTAGCCTTCTAAACTTAACTTTTTCCTCCCTTTCTATTCTAAATAAAAACATACTTAGAATTTATTTAAAACATACTCTTTTATTCCAATTTAATTTTTCAGGTCCTTACAGCGGTCAGCCTCGAGAACAGATGGGACTGACCGAGTTCATGAGGCACAACCCACCCAAGTTTAGTGGGAATGCTACCCCTGATCAGGCAGATCAGTGGGTCAGAGAGCTGGAGAAAATCTTTAGGGCGACCTCCTGCCCTGAAGAGAAGAAATTGCTGTTCGCCACTTATCTGCTATCAGGAGAAGCTGAGTTCTGGTGGATGGGAGCTCAGCAGATGATGGATGCCCGAGGGGATGTTTTGGATTGGGAGAGCTTCAGGGTGAAGTTCTTGGAGAAATACTTCCCTGACAGCGCCAAGTTTGCGAGGGAAGCTGAGTTCCTGAAGCTGGAGCAGGGGGATATGTCAGTGAACGCCTATGCTGCTCATTTTGAGTACCTCGCCCGGTTCTATACCCAGGCGACCTCTGAGGCCTGGAGGTGTAGGAAGTTTGAAGAGGGACTGAAGCATGGGCTGAAGAGGACCATAGCCCCGATGTGCATCAGGGAATTTCACGCCTTGGTAGAGAAGGCGAAGATGGTTGAGACCCTGGAAAAGGGTGATTCTCGGGTGATGAGGTCACACCCAGGGAGTTCTTCCAGTGGGAAGGCTAAGGTGCAGCACTCACAAAGCAAGCCCTATACGAGGCCTCCACCACATCGGGTGGGAACAACGTCATCCCAGTTTCAGCAGCGGCAACCTTGGAAACCCAAGTGTTTTCATTGTGGTGGACCACACACGCCCAACGTGTGCCCCAAGCAGCCTTCAGAGAGAAGGTGTTTTACCTGCCAAAAGACAGGGCACGTTGCTAGAGAATGCCCTAGCAGGAATGGGGCGACCCAACCCAGTGGCTCCCAGCAGAGGAGAAACGAAGGCAGCAGACCTCAGGCGACAGGGAGAGTGTTTGCCATGTCTGGAGCAGAAGCATCTCAGTCAGGTAACCTCGTGCAGGGTATATGTTTTATAGCTGGTAAGGGTGTAAAAGCTTTGTTTGATTCTGGAGCGACACACTCCTTTGTGTCAAGCCTGTGTGTAGCCGAGTTGGGCCTTCTAGTGAAGGAGTTACCCTTCGAACTGTTGGTCTCTACACCTGCATCAGGACAGGTGTCGACCTCTACAGTGTGCCCCGAATGTCCAGTGATTGTAGAGGGACGCAGATTCAAGGTGAACTTGATCTGCCTACCTCTTCAGGACCTAGATGTTATCCTGGGAATGGATTGGTTAGCCGCCAATCACGTTCTCATTGACTGCGGTAGTCAGAAGATTGCGTTTCCAGACCTCCAAGGATCAGATGTAATTTCTGCTCAGCAAGGGCAGTCAGAGTTGGAAGAAGGGGCGAGGTGCTTCGTGATACTCGCTCGGTCGGAGGTGGAGAATAAAGGGGACGTAAGCAGAATACCCGTGGTGAAAGATTTCACGGATGTATTCCCAGAAGAAGTACCTGGGTTACCCCCTAAGAGAGAAGTGGAATTCTCTATTGACTTGGTACCTGGAGCTGGACCAGTGTCAATGGCACCTTACAGGATGGCACCAGCCGAGTTAGTGGAGTTGAAGAAGCAAGTGGAAGAGTTGCTGGAGAAGCAATTCATCAGACCCAGTGTATCTCCATGGGGAGCTCCAGTGCTCCTAGTCAAGAAGAAGGATGGAGGGTCTCGGCTGTGTATAGATTACAGGCAGTTGAACAAGTTGACCATCAAGAACAAGTACCCCCTGCCTAGGATTGATGATTTGATGGATCAAATACATGGAGCCTCGGTGTTCTCCAAGATTGACCTGAGATCGGGGTACCACCAAATTTTGGTTAAAGCTGATGATGTGCAAAAGACAGCTTTTAGGTCTCGGTATGGGCATTATGAGTATGTGGTGATGCCGTTTGGGGTCACAAATGCTCCAGCCCTGTTCATGGACTACATGAATAGGATTTTTCGCCCTTTCTTGGATAAGTTTGTGGTGGTCTTCATAGACGACATACTCATTTACTCAAGGACCGAGGAAGAGCATGAAGAACACCTGAGGACAGTATTGGAGATACTGAGGGAGAAGCAGCTCTATGCCAAGTTCTCGAAGTGTGAGTTCTGGCTGAGGGAAGTCAACTTCTTAGGACATGTGATATCTGCCCAAGGGATCTCGGTGGATCCAGCCAAGGTAGAGGCAGTGCTGCAGTGGGAATGTCCAAGAACAGTCACCGAGATAAGGAGCTTTGTGGGGTTGGCGGGCTACTATCGGAGGTTTATTGAGGACTTTTCCAAGGTAGTGGCTCCCTTAACACAGCTGACCCGCAAGGATCAACCTTTTGCTTGGACCGACCGATGTGAGCAGAGCTTCATGGAATTAAAGGAGAGGTTGACTAGTGCTCCAGTGCTGGTGATCCCCGAAGTAGGAAGACCTTTTGATGTCTTCTGTGACGCTTCACATCAGGGCTTGGGATGTGTTTTGATGCAAGAGAAAAGAGTGGTTGCATATGCTTCAAGGCAACTCAAGGTTCATGAGAGGAACTACCCCACGCATGATTTGGAGTTGGCGGCTGTGGTTTTTGCCTTGAAGATCTGGAGGCACTATTTATATGGAGCTCGGTTCCAGGTGTTCAGTGACCATAAGAGCCTGAAATATCTGTTCGATCAGAAGAAACTAAACATGAGACAAAGAAGGTGGATGGAGTTTCTTAAGGACTACGATTTTCAACTCATGTATCATCCAGGGAAGGCCAATGTAGTGGCAGATGCCTTGAGTAGAAAATCAGTACAAGTAGCCACCATGATGATGGAAGAGCAGAAACTGATCGAGCAATTCAGAGATTTAAACCTTGGGGTAGAGTTCCACGTGAATCACATTAGTTGTAGTAAGCTGACTATAACTAATGATTTCCTTGGGATGTTAAGGGATAAGCAGTTAGAGGACCCTAGTCTGAAGCGTACTGTGGAGTCACTAGGGACCGACCAGGCTAGAGACTTTGTGATGGGCGATGATGGGATCTTGAGATTTAATGGTAGGATTTGCATCCCTGCAGATGGAGAATTGAGGAAGATGATCCTAGATGAAGGTCATAAGAGTCGCCTTAACCTCCATCCAGGCATGACCAAGATGTACCATGACTTGAAGGAGTCATTTTGGTGGTCAGGCATGAAGAGGGACATCGCCCAGTATGTTGCTACCTGTTTGACGTGTCAGAAGGCAAAGGTAGAACATCAAAGGCCTGGTGGGTTATTACAACCATTGGATATCCCTGAGTGGAAATGGGACAGCATTGCCATGGATTTTGTCACCCATTTACCCAGATCGGTCAAGGGCCATGATGCAATCTGGGTCATCACTGATCGGCTGACGAAGAGTGCTCATTTTCTCCCAGTGAATATGAGGATGCCCATGGCCAAGTTGGCACAGTTGTACATCCAGGAAATAGTGAGGCTGCATGGAGTGCCTTCCAGCATTGTTTCAGATAGGGATCCCAGGTTCACTTCACGGTTTTGGCAGACCTTGCAAGAATGCTTGGGAACTAAGTTGAGGATGAGCTCTGCATATCATCCCCAAACAGATGGTCAGTCAGAGAGAACGATCCAGTCCTTGGAAGACCTGCTGAGGACGTGTGTCTTGGATCAATTGGGGAATTGGGACGAGGTGTTGCCACTGGTGGAGTTTACATATAATAACAGTTATCACGCCAGCATAGGGATAGCACCATATGAAGCCCTGTATGGGAGGAAATGTAGGACTCCCTTATGTTGGTACCAGGAGGGCGAGGCAGTCTTGGTTGGGCCAGAGTTGATTCAACGGACGACCGAGAAGGTGAAACAGATACAAAGCAGAATGAAAGCTTCTCAGAGTAGGCAGAAGTCCTATGCAGATCAGAGGAGAAAGCCTTTGGAGTTTACTGCTGGAGACCACGTGTTCATGAAAGTGACACCAACCAAGGGTGTAGGAAGAGCGATCAGGCCAAGGAAGTTGTCCCCTAAGTTCGTGGGACCATATCAGATCTTAAGGAGGATTGGCCCAGTAGCTTATGAGATCGCCCTGCCTCCCCATTTAGCGAATCTGCACAATGTCTTTCACGTTTCACAGCTGAGGAAGTACATGGCAGACCCTAGTCATGTGCTGGAAATGGACAACGTGCAGATCAGGGATGACTTGTCCTTTGAAGCGAAACCAGTCAGGATTGAAGATCGTCAAAGTAAACAGCTCAGAGGCAAGACCATCAACATGGTAAAAGTAGTGTGGGATGAACGATCGGGTGATTCAACTTGGGAGTTAGAAGAACCCATGAGAGAAGCCTATCCATACCTCTTTTCCTTGTAATTCAATTTTCGAGGACGAAAATTTTTCTTGTTGGGGAGAATGTAAGGACCTGTAAAATTGAATTGGAATAAAAAGGGTTATATTTTAAAAGAATTCTATGTATGTTTTATTTAGAATAGAAAGGGAGGAAAAAGTTATGTTTAGAAGGCTATGAGATCGCCGGTCGCCTGCTACACATGAGCGCCAGGTGGACGTCGCCAGGGCGCGAGAGGCATGCAGGCATCGCGCGGGCGCGAGAGGCATGCAGGCATCGCGCGGGCGCGAGAGGCATGCAGGCATCGCGCGGGCGCGAGAGGCATGCAGGCATCGGACGGGCGCGAGAGGCATGCAGGCATCGCGCGGGCGCGAGAGGCATGCAGGCATCGCGCGGGCGCGAGAGGCATGCAGGCATAGCGCGGGCGCGAGAGGCATGCAGGCATCGCGCGGGCGCGAGAGGCATGCAGGCATCGCGCGGGCGCGAGGCATGCGGGGATTGCCAGGGCGCGAGGCATGTGGACGTGGCCATGGCGCGAGAGTTATGAGGGTGTAAGGACCTGAAAAATTTATGGGAATAAAAGAGTATGTTTTAAATAAATTCTAAGTATGTTTTTATTTAGAATAGAAAGGGAGGAAAAAGTTAAGTTTAGAAGGCTACGAGGTCGCCGGTCGCCTGCTACACATGAGCGCCAGGTGGACATCGCGCGGGCGTGAGAGGCATGCAGGCATCGCGCGGGCACGAGAGGCATGCAGGCATCGCGCGGGCGTGAGAGGCATGCAGGCATCGCGCGGGCGCGAGGGGCATGCGGGCATCGCGCGGGCGCGAGGCACGCGGGCATTGCCAGGGCGCGATGCATGTGGACGTGGCCAAGGCGCGAGAGTTATGAGGGCGTCGCCAGGGAAGACATCGGTTGTCTCCTAGAGGAAGACATCGGTCGTTCGCCAGGAAGATGTCATCGGTGGTAGTCTTCGCGCGAGGTCATCGGTGGTAGTCTTCGCGCGAGGTCATCGGTGGTAGTCTTCGCGCGAGGTCATCGGTGGTAGTCTTCGCGCGAGGTCATCGGTGGATCGTCTTCGCGCGAGAGGTCATCAGTGGTTTCTCTTCGAGCTGGTAGTCATCGGCGAAAGGTCATCGCGCGACGTTGAGTTACACCCAGAGAACGTGGGCCCCAGACTCCCAGCAAGAGATGTTCTGCACGCGCGCCACGTAGACAAAAGAGTGGTTCAGAATAGTGACCTCAGAGCGTAGCCTGCGCAGAGGCACGCTTAGGTGTACTGTTCAGCGAAGCGTACACGCAAACTCCCTGCAGAGTGGGTGGTGGCAGCGGTTTTTGTGGAGAAGTCAGCTTAAGATGCAAAAACCCATTTCTGAGGGAGAAGGAAAGAAACGTTGCGGTGGTTCCAGAGCTAAAGGGTGCGTTTATCTCCCTTCTCCTCCATTCTCTCCTTCGCGCTGCGATTCTAGCACCTTCACACGAGAGTACGACGAGCGACGGCCACCATTAGAGCACCTGGGAGGTTCTCTGCAAGTCCTTCAACCAGACGCAAAAACAGAGCCAAGGCGTCATTCAAGCTTCGTTGGGTTTCGGAGCTCCTGGTGTTTGGCGCAAGTCCAGGTAAGGGAAGCTAGCCTTCGTTTTCAATACAAGCCATAGTTTGCTGTTTCTAAAGTAAGGGCGACGTGGTCGCCGGTTTTCGTTTGCATCTGCGTAAATACTCTGTTCCATGTGTTTGGGCGACGTGGTCGCCGGTTTTTAAATGCAGGCTTCGAAATACCCTGTTTTTGAACCAGGTCGCCGGTTTTGGCGTTGTTTGCGAAACTCTTTGTTTTTGGTGTTGCTTTGAAACTGTTGAGATTTAAATGAGATATTCGAAAATAAGAACCTTGGATTGAGTTTTGCTGTGATTGAAATCATTCCTTTAAGTGTTATGTGATGTGTTGGATGTGGTGAATGTGGATCGAGGCATAGTATTTTCAGGAAAGAAAATACCGTGTAAGATCGTGTAGGATGTGCATTGATCGGTGATGTCTATAATGGGATTATCCTGACTCTCCTGAGATAATGGATTCATATAGATGAGGTTATTCAGGCGTTGAGAGTCGAAGGAGGTTCATATGTATGGGGGAGTCGTGTGAAACAGAACGAGCTCGGCCTGTCATATGGATTAACCCTGTCATACTGTGAGAATGGTGAACTTGAGATTGAGATTGTGTTGATGCGCATAGCTGGTAAACATTACAGCTTGTATGACAGGTGCAGAATCCCTGAGTCTAGTCAATGCACGAGTCTTCCGGAAGTAGGTCAAGTGTCTTGTGTGCTAGGTCAGTGGTGGGCTGACATGTGAAATGAGGAACTTGAAATTCATAGACACTTGATGCAGTTTTGTGAAATAGAATGACTCTTGTGAATATTGTGAAATGTGTGATTTCTGGGTGATCAGGTGAAGGGCATTGAGAAAATCTATAGCTTTACGTGAATATCTTGAAAATTTCTTACTCTGATTTTAATGTTCTTATTTAAACTCTCTTTAAAATATCTAGCTTACCCTGTGTGTTTTGGTTCTGTGGCTATTCTCTTAAAACTGTGATGATCGTGTATAACTTACACGGGAGCAGATGATCTTCCAGGAAGTAGAGCTCCTTAGTGAAGTGGTCGCCGGAAAGGAGATCGGCTTTTTTTGGGTCCCCCGATGGGCGATCGGCCTCGTCCGATAGGAGATCGGTCTCTTCCGATAGGAGATCGCCTTCTTCGTTTTTTTTACTGTATTTTGTTTATGTTTCTGGAAAAATTTGACCGAATTTGTATTAAACTCCCTGTGAGGAGAAACTACATTTCATATATATATAATATTTTGTTCATGGAATCTATTTGTTACCTTTATTTTCATTATATACATTTGTATAGTATTTTGGCGGGATGTTACAGAGGGCGTCGCCAGGGAAGACATCAGTCGTCTCCCAGAGGAAGACATCGGTCGTCTTCTAGGGCGAAGGAGACATCGGTCGTTCGCCAGGATGAGTCAGCATTGGAAAGTTGTCGCGATGGCGAGCCTCACACAGATAAAGTGGGACCCAGACTCTCAGCATGAAACGTCCTGCACGCGCGCCACGTAGACAAAAAGGATGATTCAGAGTGGTGACATCAGAATGTTGACATGCGCAGGAGACACTCGCGGTCGTACTGTTCAGAGCAGTGGCTGGCATGCACAAGCGACAACAGTGGCAGTACTGTTCAGAGCAGTGGTTCTCAGACTTCTCTGCAGAGTGGGTGGTGGCAGCTGCTTTTGGTGGATAAGTTGGTTTAAGATGCAGAAAACCCACTGCTGAGAGAAAGAAACGTTGCAGCCTTCAAAGAGAGAAAGAGTGAGTTACCTCCCTTCTCCTCCAGTTGCCTCCTTCGCGCTGCAATTCTAGCACCTTCACACGAGAGTACGACGAGCGACAGCCACCATTAGAGCACCTGGGCAGTCCTCTGCAAGTCCTTCAACCAGACGCAAAAACAGAGCCAAGGCGTTCTTCAAGCTTTGTTGGGTTTCGGAACTCTAGGTGTTTGCGCAAGTCCAGGTAAGGGAAGCTAGACTTCTTTTTCCATACAAGCCATAGTTTAGCTATTTCTGAAATGAGGGCGACGTGGTCGCCGGTTTCGTTTGCATCTGCGTGAATGCTCTGTTCCATGTGTGAGGGCGACGTGGTCGCCGGTTTTTAAATGCAGACTTCGAAATACCCTGTTTTTGAACGAGGTCGCCGGTTTTGGCATTGTTTGCGAAACTCTCTGTTTTTGGTGTTGCTTTGAAACTGTTGAGATTTAAATGAGATATTCGAAAATAAGAACCTTGGATTGAGTTTTGCTGTGATTGAAATCATTCCTTTAAGTGTTATGTGATGTGTTGGATGTGGTGAATGTGGATCGAGGCATAGTATTTTCAGGAAAGAAAATACCGTGTAAGATCGTATAGGATGTGCATTGATCGGTGATGTCTATAATGGGATTATCCTGACTCTCCTGAGATAATGGATTCATATAGATGAGGTTATTCAGGCGTTGAGAGTCGAAGGAGGTTCATATGTATGGGTGAGTCGTGTGAAACAGAACGAGCTCGGCCTGTCATATGGATTAACCCTGTCATACTGTGAGAATGGTGAACTTGAGATCGAGAATGTGTTGATGCGCATAGCTGTGGAAACATTACAACAGCTTTGTATGACAGGTGCAGAATCTCTGAGTCTAGTCAATGCACGAGTCTTCCGGAAGTAGGTCAAGTGTCTTGTGTGCTGGGTCAGTGGTGGTCTGACATGTGAAATGAGGAACTTGAAATTTATAGACACTTGATGCAGTATTGTGAAAATGAATGACTCTTGTGAATATTGTGGAATGTGTGATTTCTGGGCGATCAGGTGAAGAGTATTGAGAAAATCTATAGTTTTACGTGAATATCTTGAAAATTGCTTACCCTGATTTTAATGTTCTTATTTAAACTCTCTTTAAAATATCTAGCTTACCCTGCGTGTTTTGCTCGTTGGCTGTTTTTCTCTTGAAACTGTGATGATCGTGTATAACTTACACGGGAGCAGATGATCTTCCAGGAAGTAGAGCTCCTTAGTGAGTGGTCGCCGGAAGCAGATCGGCTGTTTTTGGGTCCTCCGATGGGAGATCGGCCTCGTTCGATAGGAGATCGGTCTCTTCCGATAGGAGATCGCCTGCTTCGTTTTTTTTACTGTATTTTGTTTATGTTTCTGGAAAAATTTGACCGAATTTGTATTAAACTCCCTGTGAGGAGAAACTACATTTCATATATATAATATTTTGTTCATAGAATCTATTTGTTACCTTTATTTTCATTATATACATTTGTATAGTATTTTGGCGGGATGTTACACAGGCTCCCAGTGAGAGCGTTACGCAGGCACCTCGCAGGATTCCAAACCAGAAGAAGAAGAGTTGCTCGCCAGTAGGGTCGTGCATGAGGATGGTATAAGAGAGCTCATAAACTTGTCAGTGATCACTGACTCTCTTAGACCCATTACGTGCATGGCATTGCGCGTTGAGACCATGCAGGCAGGATGCGCCTGGTGAGTGTGCTTAGACCAGCCACACCTGATGCTTCCCTGGGAGCATGCAACTTACTCAGAGGAAAGAAACGCGCTAAGTTACTCCGCAAGGGAATAACTTACGCACACAGGGAAAAACGCAGAAGCCCTTCAAGTGTGACACGTGTATGGGTAGATGCAAGTTGCATGCCTCCACGTGTCACCATCTAAGAGGGAGGCGCGACACAGTTTTTACAGTTAGAGAGATCACACATTCTCTGAGTCATTGTGGGGACATTTATACACGTTGCGCAGTGGTAACAGACTTCAGTTACTGTGGTGGCCAGAGACATCGGTCATCGGTCAGGGAGACACATCGATCATCGGTCAGGATGACATCGATCATCGGTCAGGATGACATCGATCATCGTTCAGGATGAGACATCGATCAGGATGAGAGACACCTCGGTCATCGGTGTGTGGCGAGGTGACATCGGCCACGATGATGTGAACAACGCGACCAGTGATCAGTAAAGCGCCCAGAGGCAAGGAGTGGCCTTAGTCACGAAACAACCATGCATGAGGCTGGGAAGGCACAGTTAGGTGCAGAATCCTGTTGGGACGAGAACCCATTAAAGTTAGAGTTTCCCAGTGAGGTTGCATGCATGGCACGTGGACCGTGAAGGTGTTCCCAGAGATTAGGTAGGGCAGGCGGCCCCAGAGATTGAGTGCGTGCAGAGGCGCCCACGTGGCCATCCTGCCAGACTTTCCACTCAAGTAGAGGAAACCTACACGCAAGATTCCCCTGAGAGTGGGTAATGGCAGTGCAGAGTAATCAAGTGACCCTAGAGGTAGCCAGTAGACAGGAGACGTTGAGATTATATGAGAGG
Source organism: Phaseolus lunatus (assembly GCA_013389735.1). NCBI lineage: Eukaryota > Viridiplantae > Streptophyta > Magnoliopsida > Fabales > Fabaceae > Phaseolus > Phaseolus lunatus. The sequence continues at coordinate 17,614,903 of CM023861.1, read as the reverse complement.
CAGAGGAACACTCAGGGAGGTACGCAATACGTAACCCAGAACACTCAGTTTTCGAACTCAAGAACACTGAGGGCACACACGAGTCTCACAGAGAGATTCAGAGAGAGTTTTTGGTGTTCCTGTTGCCTGACTTGAGCATCGGAGCTACAACGGCCGCTAGAGGCGCTGTTTGTGTGTTTTGCAGGCATCGTTTGGAGTTCCGGCGAAGGTTCTTGGAGCGTTCTTGGTGGCATTCTTGAGTTCTTCATGGTGCGTTTTGGGTGATGAATGCAGCGGAAGTTCAATGGATGAAATGGGTCAAGCCCTCCTAAGAGTGGTGGTGGCTTATAGGTGCATGAAGTGTATGAAAATGAGAGAGGTTTGGCCAACTCTCTTTGGTGGTGAAGGAGTAAAGATTAAAACCATAAATCAAGAGATTTAGGCAAGGGAGTAAGTATGGCACAAATTTGGCAGCATAACTTTACTCAAATTAATCTTGAAAATACATGAGGTAGGCCTCCTTATTTATAGATTTAGGAGCCTTGGTGAGCAAGCTTAAAGGGTAGGGATGGAAATACAAAAAGTGGGGGCTGCCTAGGGTATTGACTTTAGTCAAACCACACCATCATCCTAATATTCTAGAAGATAGGTAAAAAATGCAACATTTGATAGTACACCCCTCCTTCTTTTGCTAAGGGCACCTTTTTGATAGCACACCCCTAAGTGAGCAAGTTTTGCTTTCTACACTACACTAATCTACTAAGCTACCCCTAATGGGCCTCCAAGTAGCATGTACAAGGTCTTCTCCCTCCCATCCGTGGCTTGACTCATTTGGGCGTGAATGTGCTTGGCCATGGACCTTGTGAGAGGTCCTAGACGGTCTAGGCTCCCTCCTAGACGCTCCTCATCTAGCTCCCCCTTGTCTTGTGCTAGACGCTCTCCATGTGGTTCTAGACAGTCTAGTCTTGGCGCTTGGTTTTCATGGTGGGGTGAGCTTGGCCTCTCTCCATCAGTTCTTGCAGAACGCGCAGTTGCAGAAGGCTAGACGAAGGAGTGACGAGGCATATCCTCCATGTTCGAGTCAACAGCGGGATTAGTGTGTATGTGAATTTGAATCAAAAGTATCTAAGTTATGATCTTTGAATCTCTTTTCCTAGCATACACTCTTTCAATTGTTTTTATGTACCAAAATAGCATCTAAATCATGTCCTTAGGGATTGCATAGGTAAATATGTAGTAGTTTATTTTGATGATATATTAGTATATAGTCAAATCCTAGAGTCCCACCTATGTCACCTTAGGGAGGTTCTTTTAGTGATTAGAAAAAATAGTTTGTTTGCTATTTATGTAGATAGTGTAGTATTTTTAGGATTTATAGTAAATAAAAATGGGGTACATGTTGACCCCGAGAAAATCAAAGTCATCCAAGAGTGGCCAACCCCACAAAATGTAGGAGATGTTAGGAGCTTTCATGGTTTAGCAAGCTTTTATAGGAAATTTGTTCCTAACTTCTCAAGTCTAGCTTCACCACTCAATGGGTTAGTGAAGAAAGACACTCCATTTTGTTGGACAGAGAAGCATAAGCAAACCTTTCAAAGGTTGAAAGCTCAACTCACTAATGCACCCATTCTTGCTTTGCCAAATTTTACAAAAACTTTTGAGCTAGAGTGTGATGCATCGTGAGTAGGAATAGGTGTTGTGTTGTTACAAGGTGGGCAACCAATTGCATATTTTAGTGAAAAACTTCATGGTGCTGCCTGTAAGGACCTAGAAACTTTAATTGGAATAAAAGTGTTATATTTAAATAATTTCAGAAGATGTTATTATTTAAAATACATAGAGTTGGTAAATGAAGTTTCGTAGTAGTCGGACCTCGGACGTCGCCCAAGGTCTGGGGTAAGCTGGTAGAGGTCGGTCGGCTGACATGTGGATCAAGAAGAGTAAAGGAAGAAAAGTGTAGCTAAGAAGCCTTCTACGAGATCGCCGTTATTGAAGACGGAGGCGATCTCCGACTTCTCTGGCACATAATCGCCTGTCGCCTAGAGGAGACATGATCGCCAATCGCCTAGGGTGTACGTGATCGACGGGAGTGCACGTAGTATGTGGTCAAGATGCTGGATTAACCATAGTGGGTTCCAAAAACCACGCGTATCAAGGTGTGGGTTAAGCCCCAGATACGCTGTGCATGCGAAGCTCTATGCTTGAGCATAAGAAATCGTCCTTAGTGTTGCATGCATGGGCGCAGGAGGAGTATTACTGATCTATTCTTGGAAATGTGAAGCTACCGACGTCACCAAGCCATGTGGAGGTGATACCTTGGACGTAACATAGTGGGATGAAGAACCTTCAGCAAGGCGTGGCGATGTGTCATCAGTCATCGCCGAGGCGAGAGACATGCGGGCATCGCCAGGGCGAGTGATATGCGGGCATCGCCAGGGCGAGAGACATGAGGGATCGCCAGGGCGAGAGAGACATCGGTGGTCTGCCAGGGTGAGACATCGGTGGTCTGCCAGGGTGAGACATCGGTTGTCTGCCAGGGTGAGACATCGGTGGTCTGCCAGGGTGAGACATCGGTTGTCTGCCAGGGTGAGACATCGGTGGTCCTCCAGGGTGAGACATCGGTTGTCTACCAAGATGAGGAATCAGTCGTCCGTCAGGAATAGGAATCAGTCATCACCGGGATAAGGCACATCAGTCATCGTTGGTATGAGAGACAGACGGTCATCGCCAGGATGAGGGACACATCGGTCGTTCGCCAGGATGAGACAGAATTGGATAGTCATTGTAAGGACCTAGAAACTTTAATTGGAATAAAACTGTTAGACTTAAATAATTTCAGAGGATGTTATTATTTAAAATACAAAGAGTTGGTAATTGAAGTTTCGTAGTATCGGACCTCAGACGTCGCCCAAGGTCTGGGGTCAGCTGGTAGAGGTCGGTCGGCTGACATGTGGATCAAGAAGAGTAAAGGAAGAAAAGTGTAGCTTAGAAGTCTACGAGATCGCCGTTGTTGAAGACGGAGGCAATCTCTGACTTCTCTGGGACATAATCGCCTGTCGCCTAGAGGAGACATGACCGCCAATCGCCTATGGTGTACGTGATCGACGGGAGTGCACGTAGTATGTGGTCAAGATGCTGGATTAACCATAGTGGGTTCCAAAAACCACGCGTATCAAGGTGTGGGTTAAGCCTTAGATACGCTGTGCATGCGAAGCTCTATGCTTGAGCATAAGAGATCGCCCTTAGTGTTGCATGCATGGGCGCAAGAGGAGTGGTGCTGATCTACTCTTGGAAATGTGAAGCTACCGACGTCACCAAGCCATGTGGAGGTGATACCTTGGACGTAACATAGTGGGATAAAGAACCTTCAGCAAGGTGTGACGACATGACATCGGTGAACAGAGTAAGGCGATGTGTTCTCGTCACACACAAGGGCGATAAGAGATCGCCAACAGGATGAGAGGAACATCGGTCATCAACTAGGATGGGAGACACATCGGTGGTCTGCCAGGGTGAGACATCGGTGGTCTGCCAGGTTGAGACATCGATTGTCTGCCAGGGTGAGACATCGGTGGTCCTCCAGGGTGTCACATCGGTTGTCTGCCAGGATAAGGAATCAGTCATCACCGGGATGAGGCACGTCAGTCATCGCCGGTATGAGAGACAGACGGTCATGGCCAGGATGAGGGACACATCGGTCGTTTTCTAGGGAGAGACATCGGTCGTCCTCCAGGATGAGGCCTCGGTGGATAGTCATCGCGCGAGCGGTCATCGATGGAAGGTTATCGCGCGATGTCGAGTTTCACACAGATAAGGTGGGACCCAGGCTCTCAGCATCAGACGTACTGCACGCGCGACACGTAGACAAAAAGGGTGGTTCAGAATAGTGACATCAGAGGGTTGGCATGCGCAGAGTCACACGTGGTCGTACTGTTCAGGGCAGCGTGCACGCAAGCTTCCTGCAGAGTGGGTGGTGGCAGCGGCTTTTGTGGACAAGTTGGTTTAGATTCAAAACCCACTTCTGAGAGGAAAAGGAGGTTGCAGTGGTTCAAGAGTGAAAGAGTGAGCTCACCTTCATCCTTCTCTTTTCTCTCCTTCGCGCTGCGATTCAGGCACCCTCAAGCACCAGTACGACGAGCGAAGACTACCATTAGAGCATCTGGGAGGTTCTCTGCAAGTTCTACAAACCAGACGCTAAAACAGAGCTAAGGCATCCCTTAAGCTAGGTGGGTTTTGGAGCTCTTGGTGTTTTGCGCAAGTCCAGGTAAGGGAAGCTAGCCTTAATTTCCAACGAAAACCTTATATTAGATGATTGAGATGATGGGGCGACGTGGTCACCGGTTTTTCAACTTTTATTGCATAATCCCCTGTTTTTGGACGAGATCGCCGGTTTTGGCGTTGTTTTTCGAACTCCCCTGTTTTTGGTGTTGTTTGAAACTGTTTGAGATTTAAATGTGATATTCGAAAATTTGAACCTTGGAATGAGTTTTGCTGCGATTGGAATCATTCATTTAAGTGTTATATGATGTGTTGAATGTTGTGAATGTGGGATCAAGGCATAGTATTTTCAGGAAAGAAAATACCGTGTAAGATCGTGTAGGATGTGTATTGACAGGTGATTCGTTTTTATGAGATATCCTGATTCTCCTGATGTAATGGAATCATATAGATGAAGTTATTCAGGCGTTGAGAGTCGAAGGAGGTTCATATGTATGGGTGAGTTGTTTGAAAGAGAACGAGCTCGACCCGTTGTATGGATTAACCCTGTCATGCTAGGATAGTGATGATATTGAGATTCATTTATACGCTTGTGAATGTGTGTGATTTCACGGCGACCCTGTGAATGTGTGTGATTTCACAGTGGGGCAGTATGACAGGTGCAGATCTCTGAGTCTAGTCAGTGCATGAGTCTTCCGGAAGTAGTGTCAAGTGTCTTGTGTGATGAGTCAGTGGAAGTCTGACGTGAGAAATGAGGAACATTGAAACTGATAGACACTTGATGCATTATGTGATTTGAACGACTTTTGAGGAATTGTGAAATATGTGTTTACTTGATGGTCATGTGAAGAGAATGAGAAAGCTGATGGTTTTACGTGGGTATCTTGAATTTGTTTTATCTTGATTTTAAAGTTCATATCTAAACTCTCTTTCAAATACCTAGCTTACCCTGTGTTTTTGGTGTTGTGTTTGGCTTTTTCTTAAACCTGTGATGATGGTGTATAATTTACACGGGAGCAGATGATGTTGCAGGATGCTACAGTCATCGCACGAGCGGTCATCGGTGGAAGGTTATCGCGCGATGTCGAGTTTTACACGGATAAGGTGGGACCCAGGCTCCCAGCATGAAACATCCTGCACGCGCGACACGTAGGCAAAAAGGGTGGTTCAGAATAGTGACATCAGAGTGTTGGCCTGCGCAGAGGCACGCGTAGTCGTACTGTTCAGGGCAGCGTACACGCAAACTTCCCTGCAGAGTGGGTGGTGGCAGCGGCTTTTGTGGACAAGTTGGGTTAGATTCAAAAACCCACTTCTGAGAGGCAAAGAACGTTGCAGTGGTTCAAGAGTGAAAGAGTGAGTTTACCTTCATCCTTCTCTTTTCTCTCCTTCGCGCTGCGATTCAGGCATCCTCAAGCACCAGTGCGACGAGCGACGACTGCCCTTAGAGCACCTGGGAGGTTCTCTGCAAGTTCTACAAACCAGACGCAAAAACAGAGCTAAGACACCTTTAAGCTTCGGTGGGTTTTGGAGCTCTTAGTGTTTTGCGCAAGTCCAGGTAAGGGAAGCTAGCCTTATTTCCAACGAAAACCTTATATTAGATGATTGAGATGATGGGACGACGTGGTCGCCGGTTTTCAACTGTTATTGCATAATCCCCTGTTTTTGGACGAGATCGCCGGTTTTGGCGTTGTTTTTCGAACTCCCCTGTTTTTGTGTTGTTTGAAACTATTTGAGATTTAAATGTGATATTCGAAAATCTGAACCTTGATATGATTGTTGCTGTGGTCGGAATCGTTCATTTAAGTGTTGTATGGCGCATTGGGTGAATTGATGATCTTTAGCTGTCCTGTGTGGACTTTACTTGCTGTCCTGTGTGGACTTTACTTGCTGTCCTGTGTGGACTTTACTTGCTGTCCTGTGTGGACTTCATTAGCTGTCCTGTGTGGACTTTACTAGCTGTCCTGTGTGGACTTTACAGTGGTGTGGTATGTGTCTATGTGTGTTGAGTTAGTGGAAGTCTGACGTGAGAAATGAGAAACTTTGAAATTAACAGACACTTGATGGTTTATGTGAAATAAATAACACTTGATGAAATTGTGAAGTGTGTGAAATGAATGGGAAAATTGATGGATTTTACGTGAGTGTGTTGAAATTGTTTTATCTTGATTTTAAAGTTTCATATCCAAATTCTCTTTAAAATATCTAGCTTACCCTGTAAGGACCTAGAAACTTTAATTGGAATAAAAGTGTTATATTTAAATAATTTCAGAAAAATGTTATTATTTAAAATACAAAGAGTTGGTAAATGAAGTTTCGTAGTAGCAGACATCGGACGTCGCCCATGATCTGGGGTAAGCTAGTAGAGGTCGGTCGGCTGACATGTAGATCAAGAAGAGTAAAGGAGGAAATGTGTAGCTAAGAAGTCTCCTACGAGATCGCCGTTAGTGAAGACGGAGGCGATCTCCGACTCCTCTGGCACATAATCGCCTGTCGCCTAGAGGAGACATGGGCGCCAATCGCCTAGAGTGTACGTGATCGGTGGGAATGCACGTAGTATGTGGTCAAGATACTGGATCAACCAGAGTGGGTTCCACAAAACCACACGTATCAAGGTGTGGTTAAGCCTTAGATACGCTGTGCATGCAAAGCTCTATGCTTGAGCATAAGAAGTCATCCTTAGTGTTGCATGCATGGGAACACGAGGAGTAGTGCTGATCTACTCTTGGAAATGTGAAGCTACCGATGTCACCAAGCCATGTGGAGGTAATACCTTGGACGTAACATAGTGGGATGGAGAACCTTCAGCAGGGTGTGACGATATGACATCGGTGAGCAGAGTAAGGCGATGTGTTCTCGTCACACACAAGGGCGATAAGAGATCACCAACAGGATGAGAGGAACATCGGTCATCAACCAGGATGGGAGACACATCGGTGGTCTGCCAGGTTGAGACATCGGTTGTCTTCCAGGGTGAGACATCGGTGGTCTGCCAGGGAGAGACATCGGTGGTCTGCCAGGGTGAGACATCGGTTGTCTGCCAGTGTGAGGAATCAGTCATCACCGGGATGAGGCACATCAGTCATCACCGGGATGAGGCATCTGTCATCGCCGGTATGAGAGGCAGACGGTCATCGCCGGGATGAGGGACACATCGGTCATTTTCCAGGGAGAGACATCGGTCGTCCTCCAGGATGAGGCCTCGGTGGATAGTCATCGCGCGAGCGGTCATCGGTGGAAGGTTATTGTAAGGACCTGTAAAATTGAATTGGAATAAAAAGAGATATATTTTAAATGAATTCTAAGTATGTCTTTATTTAAAATAAAAAGGAAGGAAAGTGTAGCTTAGAAGACTATGAGATCGCCTAGTTAGTACTTAATCGCCGGTCGTCTACTACACATGATCGCCAGGGCGCGAGGCATGTGGACGTCACCAGGGCGCGCGAGGCATGCGGGCAACGCCGGGGCGCGAGGCATGCGGGCAACGCTGGGGCGCGAAAGGCATGCGGGCGTCGTCGGGGCGCGAGGCATGCAGGCATCGCCGGGTCGCGAGAGGCATGCGGGCATCGCCAGGTATAGATATCGGTCGTCTCCCAGGGAGAGACATCGGTCGTCTCCCAGGGAGAGACATCGGTCGTCTCCCAGGGAGAGACATCGGTCGTCTTCCAGGGAGAGACATCGGTCGTCTTCCAGGGAGAGACATCGGTCGTTTGCCAGTATGAGACCTCAGTGGATAGTCATCGCGCGAGCGGTCATCGGTGGAAGGTTATCGCGCGATGTCAAGCTTCACACAGATAAAGTGGGACCCAGGCTCCCAGCATGAAACGTCCTGGACGCGCGCCACGTAGACAAAAAGGGTGGTTCAGAATAGTGACATCAGAATGTTGGCATGCGCAAGAGACACTCGCGGTCGTAATGTTCAGGGCAGTGGTTGGCATGCACAAGAGACAACAGTGGTCATACTGTTCAGGGCAGAGGTTGGCATGCACAAGAGACAACAGTGGTCGTACTGTTCAGGGCAGTGGTTGGCATGCACAAGAGACAACAGTGGTCGTACTATTCAGGGCAGTGGTTGTCAGGCTTTCCTACAGAAGGGGTGGCAGCAGCAGCATACGTGGACAGGTAGGCTTGGATTCAAAAGCCCACTGCGGGAAGGCAAAGAAGGTTACAGTGGCTCAAGAGTGAAAGAGTGTCTGCACCTTCATCCCTCTCTTTTCTCTCCTTCGCGCTGCAACTCAGGCAACCTCCAGCACCAGTGCGACGTGCGGCGACTGCCCTTAGAGCACCTGGGAGGTCCTCTGCAAGTTCTACAAACCAAAGGCTGAAAACAGAGCTAAGGCATCCTTTAAGCTCGGTGGATTTTGGAGCTCTTGGTGTTTGCGCAAGTCCAGGTAAGGGAAGCTAGCCTTCATTTTCAATACAAGCCATAGATTAGCTGTTTCTGAAGTGAGGGCGACGTGGTCGCCGGTTTCGTTTTCATCTTCGTGAATGCTCTGTTCTATGTGTTTGGGCGAAGTGGTCGCCGGTTTTATATACAGACTTCGAAATACTTTGTTTTTGAACCAGATCGCCGGTTTTTGGCGTTGTTTGCGAACTCCCTGTTTTTGGTGTTGCTTTGAAACTGTTTGAGATTTAAATGAGATATTCGAAAATAAGAACCTTGGAGTGAGTTTTGCTGTGATTGAAATCATTCCTTTAAGTGTTATGTGATGTGTTGAATGTGGTGAATGTGGGATCAAGGCATAGTATTTTCAGGAAAGAAAATACCGTGTAAGATCGTGTAGGATGTGCATTGATCGGTGATTCCTAATGAGATATCCTGACTCTGCTGAGATAATGGAATCACATAGAGGAAGTTACTCAGTTGGTGAGAGTCGAAGGAGGTTCATATGAATGGGTGAGTCGTGTGAAAAAGAACGAGCTCGGCCTGTTCCATGGATTAACCCTGTCATACAGTGAGAATGATGAACTTGAGATCGAGATGTGTTGATGCGCATAGCTGTGGAAACATTACAGCAGTTTAGTATGACAGGTGCAAATCTCTGAGTCTAATCAATGCACGAGTCTTCCGGAAGTAGTGTCAAGTGTCTTGTGTGCTGAGTCAGTGGTAGTCTGACGTGAGAAATGAGGGACCTTGAAATTGATAGACACTTGATGCAGTTTGTGAAATAGAATGACTCTGTGCAAATATTGTAAAGTGTGTGATTTCTTGGCGATCAGGTGAAGGGAATGAGAAACTTTATAGTTTTATGTGGGTATCTTGAATTTGTTTTATTCTGATTTTTATGTTCATATTTAAACTCTCTTTAAAATATATAGCTTACCCTGCGTGTTCTGCTCTATGGCTGTTTTTCTCTTAAAACTGTGATGATCGTGTAATTTTTTACACGGGAGCAGATGATCTTCCAGGAAGTAGAGCTCCTTAGTGAGTGGTCGCCGGGGAAGAGATCGCCTGTTTCTATCTCTTGGTGGTGATCGCCGGATTTATGTCCTGATAGCAGATCGCCTGTTTTGGGGTCTTCTGCTAGGAGATCGCCGGTTTATGTATGGAGACCGCCGTTTTCGTTGTATTTGATTGATTTCGTTAAGTTTTGAAAAACATTTGACTGGTTATGTATTAAACTCCCTGTGAGGAGCAACTTCATTACTTATATATATAATTATGTTCTCTTCAACATTATTTGTTTACCTTTATTTTCATTATATAAATATGAATAGTTTTTGGCGGGATGTTACATTAATGGTATCAGAGCAGTTCGTCCTTAGGATGACCTGAGGGCTGTGGATCCATTGTGTTTCTTCTGCTCATAAAATCTATTTGAGTTTTAAATAACAACTATAGTGAAAGGTTTTCAAAACGTTTTTGGTATTGAAATTTTGTGTGTGCCTTAGTGAATGTATGCCCTAATTGAAAATCTTGGTATTAAGAATGAGAGGATCTTGATAAAGTAATGAGGGTGCACACTCATAACTGGATCGAGATGATTCTTAATCTTAATTCCAAAGGTTTGATGTTTAGCCTACATTGAATTCTGGTGTGATTTATTGAGTGCTCTTGTAATTGCCTGAAAGTGGTTGTTTGGATTGATGATTGTACACCAGTAACTGTTCTGGTGTTTTGTTTGAAGTTATAAGTATTATGATTCTGTTGATGAGCTCAAATTCTAAATGACTTTGAGATGTTGACCTTTATAAGGTCTAGATGTTACCTCCTGAATGAATCGATTTCTTATCGATCTCATTCTTATAGTTGTGGGGGGGGGGATATAGAAACCAATAGTTTCCTAATCTTCTACAGAGAAGAATGGCTCCTAGACAACCTACCCCTCCCAAACCTTCTGCTGAAATGGGCCAGATCGCCAGGGCCATTGGGATGATGGCGAGTGCCATCCAGCAGCAGAATACGGCGATGTCTCAGAATCACCAAGCTACGCTGCAGCATTAGGAGACCGCCAGATCGGCTGCAACAGCCCTCAACGTCGGTCAGCCTCAGGAGCAGATGGGACTGACCGAGTTCATGAGGCACAATCCACCCAAGTTCAGTGGGAATGCTACCCCTGATCAAGCAGATCAGTGGGTCAGGGAGTTGGAGAAAATCTTCAGGGCGACCTCCTGCCCTGAAGATAAGAAGTTGGTATTCGCCCCATATATTCTGTCTGGAGAAGCTGAGCTCTGGTGGATGGGAACTCAGCAGATGATGGAGGCCCGAGAGGAAGTGTTGGATTGGGAGAGCTTCAGGGTGAGGTTCCTGGAGAAATACTTCCCAGACAGCGCAAGGTTTGCGAGGGAAGCTGAGTTCCTCAAGTTGGAGCAGGGGGATATGTCTGTGAACACCTATGCTGCTCAGTTTGAGTACCTCGCCCGATTCTATACCCAGGCGACCTCCGAGGCCTGGAGGTGTAGGAAGCTTGAAGAGGGGCTGAAGCATGAGCTGAAGAGGACCATATCCCCGATATGCATAAGAGAATTTCACACCTTAGTGGAGAAGGCGATGATGGTGGAGGCACTGGAGAAGAGTGATTCTCGGGTGAACAGGTCACACCCAGGGGGTTCTTTCAGTGGGAAGGCCAAGGTGCAGCACCCACAAAGCAAGCCCTATGCGGGACCTCCACCACATCGGGCAGGAGCAGTTTCGCCCCAGTTCCAGCAGCAACAAACATGGAAACCTAGATGTTTCACGTGCCAAAAGATGGGGCACATATCTAGAGATTATCCTAGCAGAAATAGGATGACTCAATCCAGTGGTTCCCAACAAATGAGGAATGAAGACAGCAGACCTCAAGCAGCAGGGAGAGTGTTTACCATGACAGGAGTAGAGGTGCCTCAGTCAGGTAACTTGGTAGAAGGTGCTTCATGACCCTAGCTCGGTTGGGAGTGAAGAATGAAGAGGACGTAAGCAAGAGACCTTGGTGAAAGATTTCATGGATGTATTACCAGAAGAAATACCTGGATTACCTCCTAAGAGAGAGGTGGAACTCTCTATTGATTTGGTACCTGGAGCTGGACCAGTGTCAATGGCTCCAGCTGAGTTGATGGAATTTAAGAAGGAAGTGTAAGTTAGATTTAGTTGTACCAAGGTTTAGTTTCAGCTGCATATAAGTTATGGAGAGTATATAAGCAGAATGTTGAGGGTTTAAAGACTTAAGCATGTGTACCCATGGGAAGTACCGGGGTTAAGTTCCAAGAATGAAAGAATGAATTTTCTTTTATTTGAAGCTTGGGAGATGTTTATGTCGATGAAACAGCATGAGATGACTCTAGCTTAACCACAAGCTTAAAAGGAAAGAGGAGATATTGTATTTATGTCTAAAGTGCAATTAGACAGAGAAATTTGCGGAAAAATACCAAGTAGAGAAGTTACTGGGATAAGAGAGAAAGCTTCACGCAGAATGGATGCTGTTTTGTGGATCGTGATTTGGAAGATGAGTATGGAAATGGTGGGTTGAGATTTAAGGCTCCTAATGCAGTAAGTCTCCTGAACTTGGCAAATGAGGATGCCGTTCTGCCTGTGAACGTAGAAGGGAAGGAGGTAATGGCTATGGATAGAATAAGGGTAAGCCGTGTTATGATGATGTTGAGTTCTTCTAGCAATGTTAGTAAATTGCAGAAAGTTGGAGGTGGAAGCAGAACTTTCCGTGCCTTGTGTTTCTAATGGGATGGGTTTTGCAGCTAATCCTTTAGAGGGGCAGTGGTGGTGGTCAGCGTTTCGTTTTTGATTTTAGAAACAATGCTGCATTGTCAGCTGTATCTGTTCTTCCAAGTCGGTGCTAGTATAGGGGTACTCTAGCGTGATGGTGGCTTTGCAGAATGCTGATTTAGATGAAAAACCTGGAGTGTGTCTCCAAGGCTGCTGGAGGTCCACAACGATGAGTTGCTTGATAAAGAGGGACCGCAGAAACTAGAGGAATGGGTCTCTTCGTTTAGAGTGGCAACCACTGATTAATTTGGGTATGCGATGTTCAGACCGCTTAACAGTCAAGCCATGCTCTCCTGAACACCATTCAGGTCGCCCTCTTGAGTTTGAATCAGCAGTGTATGCCTGGTGGTATGATGAGTGGCGGGAAGGTGTTGTGACTGCAGCTAATGACGGTAGTAGATGGATCTTCGTCGGATTTCTCTACCTTAGAAAGTGAATCATCATCCATCCCCAAAGTTGAAGTTGCTAAGAAGGTGAGCAAGAATCGTTTGGTTGGGAAACCCTTGTGGATCTGGAAAATATGAAGAGAATAACTTTGAGGGAGCCACTCTATGTCGCTCATGAGGACAAGGATAATAACTCTTGTGGAGGCAGTGATGATGTTGACAATGAGGAGAAGACCTTTGGAGTTGTAGTTGGAGATCATGCATTTATGAAAGTGACACCGACCAAGGGTGTAGGACGAGCTATCAGATCGAAGGAGCTGCCTCCTAAGTTAGTCGGGCCATATCAGATCGTAAGGAGGATCGGTTTAGTGGCTTATGAAATCGCCCTACCTCCCCAATTAGCAAATCTGCATAATGTCTTTCACGTATCACAGCTGAGGAAGTACATGGCAGACCCTAGTCACGTGCTGGAAGTGGACGATGTGCAGATCAGGGATGACTTGTCCTTTGAAGCGAAACCAGTCAGGATTGACGATAGGCAAAGTAAACAGCTCAGAGGCAAGACCATCAGCATGGTGAAAGTGGTGTGGGATGAGAGATCGGGTGATTCAACTTGGGAGTTAGAAGAACCCATGAGAGAAGCCTACCCATACCTCTTTTCCTTGTAATTCAATTTTCGGGGACGAAAATTTTTCTTGTTGGGGAGAATGTAAGGACCTGTAAAATTGAATTGGAATAAAAAGAGATATATTTTAAATGAATTCTAAGTATGTCTTTATTTAAAATAAAAAGGAAGGAAAGTGTAGCTTAGAAGACTATGAGATCGCCTAGTTAGTACTTAATCGCCGGTCGTCTACTACACATGATCGCCAGGGCGCGAGGCATGTGGACGTCACCAGGGCGCGCGAGGCATGCGGGCAACGCCGGGGCGCGAGGCATGCGGGCAAAGCCGGGGCGCGAGGCATGCGGGCAACGCTGGGGCGCGAAAGGCATGCGGGCGTCGTCGGGGCGCGAGGCATGCAGGCATCGCCGGGTCGCGAGAGGCATGCGGGCATCGCCAGGTATAGACATCGGTCGTCTCCCAGGGAGAGACATCGGTCGTCTCCCAGGGAGAGACATCGGTCGTCTCCCAGGGAGAGACATCGGTCGTCTTCCAGGAAGAGACATCGGTCGTCTTCCAGGGAGAGACATTGGTCGTTTGCCAGTATGAGACCTCAGTGGATAGTCATCGCGTGAGCGGTCATCGGTGGAAGGTTATCGCGCGATGTCGAGCTTCACACAGATTAAGTGGGACCCAGGCTCCCAGCATGAAACGTCCTGCACGCGCGCCACGTAGACAAAAAGGGTGGTTCAGAATAGGGACATCAGAATGTTGGCATGCGCAAGAGACACTCGCGGTCGTATTGTTTAGGGCAGTGGTTGGCATGCACAAGAGACAACAGTGGTCATACTGTTCAGGGCAGAGGTTGGCATGCACAAGAGACAACAGTGGTCGTACTGTTCAGGGCAGTGGTTGGCATGCACAAGAGACAACAGTGGTCGTACTGTTCAGGGCAGTGGTTGTCAGGCTTTCCTACAGAAGGGGTGGCAGCAGCAGCATACGTGGACAGGTAGGCTTGGATTCAAAAGCCCACTGCGGGAAGGCAAAGAAGGTTACAGTGGCTCAAGAGTGAAAGAGTGTCTGCACCTTCATCCCTCTCTTTTCTCTCCTTCGCGCTGCAACTCAGGCAACCTCCAGCACCAGTGCGACGTGCGGCGACTGCCCTTAGAGCACCTGGGAGGTCCTCTGCAAGTTCTACAAACCAAAGGCTGAAAACAGAGCTAAGGCATCCTTTAAGCTCGGTGGATTTTGGAGCTCTTGGTGTTTGCGCAAGTCCAGGTAAGGGAAGCTAGCCTTCATTTTCAATACAAGCCATAGATTAGCTGTTTCTGAAGTGAGGGCGACGTGGTCGCCGGTTTCGTTTTCATCTTCGTGAATGCTCTGTTCTATGTGTTTGGGCGAAGTGGTCGCCGGTTTTATATACAGACTTCGAAATACTTTGTTTTTGAACCAGATCGCCGGTTTTTGGCGTTGTTTGCGAACTCCCTGTTTTTGGTGTTGCTTTGAAACTGTTTGAGATTTAAATGAGATATTCGAAAATAAGAACCTTGGAGTGAGTTTTGCTGTGATTGAAATCATTCCTTTAAGTGTTATGTGATGTGTTGAATGTGGTGAATGTGGGATCAAGGCATAGTATTTTCAGGAAAGAAAATACCGTGTAAGATCGTGTAGGATGTGCATTGATCGGTGATTCCTAATGAGATATCCTGACTCTGCTGAGATAATGGAATCACATAGAGGAAGTTACTCAGTTGGTGAGAGTCGAAGGAGGTTCATATGAATGGGTGAGTCGTGTGAAAAAGAATGAGCTCGGCCTGTTCCATGGATTAACCCTGTCATACAGTGAGAATGATGAACTTGAGATCGAGATGTGTTGATGCGCATAGCTGTGGAAACATTACAGCAGTTTAGTATGACAGGTGCAAATCTCTGAGTCTAATCAATGCACGAGTCTTCCGGAAGTAGTGTCAAGTGTCTTGTGTGCTGAGTCAGTGGTAGTCTGACGTGAGAAATGAGGGACCTTGAAATTGATAGACACTTGATGCAGTTTGTGAAATAGAATGACTCTGTGCAAATATTGTAAAGTGTGTGATTTCTTGGCGATCAGGTGAAGGGAATGAGAAACTTTATAGTTTTATGTGGGTATCTTGAATTTGTTTTATTCTGATTTTTATGTTCATATTTAAACTCTCTTTAAAATATATAGCTTACCCTGCGTGTTCTGCTCTATGGCTGTTTTTCTCTTAAAACTGTGATGATCGTGTAATTTTTTACACGGGAGCAGATGATCTTCCAGGAAGTAGAGCTCCTTAGTGAGTGGTCGCCGGGGAAGAGATTGCCTGTTTCTATCTCTTGGTGGTGATCGCCGGATTTATGTCCTGATAGCAGATCGCCTGTTTTGGGGTCTTCTGCTAGGAGATCGCCGGTTTATGTATGGAGACCGCCATTTTCGTTGTATTTGATTGATTTCGTTAAGTTTTGAAAAACATTTGACTGGTTATGTATTAAACTCCCTGTGAGGAGCAACTTCATTACTTATATATATAATTATGTTCTCTTCAACATTATTTGTTTACCTTTATTTTCATTATATAAATATGAATAGTTTTTGGCGGGATGTTACAGTTATCGCGCGATGTCGAGTTTCACACAGATGAGGTGGGACCCAGGCTCCCAGCATGACACGTCCTGCACGCGCGCCACGTTGACAAAAAGGGTGGTTCAGAATAGTGACCTCAGAGTGTTAGCCTGCGCAGAGGCACACGTAGACGTACTGTTCAGGGCAGCGTGCACGCAAGCTTCCTGCAGAGTGGGTGGTGGCAGCGGCTTTTGTGGGCAAGTTGGTTTAAGATAGAAAAACCCACTTCTGAGAGGAAAAAGAACGTTTTTCAGTGGTTCAAGAGTGAAAGAGTGAGCTCACCTTTATCCTTCGCTTTTCTCTCCTTCACTCTGCGATCCAAGCCCTATCACGTTCCTGTTTGGCTATCGACGACTGCCATAGAGCACCTGGGAGGTTCTCTGCGAGTTCTACAAGCCAGACGAAAAAACAGAGCCAAGGCATTCTTCAAGCTTCGTTGGGTTTCGGAGCTCTTGGTGTTTTGCGCAAGTCCAGGTAAGGGAAGCTAGCTTTATCTTCAATAAAAGCCGTAGATTAGCTGTTTCTGAAGTGAGGGCGACGTGGTCGCCGGTTTCATTTTCATCTTCGTGATGCTCTGTTCTATGTGTTTGGGCGACGTGGTCGCCGGTTTTAAATACAGATTTCGAAATCCTCTATTTTTGAATCAGATCGCCGGTTTTGGCGTCGTTTTACGAACTCCCCTGTTTTTGGTGTTGTTTTGAAACTGTTTGAGATTTAAATGTGATATTCAAAAATACGAAGCTTGGAGTAAGTTTTGCTGTGATTGAAATCATTCATTTAAGTGTTGTATGATGTGTTGAATGTTGTGGATGTGGGATCAAGGCATAGTATTTTCAGGAAAGAAAATACCGTGTAAGATCGTGTAGGATGTGCATTGATCGGTGATGTCTATAATGAGATTATCCTGACTCTCCTGAGATAATGGATTCATATAGATGAAGTTATTCAGGCGTTGAGAGTCGAAGGAGGTTCATATGTATGGGTGAGTCGTGTGAAAAAGAACGAGTTCGGCCTGTTATATGGATTAACCCTGTCATACTGTGAGAATGGTGAACTTGAGATCGAGAATGTGTTGATGCGCATAACTGTGGAAGCATTACAGCAGTTTAGTATGACAGGTGCAGATCTCTGAGTCTAGTCAATGCACGAGTCTTCCGGAAGTAGTGTCAAGTGTCTTGTATGATGAGTCAGTGGAAGTCTGACGTGAGAAATGAGAAACATTGAAATTGATAGACACTTGATGCATTATGTGAATTGAAAGACTTTGAGGAATTGTGAAATGTGTGATTTCTTGGCGATCAGGTGAAGGGAATGAGAAACTCTATAGTTTTACGTGGGTATCTTGAATTTGTTTTATCTTGATTTTAATGTTCATATTTAAACTCTCTTTAAAATATCTAGCTTACCCTGCGTGTTTTGGTTCTGTGGCTGTTTTCTTAAAACTGTGATGATCGTGTATAATTTACACGGGAGCAGATGATCTTCCAGGAAGTAGAGCTCCTTAGTGAGTGGTCGCCGGGGAAGAGATCGCCTGTTTCTATCTTTTTGTGGTGATCGCCTGTTTTCTGCCCTGATAGCAGATCGCCTGTTTTGGGGCTTCTGTTAGGAGATCGCCGGTTTATGAATGGAGACCGCCGGTTTCGATGCATTTGACTGTATTTTGTTTAAGTGTTTAGGAAAATTTGACCAGTTATGTATTAAACTCCCTGTGAGGAGTAACTTCATTACTTATATATAATTATGTTCACTTCAATATTACTTGTTTACCTTTATTTTCATTATATAAATATGAATAGAATTTGGCGGGATGTTACATACCCTGCGTTTTTGTTTTGTGGATGTTTTCTTAAACCTGTGATGATCGTGTATAATTTACACGGGAGCAGATGATGTTGCAGGAAGTAGAGCTCCTCAGTGAGTGGTCGCCGGAAGGAGATCGCCTGTTTCTGTGTCTGTTAGGCGATCACCCTTTTCTGTTTTCTGATAGGAGATCGCCCTTTTCTGTTAGGAGATCGCCTGTCTTTCTATTTTACTGTATTTTGTTCAAGTTTTTGGAAAACTGACCGGATATGTATTAAACTCCCTGTGAGGAGAAATTTCATTATATATATACATATGTTCACTTCAATATTATTGTTTTACCTTTATTTCATTTTATAATTACGAAAAAGATTTGGCGGGATGTTACACTGCCCTCAACTACCCCACCTATGACAAAGAGCTCTATGCATTTGTGAGGGCCCTGCAGACTTGGGAACACTATCTAGTCTCAAAAGAATTTGTCATACATAGTAATCATGAGTCTTTGAAATATTTGAAGGGTCAACACAAGTTGAAGAAAAGACATGCAATGTGGATGGAATTTTTTGAGCAATTTCCATATGTTATCAAATACAAGAAGGGTAGTACAAACATTGTGGTTGATGCTCTATCAAAGAACATGCCCTATTTTCTAAACTTGGAGCCCAAATTCTTGGATTTGAAAACATACAAGAACTTTATAAAAAAGATCAGGATTTTGCACCCACTTTTTTTATGTGCCAACATAGAGCACAAGGAGGTTTTTATGTTTCTGAGGGGTACTTATTTAAAGAAGGAAAACATTGCATTCCCAAGGAACACATAGAAAACTCCTTGTAAAATAATCACATATGAAGGAGGACTCATGGGCCATTTTGGAGTTGATAAAACTCTTGGGCTTTTAAAAGGAAAATTCTTTTGGCCACACATGAGGAAAGATGTCCAAAGAAATTGTCATAGATGCATTTCATGCTTAAAAGCTAAATCTAAGATAATGCCTCATGGAGTCTACACTCCTTTACCTTTTGCAAGTGCTCCTTGGAAAGATATGAGCATGGATTTCATATTAAGATTTCCTAGGACACAAAGAGGTTTTGATTCCATCTTTGTGGTAGTGGATAGGTTTAGCAAGATGGGCTCACTTCATATCCTGCAATAAAATGGATTATGCTAGCAACATCTCTAAGCTCTTCTTTAGAGAAGTGGTAAGACTATATGGTTTACTGATCCAGCCTCTTGACCAAAGCGTTAGAGCTTCACCTTCTCGAACCTCGTCCTCACCAGCTTCACGCCAAGTACACCGATAACCTTCTCCTGAAAATCCTCCAAGAAACCTGAAAGAACAGTATGGCGCCTCTGCGGCCGGTTGCGCTCTGACGCTCAAGTCAGTGATTGAATCAACAAAGAATCTCAAAGAAAACTCAGAACCGTGTACAAGTGAATCACCACCAAAATATCCCCCCCAATTCCGTTAAGAATTCAATATATATACCTGAGTCTTTCTCTCTCCTGACGGTTATTCCTCTTGACACATGGATAACATCTAGTCATACACGCGTCACCATCTAGAGTACCTGCAGCTGAAACTTTACTTTCACTTTGCTCTTGCGACTAAGTTATCCACACAGGGAGTAGCTTAGTGCACAGGCTACTCTGGGCACAACCTCAACATGGCGAGCTGGTTAACAATGGGTATCACAGCTCACACTACACATGGTGGCAGATCTGCCACTTATCTTCTCTACTTTGGCGGCAGACATGCCACTTATCTTCTGCATTTAGACCACATAATAAGCGCTTACCAAATCTTCTCAAATACTCGGCGATGTGCTCCTTTCGGCGACTTGTTGACCACCTGATCTCCTAATCTTCACACACGGCGATCATGTGCAATCTAGGCGATTACCGATTACATACGAGAGAAATCGGAGACCGCCGCCTTTTTCAACAAACGACAATCTCATCGACTTCTAAGCTACACTTTCCTTTCTCTTACTCTTCTTGATCCACGTGTCCTCCTCAAGCATGCCCACAGGATTACCTCATAATTACGTCATCACACCTAACTACTTGGTCAGTACACACCGATCACCCTTCTCCGAGGGAACACACCGATGACTGATCACCTTTCTCTGAGGCAAAAAACTGATGACTGATCACCCCTCCCTGAGGAGGCACACCGATCACCCTTCTCTGAGGGGACACTGATGACCGATCACCCACAAATCCAAGCTGCCTGCGAGGTCCACTCCACGTGGCTTTGGCCCATGTTGTGGGACCCAGCTGACGTGGTTCACCCTTTACTATGTGTTCTCAACGACCGAGGTCTAGCCACTACACAAGCCCCCCAGGCTCGAGTTGTGACTTGTCTCAATGAAGAGCCTTGCAACTCGCCTGATCGCTATTGGTCCTACCGGGCTGACGGGCTCTCACCTCTTGGCCGACAACCGAGGTCTGGCCACTACACAAGCCCCCCAGGCTCGAGTTGTGACTTGTCTCAACGAAGAGCCTTACAACTCGCCTGATCGCTATTGGCCCTACCGGGCTGACGGGCTCTCACCTCTTGGCCGACGACCGACGTCTTGCCAGTATATAAATGTTCTTACTTCTGCCCCTTTCCTTCGACGACCATTATCTGCTTGTAATGAATGAATTATAAATCTTGTCTTTACAACTCGAATCACTCTTTCTCCTTCACAGCTCAACTTTCACCTTGTGTGGGTTGTGCTTGGTGACCATGCTAACTGATGTGTGCATCTCACCCTTCAATCCACAACAGAAACCTTTCCTGAGCTAACTTGATGTGGTACTAACTTTTACTTCTGGACTCATGCTGGTTTCCTTGATCGATTAATCTTTGAAGTCCCCCTTCTCGACTGATAAGCTCCAGAATACCTCTTGTTTATACTCTGGTGATGGGAGAGTCCTCCTGAGTCGACCTTGGCTGATAAGCTGAGGAGGACCTCTTTAGTGGATGTCTTTCCCTTGTACTGGGTGGACAAGGGAAATAAAGGCTCCAAGGATAGCTTCAGGAGGGCAAGGAGCCCTGACAACAAGGGAGCACTGGACAGAGACCTCTGCCTTTTCTGGAAAAGCGTAGCCGCCTCCAACATCTCCCTTCCCACAGCGTCTATCATTAGCTTTGAGTTTCTCGAAGACCAGCTAGACAAGCATATAGGTTATCTTTCGTTCTCTTCACTTAGCCTTGTTTCTTTGTGCGTTTAACTGACATGCCAAGTGTCCTGCATCATCGCCAGAAATTCCTCTGATCTGGTACTCGCCGAATTAATTTTGGGCGATGTTGCCTTCTTTACCCAAATAAGGCGTCCTTTGTGGGATCACCTTTTGCAACCTTCCATTCGCTTTTTCACCTGTTGTTCCTTTATACTAACCCTTCTTGCCTGCACCTGCTCGAAGGCAAGGATGACTTCCTCTGTCGCCTACACTTGCTCACAGGCAAGGAGGACTTCTCCTTTCTCGCCTGCACTTGCTCAAAGGCAAGGAGGTCTTCTTCTTTCTCGCCTACACTTGCTCAAAGGCAAGGAGGTCTTCCTCTGTTGCCTACACTTGCTTAAAGGCAAGGAGGACTTCCTCTTTCTTGCCTGCACTTGCTCAAAGGCAAGGAGGTATTCCTCTGTTGCCTACACTTGCTCAAAGGCAAGGAGGACTTCCTCTTTCTCGCCTGCACTTGCTCAAAGGCAAGGAGGTCTTCCTCTGTTGCCTACACTTGCTCAAAGGCAAGGAGGACTTCCTCTTTCTCGCCTACACTTGCTCAAAGGCAAGGAGGTCTTCCTCTGTTGCCTACACTTGCTCAAAGGCAAGGAGGACTTCCTCTTTCTCGCCTGCACTTGCTCAAAGGCAAGGAGGTCTTCCTCTATTGCCTCAAGATGCGCGAGAACATCGAGGACTTTGAACTTCGCTAGATGCCTCCGATCGCTAAAGGACGATGAGGACTTTAAAAACTTTTCACTTGTGCCTCTAATCGCCTAAGGGCGATGAGGTCTTAAAAACTTTTACTTAAAACGTGCGCAATCAGTTTACTTCTACCTCGAATCACTTTAGGTGATAAGGTTTTTCCAAAAACTTCTTTAAAACGATATGCACACAAACTTTAGTATACTTCAAAATTTCAATTTTGAATATCTTATTTCTTGGGTGGCCTCGTTAAAAACCTTCCTTAGGGAAAAAAGAGTGCCTCCTTGTAACTGTTTTTACAAAACTGTTCATGATCCCCCTGAGTTTGTACTACTTACGAAGCTTTAACTGAAATGAAATATGAGGTGTGTGGCATTCCAAGTACGAGGAATCGCCCCTCCTTCTAGTGTCTCCAAGCGGTAGGCGCCGTTCCCGAGTGCTTCGGTTATTCTAAATGGTCCTGTCCACTTGGGTGACAACTTATTCTCCATCTCGTACTGGTGGGCCTTCCTCATCACCAGATCGCCGCTTCTGAACTGCCTCGGTATTACTCTAGAATTGTATCTTCGTT
Organism: Phaseolus lunatus; assembly: GCA_013389735.1. Lineage (NCBI taxonomy): Eukaryota > Viridiplantae > Streptophyta > Magnoliopsida > Fabales > Fabaceae > Phaseolus > Phaseolus lunatus. The sequence goes on along the minus strand of CM023861.1, from coordinate 17,592,601 downwards.
CTATTCTTCTTTTCACCGCTTCAACTTTCACTCTTGCTTCCTCTTTGACCTCATCCAGTAAATCCAGGTTCATTCTTCTCTCTTCATTTGATTCTTCTGCTACAAAGTGTTGAAAACTCGGCGAGCTCTCCTGGATTTCAACTGGAATCATCGCGTCGCAGCCATACACTAAACTAAAAAGGGGTTTCGTGATGTCCACATCGGGCGAGAGGTCCTCGAATGCTTCCACTGCCATCACAGATCGAGCATATTTCTTGCCCTGTGACGCGGTGCACCCACCTCCTGAGAAACCCCCAGCTATAGTGTGGATTTCCCTGTGGATGGGCACTTCATGTTGTTGGCCCTCACTGCTCGCCGGCTGGGAGCTCGACGCATTTGCTGCCTTCTTCTCCAGCAAATAGTCCTTCAGAAATCCACTTCTAACCAACTCGTCGAGTTGGTATCCCAGCGAGAGGCAGGAGTCAAGGGTGTGGCCAAAACTTTCGTGGAATTCACACCACGCGTCTGGCTTTGGCCCCAACACCTTATCCGACATCTTTTCAGGCACCTTTAGCTTGGCAGCTATATTGGGAATGGCGATCAGGTCCACCAATCCCATCAGAACTCATGCCTCGGAGGGCGCTTGAATTCCCTCAGGCAACCTGGCCCTCTTCCTCTACTACTGTCATCACCTTTGTTTTTCTTTGGATCATAAGGATGGTATGTCCTTTGATCCTTCTTCACCGTCGCCTGTAACATCCCGTCAAAATACTATTCATATTTATATAATGAAAATAAAGGTAAACAAATATATTGAAGTGAACATAATTATATATATGTAATGAAGTTTTCTCCTCACAGGGAGTTTAATACATAATCGGTCAGTTTTCCAAAAACGTAAACAAAATACAACAAAATAAAAAAAAAACAAGCGATCTCCTAACAGAAAAAGGCGATCTCCTATCAGAAAAGGGCGATCTCCTATCAGACAACAGAAAAAGGGTGATCGCCTAACAGAAACAGAAACAGGCGATCTCCTTCCGGCGACCAGTCACTGAGTAGCTCTACTTCCTGCAACATCATCTGCTCCCGTGTAAATTATACACGATCATCACAGGTTTAAGAAAAAGCCAAACACAACACCAAAAACACAGGGTAAGCTAGATATTTGAAAGAAAGTTTAGATATGAACTTTAAAATCAAGATAAAACAAATTTTAAGACACCCACGTAAAACCATCAACTTTCTCATTCCCTTCACATGACCATCAAGTAATCACATATTACACAATTCCTCAAGAGTCGTTCAATTCACATAATTCATCAAGTGTCTATCAATTCAATGTTTCTCATTTCTCACGTCAGACTTCCACTGACTCATCACACAAGACACTTGACACTACTTCCGGAAGACTCATGCATTGACTAGACTCAGAGATTTGCACCTGTCATACTGCCCCACTGTGAAATCACACACATTCACAGGGTTGCTGTGAAATCACACACATTCACAAGCGTATAAATGAATCTCAATATCATCACTATCCTAGCATGACAGGGTTAATCCATACAACGGGTCAAGCTCGTTCTCTTTCAAACAACTCACCCATACGTATGAACCTCCTTTGACTCTCAACGCCTGAATAACTTCATCTATATGATTCCATTATATCAGGAGAGTCAGGATATCTCATAATAAACGAATCACCGGTCAATGCACACTCTACACGATCTTACACGGTATTTTCTTTCCTGAAAATACTATGCCTTGATCCCACATTCACAACATTCAACACATCATACAACACTTAATGAACGATTCCAATCACAGCAAAACTCATTCCAAGGTTCAGATTTTCGAATATCACATTTAAATCTCAATCAGTTTCAAACAACACCAAAAACAGGGGAGTTCGAAAAACGACGCCAAAACCGGCGATCTAGTCCAAAAACAGGGGATTATGCAATAACAGTTGAAAACCGGCGACCACGTCGCCCCATCATCTCAATCATCTAATATAAGGTTTTCGTTGGAAATAAGGCTAGCTTCCCTTGCCTGGACTTGCACAAAACACCAAGAGCTCCAAAACCCACCGAAGCTTAAAGATGCCTTAGCTCTGTTTTAGCGTCTGGTTTGTAGAACTTGCAGAGAACCTCCCAGGTGCTCTAAGGGCAGTCGTCGCTCATCGCACTGGTGCTTGAGGATGCCTGAATCGCAGTGCGAAGGAGAGAAAAGAGAATGATGAAGGTGAACTCACTTTGTCACTCTTGAACCACAGAAACGTTCTCCCTCTCAGAAGTGGGTTTTTGAATCTAAACCAACTTGTCCGCGCATGCTGATGCCACCACCCACTCTGCAGGAAAGCCTGAGTGTACGCTCCCCTGAACAGTACGACCACGAGTGTCTCTTGTGCATGCCAACCGCTTCCCTGAACAGTACGACCCCGAGTGTCTCTTGCGCATGCCAACCGCTTCCCTGAACAGTACGACCACGGTTGTCCCTGCACATGCCAACACTCTGATGTCACTATTCTGAACCACCCTTTTTGTCTACGTGGCGCGCGTGCAGGACGTTTCATGCTGGGAGCCTGGGTCCCATCTTATCCGTGTGAAGCTCGACATCACGCGACAACTTTCCACCGCTAACTCATCCTGGCGAACGACCGATGTCTCGCCCTGGAAGACGACCGATGTCTCTCTTTGGGAGACGACCGATGTTTATCCCTGGCGACGCCCGCATGTCTCTCGCGCCCTGGCGATGCCCGCATGCCTCTCGCACCCCGGCGATGCCCGCATGCCTCTCGCGCCCCGGCGATGTCCGCATGCCTCGCGCCCTAGCGATGTCCGCATGTGTAGTCTAGGCGACAGGCGATTATGTACTAACCAGGCGATCTCATAGTCTTCTAAGCTACACTTTCCTTCCTTTTTATTTTAAATAAAAACATACTTAGAATTTATTTAAATTATATTCCTTTTATTCCAATTTAATTTTACAGGTCCTTACATCGCCGTCTCCAACACCCTCTGAGGCTGAGTCTTGGCTTGGGTGCGCGGTTTCGCAGGAGCCATATTCCCTCTCTTCTCTATCACTTCATTCTCAGTGGCGATGTGAGCCACAGCACGTCGCCGAATCTCTGCAAACGTTGCGGGGTGGCTCCTGATTAGCGATTCGCTGAAGGGTCCAGATAGCACGCCCTTCTTAAAGGCGTGCACGAACATCTCCTCATCTTTATCTGGTTATCGGACTATCTGAGCTCCAAACCTATTCATATAGTCCTTCAAAGATTCCCCCTAGAATTGCCTTACGTTGAACAGGTCGTATGACACCATAGGCGGCGCCTTATTCACAATGTACTGATCGACGAAAAGCTTGGAGAATTGCTGGAAACTAGAAATGTGTCTAGTAGGTAGGCTTACAAACCAATCCAACGTTGTGCTGTGGAGAGTGCTCATGAACATCTTGCAATAGACCGCATCCGATCCTCCCGACAGCATCATCTGCGTATGGAACGCGGTAAGGTGAGCCTCTGGATCTTCCACTCCAGTGAAGGAGGCCTTCACCGCCGTGATGTTTGTAGGAATCGCAGCATCCATGATCGCCTGCGAAAATGGCATTGGAAAAACTCGTGGCGGAGACGGTGGCGCACCTCCACTAGTCGCAGCACTCTCCATCTGCTCGCGAAGAGCCTGACGTAACTCTTCATTAACCTTACTCAGCTCTTCGTTCCTGGCCTGAGAAGCGACCAGGTCGTCGTGCATCTTCGTCTGCTCGACGCGCGATGCTGCCACATTTTCTTGCAAAGCACGCATCATCTCCAGCATTTGCGACATCGTCACGTTATTCTCTCCGGATTGTGGCGCAACTGAACTAGATCTGGTTGTCCTCATTTTCCTCATGAAACTTCTACTAATTTCACACAGTTACCTTTCAACACGCAAAAGTTATCTCGCAACAACACTCCAGAAACATTTCAACTTCCTTCGCACAACGATTGATCCAGGAATCAATTGGTAGAAACCTCCAGAAAACCACTCTTCACCGATTGAACTTCGATTCAAGCGGTGAAAACTTCCAGAAAACCACTCTTCACCGATTGAACTTCAATTCAAACGGTCAAAACCTCCAGAAAACCACTCTTTACCGATTGAACTTCAATTCAAACGGTCAAAACCTCTGAAAAACGATTGCGGCAGCAAGCAATCGAACAGAAACTACCGAAAACCTCACAAACTCAACTGTGGATGGGAATCACAGTTTACACGGCCCCATGGTGGGCGCCAAATGATCCAGCCTCTTGACCAAAGCGTTAGAGCTTCTCCTTCTCGAACCTCGTCCTTACCAGCTTCACGCCAAGTACACTGATAACCTTCACCTGAAAATCCTCCAAGAAACCTGAAAGAACAGTATGGCGCCTCTGCGGCCGGTTGCGCTCCGACGCTCAAGTCAGTGATTGAATCAACAAAGAATCTCAAAGAAAACTCAGAACCGTGTACAAGTGAATCACCACCAAAATATCCCCCCCCCAATTCCATTAAGAATTCAATATATATACCTGAGTCTTTCTCTCTCCTGACGGTTATTCCTCTTGACACGTGGATAACATCTGGTCATACACGCGTCACCATCTGGAGTACCTGCAGCTGAAACTTTACTTTCACTTTGCTCCTGCGACTAAGTTATCCACATAGGGAGTAGCTTAGTGCACAGGCTACTCTGGGCACAACCTTAACATGGCGTGTTGGTTAACAATGGGTATCACGGCTCACACTACACATGGTGGCAGATATGCCACTTATCTTCTCTACTTTGGTGGCAGATATGCCACTTATCTTCTGCATTTAGACCACATAATAAGCGCTTACCAAGTCTTCTCATATACTCGGCGATGTGCTCCTTTCGGCGACTTGTTGACCACCTGATCTCCTAATCTTCACACACGGCGATCATGTGCAATCTAGGCGATTACCGATTACATACGAGAGAAATCGGAGACCGCCGCCTTCTTCAACAAACGACAATCTCATCGACTTCTAAGCTACACTTTCCTTTCTCTTACTCTTCTTGATCCACGTGTCCTCCTCAAGCATGCCCACAGGATTACCTCACAATTACGTCATCACACCTGACTACTTGGTCAGTACACACCGATCACCCTTCTCCGAGGGAACACACCGATGACTGATCACCCTTCTCTGAGGCAAAAAACTGATGACTGATCACCCCTCTCTGAGGAGGCACATGTAACATCCCGCCAAAATAATACATACATACATGTATAATGAAATTAAGTGTAACCAAATAATATTGAAGAGTACAAGATAATATGTATATATATCAGAATGAAGTTACTCCTCTTAGGGAGTTTAATACATAACCAAATCAATTGTTTCTCAAGGTTTAACGAAAATAAATGAAATACAGTAAGACCGGCGGTCTCAAAAAAAAGGGCGATCTCCAACATAAAACGGCGATCCCAAACAGAAGACCTCAAAACGGGCGATCTCCTATCAGGACACGAAAACCGGCGATCACCACCGAGAGGTGGAAATAGGCGATCTCCTTCCCCGGCGACCACTCACTAGAGAGCTCTTCTTCCTGGAAGATCATCTGCTCCCGTGTAACAATTACACGATCATCACAGTTTTGAGAAAACAACCACAATAACAGATAAAAGGGTAAGCTAGATAATTTAAAAGAAGTTTAAATCAAGAACATGAAAATCCAAGTAAACCAAGTTCCAAAATATCCATGTAAAACGTAGAGCTGCTCATAGCATTCAGCTGATCGCCCAAAATCACAAACTTCACTACATTCACCCATAGTCATTCCATTTCACAATACAGCATCAAGTGTCCATCAATATTCAAGTTTCTCATTTCACATGTCAGACTTTCCACTGACTCACCACACAAGACACTTGACACTACTTCCGGATTGACTCGTGCGTTGATTAGACTCAGAGATCTGCACCGGTCATACCACACCACTGTGAAATCCACACAGGGTCGCTGTGAATCCACACAGCATGCGCATATATCATCTCAATGTTACCATAGTTCTCCTGGTATGACAGGGTTAATCCATAGGACAGACGGAGCTCGTTCTTTTTCACACGAGACGCCCATCATATAGACCTCCTTCGACTCTCAACAACTGAGTAACTTCCTCTACGTGATTCCATTACCTCAGCAGAGTCAGGATATCTCCTTAGGAATCACCGATCAATGCACCTACCACAAGATCTTACACGGTATTTTCTTTCCTGAAAATACTATGCCTCGATCCCACATTCACAGCATTCAAAGACATCATGCCACACTTAAAGGAATGATTTCAATCACAGCAATAGCCATTTTCAAAGGATTCATATTTTCGAATATCTCATGTAAATCTCAAGCAGTTCTCAAAACAACATCAAACACAAGGAGTTCGCAAAACAGCGCCAAAACCGGCGATCTAGTTCAAAATATGGTATTTCGAAGGCTGTATATTAAAACAGGCGACCACGTCGCTCAAGCACACAACACAGAGCATTTCACGAAGACGAAAGCGAAAACGGCGACCACGTCGCCCACACTTCAGAAATGGTCCAACTATGGCTCGTAGTAAAGATGAAGGCTAGCTTCCCTTACCTGGACTTGCGCAACCACCAGGTGCTTCGAAATCCAACAGAGTTTGAAGAACGCCTTGGCTCTGTTTTTGCGTCTGGTTTTGAAGGAGTTGCAGAGAACTTTCCCAGGTGCTCCAATGGTGTTGCTTCTCGTCGTACTCTTGTGTGGAGATGCTGCAATCGCAACGCGGAGGAGGTAACTGGAGGAGAAGGGAAGAAACTCACTCTTTCTCTCGTCGAATACAACAATGTTTTCTTTTCTCTCAGCAGTGGATTTTTGTAACTTAAACCAACTTATCCCTCCAAAAGCAGCTGCCACCACCTACTTGCAGGGAAGTTTGCGTGCACGCTTCCCTGAACAGTACTCCTAAGCGTGCCTCTGCGCAGGCTACGCTCTGAGGTCACTATTCTGAACCACCTTTTCGTCTACGTGGCGCGCGTGCAGAACGTCTCTTGCTGGGAGTCTAGGTCCTACGTTCTCGGTGTGTAACTAAGCGCCGCGCGATGACCTTTCGCCGATGGCTACCAGCGCGAAGACGAACCACCGATGACCTCGCACGAAGACAAACCACCGATGACCTCTCGCGCGATGACAAACCGCTGATGACCTCTCGCGCGAGGACAAACCACTGATGACCTCTCGCGCGAAGACAAACCACCGATGACATCTCGCGCGATGACAAACCGCTGATGACCTCTCCCTGGCGAACGACCGATGTCTCACTCTGGGAGACAACCGATGTCTTCCCTGGCGATGCCTGCATGCCTCTCGCGCCCGCGCGATGCCTGCATGCCTCTCGCGCCCGCGCGATGCCTGCATGCCTCTCGCGCCCGCGCGATGTCCACCTGGCGCTCATGTGTAGCAGGCGACCGGCGACCTCGTAGCCTTCTAAACTTAACTTTTTCCTCCCTTTCTATTCTAAATAAAAATAATACTTAGAATTTATTTAAAACATACTCTTTCATTCCAATAAATTTTTCAGGTCCTTACATTCTCCCCAACAAGAAAATTTTCGTCCTCGAAAATTGGATTACAAGGAAAAGAGGTATGGATAAGCCTTCCTCATGGGTTCTTCTAACTCCCAAGTTGAATCCCCCGATCTCTCATCCCACACCACTTTCACCATGTCGATGGTCTTGCCCCTGAGCTGTTTACATTGCCGATCGTCAATCCTGACTGGTTTGGCTTCAAAGGACAAGTCATCCCTAATCTGCACGTCGTCTACATCCAGCACATGACTAGGGTCTGCCATGTACTTCCTCAGCTGTGACACGTGAAACACATTGTGCAGATTCGCCAGAGGGGGAGGTAGGGCGATCTCATACGCCACTGGGCCAATCCTTCTTAAGATCTGATATGGTCCCACGAACTTAGGGGACAACTTCTTTGACCTGATCGCCCGCCCTACACCCTTGGTTGGTGTCACTTTCATGAACACGTGATCTCCAGCAGCAAACTCCAAAGGCTTTCTCCTCTGATCTGCATAGGACTTCTGCCTACTCTGAGAAGCTTTCATTCTGCTTTGTATCTGCTTTACCTTCTCGGTCGTCTGTTGAATCATCTCTGGCCCAACCAAGACTGCCTCGCCCTCTTGGTACCAACATAAGGGGGTTCTGCATTTCCTCCCATACAGGGCTTCATATGGGGCCATCCCGATGCTGGCGTGATAACTGTTATTATATGTAAACTCCACCAGTGGCAACACCTCGTCCCAATCTCCCAATTGATCCAAAACGCATGCCCTCAGCAGATCTTCCAAGGATTGGATCGTCCTCTCTGACTGACCATCTGTTTGGGGATGATATGCAGAGCTCATCCTCAACTTGGTTCCCAAACACTCTTGCAAGGTCTGCCAAAACCGTGAAGTGAACCTGGGATCTCTATCTGAAATGATGCTGGAAGGCACTCCATGCAACCTCACAATCTCCTTGATGTACAGCTGTGCCAACTTGGCCATGGGCATCTTCATATTTACTGGGAGGAAGTGGGCACTCTTCGTCAGCCTATCAATGATGACCCAGATTGCATCATGACCCTTTACCGATCTGGGTAAATGGGTGACAAAATCCATGGCAATGCTGTCCCACTTCCACTCGGGGATATCCAGTTGCTGCAACAGCCCGCCAGGTCTTTGATGCTCTACCTTCGCCTTTTGACACGTTAAGCAGGTTGCCACGTACTGGGCGACGTCCCTCTTCATGCCTGACCACCAAAATGACTCCTTCAAGTCATGGTACATCTTGTTCATGCCTGGATGGAGGTTAAGGCGACTCTTATGACCTTCCTCTAGGATCATCTTCTTCAACTCTTCATTTGCAGGTATGCAAATTTTGCCATCAAACCTCAAGATCCCATCATCGCCCATCTCAAAGCCTCTCGCCTGATCTGTCCCTAGTGACTCTACAGTGCGCTTCAGGCTAGGGTCCTCCCATTGCTTATCCTTCAACATTCCCAGGAAGTCATTAGTTATAGTCAGCTTGCTACAACTAATGTGATTCACGTGAAATTCTACTCCAAGGTTTAAGTCTCTGAACTGCTCGATCAGTTTCTGCTCTTCCATCATCATGGTGGCGACTTGTATAGACTTCCTACTCAAGGCATCTGCCACTACATTGGCCTTCCCTGGGTGATACATGAGTTGAAAGTCGTAGTCCTTTAGGAATTCCATCCACCTTCTTTGTCTCATGTTTAGTTCCTTCTGATCGAACAGGTACTTCAAGCTCTTGTGGTCACTGAATACCTGGAACCGAGCTCCATAAAGATAATGCCTCCAGATCTTCAAGGCAAACACTACCGCTGCCAACTCCAAATCATGAGTAGGGTAGTTTCTCTCATGCACCTTGAGTTGCCTTGAAGCATATGCAACCACTCTCTTCTCTTGCATCAAGACGCATCCCAAGCCTTGATGTGAGGCATCACAGAAGACATCAAAAGGTCTTCCTACTTCTGGAATCACCAGCACTGGAGCACTGGTCAACCTCTCCTTTAGTTCCCTGAAGCTCTGCTCACATCGGTCGGTCCAAGCAAAGGGGTGGTCCTTGCGGGTCAGTTGTGTTAAAGGAGCCACTACTTTGGAAAAATCCTCAATAAACCTCCGATAGTAGCCCGCCAACCCCACAAAGCTCCTTATCTCAGTCACTGTCTTAGGACGTTCCCATTGCAGCACTGCCTCTACCTTGGCTGGATCTACCGAGATCCCCTGGGCAGATATCACGTGTCCTAAGAAGTTGACTTCCCTTAGCCAGAACTCACACTTAGAGAACTTGGCATAGAGCTGCTTCTCCCTCAGTATTTCCAATACTGTCCTCAGGTGTTCCTCATGCTCTTCCTCGGTCCTTGAATAAATGAGGATGTCATCTATGAAGACCACCACAAACTTATCCAAGAAAGGGCGAAAGATCCTATTCATGTAGTCCATGAATAGAGCTGGAGCATTGGTGACTCCAAATGGCATCACTACATACTCGTAGTGCCCATATCGAGACCTAAAAGCTGTCTTCTGAACATCTTCAGCTTTTACCAAGATTTGGTGATACCCCGATCTCAGGTCAATCTTGGAGAACACCGAGGCCCCATGAATTTGGTCCATCAAATCATCAATCCGAGGTAGGGGGTACTTGTTCTTGATGGTCAATTTGTTCAATTGCCTGTAGTCTATACACAGCCGAGACCCTCCATCCTTCTTCTTGACTAGGAGCACTGGAGCTCCCCATGGAGATACGCTGGGTCTGATGAACTGCTTCTCCAGCAACTCTTCCACTTGCTTCTTTAACTCCACTAACTCGGCTGGTGCCATCCTGTAAGGTGCCATTGACACTGGTCCAGCTCCAGGTACCAAGTCAATAGAGAATTCCACTTCTCTCTTAGGGGGTAACCCAGGCACCTCTTCTGGGAATACATCTGTGAAATCTTTCACCACTTGTATCCTGTTTACGTCCCCTTTATTCTCCACTTCCAACCGGGCGAGCACTACGAAGCACCTCGCCTCTCCTTCCAGCTCTGATCGCCCTTGTTGAACTGACAACACATCCGGTTCTTGGGGGTCTGGAAACGCTACCTTCTGCCTACCACAGTCTATGAGAACGTGATTGGCAGCTAACCAATCCATTCCCAGGATGACATCCAGGTCCTGAAGAGGTAGGCAGATCAAGTTCACCTTGAATCTGCGTCCTTCTACAATCACTGGACATTCAGGGCACACTGTAGAGGTCGACACCTGTCCTGACGCAGGTGTAGAGACCAACAGCTCGAAAGGTAACTCCTTCACTAGGAGGCCCAACTCGGCTACACACAGGCTTGACACAAAGGAGTGTGTCGCTCCAGAATCAAACAAGGTCCTTACACCTCTACCAGCAATAAAACAAACACCTTGGATGAGGTTACCTGACTGAGCTGCCTCTGCTCCAGACATGGCGAACACCCTCCCTGTTGCCTGAGGTCTGCCGCCCTCGTTTCTCAACTGTTGGGAGCCACTGGGTTGGGTCGCCCCATTCCTGCTAGGGCACTCTCTAGCAACGTGCCCTGTCCTTTGGCAGACGAAACATTTCCTCTCTGAAGTCTTCTTGAAACAAGCATTGGAGGCGTGTGGTCCACCACAGTGAGGACACTTGGGTTTCCAAAGTTGCTGCTGTTGAAACTGGGGAGGTGCTGCTCCTGCCCGATGTGGTGGAGGTCTCGCATAGGGTTTGCTTTGTGGGTGCTGTGCCTTAGCTCTCCCACTGGAGGAACCTCCTTGGTGTGACCTGATCACCCGAGAATCACCCTTTTCCAGGGTCTCCACCATCTTTGCCTTCTCCACTAAGGCGTGGAATTCCCTGATGCACATCGGGGCTAGGGTCCTCTTCAGCCCATGCTTCAGTCCTTCTTCGAATTTTCTACATCTCCAGGCCTCGGAGGTCGCCTGGGTATAAAACCGGGCGAGGTACTCAAAACGAGCAGCATAGGCGTTTACTGACATGTCCCCCTGCTCCAACTTTAAGAACTCAGCTTCCCTTGCAAACTTGGCACTGTCAGGGAAGTATTTCTCCAAGAACTTCACCCTGAAGCTCTCCCAATCCAATACATCCTCTCGTGCCTCCATCATCTGCTGAGCTCCCATCCACCAGAACTCAGCTTCTCCTGATAGCAGATAAGTGGCGAACAGCAGCTTCTTCTCTTCAGGGCAGGAGGTCACCCTAAAGATTTTCTCCAACTCCCTGACCCACTGGTCTGCCTGGTCAGGGGTAGCATTCCCACTGAACTTAGGTGGGTTGTGCCTCATGAACTCGGCCAGTCCCATCTGTTCTTGGGGCTGACCGACGTGGGAGTTTGTCTCAGCAGATCGGGCAGTTTCCCAGTGCTGCATTGTGGCTTGATGGTTCTGAGCCATCGCCGCATTCTGCTGCTGAATGGCAGTCGCCATCATCTCGATGGCCTTGGCGATCTGACTCATCTCTGAGGAAGGTTGGGGTGGGGTAGCAGGTCTACGTGCCATCTTCTGAATCTATTGACTTCTATATTCCCTACAACTATAAGAATGAAATCGATAAGAATCAATTCATTCAAGGGGGTAACAGCTAGACCTTACAAAGGTCAGCATCTCAAAGTCATCTAGAATTTGAGTTCATCAACAGAATCATAACACTTATAACTTCACACAAAACACCAGAACAATTACTGGTGTACAAACATCAGTCCAAACTACCACCTCCGTCAAATTCAAGAACACTCAAAAATCACACCAGAATTCAATGTAGGCTAAACATCAAACCTTTGGATTTAAGATTAAGAATTATCTTGATCCAGTTATGAGTGTGCACCCTCACCACTTTATCAAGACCTTCTTATTCTTAATACTAAGATTTTCAGTTAGGCACACGTTCACCCAAGCACACGCAAGAGTTCAAAACTAAAACGTTTGAAAACCTTTCACTATAGTGGTTATTTAAAACTCAAATAAATTTTATGAGCAGAAGAAACACAATGGATCCACAGCCCTCAGGTCATCCTAAGGCGAACTGCTCTGATACCATTAATGTAACATCCCGCCAAAATAATACATACATACATGTATAATGAAATTAAGTGTAACCAAATAATATTGAAGAGTACAAGATAATATGTATATATATCAGAATGAAGTTACTCCTCTTAGGGAGTTTAATACATAACCAAATCAATTGTTTCTCAAGGTTTAACGAAAATAAATGAAATACAGTAAGACCGGCGGTCTCAAAAAAAAGGGCGATCTCCAACATAAAACGGCGATCCCAAACAGAAGACCTCAAAACGGGCGATCCCCTATCAGGACACGAAAACCGGCGATCACCACTGAGAGGTGGAAATAGGCGATCTCCTTCCCCGGCGACCACTCACTAGAGAGCTCTTCTTCCTGGAAGATCATCTGCTCCCGTGTAACAATTACACGATCATCACAGTTTTGAGAAAACAACCACAATAACAGATAAAAGGGTAAGCTAGATAATTTAAAAGAAGTTTAAATCAAGAACATGAAAATCCAAGTAAACCAAGTTCCAAAATATCCATGTAAAACGTAGAGCTGCTCATAGCATTCAGCTGATCGCCCAAAATCACAAACTTCACTACATTCACCCATAGTCATTCCATTTCACAATACAGCATCAAGTGTCCATCAATATTCAAGTTTCTCATTTCACATGTCAGACTTTCCACTGACTCACCACACAAGACACTTGACACTACTTCCGGATTGACTCGTGCGTTGATTAGACTCAGAGATCTGCACCGGTCATACCACACCACTGTGAAATCCACACAGGGTCGCTGTGAATCCACACAGCATGCGCATATATCATCTCAATGTTACCATAGTTCTCCTGGTATGACAGGGTTAATCCATAGGACAGACGGAGCTCGTTCTTTTTCACACGAGACGCCCATCATATAGACCTCCTTCGACTCTCAACAACTGAGTAACTTCCTCTACGTGATTCCATTACCTCAGCAGAGTCAGGATATCTCCTTAGGAATCACCGATCAATGCACCTACCACAAGATCTTACACGGTATTTTCTTTCCTGAAAATACTATGCCTCGATCCCACATTCACAGCATTCAAAGACATCATGCCACACTTAAAGGAATGATTTCAATCACAGCAATAGCCATTTTCAAAGGATTCATATTTTCGAATATCTCATGTAAATCTCAAGCAGTTCTCAAAACAACATCAAACACAAGGAGTTCGCAAAACAGCGCCAAAACCGGCGATCTAGTTCAAAATATGGTATTTCGAAGGCTGTATATTAAAACAGGCGACCACGTCGCTCAAGCACACAACACAGAGCATTTCACGAAGACGAAAGCGAAAACGGCGACCACGTCGCCCACACTTCAGAAATGGTCCAACTATGGCTCGTAGTAAAGATGAAGGCTAGCTTCCCTTACCTGGACTTGCGCAACCACCAGGTGCTTCGAAATCCAACAGAGTTTGAAGAACGCCTTGGCTCTGTTTTTGCGTCTGGTTTTGAAGGAGTTGCAGAGAACTTTCCCAGGTGCTCCAATGGTGTTGCTTCTCGTCGTACTCTTGTGTGGAGATGCTGCAATCGCAACGCGGAGGAGGTAACTGGAGGAGAAGGGAAGAAACTCACTCTTTCCCTCGTCGAATACAACAATGTTTTCTTTTCTCTCAGCAGTGGATTTTTGTAACTTAAACCAACTTATCCCTCCAAAAGCAGCTGCCACCACCTACTCTGCAGGGAAGTTTGCGTGCACGCTTCCCTGAACAGTACTCCTAAGCGTGCCTCTGCGCAGGCTACGCTCTGAGGTCACTATTCTGAACCACCTTTTCGTCTACGTGGCGCGCGTGCAGAACGTCTCTTGCTGGGAGTCTAGGTCCTACGTTCTCGGTGTGTAACTAAGCGCCGCGCGATGACCTTTCGCCGATGGCTACCAGCGCGAAGACGAACCACCGATGACCTCGCACGAAGACAAACCACCGATGACCTCTCGCGCGATGACAAACCGCTGATGACCTCTCGCGCGAGGACAAACCACTGATGACCTCTCGCGCGAAGACAAACCACCGATGACATCTCGCGCGATGACAAACCGCTGATGACCTCTCCCTGGCGAACGACCGATGTCTCACTCTGGGAGACAACCGATGTCTTCCCTGGCGATGCCTGCATGCCTCTCGCGCCCGCGCGATGCCTGCATGCCTCTCGCGCCCGCGCGATGCCTGCATGCCTCTCGCGCCCGCGCGATGTCCACCTGGCGCTCATGTGTAGCAGGCGACCGGCGACCTCGTAGCCTTCTAAACTTAACTTTTTCCTCCCTTTCTATTCTAAATAAAAATAATACTTAGAATTTATTTAAAACATACTCTTTCATTCCAATAAATTTTTCAGGTCCTTACAGCACACCGATCACCCTTCTCTGAGGGGACACTGATGATCGATCACCCACTAATCCAAGTTTCCTGCGAGGTCCACTCCACGTGGCTTTGGCCCATGTTGTGGGACCCAGCTGACGTGGTTCACCCTTTACTATCTGTTCTCGACGACCGAGGTCTGGCCACACATGAGGAAAGATGTCCAAAGACATTGTCATAGATGCATTTCATGCTTAAAAGCTAAATCTAAGATAATGCCTCATGGAGTCTACACTCCTTTACCTTTTGCAAGTGCTCCTTGGGAAGATATGAGCATGGATTTCATATTAAGATTTCCTAGGACACAAAGAGGTTTTAATTCCATCTTTGTGGTAGTGGATAGGTTTAGCAAGATGGCTCACTTCATATCCTGTTATAAAATGGATTATGCTAGCAACATCTCTAAGCTCTTCTTTAGAGAAGTGGTAAGACTACATGGTTTACCTAAGACCATAGTTTCAGATAGAGATCCTAAATTTGTAAGCCATTTTTGGAGAACTCTTTGGGAAAGGCTCGAAACTAAGTTGAATTTCTCAACTTCTTGTCATCCTCAAACGGATGGACAAATGCAATTTTTAAATAGGTCTCTTTCCACTATGCTTAGGTCAATCATGAAAGGAAATCACAAATCTTGGGATGAGTACCTTCCTCATATTGAGTTTACATATAGTAGAGTAGTTCATAAAACTACTAACATCTCTCCATTTGAGGTTGTGTATGGGTTCAATCCTCTTACTCCTTCGGAATTGTTACCTCGACCTAATCCACAAGATTTTGTGCATAAGGAAGGAGTAACAAAGGCTGAAATTGTAAAGAAAATGCATGTAAGGATTAAGAACAAAATACAGCAACAAATAGAGAAATACATGAAACATAGCAATAAGGGGAAGAGAGAGATGATTTTTTAGAAGGGAGATTGGGTTTGTCTTCACCTTAGAAAAGATAGATTCCCTAATCAAAGGAAGTCTAAACTTAGTCCCCGGGGTGATGGTCCCTTCCAAGTTCTCAAAAGAATCAATAATGATACATATCAAATTGACCTCCCTGAAGAATATGGAATACATACTACCTTTAATGTTATGGATATATCACTTTTTACAGGTAGTAAAGATGAAGAGGCAGAAGCATGTGATTTGAGGACAAATCCTCTTCAAGAGGGAGGGAATGATGGAAGAGGCCCAAGCTCAGTCCCAACTTCAGGCCCAGAACTAGGTCCATAGCAAAGAGGATTCAAGAAGATTGGGACTTTGCTACTAATGGCAGAGAAACTTTTCTTTATGTCTTCAAAGATTCCTCAGAGGATCACAAGGAGTAAAGCCCAAGCCATGGGAGCTGAGCATCAACTAGATTTCTTATTTTTAATTTCTATAGAGTAGGGTCCATTTAGCATAATCGGGGGTGTATTTATCATTTTAGCTTGTGCCTAGGCCATTTAGGGTAAATGTAGCCCTAATTTCTAGAAGCATAGCTAAGGGGCGGCATTGACCTAGGTCAAACCCTTAGGCCGCCCCCTCCATATCCCTTTTATGCCCCTCCCTCTCCTTGCTTTCCAAGGCACCATCTCTTATAAATTAGGGTGCTTGGCTCATGTTTTATAAGATCAATTTTATGAGTAAAATGCTGCCAAATTTTTGCAAGCTTCTTCTCTCTTATCTAGACTCTTTAGGTTACACCTTCACCTTTCTCCAAGTGATATCGCCCAACCAATCACTCCCCATACCTTTCATGAACCTACAAGGAACCCATAGCTCTGTATGATCCATCCTTGATCCATCACATCCATTGCTTCTGCCCAAATTTCCCTTCAACTCCTCGAGAAGAACAATCGGTCATGAAGCACAACCCATCAGTAATGCCATGTGATGAGTTTTGGTTATTATTGGCAGGTATCATAAAATTGTCTTAGGAAATCTTCATTCATTATATCTGATGGAAGAGGGCCAAGCACAACCTTCCATGAAAGGCAAGAGCCAAGTCAAGAGCGTCTAAGACCAAGCTAGGAGCGTCTAAGACAAGCTAGGAGCGTCTAGGACGAGAAGGCCAAGCTAGAAGCGTCTAGGACAAGAAGACTTGGATCAAAGCTATGAATGGGAGAGTGGCATACTAGCACATATTCCGTGAAGGCCCATCAAATGTAGTTTAGCTTTAATTGGGGTGTAAATAGCATAGCCATGTGGACAAATGTTTATTTTTCTGCACATTAGAATTAAGGAGAAGTTAACCTTCCCACTATTCTAGAAAGCCCATGGAGGGGGTGAACTTACAAACTAGACACACCCCTCCCCATGTGCTCACACTTTCCATGTGGCCCATGTGCTTCACATTTACATTTCATTTGGCTAGCATTAGGGTTGCATTATGGTCCTCCTTAGCCTATAAAAGGAGGAGCCTACACCTTGTATTTTCAAGATTAAATAGAGTATTGTTATGCTGCCCAAATTGTGCCATACACTACTCCTTGCCTAACACTTAGGTTTTAGTCTTCAATTCATCACTACCAAAGGGGCTGGCCAAACCTCCCCATTTCCTCACTCTTCATGCACCTTCAAGGCACCCATGCTTCCTAGGAAGGCCTTGCTCACCTCCTCCATAAGCTTCCGCATCCATCATCACCAAGGAACTCCAAAAGCCAAAGAAGAGCTCATAGGAATGCTATCAATATCACCACCTAATATTGGGTTTGTACTATAGTCTTCCTCAAATAATAATGAGACAAATGACTCACGTCTTTGAAATAAAATAGTTAATGTAAATAGAATATTATCATTAGAGAGATAGTTGTAACGCCCCTCAATATCTTATTCATATTTATATAATAAAATAAAGGTAAAACAATAATATCAAAATTAATATATGAATATATAATAAAATACATTCATCCCATACATTGTATTTCAAAAAAAAAAAAAGATATATATCCCTTCTCTAGGGAATTTTAATACATAACCATCCAGTGTTTCAAAACAAAACAAACTACAGCATAAGAACAGGTGATCTCCTTGTCCCACCACTCACTGAGGAGCTCTACTGCCTGTAACATCATCTGCTCCCGTGTAATTATACACGATCATCACAGGTTTAAGAAAAAAAACCAAACACAACACCAAAAACACAGGGGGTAAGCTAGATATTTTTAAAACTTTAAAACATGAAACTTGATATTAACGTAAACCATCCAATATTCACACATTTCACAATTCCCTCAAGTGTCATTCATTTCACATAATCCATCAAGTGTCTATCAACAATTTCAATATTTCTCTTTCTCACGTCAGACTTCCACTGACTCATCACACATAGACACTTGACACTACTTCCGGAAGACTCGTGCATTGACTAGACTCAGAGATCTGCACCTGTCATACTACACCACTGTGAAATCCACACGGGGTCGCTGTGAAATCCACACAGCTATGCGCATAAACAATAATCTCAATCTCAATATCATCACTCTCCTAGTATGACAGGGTTAATCCATACAACAGGTCAAGTTAGTTATCTTTCAAACAACTTACCCATACATATGAACCTCCTTCGACTCTCAACACCTGAATAACTTCATCTATATGATTCCATTATATCAGGAGAGTCAGGATATCTCCTTCTAGACGAATCACCGGTCAATGCACATTCTACACGATCTTACACGGTATTTTCTTTCCTGAAAATACTATGCCTTGATCACATTTTCACATCATTCCATATATCATACAACACCCAAACTGAACCAGTCAATCATACATATTTTTTAAAACCGTTTCTAAACAATCCAAATCATACTAAAGTTCAAGATTTCGAAAATCATATGTATTTCACAGCATCTACCATATTTAAAGTATCACATTTTCAAGCTCAAATAAATTTCCAATCCACACACCAAAAACAGAGCAGCGTGTAAGAACGTTTAAAACTGGCAACCACGTCGCCCCAACATCAGAATCTTCTAGCTTAAGGTTTTATTGAAAATAAATCTAGCTTCCCTTACCTGAACTTGCGTAAAATCTCACTACGAGCTCTAACCCACCGAACTTAAGGATACCTTAACTCTGTTTCACGGCTTTGATCAGAAAACTTGCAGGGCACAACGTCAGGAATCCAGGGGCAGTCGCCGATCTTCAACTGGTTCGCTAGGACGTCTGAACGCAGGGAGAAGGAGAGGATAGAAACAGGGAACCAAAGCTAACTCACTCAATCACTCTCGAACCACAGCAACGTCCACTGCCTCTCAGGAGTGAGTTTTGAATCTAAACCAACTTGCCCAGAAAGGTCGCTGCCACCACCCACTCTGAAGGAAAGCTTGCGTGCACACTTCCTTAAACAGTATGACCACGTGGGTTTCTGCGCATACCAACTCTCTGATGCTAACTATTCTGAAACACCCTTTCTGTCTACGTGTCGCGCATGCAGAACGTTCATGCTGGGAGCCTGGGTCCCACCTTATCTGTGTGAAACACGACATCGCGCAATAACCATCCATCGATGACTGCTCGCGCGATGACCATGCCTCTCATACCGGCGATGACCGATTCCTCTCATATTGGCGATGATTGATTCCTCTTCCTGACGGACGACTGATTCCTCACCCTGTCAGACCACCGATGTCTCACCCTGGCAGACCACCGATGTGTCTCCCATCCTGGTTGATGACCAATGTTCCTCTCATCCTGTTGGTGATCTCTTATCGCCCTTGTGTGTGACGAGGACACATCGCCTCACTCTGGTCACCGATGTCACATCGTCACACCCAGCTGAGGGCTCGTCCTCCCATTCCTCTAAATCTGTGGTATCACGGTTCACACTACTCATGGTGGCAGATATGCCACCTATCTTCTATATCACTCATCTTCTGTATTTAGACCACATACTAAGTTCTTACCAAATCTTCTCGAATACTCGGCAATGTGCTCTTTTCGGCGATCATGTGCACCATAGGCGATTGGCGGTCATGTACACCATAGGCGATTGGCGGTCATGTACACCATAGGCGATTGGTAGTCATGTACACCATAGGCGATTGGCGATCATGTACACCATAGGCAATTGCTGATTTCATACGGGTGAAGTCGGAGGCCACCGCCTTCTTCAACAAACGACGATCTCGTCGACTCCTATGCTACACCTTCCTTTCTCTTACCCTTCTTGCTTCACGTGCCCCCCCTTCAAGCACGCCCACGTGATTACTTCACGAGAAAGTCATTGCACCTGACTACTTGGTTAGTACAATGGTCAACCGATCGCCCTCTACCAGCTGATCCCAGACCTTGGGCGACGTCCGAGGTCTGACCACTATGAGATTTTCTATTTTTATGTCCTTTTTATTCTAAATAATAACATACTCAGAAATCATTTAAAATATATCACTTTTATTCCAAATAAATTTATAAGTCCTTACATTCTCCCCAACAAGAAAAATTTTCGTCCTCGAAAATTGAACTACTAGGAAAAGAGGTAGGGATAGGCTTCTCTCATGGTTTCTTCTAATTCCCAAGTTGAATCACCCGATCTGTCATCCCACACCACTTTCACCGTGTTGATAGTCTTGCCTCCGAGCTGTTTACTCTGCCGATCGTCAATCCTAATTGGTTTTGCTTCAAAAGACAAGTCATCCTTGATCTGCACCTTGTAAGGATCTAGATAATTAATTGGAATAGAAGGGATAGATTTTAAATAATTTCTGAGTATGTTATTATTTAAAATAAAAAGGACATAAAAATAGAAAATATCATAGTGGTCAGACCTCGGACGTCGCCCAAGGTCTGGGATCAGCGGGTAGAGGGCGATCGGTTGACCATTGTACCAACCAAATAGTCAGGTGCGATGGCTTTATCGTGAGGTAATCAAGTGGGCGTGCTTCAAGGGAGGGAGGCACGTGAATCAAGAAGGGTAAGAGAAAGGAAGGTTTAGCTTAGAAGTCGATGAGATCGCAGTTTGTTGAAGAAGGCGGCGTCCTCCGACTTCCCCCGTATGAAATCAGACATCGCCTATTTTACGCATGATCGCCGTGTACGAAGATTCCACATAATCGCCAATCGCTTAGAGTACACATGATTGCCAATCGCCTATGGTGTACATGATCGCCGAAAGTGCACTTAGCATGTGGTCAAGATGCTGGATCAACCATAGTGAGTTCCAAAAACCACGCGTATCAAGGTGTGGGTTGAGCCTTAGATACGCTGGGCATGCGAAGCTCTATGCTTGAGCATAAGAAATCGTCCTTAGTGTTGCATGCATGGGCGCACGAGGAGTAGTGCTGATCTATTCTTGGAAATGTGAAGCTACCGACATCACCAAGCCATGTGCAGGTGATACCTTGGACGTAACATAATGGGAGGATGAACCTTCAGCAAGGTGTGACGATGTGACATCGATGACCAGAGTAAGGCGATGTGTTCTCGTCACACACAAGGGCGATAAGAGATCGCCAACAGGATGAGAGGAGCATCGGTCATCAACCAGGATGGGAGACACATCGGTGGTCTGCCAGGGTGAGACATCGGTTGTCTGCCAGGGTGGCACATCGGTGGTCTGCCAGGGTGAGACATCGATGGTCTGCCAGGGTAAGACATCGGTGGTCTGCCAGGGTGAGACATCGGTGGTCTGCCAGGGGTGAGACATCGGTTGTCTGCCAGGGTGGGACATCGGTGGTCCTCCAGGGTGAGACATCGGTTGTCTGCCAGAGTGAGGAATCAGTCATCGCCAGTATGAAAGGCATTGGTCATCGCGCGAGGTAGTGTCTCACACAGATAAGGTGGGACCCAGGCTCCCAGCATGAACGTTCTGCATGCGCGACACGTAGACATTAGGAGTGTTTCAGAATAGTTAGCATCAGAGAGTTGGTATGCGCAGAGACCCACGTGGTCATACTGTTCAAGGAAGTGTGCACGTAAGCTTTGCGGCAGAGTGGGTGGTGGCAGCGGCATTTCTGGGCAAGTTGGTTTATATTCAAAACTCACTCCTAAGAGGCAGTGGACGTTGCTGTGGTTCGAGAGTGATTGAGAGAGTTAGCGTTGGTTCCCTGTTCCTTTCCTCTCCTTCTCCCTGCGTTCAGACTTCCTAGCGAACCAGTTGAAGATCGGCGACTGCCCCTGGATTCCTGACGTTGTGCTCTGCAAGTGTTCTGATCAAAGCCGTGAAACAGAGTTAAGGCATCCTTAAGTCGGTGGGTTAGAGCTCGTAGTGAGATTCTACGCAAGTCCAGGTAAAGGAAGCTATTATTTTCGTTTATAAAAACTTTAGGCGAGTAGGTTCTGAAGTGAGGGCGACGTGGTCGCCGGTTTCATATTCTATTTCATGATGCTCTGTTTTTATGTGTGGGGCGACGTGATCGCCGGTTTTAATGTTGATTTTGAACTCCCCTGTTTTAGTGTCGTTTGAAACTGTTTGAGATTGAAATGTGAAATGCATGTGGTATTCGAAAATCTAAACCTTGGAATGATTGTTTCTGTGATTGGGATTGTTTAAGAAAAGATTCAAAATATTATATGATGGAATTGTGCTTTTACGTGTTGTATGATGCATTGAATGTTGTGAATGTGGGATCAAGGCATAGTATTTTCAGGAAAGAAAATATCGTGTAAGATCGTGTGTAATGTGCATTGACTAGGGACTTGTCTAGAAGGAGATATCCTGACTCTGCTGATATAATGGAATCACATAGATGAAGTTATTCAGTTGTTGAGAGTCGAAGGAGGTTCATATGTATGGGTAAGTTGCTTGAAAGATAACTGACTTGACCTGTTATGTGAATTAACCCTGTCATACCGGGAGAGTGATGATATTGAGATTATGTATGCGCATGGCTGTGTGGATTTCGCAGCGACCCTGTGTGGATTTCACAGTGGTGTGGTATGACAGGTGCAGATCTCTGAGTCTGAGTCAACGCACGAGTCTTCCGGAAGTAGAGTCATGTGTCTATATGTTATGAGTCAGTGGAAAGTCTGACGTGTGAACCATGAGTATTGAATGCATTGAATAGACACTCTACGAGTTTGTTGAATATAGGGATATTGATGGTTGAAATTGATATAGATTATGAATGGTGTGAAGATTTATGCTTTCTATTGATATAAAGTTTCATATTTAAAGTTTTTAAAAATATCTAGCTTACCCTTTTGTTTTGTATCGTGGTTGTTTTCTTAAACCTGTGATGATCGTGTATATTTGCACGGGAGCAGATGAGGTTGCAGGTAGTAGAGCTCCTTAGTGAGCATTTTCTGGAGGAGGAGATCGCCGGTTTTGAATGCTGTTGTTTTGTTTTATTTTTGAAAACTCCAGTATGGATATGTATTAAAATTTCCTCAAAAAGGGATATTATTTTGAGGCACATTTGTATTAATGGATGAATTATATTATGTATATATATCTATGTTAAATTTTGATATTATTGTTTCACCTTTATTTTATTATATAAAAATGAACAATATTTTGAGGGGCGTTACACACCTCATCCATTTCCAGCACGTGACTTGGGTCTGCCATGTACTTCCTCAGCTGTGATACATGAAAGACATTATGCAGGTTTGCTAATTGGGGAGGTAGGGCGATCTCATAAGCCACTGGACCGATCCTCCTTAGGATCTGATATGGCCCAATAAATTTAGGGGACAGCTTCTTTGATCTGATAGCTCATCCTACACCCTTGGTCGGTGTCACTCTCATAAATACATGATCTCCAACTGCAAACTCCAAAGGTTTTCTCCTCTGATCTGCATAAGATTTCTGCCGACTTTGAGAAGCTTTCATTCTGTCTTTTATCTGTTTCACCTTCTCGGTCGTCTGCTGAATTAACTCTGGCCCGACCAAGACTGCTTCGCCCTCCTGGTACCAACATAAAGGAGTTCTGCATTTCCTCCCATACAAGGCTTCATACGGCGCCATCCCTATACTGGCATGATAACTGTTATTATAAGTAAACTCTACCAGCGGCAACATCTCATCCCAGCTTCCCAATTGATCCAAGACACACGTCCTCAGCAGATCTTCCAAGGACTGGATCGTTCTCTCAGACTGTCCATCGGTTTGAGGATGATATGCAGAGCTCATCCTCAACTTAGTTCCCAGAGAATCTTGTAAGGTCTGCCAAAAGCGTGAAGTGAACATGGGATCTCTATCCAAAACAATGCTAGAAGGCACTCAATGCAGCCTCACAATTTCTCTGATGTACAACTGAGCCAACTTGGCCATGGATATCCTCAAATTCACTGGAAGAAAGTGGGCACTCTTCGTCAGCCGATCAACTATAACCCAGACTGCATCATGACCCCTTACCGATCTAGGTAAATGAGTAACAAAATCCATTGCAATGCTGTCCCATTTCCACTCAGGAATATCCAATTGCTGCAACAACCCGCCAGGTCTTTGATGCTCTACCTTTGCCTTCTGACATGTCAAGTAGGTAGTAACATACTGGGCGATGTCTTTCTTCATGCCCGACCACCAAAATGACCCCTTTAAGTCCTGGTACATCTTATTCATACCTGGGTGTAAACTAAGATGACTCTTGTGGCGTTCCTCTAGGATCATCTTCTTCAACTCCTCATTCGCAGGTATGCACATTCTGCCATTAAATCTCAAGATCCCATCATCTCCCATCACAAAGTCCTTAGCCTGATCGGTGCCTAGCAATTCCACAATACGTTTCAGACTAGGGTCCTCTAATTGTTTATCCTTTATCATTCCAATGAAATCATTAGTTATAGTTAACTTACTACAACTAATATGGTTAACATGAAATTCCACTCCCAAGTTTAAATCTCTGAACTGCTCGATCAGCTTCTGCTCTTCAATCATCATGATTGATACTTGCATTGATTTTCTACTCAAAGCATCTGCCACTACATTGGCCTTCCCTGGATGATACATAAGTTGGAAATCATAGTCCTTTAAAAACTCCATCCATCTTCTTTGTCTCATATTTAGTTCCTTCTGATCAAACAGATATTTCAGGCTTTTATGATCACTAAACACCTGAAACCGAGCTCCATACAAATAATGCCTCCAAATCTTCAAGGCAAACACCACAGCCGCCAACTCCAAGTCATGAGTAGGATAGTTCCTCTCATGAACTTTGAGTTGCCTTGAAGCATATGCAACTACTCTTTTCTCTTGCATCAAAACACATCCCAAGCCCTGATGTGAAGCATCACAGTAGACATCAAAAGGTCTTCCTACATCCGGGATCACCAGCACCGGAGCACTAGTCAATCTTTCCTTTAGTTCCATGAAACTCTGCTTACATCTGCCGGTCCAAGCAAAAGGTTAGTCTTTGCGAGTTAACTGAGTCAAAGGAGCCACTACCTTGGAAAAATCCTCAATGAACCTCCGATAGTAGCCAGCTAGACCCACAAAACTCCTTATCTCTGTGACTGTCTTAGGACGTTCCCACTGGAGCACTGCCTCTACCTTGGCTGGATCCACTGAGATCCCCCGAGCAGATATCACATGTCCTAAGAAGTTAACTTCCTTCAGCCAGAACTCACACTTGGAGAACTTAGCATATAATTGCTTCTCCCTCAGGATCTCCAACACCGTCTTTAGATGTTCCTCATGTTCTTCCTCGGTCCTTGAATAAATAAGTATGTCGTCTATGAAGACTACAACAAACTTATCCAAGAAACGACGAAAAATTCTATTCATGTAGTCCATGAACAGAGCTGGAGCATTTGTCACTCCAAACGGCATCACCACATACTCATAATGTCCATAACGAGACCTAAATGCCGTCTTCTGAACATCTTCAGCTTTTACCAAAATTTGGTGGTATCCCATTCTCAGATCAATCTTTGAGAACACCGAGGCTCCATGCAGTTGATCCATCAAATCATCAATTCTAGGTAGAGGATACTTGTTCTTGATGGTCAACTTATTCAACTGCATGTAATCTACACACAACCGAGACCCTCCATCCTTTTTCTTAACTAGAAGCACTGGAGCCCCCCATGGAGATACACTAGGCCTGATGAACTGTTTCTCCAACAATTCTTCCACTTGCTTCTTCAATTCCATCAACTCAGCTGGAGCCATTCTGTAGGGTGCCATTGACACTGGTCCAGCTCCAGGTACCAAATCAATAGAGAATTCCACTTCTCTCTTAGGAGGTAGTCCAGGTATTTCTTCTGGAAATACATCCATGAAATCCTTCACCACATGTATACTGCCCATATCTTCTTCATTCTTCACTCCCCCTTGAGCGAGGATCACAAAGCACCTCGCCCCTTCTTTCAACTCCGACCACACATACTGAGCAGATATCACATCTAGCTCTTGGAGATCTGGAAACACCACTTTCTGCCTACCGCAATCTATGAGAATGTGATTGGCAGATAGCCAATCCATTCCTAGGATAACATCCAGATCCTGAAGAGGTAGACAGATCAAATTTACTTTGAACCTGCGTCCCTCTACTATCACTGGACATTCAGAGCAAACTGTGGAGGTCATAACCTGTCCTGATGTAGGTGTACAGACCAACAGTTCAAACGGCAGCTCCTTCACTAGAAGTCCCAACTCGTCTACGCACAGACTTGACACAAAAGAGTGTGTCGCTCCTGAATCAAACAAGGCTGTTACACTTCTACCAGCTATAAAACAAACACCTTGCACCAAGTTACCTGACTGAGACGCCTCAGCTCCTGACATGGCAAACACTCTCCCTGCTGCCTGAGGTCTGCTGCCTGAGGTCCTCAACTGCTGAGAACCACTGGATTGAGTCATCCTATTCTGGTTTGGACAATCTCTAGCAACGTGTCCCGTCTTTTGGCATGCAAAACATCTTCTCCCTGAAGCCCTCTTGGGGCACACATTGGACGTGTGTGGTCCACCACAATGGAAACATCTAGGCTTCCATGGTTGTTGCTGCTGAAACGGGGGCGGTGCTGCTCCTGCCCTATGCTGTGGAGGTCTCGCATAAGGCTTATTCTGTTGCTGCTGCACCTTGGCCTTCCCACTGGAAGAACCTCCTGGGTGTGACCTGATCACCCGAGAATTACCCCTTTCCAAGGTCTCCACCATCTTTGCCTTCTCCACTAAGGCATGAAACTCCCTGATACACATAGGTGCTATGGTCTTCTTCAGCTCATGCTTTAAACCTTCTTCAAACTTTCTACACCTCCAAGCCTCAGAGGTAGCTTGGGTATAAAATCGGGCGAGGTATTCAAACCGAGCAGCATAAGCATTCACTGACATCTCCCCCTGCTCCAACCTGAGGAATTCTGCTTCCTTCGCAAACCTTGCACTATCTGGGAAATATTTCTCCAGGAATCTCACCCTGAAGTTCTCCCAGTCTAACACTTCAGCTCTGGCTTCCATCATCTGCTGAGCTCCCATCCACCAGAACTCTGCTTCTCCAGATAGTAGATACGTAGCAAACACCAACTTCTTATCCTCAGGGCAGGAGGTCGCCTTGAAGATTTTCTCTAACCCCCTGATCCACTGATCTGCTTGGTCAGTGTAAGGACCTAGAAACTTTAATAGGAATAAAAGTGTTATATTTAAATAATTTCAGAAAAATGTTATTATTTAAAATACAAAGAGTTGGTAAATGAAGTTTCGTAGTAGCAGACATCGGATGTCGCCCATGATCTGGGGTAAGCTAGTGAGGTCGGTCGGCTGACATGTAGATCAAGAAGAGTAAAGGAGGAAATGTGTAGCTAAGAAGTCTCCTACGAGATCGCCGTTAGTGAAGACGGAGGCGATCTCCGACTCCTCTGGCACATAATCGCCTGTCGCCTAGAGAAGACATGAGCGCCAATCGCCTAGAGTGTACGTGATCGGCGGGAATGCACGTAGTATGTGTCAAGATACTGGATCAACCAGAGTGGGTTCCAACAACCACGCGTATCAAGGTGTGGGTTAAGCCTTAGATACGCTATGCATGCGAAGCTCTACGCTTGAGCAAAAGAGATCACCCTTAGTGTTGCATGCATGGGCGCACGAGGAGTGATGCTGATCTACTCTTGGAAAGGTGAAGCTACCGACGTCACCGAGTCATGTGGAGATGATACCTTGGACGTAACATCGTGGAATGAAGAACCTTCAGGAAGGCGTGGCGATGTGTCGTCGGGCATCGCCAGGGCGCAAGGCATGCGGGCATCGCCAGGGCGCGAGGCATGCGGGCATGGCCTGGGTGAGAGGCATGCGGGCATCGCCAGGGCGCGAGGCATGCGGGATCGCCAGGGCGCGAGGCATGCGGGATAGCCAGGGCGCGAGGCATGCGGGCATCGCCAGGGCGCGAGACATCGGTCGTCCGCCAGGATGAGGCATCGGTGGATTGCCTTCGCGCGAGAGGTCATCGGTGGATAGCCTTCGCGCGAGAGGTCATCGGTGGATTGTCTTCGCGCGAGAGGTCATCGGTGGATTGTCTTTGCGCGAGAGGTCATCGGTGGATAGTCTTCGCGCGAGAGGTCATCGGCGAAAGGTTATCGCGCGATGTCGAGTTGCACACAGAGAAGGTGGGACCCAGACTCCCAGCATGGAACGTCCTGCACGTACGCCACGTAGACAAAAAGGATGATTCAGAATAGTGACATCAGAATGTTGGCATGCGCAGGAGAACTCGCGGTCGTACTGTTCAGGAAGTGGTTGGCATGCGCAAGAGACAAACATGGTCGTACTGTTCAGAGAAACGTATACTCAGACTTCTCTGCAGAGTGGGTGGTGGCAGCTGCTTTTGTGGACAAGTTGGTTTAAGATGCAAAAACCCATTTCTGAGAGAGGGGAATGTTGCAGTTGTTCAAGAGCGAAAGAGTGAGTTTACCTCCCTTCTCCTCCATTCTCTCCTTCGCACTGCGATTCTGGCACCTTCACACAAGAGTACGACGAGCGACGGCCACCATTAGAGCACCTGGGAGGTTCTCTGCAAGTCCTTCAAACCAGACCCAAAAACAGAGCCAAGGCATTCTTTAAGCTTCGTTGGGTTTCGGAGCTCCTGGTGTTTTGCGCAAGCCCAGGTAAGGGAAGCTAGCCTTCATTTTCAATACAAGCCATAGATTAGCTGTTTCTGAAGTGAGGGCGACGTGGTCGCCGGTTTCGTTTTCATCTTCGTGAATGCTCTGTTCTATGTGTTTGGGCGACGTGGTCGCCGGTTTTAAATACAGACTTCGAAATACCTTGTTTTTGAACCAGATCGCCGGTTTTGGCGTTGTTTGCGAACTCCCTGTTTTTGGTGTTGCTTTGAAACTGTTTGAGATTTAAATGAGATATTCGAAAATAAGAACCTTGGAGTGAGTTTTGCTGTGATTGAAATCATTCCTTTAAGTGTTATGTGATGTGTTGAATGTGGTGAATGTGGGATCAAGGCATAGTATTTTCAGGAAAGAAAATACCGTGTAAGATCGTGTAGGATGTGCATTGATCGGTGATTCCTAATGAGATATCCTGACTCTGCTGAGATAATGGAATCACATAGAGGAAGTTACTCAGTTGGTGAGAGTCGAAGGAGGTTCATATGAATGGGTGAGTCGTGTGAAAAAGAACGAGCTCGGCCTGTTGTGTGGATTAACCCTGTCATGCTAGGATAGTGATGATATTGAGATTCATTTATTCACTTGTGAATGTGTGTGATTTCACGGCGACCCTGTGAATGTGTGTGATTTCACAGTGGGCAGTATGACAGGTGCAGATCTCTGAGTCTAATCAATGCACGAGTCTTCCGGAAGTAGTGTCAAGTGTCTTGTGTGTTGAGTCAGTGGTAGTCTGACGTGAGAAATGAGGGACCTTGAAATTGATAGACACTTGATGCAGTTTGTGAAATAGAATGACTCTGTGCAAATATTGTAAAGTGTGTGATTTCTTGGCGATCAGGTGAAGGGAATGAGAAACTTTATAGTTTTATGTGGGTATCTTGAATTTGTTTTATCCTGATTTTTATGTTCATATTTAAACTTTCTTTAAAATATATAGCTTACCCTGCGTGTTCTGCTCTATGGCTGTTTTTCTCTTAAAACTGTGATGATCGTGTAATTTTTACACGGGAGCAGATGATCTTCCAGGAAGTAGAGCTCCTTAGTGAGTGGTCGCCGGGGAAGAGATCGCCTGTTTCTATCTCTTGGTGGTGATCGCCGGATTTATGTCCTGATAGCAAATCGCCTGTTTTGGGGTCTTCTGTTAGGAGATCGCCGGTTTATGTATGGAGACCGCCGTTTTCGTTGTATTTGATTGATTTCGTTAAGTTTTGAAAAACATTTGACTGGTTATGTATTAAACTCCCTGTGAGGAGCAACTTCATTACTTATATATATAATTATGTTCTCTTCAACATTATTTGTTTACCTTTATTTTCATTATATAAATATGAATAGTTTTTGGCGGGATGTTACAGTCAGGAGTAGCATTCCCACTGAACTTAGGTGGGCTGTGCCTGAGGAACTCGGCCAGTCCCATCTTCTCCTGAGGCTGACCGACGTGGGGAGCTGTTGCAGCCTATCTAGCAGTCTCCAAATGCTGCATTGCAGCTTGATGATTCTGAGCCATCGCCGCATTCTGCTGCTAGATGGCGCTTGCCATCATCTCAATGGCCCTGGCGATCTGGCTCATTTCTGCAGAAGGTTGGGGAGGGGTAGGCAGTCTAGGAGCCATTTTCTGTGTAAGATTAGGAAACTATTATTCTCTAATCATATTCCTATAAAATGAACTTGATAAAGAATCAATTCATTTAGATGACCACATCTAGGTCCTACAAAGGTCAGCATCTCAAAATCATCTAGAATTTTGAGTTTATCAGCAAGATCATGATACTTATAACATCAAACATAACACCAGAATAGCTACTGGTATAAAACCATCAATCCAAACAACCGCTTTCAATCAATTACAAAAACATTCAATAAAATGAAATAATTCACACCAGAATTCAATATATGCTAAACATCAAACCTTTTGAATTAAGATTGAGAATCATCTCGATCCAGTTATGAGTGTGCACCCTCACTACTTTATCAAGATCCTTTCATTCTTAATACTAAAATTTTCAGTTAGAGCATATATTTACTAAAGCACACACAAAATTTCAATAAGAAAAGCATTTAAAAACCTTTCACTATAGCTTTAATTCAAAAACTCCAATAAATTTTTGTAAGCAGAAGAAACACAATGAACCCACTACCCTCAGGTCATCCTAAGGACGAACTGCTCTGATACCATTAATGTAACGCCCCTCAATATCTTATTCATATTTATATAATAAAATAAAGGTAAAACAATAATATCAAAATTAATATATGAATATATAATAAAATACATTCATCCCATACATTGTATTTCAAAAAAAAAAAAAAGATATATATCCCTTCTCTAGGGAATTTTAATACATAACCATCCAGTGTTTCAAAACAAAACAAACTACAGCATAAGAACAGGTGATCTCCTTGTCCCACCACTCACTGAGGAGCTCTACTGCCTGCAACATCATCTGCTCCCGTGTAATTAAACACGATCATCACAGGTTTAAGAAAAAAAACCAAACACAACACCAAAAACACAGGGGGTAAGCTAGATATTTTTAAAACTTTAAAACATGAAACTTGATATTAACGTAAACCATCCAATATTCACACATTTCACAATTCCCTCAAGTGTCATTCATTTCACATAATCCATCAAGTGTCTATCAACAATTTCAATATTTCTCTTTCTCACGTCAGACTTCCACTGACTCATCACACATAGACACTTGACACTACTTCTGGAAGACTCGTGCATTGACTAGACTCAGAGATCTGCACCTGTCATACTACACCACTGTGAAATCCACACAGGGTCGCTGTGAAATCCACACAGCTATGCGCATAAACAATAATCTCAATCTCAATATCATCACTCTCCTAGTATGACAGGGTTAATCCATACAACAGGTCAAGTTAGTTATCTTTCAAACAACTTACCCATACATATGAACCTCCTTCGACTCTCAACACCTGAATAACTTCATCTATATGATTCCATTATATCAGGAGAGTTAGGATATCTCCTTCTAGACGAATCACCGGTCAATGCACATTCTACACGATCTTACACGGTATTTTCTTTCCTGAAAATACTATGCCTTGATCACATTTTCACATCATTCCATATATCATACAACACCCAAACTGAACCAGTCAATCATACATATTTTTTAAAACCGTTTCTAAACAATCCAAATCATACTAAAGTTCAAGATTCCAAAAATCATATGTATTTCACAGCATCTACCATATTTAAAGTATCACATTTTCAAGCTCAAATAAATTTCCAATCCACACACCAAAAACATAGTAGCGTGTAAGAACGTTTAAAACCGGCGACCACGTCGCCCCAACATCAGAATCTTCTAGCTTAAGGTTTTATTGAAAATAAATCTAGCTTCCCTTACCTGAACTTGCGTAAAATCTCACTACGAGCTCTAACCAACCGAACTTAAGGATACCTTAACTCTGTTTCACGGCTTTGATCAAAAAACTTGCAGGGCACAATGTCAGGAATCCAGGGGCAGTTGTAAGGACCTGTAAAATTGAATTGGAATAAAAAGGGTATATTTTAAATGAATTCTAAGTATGTGTTTATTTAAAATAAAAAGGAAGGAAAGTGTAGTTTGGAACTCTATAAGATCGCCTAGTAGTACATGATCGTCGGTCGCCTGCTACACATGAGCGCCAGGGCGCGAGGCATGCAGGCATCGCCAGGGCGCGAGGCATGCGGGCTTTGCCAGGGCGCGAGAGGCATGCGAGCATTGCCAGGGCGCGAGGCATGAGAGCGTCGCCAGGGATATACATCGGTCGTCTTCCAGGGCGAGGGAGACATCGGTCGTCTTCCAGGGCGAGGGAGACATCGGTCGTCTTCCAGGGCGAGGGAGACATCGGTCGTCTTCCAGGGCGAGGGAGACATCGGTCGTTCGCCAGGATGAGTCAGCAGTGGAAAGTTGTCGCGCGATGACGAGCTTCACACAGATAAAGTGGAACCCAGACTCCCAGCATGAAACGTCCTGCACACGCACCACGTAGACAAAAAGGGTGGTTCAGAGTGGTGACATCAGAATGTTGGCATGCGCAGGAGACACCAGCGGTCGTACTGTTCAGAGCAGTGGTTGGCATGCACAAGCGACAACAGTGATCGTACTGTTCAGGGCAGTGGTTGGCATGCACAAGCGACAACAGTGGTCGTACTGTTCAGGGCAGTGGTTGGCATGCACAAGAGACAACAGTGGTCGTACTGTTCAGGGCAGTGGTTGTCAGGCTTTCCTGCAGAAGGGGTGGCAGCAGCAACATACGTGACAGGTAGGCTTGGATTCAAAAGCCCACTGCGGGAAGGCAAAGAAGGTTACGGTGGCTCAAGAGTGAAAGAGTGTCTGCACCTTCATCCCTCTCTTTTCTCTCCTTCGCGCTGCAACTCAGGCAACCTCCAGCACCAGTGCGACGTGCGGCGACTGCCCTTAGAGCACCTGGGAGGTTCTTTGCAAGTTCTACAAACCAGACGCTAAAACAGAGCCAAGGCATTCTTTAAGTTTCGTTGGGTTTCGGAGCTCTTGGTGTTTTGCGCAAGTCCAGGTAAGGGAAGCTAGCTTTATCTTCAATAAAAGCCGTAGATTAGCTGTTTCTGAAGTGAGGGCGACGTGGTCGCCGGTTTCGTTTTCATCTTCGTGAATGCTCTGTTTTTACGTGTAGGGCGACGTAATCGCCGATTTTTAAATGTTGTCTTCTAAAATCCCCTGTTTTAGTGTCGCTTTGCACTTGTTCGAGGTTGATATGTGAAATACATGTGTTATTGGAAAGATCTGAACCTGGATACGTTTGTTGTTGTGGTAGAGATCGTTCATTTAAGTGTTGCATGGTGTATTGGGTGAATTGATGATCTTTTACTGTCCTGTGTGGACTTTCCTTGCTGTCCTGTGTGGACTTTGCTTGCTGTCCTGTGTGGACTTTCCTTGCTATCCTGTGTGGACTTTACTTGCTGTCCTGTGTGGACTTTACAGTGGTGTGGTGTGTGTCTATGTGTGTTAAATCAGTGGAAGTCTGACGTAAGAAATGAGGAACTTTGAATGGATATACACTTGATGCATGATGTGAAATAGAACGACTCTTGAAAATATTGTGAAATGTGTGACTTCTTGGCGATCAGGTGAAGGGAATGAGAAACTTTATAGTTTTATGTGGGTATCTTGAATTTGTTTTATTCTGATTTTTATGTTCATATTTAAACTCTCTTTAAAATATATAGCTTACCCTGCGTGTTCTGCTCTATGGCTGTTTTTCTCTTAAACTGTGATGATTGTGTAATTTTTACACGGGAGCAGATGATCTTCCAGGAAGTAGAGCTCCTTAGTGAGTGGTCGCCGGGGAAGAGATCGCCTGTTTCTATCTCTTGGTGGTGATCACCGGATTTATGTCCTGATAGCAGATCGCCTGTTTAGGGGTCTTCTGTTAGGAGATCGCCGGTTTATGTATGGAGACCGCCGTTTTCGTTGTATTTGATTGATTTCGTTAAGTTTTGAAAAACATTTGACTGGTTATGTATTAAACTCCCTGTGAGGAGCAACTTCATTACTTATATATATAATTATGTTCTCTTCAACATTATTTGTTTACCTTTATTTCATTTTATAATTATTCCAAAGTATTTGGCGGGATGTTACATTAATGGTATCAGAGCAGTTCGTCCTTAGGATGACCTGAGGGCTGTGGATCCATTGTGTTTCTTCTGCTCAGGAAATTTATTTGGGTTTAAAATAACAGCTATAGTGAAAGGTTTTTAAACGTTTTTGTATTGAAATTTTGTGTGTGCTTTGGTGAATATATGCTCTAACTGAAAATCTTAGTATTAAGAATGAGAAGGTCTTGATAAAGTGGTGAGGGTGCACACTCATAACTGGATCGAGATGATTCTCAATCTTAATTCCAAAGGTTTGATGTTTAGCATACATTGAATTCTGGTGTAATTTATTTCATTTCATTGAGTGTTTTCGTATAGATTGAAAGTGGTTGCTTGGGATTGATGATTGTATACCAGTAGCTGTTCTGGTGTTTTGCTTAAGGTTCTAAGCATCATGATTCTGTTGATGAACTCAAATTCTTAATGACTTTGAGATGCTGACCTTTGTAAGGTCTAGATGTTACCTCCTGAATGAATTGATTTTTAATCGATCTCATTCTTGTAGCTGTAGGGAATATAGAAACCTGTAGTTTCAAATCTGAAACGAAGAGAGATGGCACGTAGACCTTCTACCCCTCCCCAACCTTCTTCGGAGATGAGCCAGATTGCCAAGGCTATCGAGATGATGGCAACTGCCATCCAACAACAGAATGCAGCGATGGCTCAGAATCACCAAGCTGCCATGCACCACTGGGAAACCGCTCGGTCGGCTGAGACAAATTCCCACGTCGGTCAGCCTCAGGAACAGATGGGACTGACCGAGTTCATGAGGCACAACCCACCCAAGTTCAGTGGGAATACTACCCCTGATCAGGCAGATCAGTGGGTCAGAGAGTTGGAGAAAATCTTTAGGGCGACCTCCTGCCCTGAAGAGAAGAAGTTGGTGTTCGCCACCTATCTGCTGTCTGGAGAAGCTAAGTTCTGGTGGATGGGAGCTCAGCAGATGATGGAGGCCCGAGAGGAAGTGTTGGACTGGGAGAGCTTCAGGGTGAGGTTTTTGGAAAAATATTTCCCAGATAGCGCAAGGTTTGCGAGGGAAGCTGAGTTCCTAAGGTTGGAACAGGGGGATATGTCGGTGAACGCCTATGCTGCTCGGTTTGAGTACCTCGCCCGATTCTACACCCAGGCGACCTCTGAGGCTTGGAGGTGTAGGAAGTTTGAAGAAGGACTGAAGCATGAGCTGAAAAGGGCCATAGCACCTATGTGCATAAGAGAATTTCACGCCTTAGTGGAGAAGGCGATGATGGTGGAGACACTGGAGAAGAGCGACTCTCAGGTGATCAGGTCACACCCAGGGGGTTCTTCCAGTGAGAAGGCCAAGGTGCAACAACAGCAGAATAAGCCTTATGCGAGACCTCCACAGCATGGGGCAGAAGCAGCACCGCCCCAGTTTCAGCAGCAACAGCCATGGAAACTCAGATGTTCCCATTGTGGTGGGCCACACACATCCAATGTGTGCCCCAAGAGAAATTCAGAGAGAAGATGCTACATCTGCCGAAAGACGGGACACCTTGCTAGAGAATGTCCTAACGGGAATAGGGCGACTCAACCCAGTGGTTCCCAGCAGTTGAGGAACGAAAGCAGCAGACCTCAGGCAGCAGGGAGAGTGTTTGCCATGACTGGAGCGGAGGCATCTCAGTCAGGTAACTTAGTACAGAATGTTGCTCTATAGCTGGTAGATGCGTTAGAATTTTGTTTGATTCTGGAGCGACACACTCCTTTGTGTCAAGCCTGTGTGTAGCCGAGTTGGGCCTTCTAGTGAAGGAGTTACCGTTTGAAACTGTTGGTCTATACACCTGCGTCAGGACAGGTGTTGACCTCTACAGTTTGCCCCGAATGTCCAGTGATAGTAGAGGGACGCAGATTCAAGGTGAACTTGATCTGCCTACCTCTTCAGGACCTGGATGTTATCCTGGAAATGGATTGGCTAGCTGCCAATCACATTCTCATAGACTGTGGTAGTCAGAAGATAGCGTTTCCAGACCTCCAAGAGGCAGACGTGATATCTACTCAGCGAGGGTGGTCGGTGTTGGAGGAAGGGGCGAGGTGCTTCGTGAATCCTAGCTCAGTTGGGAGTGAAGAATGAAGAGGACGTAAGTAGGATACCTGTGGTGAAAGATTTCATGGATGTAATTCCAGAAGAAATATCTGGATTACCTCCTAAGAGGGAAGTGGAATTCTCTATTGATTTTGGTACCTGGGGCTGGATCAGTGTCAATGGCACCTTACAGGAGGGCTCCAGCCGAGTTGGTAGAGTTTACCTATAATAACGGTGGTCATGCCAGCATTGGGATGGCAACGTATGAAGCTTTGTATGAAAGGAAATGCAGAACTCCTTTGTACTGGTACCAGGAAGCAGTATTGGTTGGACCAGAGTTGATTCAGCAGACGACCGAGAAGGTGCAATGGATAAAAGACAGAATGAGAGCATCTCAAAGTAGGCAGAAATCCTATGCAGATCAGAGGAGAAAACCTTTGGAGTTTGCTGCTGGAGACCATATGTTCATGAGAGTGACACCAACCAAGGGTGTAGGACGAGCGATCAGACCAAAGAATGTTGTCCCCTAAGTTCGTGGGACCATATCAGATCTTAACGAGGATTGGTCCAGTGGCTTACGAGATCGCCCTACCTCCCCATTTAGCGAATCTGCACAATGTCTTTCACGTGTCACAGCTGAGGAAGTACATGGCAGACCCTAGTCATGTGCTGGAAGTGGACGATGTGCAGATTAGGGATGACTTGTCCGTTGAAGCGAAACCAGTCAGGATTGACGATAGGCAAAGTAAACAGCTCAGAGGCAAGACCATAAGCATGGTGAAAGTGGTGTGGGATGAGAGATCGGGTGATTCAACTTGGGAGTTAGAAGAACCCATGAGAGAAGCCTATCCATATCTCTTTTCCTTGTAATTCAATTTTCGAGGACGAAAATTTTTCTTGTTGGGGAGAATGTAAGGACCTGTAAAATTGAATTGGAATAAAAAGGGTATATTTTAAATGAATTCTAAGTATGTGTTTATTTAAAATAAAAAGGAAGGAAAGTGTAGTTTGGAACTCTATGAGATCGCCTAGTAGTACATGATCGCCGGTCGCCTGCTACACATGAGCGCCAGGGCGCGAGGCATGCAGGCATCGCCAGGGCGCGAGGCATGCGGGCTTTGCCAGGGCGCGAGAGGCATGCGGGCATTGCCAGGGCGCGAGGCATGAGAGCGTCGCCAGGGATATACATCAGTCATCTCCCAGAGGGAGACATCGGTCGTCTTCCAGGGCGAGGGAGACATCGGTCGTCTTCCAGGGCGAGGGAGACATCGGTCGTTCGCCAGGATGAGTCAGCAGTGGAAAGTTGTCGCGCGATGACGAGCTTCACACAGATAAAGTGGGACCCAGACTCCCAGCATGAAACGTCCTGCACACGCGCCACGTAGACAAAAAGGGTGGTTCAGAGTGGTGACATCAGAATGTTGGCATGCGCAGGAGACACCAGCGGTCGTACTGTTCAGAGCAGTGGTTGGCATGCACAAGCGACAACAGTGGTCGTACTGTTCAGGGCAGTGGTTGGCATGCACAAGCGACAACAGTGGTCGTACTGTTCAGGGCAGTGGTTGGCATGCACAAGAGACAACAGTGGTCGTACTGTTCAGGGCAGTGGTTGTCAGGCTTTCCTGCAGAAGGGGTGGCAGCAGCAACATACGTGACAGGTAGGCTTGGATTCAAAAGCCCACTGCGGGAAGGCAAAGAAGGTTACGGTGGCTCAAGAGTGAAAGAGTGTCTGCACCTTCATCCCTCTCTTTTCTCTCCTTCGCGCTGCAACTCAGGCAACCTCCAGCACCAGTGCGACGTGCGGCGACTGCCCTTAGAGCACCTGGGAGGTTCTCTGCAAGTTCTACAAACCAGACGCTAAAACAGAGCCAAGGCATTCTTTAAGTTTCGTTGGGTTTCGGAGCTCTTGGTGTTTTGCGCAAGTCCAGGTAAGGGAAGCTAGCTTTATCTTCAATAAAAGCCGTAGATTAGCTGTTTCTGAAGTGAGGGCGACGTGGTCGCCGGTTTCGTTTTCATCTTCGTGAATGCTCTGTTTTTACGTGTAGGGCGACGTAATCGCCGGTTTTTAAATGTTGTCTTCTAAAATCCCCTGTTTTAGTGTCGCTTTGCACTTGTTCGAGGTTGATATGTGAAATACATGTGTTATTGGAAAGATCTGAACCTGGATACGTTTGTTGTTGTGGTAGAGATCGTTCATTTAAGTGTTGCATGGTGTATTGGATGAATTGATGATCTTTTACTGTCCTGTGTGGACTTTCCTTGCTGTCCTGT
Organism: Phaseolus lunatus; assembly: GCA_013389735.1. Classification (NCBI taxonomy): domain Eukaryota; kingdom Viridiplantae; phylum Streptophyta; class Magnoliopsida; order Fabales; family Fabaceae; genus Phaseolus; species Phaseolus lunatus. The sequence goes on along the minus strand of CM023861.1, from coordinate 17,553,690 downwards.
GTGGACTTTGCTTGCTGTCCTGTGTGGACTTTCCTTGCTGTCCTGTGTGGACTTTACTTGCTGTCCTGTGTGGACTTTACAGTGGTGTGGTGTGTGTCTATGTGTGTTAAATCAGTGGAAGTCTGACGTAAGAAATGAGGAACTTTGAATGGATATACACTTGATGCATGATGTGAAATAGAACGACTCTTGAAAATATTGTGAAATGTGTGACTTCTTGACGATCAGGTGAAGGGAATGAGAAACTTTATAGTTTTATGTGGGTATCTTGAATTTGTTTTATTCTGATTTTTATGTTCATATTTAAACTTTCTTTAAAATATATAGCTTACCCTGCGTGTTCTGCTCTATGGCTGTTTTTCTCTTAAACTGTGATGATTGTGTAATTTTTACACGGGAGCAGATGATCTTCCAGGAAGTAGAGCTCCTTAGTGAGTGGTCGCCGGGGAAGAGATCGCCTGTTTCTATCTCTTGGTGGTGATCACCGGATTTATGTCCTGATAGCAGATCGCCTGTTTAGGGGTCTTCTGTTAGGAGATCGCCGGTTTATGTATGGAGACCGCCGTTTTCGTTGTATTTGATTGATTTCGTTAAGTTTTGAAAAACATTTGACTGGTTATGTATTAAACTCCCTGTGAGGAGCAACTTCATTACTTATATATATAATTATGTTCTCTTCAACATTATTTGTTTACCTTTATTTCATTTTATAATTATTCCAAAGTATTTGGCGGGATGTTACAGCAGTCGCCGATCTTCAACTGGTTCGCTAGTGTAACATCCCGCCAAATCCTTTTCATATTTATATAATGAAATAAAGGTAAAACAGTAATATCGAAGTGAACATATATATATATAATGAAAATTTCTCCTCACAGGGAGTTTAATACATATCCAGTCAGTTTCCAAACTTAAACAAAATACAGCAAAATAGAAAAACAGGCGATCTCCTAACAGAAAACAGAAAACAGGTGATCTCCTATCAGAAACAGAAAACAGGCGATCGCATAACAGAAACAGAAACAGGCGATCTCCTTCCGGCGACCACTCACTGAGGAGCTCTACTTCCTGCAACATCATCTGCTCCCGTGTAAATTATACACGATCATCACATGTTTAAGAAAACATCCACAAAATAAAAACGCAGGGTAAGCTAGATATTTTAAAGAGAATTTAGATATGAAACTTTAAAATCAAGATAAAACAAATTTAAGAAACCCACGTAAAAACCATCAACTTTCTCATTCCCTTCACATGACCATCAAGTAATCACATATTTCACAATTTCCTCAAGAGTCGTTCAATTCACATACTCCATCAAGTGTCTATCAATTTCAATGTTTCTCATTTCTCACGTCAGACTTCCACTGACTCATCACACACAGACACTTGACACTACTTCCGGAAGACCCGTGCGTTGAACTTAGCATCCAGAGACCTGCACCTGTCATACTTCATTGCTGTAATGTTCCCACAGCCATGCGCATCAACATAATCTCGATCTCGATCTCAATATCCTCACTCTCACAGTATGACAGGGTTAATCCATATAACAGGTCAACTTAGTTATCTTTCAAACGACTTACCCATACATATGGACCTCCTTCGACTCTCACCAACTTAATGACTTCATCTATGTGACTCCATCATATCAGCAGAGTCAGGATCGTCTCATTCACAGGATACTCACTGATCAATACACCTCATAACCAATCTCAACACGGTATTTCCTTTCCTGAAAATACTATGTCTTGATCCCACATTCACAACATTCAACACATCATATAACACTTAAATGAATGATTCCAATCACAGCAACAATCATTCCAAGGTTCAGATTTTCGAATATCGCATGCATTTCACATTTCAATCTCAAACAGTTTCAAACGACACTAAAACAGGGGAGTTCGAAATCAACATTTAAAACCGGTGATCACGTCGCCCCACACATAAAAACAGAGCATCGTGAAAAAGAATATGAAACCGGCGACCACGTCGCCCTCACTTCAGAACCTACTCGCCTAAAGTTTTTATAAACGAAAATACTAGCTTCCCTTACCTGAACTTGCGCAAAACACCAAGAGCTCCAAAACCCACCGAAGCTTAAAGATGCCTTAACTCTGTTTTAGCGTCCGGTTTGGAGAACTTGCAGAGAACCTCCCAGGTGTCCAAGGGCAGTCGTCGCTCATCGTACTGGTGCTTGAGGATGCCTGAATCGCAGCGCGAAGGAGAGAAAAGAGAAGGATGAAGGTAAACTCACTCTGTCACTCTTGAACCACTGCAACGTTCTTTTCCTCTCAGAAGTGAGTTTTTGAATCTAAACCAACTTGTCCACAATTTTCGCTGCCACCACCCACTCTGCAGGAAAGCTTGCGTGCACGCTTCCCTGAACAGTACGGCCACGTGTGTCTCTGCGCATACCAACTCTCTGATGCCACTATTCTGAACCACCCTTTTTGTCTACGTGTCGCGCGTGCAGGACGTCTCATGCTGGGAGCCTGGGTCCCACCTTATCTGTGTGAAACATGACATCGCGCGATAACCTTCCACCAATGTCTCTCTCTGGAAGACGACCGATGTCTCTCTCTGGAAGACGACCGATGTCTCTCTCTGGAAGACGACCGATGTTGCTCTCTGGAAGACGACTGATGTCGCTCTCTGGAAGACGACCAATGTCTATCTCTGGAAGACGACCGATGTCTATCCCTGGCGATGCCCGCATGTCCCGCGCCCTGGCGATGCCCGCACGTCTCGCGCCCTGGCGATGCCCGCATGTCTCTCGCCCTGGCGATGCCCGCATGTCTCGCGCCCTGGCGATGCCCGCATGTCTCGCGCCCTGGCGATGCCCGCATGTCTCTCGCCCTGGCGATGACTGATGACACATCGCCACGCCTTGCTGAAGGTTCTTCATCCCACTATGTTACGTCCAAGGTATCACCTCCACATGACTTGGTGACGTCGGTAGCTTCACATTTCCAAGAATAGATCAGCACTACTCCTCGTGCGCCCATGCATGCAACACTAAGGACGATTTCTTATGCTCAAGCATGGAGCTTCGCATGCACAGCGTATCTAAGGCTTAACCCACACCTTGATACGCGTGGTTTTTGAAACCCACTATGGTTGATCCAGAATCTTGACCACATACTGAGTGCACTTTCGGCGATCATGTGCACCATAGGCGATTGGCGATCATGTGTCCTCTAGGCGACAGGCGATTATGTGCCAGAGAAGTGAGATCGCCTCCGTCTTCAACAACGGCGATCTCGTAGACTTCTAGGCTACACTTTTCTTCCTTTACTCTTCTTGATCCACATGTCTTCCTCGAGCACACCCACGTGATTACCTCACGATAAAGTCATCGCACCTGACTACTTGGTTAATACAATGGTCAGCCAACCGACCTCTACCAGCTGACCCCTGACCTTGGGCGACTTCCGAGGTCCGACTACTACGAAACTTCTATTACCAGCTCTTTGTATTTTAAATAATAACATCTTCTGAAATTATTTAAATATAACACTTTCATTCCAATTAAAGTTTCTAGGTCCTTACAGCTAGGACGTCTGAACGCAGGGAGAAGGAGAGGAAAGAAACAGGGAACCAAAGCTAACTCACTCAATCACTCTCGAACCACAGCAACGTCCACTGCCTCTCAGGAGTGAGTTTTGAATCTAAACCAACTTGCCCAGAAAGGCCGCTGCCACCACCCACTCTGCAGGAAAGCTTGCGTGCACACTTCCTTGAACAGTATGACCACGTGGGTTTCTGCGCATACCAACTCTCTGATGCTAACTATTCTGAAACACCCTTTCTGTCTACGTGTTGCGCATGCAAAACGTTCATGCTGGGAGCCTGGGTCCCACCTTATCTGTGTGAAACACGACATCGCGCGATAACCATCCACCGATGACTGCTCGCGCGATGACTATGCCTCTCATACCGGCGATGACCGATGCCTCTCATACTGGCGATGAATGATTCCTCTTCCTGACGGATGACTGATTCCTCACCCTGGCAGACCACCGATGTCTCACCCTGGCAGACCACCGATGTGTCTCCCATCCTGGTTGATGACCGATGTTCCTCTCATCCTGTTGGCGATCTCTTATCGCCCTTGTGTGTGACGAGGACACATCGCCTCACTCTGGTCACCGATGTCACATCGTCACACCCAGCTGAGGGCTCGTCCTCCCATTCCTCTAAGTCTGTGGTATCATGGTTCACACTACTCATGGTGGCAGATATGCCACCTATCTTCTATATCACTCATCTTCTGTATTTAGACCACATACTAAGTGCTTACCAAGTCTTCTCGAATACTCGGCAATGTGCTCTTTTCGGCGATCATGTGCACCATAGGCGATTGGCGGTCATGTACACCATAGGCGATTGGCGGTCATGTACACCATAGGCGATTGGCGGTCATGCACACCATAGGCGATTGGCGATCATGTACACCATAGGCGATTGCTGATTTCATACGGGTGAAGTCGGAGGCCGCCACCTTCTTCAACAAACGGCGATCTCGTCGACTCCTAAGCTACACCTTCCTTTCTCTTACCCTTCTTGCTTCACGTGCCCCCCCCCCCTTCAAGCACGCCCACGTGATTACTTCACGAGAAAGTCATTGCACCTGACTACTTGGTTAGTACAATGGTCAACCGATCGCCCTCTACCAGCTGATCCCAGACCTTGGGCGACGTCCGAGGTCTGACCACTATGAGATTTTTTATTTTTATGTCCTTTTTATTTTAAATAATAACATACTCAGAAATCATTTAAAATATATCACTTTTATTCCAAATAAATTTATAGGTCCTTACAATAGTAGTTACAAATAACAATAAGGATTTAGTTAAAAAGATATTATTTTTTAAGGTTGATTAGTTGTATAAAGAAAGAAGATTATTAAAAATGATAACTTTCATATCATAAGCATGTGATAAAAAAATAATGGAAAAAAATATATTATTAAGGCATAAGTAAGTTTTTATTTATAAGATAGAAGTTTTAATCTAAAAGTTAGTCCAAAACACATACATTTTGAAAAAAAAATAACACATTTTGATCTTTGTAGTAATTGATGTGAAACAAATATTAGACGAATTCTAACACAATTTAAGACACTAAATTATAAAGCCTCGGATGAAGTCTTTAAATATTATAAAAAAATATTTTTTTTTAACAGTGATTATATTTAGCATTTTTGGCAATTTTAACTCCCACTAAATGCATTACCCATAGTTTGTTTTTCCTCTAGTAGATCCAGCGTCGTTAACGGATTACCGACACTTTTTACTAATCCCTGAAATGACAAATATTTTCCTGCAATTTTTGGAACCCCTGGTATTTCTGGCGATTTTCAAACCCCTAGTATTTCTGACGGTTTCCAAACCCTTGGTATTTTCAACAATTTCCAAACTCCTGGTATTTTTGGCGGTTTCCAAACCGTATTTTTGATAGTTTTCAAACCCCATTATTTCCAGCGATTTTCAAATTCCAATACTTCTAGTGATTTATAAATTACTTCCCACAATCTCATTTAAATTCTCAATATTAACGTAGATTAAATTTATTAAATTTTTAAATCACAAATACTTAAACATTATAGCTAATATATCAAGAGAGCATTACAAAATAAAATCGTATTAAAATTTTAAAAAAATAGTTTATTCAATACATAAGTCTAAAATATGTAATCCTAACACAAATTTTAAATCAAATCGATTTGTTATAGAGAAGGATACTTTGAAACACAACAGATACTTTTAAATCCTAACCCGAATTTTCTTATTAATGATGTTTTTACCTAACCTAACCACGCAAACAATTTCAAATTTAAGATACTTCAAACACGTGATTAGACAACACTAACTGTATATTTTTCTTATTTATATATACTTTGACGATTTAATTAAAAAAACTCATTAATCACATTTAAAATTAACTTTAATAATCAACATATGAAAAGCAAAATTACAGTGGCCATGCAAAGTGTCAACTTATAAGGTTTTTAATTATCTTTAAAAAAACCGTACTAGAGAAAATTCAATATATATTGGGCTATGAAATATATCTGTGCATGTGTTTTGCATGAATTGATTTATGATGGTATAAAAAGATAATGTCAATCGGTGTCCCTATTCCAATGACTGATATTTTAAGTAGTTGATACAAGTCGCCATTTTGAGAAGTCCAATGCCACCTAACATTTTTTCTTACATTCCCCCTATTCCCGTTAACCATATTATCCTTTTCTTTTGGGGTAAGTTAATTAAACTACTATAATTTATAATTCTAATTTATTTTATTCAAAACTTCGCTATATTAAGGAGGTTCTCGAGATTTTCTAAAAAATAAAGTGATACAAACCATCTTGACAAGCAGATGACTAAGAACACAACAGACACTTCACAATTAGGTCAGTCATCTCAGCATATAAGACCAGGCCCCACCAAACCTCAAGAGAGTCTCAGCAGAAGAAGAACTAGACATAAACCAGAATATCAGATGTTTTTCCTTCTAGTCTTTTCACAAAACAAGTTATGTAAATAAATTGAGCTCACTTTGGGGGTTTAAAAAGAAGAATAGGCTAGAATAGGGTTCACTTTAGCATAAATTGGGGTGTACTTAGCATAAATTGGGCTTGTGCCAAGCCCACCTTTCATGACAAGTGCACCTAGGTTTAGAGTTTTTTTACCTACCTTCTAGAAGGTTTCTCACAAATGATGCCCCTACCCCTCTCACTCTTGCTCCCAAAGTCACTCTCTCATATATAACGGGTGTCTTGCCTCATGTAATTTACACACTTGAAATTGAATAGAAAAGAAACTCATCTTGAGTGTTTAGTGAGCTTTGTTCTCCTAAAGTTTTTGGGTCTTGTCTTGAGTGTAGTGCACCTCAAGTGGCAGCTCTTCACCACTCATCTTGTAGTCTTCCACCACTCCAAGTGGCGTGTTTTTCCTTTCATCATCCATAAGCATCTCTTATCTCTTCATCTTTTTCTTTCATCTTTTACGCCCATGTCTTCCATTTATGCTCTTTGATTCCTCTATTTTTCATTCGGTCATCATCTTATCATTTCTATCTTACGTTGTTCTAAATTCTGCAATTCATCATCTTCACCTTATATTTGCTTCTCTCTTTTGCTCTTTAGAAGATAACCTTCACACTTACTTAACCACTTGGTTAAGTTTGTGTCCAGTGACAATCTTCTTTGAGCCTATCACCATAATTGCTAAATCAAAAACCATAAACAAAGTGCAACCCATAAAAATGTGCAATCCTAAAATCAACTCACATCACTTTGTGTACTCGTTGTAAGTAAAAAATGGTAGTAATAATATTTGTAATCAAGTTTTAATAAGTGTAATAATTTATTTAGTTAGTATTAATACTATTTAATAGGTTTGGTTGTGATGGAGATCAAGTAGAAGAGGAAAGTGAGGCCCAAGTCCAAGAAGCTCAAGGACAAACTAGCTCAAAATCCTTCATGCCTCAAAGGATTACAAGGAGCAAGGCTAAAGTTTTGGGTAAAGAGCATCAAATGCTATCTCTTTTTGTAATTACCCTTGTATAAATTTGTAAATAATATAGGAGTAGCTTTAAGAGATTGCCAAAAGGGGAAAACCAAAAGACACCTCTCATGTAAGGCATCTTAGTTGGAAATTTCAGGAAAAAGCTAAAAGAGTGCCTCTTCCTTTCTCTCTTAGGCACTAATTTGAGAAGGAACAAGAAGAGTGACTCTTCCAACTCCTTCTCCCTTGTAACATGACCGGTTCTCCTCATTATAAATAGGAATGCTTGGTACCTTGTAATACAAGTTGAAAATTGAAGTAAAGAAACTATCTTGAATTGTTGTGAGAGAGTTTGTGAGACTAGTTCTCTTTCTCTTCTTCCATGTCTTATCTTGTGAGCTTTGGAAAATCTCAAATGGCAGCACTCCTCACTCATCTTGGAAGAACCACCTCCAAGTGGCGTGAAGCACCTCCCTCCATGGCTACAACCACATAAGTCCATTTCCTTTCATCTTCCAAAATTATCCATTTGTGTTCTACTTGTTTGTTTTCAATTCTATTCAGTTCAATCTCTTCCTTTTGATGTCCTCTTTCATTTTCTGTATTTGTTTCTCATTTTAGTCGGTTCAAACATGTTATATATTGTTGTTTTCTATTCGGTTTCCATTGTTACCCATTTCTATGTTGAGTTCTTGAATTTCCATTATTAGTTTTGTTCCTTGTTGTGTTTCTATTGATAGTTTCTATTCTTGTTGTGTTCTTGTTTCAAATCTTACGTTTTTGTGTTGTTCTTGTGTTTTTATTGAGTTTATGTTGCTGTTCTTATGATTACCCATTCAATTTCTATCATTGTTCATCATTAAAAGTCACCTATTCATGTGTTTTTCTCTTGGACCTTTAGAAATGAACCTTCACATCTACTTAGCACTTGCTAAGTTAATGTCCAGTGGGGATTTTCTCTAGGTGACTCACTCTAATTGCTCTAAGAATCTTGATCCAATTCTTAACAAAGTGTTACAAATAAAATGAATATAAAATCAACTCACATCAGGTTGGGTTGAGTTGTGTCTTTAATCAACATAGAAAATTCATCACTCAATCTTTATTGGGTCAAATTGGGTAAGATTGTGTTTAACAAATCATAAGGAAAATTCAACTTAATCTATTTAAGTTGGATTAAGTCATTAGGTTATTTGACACAATGAATACTTCTACCTAAACTTGATGACGAGGCTAAGAAAATCCCTTCTAGCCCCAATCACTATGAATGAAGTTCGTATGGCGATTATGAGCATGAAAAATATTATAGGCTTAACAAAGTTCAATCTTTTTAATATAACATATTATTATAGTAGATGATGCAATCCTTATTTACATGTGAATAATTGTTAGAGGCACTTTGTGGATTCAATGGATGAAGAAAACTAAATGGAGAAGGTGAATTTGATTGGTGAAAATTGAAGATTAGAAGAGGTGAGGCCAACTTATAAGAACTTCCTAGCTAGACACTCACAAAGTTTCTAACAAAGAGAGAGCAAGGAGACAATATTGTTCTGAAAATTTGGCAACATCTCATTATCAAAATCCAAGCTAATTACAAGTGTATTAGCACCTGTATTTGTAGCCTAATTGGAGCCAATAATTCAAAAATATTCCTCCATTCATAGCTTGACAAATGGTTATAATTGGAGCAATTCCTCTCCATTCCTATCTTGACAAGTGGTAGTTTTGCATTGGTTGAGGAGGCTCTCAAATGAGGTGTTGCCATGTGTATTAACACATCTTCCATGCCTTGGTCCAGTTGGATTCCAGCTAGCCTCACACGTCCCTCATGTGCTAGAAAGTGACACTACATGTCTCTCAAAGACTTCCCAAAAAAACCTAGACAGTCTAGGGTTACATTAGCTTGAGAAGGCCCAATTGTAACCCTAGCTAGACTCTTCTATCTTATTTATATACTATTCTATCCTATTTACATACTATTCTATTAGGCCTAATACATGATCCATGAAAATTGGTCCAAATACAAGCCCAAAATAAAATCTTATACTACTCTATACAAATTTTACATGACTAAAGAAATTGGAAGAACAATTCAAGAATTATTTATCATAAAAAGAGAATCCTTTGAGTTCTTTCTTCTTCTTCCAATCTTTTAGTCATGATCTTTGTTGGAGGCCTAATGTAAGTCCTTCCAGATGGTCCTTCATCAGTAGATTTGTTTAAGATAGTGGATTATGTGTTCTAAACTGTTATGAAAACACCCTAAAATTCTTGAAACTTTCCTAGTCTTAGTTTCTAAAGTTGACCAATAAAATAGTGATAGGTGCCTTTTTCTCCTTACATTGTTTTGTTTTGTATCTTTGAATGGAGTTTCATAAGCTTACTGGATTGGAGGAAAATATATATGGATTTAAAGTGAAAAATATTAATATGAAAGAGTGAGAGGTGAGGTCAATTCACTAGGAAGGATTTTAGGGGAGACTACACAAGAGATCACCCTAGAAAAAACCCAAGAACAAGTGATTGTGGCAAAAAAGGGACAACATAACTCTTTTCATTCAAACTAAAAATTACAAGATAGGTGAACTTCTGTTTATAGGAGACTTGGATGTCTAAAATAAAAATTTTAACCTAAAAACTCTCCATTGGCAAGGTGACAAATGATGGAAACCATCCAGCCACACACAACCACATAATAAGGAGGATAAAGACCTAGAGGTTGTTTAGGGATTTATTTGCAAATATGGGTCTAATTGGGCTTTTGTTTCTTTTTGTAGGCCCAATCAAGAGGACAACTCTAGGGTGAAGGAATGTACAAACATATCCAAGAAGACCTTCAAGTTATCAAAACATAAACTAAAACTTTGGTCAGAAGAACATAAGAAGACTGAGTTCCTGCTGACTAATCAACATTATTTTTGAGCTAAGCTTTAGCTTAAATAAATTTATAAAGTTGTTTAGGATTTCATGGGCCATGTATTGGGCCTAGTAGCATAAAATAATTGGACCAAATATTTCGGCCAAGTAGCATAGGTTTTTGGGCTTGTATTTGGGTCAATAGTAAAATATGACTAGTTAGGGTTAAAAGTGACTAGTTAGGGTAACAATTGGGCTTCTTTGAGCCCAATGTAACCCTAAAACGTCTAGGGTGTTTTGGAGGACGAAAATCACCTTGCATGGAGCACATGGACGTCTTTATGGCAGCCTAGGACTGGAGAGGATTTAGCATGGAAGGTGTGAGCTAAACATGGAAAGCATGACTCCACATGGCACCTTCTCATTGGAGAGTTATATTTTAAATTTTCAAATTTTGGCTCCAAAATGTCCAGCCCTCTCTCCTATATAAAGAGGTGTTTGGCTCATGTAAATGGAAGATTTATGTTAAGTGAAATTGCTGCCAACTTTGTGCATATTGTTCACTCTTGTCTCCTACCTCTAGGATAGACCTTTAGTCTTCACATTCTCCCTAGCTCAAGTGAGATGGCCTCACCACTCACTCTCCACACCTAACACTTCACCTTCAAGGTTTCCGCAGCTCCTAGGAGTGCCTTGCATGTTCCAAACCATGAATGTAAGGACCTGAAAAATTTATTGGAATAAAAGAGTTATATTTTAAATAAATTCTAAGTATGTTTTTATTTAGAATAGAAAGGGAGGAAAAAGTTAAGTTTAGAAGGCTACGAGGTCGCCGGTCGCCTGCTACACATGAGCGCCAGGTGGACATCGCACGGGCGTGAGAGGCATGCAGGCATCGCGCGGGCGCGAGAGGCATGCAGGCATCGCGCGGGCGTGAGAGGCATGCAGGCATCGCGCGGGCGCGAGGGGCATGCGGGCATCGCGCGGGCGCGAGGCACGCGGGCATTGCCAGGGTGTGATGCATGTGGACGTGGCCAAGGCGCGAGAGTTATGAGGGCGTCGCCAGGGAAGACATCGGTTGTCTCCCAGAGGAAGACATCGGTCGTTCGCCAGGAAGAGGTCATCGGTGGTGGTCTTCGCGCGGGGTCATCGGTGGTAGTCTTCGCGCGAGGTCATCGGTGGTAGTCTTCGCGCGAGGTCATCGGTGGTAGTCTTCGCGCGAGGTCATCGGTGGTAGTCTTCGCGCGAGGTCATCGGTGGTAGTCTTCGCGCGAGGTCATCGGTGGATCGTCTTCGCGCGAGAGGTCATCAGTGGTTTCTCTTCGAGCTGGTAGTCATCGGCGAAAGGTCATCGCGCGACGTTGAGTTACACCCAGAGAACGTGGGCCCCAGACTCTCAGCAAGAGATGTTCTGCACGCGCGCCACGTAGACAAAAGAGTGGTTCAGAATAGTGACCTCAGAGCGTAGCCTGCGCAGAGGCACGCTTAGTAGTACTGTGCAGGGAAGCATACACGCAAACTTCCCTGCAGAGTGGGTGGTGGCAGCTGCTTTTGGAGGGATAAGTTGGTTTAAGTTACTGAAATCCACTACGGAAGAGGAAGAAAACGTTGTTGTAGTCGAAGAGAGAAAGAGTGAGTTCCCTCCTCCGCGTTGCGATTTCAGCCTCTCCACACAAGAGTACGACGAGAAGCAACACCATTGGAGCACTTGGGTAGTCCTCTGCAAGTTCTTCAGACCAGACGCGAAAAACAGAGCCAAGGTATTCTGCAAGCTTCGTTGGATTTCGAAGCTCCTGGTGGTTGCGCAAGTCCAGGTAAGGGAAGCTAGCCTTCGTTTTCAATACAAGCCATAGTTTGCTGTTTCTGAAGTGAGGGCGACGTGGTCGCCGGTTCTCTGTTTCTTTTCGAAATGCTCTGTTTTATGTGTTTGGGCGACGTGGTCGCCGGTTTTAAATACGAGTTTCGAACTCCCCTGTGTTTGACATTGTTTGAAACTGTTTGGGATTTAAATACAATATATATGTGATATTCGAAAGTTTGAAACGCTGAAATGGTTGTTGCTGTGATTTGAAATATTTCTTTGTATGGCATGACGTCTTGAATGCTGTGAATGTGGGATCGAGGCATAGTATTTTCAGGAAAGAAAATACCGTGTAAGATCTTGTGGTAGGTGCATTGATCGGTGATTCCTAAGGGGATATCCTGACTCTGCTGAGGTAATGGAATCACGTAGAGGAAGTTACTCAGTTGTTGAGAGTCGAAGGAGGTCTATATGATGGGCGTCTCGTGTGAAAAAGAACGAGCTCCGTCTGTCCTATGGATTAACCCTGTCATACCAGGAGAACTATGGTAACATTGAGATGATATATGCGCATGCTGTGTGGATTCACAGCGACCCTGTGTGGATTTCACAGTGGTGTGGTATGACAGGTGCAGATCTCTGAGTCTAATCAACGCACGAGTCAATCCGGAAGTAGTGTCAAGTGTCTTGTGTGGTGAGTCAGTGGAAAGTCTGACATGTGAAATGAGAAACTTGAATATTGATAGACACTTGATGCTGTATTGTGAAATGGAATGACTATGGGTGAATGTTGTGAAGTTTGTGATTTTGGGCGATCAGCTGAATGCTATGAGCAGCTCTACGTTTTACATGGATATTTTGGAACTTGGTTTACTTGGATTTTCATGTTCATGATTTAAACTTCTTTTAAATTATCTAGCTTACCCTTTTATCTGTTATTGTGGTTGTGTTCTCAAAACTGTGATGATCGTGTAATTGTTACACGGGAGCAGATGATCTTCCAGGAAGAAGAGCTCCCTAGTGAGTGGTCGCCGGGGAAAGAGATCGCCTATTTCCATCTCTCGGGGGTGATCGCCGGATTTGTGTCCTGATAGCAGATCGCCTGTTTTGAGGTCTTCTGTTTTGGGATCGCCGGTTTGTGTTGGAGATCGCCGTTTTTATGTATGGAGACCGCCGGTCTTGCTGTATTTGATTTTCTTTCTTTAAATTTTGAAAACATTTGAAGGATTATGTACTAATCTCCCTAAGAGGAGCAACTCCATTACTTATATATATATTATCTTGTATTCTTCAACATTATTGGTTTACCTTATTTTCATATTACATGTATGAGATTGTTTCATCTGGCGGGATGTTACAATGAATGCTTCCGCCAACCACTTCCAAATTCAAAATCAAGCTCACGGATGAAGGCACAACTACATCAACAAATGGCATCACATGTTCCATGCTCATGATCCTCTTAAATGAGAGGTTGATGTCTTCTTCTCATTTGAAAGAATCCTCTCATCCTCTCAAATTAGAGTTTGACAAATGTCACCTCTTAATTGGTGTGGATCGAGGAAAAAGCATATTAACGTTCATGCTTCTCATGCCACACCCATGCTTCCCATGTAAAGTGGTGAATCACTCTTTTCTTACTTAGACGGTCCATTACTATATGTATTAACTCTTCAATTAGTTCAAATACAAGACCCAAAATTAAACCAAGACCCAATACGTGGTCCAAATAAAATGTCCTAATCTACTTTTTCACAAATGATTTAAACTAAATTAACCTAACAAAATGTTTGACTTGGTCTTACTAAAGCCAATTGAGTCATAGTTTTGTTGTAGTTCTCTGACCAAGACTCTAGCTCTAGTACTCCTTCATAGTGTGAAGATATTCTCTTATATGCTTTGTATACTCCTTCCTCCTAGAATCATTCTCTTTATTAGGCCTCCTTATTTTGTGAATCTTGTGACTAGACGGTTTCCTCCTAGAGTTGTCCTCTTTATGTGTGTTCTAGACAAGACTTTCGTAGTATTAGTTTCTAAAGTTGACCAACTAAATAGTATGAAGCATTTTAGACATATTACCTTATGCTATATGGTGTACAAAAAAAATAAAGAAAAATATAATTATTACTTGACTTCACATCTAGTCCAGATATCTGCTATCTTCTTAAACCTTTTGAAAGGAGCTATATACCAGAAAAATGTACAGGAAAAAATTCAAATATTGTGCATGAAAAATTTCACCATATTCACTGAAAGCAGAGATTGATAGGCATTATTGAAAAGGCTTATGATAGAGTAAATTGAGATTTTCCTTAGAGAACCTTCATCAAATTTGGCTTACCAAGAAAACTAGTGAGTTTAATTGAAGTGTTTCGGAGTACAAGTTTCTCTATTCTTTGGAATGAGTCCAAACATAATTTTCTTCCTTCTCACGTCCTAAAATTATAAGACACTCTCTCGTTAGTTTTTTTTTTTTTTTTTTTGTATGGAGAAACTCACCTTATGCATAAATAATCATTATATGAAAGGAGATTGATAGTCTATTAGAGGATACCTCATTTGACCTATCTTCTTGATTATGATGTTCTGTTATTGTGTAGGTAGGAGATATCTTTTAACCCCATCTTCATAATGTTTTATTATTTTAATAGTTAAAGGTACAACAAACTCAAGATTTTGAAGAAAATAAATAATCTATATGACAAACCTCCACTCAACATTATCCACTAATAACAAAATGTGTTTCGTTATTTTGTAGGTAAGAGACATCTTTTGACCTATCTTCATAATGATTTATTATTTTATAAAAGGTACAAAAAAGTTAAGATTTTGAAAAAAATAAATAATCTGACAAACCTCCACTCGACATTATCCACTAATAACAAAATATTTTGATTGCCTTTCAACTCATACGAGATGTTCTAATTAAATTGAAACCATTCTCATTAAGAGATTGCCTTCATCCAATTATGCATTCAATATGAGATTTTTTAACGATGAGTTTATTCTTTTAACAATATCAATATTTATTCCTAGTTAATTAACATTTTAATTTTTTGAAACTAATAATTCGAAAACGGTGAAATAGTATGAGCATATCTTATCTGCAGAATTGTGTTGGACAAATCATTTTATAATTTCATTGTTAGAACATAATTAGAATTTATTATGCGATTAATATTTGGAAGGAGATGACGAACACGGAAGTGATTAGATATTTAATTTTTATAAATTTGTTAACTCAAAAGCTCCAGGTTTATATTAATGTTTTGCTAATTTAAGATGACTTAACTTATATCTCTATAAAAAAAAAACATTCATAAATATTTGTAGTATATTAACTTGTAATTAAGTAGTCGACAGCAAACTTATATTATCACTGTTTATTGTCTTGTAAGCCTGAAAACTAGAGATGTGAATAGGAATAAACTTTATTCCCCAGTAGAAGAGACATTTTTTTTACTTCATCACAATGATCTAATCTTACATTTACAGTATATTTCACTTTTTTTTACCAAAAAACACAATAAAAAAAGTTTCCTTATTACAAACTAATTATGACATAATGTGTATAATTTTTAAAACATTTATTACAAATTTTAGGTACACAAGTACATTATCCTGCTACAATACTGTTTAAGATATATTGAAAATCATTTTGGCTTTTTCCCACTTTGATTAAAGCCTTAGTCTGTTATTGTGCATCGATTGAAATGCATTTGTTTTAATATTCAATGGACAATAAACTAGGATTGAAATCGATTTTATTTTTAAAATGGCATAATGTATGCATGTGAGACATCTTACTTGATAGAATTACTTGCCATGTAACCCATTTCCCAACCCTAAATCTCAGAAGAGAACAGATGCTATGAATTTCTGTAACTACTAATTGATTCTTTCATCTTTAAATTAAAAATAGTACAGAAAGTGTCAATCTTTACGAAGAGGACAAAATGCGAGTTCAATCCCCCGCCCGCAAAAACAACGTAAGATACTTTTGACGAATTAATAATATATAGGACATTTGACAGAGAATGAGCATTGGAGATGATAGGAGAAGCTGGCAATATCAAAGAATCATGAAATCGACCGCATACAGTGGTTATACCCTGCTGGACCAGGTTAGTCAAAGGCATTACTAGTGGGATGAGCTGAATGATCCCCATGGGGTCAATCAGGTCATGCATACAGACAAGCAAATCTCCGAGAGGCTATATCTTCTAGTCATACAAACCATCTTCACACAGCTGGTCAGAATACGGTTTCCAGCAGTCAATATTTGTCAGGAGCATTTTCCAAAACATCCCCCATGTACATGCCCAAAAATAAAAAATGCTCATCCAGAATTGTTTGCAACTTCTGCAGCTCTCTGCCTCATCATCTCCATTACAGCTGCTCTTCGCCGTGAATCAGACTGTTGCTGCAACCTCCTCAAGTGTTCTTTTAAATCTCTGATTTCACCCAAAAGAAAAATGTTTTACAAGCAAAATATATGAACAGTGACTACAGAAATTGCAATGCTTGACCCACAAACCTGCAACGTGGTACATGGCATTCAGATTCCTTGCATGCACGAGCATGTAGTTGAAGCAAATACCACATTTTCTTACATAGAACACAACCTCCGGAGGCACGTGTTTTGCAATGCATTCCATGACGGAAAAGCCCCTTCACCTTGCGACAATTTGGATATTGGCAATGGGCAGAACGACATTGAGATGCATGCACAAGAAGGTCAAGCATTTTTCGCAACTGTAAATTATGAAATCCATTCACATCAGACATTATGAAGAGAAGAGCAATATCGTCACAGAGCACGGTGAATCGGTGCATAAAACATAAAGAATTCTATAGCAATTGAAGTATTATTCCATGTAAATAACACAACGTATTTCGTAAACCTCCCCTCTCCTTCCCAAAAACTAATTTTCCAATTCATTGATAATCGTCAGAAAAAGTTCAACAAAGTTAACCACGGAAGCTGACTGCCTAGTGGTCATACAGCCTTCGTTGCGGCTGCTGTTATCATTGACACACCAAATAAACACTCCAACATGTATGTTCTACATATGCATAAAATTCAAGAAAAATTCATAATTCTCACGCTCCTCTTAATACTCAAATTTAGGCTAGACACGAATCTGACTTCCTTATTTGAAGTTCAATATAACCAATTAATAAACATGCACATTAAAATAACACGCATAGGATCAAATATAATCTCGTTCAAACCTGTAATACTCGAACTTGTCTAGCTTCCTTGTTCTGAGCATCACGATCTGCCATTGATGGATTGTTTGTCAATTTATGAGGATGATCAGTGCCACCATCCTTCTGATAGCAAGCATTGCACACATCATATTCAGGGCAGACTTCACAACGCCAACCTTGACCTGTTTCTATGTCAAGACGGCAAATATTACATGTAGTAACAAATGCAGGAGCAGTTGGATTATGAAGATGATAGAGAACCATCATAGAGGAATGCTTGGCCCGCCTTAGAGTATCATATTGATAATGATTTCCCTGGCAGAGACTCAGAAATGCCTGCCTAGTGTCAAAGAATTCACTCTCAAGAATCTCATCTTTGTCCTTTGTATCAGCAGGTACATCAATAATTTCTACCTGCAAAGGAGATACAGGGTTTGAAAAATTCCAAACTCATTTTATTTCTAAATTGTAAGCCATCAAAAGAAAATATGACATCAAATTTTGAGCTCCATAATTTTGACTTGCTAGTTATTCTGAAACCAGGGTGATTCAAGCCAAGTTATGAGGTTACCAGATTTTTAATAATTCAAGATACAATGAAGACATGTTAACATACATTTACAAATATTCTATATAAACACTATTTGTTACGAAACTTTGATTATTAGAGAGTTACTCATTTGGGGAAGTTGCCTACGAATAAGAAAAAGGGTTGATAGGATCTTGTGATTTGAAAGGGAATTAGGATGGCTGTAGGAGAGTCCAGGCCTCTTCAAGTCCCGGAAATCATTTTTCACTTTTCTGTTGATAAAGGTTTTTTCTCTCTATAATTCTATAAAAAATAGTTATGTGTAATTTGCCTTATTATTCAAAGGCACGGGAACTGAATTTCAAATGTATTAGCTCATAACTTTTTTAAACAGGTCATACATGACTAAGCATGTCATACATGTATTGTATTGGTTGCATTGTGACATCGATATCCTTAACATTGAGGGGGGTATGTAAGATTCATAGCTGCCAAGTGCTAACAATTTTTCACAGCTGTACAGGTAAAAAAACTGGTGCAAAATCAATCACTTTACATGTGAACATGAAAAATGCGTGCTTACTCACAGGATAAAGGGTGTGTTTCTCCCTCTGGTTAATAGGATGTCGTTCTCTTTCTTCACGCTTGAGTTCTGCTTCATAACACCTAAGAGAACACTGTTATCAATATACAGAATATCTTTGAATATAAAAGGAAAAAGTAAGACAGTGTGTGACAGGTAGAATTGCTAGGTTGAGTATGGAACTGGTTTAGTTGACAGATAATACCAGAAAAGGAGAAAAATCATAAAAATAACGCCAATAATGATTACTGAATGTAACTTTAAGAAGTGTAACGCAAATGAGACAATGTGTTACGTTCTAAAAGAGAAAGAACAGGATTCACACTATGAACACAAAGAAGGGAATGGTCACCCTTTCTTGAACAATTATTCCAGAACCTTATTAGAACACACAAACACTCACAGAAGAAATCAATTCCTTTCACACAGGTAATACTCCTGTCAAAACAACAAACACACTAAAATGAACCCCTTATCCTACCGGATTGGTCTTTACCGTAACCAACAAAACTACCCAAAAAACCCACTTATTCATTATATTTAAATCTCCTTCTATAATACACCTTCCAAACTTTCTCCTTATCTTCTTGCCTAACATTACTCCCCTCTACTGAAAAAACCTTGTCCTCAAGGTTGAAGTCTGGAAATTGGTCCTTTATGGTTGCAACATCCTCCCATATAGCAGTATCAATTCCACCTTATTAAGACTTGCTTTACGTGTGCTCCGTGGACAACTATATCTCGTCTATCCAAAATTTCTTTTGGAGAAAAAACCAAGCCTTGTCCCTGGAATTTGTGAAGCAATTCTGGATGCACTTGGTGAGTCCCCACTGCTAACTTCAATTGGGAGAAATGAAAAACTGGGTGTATCCAAGCCTGTACAGGTAGGTGTAGTCTAAAAGCCACCGGACCAACTTTTGCTAGAACCATAAAAGGACCATAATATCGGGATGCTAGTTTTGGATGCAAACTACTAGGCATGGTTAGTTGTCGGTGTGGACGAATTTTTGATACACCATATCTCCTACTTTACATGGAGAAGGTTTTCTATGACAAATGGCAAATTTAGACATTTGATCATATAAGATGAAATTTGAGTTGTATAAGGGCTTCATTCCTGTTCATTAAATCTTGTGCCACCACTTCTACCATCTCACCGGGTACAAAACGTGCCAAAGATGGAGGAGCCCGTCCATACACCACTTCAAAAGGGGTACATTTGGTTGCCCCGTGAAAAATGCTGTTGTACCAATATTCAGCCCACAAAAAGAATATTGTTCACATTTTCGGTTGCTCGGAACTAAAGCAACAAAGGTATGTTTCGAGCATCCTATTTAACACCTTTGTTTGTCCATCCATCTATGGGTGATACGTTGTGCTCATTTCAAGTGTTGTCCCTTGCAATCTAAATAGTTGACTTAAAAAAGTTGAGTTTATCACTCACAATGGAGGTTGGGACTCATGTAGTCTAACCACCTCTTTAACAAACACTTCTATGACCTATCTAGCTGAGTAAGGATGTTTAAGAGGAATGAAGTGACCATTCTTAATAAGGCGGTCAACTACCACCAAAATCACATCATTCCCAATTGATTTAAGAAGTATGACAATGAAATTCACGATCAGGTCTACTCCAGATTTAATGGGAATCTTATGATCTATATCTCGGTTAGGGGCAGTTGTTTGGTTTCTTCAAAACCCTCCTCACACTCCTTTAAAACCTCATCAAACTCTGTTGTCTGCCTCAAAGATAAACCAACAATTTCCTTGTCTCGTAGACTGATCTGCACTCTATATTCCCCATGAGTGACACCGCTTCAATCTCCTTTTTTAAGGCTTTGGGAGTCATCAAAGTTCTCGTTAACTTGTGGTCCCCTCTAATTTGCACCTTTTGACTTTCAATACAAAAGTTCATTTGTCAACGTCTTCCAATTGACTCTCATGTCCCCCAATGTTGCCAACCAAGCTACTCCCAATATCAAATCCACTCCTCCTAGCTCAAACAAGAAAAAAAGTCTCCTGAAGCGTAGTGTATAACTTTCCAACTTCACCTCCACCTCTTGACAGCACTCACTCGCTCTTTTCCTATACCCATCACCTAACCTCTCGTTATAAGGTGTGTGATGGAAATCGTCCAGCCACACACAACTACATAATAAGGAGGATGAAAACCTAGAGGTTGTTTATGGATTTATTTGCAAATATGGGTCTAATTAGGTTTTTGTTTCTTTTTGTAAGCCCAATCAAGAGGAGAACTCTAGGGCGAAGGAATGTTCAATCATATCCAAGAAGACCTCCAAGTTATCAAAACATAAACTAAAGCTTTGGTCAGAAGAACACAAGAAGACTGAGTTCCTGCTGACTAGTCAACATTATTTTTGAGCCAAGCTTTAGCTTAAATAAATTGTATAAAGTTGTTTAGGATTTCATGGGCTATGTATTGGGCCTAGTAGCATAAAATAATTGGACCAAATATTTGGGTCAAGTAGCATAGGTTTTTGGGCTTGTATTGGGCCAATAGTAAAATATGACTAGTTAGGGTTAAAAGTGACTAGTTAGGGTAACAATTGGGCTTCTTTGAGCCCAATGTAACCCTAAAACGTCTAGGGTGTTTTGGAGGACGAAAATCACCTTGGCATAGAGCACATGGACGTCTTTATGGCAGCCTAGGAGTGGAGAGGATTTAGCATGGAAGGTGTGAGCTAAACATGGAAAGCATGACTCCACATGGCACCTTCTCATGGAGACTTTTATTTTGAATTTTCAAATTTTGGCTCCAAAATGTCCAGCCCTCTAATCCTATATAAGGAGGTCCTTGGCTCATGTAAAAAGAAAGATTAATGTGAGTGAAATTGCTGCCAAAATTGTGCTAATTGTTCACTCTTGTCTCCTACCTCTAGGATAGACCTTTAGTCTTCACACTCTGCCTAGCTCAAGTGAGATGGCCTCATCACTCACTCTCCACACCTAACACTTCACCTTCAAGGTTTCCGCAGCTCCTAGGAGTGCCTTGCACTTTTCAATCCATGAATGCTTCCGTCAACCACTTCCAATCTCAAAATCACGGATGAAGGCACTACTACATCAGTGTGGATTCAACTTGCAAACCCAATTGGCAAACCAAATAGGCAGAGATGAAGTTGTGACTAACCCCATTATCAATCAACACCAACGCTAGTTTTCCTTTCACCTCCCCTTGTAATTTCATTGTATTGGGTTGTCAGACCCCAAGCAGAAAATATGGACAAATTCATCTATTGACACTCCCTCTCCTCATCTTCTTCCACCCGATTCTAAATCAATTTGCCCTGTCATACTCTGTTTCACATTCGCAGGTAATCCCTCATCTTCATTGCAAATGATCACTCGCAAATTCTTTTTAGTACATCGATGTCCTGGACCATATGCACCTCCACAGTGAAAACATCTTCCATTTTCCCTCCTTCGGACATATTCGGGATAGGGAAGGGTCTTGGACCCCTGTTTCTTGATCCCTCTCATGCGACTCCTCCTGTCCGAACATATCTGGTTGAGTTGAACGACTCCTTCCTTGCGTTGCTAGCCAAGCTGACAAGACCTACCCACTAGTTCTCTTGTACATCTTCGTGTGGGTTGTCATTCTAGTCCCTCCTTGATAACGCAAATACGAGGATCTATTCCTATACACATTACCACCCCCTTTTTCTTCCCTGATGGTCTCTTCCACATCCAGCGCAAGCTCCATAGCTCTCCAATTCCTTGGGATCATGGGGTCTAATTTGGTTACGAATCTTGGATTGTAACCCTGCAAAGAAATATCCCAGCAGTTGTTCATCTACCGTCTGCGACAACAATAGCTCAAACTCTTGGATGTAATCATCAACTCTTCCACTTTGTTTAATCTTTGCCAATTTTTCAAATACTGAACTTTGTTCCCTTCCATCAAACCTCCAATTTAACGCCACCAAAAACTCTTCCCAAGAAGAATTCTTGTAATTTTTTTGCCAAAAATTGAACCAATGGCTAGCACTACCTTCCATGCAAATGAAAGCCAATCTTAACCTCTCCCTTGTTGAGACATTTTACACCTCAAAAAAAATTTCCGCTCTGGCCAACCATCCCATTGGATCCATCCCCTCAAAGACCGGTAGTTCCACCCTTCTAGTCCAAGGTTCAAGCTCTCCTTAGTCCTCCACATCTGATTTGTTGCCTTGTCTCGATCGTTCTTCCTACTTTTCCTCTCTGTTTACCGAGCTCTCTACATGTTGTCACCTTTCTAGATATCCCATAACATTTCTTTAATTTCTTTCAAGTCTAACATGCTTTCCTTCAAACCGTGATATCTGCTCTCATTTCCACAATCACACTTCCTTGTTCGCTAGTCAATTTCTCCATAACACTCATCCTCTGTTCCATATTCTCTCCCACACCCTTCGGATCCAACAGCTCAGACCAAAACTGTTACGTTCTAAAAGAGAAAGAATAGGATTCATACTATGCACACAAAGAAGGGGATGATGACCCTTTCTTGAACTATTATTCCAGCACCTTATCAAAACACACAAAGGAAATCAATTCCTTTCACATAGATAATACTCCTGTCAAAACGACAAACACAGTAAAAAGAACCCCTTATCCTACCCGTAACCAACAAAACTACCCGAACAACACAGTTATTCATTATTTTTAAATCTTTTATAATACACCTTCCAAACTTGCTCATTGTCTTCTTGCCTAACATAATGTCACCATCATTTTCAATATTTTCCAAAAACGGAACTAAAACAATGACATAGAAATCATAAAATCCTCTAAGAAAACAATGATGACTTTAAAAGGTGAAATAAAACCGTAAATAGTGGTAGGATACAAATAAAAGGGGCCAGATGCAAGTAGAGAAATTAATATAAAATAACAAACAAAACAACATAAATAGAAAGAAATTTGGCCACAACTTCAAATACAAATGCTTTTTTATTGTGTTTAACTGAGTTCAATGTATCTAAGGCCTAGGTTGTCAATAGCAACACATTGTTGCACTATGGTCCAGAGCATTGTGTGGAGTGACCAAGGGCGTTACATTGAGAACATTGTGTCTCAGTCCAGTGTTGCAGCCATTATCCAAGAAAGTAGAGAGTGCACAATCATAGAATAGGATTTGCCAGCGCTAGGCACCACATCAATTTAAACTGAAAATCCAAACTACCCTTACAATTTGGTTGTTATCGGGTAATTTAGGGATTTTAACACTAAACTTCACCAAGAAAAGACCTCCACTCATTTTTTCTTGTAAAGAGAAATGGTATACATTTATGTAATATATCTTCTTGTTTTTCTATTAGCACAGCTAAGGATTATATATACATATAAAGACTTACACAAGGATTGACCTAAGGCCATATACAAAATATATAAATCTCCCCTACAAGTTGGAGCACGTAAATCATATGCATTAAGCTTGTTACATATATAATCAATCCTAAGGCCCCATAATTGTTTAGTGAAGATATATCTCCTAACTGATCATTGGAATTAACAAATTGAATGGTAATGTATCAAATTAAATATTTTCTCGGATGAAGTGACAATCTATTTGAAGATGTGTGGTCCTCTCGTGAAATACTAGATTTTAGGCAATATGAAGAGCATCTTGGTTATCACAAATGAGAGACATTAGTGTAACTACCCCAAATCTCAATTTGTTAAGCAACTATTTAAGCCAAATAAGTTCACAAGATGCAAAAGTCATCCCTCTACTTTTGCATTAGATCTTGCCACTACATTTTGCTTTTTACTTTTCCAAGACATCAAGTTGTTACCAATAAAAACACAATAGCTAAAAGTGGATCTCCTAGTACTAGGTAAGCCTGCCCAATCTGCATTTGAGTATCCCACAACCCAAGTATGATTATTGCATCCATATAACGAACCTTTTCCTGGGATCCCTTTAATGTACTTTGGAATGCGAATGATTGTTTCCCAACGTCATGCACATGAAGAATTAAGAAATTGAGTCACCATATTGACTACAAGGGAGATAGTGGGGTTTGAGTGCATTAGCCTATCTCCTTTAAATATCTAATGCATTATTAGATTGTGCTGCCTCAATCCCCAAGTACGAGTCTTTCAAGATCTTTTGTTTGAACATGATGACAAAAGTGTTATCTTATTATGTGTGCGAGGCCGTGGTGGTTTACATGTAAGAACAGTATCATTAACATACATTATCAAGTAGATAAACCCAACAATTGAATTGATGATCAAACAGAGAATAGTCAACTTCACTTCGAGTCATACCAAACTGTTGGACTACTAACTGAATCTACCAAACCATGCCTTAGGGGGACTACTTAAGACCTTATAAAGATTTGCAGAGACAAGTTGCTAAGCTAGAAGACACCCCTTGAGCAATAAACCAAAGGGGTTGTTCCATATATACTTTCTTTGACAAATAATCATAAAGGAAGGCATTTTTAACATTCAACTGGTTAAGAATAATCTAATAGAGGTCATCTTGGCGAATGGAGAGAACAATTCACCATAGTATAATTGGAATATCTTAATATAACATTTGGCTACCACACAAGCTGAGTTGATCAATAACGCCATTAGAGCCAACTTTGTTAGTTAAAGCTCATGGACAACCAAAAATTGATTTCCTAGGAGACAAAGGAATAAGACCCCAAGTACCATTGTTCTAAAGAGCATGCAATTTGTCTAGCATCGCTTGTCTCCAACCAGAGTGAGCTAAGGCATCACCTGCAGTTTTAGGATTAGACGTTAAGGAAGTGGAAGAGGAACAAGTAATGGAGGGAAGAAAAACAATGCTAACTCAAAGTGAAATAATGAGAGAAAGGATTACAAATGGAGTGTGTATCTTTAGAAAGGGCTGTTGAACCAAGTGGTGTTCAAGGTTTTGAAGAATCCAAATCCTTTGGAGGATGATGAAGCTTTTGCTGTGCTTGCTGTTGCTGTGCTGGATTAGTTAGGATCTGGGTAGTTTGAGTTGTGTAACTCAACCTTTGATTGAATCTAAAGCTCAAGCATCTCAACTTTCAAACAAAGTAAAGTGTTTTTTTCAAACTGAGTTAAAACAACCGATTGTTTTATCGAAACAACCGATTGTTTAAGCTTAGGTGTTTTGAAAACTGTTTTGAAGTGTGAAAATTGGTTAAGTAACAAAACAACCGATTGATTCGAGGAAACAATCGATTGTTTGTTATGTTTTTATAACAGAAAACAGTTTTGACTTTGACTGAGCTTTAAATGCTTTTAATTCATACGCTCCAGTCATTAAATACTTTGACCAATCTTTCTAAAGCAATTAAGAATTTGTTAAGATTTGATTACAAACATCTTCTTTGAATATATACAGAAAAACAGATTTGAGTTTTAAGAATCTAAGTGAATTGAGAAAGTTTTTCTAAGAGTTGGAGATTGCTTAGAGTTTTGGTTGATCAAAGTGCTGAGATAGGATTCTCTTGTACTGATTTCAGATTGCTTCTGTAACAAGTGTAATCCTTGTAATTCTATGAACATTCGTTTGTGCTGTTGCTAAGAAGAGCTGTGTGTTCTTGAGGGGATCAAGATCAGCTTTCTTAGTGTGGTGTGCTGACCAAGGAAAGTGTGTTTCTTGAGGGTGTTCAAGGTCACTTTCTTGGTTGTGTGTAAGTAATCTAGTGTTGATTGCTTAGTGGATTTCCTCAAGGTTTCTGAGAAGACTGGATGTAGCTCTGGGTTGGAGTGAACCAGTATAAACATCTGTGTACAATCTCTCTATCCCTAACTCTTTAATTTCAGTTTGTTTGTTGTTTGCTGGTATAAACAACCGATTGTTTCGAAGAAACAACCGATTGTTTTCCTGGCAGTGCTGTTTTGCTTGCTGTTTTGGCAAACTGAATTGCTTAATCATTTGATTTCTGAAAGATATTCATTCTAGCTTGGAAAAGTTTGCGAAAACCTCTTTAAACAATTCACCCCCCCTCTAGTTTAAAGCCATCTTTCCTAACAAGGGCAATAGGAAGGTCATGCTTAGGAGGCAGAACCAAAAGAAGAGAAGGAGGTGGCATCAAAGTAGAGGTTGGGGAAGTGCCAAAAGGGAAGCAAATCAATGCAAAGTAAGGAGAAGACTCAAAGAAGGTCACATTAGCTTATCATCCCTGTTTCTTCTAGAATGTCAAGAGCATATTTTCTTTGACATATAAGCAAACCATCCTTGGATTGTGCCACTTCTATAAAAAAGGAAATGCCTTAGGAGTCCAAGATCTTTTACTTGGAACTTTTGAGCAAGATATTGTTTTAGTTGTACAATACCCTCGTAATCACTTCTTGTGATAACAATGTCGCCACAGATACAATGAGATAGATACATTCTAGGGAAGAATGATGATAGAACAACGAATGATTAGCATCACTTTGTATCATTCCAAACTACTAGATGACAGTTTGAAAATGCCCAAACCATGCATGGGGTGATTGTTTGAGGCCATATAGGGAGCAATGTAAGTGACATACCATATTAGATTACTCAACCTGAGCAACAAATCTGTGAGGTTGCTCTAGTGTTATCGATATCGAATAACGGAAAATATCAGGAACCCTAAAAACCCTTTGTAAAGTTATAACGAAACCTATATCATATAGATAACTTAAAAATACAAAAATAATGAACGAGACAATCAAAACTAATAATAATATTATATCTAGAAGTTCAAATAACAATAACATCAAATAAAAAAACACTATAAATTTCAAGTTCAAAACTTAAAAGAAATTGTCTTATCTTTCTAATTATCCGACTCTACTTCAATCCCAACATAATTGTTTTCAATATTATTCGGTGGTGGCAGGCGGTGGAGAGCGGCGACGGGCAGCGAGGGAGCAAGTGAAGTATTGGGGAAGAAGAGAAGATGAGAAATTTGGTCTGAATTTGAATACTTAAGGTGCAACAATTATAATATTTTAAATGAGCCAAGGTCCAAATAAATTAGGGTTGAAATTAATGTTGCAGTTGACTTCCTTTTGTTGTACCGCACAACAAGTCTCATTGCAGTGAATTTCAACTGTTAGGGTTGCAATGCTTAAAAAAATTGAAATGGGCCACGGCAAACTTATTTACTAACTAGGTTTTCTGAAATTAGGGTTTCAACTCCTTCCCTTTCATGCTCACAAAACATAATCCATTCCATCTATTTTTTTCATTATCTAACACCCTCATCGGAGCGTGCACCGCCGCCGCTACCACCGCTCAAGATCATCGAACCTTGCTTCGCTGCCGCCACACAAGATCATCGGATCGCCTTTTTCATTATTTTCGTTCCACGTTAGCATCCTGTAATGCAAAAAGCAGCCACCATGACAAATTTGCATTGCCACCGCCATGTTGTGGCGGTGATCGGAAAATCTGCCACCACTTTTTGCCATGGCGCCGCCATAACCCATTATTGATTACACTAGGTTGCTCCATGTAGAGTTCTTCATGTTTACCATATAGAAATGCATTTTTTATGCAAAGATGAAACAGAGCCCAATGGTGAATAAGTGCAATGGAAAAGAGAAGTCAAATAGATAGCATTTTGGCAACAAGAGAAAAAGTGTCGATGTAATCCTGGCCATAAATTTATGTGTGTCTTTTGGCAACAAGTCGAGCTTTATAGCAACCAATGTTACCATTTGGTCCTTATTTAAGAGTATACACCCATCGACACCCAACAATTGATTTGTTAGCTAGAACATGAACCAATTCCCAAGTATCACTACTTTGAAGGGCACATCTCATCAATCATTGGTTGTCGCTACTTTGGGTGAGATAATGCTTCACCCAATAGACTTAGGAATAGGAATGGAAGATAACAAGGACAAAAGTATATTGTACAAGGAAAGGCCTATCATAACTAAGGTTTGCATAGTAGGGAGAAGAGTTACATGTTGAACATGTACCATTTTGAATAACAATAGATGGGACCTAGCTTTGGGGAAGGATCAGATGGCTTCAAGGAAGGATCAGATAGCTTCAACGAAGGATCAAACATGGTCTAAATTATATCATTATCTGTCAAAGATGGATCCCGTACAAGAATGTCAATAGACCGTGAATGGTGTTGATATACTTGAACTGGTGCAAGAGAAACATCCTTAGAATGAACAATTATATAATATGGACTAGACTCAAAGAAATAGATGTCAACAGACACAGCATACCTACAAAGATGAAAAGAGAAACATTGATACCGTTTTTGAGAGCAATGATATCCCACGAAGACACATTTAAATGACTAAGGAGAACATTTCTCTCCACCAGGTGTGAGGTTATGTACAAAGAATATGAAACAAAAACATGTGGAGTAAGACGGTATAATTGATAGCGGTTGAAAAAAGCAAATTGACAACTTTAGTAAAGGAAGATAAAAGAGAATGATAAGCAAATATGTCATCATTTGCACCAAAGTCAGTCAGTCAAGACCAAGAGAAGGAGATTGAGAGACAAGCAGATCAATTATCAGTGTGTACCACTAGCGTTACTAATGGATTGGCGTGTCGCACATCATTTGATAGAGTCTTCAGAAAACTAAGGTGAGGAGAACAATGAGAGTGAACCTAGGAAAAAGGTTTGAAAACAAAATAAAAAAAACTTTCGGAAATAGTACCAGTTTTGAAAAAGGCTATGGTACTATGGTAAACTCTAAGGAGGAGAGAAACATTAAGATGAAACTATGTTTCTGAGACAACACATGTGCTTTATTTATATTAAGAAAAAGGAAATCAATACAATAAATCAAAACGATTTTATATCATTTGATAACAAAGATATGATATTAGACTAAATAAAAAAGTTCCTAGTAGGACATATATAATTTAGATATTCCTAATTATATAGGATCAACTCCTTATCTCTATATTTATAACTTATACCGGTTATCAATAAGTTAATTCTTTATTTCCTTACATTGTTCAATTATAATTTTTTGCATCGAACTTGTCAATGAAGAGTGAGACCTTGACATAGTAAAAAGCAACACCTGGATTTGCCGTGGTCACATGGAAGAATAGAAGAACTAAAGTTGGAGAGAGAAAACAAGTTCACAATTAGGTACAATCTTCGATCACAAAGTCAGGACCAGATCAAGAAAGATGATGTCAAGGCAAGTTGATGCCAACAATAGCTATTGGAAAAGATGATGCACAATGCACTACCATGTGCAGCAGCTGGCAATGAGCAAAGATATGTTGTGCAAGAAAGGAGGAGGCCTATGAGGTCACCGCACTACTCCATTTGGCACATGACTAGAGGCGTTGAATTCGTCTTGGCAGTGCGATGGGAGTTATGGATTGCCATTCGGAAATGATGACGATAGAGGTGGAAGAGACAAAAAGAAAGGAAAAGAGAGAAAAATAACCAGAAAAAAATGCACAATGAAAGGGGTAGCCAAAAATCATAACGAGACATGACTTCCAGAAGAAAAAAAATTGAAACCAATGAATAGTTGGTTCACCAAGAAGGCACGGATTCAGAGGTTGAGGCTCTAGATACCATGTAGAGATAAATGATAAACATTTATGTGATATAATCCTCTTGTTTATTAATTAGCACAGTTGAGGAACTTGTATACATATAAAGCATTACATAAGGATGGGCCCAACCCATATACAAAATATATTTAACATTTCTCTCCAATGTATGATCACCTCTCCTAGCACTGTTCTTTTTCTATGATGATCCACTTTATATATCACATACTGTAACAATGAAGAGTTTAAAATAATACATAATGCTGAAAATCCCTTAATGTAAATAGATAAGTATAATGCGCAGTTTGGTTAGATTCAGTTTTGACAATAAAATTTAGACCAAACAAGAAAAAAATATAAACTTATTAGGATTGCAACCTGTACAATAATGCAATAGCATTCTTTCCTTTTAATTAAAAAATCAGGAAAAAAAGTGGTTTTTTGGTTAGATCAGTTTTTGTTTTATTTGGATCCGTTTGGCAGTTTATAACAATTTGTCAGTTTTGAACAATCCTACCTCTTTTACAAACATTTCTCCCCTTCTCTCCCTGGTTTTCTCTGTAAGCTTAGACAATGTTTTTTTTTCATTACTACCCAACTGCTCATACCAACAATAATTTTGTTCTATCTCTCTCTCACACTTTTAGTGTTGTGTTTTCTCTTGGTATTGTAACCAAGAGCTATAGCATACTCCTCCCAAAAACTATGGAAGAGCTTAAAGTTTCAGAACAACAAGAAGAGTGTTACAATCAATTTTCTAGAAAAAAACTAAACATCAAATCAGAGCAACCCAAATGTGTGCAATATTCTTTCCGTGGGCGAAATATTGGTATAACAAGTTTTCACAGGCAAAGAAATGTACACCTTTTGAAGTGGTGTATGGACGACCTCCTCCATCTCTGGCACATTTTGTGCTCGGTGAAACAATGGTAGAGGCGGTGGCACAAGATTCAATGAATAGGGATGACGCCCTTACACAACTCAAATTTCATCTGAGAAGAGTGCGGGATCAAATGTCTAAGTTCGCCAATTGACATAGAAAGCCTTCTCCAATTAAAGGAGGACATATGGTGTATCTAAAAATTCGTCCACATCGACAACTAATCATAACTAGTCGTTTCCATCCAAAACTAGCTGCCCGATATTATGGCCCTTTTACAGTTCTAGCAAAGGAGGGTCCAATGGCTTTTAGATTACCACTACCGGTCCAGGCTCGAATATACCCAGTTTTCCATGATTGCCAACTAAAGTTAGCAGTGGGGAATCACCAAGTGCATCCAGAATTGCCTCACGAATTCCAAGAACAGGGTGTGAATTTTCTCCTAAAGAAATTTTGGATAGACGCAAAGTAGTATCCCAAGGAGCACATGTCCAACTACCTTTAATAAGGTGGAATGAAGGTGACAATGATACTGATACATGGGAGGATGTTGCAACCATCAAGGAACAATTTCCAGATTTCAACATTGAGTACAAGGTTGTTTTGACAGAAGGGAGTAATGTTAGGCAAGAAGATAAGGACAAAGTGTGGAATGTGTATTATAGAAGGAAACTTAAGAATAAGGGTTAAGGGGGTTTCGGGTAGTTTGTTGGGTATGGTTGATCTTTAAATAAAGACCAACCCAGTAGGATAAGGGGTTGTCTGGTTGTATGTTGTGTGGTTGTATGTTGTGGTTTTGATAGGGTAATATCAATGTGAAAGGAATTGTTTTCCTTTGTAAGTGCTTGTGTGATTTGTTAAAGTGCTGGAATCATGGTTGTCAAACTCACAAGTCAACCTGTTGACTCATCTGTGTTTACGTTTCCACACACCCTTACCGAGTTAACTTGGTGAACTTAGTTAAACTCACAAGTCTAGTCCGAGTTGGTGAGTTTAGCCAGGTTTTCGTTTTAACCCAAAACAGTGTGTTTAGGGTTCGCGTTTCGTTTTTGGTTTCACATTCGTTTTGGTGTTGTTGCGTCTTCTCTGGAGTGCGGAGGTCGTGCGTCTTCTCTGAACAAGGGCGGAGGTGGTGGCGATTATACAGAGGAGGTCATGTTGTGGTGGCGGTTCGTGCGATTGCGGTGGTTGCGGTGGTCACAGGTGGCAGGTCAATGGTGGTGCCGCTCATCATATAAGATTAGAAATGGGTGGTGCTGGAATTAAAGTTGCATTGTTCTATGGTGTGATTTAGGGAATTGGTGCTCTGCTTTTTTATTTGGTTGCACTAAATTGGGTTTCTTTTATTTAATTTAGGTGCAAATTTTATTTTATTTTTTTTGTATGGAGAGCTCTCTGTTTTTTTTTAATTGGGAAAACTTGGTGCAATTTTTAATTGGGAAAACTTGGCGCAAATATTTTTAAAATATTTTTTTCATGTGAAGCAAACTCTTACGAATTTACAAGTCTAGTCTGAGTCGAGTCTACGGAGCTCCCACGAGTCTATGTAGACTCTCGAGTTTAACAACCTTGTTTGTAACGGGTTACAAGAATATCAAGACGAAGTGCAAGAGAATACAAGGCTTCAAACTTTAAAAACCTCAACACCATTAGTAGAGGTCACTTTACCTGTTGCCAAGAAGCCTAGAAATGTTAAAAGGCCCTATGGATTTACTTTTCTTCAGAAAAACTAGAGCTAACTATTCAATTTTGGAAAAACCAAAAGGCAAGCATGCAGAAATGGTGTTCATCAAAAGAAAGTGAGAGCAAGAACTGTTCAATACTTTGCTTGATGCTTTGTAGAATGGAATTTCATTTAAAATACAATAAAAAGTTTCAAAGCAATGGTTGAGCCTATTGGAAACTACGTTTGTCAAGCAAACAGCCAAATGAAAGGTTTTCACTCTAATGGTTTATGTTATGACATTATCCTCACAAGGGATGACTTATTAGCACCGACACCTTTGTAAAATAGTGTTTTGATGTTTCCAACACCTTCAACATGCCTGAAACATTCCTCAACTGTTTCACAGTAAAAGAATTTTTATTTTTTTTTCAACTTTGACACATCTTGATTCTTCAATACGACTTGAGCATTAACAAAGAACACCAAGTTTTGGCTTAACACTTCATTGACACTAATATCATAAAAAAGTAAAAAGAAGTTATAACAAAACAATTTATGGATAACCTAAGGCACACAACACTTTTTTAGGTTTATTTCATAAGACTTAATTAGTTATTTTAACTATTTCGATGTTTCTCAGAATTCTATTGATAGCATTAGAGATAAATAAATTAAGAAGTTCACTATCAAGAAAATTTCAGCTAGAATTCGGAGTTAAGGTATTTTCTTGGAATGGACGTGGCTAAGTGTCCCAAAGAAATTTTTAAATTTTTAAATGAATTTGTGATATTATTAAATGTACTAGCTAAAATACATTTGTATTAAAATGTATTTTAATACATTTCTCAGAATTCTATTGATAGCATTAGAGATAAATAAATTAAGAAGTTCACTATCAAGAAAATTTCAGATAGAATTCGGAGTTAAGGTATTTTCTTGGAATGGACGTGGCTAAGTGAAAAAGGGAATTGTACTCTCCCAAAGAAATTTTTAAATGAATTTGTGATATTATTAAATGTACTAGCTAAAATACATTTGTATTAAAATATATTTTCTATTTTTGGTAAAGATGTCATGATCCCTAGTGCCTATGTTTTATGATATTGCAACCCTCCTCCTGGTGCTAAGTAGAATCTTGGTCTTGACAGCATTGGTTAGTAGGTTTAGTTGAGTTCAATGTACCTTAGGAAGTAGTATATTTTAAATGTTTTATTGGTCTCCTGAAAATAGTAATAATAGTTATCAAATTCAGAAAAAAAAAAACATTTTTCTCTCTTCTCAGAAACAAAAATAAATAAAGTATGATAATATATTTTTGGCATATTTATATTGTCATACTAAATGACAAAACAAGTTTATCAAAGAATCCTTACTTGTCACAAATCTGAAAATTCTTGCATTGCCTGCAAACCCAACGGTTGCCTGACACCATTAGAATACAACAATGACTGCATGCATGCTGCAAATGAACCATGATAAAATCTTCCTTCATTGGGGAAATGGTTTCACCAAGCTGGAGACGGATCAAAGTTTTACAATAAAGAAATTATGAATTACACAAAAGAAAACCTATAAATGTCAAACGCAAAAGCGAGAAGATATAATTATTTGAAGGTATATAACATAGGCAACAAATTCAAAATCATGATTAGCAATGGACTTAATTTGCTGAAAAGAACAAATGAAGAATAATATATTCAACGATTAAAATGGCAAATTACTTTGTGCATTAGGAGAAGATCTTTTGTGGCATTTCCAGAAAGATCTGACTGACCAGATGCTTTTAAAGCCCTTTTTGTTATAGTCTTCTTAGTTGTTCCTTTCTTATTTTGTTTTCTTCCATCTTCCTCTTGGCGAAGCTGATAAATCAAATCCTCGGCAGCCCCAGGCCAATAGTCACCATCAAAATATGGGAGCCTTGCAGCTGTAACCTTAGCCCTACATTCACCAGAAGACACAAAGAAGTGGTCGTACAAGTTGGTGAGATCAACCACAATATTCTCCTTGGCAGCTTTTCTTAACATAGCAAGGTACCTGTAGAAATATATTATGAAACAAACAGTTAGAGATGAATACCTTCTGCATTCTGTACGTGTAAAATGAGGCTACTTTACTTTCTAATTTGTCAAGCTTTAAAATTTACCATTCCCTAAGCTTATCAGATTTTGGTGTTTTCTGAATTTCGGGATGACAATATAAAATATAATCTTCACCCTTCAGTGGAGGACAAGCCCAAATGTAGCAGCTAGTAAAACCACGTTTCTTGCAATACTCAAGGTATCCAATCTAAAAGAAAATCATAATGAAAACTACTCAAATATTTATATAGCATAGAAATTACAAGAAAATAAATCAGAACTTGAATGTATCCAAGAAAGGGTTCCACAAGGCTGTACAACGGATCTCCCTACACAAGGACAAGGAATTAGCACTAAAGGTTACCAGAATTTCATGATAAACAAAGGTTCGAAGAGCTTCTCCAGTTACTGCTTTAACCTCAGGCCTAAAATACTTAACAGAGTCCAAATATGAAAGATAAACCCGGCGCTGATTTGGAAATTTACTTTCAGATCCAAACTCTTGAACATACATGCCAAAGAGGCAAACTTCAACCCCTTCAATCTTCTGAAACAACAAAACTACCTGAAATGGAAACCAAATGTCATCAAAATTCACATAATTAATAGCAACTTGATTACCAACATAACTAGCTATGAAGCAGTTTTCCCCTTACTTTCGATTTGTATGGGAATTCTGTTGGGTAATTTTCTTCCTGAAAAATCTCTAAAAACCGCTGTTTAACTTCTAACTTCTTGTCAACTGATGACACAACCCTTATAACAAGAGATTCAGCTCCAGGCACCTGGGAACATCAATTAAAAAGTAGTCATGTATATCTGGTATAAACACACACCAAAACAGAATTCTCTCTTCAAAAAACCAGTTAGGAGTCATCAAGCTCCAATAAAAATATGCCACCAACATAAAACACACTAACACACAGAATGACAAGAATATGCATATAAAAAAAAATAAATGATCAAATTATAAGCTCAACACTCCAATCAAATAAAATTTGGATGGAAGCATAGAATACTAATAACTGATAAATGAAACTTTATGATTATGAGTAAGACAAGGATTGACTATCTTAATAATTGTTCCTTGGTCAACAATTAGTTTTAACCATAACATTGATCTAATAATTATTGGATTCTCCCCACGAAATATTTGTCCCCTTCCCCCAATCTCACTGGCCACCATTCTCCGCTGCTGGAGGCAATTTCTGCGGCAGCAGTAAGCTTTTTTCCCTTTCCTTTGGCATCCCATCTACAAACACAAAACATGCTGACAACCACCACATCACCACCCCCAACAGCCACGCCACCTACATTGCAACAGATCCAAATGCCATCGGACAGTGAACCAGCCCCCGCAGCACCACAGTTGCAATTTTATTATAGTATAAACACACTCAAGGCTGAGGAGGCATCAGTCCTGAACAAAAAGCTCTCTGTATTTGATAATCAAATGAGGTCAAAAGACACTTGTATAAATAAAAAAAGGATAAAATTAAAAGCCATAATATAGTGTATTCAGTTTAATTGGCCAAAATCCAAAGAGCTCATAGACTGAATTAGGGACAAGGAAACAACAAAGTGCCATGATCAGCGAATAAGGAACTTAGTGAAGGGGAAAGTACTCCAGAAGAAAGGATTTCTGTCTAGCATTGCAATGAGAAGACTAACATCATCTACAATGAAAGAGTCCAACGTTGGATTACACCGGGTTAAATGCACATCATGTTGTCAAGAATGTGCCTGAAGCATCACACCGGATGCAGTGGGGCATCTCGAGAGGCATGGAGATGTCACTAGAAGCAGTGAAGATGTTGCTCAAAAAAGAGGAGATTAAAAAAGAAAAGGTTTGATGCAGAGGATGTATAATAACACTGTAGATTAATCCAAGTGTTACAAATAATGGTTCTTGTTGGACCAACTATAGAGTGGTCCACCCTAGAATTACTCTTATGACTATAATAAATAATCTGCGGCCATTACCTGGTGCAATTTAAGAAAAAAGTCACATTCAGTATGCATTTTGGTTTTAGTTTGTAACTACTAGATGATAATCATCATTTCCAATCAAAAATAAGAAAATGGTAACCTTGGAAAGTGAACCTTTAAGTCTAACTTAATTTTCCTGAACAGACATTTTTAAGGTAAGATTTGCAACCATTTATATATTATAATTTGGTCATATCTCTAGCTGGTGTGAGATTACCAACTGTAACTATCAAGTTTTAACTCTTCTAAAAGCTAAAGCTATTAGGTGAAGGTTTGTGAATGGCACAAGTCACTGACACAATAGTCCATTGGGCTTGAAGCATTGATAATGACAAAGCCCAAGCTACCTTGTGTTGAAATTCAATACTTTTTAGGAAAGGTCACATTAATAGAGCTCTAGCCAATTTAATCATATATACTTATATCATGCCGAGAGTCAAGCTCATGAATGATTCTCTACATATGCAATATACAAAGAAGGGAATCACCTCATCATAATTTTTCCCTTGAAGTCGGGCCCTCTCTTGTCTCTCATGCTTTAGTCTCCTAAATAATCGTTGCTCTATTTGGTCACTGAGAATTGTTCTGGGTAAATCCTTGGCTCCAAGAACAGCATTTTGGGGTAAGGGCTTGCGCTCACCTCTTTCTACTTCTTGAATATAGCAGTTAGGGCAAGTGTATTCAGCTTGTCCACCATCATTTCTTCGACCATTAAATAAGGCACAAATTTGATGTTGCCATGCTTCACATTTATCACATTGAACCCACTGCAGATAAAGTAGATGTTAATAATACAAAATAAACTGCCAATTGATGAATAAAATAAGACATGATACGAACCCATTCCTCTGTTTCCTCATCATTTTTCTTCTTTTCTAACCTTGACTTAGGAAAAGAAGTCCCATCAACGACAATGGTGTCTCCACGAGGCTCATTGTAGCACGGAATACAAAAATAATGTCGTGTATCACCCGTACCCATTGTATAATACATATTATTGCGTTTAATCCGAACACCACAAGTTGTGCAATAAATAGGGGGTGGTTCAAAAGTTAATTTCTCTACTGCACACAACTGACAGGAGTTCTCACTCATTGAATGCTCCATTGCTTGATTCTTCTCTGCCTTTGATTTGCTCTGGCACAACAAAATAGATGTATCACGGTAAAAATAAGGATATCCAATAAGAATGAGATAAAGCAACTGAAGAAGTAAAAAAAAGCACTACATAATTCTTAGGCAAACCTTGAAAAAGTTACTAGTGACATTTAGGAAAACTAACATATCCTACCATTTTTGAATAATTAGGATGACAGGATTTTGTTTTTCAACTAGATTGTGAGTATTTAACTCAATAAATTCCCT
Source organism: Phaseolus lunatus (assembly GCA_013389735.1). Classification (NCBI taxonomy): domain Eukaryota; kingdom Viridiplantae; phylum Streptophyta; class Magnoliopsida; order Fabales; family Fabaceae; genus Phaseolus; species Phaseolus lunatus. The sequence goes on along the minus strand of CM023861.1, from coordinate 17,515,719 downwards.
AAACATCTAAAGGAAAATATGATGGTTATCAGTCTTGATCTTTACATGTAAAATATATGCGTCACAAAGATAATGAGAAGCTAAGATGAAAATAAAGCTGATTACATCTAGAAGATGAATAGGAAATTACATCATCTTCATAAACTTGATAAAAAAAATGAGGGGAAAGATTCAAAAACACGAAACACATTATAGAGATATCGTATTATATGCATAAAAAATCAAAGTTCAGTAGATCAAAGATTACATAAGTATCTAGATGAGATAATGATAATTAGAACTCAAGTTCTGCATGAGAATGATAAGCATAGTTCACGATTTCCATTTGATGCATTTAGTCACTTCGAGGTTTTCAGGGAATCATGGGCTAGGAATTTTTTTAAACTAGGGTTGGGGGTTTGTGTAAGACAAAGGCAGGGAAAGCTCAATGAAATTCCAGCGGTTCATAGCTTTTAAATTAGAACAGATATTATTCATGTTATCATTAAATAAATGGCTATAAAGTAATTTTTCCATTGAAAACAGATTGCACCAGAATAAATAGTCTTACTTGGCCAACCCATTGCCTGAGGCCAGTGATATGTTCCCTGACTTGCTCAGGAGTAAACAGCTCAGTCAATGAGACCCCCTTTATTTTTGGCTTACCAGACTTGGTTCCAGCTCCAGGTTCAGATGGCTGGGTCACATTTTCTTGCTTATCCTGACCACTTTCTTTCTCAGTTTTAATATTCTCCGGCCTAGCTATACTAGTTGGCTCAGTGTATGTTAGAGGCTTACCAGTGGGCCTTTTATCATGTGCATTATCCTCCTCCATTCTTGTCTCACTGGGATTTTCATGCACTGAATGCACCAGAACTTCTGCTTTAACTTCGTTAAGCTCAGATTTAATTGATACAGACATATCCCCACAGGAATAGGAATGGCACTGAGTATCCTTCGAATCTCTTAATTCACAGTTTGGAAGAGCAGATAAAGCAGCATTATCATATCCAGGATTAATGGACTTGGTGTATTGCTCAGTTTTCGTACGCTTTGGAGCTGGTAGGTCTTCTGAAGTTTCAGCCACTGGTTGAGACTTGGTGATAAATCTAGGAGATGGTCCCACCACATTAAAGGTTTCGCAGGATCCATTTAAAGCAATTGGTAAACATGGTTCAGGTTCTGACTGAATTTGGGGCTTAAGTTGAAATGCATGCCGGTACTTTCTTACTAAAACACAAACAGGGCAATGCGGATTCCTGCATTTTATGAAATGACGTAGCAATTTCCTGGTATGATGACAACGAGGATATGGACAATGAGATATAATGCATCCATCTACGTGATCACATAACTTCTGCATAATTGAACAATGGCGTTCTTGGCATCGCCCTTCTGGGGCAGAACAGTGTCGAGCATGAAATAAAAATAAAAGCCACTTCTGTTGATTTCTGTGTTCCTTCTCTTTAGAACTGCTTGGGTCTAGCAGCTCAACAGAGCTTCTAGAGGCAACAGCTTGACCAATAATAGATCCATCTAATGGTAACTTACTGCATTGAGCTTCATCTTGCCTTGGTATTCTTTGATGAAAATCAATGGGAAAATGTTGTTCATGTGACATACCCTTAGGAACATCGTTCTCTTCTTGTGATCGAGGCCACTGATTTTTAAGCATGGATTTGGATTGTGACCCAACTGAAACACAGTTAAAATTATTTTGAGACTCTGAAATCAATTGATAAGGATGTTGAGAAATTTGAGGTGGTGATGCTGATGAGTTGTGCTCATCCAATGAAACATGCTGAGCAACCTTAGAGCGATCTTTAGAAGAAATCTGTTGGAACTGGTTCTGCATTTCAGAAACATGGAACTGCTCAGAAAACTGAGAATTGAGAATTTCTTTCTGTGGTTCAACACCAGGCTCGGACTTTACGTGATTGTCTAGACTGGAAGAGAGTTGAGACTGAGGGAAGGCATCATTGTTGACCAAATGCTGAGGTTGCTGACTTAGTGGATTCAGCTGAAATTGCTGAGGAGCATACCAATCTGACTGGTGACATTGTTGGGGTCTTTGCTCATATTGATGTTGAGTATTTACATGGTCATTTCTTGAAGTCAGGGAAGACTGGAATTTTAAATTTTTCAACGAATTTATTGCTTGAGAGTTGTGATGAGCAGTATGATTCATACTGAGCAAATTTGAATGACCACTTATGAGTGAGCTGGAAATGGGTATTGATGGCAATTTTACAGCATTCATGTTCTGAGTGTTCAACATAGAACCAGAGGATGTCGCAGATGCATAAAAGCTTCCAGAAGTAAACGTGTCAACATTAATCAATCCATATCTGTCACCTGATAATGAGATTGTCACCCTTTGCGTGAGATTCAAAACTGGTATAGAGAATAAATACCTTTCCATCCCTCAAAGTCTAACAGGAAAAGGTGTGCACATAACATATTACCCAACAAATAACAACAACAACCAAGCGTTTTTCCACTATGTCAAAAACATGACATTTTTTATGTGGACTACTAATTATGACTATCATATCTCTTTATTTAAATATTGATTTATTTTTTATCTTTTTTCTTCAGCTTTTTCTACCTTAATAAGATTTGGATATCAGAATCCTAATTTCAGATCCTTATTTCATTAGTTAGGATAATTTTTAGATAAGGTCATATTAATTAGGGATCCCTTTATTTTATTTTATCAATTAGGATAATTGTTAGTTATGATTCTATTATTAAGAATCTATTTACTTTAATCAATATGTACCAATAGGGTAAATGTTTGGGATATCTTTGTAAGCTTTTTAAAGGGCAGGCTTGATTGAAACATAAACGATGTGAAATAATTGTCGGAAAAAATTGTGCTAGTCTAGAATTTTGGCCCTGTCAAGGGTGAGTCTACTTCTTGCTTTTACCATATTTTGCAAGAAAGATTATTCCAGGTATATGTCTATCACTCGATCCGACATTAAGGTTCATAACAGTTTTATCATAAATCATGTGAAGCCAACAACAATATAGCTAAAAAATATTATACCACTGCAAGGAAGGGCAGGAAAGGAGGAAAAGGCCTTTGATTTCACACTCCATAAAATCAAACAAAAAAAGATTAAGAAATATTACCCTGCACTACTGGTTGTTGATTTTGATCAAAGAGCTGCTGTAAGTTTTTAGGGGAATTAGAGTATGCTGAAGTGTAGTCATCAGTGCCTAGTTCGTTTGCAATTTGTATGCTGTTTCCAATCAAACCTAGCCCACTATTTATAGAACCATTTGGATATGCAAATGTGTTTTGCAGTAAATCAGATCTTCTTCCACCATCAATTTGACTGCCAAGGTTGTGCAATGTATGATTGTTGTGGTCACTATCTTGCAGCTTCTGGTGCCGCTGCTGCTGCTGCTGCTGCTGTGACTGTGATGGCAATAGTAATGTAGAATCAACACCGGAAAAAGAACTGTTGTTACTTGAAGTTTCCATATTTGTATACGAATGATTATTGCTGACACTAAATCCTGGAGTTGGAATCATCTGACTAGTAACTCTTTGCAACCCAACCGATGCCATATTTCCTCCTGAACCAATGGAAAAACTTGTAGAAGACTGCTTGTAACCATTAGACAATCCTGCAATAAGTAGACTCAATAATGCAGGAAAAGAAAGTCAAAGTGAAAGTACTAAGGAATAAAAGCAACCAGAATTACCATCAGATCTGTTTAAGGTGCTGCCAAGCATGCCACCTGCTGGTAACATGCTTACACTATTGACAGAAGGAGATGCTATACTGTTGCATCCACTGGCAGCAATCATTGAGGTATCCACAGAAGATGCCGTGATCATGGTTGAATTTGTAACATGTGACATACCAGGGGTTGGTATCATTGTAGCAATTGGAGAAGAGCTAACAATCTGAGGATGTTGGTTGTGAGTAGTCATAGATGACATTCTAAGGAAATTAGATAAGCGACTCTCTAGCGTGTCTAAGTTCATGTAGTCCTCCTAAAAGACAAATCCAAAACCATCATCAACACTAAAAATTGTAATAGTTGACAATAGAATATAAAACCAGAGAACAGTACAAAGATCCTAAGATTAGACAAGGAAACAGTGTACAGATCCCATGTTGTAACTGACAGAATCAGTATTTCCTGGATTTAAAAAGAAGAAAAGTAAATTTCAATGATATCTGACCAAATAGTGTACAAGAAAATTAGCAAGAGGCATGGAAAAACCTTAGATATAGCAGTTTTTAACATGCCCTCTTCGAGACGTTTTGCAAGATCCTTAACCTTCCTTTTATGTGCTTCAGTAACTGGATGCTGGTACCGCTGCAATAATATATTACATCTGGAAGGTAACAAGTAACATGTGTATTGTTGTCAAGTAAAATTAGCACAAAATGTAAGAGATTGCTATAAACTAACTATTCCAGAATCTTATGTTGCTAGGCAAAAGCACAATCAGACATGCCTCCTTGGGCATTGGCATAAAGGCTTTGATCACTTCTCATGAAAGAATGATTTTGAAAGCTAAAGAAATTCAGTAATATATGTGAATGATTCTATATCTAAGAGCTAGTCTGGTTTTAGAAGTGCTCATATTGAAAAAAAAAAAAATCACGTCAAAAGCATATAAAAAAGTGTAGAAGCAAGTAATATTAGTTTGAAGCTGACATGTGTAGCCTCTCTTGGACGTGCTCCCAAACACAGTAAAACAGATTATCACAGTCCAATCTTATGCGTATATTATACGATTTTAAGGCTAGGTAGACTGAAGATAGATGGATCCATGGGCACTTAATATAATCAACAGAGACGGAAAGACAATAAACCAGTTCACCTAGAAAGCACCTAAACTACAAGGGCTCTAGTCAACAACTTGGATAGACTGAACTGGCTAATACAAAGTTAATCAATTAAATTATGAAAAAGACTAAACAGAATCTGTTGTCATATCTTAAAGCCTCAACACTAAGTCTTATAAGTTGGACATTAAAAAACATATCAGAATAATTAAGCTCTCAAACTCTTTACTTTCCATTTGTTTTACCATGAGGAGTATAAAGTCTTATTATGCTCTTATCCTACTACATGAGGTTCCTTGATCAATGTCATTGAGCTCTATCAAAAACTATTTCTCTTGTTTTTTATAGATAACTTCAACAGGTTATTTCCCATATGAACTTATGTATAAAATGTATGCCTTAGCTTTGTCTAAGAAAAATATGCATTACCAATATTAATACCCTACCGTAAAGATAAAAATACTGTTTCATGCTATTCAGAAAAGTTCACCAAATTGAATGTGTACCCAAAGTAAACTATTTACAAATACATTAAAAATAAAACTTACATTTTTTCTAGCGTAAAAGACCGAGCTCTAATAAATTCAGGGTCCATAGTTGGAAAAACAGCTAAATTTGGCATCTGATGCAGGGCATTTCCATTCAGTTGAATAAGGCCAGGCAACTGAGACCCTGATTGATTAGGTACCTGCCCTGATATCTTTTCTGGAAACTGTGCCTGTGATTTCATTTTCTTTATTCTTCACATTGGCTTTTCCAGCCAAATATTGCATTTCTAAAACCTGTGCCAGGATTCCACCATCAAATAGCAGTTCAGATGTATGCCTGTAGCACGAACCACGTTGTCATGGTAAGAACCAAACAAGTCCATGACTTATATGTAAATCTTGAAGGAGAATAGAAAACTAAATATGATTACTTGACATAACTCACGGAACAATCCAAAAATCATACAACCAAACTGTTGCCAGTATTCTCAATGGCAAAACCCGGTTTAAATAAATCAAAAAGTCAACAATTCACAAGCCCAAATTACAGAGAAGAAAGATATCTGAAATTACAAAATCTAGAAGGAAATGACTAAATATAATGAATACAAGCAACCATTATAAAATATGCTGAACTCTATCTAAAGGAAAGGCGCAGACAAAATTCGCTACGCAAATCCCCCTCTGCTCGTGATTGGTAATTGAAATATTAAAATTGGATTAAACAAATTTAATTAACCATAATAGTTACAGTGAGTAACCCACTGTAGATAGGTAGATAGTAAATCAAATCAAATAAAACAGGCAAGGAAAAAATAAACCCTAACGTTGATGGGTTACATCGAACCTAAACGCTGGACAATAGGGTACAAACTCGTCAGAAGTTCGAAATTACTAAATAGAATCGGAAGTAGCCACAATTATCAGATGACCAAGACGACTACGATCAACGATTCTTTTACCTTAGAAAGTCGGTTACACCATTCCAAGTAAACGCACGTGCGAAATTTGCCACGAACGAATAAAAACAGGAATTGAAGTATGCAAAAGCAAACTTTAGAGAACAAGTTTGCTTAAATAGGTTTCACCAGTTAATTTTTCTTTTTTTTGACAAAATTCAACCTGGAAAAATATATAAATTAGAATAATCATTTTAATGATAGTATATTTAGTTTTTTTACGATATTGTTTTCATTTTAGTTTTTTTGAACTTGTATCTCTTTTAATGTATTAATTTTAACTCTTATTTCAGTTTCAATGTTTTTTAAAATTATTAAAATTATAGTATATGACAGCCTAAATTATTAATCATAAATATAAACATATATTATATACTTAAAGATATTTATTTACTATTAACAGAAATACGGACGTTATTCCATCAGTATATTTGTATTTGTTTTTTTTATTAACATTTTATCATTTATCTATAATTATGTTAATATTAAATATTGAATAAATAATACTTTTATTTACATGTTAATATAAATTTATAATTTATTTTAATAAATATAAATATACATAAAAAAAATACATAAATTTTTTAGATGAACCTACTGATATATACTGTGTGATGTAAGCATAGTTATATATCAGATTGAAAATGTATACAACTACTGGATGTGTTACAATTAATATAATTTTTATAATAAAAGTAAAGTTTATTATAGTATTTGTTCCTGCCGGTTGACTCGCCTGTCGGTTGACTCACGACACTCACACGCCTCCCTTCCCACGTTGATACGTGCTTGGTTCTTTCGAAGCAATCTGCACCTGCAAAAGAGGAAAGGGGGCGCCCTAGAGGCCGTATGCACTCCGACGCTCAAGTCAGTCTAAGGCACGGACACCAAGTGTATTGAGTTTCTCTGTGTGTTTAGGTCTAGAAACTGCGTACCTTTGTGAAGTATCTTACTGTCCCTTATATAGTCTAGGGTTTACTGCGCCGCTAGCCCTAATTAGGGTTCGCTGCGCTACTAGCCATATTTAGGGTTTACTGGAATACCCTTGTGCCGCTATCACCCAATCTTAGGGTAATCTAGCACATAAGGTTTCCTTCTCTGGAGTGCAAACTTTAACAGGGTGACCACCTGGATGCCTCCTTGTGCATCTAGTCTCTGGGGCCACCTGTTCTGGGAGTGCCTTCACTGTTCACGTGCCATGCATGTAGCTTTACTGGGAAAACCCCAGCTCTGGTGAGTACTCGTCCCCTCAGGACTCTACACCCAACTGTGCTCTCCCTGCTACCCGCATAGGCACTTCGTGATCCAGGCCTCTCCTTACCTCTGGGCATGTTTACTGGTTTACTGATAACTGGTCTTCCCCCAAGGCCGATGTCACCTCGTCTCCACCCAAGGCCGATGTCACCTCGCCATACTCTGTTGCCGAGGACTCCTCGACCTGCTGAGTGACGATGACACCTCGGCCCATCCTGGTGGTCTGACGACTACTCACCTTCCCTGCGGGAAAATGCTGATGACTAATCACCCTTCTCTCAGGGGACACACCGATGACTGATCACCCTACTCTGAGGGGAATGACTGATCACCCTTCTCCAAGGGAACACACCGATGACTGATCACCCTACTCTGAGGGAACACACCGGTGACTGATCACCCTCTAATGGGGTCCATTCCTTACGTGGCTTTGGCCCATGCTGTGGGACCCAGCTGACGTGGTTCGCCCTTTACTACCTGTTCTCGGTGTCCGAGGACTGGTCGGTACACAAGCCCCCCAGTCTCAAGCTGTTAACTTGTTTCAGCGAAGAGACTAAGTCATTGGCCCGGGCGACCTACGTGGCTCTGCGCGTAAGGACATGAGTAGCGCGCTGAAGGGACATCTCACCACCTTGTCATCGCCCACATCTCTTACCCTCTGAGGACTTCATTGGTGAGCTCTCTGCTCGAATTGAGGACTTCTTTCTCGACAAAGAGGTGTTAATCACCCTTCTCCCCGATGACCTTGCACCGATGACTGATCGGTGCTTCATTACTTCTCGCGCTCTACTGTCAGGCGCTCATCTAGGCACTGATCTGCTGGTGGTGGTCACTTTAGCAACTGACCACCGATCACCGTTCTGAGTGATCTCCCCTCTGATTCACCTGCTATCTTCTACCACGTGTCACCCTGTGAATGGTCCACGTGGTCATCTGCTGCTGACGTCATCGACTAGCTGACCGACCGGATCAACTCTATATACCCCCGCACTTCTACCTGGTCTCCCGCGAACCCATACAAACAGCCAACGTATGATCGCAACTGATCAGGAGACAGCTGTAACTTGTTGAAGGTCGACCAGAACATTACATCAGCTGAGCTCCCTTGATCGACCAACACCCGATGCACCTTACGCGCGGCCGTGACTACTGAGATAACCACCGGATCGTTGTCGTGGGGAACAACATCTCGGCGATCAGCCTTCGTAAAAACAAGATCAATGTCTGGAAAATGATCTTCTTCACAGACTTCCACAGCCATTACTGAGCGTGCGTACTTTTTACGCTGTGAAGAGGTGCACCCTCCTCCTGAGAACCCACCTGATATAGTGTGGATTTCCCCATGAATGGGCACTTCATGCCCCTGATCTGCCCTTGGTGCAGCAACTGTTTCTCTTTCCACTGCCTCCTTCAGATAATCATTCAAAAATCCGCTCTTCACCAACTCGTCTAATTGGTGAGCCAGAGCCAGGCAATTTCGAACGGAGTGCCCAAAAGCCTGATGGAATTCACACCATGCATTTTTATTGGGCCCCAACCTCTTATCACTCTTCGGGGGCACCTTCAATCTCTCTGCCACATTAGGAATGGCGATCAACTCCTTCAACTCCACCACGAATTCATGCCTAGGGGGCATGTCATTTTTGCCTCGCGCCCTAGGCTGTGAGTTCCGGGACTCGTAGGGCTTCTGTTTCCCTTGAGCCTTCTTCTTCGTGGTTGCCTCATGTACCCGCAGCGGTTGAGGCCGAACAGGCGCTCGGGGCCTCAACAAAGCCGCACTTTCCCTCTTCTCGCTGAGCTCCCCCTCAGCGACAATATGGGCTACAGCACGCCGCTTTATGTCGCTGAAGGTCTTGGGACGGTTACGTATCAGGGACTCGCTGAATGGCCCTGGCAATACACCCTTCCTGAAGGCGTGCACCACCATGTCTTCATCCTTGGTGTGCAACCTTACCACCATCGCCCCAAACCTATTGAGATATTCCTTCAGAGACTCCCTCTGATGCTGCCTCACATCAAAAAGATCGTAAGACACTGGCGGAGGGGCCCTGTTAACAAGATATTGCTCCCTGAACAGCGCTGAAAACTGGGCGAATGACGTGATATGCCCTTCTGGCAAACTGATGAACCATTCTAGTGCGGTTCCTGTCAGTGTGGCCATAAAGAGCTTGCAATGGACTGCATCGGACCCTCCCGACAACATCATCTGCGTGTGGAAAGCAGTGAGATGCGCCTCAGGATCCTCCTTCCCAGTGAACACAGTTTTGGGTCCTACAAAGGTAGCGGGGACCACCGTGTTCATGATTGCCTGGGAGAAAGGCATGGGGAAAGCCCTTGGAGGCACCGGTGGGGCGCGATCATCTTCCCCACGATCTCCAGCCTGTTGCATGTGCTGCAAGTTCAAGTGCAGCTCCTCATTCGCCCGGTGTAACTCTTCGTTCCTGGCCTGTGAGGCGGCCAGGTCTTCTTGCATGCGCGCTTGATGCGCTCGAGACTCCGCCACCGTTTCTTGAAGGGCGCGCATCGTCTCCATCAACTGTTGCATGGTGACGCTGTCGCCTCCGTTTGGTGGAACGGACCCGTGTCTTGTATTTCTCATCTTTGTAGTCTTTCCTTCACTCTTGCGTATGGGACCTTCGTTTTACTTCGGCCCCACGGTGGGCGCCAAATGTTCCTGCCGGTTGACTCGCCTGTCGGTTGACTCACGACACTCACACGCCTCCCTTCCCACGTTGATACGTGCTTGGTTCTTTCGAAGCAATCTGCACCTGCAAAAGAGGAAAGGGGGCGCCCTAGAGGCCGTATGCACTCCGACGCTCAAGTCAGTCTAAGGCACGGACACCAAGTGTATTGAGTTTCTCTGTGTGTTTAGGTCTAGAAACTGCGTACCTTTGTGAAGTATCTTACTGTCCCTTATATAGTCTAGGGTTTACTGCGCCGCTAGCCCTAATTAGGGTTCGCTGCGCTACTAGCCATATTTAGGGTTTACTGGAATACCCTTGTGCCGCTATCACCCAATCTTAGGGTAATCTAGCACATAAGGTTTCCTTCTCTGGAGTGCAAACTTTAACAGGGTGACCACCTGGATGCCTCCTTGTGCATCTAGTCTCTGGGGCCACCTGTTCTGGGAGTGCCTTCACTGTTCACGTGCCATGCATGTAGCTTTACTGGGAAAACCCCAGCTCTGGTGAGTACTCGTCCCCTCAGGACTCTACACCCAACTGTGCTCTCCCTGCTACCCGCATAGGCACTTCGTGATCCAGGCCTCTCCTTACCTCTGGGCATGTTTACTGGTTTACTGATAACTGGTCTTCCCCCAAGGCCGATGTCACCTCGTCTCCACCCAAGGCCGATGTCACCTCGCCATACTCTGTTGCCGAGGACTCCTCGACCTGCTGAGTGACGATGACACCTCGGCCCATCCTGGTGGTCTGACGACTACTCACCTTCCCTGCGGGAAAATGCTGATGACTAATCACCCTTCTCTCAGGGGACACACCGATGACTGATCACCCTACTCTGAGGGGAATGACTGATCACCCTTCTCCAAGGGAACACACCGATGACTGATCACCCTACTCTGAGGGAACACACCGGTGACTGATCACCCTCTAATGGGGTCCATTCCTTACGTGGCTTTGGCCCATGCTGTGGGACCCAGCTGACGTGGTTCGCCCTTTACTACCTGTTCTCGGTGTCCGAGGACTGGTCGGTACAGTATTTAAAAAAAAAAAAAACTTATAATAAATTAAAATATTATAATATAAATTTATAGTTTATTTTAATAAATAGAAATACGCATAAATATCAACATTGTCAAGTAAAATATAATAAGTTAATATAATACGTAAATTTGAATTCTAATGTAAAAAAAAAAGTTAATATAGTGTATTTATGATATATTAATAATATATAATTTATAATAAAAAATTAAATAAATAATAACAATCTGAAATGCAGATATTTTATTTTGAAAAAAAATATTAGTGTAGGGGTACTAATATTTTTACACTAATAACTAAAATTATAACTTACAGTGAATGAATGATCCAATAAATTACCAAATATAAGTAAATTCCTACAATTTGTGTTCACACTTTATAAATATAAGTTTTATTATAATTTATAGTAAAATATTTAAATGTCGAATTTATTATAAACACTATAATTGATAATTGTAAAAAAAGATATGATAAATCATTATATTGATACCAATTTGGTCCATTATAATATATGAACGTATCATCTATCATATATTGTTTTCATATTTATTTACTTAAAAATTACAATTAGCTATTTTATAACCACTAAATTTTTTTTTTTTAAATTCTAAAGTAAAAACATAGTATTTTTTTTATAATTACTTCATATTTGCAATTTTATTTGATAGATAAATTATTAATATTACCATTAGAAACTATATGCATATTTATATTTTTGTTACCATGTTTTCAAAATTATAGATATAATACAATTAAATATAAAAAAAATGTTAATAAATATATTTTTTAGTTGTTAACTAATTCCAAATGTATAATATTATAGTTTAATGTAATAAATAGTTTAATTTGGTTTAATTAAAAAAAGGATAAAATTTAACTAAACTAATTAATTAAAAAATGAATAAAATATAAAAGTCATCAAAAATTCAATTTTAATTGATTTATGAGCATTTAAAATGGTTTTAACATATTCCTCTTTTTGAATTAATTCAATTTTGAAAATTTTACTCTTTTTTTTTTTTAGTTTTCCATCATAATTAAATATTCACCTTAAAACCTAATATAATTTTTAAATGAAGGAGTTAAATCAACTTTTCCTATAACATTTAAATTAAAAATTAAATTTTGTAGATTTCTTAAATAAAAACACACTAATGTCTCCTTTCTAAAATTCACAATAGTAATCACAATAAAGAAAATACACAGAAAATCATTCTTCAAAATTCAAAAAAAATATAAGGAAAACGACATTAGAAAACATCCTGTTCAAGAAAAAATCTCATTTATGAGATCTTTGCACCTAAGAATAAAATTCTAAAATCAAAACATATTCTCAAATATTTATTTGTTGCATAACAAACTTAATAAAATGGTCAAAACAAATTCAATCAAAAACTTATAATATAAAATATTAAAAAAATAACTAAAGTAAAATTCTAAAATCAAAACATATTCTCAAACATTTGTTTGTTGCATAACAAACTTACCAAAATAGTCAAAACAAATTTAATCAAAATCTTAAAATATAAAATATTAAAAAATAACCAAATCATAATTAACCATAGCCAATAAAAATAAAATAAAATAAGTACAACTATTACAAATATATATGTTTTTAATGACATAATAGTCCTTTATTTTAGTAGGCAATCATTTCTTTCCCATTTGAATTAAGTTGAAAAGGAGTCATAACCACAACAAGCAAAATACACATAGAAAATCGTTTCAAAATTCAAACAAAACAATAAGGAAAACGACAATAGAAAAAAATCCTTTCAAGTTCAAGAAAAATTTTCATTTATGAGATCTTTACACCCAAGAATAAAATCTAAAATCTAAACATATTCTCAAATATTTCTTTGTTGCATAACAAACTTAACAAAATGGTATCAAAAACTTATAATATAAAATGTTAAAAAAATAACTAAACCATAAGAATAAAATTCTAAAATAAAACATATTCTCAAATATTTGTTATATTAAACATATTAATCATGTTGCCATCACAAATTTGTAAAAGTTTAGAGAAATTTGAATTTGAAAAAGTAAAAAATAAACCATTTAAATAACTACATTTTTTAAATTAAAATAATTCTTTCTAATAAATATTTTAATTATTCTAATAATATAATTCAGAATATCAACAAAATGAAAAGTTAAATGAAATAAACTCCTCTATTAATCATGAAATGATGGATCTATCTCTTAAGTTAGAAAAAGGCATGCATGCTTGTTTTTATCTTATTAGAAACATAATACAAAATAAGACATGTCATAAAAATAAAACTAATAATATGGAAAACAACTTTTAAAGTATAAATTAAAAATAAAATTTTATACTACACATGAAATTTCCGTGCTCTCTCTCTATATATACTTTTTCATCACAAAATTGTTTTTACCATTTATTTTTTATATAGTCTAACAGTAAATTTTTGTTATTATCATAAAATTTTTCAATACTCAAATTAATAAGAGTTTTACATAAGAAAAAAATATTAAAATATTAAATAATGAAGAAATATTTAGTATAAAATTAATATGTTTCTATAATTTTTTAAACCTTTGATAAATAAACTAAAAAAATATTAATATGTTTTTTTATCATTTTATAAAATATTGATATATTATTGACAATATCAAAATACTTTAATTTAATAACTGATAATTAATTAATGTTTGAATAATTTTATAACTACATACTTGAAAGTAGGTAGATGATTAGATAAATTAATATAGACTTATCATAAGTAGTTGCAAGCCTTCACTGAAATATTTGCATTTTTGCAATTATTTGAAAAGTTCACCTTTGGGTGTGTACTCTAAAATCTTTATGCTCATGAAGGTATCCATAGAGACGCAAGATCTAGAGAGGTTGAAGATGACTTTGTATCTCAACTTTTCGTTGAAGTTAATGCACATGAGAAAGTGAAATTGTGAGGATTTGAGAAAAAAATGCGAAGAAAGTTTGGTGTATTTGCATTGGGGTATATTAGAGTAGATGTGTTAAGAAAGTTTATTGGAGTTTGTGAATAATGTGACAGTTGATAGGTGATTTATAATTTTTTAATAGATGTAAAATATAAATTTATAATTTTATCCTTGTAATAGAAAATAACTAAATATTGAAATATGAGGGATTTATGTGTATATTTGAATTACTTATAATTTTTTAAATTATTTGCACTACCGTTGAATAATTATTTTAAAAAAATATATAAATAATTATTTTTATTTATTTTATTAATAGTATTATTAAATATTTGATACAAATAAAATAAAATAAAATAATTATTATTAATAATATTATTTTTAATAAATTTATTTAATTATTATTATTATTTTAAATTTATATTTATTATCATTATTTTAAAATTTATTTTAATCAATATTATTATTTATAAATTTATTATTATTTTATAAATTAATTTTAAAAATATTATTATTTTAATATTTATATTATTATTATTTTAATATTTATATTATTAGTATTATTATTTTAATATGTATATTATTAGTATTATTATTTTAATATTTATATATTTAATATTAATATTTTTTATTATTATAAATATGTAAATATATTTATATTATTGTACCTGTATATGCAGAGGGCCTAGATAGTACATGTGATTGGGCATACAATTTCTGACGTGTCAGTAATCCTCTGATTTCTTCATTCAAGTCTCCTTCCTCAAATGTTGATGTTTGATCGGGACCTGAAAAAGGTACTCTAACGATCAATCTGCGTAAAGAGCGTATTTTTGGTGATTAGTAAAAGTGTACCTTACACCTCCATAGAGGAGTTTATTTATAGTATTGGTCATGGTCCCTGTTCTTGTCGGTTGGCTTGGTCGTTGGTTGACTCCGATGACTAGTTCAGGCTCCGTCTGTCTTATCTGAAATCTGTACTTTTCTTGGTTGTTTGGATGCTTCACCTGTTGAGACAGAGGGTGTCCTTACGGCCGGTCACACTCTGACGCTCAAGTCAGTAAGGGCTTATCAAAGAATAAGAAACAGATAGCTTCAGTATTCAAAAATTGTATTTAGAATTGTGTACCTTCACCTGGGACCTTGAGCCCCTTTTATAGAGTATCATTGGGTCACCACTAGTAACCACCTTCCCTCGTGAGAATCTTATCTCTAGCGGGAGTATATTCAATAATGATAATTTTGTTACAGTGTGTGTAATCTTAATAGCACAGCTGCACAGAATTATCTTCTTGGAGTGCAACAAACCCTAATAGAATAACCACCTGGGCAGTGCCGCTACATATCCTGCATGTATCCTCATCTAACATGCCAATTGTTCTGTCAAAAACCCTAGCGCCCTTTGGGCTTGGGCTGACAGAGATCGTATTACCCATGCATGACCTAAATGTATTAAGTGCACCCTAGTTTCATTAACGTATGCTTTACTGACCTACCAGGCCTTATACACTCATCCTTATACCAAATGCATGAATGCGGGTTATTATACAAATACCTGGGTTCAGATGCGTGGCCCATCATCCTAGCCCAATAGCCGAGCTGAGTTGTCTGACGCAAATATCGATGTCCGAGGTTCACTGCACATGCCAATGACCGATGACCGAGGTCTTCTCTAGGAGTTCTGGTCCACTACACAAGTCCCCTAGTCTCAAGCTGAACTTGTTTCAGTGAAGAGACTAAGTTGTTCGACCACAGCGACCTACGTGTTTTGTGAATAACGCGTCGCGTGTTGTGCCTTGAGGTGACTCCATTACGAACGTACATGTGTCCATACCAACAGTTGAAAAGCGTTGCCACCTACGCTTCCTTCTGTAACCTTCAAAACAATTTCCAATACTTTGTATATATGCATGAACAATTTATTTATGCCCTCATGTTTCCCTTTACTATGCCTCAACTAGTACAATGATAATGCATGTTTCTACTAGACACGATTATCATGATTTAACCAATTAATTTGATTACCTTGCTCTTAAACAATGTAGATACTATGACTTAATCAGCTAATAACAATTTCAAACAAGCAAGGCAATTCACAATGTATTTCGTATAATTGATACAAATACTACACCAATCAAAGGGTGCTCTTGGCAGAGGTAACTTGTACCTCATAGCTGTAGTGGACCTCCCACTTTTCTTGCATTGGTTGTCCAAACTTTGACACATTCCTCTGCGAACACCTTCGTGGTGCCTCACCTTCTTGTAGGGTTAACCCCGATTTGTTCCGGTTGAGGTCCTGAGCTCAGTATTACACTGAGACAGAAACCATCTTCCATAGCTCAAGCCAAAACGTTGGCGAGCTGCCATTCAAAATGTCCTCGCTCGAAATCCTTTAGAGCAAGAGGCTTCTCAAACCTGAGTCACCATGTACTTGCATGTTCCCCAAACTTGGAGCCTCTCCAAGGGGAAGCATGCATACCTGTGAACCTTTCCGGACATTCTCCCATCCAAGTCACATCCCTTTCCTTCACACATCCCTTCTTCAAGGTACGGATGACTGACTTGGGCGTGTGATTCTCTCCTCAAGTTTATTCCAAACATTTCCTATGCTGATGTGGGTCACACTGTACCCTTTACCTACATCCCAGGGTGTGGAGCCTTACCAAGACAGCCGACGTCCCTAGTTTAAACAATTTCAGCTGTGAATTCCTTTGACACCCCTGAGCTTAGAGTTTTACTGAGATAGGGTCATTTTTCTTTTCAGGCTTGAGCCAAACCAAGGTGAGCTGCGATTCAGGGGTACCCCAATGAATGGGGTGTTGATTCTCCCCTCATCTGCATGTTCCAGCCACATGCTCTTTGACATTGCTAGTTGGCTCAGTATCTTCCAAACTTAGAGTCTTACTAAGGAGGAAAAGTACTGCCATTTGTTGTATTCTCAAGATACCTGAACTCAGAATCTTACCAAGACAGGTCACCTTTGCAAAACAGGTCAACCTCCCTAATTTAAGCCAAACAAACTTAGTTATGGCCATCCACGGTCTGGGCACCCGAGCTCAAAGTCTTACTGAGCAAAGGTCGTCCCGCCTGGATTGTTACGAATTTCCGTGCTCCCTATCTTGGAATCTCACCAAGGAGGAGTCAATTTCAAGTATGTTCTGGGTGCCCAAACTCATAATTTTACTGAGAAAAGGGTTTCCCATATGAACCTTGCGATCATTTAGTCAATCTCTAGTCTGTTCTGGGTGCCCAAACTTATAATCTTACTGAGAATAGGGTTTCCCATATGAACCTTGATGATTGTTCAATCAATTTCAAGTCTGTTCTGGGTGCCCAAACTTAGAATCTTACTGAGAAAAGGGTTTCCCATATGAACCTTGTGATCATTCAGTCAATCTCAAGTCTGTTCTGGGTGCCCATACTCAAAATCTTACTGAGAATAGGGTTTCCCATCTGAACCTTGATGATTGTTCAATCAATTTCAAGTTTGTTCTAGGTGCCCAAACTCAGAATCTTACTAAGAAAAGGGTTTCCCATCTGAGCCTTGTGATCATTCAGTCAATCTCAAGTCTGTTCTGGGTGCCCAAACTCAGAATCTTACTGAGAAAAGGATTTCCCATCTGAACCTTGATGATTGTTCAATCAATTTCAAGTTTGTTCTGGGTGCCCAAACTCAGAATCTTACTGAGAAAAGGGTTTCCCATCTGAACCTTGTGATCATTCAGTCAATCTCAAGTATGTTCTGGGTGCCCAAACTTAGAATCTTACTGAGAAAAGGGTTTCCCATTTGAACCTTGATGATTATTCAGTCACCCAGGCCTTGGAATCTTACCAGAGGAATGGGTGACACTTGTACATACAGTGTGTAAGGACCTGTAAAATTAAATTGGAATAAAAGAAATATATTTTAAATGAATTCTAAGTATGTTTTTATTTAAAATAAAAAGGAAGGAAAGTGTAGCTTAGAAGACTATGAGATCGCCTGGTTAGTACATAATCGCCTGTCGCCTAGATTACACATGAACGCCAATCGCCTGTAGTGTACATGATCGCCAATCGCCTATGGTGCACATGATCGCCGAAAGTACACTCAGTATGTGGTCAGGATACTGGATCAACCAGAGTGGGTTCCAAAAAACCACGCGTATCAAGGTGTGGGTTAAGCCTTAGATACGCTGTGCATGCGAAGCTCTATGCTTGAGCATAAGAAATCGTCCTTAGTGTTGCATGCATGGGCGCACGAGGAGTGGTGCTGATCTACTCTTGGAAATGTGAAGCTACCGACGTCACCAAGTCATGTGGAGATGATACCTTGGACGTAACATAGTGGGATGAAGAACCTTCAGCAAGGCGTGGCGATGTGTCGTCGGGCATCGCCAGGGCGGGAGGCATGCGGTCATCGCCAGGGCGAGACATCGGTCGTCTCCCAGGGAGAGACATCAGTCGTCCGCCAGGATGAGTCATCGGTGGATAGTCATCGCGCGAGCGGTCATCGGTGGAAGGTTATCGCGCGATGTCGAGTTTCACACAGATAAGGTGGGACCCAGGCTCCCAGCATGAAACGTCCTGCACGTGCGACACGTAGACAAAAAAGGTGGTTCAGAATAGTGACATCAGAGTGTTGGCATGCGCAGAGGCACGCGTTGTCGTACTGTTTAGGGAAGCGTGCACGCAAGCTTCCCTGTAGAGTGGGTGGTGGCAGCGGCTTTTGTGGACAAGTTGGTTTAGATTCAAAAACTCACTTCTGAGAGGGAGAACGTTGCTGTGGTTCAAGAGTGACAGAGTGAGTTCACCTCCATCCTTCTCTTTTCTCTCTTTCGCGCTGCGATTCAGACATCCTCAAGCACCAGTGCGACGAGCGACGACTGCACTTGGATACCTGGGGAGTTCTCTGCGAGTTTTACGTAAGGACGCTAGAACAGAGTTAAGGCATCCTTAAGCTTCGGCGGGTTTTGGAGCTCTTGGAGTTTTGCGCTAGTCCAGGTAAGGGAAGCTAGCATTTTCGTTTATAAAAACGTTAGGCGAGTAGGTTCTGAAGTGAGGGCGACGTGGTCGCCGGTTTTCATATTCTTTTCACGATACTCTGTTTTATGTGTGGGGCGACGTGATCGCCGGTTTTAATGCTGTTTTCGAAATCCCCTGTTTTAGTGTCGTTTGAAACTGTTTGAGATTGAAATGTGAAATGCATGTGATATTCGAAAATCTGAACCTTGGAATGATTGTTTTTGTGATTGGGATTGTTTAAGAAAAGATTCAAAATATCATATGATGGAATTATGCTTTTACGTGTTGTATGATGCATTGAATGTTGTGAATGTGGGATCAAGGCATAGTATTTTCAGGAAAGGAAATACCGTGTAAGATCGTGTGTAATGTGCATTGACTAGGGACTTGTCTAGAAGGAGATATCCTGACTCTGCTGATATAATGGAATCACATAGATGAAGTTATTCAGTTGGGGAGAGTCGAAGGAGGTTCATATGTATGGGTAAGTTGTTTGAAAGATAACTGACTTGACCTGTTATATGAATTAACCCTGTCATACCGGGAGAGTGATGATATTGAGATTATGTATGCGCATGGCTGTGTGGATTTCACAGCGACCCTGTGTGGATTTCACAGTGGTGTGGTATGACAGGTGCAGATCTCTGAGTCTGAGTCAACGCACGAGTCTTCCGGAAGTAGAGTCATGTGTCTATATGTTACGAGTCAGTGGAAAGTCTGACGTGTGAACCATGAATATTGAATGTAGTGAATAGACACTTGACGAGTTTGTGGGATGTGGGGATGTTGATGGTTGAAATTGATATAGATTATGAATGGTGTGAAAATTTATGTTTTCTATTGATATAAAGTTTCATATTTAAAGTTTTTGAAAATATCTAGCTTACCCTTTTATCTTGTATCGTGGTTGTTTTTCTTAAACCTGTGATGATCGTGTATATTTGCACGGGAGCAGACGAGGTTGCAGGTAGTAGAGCTCCTCTGTGAGTGGTCGCCGGAAGGAGATCGTCTGTTTCTGTTTCTGTTAGGCGATTGCCTGTTTCCTGTTTCTGATAGGAGATCGCCCGTTTTCTGTTTTCTGTTAGGGGATCGCCGGTTTTGAATGCTGTGGTTTTTATTTTATTTTGGAAACTCCTGTATGGAGATGTATTAAAACTTCCTCAAAAAGGGATATTATTTTGAGGCACATTTGTACTAATGGATGAATTATATTATGTATATATCTATGTTCAATTTTGATATTATTGTTTCACCTTTATTTTATTACATAAATATGAAAAGAAATTTGGCGGGATGTTACATTAATGGTATCAGAGCAGTTCGTCCTTAGGATGACCTGAGGGCTGTGGATCCATTGTGTTTCTTCTGCTCATAAAATTTATTTGAGTTTTAAATAACAACTATAGTGAAAGGTTTTCAAACGTTTTTGTATTGAAATTTTGTGTGTGCTTTAGTGAATATATGCCCTAACTGAAAATCTTAGTATTAAGAATGAGAGGATCTTGATAAAGTAGTGAGGGTGCACACTCATAACTGGATCGAGATGATTCTCAATCTTAATTCCAAAGGTTTGATGTTTAGCATACATTGAATTCTGGTGTGATTTATTTCATTTTATTGAGTGTTTTTGTAATTGATTGAAAGTGGTTGTTTGGATTGATGGTTGTATACCAGTAGCTGTTCTGGTGTTTTGCTTGAGGTTATAAGTATTATGATTCTGTTGATGAACTCAAACTCTTAGTGACTTTGAGATGCTGACCTTTGTAAGGTCTAGAGGTTACCTCCTGAATGAATTGATTTCTTATCGATCTCATTCTTGTAGTTGTAGGGAATATAGAAACCCATAGTTTCAAAATCTGAAACGAAGAAGATGGCACGTAGACCTCCTACCCCTCCCCAGCCTTCTTCGGAAATGAGCCAGATTGCCAAGGCTATTGAGATGATGGCAACTGCCATCCAACAACGGAATGTAGCAATGGCTCAGAATCATCCAGCTGCAATGCACCATTGGGAAACTGCTCGGTCAGCTGAAACAAATTCCCACGTCGGTCAGCCTCAGGATCAGATGGGACTGACCGAGTTCATGAGGCACAACCCACCCAAGTTCAGTGGGAATACTACCCCTGATCAAGCAGATCAGTGGGTCAGGGAGTTGGAGAAAATCTTTAGGGCGACCTCCTGCCCTGAAGAGAAGAAATTGGTGTTCGCCACCTATCTGCTATCTGGAGAAGCCGAGTTCTGGTGGATGGGAGCTCAGCAGATGATGGAAGCCAGAGCTGAAGTGTTAGACTGGGATAGCTTCAGGGTGAGATTTCTGGAAAAATACTTCCCAGATAGTGCAAGATTTGCGAGGGAAGCAGAATTCCTCAGATTGGAGCAGGGGGAGATGTCAGTGAACGCTTATGCTGCTCGGTTTGAGTATCTCGCCCGATTCTACACCCAGGCGACCTCTGAGGCTTGGAGGTGTAGGAAGTTTGAAGAGGGACTGAAGCATGGGCTGAAGAGGACCATAGCCCCTATGTGCATCAGGGAATTTCACGCCTTAGTAGAGAAGGCGAAGATGGTGGAGACTCTGGAAAAGGGTGATTCCCGGGTGATCAGGTCACACCCAGGGGGTTCTTCCAGTGGGAAGACCAAGTTGCAGCACCCACAAAGCAAGCCCTATGCGAGACCTCCACCACATCGGGCAGGAACAGCGTCATCCCAGTTGCAGCAGCAACAATGTAAGGACCTAGAAACTTTAATTGGAATAAAAGTGTTATATTTAAATAATTTCAGAAGATGTTATTATTTAAAATACAAAGAGTTGGTAAATGAAGTTTCGTAGTAGTCGGACCTCGGACGTCGCCCAAGATCTGGGGTCAGCTGGTAGAGGTCGGTCGGCTGACCATTGTATTAACCAAGTAGTCAGGTGCGATGACTTTATCGTGAGGTAATCACGTGGGTGTGCTCGAGGAAGACATGTGGATCAAGAAGAGTAAAGGAAGAAAAGTGTAGCTTAGAAGTCTTCTACGAGATCGCCGTTATTGAAGACGGAGGCGATCTCCGACTTCTCTGGCACATAATCGCCTGTCGCCTAGAGGAGACATGACCGCCAATCGCCTATGGTGTACGTGATCGACGGGAGTGCACGTAGTATGTGGTCAAGATGCTGGATTAACCATAGTGGGTTCCAAAAACCACGCGTATCAAGGTGTGGGTTAAGCCCCAGATACGCTGTGCATGCGAAGCTCTATGCTTGAGCATAAGAAATCGTCCTTAGTGTTGCATGCATGGGCGCAGGAGGAGTATTACTGATCTATTCTTGGAAATGTGAAGCTACCGACGTCACCAAGCCATGTGGAGGTGATACATTGGACGTAACATAGTGGGATGAAGAACCTTCAGCAAGGCGTGGCGATGTGTCATCAGTCATCGCCAAGGCGAGAGACATGCGGTCATTGCCAGCGCGAGTGATATGCGGCCATCGCCAGGGCGAGAGACATGCGGGATCGCCAGGGCGAGAGACACATCGGTGGTCTGCCAGGGTGAGACATCGGTTGTCTGCCAAGGTGAGACATCGGTGGTCCTCCAGGGTGAGACATCGGTTGTCTGCCAGGATGAGGAATCAGTCGTCCGTCAGGAATAGGAATCAGTCATCACCGGGATGAGGCACATCAGTCATCGTCGGTATGAGAGACAGACGGTCATCGCCAGGATGAGGGACACATCGGTCGTTCGCCAGGATGAGACATCAGTGGATAGTCATCGCGCGAGCGGTCATCGGTGGAAGGTTATCGCGCGATGTCGAGTTTCACACAGATAAGGTGGGACCCAGGCTCCCAGCCTGAGACGTCCTGCACGCGCGACATGTAGACAAAAAGGGTGTTTTAGAATAGTTAGCATCAGAGAGTTGGTATGCGCAGAAACCCACGTGGTCATACTGTTCAAGGAAGTGTGCACGCAAGGTTTCCTGTAGAGTGGGCAGGGGGCAGCGGCATTTCTGGGCAAGTTGGCTTAGTTTTAAAAACTCACTTCTGAGAGGAGAGAATGGGGTTGTGGTTCAAGAGTGACAGAGTGAGTTTACCTTCATCCTCCTCTTTTCTCTCCTTCGCGCTGCGATTCAGGCATCCTCAAGCACCAGTACGACGAGCGACGACTGCCCTTGGACACCTGGGGAGTTCTCTGGGAGTTTCCGTCAGGACGCTAGAACATAGCTAAGGCACCTTTAAGCTCGGTGGGTTTTGGAGCTCTTGGTGTTTTGCGTAAGTCCAGGTAAGGGAAGCTAGCCTTATTTCCAACGAAAACCTTATATTAGATGATTGAGATGATGGGGCGACGTGGTTGCCGGTTTTCAACTGTTATTGCATAATCCCCTGTTTTTGGATGAGATCGCCGGTTTTGGCGTTGTTTTTCGAACTCCCCTGTTTTTGTGTTGTTTGAAACTATTTGAGATTTAAATGTGACATTCGAAAATCTGAACCTTGATACGATTGTTGCTGTGGTCGGAATTGTTCATTTAAGTGTTGTATGGTGCATTAGGTGAATTGATGATCTTTAGCTGTCCTGTGTGGACTTTACTTGCTGTCCTGTGTGGACTTTACTTGCTGTCCTGTGTGGACTTTACTAGCTGTCCTGTGTGGACTTTACTTGCTGTCCTGTGTGGACTTTACTTGCTGTCCTGTGTGGACTTCATTAGCTGTCCTGTGTGGACTTTACTAGCTGTCCTGTGTGGACTTTACAGTGGTGCGGTATGTGTCTATGTGTGTTGAGTCAGTGGAAGTCTGACGTGAGAAATGAGAAACTTTGAAATTAATAGTGTAACATCCCGCAAAATAAAACCATACATACATGTATAATGAAAATAAAGGTAAACAAATAATATTGAAGAGTACATGATATTATATATATAAGAAATGAAGTTGCTCCTCTTAGGGAGTTAAATACATAACCAGGTCAAATGTTTTCAAAATTTAAAACGAAATTCAAGCAAATACAACAAGACCGGCGATCTCCATACATGAACCGGCGATCTGGTAACAGAAGGCCCAAAACAAGCGATCTGCAGCAGGACATAAATCCGGCGATCACCACCAAGAGATAGAAAACCGGCGATCACCACAAACAGGCGATCTCTTCCTCGGCGACCACTCACTAAGGAGCTCTACTTCCTGGAAGATCATCTGCTCCCGTGTAAGTTATACACGATCATCACAGTTTTAAGAGAAAAACAGCCAACGAGCAGAACACGCAGGGTAAGCTAGATATTTTAAAGAGAGTTTAAATAAGGATACTTAAGATAAAATCAAGGTAAACAATTTCAAGATATTCACGTAAAGTTATCAAGTTTCTCATACTCTTCACCTGATCGCCCAAAAATCACACATTTCGCAATATTTTCCAGAGTCATTCTATTTCACAACTGTATCAAGTGTCTATCAATTTCAAGTTCCTCATTTCACATGTCAGACCACCACTGACTCAGCACACAAGACACTTGACACTACTTCCGGAAGACTCATGCATTGATTAGACTCAGAGATCTGCACCCGTCATACCATACCACTGTGAAATCCACACAGGGTCGCTGTGAATCCACACAGCATGCGCATATATAATCTCAATGTCAATAGTTCTCCCGGTATGACAGGGTTAATCCATAGAACAGGCGGAGCTCGTTCTTTTTCACACGAGACGCCCATTCATATGAACCTCCTTCGACTCTCACCAACTGAGTAACTTCCTCTATGTGATTCCATTTTCTCAGCAGAGTCAGGATATCCCCTTAGGAATCACCGATCAATGCACATCCTACACGATCTTACACGGTATTTCCTTTCCTGAAAATACTATGCCTCGATCCACATTCACAACATTCAACACATCATACCGCCCTTAAATAAATGATTCAAGTCACAGCAACGATCGTTTCAAAGATTCAGATTTTCGAAGATCACATTTAAGCTTCAACAGTTCAAAGTAACACCAAAAACAGAGAGTTCGCAAACAACGCCAAAACCGGCGATCTAGTTCAAAAACAGGGTATTTCGAGTTTGCATTTAAAACCGGCGACCACGTCGCCCAAACACATAGCACAGAGCATTTTACAAAGATGAAAACGAAAACCGGCGACCACGTCGCCCTCACTTCAGAAATAGCTAAACTATGGCTTGTATTGAAAATGAAGTCTAGCTTCCCTTACCTGGACTTGCGCAAAACACCAGGAGCTCCGAAACCCAACGAAGCTTGAACAACGCCTTGGCTCTGTTTTTGCGTCTGGTTGAAGGACTTGCAGAGAACCTCCCAGGTGCTCTAATGGTGCTGCCTCTCGTCGTACCCTTGTGTGAAGATGCTAGAATCGCAGCGCGAAGGAGATATCTGGAGGAGAAGGGAGGTAACTCACTCTTTCTCTCTTTGAAGGCTGCAACGTTTCTTTCTCTCAGCCGTGGGTTTTCTGCATCTTAAACCAACTTATCCACCAAAAGCAGCTGCCACCACCCACTCTGCAGAGAAGTCTGAGTGTACGTTTCCCTGAACAGTACGACTACAGTTGTCTCTTGCGCAAGCCAACAACTCCCTGAACAGTACTACTGAGCGTGCCTCTGCGCAGGCTAACACTCTGAGGTCACTATTCTGAACCACTCTTTTTGTCTACGTGGCGCGCGTGCAGGACGTTCCATGCTGGAAGTCTGGGTCCTACCCTCTCTGTGTGTAACTCGACGTCGCGCGATGACCTTTCACCGATGACCACAGGCGCGAAGTCTATCCACCGATGACCTCTCCCGCGAAGGCTATCCACCGATGACCTCTCGTGCGAAGGCCATCCACCGATGACCTATCGCGCGAAGGCTATCCACCGATGACCTCTCGCGCGAAGACAATCCACCGATGACCTCTCGCTGGCGAACGACCGATGTCTCCCCCTGGCAAAGCCCGCATGCCTCTCGCGCCCTGGCAATGCCCGCATGTCTCGCGCCCTGGCGATGCCCGCATGCCTCTCGCGCCCTGGCAATGCCCGCATGCCTCTCGCCCGCGCGATGCCTGCATGCCTCGCGCCCTGGCGACGTCCACATGCCTCGAGCCCGCACGATGCCTGCATGCCTCGCGCCCTGGCGCCCATGTGTAGCAGGCGACCGGCGATCATGTACTACTAGGCGATCTCATAGTCTTCCAAACTACACTTTCCTTCCTTTTCATTTTAAATAAAGACATACTTAGAATTCATTTAAAATATATCTCTTTTATTCCAATTTAATTTTACAGGTCCTTACAAATAGACACTTGATGTTTTATGTGAAACAAATAACACTTGATGAAATTGTGAAGTGTGTGAAATGAATGGGAAAAATTGATGGATTTTACGTGAGTGTGTTAAAATTGTTTTATCTTGATTTTAAAGTTTCATATCCAAATTCTCTTTAAAATATCTAGCTTACCCTGCGTGTTTGGTTCTGTGGCTGTTTTCTTAAAACTGTGATGATCGTGTATAATTTACACGGGAGCAGATGATGTTGCAGGAAGGAGAGCTCCTCAGTGAGTGGTCGCCGGAAGGAGATCGCCTGTTTCTGTTTCTGTTAGGCGATCACCCTTTTTCTGTTGTCTGATAGGAGATCGGCTTTTTTCTGATAGGAGATCGCCTTTTTCTGTTAGGAGATCGCCTGTTTTTTTCTATTTTGCTGTATTTTGTTTAAGTTTTGGAAAACTGACTGGTTATGTATTAAACTCCCTGTGAGGAGAAATTTCATTACATATTGTAGTGGCCGCCACCCCCAGAGCGGTGCCTAGATAAGCGCCAGGAGGCACCGCACGGACGTCGGTGGATAGTTATGAGGCACCGGTTGGTCGTAAGCGCATGCAGAGGGTGATCGGTCGGTCGTAAGCGCATGCATAGGGCGATCGGTCATCGGTGTTCTTGCCAGCGCGTGTTAAGTTGAGACCAAGGTATTTGATGACTTCAGCAGTAGATTGCCACGAGGAACGACATGGCGGGAGAATGCATGGATCAAGAAAGGCAAGAGAAGAGAAAATGTAGTTTGGAAGTTGAGGGAATCGCTGTTTGTTGAAGAAGGCGGCGGTCTCCTACTTCTCTTGTATGAAATCAGTAAACGCCTGGATTGCACGTGATCGCCGTATGTGAGGACATCGCCGAAAGAGGACATCGCCGAAAGATGACATCGCCGGGTATTGGAGAAGACTTGGTGAACGTTGATTACATGGCCTGAATACAGGAGATAGGTGGTATATTGGCCCGTGTGCTCTAAGAACCGTAATAACCAGTATTAGCCAGCTTTAAGGTTGTGCCCAGAGCGGCCTGCATGCTAAGTTACTCCCTGTGTGGATAACTTAGTCGCAGGAGTAAAAGGGAAAGTAACGTTTCAGTTGCAGGTACTCCAGATGGTGACACGTGTACGATCAGATGCGGTCCACGTGGCGAGAGGAATAACCGTCAGGAGAGAGAAAAACACAGGTATATATACAGAATTCCTAACGGTATTGGAGGAGGAATTCATTTTAGTAACAATTCACTTGCACGGTTCCTAGTTTCTCTGAGAGAATTTGTTGATTTGTCCACTGACTTGAGCGTCGGAGCTACACTGGCCGCAGAGGTGCCTTTCTGTTCTTTCAGGTTTCTTGGAAGGTT
Organism: Phaseolus lunatus; assembly: GCA_013389735.1. NCBI lineage: Eukaryota > Viridiplantae > Streptophyta > Magnoliopsida > Fabales > Fabaceae > Phaseolus > Phaseolus lunatus. The sequence goes on along the minus strand of CM023861.1, from coordinate 17,487,945 downwards.
TGGAGCTGGAAGGAGGAGTGTTGATGTTCGAGTCAAGCGGCTGGATCATCAGGCGCCCACCGTGGGGCCGTGTAAACTGTGATTCCCATCCACTGTTGAGTTTGTGAGGTTTTCAGTGGTTTCTGTTCGATTGCTTGCTGTCGCAATCGGTTTGTGAGGTTTTCAGTGGTTTCTGTTCGATTGCTTGCTGTCGCAATCGGTTTGTGAGGTTTTCAGTGGTTTCTGTTCCATTGCTTGCTGTCGCAATCGGTTTTTGGAGTTTTTAACCGTTTGAGTTGCGTTTAATCGGTGAAGAATTGTTTCTGGAGGTTTCTTCCGATTGATTACTGGATCGATCGTCGTGCGGAGGAAGTTGAAGTGTTTCTTGAGCGCTGTTGTGAAATAACTTTTGCGTGTTGAAAGGTAGCTGTGTGAAGGTAGTAGAAGTTTCATGAGGAAGATGAGGACAACCAGATCGAGTTCAGTCGCGGCGCAGTCCGGAGAGAACACCGTGACGATGGCGCAAATGCTGGAGATGATGCGTACTTTGCAAGAAAATGTGGCAGCGTCGCGTGTTGAACAGACGAAGATGCACGATGCCTTGGTCGCTTCTTAGGCCAGGAACGAAGAGCTAAGAAGGGTTAATGAAGAGTTATGCAAGGCTCTTCGTGAGCAAAGGGAGGGTGCTGCGGCTAGTGGAGGCACGCCACCGTCTCCACCGCGAGTTTTTCCAATGCCGTTTTCGCAGGCGATCATGGACGCTGCGATTCCTGCAAATGTCACGTCGGTGAAGGCCTCTTTTACTGGAGCGGAAGATCCAGAGGCTCACCTTACTGCGTTCCATACGCAGATTGATGGCATTTTCATGTGTTCTTCTTGAATCAAAGTAGAAATAGATGGAGCGGAAGCAATGGATGAGTGAAACAAGACCCTCCTAGGAGTTGTGTTGGTCTTGAAGGTGCATGGTGAGTATGGGTTGAGTGGTTCGGCCAGCTCAAGGGAGAAGGTGAAAGGATTGAAGTTTATAGCCTAGATTTCTAGGAGGAGTAAAGCTTGTGCACAAAAAATGGCAGCATAACATTTGTAAGGACCTGAAAAATTTATTGGAATAAAAGAGTTATATTTTAAATAAATTCTAAGTATGTTTTTATTTAGAATAGAAAGGGAGGAAAAAGTTAAGTATAGAAGGCTACGAGGTCGCCGGTCGCCTGCTACACATGAGCGCCAGTGGACATCGCGCGGGCGCGAGAGGCATGCAGGCATCGCGCGGGCGCGAGAGGCATGCAGGCATCGCGCGGGCGCGAGAGGCATGCAGGCATCGCGCGGGCGCGAGAGGCATGCAGGCATCGCACGGGCGCGAGAGGCATGTGGACGTGGCCAAGGCGCGAGAGTTATGAGGGCGTCTTCCAGGGCGAAGGAGACATCGGTCGTCTTCCAGGGCGAAGGAGACATCGGTCGTCTTCCAGGGCGAAGGAGACATCGGTCGTCTTCCAGGGCGAAGGAGACATCGGTCGTCTTCCAGGGCGAAGGAGACATCGGTCGTTCGTCAGGATGAGTCAGCAGTGGAAAGTTATCGCGCAACGTCGAGTTTCACACAGAGAAGGTAAGACCCAGACTCCCAGCATGAAGCGCAGTGCACGCACGCCACGTAGACAAAAAGGGTGGTTCAGAGTGGTGACATCAGAATGTTGGCATGCGCGGGAGACACTCGCGGTCGTACTGTTCAGAGCAGTGGCTGCCATGCACAAGCGACAACAGTGGCAGTACTGTTCAGAGCAGTGGTTGGCATGCACCAGAGACAACAGTGGTCGTACTGTTCAGGACAGTGGTTCTCAGACTTCTCTGCAGAGTGGGTGGTGGCAGCTGCTTTTGGTGGATAAGTTGGTTTAAGATGCAGAAAACCCACTACTGAAGAGGAAGAAAACGTTGTTGTAGTCGAAGAGAGAAAGAGTGAGTTCCCTCCTCCGCATTGCGATTTCAGCCTCTCCACACAAGAGTACGACGAGAAGCAACACCATTGGAGCACTTGGGTAGTCCTCTGCAAGTTCTTCAGACCGGCCGCGAAAAACAGAGCCAAGGTATTCTGCAAGCTTCGTTGGATTTCGAAGCTCCTGGTGGTTGCGCAAGTCCAGGTAAGGGAAGCTAGACCTCTTTTTCCATACAAGCCATAGTGTAGCTATCTCTGAAGTGAGGGCGACGTGGTCGCCATTTTTGTTTTCAACTGCGTAAAATGCTCTGTTTGTGTGCTTGGGCGACGTGGTCGCCGGTTTTATATACAGTCTTCGAAAAACACCCTGTTTTTGAACTAGATCGCCGGTTTTGGCGCTGTTTTGCGAACTCCTTGTGTTTGATGTTGTTTTGAGAACTGCTTGAGATTTACATGAGATATTCGAAAATATGAATCCTTTGAAATGGCTATTGCTGTGATTGAAATCATTCTTTTAAGTGTAGCATGATGTCTTTGAATGCTGTGAATGTGGGATCGAGGCATAGTATTTTCAGGAAAGAAAATACCGTGTAAGATCTTGTGGTAGGTGCATTGATCGGTGATTCCTAAGGGGATATCCTGACTCTGCTGAGGTAATGGAATCACGTAGAGGAAGTTACTCAGTTGTTGAGAGTCGAAGGAGGTCTATATGATGGGCGTCTCGTGTGAAAAAGAACGAGCTCCGTCTGTCCTATGGATTAACCCTGTCATACCAGGAGAACTATGGTAACATTGAAGATGATATATGCGCATGCTGTGTGGATTCACAGCGACCCTGTGTGGATTTCACAGTGGTGTGGTATGACAGGTGCAGATCTCTGAGTCTAATCAACGCACGAGTCAATCCGGAAGTAGTGTTAAGTGTCTTGTGTGGTGAGTCAGTGGAAAGTCTGACATGTGAAATGAGAAACTTGAATATTGATAGACACTTGATGCTGTATTGTGAAATGGAATGACTATGGGTGAATGTTGTGAAGTTGTGATTTTGGGCGATCAGCTGAATGCTATGAGCAGCTCTACGTTTTACATGGGTATTTTGGAACTTGGTTTACTTGGATTTTCATGTTCATGATTTAAACTTCTTTTAAATTCTCTAGCTTACCCTTTTATCTGTTATTGTGGTTGTGTTCTCAAAACTGTGATGATCGTGTAATTGTCACACGGGAGCAGATGATCTTCCAGGAAGAAGGGCTCCCTAGTGAGTGGTCGCCGGGGAAAGAGATCGCCTATTTCCACCTCTCGGGGGTGATCGCCGGATTTGTGTCCTGATAGCAGATCGCCTGTTTTGAGGTCTTCTGTTTTGGGATCGCCGGTTTGTGTTGGAGATCGCCGTTTTTATGTATGGAGACCGCCGGTCTTGCTGTATTTGATTTTCTTTCTTTAAATTTTGAAAACATTTGAAGGATTATGTACTAATCTCCCTAAGAGGAGCAACTCCATTACTTATATATATATATTATCTTGTATTCTTCAACATTATTGGTTTACCTTATTTTCATATTACATGTATGAGATTGTTTCATCTGGCGGGATGTTACAACATTACTCAAAATAAACTTGAAAATACATGAGGTAGGCCTCCTTATTTATAGATTTAGGAGCCTTGGTGAGCAAGCTTAAAGGGTAGGGATGGAAATACAAAAAGTGGGGCTGCCTAGGGTATTGACTTTAGTCAAACCACACCATCATCCTAATATTCTAGAAGATAGGTCAAAAATGCAACATTTGATAGTACACCCCTCCTTCTTTTGCTAAAGGCACCTATTTGCTAGCACACCCCTCCTTCTATTGCTAAGGGCACCTTTTTGATAGCACACCCCTAAGTGAGCAAGTTTTGCTTTCTACACTACACTAATCTACTAAGCACCCCCTCCCCCTTTGGGCCTTTATGAAACATGTACAAGGATCTCTCTCTTTCATCCGTGGCTTCTTCTATGTGTGCTTGGATATGTTTAGCCATGGATCTTGTGAGAGGTCCTAGACGGTCTAGCTCCATGGATAGCCTCCCTCCTTCACATTCTAGACGCTCACTTCCTGGAGCTAGACGCTCCTCTTGGTCTAAACGGTCTTCTTGGTTTGGGCCTTGGCTTCCTTGGCTAGATGTGCTTGGCCCTCCTCCATCATCCCCTCCCCCTTGGAAAGGATTTGTCCTCAAATCCAGTTCGTCATCGTCATTGGTACCTACAAATGGAGAAAGATCAATTATATTAAATGTGTCATGTACTCCATATTCAAGAGGTAGGTCCAATTTATACGCATTGTTGTTGACTCGCTTAAGGACTTGGAAGGGTCCATCACCTCGAGGACTTAGTTTGGACTTCCTTTGATTTGGAAATCTATCTTTTCGAAGATGAAGCCAAACTAAGTCTCCTTCCTCAAAAATTATTTCTCTCTTCCCTTTGTTGTTGTGTTTTGTGTACTTCTCATTTTGTTGTTGTATTTGAATTTTAATCTTCTCATGCATTTTCTTGACAAAATCAGCCTTGATTACTCCTTCCTTATGCACAAAATCTTGTGGATTAGGAAGGGGAATTAAATCCATGGGCGTGAGAGGATTAAAACCATATACTACCTCAAAAGGAGAAGCATTAGTAGTCTTGTGAACTACTCTATTGTAAGCAAATTCAATGTGGGGAAGGTACTCATCCCAAGATTTGTGGCTGCCCTTCATGATAGCCCTAAGCATAGTTCCAAGAGATCTATTGACTACTTCGGTTTGCCCATCCGTTTGAGGATGACAAGAAGTTGAAAATTGTAGTCTTGTTCCAAGTTTACCCCAAAGAGTTTTCCAAAAGTGACTTATAAACTTGGGATCTCTATCGGACACTATACTTCTAGGGAGACCATGGAGTCTCACCACTTCTCTAAAGAAGAGTTTAGAAATATTTTGAGCATCATCTACTTTGTGGCATGGAATAAAGTGAGACATTTTGCTAAAATGGTCCACTACCACAAAGATAGAGTCATGGCCTCTTGCAGTCCTAGGAAGTCCTAAAATGAAATCCATGCTAATGTCTTCCCAAGGAGCATTTGCAATCGGCAAAGGGGTGTAGAGTCCATGCGGCATTGTTCTAGACTTTGCTTTTAAACATGAGATACATCTAGAGCAATGGCGTTGGACATCTTTCCTCATGTGTGGCCAACAAAATTTTGCTTTCAAAAGATCTAGAGTCTTATCAACTCCAAAATGGCCCATGAGTCCCCCTTCATGTGATTCTTTGACAAGGAGTTTTCTATGTGTTCCTTGAGGAATGCAAAGTTTTCCTTCTTTAAAAAGATATCCCTCGGACACATAGTAACCTCCTTGCGCTCTATGTAGACATTGGGCATTGATGGATGAAAGTTCTTGATCTTCTTGGTAAAGCTCTCTTATGTGGTCAAATCCAAGAATTTGGGCACCCAATTTTGAAAAGAGTGTGTGGCGTCTTGAAAGAGCATCGACCACTATATTGGTGCTTCCTTTCTTGTATTTGATTACATAAGGAAATTGTTCAAGAAATTCCATCCATTTTGCATGTCTCTTATTGAGCTTGTGTTGGCCCTTTAAATATTTTAAAGACTCGTGATCACTATGGATAACAAATTCTTTGGACACAAGATAGTGTTCCCAAGTGTTTAGGGCTCTCACAAGAGCATAGAGCTCTTTGTCATAAGTGGGGTAGTTGAGGGTGGCACCATGGAGTTTTTCACTAAAATAAGCAATGGGGTGTCCACCTTGCAACAATACCGCGCCTATGCCTACTCCCGATGCATCACACTCTATCTCAAAAGTTTTGGAAAAATTTGGGAGAGATAGGATGGGTGCATTGGTGAGTTGAGCTTTTAGCCTTTGAAAGGCTTGCTCATGCTTTTCATTCCAACAAAAGGCAACATCTTTTTTAACAAGTTCATTCAAAGGCGAAGCTAGGCTAGAAAAATTAGGCACAAACCTTCTATAGAAGCTAGCTAACCCATGAAAATTTCTTACATCACTTACATTTTGTGGAGTTGGCCACTCTTGGATGGCTTTGATTTTCTCGGGATCTACATGCACCCCCTTTTTGTTTACTATAAAGCCTAAAAAGACTACACTATCTACACCAAAGGTACACTTATCTCTATTTGCAAAAAGACTATTTTTCCTAAGAACTAGAAAGACTTCCCTAAGGTGACTTAGATGGTCTTCTAGGGTTTTACTATATACTAAGATATCATCAAAGTAAACTACTACATATTTACCTATACAATCCCTCAAGGTGTGATTCATAAGCCTCATGAATGTGCTTGGAGCGTTAGTGAGTCCAAAGGGCATCACCAACCACTCATATAATCCAAATTTGGTCTTAAAAGCGGTTTTCCACTCATCACCCTCCTTGATTCGAATTTGGTGATATCCACTTTTAAGGTCAATTTTGGAGAATAGAGTTGACCCATGCAATTCATCGAGCATATCATCAAGCCTTGGGATTGGATGCCTATACTTGATGGTGATGTTGTTGATTTCTCTACAATCACAACACATGTGCCATTTTCCATCTTTTTTGGGCACCAACAAGACAGGTACAACACAAGGGCTTAGACTCTTTTGAACCCAACCCTTCTCCAACAAGTCTTGAACTTGTGATTCTATCTCCTTTGTTTCCTCAGGGTTGGTTCTATAAGCAGGCCTATTTGGTAGGCTTGCCCCCGGAATGAAGTCAATTTGATGTTCTATCCCCCTAAGAGAAGGAAGCCCATTGGGTCCTTCTTGTGAGAATAGATCGTCAAATTCACTCAAAAGGTTTTCTATTTGAGGAGGTAAAACCATGATTTCATTACTTGTGGCTGTAAGGACCTGTAAAATTGAATTGGAATAAAAAGGGTTATATATTAAAAGAATTCTATGTATGTTTTATTTAAAATAAAAAGGGAGGAAAAGTTAAGTTAGAAGGCTATGAGATCGCCGGTCGCCTGCTACACATGAGCGCCAGGTGGACGTCGCCAGGGCGCGAGGCATGCAGGCATCGCGCGGGCGCGAGAGGCATGCAGGCATCGCGCGGGCGCGAGAGGCATGCAGGCATCGCGCGGGCGCGAGAGGCATGCGGGCATCGCGCGGGCGCGAGGCATGCGGGCATTGCCAGAGCGCGAGGCACGTGGACGTGGCCAAGGCGCGAGAGGCATGCGGGCTTTGCCAGGGGGAGACATCGGTCGTCCACCAGGAGATGTCATCGGTTGATAGCCTTCGCGCGAGAGGTCATCGGTGGATAGTCTTCGCGCGAGAGGTCATCGGTGGATAGCCTTCGCGCGAGAGGTCATCGGTGGATAGTCTTCGCGCGAGATGTCATTCGGTGGATTGTTTTCGCGCGAGGGGTCATCGACGAAAGATTATCGCGCGATGTCGAGTTGCACACAGAGGGGGTAAGACCCAGACTCCCAGCAGGAAGCGTAGTGCACGCACGCCACGTAGACAAAAAGGGTGGTTCAGAATAGTGACATCAGAATGTTGGCATGCGCAGGGGACACTCGCGGACGTACTGTTCAGAGCAGTGGCTGGCATGCACAAGCGACAACAGTGGCAGTACTGTTCAGAGCAGTGGTTGGCATGCACCAGAGACAACAGTGGTCGTACTGTTCAGGGCAGTGGTTCTCAGACTTCTCTGCAGAGTGGGTGGTGGCAGCTGCTTTTGGTGGATAAGTTGGTTTAAGATGCAGAAAACCCACTGCTGAGAGGAAGAAACGTTGCAGCCTTCAAAGAGAGAAAGAGTGAGTTACCTCCCTTCTCCTCCAGTTGCCTCCTTCGCGCTGCGATTCTAGCACCTTCACACGAGAGTACGACGAGCGACAGTCACCATTAGAGCACCTGGGCAGTTCTCTGCAAGTCCTTCGACCAGACGCAAAAACAGAGCCAAGGCGTTCTTCAAGCTTTGTTGGGTTTCGGAACTCTAGGTGTTTGCGCAAGTCCAGGTAAGGGAAGCTAGACTTTTTCATTTTAATACAAGCCATAGTTTAGCTATTTCTGAAATGAGGGCGACGTGGTCGCCGGTTTTCGTTTTCATCTTTGTAAAATGCTCTGTTCTTATGTGTTTGGGCGACGTGGTCGCCGGTTTTATATACAGACTTCGAAATACCTTGTTTTTGAACCAGATCGCCGGTTTTGGCGCTGTTTTTACGAACTCCCCTGTTTTTGGTGTTGTTTTGAAACTGTTTGAGATGTAAATGTGATATTCGAAAACATGAACCTTGGAGTGAGTTTTGCTGTGATTGGAATCATTCATTTAAGTGTTATGTGATGTGTTGGATGTGGTGAATGTGGATCGAGGCTTAGTATTTTCAGGAAAGGAAATACCGTGTAAGATCGTGTAGGATGTGCATTGATCGGTGATTCCTCAGGGGATATCCTGACTCTGCTGAGATAATGAAATCACATAGAGGAAGTTACTCAGTTGGTGAGAGTCGAAGGAGGTTCATATGAATGGGCGTCTCGTGTGAAAAAGAACGAGCTCCGCCTGTTCTATGGATTAACCCTGTCATGCTTGGATGGTGATGATATTGAGATTCATTCTACGCTTGTGAATGTGTGTGATTTCACGGCGACCCTGTGAATGTGTGTGATTTCACAGTGGGCAGTATGACAGGTGCAGATCTCTGAGTCTAATCAATGCATGAGTCTTCCGGAAGTAGTGTCAAGTGTCTTGTGTGTTGAGTCAGTGGTGGTCTGACGTGAGAAATGAGAAACATTGAATTGATAGACACTTGATGCAGTTTTGTGAAATAGAATGACTCTTGAGAATATTGTGAAATGTGTGATTTCTGGGTGATCAGGTGAAGAGTATGAGAAACTTGATAACTTTACGTGAATATCTTGAAATTGTTTACCTTGATTTTATTTTAAGTATCCTTATTTAAACTCTTTTTAAATGTCTAGCTTACCCTGTGTTTTCGTTTGTGTTGTGGCCTTTTCTTAAACCTGTAATGATCGTGTATAATTTACACGGGAGCAGATGATGTTGCAGGAAGTAGAGCTCTTTAGAAAATTGTCGCTGGAAGGAGATCGCCTGTTTTCTTTTCTGTTGGGTGATCGCCCCTCTTGCTGCTTTATAATAGGAGATCGCCTTTATGAAAGGAGATCGCCCTTCTTATAGGAGATCGCCTATATGAAAGGAGATCGCCCTTCTTATAGGAGATCGCCCTTTTTGCCAGGAGATCGCCTATCTGTCTTTTGTATTGTATTTCGTTTACGTTTTTAATGGAGAAGTGATCGTTTGTATTAAACTCCCTGTGAGGAGAAACTTATTTATTTTATATAAAGATTTTGCTCACTTCAATCTATTTGTCACCTTTATTTTCGTTTTATATTTATTTTCAAAGAAATTTGGCGGGATGTTACAGTGGCAGTGCATGTAAGTGCTCCTTTACAAAAGATAAGGCTTGGTTGTTCAACAAGAAGCAAGTTTTCTAAAACATTTTCAAAAGGCTTTTCTTGTAGACCAACCTTGTGGGAAGGAACACTCTTCTCCCACGCCTTCCTATCCCTAAGGATTTTCTCTTTTTCTAGCACTCTTTTTTTTTGTTTTCCTCATCCCTCTTTTGTTTCATTTGTATTTGGTCTTTCACCACTTGAGAATGTGGTAAAGGACTAAGTACAAACTTCTTATATTTATGGGTGAAGGAAATCTCGTTAGTGAGACCATCATGCAAGGTTTTCTTGTCAAATTGCCATGGCCTCCCTAATAAGATATGGCAAGCTTCCATAGGCACTACATCACATAAAACTTTATCTTTGTAGTTCCCTATGGAAAACTTGATTTCCACTTGCTTATCTACATGTAGTTCCCCATTTTCATTAAGCCATTGAAGTTTGTAAGGTTTTGGGTGAGGAACCACTTGTAGCTTAAGCTTTTCAACCATCCTAGCACTACAACAATTACAACTAGATCCACTATCCACAATGAGGGAACATATATTTTCTAAAACATTGCATCTTGTATGAAATATGTTCTCCCTTTGTGTTTCAATGGATGTGCTAGGGTGATTGTTGAGGGTTCTCCTAATCATAAGCAATTCTCCCTCTAATGGAGCTACCCTCTCATCCTCTCCCCCTTCCTCTTTCTCACTAAGCTCATCCTCGCCACTAGTGTATTCGTCTACACCTTTAAGAAACAAAGTCCTTTGGTTTGGACATTGTGCTTGCACATGCCCCCTATCATAGCACTTAAAACATTTAACATCTCTAGCTCGGATGGGTGGGGTTGAGGTTTCTTTGGTGAAGGGTTTGGTAGGTTCTTTTGGTTTTTCCTTAGATGTACTACCCTCCCTTTTAAACTCTCTCTTGGGATAAAAGTTAGAATAGGGGCTCACCTTTTGACTTGATGTTTTGCGCAAATTTTGTTGCTCAACTTTAATGCAAAGTTGAACCAAATCATTCAAGTCTTGATAAGGTAAGAGCTCTACTCTATCTCTTATCTCAAGTGATAGGCCACTAAGGAACCTAGATATGGTGGTTTCCTCTTCCTCTCTAATAGAGGCTCTCATCATATAGAGCTCCATCTTTTGCCTATACTCTTCTACACTCATATTCTTTTGTTGGAGTCTTTGGAGCTTGTCCATCAACTCCCTATGGTAGTAAGAAGGTATATGTCGACGTCTTAGGGCTCCCCTAAGGTCATTCCAATATTCTATGGGAGGGTCCCTATGAAGACGTCGGTCTCTTTCTAAAGAGGTCCACCAATACATGGCATTTCCTTGGAAACTAAGGGTGGCTAAGGGTACTTTTCGTTCCTCACTTACCCTATGGCAAGCAAAGAGTTGCTCTACCTTCATCTCCCAATCTAGATATATTTCTACATTTTCCTTTCCATGAAAATGAGGTAGGTCTACTCTAGTTTCCCTTGGCACCTCTTGTTCCCTTTGCCTAGTTCTTCTAGGGGGTGGTTGGTAGTAGTCATTAATTCTAAGGCTTCCCTCCCCTAGAGTTGCAATGCTTTGTGATGCATGAGTATTTGTTTTTTTTGATTTTTGAGATTTTTGGGATTTCTCTTCTTGAGCTCTAGCCAACTCATTAATCTTGTTTTCATTCTCCACTTGCCTAAAAGAGATTAGTTGTACCGCTTGGGATACCTCTTTCAAAAGGGTTTTCAAAGATTTTACTTCACATTCTATAGACTTTGGAGAATTAGAAGAAGAAGACATGGCTATACCTTTGTGTATTTAGGCGTTTTTACTTTGAGAAAGATTAGGGAAGATAAAGAAGGTAGTTTTCCAGGTAAGGGAGGTGAGTCTCAAAGGACTACTTAAGTACCAAGCCTTTTCCTTGCCAAAAACTAGTCTCCAATGCCTTCACACAAAAATTTCTCTTAGTGAAACACTTAAAACACAAGAAGTTGAGAAATCAAAAAGCAATAAAACTATGTAAGCTAAAAAAAAAAAATGCAACAAACTAGTCGGTTTTAGCACAAAATTAAACTAAACTAATCATGCAAAACGTTTCTACCAAAACAATAGAAAACAAGTTCAAACAAGCAACAAATTACTAAGTAAAAATAAAAAAATTTACTATGCTATTCGGCCCTAGGTGAGGCTTCTTGGACACTTTGAGCCCTTGAAGACACACTCACCGTCTAAACGTAATTAAAGAGGTAATTAACAATAAACCAAGTTGCAAAGGAAAAGAAGACTCCCTTTGTTGATCCTCTTTTGGGTTAGTGCACTTCCTTGTTGTCTTGAATTTTTGATCTTCTAGGTGTTTGTATTGTTTGTTTCAAGCAACCTTGTTTCGGCTTTAGCTTTGTCTCCTCCTTAAAATTATGGCTTTAATTCTCCAATTTTCCAGCACCTATTCACAAGAGCTAAACCTAAACCAAGTCAAGTTCCATGCACATATGCACCAAGGAGAATTAAATTCCAGCACCCAAAAGAGAGGTCAAGAAACAAAAGCAAGAAACAAATTTAATTGAATAAAACAGTACCACCAAAAGGATTTATAATATGACAACTTAGAAAGAGAGTCAAGAAATTAAAGCAAACAATTAAAGGTACTCAATAAAAGTTGGCACACAAAAGGAATACCTAAAGAAAAGCACTAGATTAGATGACCAAATAAAAAAAACAGCACCACTGAAAAATGTTGTGGGCCAGAAAACGTGTTTGTTCCCCGATTTATGCTGAGCTGTATTTTTAAAATTTGTCTCTGAAATTTATATGCAAGAAAAATTCAGGATCTTATCTAAACAATGGCTTTGGAATCACCTAAAACGCATGCACCATTGTTTTTTAATAATTTTTGCAAATTTGGTGTGCGGTTAGGCCAGCTGGAGCGCTCAAGGTTTGCACTCTGATTTTGTAAGATTTATCATATCTTTTCTGTTGCCTTTTTTGATCTGATTCTTTTTTTGTCCTTTTTGTAACACTTCAAACTTGCATTTTCCAGAGAATCACAAATTTCCTATGAGTGGAAATAATTTTTGAAACAAAAAACAGCCAGACAGAGAGAAACAGGGGAAATCTGGAAAACTGGAAAAAAAAACAGCAAGATACCAAAAAATTTAACACAAAGGAAATGTAAGAAAGAAATTGTGTAAGAACTAAGACACAATTATGAACTCAAACTAAAATTAAAAAGGCAGCAAAGGATAAAAAATAACAGCAAATTAAGGCAACTTAAAGAGACCCAAAAACAAGAAACAATCAAGCCAAAGAATAGGACTACTAAGAATTGATGACAATTATGGATTCACATGACTTGACACAACATTTATAGATTCAGAAAATAAAGACTCAAAGCATAAAATGAAGCAATTATAAGAAAGCAATAAAGACTCAAATTCCTAAAAGAAAACAGCCACTCAATGTGTAAGGAATCCTATCACAATTGCACAAGAAAATGTTCAAGATCAATTGAACACATGTGCTTCGGTTGGATCTTCCATAAGCACACCAAGAACAATTTAAAATGTAAAAAACAGCAAGACAATTATGGAATTGAAATGACAAGATGAAAATAAAGAAGAACTGAAAATTTAAAAAGACAAGCTACTCATCTTGAAGAACCAAAAGCTCATGATACCAAATGATGGCATTTTCATGTGTTCTTCTTGAATCAAAGTAGAAATAGATGGAGCGGAAGCAATGGATGAGTGAAACAAGACCCTCCTAGGAGTTGTGTTGGTCTTGAAGGTGCATGGTGAGTATGGGTTGAGTGGTTCGGCCAGCTCAAGGGAGAAGGTGAAAGGATTGAAGTTTATAGCCTAGATTTCTAGGAGGAGTAAAGCTTGTGCACAAAAAATGGCAGCATAACATTACTCAAAATAAACTTGAAAATACATGAGGTAGGCCTCCTTATTTATAGATTTAGGAGCCTTGGTGAGCAAGCTTAAAGGGTAGGGATGGAAATACAAAAAGTGGGGCTGCCTAGGGTATTGACTTTAGTCAAACCACACCATCATCCTAATATTCTAGAAGATAGGTCAAAAATGCAACATTTGATAGTACACCCCTCCTTCTTTTGCTAAAGGCACCTATTTGCTAGCACACCCCTCCTTCTATTGCTAAGGGCACCTTTTTGATAGCACACCCCTAAGTGAGCAAGTTTTGCTTTCTACACTACACTAATCTACTAAGCACCCCCTCCCCCTTTGGGCCTTTATGAAACATGTACAAGGATCTCTCTCTTTCATCCGTGGCTTCTTCTATGTGTGCTTGGATATGTTTAGCCATGGATCTTGTGAGAGGTCCTAGACGGTCTAGCTCCATGGATAGCCTCCCTCCTTCACGTTCTAGACGCTCACTTCCTGGAGCTAGACGCTCCTCTTGGTCTAGACGGTCTTCTTGGTTTGGGCCTTGGCTTCCTTGGCTAGATGTGCTTGGCCTTCCTCCATCACAGATGATGCTGTCGGGAGGATCGGATGCAACCTATTGTAAGATGTTCATGAGCACCCTCCACGGCACCGCGTTGGATTGGTTTGTGAGCCTACCTACTGGATACATTTCCAGTTTCCAGCAGTTTTCCAAGCTGTTCGTTGATCAGTACATTGTGAATAAGGCGCCGCCTATGGTGTCGTATGACCTGTTCGATGTGAGGCAGCTTCAGGGGGAATCTTTGAAGGACTACTTGAATAGATTTGGAGCTCAGATTGTCCGACTGCCAGGTAAAGATGAGGAGATGTTTGTGCACGCCTTTAAGAAGGGCGTGCTGCCTGGACCCTTCAGCGAGTCATTGATCAGGAGCCACCCTGCAACGTTTGCAGAGATCCGGCGACGTGCTGTGGCCCACATCACCGCCGAGAATGAAGTAATAGAGAAGAGAGGGAATACGGCTCCTGCGAAACCACGCGCCCAAACCAAACCTCAGCCTCAGAGGGTATTGGAGACGGCGGCAGTGAAGAAGGATGAAAGGACATATCGTCCTTATGACCTAAAGAAAAACAAAGATGATGGCAATAGTAGAGGAAGAGCGCCAGGTCGCCAGAGGGATTTCAAGCGCCTTCCAAGGCATGAGTTCGTGATGGGATTGGCGGACCTGATCGCCATTCCCAATATAGCTGCCAAGCTGAAGGTGCCTGAGAAGGTGTCGGATAAGGTGTTGGGGCCAAAGCCAGATGCGTGGTGTGAATTCCACAAAAGTTTTGGTCACGCCCTTGACTCCTGCCTGTTGTTGGGATACCAACTGGACGAGCTGGTGAAAAGTGGATTTCTGAAAGACTATTTGCTGGAGAAGAAGGCAGCCAGCACGTCGATCTCCCACCCGGCGAGCAGTGAAAGCCAACAGCACGAAGTGCCCATTCACGGGGAAATTCACACTATAGCTGGGGGTTTCTCAGGAGGTGGGTGCACTGCATCACAGCGTAAGAGGTACGCTCGATCCGTGATGGCGGTGGAAGTGTTTGAGGATCACTCGCCCGATGTCGACATCACGTTTACCAAAGAAGACCGAAGGGATGTTGTACCGCATGACAACGATCCTATAGTGGTTTCTCTTGTCACGGCAGGAAGGAAGATCCATCGGGTACTGGTTGATCAGGGAAGTTCGGCCGATGTAATGTTCTGGCTAACTTTCAACAAGTTGCAGTTACCCCTTGATCAGTTGAGACCTTATGGTGGTTGCTTGTATGGTTTTACCGGTGATCAGGTGGAGGTTAGGGGGTATATTGAGTTGAGAACCACCTTCACGGATGGGGCGGCTTCAAGAACAGAGAAAATCAAATACCTTGTCGTGAATGCCCCCTCAGCATACAACATCCTGTTAGGGAGGCCAGCTCTCAACCGGATAGGGGCGGTGCCTTCAACAAGGCACATGAAGGTTAAGCTCCCTTCAATGGAAGGTGTTGTAATAACCCTGCGGTCTGATCAAAAGGAGGCGAAGAAGTGTTACGAAAACAGTCTCAGGAATAAACGATCAATAAGCTACATCTCAACCACACCGCCTTCCGGCGTGAGGTCTAGGCGACAAGGGGGGGAAGCAGTTGATATAGCGATGGAGGTGATCGCCGAGGGAAATGCACACGTGGCAGATGTTGGGGAAGGAGTTAGTAATGCCGATCACCCAGAAGAGGCTAAGGCTATAGGGATCGCCAAAGCGGTGATCGCCAGTGAAAGGAGGCCTCAACCAGTGGAGAAGTGGGTTGAGAGGAAAATACAAGGCAAGGTCTTCAAGTTGGGAAAATCTCTGGATCGTGAAGCACAAGACCAGATCGCCGGGGTGATAGAAAGGCATCTGGATGCGTTTGCATGGTCTGCTTTGGATATGCCTGGAATCGACCCTGACTTCTTGTGCCACCACCTGGCGATGGACCCCCAGATTAGACCAGTGCGACAAAGGAGAAGAAAGTTCAACGAGGAGAAGAGGCAGGCGATTAGAGATGAAACGCAGAAGCTCCTCGCCGCAGGTCACATTCGGGAAATCCAGTACCCCGAGTGGCTCGCTAATGTTGTGCTGGTTAAGAAGAGCAGCGGGAAATGGCGCATGTGTGTCGATTTCACAGATTTGAACAAGGCTTGTCCGAAGGACTCATATCCTTTGCCAAGTATAGACGCCCTGGTTGACAGTGCAGTAGGGTGTAAGTTGTTGAGCTTTCTGGATGCCTTCTCGGGGTATAATTAGGTCAGGATGCATCCTATGGATGAAGAAAAGACTGCCTTCATGACAGAGAGGTCGTGCTTTTGCTATAAAGTAATGCCGTTTGGGCTGAAGAATGCTGGGGCCACGTACCAAAGGTTAATGGATAAGGTACTTGCACCGATGCTGGGAAGGAATGTGCAGGCCTATGTTGATGATATGGTGGTGACCTCCTTGGAGAGGAGCAGGCACGCCTTGGACTTGGAAGAGTTGTTTGTAACGATAGCCAAGTATAAGCTGAAACTGAACCCAGAGAAGTGCATTTTTGGCGTGGAAGCAGGGAAATTTTTAGGTTTTCTGTTGACGGAGAGAGGAATAGAGGCAAATCCTGACAAGTGTGCTGCTATTATAGCGATGAGAAGCCCAGCTACGGTGAAGGAGGTACAGCAGTTGACAGGTCGGATGGCTGCTCTCTCACGTTTTGTGTCAGCTAGCAGTGAGAAGGGCCACCCATATTTTCAATGTTCAAAGAGGAACAATAGGTTTGTCTGGACCCAGGCGTGTGAAGAAGCTTTCGTGAAGCTTAAGACATATTTAGCAAGCC
Source organism: Phaseolus lunatus (assembly GCA_013389735.1). Lineage (NCBI taxonomy): Eukaryota > Viridiplantae > Streptophyta > Magnoliopsida > Fabales > Fabaceae > Phaseolus > Phaseolus lunatus. Next base: position 17,471,367 of record CM023861.1, on the reverse strand, counting down.
CGCCGGTTCTGTGCAAACCGTTAGTAGGGGTGCCTCTCAGGTTGTATTATGCTGTAACTGAGAAAGCGGTGAGTGCGGTGCTTGTTCAAGACCAAAACCAGGTCCAGAAGCCTATTTATTTTGTGAGTAAAGTGCTACAAGGTCCCGAAGTGAGGTATCAGGCCTTGGAGAAAGCTGCTCTAGCGGTGGTATTTTCGGCGAGGAGGTTGCGTCATTACTTTCAGAGCTTCACCGTCCTGATAATGACCGATCTGCCAATTCAGAAGGTCCTGAAGAAACCTGATGTCGCTGGAAGAATGGTGAAGTGGGCGGTAGAGCTGTCAGAGTTCGACATTAGCTTTGAACCCCAAGGGCCAATGAAAGGGCAGGTTTTTGCTGATTTTCTTGTCGAGCTCTCGTCAGAGGCAACTCACGTTGAAGAAAATGGCTTTCGATGGGTTCTTTCGGTGGATGGATCGTCGAACCAGCAAGGCAGCGGTGCTGGAGTCATTCTAGAGGGGCCCAACGACGTGTTGATAGAACAGTCCCTGAGGTTTGCTTTCAAGGCCAGCAATAATCAAGCGGAGTATGAGGCATTGATTGCAGGTATCCTGTTGGCAAAGGAAATGGGAGCCAAGGTGTTGGTGGCCAAAAGTGACTCGATGCTGGTCACAGGGCAAGTGGTTGGCGAGTTCCAGGCCAAGGACCCACAGATGGCAGCTTACTTGGCATATGTGCAGGAGTTGAAGGGTTCTTTTACCTCGTTTGAGGTAGTGCACGTACCAAGGGAGCAAAATGCCCGAGCTGACTTGCTTGCCAAGCTCGCCAGTTCAGGCAAGGGGGGTAGGCAGAGGACTGTTATTCAAGAAACATTGAAGACGCCAAGGGCGTTCGTGGCAGATCACCAGGTGTTTCAGGTGACCAAGTTGGTGAGGGGAACGGCGAGGAGTCATAGGTCTTTGACTCAGGAGACCTTGAAAACGCCAAGGATAAGGGCATTCCTTGCGATGGGAGTGGATGTCGCACAGGTCTGTACCACGCATAAGCCAGATACGTGGATTACGCAATACCAGCGTTACCTAGCCAATGGCGTGCTTCCAATGGATCCAGTAGAGTCCAAGAAGATCAAGAAGAACTCCACCAGGTTCACCCTGGTAGATGGTGAGTTGTACAGGTTCGGGTTCACGCACCCACTCCTGGTATGTATACACGGGGAGAAATGCACAAGGATCATGGCTGAGCTCCATGAAGGTATATGTGGAAGTCACATCGGGGGTCGAGCTCTAGCCGCTAGAACTCTTCGTGCAGGATATTATTGGCCGTCGATGAGAGAGGATTGCAAGAAGTACGCCCAGTGCTGCAAGCAGTGCCAGCAGCACGCCGATTGGCACAAGTCGCCCCCAAAAGAGCTTAAGTCGATTTATAGCCCTTGGCCATTTCATACATGGGGAATTGACATTCTGGGGCCTTTCCCAATGGCGATCAGGCAGAGGAAGTACTTGGTAGTAGCGATTGAGTACTTCACTAAGTGGATTGAAGCGGAGCCAGTTGCCCAAATCACGGCACCCAAGATTAAAAACTTTGTGTGGAAGAACATTGTGTGCCGATAATGGGACTCAGTTTGCAAGCCACCTGTTGAAGAAGCTGTGTGAGGATGTGGGAATTCAACAAGTGTTTGCATCTGTAGAGCACCCACAGACGAATGGCCAGGTAGAGTCTGCCAATCGGGTTCTGTTGAGAGGTTTGAAGAAGAGGTTAGAGAAGGCTAAAGGATTGTGGGCTGATGAGGTACCTCGCATAATCTGGGCATACCACACAACTGAGCAGTCAGGTACCCACGAAACCCCTTTTAGTTTAGTGTATGGCTGTGACGCAATGATTCCAGTTGAGATCCAGGAGAGCTCGCCGAGATTTCAACACTTTGTAGCAGAAGAATCAAATGAAGAGAGAAGAATGAACCTGGATTTACTAGATGAGGTCAGAGAGGAAGCAAGAGTGAAAGCTGAAGCGGTGAAAAGAAGAGTTGAACGAAGATATAATTCTAAGGTAATACAGAGGCAGTTTAAAACCGGCGATCTGGTGATGAGGAAAGCCCACCAGTACGAGATTGAGAATAAGTTGTCGCCCAAGTGGACAGGACCGTTTAGAATAACCGAAGCACTCGGGAACGACGCCTACCGCTTGGAGACACTAGAAGGAGGGGCGATTCCTCGTACTTGGAACGCCACTCACCTCAAGTTTTATTTCAGTTAAAGCTTTGTAAGTAGTACAAACTCAGAGGAATCATTAACAGTTTTGTAAAAGCAGATGCAAAAGGGGGCACTCTTTTTTCCCTAAGGAGGGTTTTTAACGAGGCCACCCAAGAAATAAGAAAGTCAAAATTGAAATTTTGAAGTATACTAAAGTGTGAGTGCTTATCGATTTAAAGAAGTTTTTGAAAAAACCTCATCATCTAAAGTGATTCAAGGTAGGAGTAAAATAAGTGCGCGCCCTTCAAGTGAAAGGTTTTAAAAGTCCTCATCGCCCTTAGGCGATCAGGGGCACAAGTGAAAGGTTTTAAAAGTCCTCATCGCCCTTAGGCGATCAGGGGCACAAGTGAAAGGTTTTAAAAGTCCTCATCGCCCTTAGGCGATCAGGGGCACAAGTGAAAGGTTTTTTAAAGTCCTCATCGTTCTTTGGCGATCGGAGGCATCCAGCAAAGTTCAAAGACCTCCTTGCCTTTGAGCAAGAGCAGGCACCAGAGGAAGTCCTCCTTGCCTTTGAGCAAGTGTAGGCGAGAACAGAGGAAGTCCTCCTTGCCTTTGAGCAAGTGCAGGCACCAGAGGAAGTCCTCCTTGCCTTTGAGCAAGAGCAGGCACCAGAGGAAGTCCTCCTTGCCTTTGAGCAAGTGCAGGCGAGAAAGGAGAAGTCCTCCTTGCCTTTGAGCAAGTGCAGGCGAGAAAGGAAAAGTTCTCCTTGCCTTCGAGCAGGTACAGGCGAGAGGAGTTCATATAAAGGAATGACAGGGTGAAAGTTGCGTTGTAAAGGAGAAGGAGTACTTCAAATTGTAAAGACAAGATTTATAATTCGTTTGTTACATGACCTCGGTCATCGGCAAAAAGGTGAGAGCCCGTCAGCCCGGTAGGTCCGATAGCGATTAGGCGAGTTGTAAGGCTCTTCGTTGAGACAGGTTCACAGCTCGAGCCTGGGGGGGCTTGTGTAGTGGCCGCCACCCCCAGAGCGGTGCCTAGATAAGCGCCAGGAGGCACCGCACGGACGTCGGTGGATAGTTATGAGGCACCGGTTGGTCGTAAGCGCATGCAGAGGGTGATCGGTCGGTCGTAAGCGCATGCCTAGGGCGATCGGTCATCGGTGTTCTTGCCAGCGCGTGTTAAGTTGAGACCAAGGTATTTGATGACTTCAGCAGTAGATTGCCACGAGGAACGACATGGCGGGAGAATGCATGGATCAAGAAGGGCAAGAGAAGAGAAAATGTAGTTTGGAAGTTGAGGGAATCGCTGTTTGTTGAAGAAGGCGGCGGTCTCCTACTTCTCTTGTATGAAATCAGTAAACGCCTGGATTGCACGTGATCGCCGTATGTGAGGACATCGCCGAAAGAGGACATCGCCGAAAGATGACATCGCCGGGTATTGGAGAAGACTTGGTGAACGTTGATTACATGGCCTGAATACAGGAGATAGGTGGTATATTGGCCCGTGTGCTCTAAGAACCGTAATAACCAGTATTAGCCATCTTTAAGGTTGTGCCCAGAGCGGCCTGCATGCTAAGTTACTCCCTGTGTGGATAACTTAGTCGCAGGAGTAAAAGGGAAAGTAACGTTTCAGTTACAGGTACTCCAGATGGTGACACGTGTACGATCAGATGCGGTCCACGTGGCGAGAGGAATAACCGTCAGGAGAGAGAAAAACACAGGTATATATACAGAATTCCTAACGGTATTGGAGGAGGAATTCATTTTAGTAACAATTCACTTGCACGGTTCCTAGTTTCTCTGAGAGAATTTGTTGATTTGTCCACTGACTTGAGCGTTGGAGCTACACTGGCCGCAGAGGCGCCTTTCTGTTCTTTCAGGTTTCTTGGAAGGTTTGGAGCTGGAAGGAAGAGGGTTGATGTTCGAGTCAAGCGGCTGGATCACATATATATATTTATGTTCACTTCGATATTATGGTTTTACCTTTATTTCATTTTATAATTATGAAAGGGATTTGGCGGGATGTTACAAACAACCTTGGAAACCCAAATGTTTCCATTGTGGTGGACCACACACATCCAATGTGTGCTTCAAGAAGAATTTAGAGAGAAGGTGTTACACCTGCCAAAAGACGGGGCACGTTGCTAGAGAGTGCCCTAACAGGAATGGGGCGACTCAACCCAGTGGTTCTCAGCAGTTGAGGAATGAAGGCAGCAGACCTCAGGCAACAGGGAGAGTGTTTGCCATGACAGGAGCAGAAGCGTCTCAGTCAGGTAACCTAGTACAAGGTGTTTGTTTTATAGCTGGTAGAGGTGTAAAAGCCTTGTTTGATTATGGAGCGACACACTCCTTTGTGTCAAGCCTGTGTGTAGCCGAGTTGGGCCTTCTAGTGAAGGAGTTACCGTTTGAACTGTTGGTCTCTACACCTGCGTCAGGACAGGTGTTGACCTCTACAGTTTGCCCTGAATGTCCAGTGATAGTAGAGGGACGCAGGTTCAAAGTAAACTTGATCTGCCTACCTCTTCAGGACCTGGATGTTATCCTGGGAATGGATTGGCTATCTGCCAATCACGTTCTCATAGACTGCGGTAGTCAGAAAATAGCGTTTCCAGACCTCCAAGAGTCAGATGTGATATCTGCTCAGCATGGGTGGTCGGAGTTGGAAAAAGGGGCGAGGTGCTTCGTGATCCTAGCTCGGTTGGAAGTGAAGAATGAAGAGGACGTAAGCAGGATACATGTGGTGAAAGATTTCAAGGATATATTTCCAGAAGAAATACCTGGATTACCTCCTAAGAGAGAAGTGGAATTCTCTATTGATTTGGTACCTGGAGCTGGACCAGTGTCAATGGCACCTTACAGGATGGGTCCAGCCTAGTTGGTAGAATTAAAGAAACAAGTGGAAGAGTTGTTGGAGAAACAATTCATCAGACCCAGTGTATCTCCATGGGGGGCTCCAGTGCTCCTAGTTAAGAAAAAGGATGGAGGGTCTCGGAGATAAGGAGTTTTGTGGGCTTAGCAGGCTACTACCGAAGGTTCATTGAGGACTTTTCCAAGGTAGTGGCTCCTTTAACACAGTTGACCCGCAAGGATCAACCTTTTGCTTGGACCGACCGATGTGAGCAGAGCTTCATGGAACTAAAGGAAAGGTTGACTAGTGCTCCAGTACTGGTGATCCCAGAGGTAGGAAGACCTTTTGATGTCTACTGTGATGCTTCACATCAGGGTTTGGGATGTGTTTTGATGCAAGAGAAAAGAGTGGTTGCATATGCTTCAAGGCAACTCAAGGTTCATGAGAGAAACTATCCTACTCATGATTTGGAGTTGGCGGCTGTGGTGTTTGCCTTGAAGATTTGGAGGCACTATTTATATGGAGCTCGGTTCCAGGTGTTCAGTGACCATAGGAGCCTGAAATACCTGTTTGATCAGAAGGAACTAAACATGAGACAAAGAAGGTGGATGGAGTTTCTAAAGGACTATGATTTTCAACTCATGTATCATCTAGGGAAGGCCAATGTAGTGGCAGATGCTTTGAGTAGAAAATCAATACAAGTAGCCACCATGATGATGGAAGAGCAGAAACTGATCGAGCAATTCAGAGACTTAAACCTTGGGGTAGAATTTCATGTAAATCACATTAGTTGTAGTAAGCTGACTATAACTAATGACTTCCTTGGAGTGATAAAGGATAAGCAGTTGGAGGACCCTAGTCTGAAGCGTACTGTGGAGTCACTAGGGACCGACCAGGCTAAAGACTTTGTGATGGGCGATGATGGGATCTTGAGATTTAATGGCAGAATTTGCATACTTGCAAATGAAGAGTTAAAGAAGATGATCGTAGAGGAAGGTCACAAGAGTCACCTTAGCCTACATCCAGGCATGAACAAGATGTACCATGACTTGAAGGAGTCATTTTGGTGGTCGGGCATGAAGAAAGACATCGCCCAGTATGTTACAACCTGCTTAACATGTCAGAAGGCGAAGATAGAGCATCAAAGACCTGGTGGGTTGTTACAGCAACTGGATATCCCTGAGTGGAAATGGGACAGCATTACCATGGATTTTGTTACCCATTTACCCAGATCGGTAAAGGGTCATGATGCAATCTGGGTCATCATTGATCGGCTGACGAAGAGTGCCCACTTTCTCCCAGTGAATATGAGGATGCTTATGGCCAAGTTGGCACAGTTGTACATCAAAGAAATAGTGAGGCTGCATGGAGTGCCTTCCAGCATTGTTTCAGATAGAGATCCCAGGTTCACTTCACAGTTTTGGCAGACTTTACAAGATTGCTTGGGAACTAAGTTGAGAATGAGCTCGGCATATCATCCTCAAACAGATGGACAGTCAGAGAGAACGATCTAGTCCTTGGAAGATCTACTGAGGACGTGCGTCTTGGATCAATTGGGAAGTTGGGATGAGGTGTTGCCGCTGGTGGAGTTTACCTATAATAACAGTTATCACGCCAGCATAGGGATAGCGCCATACGAAGCCTTGTATGGAAGGAAATGCAGAACTCCATTGTGCTGGTACCAGGAGGGCGAAACAGTATTGGTTGGACCAGAGTTGATTCAGCAGACGACCGAGAAGGTGCAACAGATAAAAGACAGGATGAGAGCATCTCAAAGTAGGCAGAAATCCTATGCAGATCAGAGGAGAAAACCTTTGGAGTTTGTTGCTGGAGACCATGTGTTCATGAGAGTGACACCAACCAAAGGTGTAGGACGGGCGATCAGATCAAAGAAGTTGTCCCCTAAGTTCGTGGGACCATATCAGATCTTAAGGAGGATTGGTCCAGTGGCTTATGAGATCGCCCTACCTCCCCATTTAGCGAATCTGCATAATGTGTTTCACGTATCACAGTTGAGGAAGTACATGGCAGACCCTAGTCATGTGCTGGAAGTGGACGATGTGCAGATCAAGGATGACTTGTCCTTTGAAGCGAAACCAGTCAGGATTGACGATCGGCAAAGTAGACAGCTCAGAGGCAAGACCATCAACATGGTGAAAGTGGTGTGGGATGAGAGATCGGGTGATTCAACTTGGGAGTTAGAAGAACCCATGAGAGAAGCCTATCCATACCTCTTTTCCTTGTAATTCAATTTTCGAGGACGAAAATTTTTCTTGTTGGGGAGAATGTAAGGACCTGTAAAATTAAATTGGAATAAAAGGAATATATTTTAAATGAATTCTAAGTATGTTTTTATTTAAAATAAAAAGGAAGGAAAGTGTAGCTTAGAAGACTATGAGATCGCCTGGTTAGTACATAATCGCCTGTCGCCTAGATTACACATGAACGCCAATCGCCTGTAGTGTACATGATCGCCAATCGCCTATGGTGCACATGATCGCCGAAAGTACACTCAGTATGTGGTCAGGATACTGGATCAACCAGAGTGGGTTCCAAAAAACCACGCGTATCAAGGTGTGGGTTAAGCCTTAGATACGCTGTGCATGCGAAGCTCTATGCTTGAGCATAAGAAATCGTCCTTAGTGTTGCATGTATGGGCGCACGAGGAGTGGTGCTGATCTACTCTTGGAAATGTGAAGCTACCGACGTCACCAGGTCATGTGGAGATGATACCTTGGACGTAACATAGTGGGATGAAGAACCTTCAGCAAGGCGTGGCGATGTGTCGTCGGGCATCGCCAGGGTGCGAGGCATGCGGGCATCGCCAGGGCGCGAGGCATGCGGTCATCGCCAGGGCGAGACATCGGTCGTCTCCCAGGGAGAGACATCGGTCGTCCGCCAGGATGAGTCATCGGTGGATAGTCATCGCGCGAGCGGTCATCGGTGGAAGGTTATCGCGCGATGTCGAGTTTCACACAGATAAGGTGGGACCCAGGCTCCCAGCATGAAACGTCCTGCACACGCGACATGTAGACAAAAAGGGTGGTTCAAAATAGTTACATCAGAGTGTTGGCATGCGCAGAGGCACGCGTTGTCGTACTGTTCAGGGAAGCGTGCACGCAAGCTTCGTTGCAGAGTGGGTGGTGGCAGCGGCTTTTGTGGACAAGTTGGTTTAGATTCAAAAACTCACTTCTGAGAGGGAGAACGTTGCCGTTGTTCAAGAGTGACAGAGTGAGTTCACCTCCATCCTTCTCTTTTCTCTCCTTCGCGCTGCGATTCAGACATCCTTAAGCACCAGTGCGACGAGCGACGACTGCACTTGGATACCTGGGGAGTTCTCTGCGAGTTTTCCGTCAGGACGCTAGAACAGAGTTAAGGCATCCTTAAGCTTCGGCGGGTTTTGGAGCTCTTGGTGTTTTGCGCTAGTCCAGGTAAGGGAAGCTAGCATTTTCGTTTATAAAAACGTTAGGCGAGTAGGTTCTAAAGTGAGGGCGACGTGGTCGCCGGTTTTCATATGCTTTTCACGATACTCTGTTTTATGTGTGGGGCGACGTGATCACCGGTTTTAATGCTGTTTTCGAAATCCCCTATTTTAGTGTCGTTTGAAACTGTTTGAGATTGAAATGTGAAATGCATGTGATATTCGAAAATCTGAACCTTGGAATGATTGTTTTTGTGATTGGGATTGTTTAAGAAAAGATTCAAAATATCATATGATGGAATTATGCTTTTACGTGTTGTATGATGCATTGAATGTTGTGAATGTGGGATCAAGGCATAGTATTTTCAGGAAAGGAAATACCATGTAAGATCGTGTGTAATGTGCATTGACTAGGGACTTGTCTAGAAGGAGATATCCTGACTCTGCTGATATAATGGAATCACATAGATGAAGTTATTCAGTTGGGGAGAGTCGAAGGAGGTTCATATGTATGGGTAAGTTGTTTGAAAGATAACTGACTTGACCTGTTATATGAATTAACCCTGTCATACCGAGAGAGTGATGATATTCAGATTATGTATGCGCATGGCTGTGTGGATTTCACAGCGACCCTGTGTGGATTTCACAGTGGTGTGGTATGACAGGTGCAGATCTCTGAGTCTGAGTCAACGCACGAGTCTTCCGGAAGTAGAGTCATGTGTCTATATGTTACGAGTCAGTGGAAAGTCTGACGTGTGAACCATGAATATTGGATGTAGTGAATAGACACTTGACGAGTTTGTGGGATGTGGGGATGTTAATGGTTGAAATTGATATAGATTATGAATGGTGTGAAAATTTATGTTTTCTATTGATATAAAGTTTTATATTTAAAGTTTTTGAAAATATCTAGCTTACCCTTTTATCTTGTATCGTGGTTGTTTTTCTTAAACCTGTGATGATCGTGTATATTTGCACGGGAGCAGACGAGGTTGCAGGTAGTAGAGCTCCTCTGTGAGTGGTCGCCGGAAGGAGATCACCTGTTTCTGTTTCTGTTAGGCGATTGCCTGTTTCCTGTTTCTGATAGGAGATCGCCCGTTTTCTGTTTTCTGTTAGGGGATCGCCGGTTTTGAATGCCGTGGTTTTTATTTTATTTTGGAAACTCCTGTATGGAGATGTATTAAAACTTCCTAAAAAAGGGATATTATTTTGAGGCACATTTGTACTAATGGATGAATTATATTATGTATATATCTATGTTCAATTTTGATATTATTGTTTCACCTTTATTTTATTACATAAATATGAAAAGAAATTTGGCGGGATGTTACATTAATGGTATCAGAGCAGTTCGTCCTTAGGATGACCTGAGGGTTGTGGATCCATTGTGTTTCTTCTGCTCATAAAAATTTATTTGAGTTTTAAATAACAACTATAGTGAAAGGTTTTCAAATGTTTTTGTATTGAAATTTTGTGTGTGCTTTAGTGAATATATGCCCTAACTGAAAATCTTAGTATTAAGAATGAGAGGATCTTGATAAAGTAGTGAGGGTGCACACTCATAACTGGATCGAGATGATTCTCAATCTTAATTCCAAAGGTTTGATGTTTAGCATACATTGAATTCTGGTGTGATTTATTTCATTTTATTGAGTGTTTTTGTAATTGATTAAAAATGGTTGTTTGGATTGATGGTTGTATACCAGTAGCTGTTCTGGTGTTTTGCTTGAGGTTATAAGTATTATGATTCTGTTGATGAACTCAAATTCTTAGTGACTTTGAGATGCTGACCTTTGTAAGGTCTAGAGGTTACCTCCTGAATGAATTGATTTCTTATCGATCTCATCCTGTAGTTGTAGGGAATATAGAAACCCATAGTTTCAAAATCTGAAATGAAGAAGATGGCACGTAGACCTCCTACCCCTCCCCAGCCTTCTTCGGAAATGAGCCAGATTGCCAAGGCTATTGAGATGATGGCAACTGCCATCCAACAACGGAATGCAGCAATGGCTCAGAATCATCCAGCTGCAATGCACCATTGGGAAACTGCTCGGTCGGCTGAAACAAATTCCCACGTCGGTCAGCCTCAGGAACAGATGGGACTGACCGAGTTCATGAGGCACAACCCACCCAAGTTCAGTGGGAATGCTACCCCTGGGTCTCCCCTGGGAGCATGCACCCACTCAGAGGAGAAAGTCCTCACCCTCGACTTTGTACAGCGGGGTGCAGGCAGAGAAAGTCCTCTTCTTCTGCTTTTTACAGCAAGGTTGAGGCGAGAGAAAAGTCCTCTTCCTCTGCTTCTTACAGCAAGGTTGAGGCAAGAGAACCAAGTCCTTCTCCTCTGCTTCATAAAACAAGGTTAAGGCAACAGAGAAAGTCCTCTTCCTCTGCTTTTTACAGCAAGGTTGAGGCGAGATAAAAAGTCCTCACCTCGACTTTGTACAGTGAGGCTGAGGCGAGAGGAGAAAGACCTCACCTCGACTTCTTACAGCGAGGCTGAGGCAAGAGGGGTCATCGAGAAGCTTTCCCCAAAAACACAGGCGTCATCTTTGGCGTTCGAGCCCTCTATGAAACTAGCGTTCGAGTGACACAGAAGTAATGCGAAACCTGAAGGGCGGTGACTGATCGGTGGTGCGCTAACATGCTAGTCGGTGGTCGGTAGTAAAGCTCCGAGTATGAAAGCTTCCCCAAACAAGCTCTTGGGCGATCAGTCGAAGCATTTAGACGCCATCAGGTCAGTCATCCAACATGAATTTATGCATAAAAGATTTATATACAAGTTTGTAGCAGAAAGAGAAATTACACAAAAGGAGAAGTGGCAAGGGAAGAAGCTCAAGGAGGAGGAATGGGCCTGCCATCGACCACCGAATGGTGGAGGCTAGGTTGGGTAGAGTCCAAGTCTGGCAGGACGCAGTGAACCTGCTGCAAGCCCATGGAACCCGTCTATCAGAGCCTCGGCACCAACAACCATGGTCTCAGGTACATCGACTTCGAGCTCCTTCTTCTCTTTGGAAGACCACTTAGTCTCTTCGCTGAGAACGAGTTCACAGCTCGAGACTGGGGGGCTTGTGATCCGGTCGGTCATCGGTATCCGATAACGTCAGCAGCAGATGACCACGTGGGCCAGTCACAGAGCAACGCGTGGCATGAGATAGCAGATGAACCAGGGTGGAGATGTTCAAGAATGGCGATCGGTGGTCAGCTACCGAGTGACCACCACCAGAAGATCGGTTTCTACTTGAGCGCCTGGAAGCAGAGCGCGAGAAGTGATGAAGCACCGATCAGTCATCGGTGCATGATGAGTGATCAGTCATCGGTGCATGTAGAGTGATCAGTCGTCGGGGGTTCCTTGCCAACACGTGTAAACTGGACCCAGGCTCCCAGCGAGAACGTTACTCAAGGACCTCGCCTGATTCCATAAGCAGAGCACGACAACGTGAAGAAGCGCCATCGGACATCGGCCAGGATGAGAGATACCTCGGTCATCGGCCGCGCCATGTGAACAACGCGACCAAAGATCAGTAAAGCGCCCAGAGGCAGGGAGTGGCCTTAGTCGCGAGACGACCATGCATGAAGATGAGAAGACGCAGTTAGGTGCAGAATCCTGCTGGGACAAGAACCCACCACGGTTAGAGTCTCCCAGTGGGGTTGCATGCCTACCACGTGGACCGTGAAGATGTTCCCAGAGAATAGGTAGGGCAGGTAGGCACAGAAATCGAGGGGTACAGAGGTACCCACGCAGCCTCCCCTGTCAGACTTTGCACTCAAGTGAGAAGGGCCTGCACACAAGGTAGGCCTGGGGGGTAGACAGTGGCGGTGCAGAGCAATCAAGTGGCCCTAGAGGTAGCCAGTAGGGGGCGACGTGGGTTTATATGAGGAAGAAGAACGCCGAACCAGGTATGAGATACGTAACCCAGAAATTAGACAAAGAGAGTTCTTGATGTTTCCTTGCCCAAACTGACTTGAGCGTCGGAGCTACACCGGCCGCTAGGGCGCCCCTCTGTGTTTGCAGGAACCGTTTGCTTCGAACGAAGGGAAGCCAACCGGAGGAACAGACACGGACGCGGGAGGAACGCGGAGCCCATCCACGCTCGAGTCCGCGGCGGGATCAACATATATCCATTTTTTGCATAATATGATAAAAGATTTAAGCAATAATATATCTTTTATCTTCAGAATAATATCACAACAGATAAAATATCTCTTTATATTTTATCTTCAGAATAATATCACAACAGATAAAATATAATGTCAGAACAGAAAAAATATAATGTCACAACAGATAAAATATAATATCACAACAAATAAAATATAATATCTCAACAGATAAAATATAATATCGCAATATATAAATTATAATATCGGAACAGATAAAATATCTCTTTATCTTTTATCTCCAGAATAATATCACAACAAATAAAATATAATATCTCAACAATATAATATCACAACAAATAACATATATCTTTATATTTTATCTTCAGAATAATACAACAGATATATCACAGCAGATAATATATATCTTTGTATTTTAACTTCAGAATAATATCACAACAGATAAAATATCTATTTTTATTCTATCTTTTAGAATAACAGATAAAATATCTCTTTATCTTCTATCTTCAAAATAATACAACAGATATAATATAATATCACAACAGATAATATATATCTTTATATTTTATCTTCAGAATAATATCACAACAAATAAAATATCTCTTTATATTCTATCTTTTAGAATAATAGATAAAATATCTCTTTATCTTTTATCTCCAGAATAATACAACAAATAAAATATAATATCACAACAAAAAAAATATCTCTTTATATTTTATCTTCAGAATCATATGATAATAACAATTATATATTTTATCTTAATTACCTTTTCTGGGCTGATCAACATCTAGGCCAAACTCGTGACCTACCCAATAGCCGATGTCCCGAGTACTCAAGCACCCATGTCCAGCACACAAGCCCTCCCGTATTACCTGCCACTAGGTAATCATTTACTGACAGGGTGCCCATACTCAAGTGGTCGTATTGACACCGAGCCACGTTGACTTACTTGTGCATGTGCCAATTCAAGTGAACCATTAAAGCTAAATGCATCATCTTCCAAGAACAAATTTTTCACACATTGTTTAAAAAGAAAGTGCTAAGCAAGAATATCTTAGCTGAAATGTAATGCAATTTGAGGTTTGCCACATTCCAGGCTCGAGGAATGACTTTTCCCTCTAAGGTCTCTAGTCTATACGCTTCATTCCTGATCCGGTCGGTCATCGGTATCCGATGATGTCAGCAACAGATGACAACGTGGGCCAGTCACAGAGTAACGCGTGGCATGAGATAGCAGATGAACCAGGGTGGAGATCGTTCAAGAATGGCGATCAGTGGTCAGCTACCGAGTGACCACCACCAGAAGATCGGTTCCTACTTGAGCGCCTGGAAGTAGAGCGCGAGAAGTGATGAAGCACCGATCAGTCATCGGTGCATACAGAGTGATCAGTCATCGGTGCATGCAGAGTGATCAGTCATCGGTGCATGCAGAGTGATCACTCATCGGTGCATGCAGAGTGATCAGTCGTCGGGGGTTCCTGGCCAACACGTGTTAAATTGGGACCCAGGCTCCCAGCGAGAACGTTACTCAAGGACCTCGCCTGTTTCCATAAGCAGAGCACGACAACGTGAAGAGGCACCATCGGACATCGGCCAGGATGAAAGATACCTCGGTCATCGGTGTGTGTTGAGGTGACATCGGCCGCGCGATGTGAACAACGTGACCAGTGATCAGTAAAGCGCCCAGAGGCAGGGAGTGGCCTTAGTCGCGAGACGACCATGCATGAAGATGAGAAGACGCAGTTAGGTGCAGAATCCTGCTGGGACAAGAACCCATCAAGGTTAGAGTCTCCCAGTAGGGTTGCATGCCTGCCACGTGGACCGTGAAGATGTTCCCAGAGAATAGGTAGGGCAGATAGGCACAGAAATCGAGGGGTACAGAGGTACCCACGCAGCCTCCCCTGTCAGACTTTGCACTCGAGTGAAGAAGGCTGGCACGCAAGGTAGCCCTGGGGAGTGGAAACGGCAGTGCAGAGTAATCAAGTGGCCCTAGAGGTAGCCAGTAGGGGCGACGCGGGTTTATATGAGGAAGAAGAACACCAAACCAGGTATGCAATCTTTGCCACACAATACACAACACAAAACCAAGAACACTCAGTTTTCGAATCAAAGAGGACTGAGGGCACACTCGGGTCTCACACAGAGAGATCCGAGAGAGAGTTTTGGTGTTCCCGTTGCCTGACTTGAGCGTGGGAGCTACAACGGCCGCTAGAGGCGCCGTCTGTGTGTTTTGCAGGCATCGTTTGGAGTTCCGGCGAAGGTTCCTGGAGCCTCCTTGCAGAACGCGCAGCAGTTAGAAAGCGAGACGAAGGAGTGACGAGGCATTTTCCCCACGCTCGAGTCCGCAGCGAGATCATTTGGCGCCCACCGTGGGGCATGAAGTAAAACGAAGCCCCCATACACAAGAACGAGAGTGGAAATCGCACATATGAGTAGAAGAACCAGACAAACGACACCTGCACCACCTGTTGGTGAAGGAACTGTGACCATGGCGCAGGTCATGGAGATGATGCGCGCGTTGCAGGATAACGTCGCGGCGTCGAGAGTTTAGCAAGAGAAGATGCATGCAGAGCTGACTGCATCGCATAGCAGGAATGAAGAGTTGAACCGCGTGAACGAGGAATTGTGCAGAGAATTGCAGGTGCAGAATGAGCGCACAGTCGAAGATAGAACGTCGATGCCACCGTCGCCTCCTAGGGCGTTTCCTATGCCTTTCTCCCTCGAGATCATGACCATGGTGGTGCCTCCCAACCTGGTGGGAGTGAAAGCGTTGTTCACTGGGGTGGAAGACCCAGAAGCGCATTTGACGGCGTTCCACACTCAGATGATGCTGTCTGGAAGCTCCGACGCTGTGTACTGCAAAATGTTTATGAGTACACTGTGCGGAATAGCCATGGAGTGGTTCGTGAGCCTGCCAGAGGGCCACATCACCTCCTTCCATCAGTTCTCAAAGCTATTCATGGAGCAGTATATAGTTAACAGAGCGCCGCCGGTGGTGACTTACGACCTGTTCTACATGCGCCAGAACCAGGGGGAGTCGCTGAAGGACTTCCTCAACCGCTTTGGTGCGCAGGTGGTGAGATTGCCCAGCAAGGATGAGAGCATGCTGGTGCATGCATTCAAGAAAGGCGTGCTACCTAGCCCTTTCAGTGAATCGCTCATCAGAAGCCACCCTGCCACCTTTGCTGAGATTCGGCGACGAGCGGTGGCGCACATAGTGGCGGAGACAGAGGTCTCTGAGAAGAGAAGCAGTGTTGCACCATCAAAGCCACGCGGGGGTCATGGGAAGCAAAACCAACAGGCGCGGGTGTATGAGGCCAAGGAAGGAAAGAGGGTGCAAGGGAGGCCTCGTCCCTATACACCCAGGAAGGACCAGGTCAGGGGGCGTGCGAGGGAGCACGACGCACCCCCTAGGTACGATTTCATTGTAGAGTTGGCGGAGCTGATCGCCATCCCTGCCGTGGCTGCAAGGCTCCGAGTACTAGAGAAGACTGACAGGGTACTTGGAAAGAAGAAGGATGAGTGGTGTGAGTTCCATCATGCTTATGGACACACACTCCGCACCTGCCTGGCGTTGGGACGTCAACTCGCTAAGTTGGTGAAGACAGGTCTCCTGACCGATTACCTACGGGGAGCGCAGGGTGATCGCGCTTCAGGGTCTCAAGCGGGTGATCAGCAACACGAAATCCTTGTGCATGGGGAGGTGATGACCATTGCGGGGGGTTTTTCCGGCGGAGGGTGTTCCAGGTCGCAGAGAAGAAGGTATGCACGGTCGGTGATGGCCGTGGACTTGGTGGATGAAGGCCATTTTCCCGAGGTGGACATCACCTTCACAAGGGCTGATTTGCAAGACGTAATACCCCACAACAACGACCCGGTGGTCATCTCCCTGGTGACAGCAGGAAGACGAGTGCACAGGGCGCTCATAGACCAAGGAAGCTCAGCGGACGTCATGTTTTGGCCGACGTTCAACAAGTTACAACTGTCCCCCGATCAGTTGAGGCCATATGTTGGGTGTCTATATGGTTTCGCGGGGGACCAGGTCAAGGTGCGGGGCTACATAGAGCTGAGGACGACGTTCACCGATGGAGTGGCGTCCCGCACAGAGAAGATAAAGTTCTTGGTGGTAAATGCCCCATCTGCGTACAATATCTTGCTGGGAAGACCCACGCTCAACAGGTTGGGTGCAGTGCCATCGACGAGGCACATGAAGTTGAAGTTGCCGTCGGTGGAAGGGGCTGTCATTACCATCAAGTCAGATCAGGCTGAGGCTAGGCGCTGTTATGAGAACAGCCTCAAGCAGAAGAGAAGCATCTGCCATGTCACTACAACACCACCAGCAGGCGTGCTCCAGGAGAGATCGGTGGTTCGTGGGGCACAGGCAGATCAGGTAGTGGAAGATGCTACGCTGGGGGGCTCTCAGGTAGCTCAAGTCGAAGCAGAAGCAGGGAGCGTGATCGCTCCTCGTGAGTTAGACATCGCCAGGGCGATCATCGCCCATGAAAGGAGGTCCCATCCAGCTGAGGGATGGGAAGAGGTGGAGATAAGGGGAAAGAGGTTTAAGTTGGGGGAATCGCTCACTGCGGAAGACCGAGCACAGATCGCCTGTGTGATTGAGAAACACATGGGCGCTTTTGCATGGTCAGCTTCTGACATGCCGGGGATCGACCCTGATTTCCTTTGCCACCACCTGTCAATGGACCCCAAGGCGCGGCCAGTGCGCCAAAGGCGAAGGAGATTCAATGAAGAGAAGAAGAAGGTGATCCATGACGAGACGCAGAAGCTCCTTGCTGCTGGACATATCAGAGAGATCCAGTACCCCGAGTGGCTGGCAAACGTGGTACTGGTGCAGAAGTCAAATGGCAAGTGGAGGATGTGTGTGGACTTCACTGACCTCAATAAGGCCTGCTGTAAGGACCTAGAAACTTTAATTGGAATAAAAGTGTTAGATTTAAATAATTTCAGAGGACGCTATTATTTAAAATACAAAGAGCTGGTAAATGAAGTTTCGTAGTAGTCGGACATCGAACGTCGCCCAAGGTCTGGGGTCAACTGGTAGAGGTCGGTCGGCTGGCATGTAGATCAAGAAGAGTAGAGGAAGAAAAGTGTAGCTAAGATGTCTTCTACGAGATCGCCGTTGTTGAAGACGGAGGCGATCTCCGACTTCTCTGGGACATAATCGCCTGTCGCCTAGAGGAGACACGACCGCCAATCGCCTATGGTGTACGTGATCGACGGGAGTGCACGTAGTATGTGGTCAAGATGCTGGATTAACCATAGTGGGTTCCAAAAACCACGCGTATCAAGGTGTGGGTTAAGCCTTAGATACGCTGTGCATGCGAAGCTCTATGCTTGAGCATAAGAGATCGCCCTTAGTGTTGCATGCATGGGCGCAAGAGGAGTAGTGAAGCTACCGACGTCACCAAGCCATGTGGAGGTGATACCTTGGACGTAACATAGTGGAATGAAGAACCTTCAGCAAGGTGTGACGATGTGACATCGGTGAGCAGAGTAAGGCGATATGTTCTCGTCACACACAAGGACGATAAGAGATCGCCAACAGGATGAGAGGAACATAGGTCATCAACCAGGATGGGAGACACATCGGTGGTCTGCCAGGGTGAGACATCGGTGATCCTCCAGGGTGGGACATCGGTTGTCTGCCAGTGTGAGACATCGGTGGTCCTCCAGGGTGGACATCGGTTGTCTGCCAGTGTGAGACATCGGTGGTCCTCCAGGGTGACACATCGGTTGTCTGCCAGGATGAGGAATCAGTCATCACCGGGATGAGGCACGTCAGTCATCGCCGGTATGAGAGACAGACGGTCATCGCCAGGATGAGGGACACATTGGTCGTTTTCCAGGGAGAGACATCGGTGGATACTCATCGCGCGAGCGGTCATCGGTGGAAGGTTGTCGCGCGATGTCGAGTTTCACACAGATAAGGTGGGACCCAGGCTCTCAGCATCACACGTCCTGCACGCGCGCCACGTGGGCAAAAAGGGTGGTTCAGAATAGTGACATCAGAAAGTTGGCATGCGCAAGAGACACTCGCGGTCGTACTGTTCAGGGAAGTGGTTGGCATGCGCAAGAGACAACCGTGGCCGTACTGTTCAGTGAAACGTACACTCAGGCTTTCCTGCAGAGGGGGTGGTGGCAGCAGCATGCGTGGACAAGTAGGCTTGGATTCAAAAACCCACTGCGGGGAGGCAAAGAACGTTGCAGTGACTCAAGAGTGAAAGAGTGAGTGCATCTTCATCCCTCTCTTTTCTCTCCTTCGCGCTGCGATTCAGGCACCCTCAAGCACCAGTACGACGAGCAAAGACTACCATTAGAGCACCTGGGAGGTTCGCTGCAAGTTCTACAAACCAGACGCTAAAAAGAGCCAAGGCATCCTTTAAGCTCGGTGGGTTTTGGAGCTCTTGGTGTTTTGCGCAAGTGCAGGTAAGGGAAGCTAGCTTTATTTTCAATAAAAGCCGTAGATTTGCTGTTTCTGAAGTGAGGGCGACGTGGTCGCCGGTTTCATATTCTTTTTCGTGATGCTTTGTTCTATGTGTTTGGGCGACGTGGTCGCCGGTTTTAAACCCCTTTTTCATGATGTTCTGTTCTTATGTGTTTGGGCGACGTGATCGCCGGTTTTAAATACAGATTTCGAAATCCCCTGTTTTGGACGTGATCGCCGGTTTTGGCGTTGTTTTTCGAACTCCCCTGTTTAGTGTCGCTTTGAACTTGTCGAGATTGAAATGAAAAATGTATATGCTATTCGAAAACCTGATCGGTGGTATGCTCATTACTGTGATTGGGATTGTTTGAGAAAAGATTCAAATGTTATATGATGGTATTGTGCTTTTACGTGTTGAATGATGCGTTGGATGAATGTGAAAGAGTGATCAAAGCATAGTATTTTCAGGAAAGAAAATACCGTGTGGAGATTTATGAGGGTGTATTGATCTGTGAGTATCCTGTGAATGAGACGATCCTGACTCTGCTGAGATAATGGAATCACATAGAGGAAGTTATTCAGTTGGTGAGAGTCGAAGGAGGTTCATATGAATGGGTGAGTCGTGTGAAAAAGAACGAGCTCGGCCTGTTATATGGATTAACCCTGTCATACTATGAGAGTGATGAAATTGAGATCGAGATTGTGTTGATGCGCATGGCTGTGGAAACATTACAGCAAATGAAGTATGACAGGTGCATGTCTCTGGATGCTAAGTTCAACGCACGAGTCTTCCGGAAGTAGTGTCAAGTGTCTTGTGTGATGAGTCAGTGGAAGTCTGACGTGAGAAATGAGAAACATTGAATTGATAGACACTTGATGAATTATGTGATTTGAACGACTCTTGATGGAAATATGTGATTACTTGATGGCTGTGTGATATGAATGAGAAAGTGATGGACTTTTGTGAATGTTTAAAAAGGCTGATCTATGTTGGTTGTCCAGTTCATAATTTAAAGTTTAAAAATATCTAGCTTACCCTTTGTATTGTTATGTGGCTGTTTTCTCTTAAAACTGTGATGATCGTGTATTTTACACGGGAGCAGATGATCTTCCAGGGAGTAGATCTCCTCAGTGAGTGGTCGCCGGGAGGAGATCGCCTGTTTCTGTCTCTACGTGGTGATCGCCTGTTTTCTGTTCTGATAGCAGATCGGCTGTTTTGGGTCTTCTGATAGGAGATCGCCTGTTTTGTCCTTTTCATGCTGTATTTGGTTTTTATTCCAAAACAATTGATGGAATGTATTAAAACCCTATAAGAGGGACGTCTCTTTTTGAATACGATGTACGGGATGATGTATTTTCAATATCTAATACATATGTTGATTTTATAAATTTAATATCTATGCTTTATTCTATTATATAAATATGAATAGTATTTTGGAGGGATGTTACACCTGCCCCAAGGACTCCTACCCCCTCCCTAGTATAGATGCATTGGTGGACAGCGCGTCAGGGGGGAAGCTCCTCAGCTTTCTGGACGCCTTCTCAGGCTACAACCAGATAAGGATGCACCCCATGGACGAGTGCAAGACTGCTTTCATGACGGAGCGATCTTGCTACTGCTACAAGGTAATGCCGTTCGGGTTGAAGAACGCAGGAGCTACCTATCAGAGACTTATGGATAGGGTGCTCTCGCCCATGCTGGGAAGGAACGTGCATGCATACGTAGATGACATGGTGGTCACGTCGCGGGAGAAGGCACACCATGTAGTTGATCTGGAGGAACTTTTCACTACCATCGCCAAGTATGGGTTGAAGCTCAACCTTGAAAAGTGCATCTTCGGTCTGGAGGCTGGGAAGTTCTTGGGTTTCCTCCTAACGGAGCGTGGAATTGAGGCGAACCCGGAGAAGTGCGCGGCAATCGTGGCAATGAGGAGCCCAACGACGGTGAAGGAGGTGCAACAGCTCACTGGCCGGTTGGCCGCCTTGTCACGGTTCATGTCTGCTGGAGGAGAGAAGGGTCATCCGTATTTCCAATGTCTCAAGCGCAACAGTAGATTCGTGTGGACACCGGAATGCGAAGAAGCCTTCCTGAAGCTGAAGGAGTATCTGGCGAGCCCACCAGTATTGTGTAAACCACAAATGGGCACCTCTCTTCGTCTGTATTTTGCTGTGACAGAGAGGGCGGTCAGCTCGGTCCTGGTACAAGAGCAAGATCAGGTCTAGAAACCTGTGTATTTTGTAAGTAAGGTACTGCGAGGCCCGAAAACGAGGTATCAGGCCCTGGAGAAGGCAGCACTGGCGGTAGTTTTTTCAGCTAGAAGGCTCAGACACTATTTCCACAGCTTCACCATAATGGTCATGACAGACTTGCCCATCCAGAAGGTGTTGAAGAGGCCAGACGTAGCAGGAAGGATGGTCAAGTGGGCTGTGGAACTCTCAGAATTCGACATCCAGTACGAGCCCTGAGGACCGATCAAGGGGCAGGTGTTCGCCGACTTCGTGGTTGAACTGTCGTCGGTCGCGACACCTGCAGAAGGCGTAGTTTTTCGATGGGTCTTATCAGTGGATGGCTCCTCCAATCAGCAGGGAAGCGGTGCTGGAGTCATTCTGGAAGGCCTGAACGGGGTGCTGATCGAATAGTCCCTTCGCTTTGCCTTCAAGGCTAGCAACAATCAGGCGGAGTATGAAGCCCTGATCGCAGGAATGTTGCTGGCAAAAGAAATGGGAGCAAGAAGTCTGGTGGCTAAGAGTGATTCGTTGCTGGTCACTGGCCAAGTTACAGGGGAGTTCCAGGCGAAAGATCCTCAGATGGCAGCTTACCTGGAGTACGTCCAGCTCATGAAGACGTCCTTCGATGAGTTTGAGTTGGTGCATGTGCCCCGCGAGCAAAATGCCAGAGCAGATCTGCTTGCCAAGCTGGCCAGCTCAGGCAAGGGGGGAAAACAGAGGACCGTCATTCAAGAGACTTTAAAGGTACCACGAGCGTTCGTATCAGACAACCAAGTGCTTCAAGTGTCCAAGTCGATGGAGCGTCTGGCGATCAGTCATCGGTCCCTGACTCAAGAAACGCTGAAAGCACCGAGGGTGAGGGCGCGACAGGCAAGGACCGATGAGGCGATGGAAGTCTGCGCTGTCAAGGAGCCCGATACGTGGATAACGCCATACCAGTTGTACCTAGAGGATGGTGTGCTCCCACTGGACCTAACAGAGGCAAAGAAGATAAAGAAGAGCTCGAGTAAGTTTACTCTAATCGATGGGAACTTGTTTAGATTTGGCTTTTCCCATCCTGTACAAATGTGCGTGCATGGAGAGCAATGCACCAGACTCATGTCAGAGTTGCACGAGGGGGTGTGCGGAAGCCACGTCGGTGGTCGCGCTTTGGCAAGTAGGATCCTCCGCGCAGGGTACTACTGGCCAACGCTGAAGGAAGACTGTGTGAAGTATGCTCAGTGGTGCAAACAGTGCCAACTTCATGCAGACTGGCATAAGGCACCCCCGGAGGAGTTGAAGTCCATCCATAGCCCGTGGCCATTTCACACGTGGGGAATCGACATCCTGGGACCCTTTCCTCTAGCGATCAGGCAGATGAAGTTCCTCATAGTGGCCATCGAGTATTTCACAAAGTGGGTGGAGGCGGAACCAGTGGCCCACATCACCGCTCAGAAGGTCGAGCATTTTGTCTGGAAGAATATTGTCTGTCATTTCGGAGTACCCAAGAGGCTGGTATCCGACAACGGCACTCAGTTCACCAGTCATCAGTTGAGAAAGATGTGCGAAGAATTGAAGATACAACAAGTGTTCGCCTCAGTAGAACACCCGCAGACCAACGGGCAGGTGGAGTCAGCCAACCGAGTGCTGCTTAGGGGACTGAAGCGAAGATTAGAGAAAGCCAAGGGGAATTGGGCAGAAGAGGTTCCCAGAATTGTATGGTCCTACCATACCACCCCACAGTCTAGCACCCAAGAGACACCCTTTAGTCTTGTCTATGGGACGGATGCTATGATCCCCGTGGAGATACAGGAGAGCTCCCCTAGATTCCTGAACTTTATCGTCGAAGAGTCCAATCAAGAGCGAAAGGTGAATCGGGACCTCCTGGACGAAGTGCGAGAGGGAGCCAGGGTTAGTGCTGAAGCTGTCAAGAGAAGAGTAGAACGGAGGCACAATTCCAAGGTGAAGCCCAGGCGTTTCCAGGAGGGCGATCTGGTGATGAGGAAAGCACACCAGAATGAGATGGAGAACAAGTTATCTCCAAAGTGGACGGGTCCATATAGAGTAGTTGAGGCGTTGGAGAATGGAGCTTATCGGTTGGAGACTCTGGATGGAGCACCTATCCCCAGGACATGGAACGCTACACACTTGAGATTCTACTTCAGTTAAGTTATAAAGTAGATGCGTTCTTGCGCTGTACACACATCCAATGTATATACTGTAAATAGTTGAATAGATCAGGGGGCACTCTTTTCCTGATGAGGGTTTTTAATGAGGCCACCCAATAAAAAAAGATTTCAGTATGTCAAGTGTGCACATGTTTCCCAGTTTCAAGTTCCGCTTGCCCCAGATGCAAGTTCAAGGGATCGGTTGGAGCCTGCTCGCCCCAGGCGCGAGTACGGACCACTGACCTATATTCTCCTCACCCCAGGAGAGAGTGCAAGTGGCTAAAGTTTGGGAACTCGGGAGTACTAGTAAAACCAAGAGAGGGAAAGGGAAGATTTCGAGAAACGTCCAACAGGAACCAGACCTAAAGGTCGATGACCTCGGGGCAAGCAAGAGGGGTCAACAAGAAAAATTCTTCTTCCCCGAAGCAACACATCATCTTCGCGTTTAAGCACCAAGAAGCAGAGCGTGATCAGTCATCGGTGCACCCAAAGCAAGATCAACCGTCGGTGCATGTCAGGAGTAAGTACTTAGTCGGTGCATTGGTCATCGGGGTCTTGCTAACACGTGTTAAGCTGGGACCCAGGTTCCCAGCGAGAGCGTTAGGCATGCACCTCGCATGATTCCAGAAGAAGATTGGTCATCGGGGTCTTGCTAACACGTGTTAAGCTGGGACCCAGGTTCCCAGCGAGAGCATTACGCATGCACCTCGCATGATTCCAGAAGAAGATTGGTCATCGGGGTCTTGTTAACACGCGTTAAGCTGGGACCCAGGTTCCCAGCGAGAGCGTTACGCATGCACCTCGCATGATTCCAGAAGAAGATTGGTCACCGGGGTCTTGTTAACACGTGTTAAGCTGGGACCCAGGCTCCCAGCGAGAGCGTTACGCATGCACCTCGCGTGATTCCAGAAAAAGATCGGTCATCGGGGGCTTGCCAACACGTGTTAAGTTGGGACCCAAGTTCCCAGCGAGAGCGTTACGCATGCACCTCGCATGATTCCAAACCAGAAGAAGAGGAGTTGCCCACTCAAAGGGCGTGCGGTGATACCATGCAGGCAGGGATGCGCCTGACGAGTGCGCTTAGACAGCCACCCCTGGTGCTCCCCTGGGAGCATGCACCCACTCAGAGGAGAAAGTCCTCACCCTCGACTTTGTACAGCGGGGTGCAGGCAGAGAAAGCCCTCTTCCTCTTCTTTTTACAGCAAGGTTGAGGCGAGAGAAAAGTCCTCTTCCTCTCCTTCTTACAGCAAGGATGAGGCAAGAGAACCAAGTCCTTCTCCTCTGCTTCATACAGCAAGGTTAAGGCAACAGAGAAAGTCCTCTTCCTTTGCTTTTTACAGCAAGGTTGAGGCGAGATAAAAAGTCCTCACCTCAACTTTGCACAGTGAGGCTGAGGCGAGAGGAGAAAGACCTCACCTCGACTTCTTACAGCGAGGCTGAGGCAAGAGGGGTCATCGAGAAGCTTTCCCCAAAAACACAGGCGTCATCTTTGGCGTTCGGGCCCTCTATGCAGCTAGCGCTGGAGTGACACAGAAGTAATGCGAAACCTGAAGGGCGGTGACTGATCGGTGGTGCGCTAACATGCTAGTCGGTGGTCGGTAGTAAAGCTCCGAGTATGAAAGCTGTAACATCCCGCCAAATTACTTTTCATAAATATAAAATGAAACAAAGGTAAAACAAAAATATTTAAATGAACATACGTATTTATATAAAATGAAGTTGCTCCTCACAGGGAGTTTAATACATAACCGGTATATTTTTCCATAACTTAAACAAAATACAGCCAAATAAATGCAACCGGCGGTCTCCCTACATAAACCGGCGATCTCCTAACAGAAGACCCAAAATAGCCGATC
Source organism: Phaseolus lunatus (assembly GCA_013389735.1). Taxonomy (NCBI): domain Eukaryota; kingdom Viridiplantae; phylum Streptophyta; class Magnoliopsida; order Fabales; family Fabaceae; genus Phaseolus; species Phaseolus lunatus. Next base: position 17,446,138 of record CM023861.1, on the reverse strand, counting down.
TGCTATCAGAACAGAAATCAGGCGATCACCACATAGAGACAGAAACAGGCGATCTCCTTCCGGCGACCACTCACTAAGGAGCTCTACTTCCTGGAAAATCATCTGCTCCCGTGTAAAATACACGATCATCACAGTTTTAAGAGAAAACAGCCAGAGAACAATACAAAGGGTAAGCTAGATATTTTTTAACTTTAAATTATAAACTGGACAACCAGCGTAGATCAGCCTTTTTAAATATTCACAAGAGTCCATCACTTTCTCATTCATATCACACAACCATCAAGTGCTTATCAACAATTTCTCAACATTACTCACGTCAGACTTCCACTGACTAATCACACATAGACACTTGACACTACTTTCGGAAGACTCGTGCATTGACTAGACTCAGAGATCTGCACCTGTCATACTAAACTGCTGTAATGTTTCCACAGCTATGCGCATCCACACAAATCTCGATCTCAATTTCATCACTCTCACAGTATGACAGGGTGAATCCACACAACAGGTCAAGTAGTTATCTTTCAAATACTTACCCATACGTTTGAACCTCCATCGACTCTCAACGCCTGAATAACTTCATCTATATGAATTCATTATCTCAGGAGAGTCAGGATATCTCATTATAGAAATCACCGATCAATGCACATCCTACACGATCTTACACGGTATTTTCTTTCCTGAAAATACTATGCCTTGATCCCACATTCACAACATTCAACACGTCATACAACACTTAATGAACGATTTCAGTCACAGAAAAACTCATGCCAAGGTTCAGATTTTCGAATATCACATTTAAATCTCAAACAGTTTCAAACAACACCAAAAACAGGGGAGTTCGAAAAACAACGCCAAAACCGGCGATCTCGTCCAAAAACAGGGGATTTCGAAATCTGTATTTAAAACCGGCGACCACGTCGCCCAAACACATAGAATAGAGCATCACGAAAAAGAATATGAAACCGGCGACCACGTCGCCCTCACTTCAGAAACAGCTAATCTACGGCTTTTATTGAAAATAAAGCTAGCTTCCCTTACCTGGACTTGCGTAAAACCTCACTTCGAGCTCTAACCCACCGAACTTAAAGGATGCCTTGGCTCTGTTTTAGCGTCTGGTTTGTAGAACTTGCAGAGAACCTCCCAGGTGCTCTAAGGGCAGTCGTCGCTGGTCGCACTAGTGCTTGAGGTTGCCTAAATCGCAGCGCGAAGGAGAGAAAAGAGAGGGATGAAGATGCACTCACTCTTTCACTCTCGAGTCTCTGTAACGTTCTTTGCCTCCTCGCAGTGGGTTTTTGAATCCAAGCCTACTAGTCCACGCATGCTGCTGCCACCACCCCCTCTACAAGAAAGCCAGAGTGTACGTTTCACTGAACAGTACGACCATGGTTGTCTCTTGCGCCTGCCAACCACTGCCCTGAACAGTACGACTACTATTGTCTCTTGTGCATGCCAACCACTGCCCTGAACAGTACGACCGCGAGTGTCTCTTGCGCATGCCAACATTCTGATGTCACTATTCTGAACCACCCTTTTTGTCTACGTGGCGCGCGTGCAGGACGTTTCATGCTGGGAGTCTGGGTCCCACTTTATCTGTGTGAAGCTCGACATCGCGCGATAACCTTCCACCGATGACCGCTCGCGCGATGACTATCCACTGAGGTCTCATACTGGCAAACGACCGATGTCTCTCCCTGGAAGACGACCGATGTCTCTCCCTGGGAGACGACCGATGCCTCTCGCGACCCGGCAATGCCTGCATGCCTCGCGCCCCGACGACGCCCGCATGCCCCTCGCGCCCCAGCGTTGCCCGCATGCCTCGCGCCCCGGCGTTGCCCGCATGCCTTGCGCGCCCTGGTGACGTCCACATGCCTCGCGCCCTGGCGATGCCCGCATGCCTCTCGCGCCCTGGCGACGTCCACATGCTTCGCGCCCTGGCGATGCCCGCATGCCTCTCGCGCCCTGGCGACGTACACATGCCTCTCGCCCTGGCGATCATGTGTAGTAGACGATTGGCGATCTCATAGTCTTCTAAACTACACTTTCCTCCCTTTTTATTTTAAATAAAAGCATACTTAGAATTCATTTAAAATATATCTCTTTTTATTCCAATTCAATTTTACAGGTCCTTACATTCTCCCCAACAAGAAAAATTTTCGTCCTCGAAAATTGAATTACAAGGAAAAGAGGTATGGATAGGCTTCTCTCATGGGTTCTTCTAACTCCCAAGTTGAATCACCCGATCTCTCATCCCACACCACTTTCACCATGCTGATGGTCTTGCCTCTGAGCTGTTTACTTTGACGATCGTCAATCCTGACTGGTTTCGCTTCAAAGGACAAGTCATCCCTGATCTGCACATCGTCCACTTTCAATACGTGACTAGGGTCTGCAAGATACTTCCTTAGCTGTGGTACGTGAAATACATTATGCAGGTTTGCTAATTGGGGAGGTAGGGCGATTTCATAAGCCACTGGACCGATCCTCCTCAGGATCTGATATGGCCCAACCAACTTAGGGGACAGCTTCTTTGATCTGATAGCTCGTCCTACACCCTTGGCTGGTGTTCCCCTCATAAAGACATGATCCCCAGCAGCAAACTCCAAGGTCTTCTCCTCTGATCTGCATGGGACATCTGCCGACTTTGAGAAGCTTTCATTCTGCCTTGCATCAGTTTCACCCTCTCGGTTGTCTGTTGAACCAACTCTTACTACTCCAATACTTCATCAAATTCCATTCTCCATCTGCTGGTATGCAAATTTCGCCATTAATCTCAGTATTCCATCTTTACCCGTTACAAAGCCTTTAGCCTGTTCGGTGCCTAGCAATTCCACAATACGTTTCAGACTAGGATCCTCTAATTGTTCAATCAAAACTGGTTCGCCCTCCGGGTTCCAACAATAAGGGAATTCTGCATTTCCTCCCATACAAAGCTTCATACAATTACTGTCTTCAAATCTCCATAACAATACTACCACTGCCGATTCTAAATCATAAGTAGAATAATTTCTCTCATGAAATTTGAGTTGCATTGAACATATACAACTCCCGTCTTCTCTTGTATTCAGACACAATTCGAACTTTGATGTGAGGCATCATACTAAACCTCAAAAGGCTTGTCTTCTGCACATCTTCTGTCTTAGCAAAATCTGGTTTTATCCAGATTTCAGATAAAACTTTGAGAACACTGAAGTTCCATCTAACTGATCCCTCAAATCATCAATTACGGGTAGAGGATAGTTGTCCTGGATGATCAACTTATTCAACTTCCTGTAGTCCCTACACAGTTGAGGTCCTTCCTCTTCCTTTTTAACCAACAACGCTGGAAACTCCAAGGAGATATATTGGGCTTGACTAACTGCGTCTCTAACAACTCTTCCACTTATTTTCTTCAATTTAATCAACTCGGTTGAACTTTGGAAACACTATCTTTCGTTGAGCTTAACCTTTGGAAACGTGATTGACAGATCACTAATCCCTTTTCTGGAATCACATCCAATTCATCTCCTACATACTCAACATAAACTAGTGTCCAAATTTCGAATCACATACAGATTCCAAATCCAAATCAATTAAACAACATCCATCCCACATGAGACTTTCTCTCTCATCCAAGCAATTTCTCCGCCTGTTGCTTTTCAACAATTTTCTTTGCCTAACTGTAACTTTAAACACAATTAAGATATTTCATCTTTCCTCTTTCCCAAAATCATTGATACATCTCAAGATGATATAATCATCTTGTAAACTTATTCTCTACCAAATCTCAAATTTCCATTTTAAGCCTTGTGTCCAGCTAGAGCCATCTTATGTTGTGTTACTGACACTAACACCTTCTAAGCTCCAGATCAAAGAAAATTCCTACTTTCATCTTGGAACTTAACTCTGGTACTTCCCATGGATACACATGCTTAAGTCTTTAAACCTTCAACATACAACTTATTTACTCTCCATAACTTATATGTAGCTGAAACTAAACCTTGGTACAACTAAATCTGACTTACACTTGCTTCTTTAATTCCATCAACTCCGCTGGAGCCATTCAGTAGGGAGCCATTGACACTGGTCCAGCTCCAGGTATCAAATCAATAGAGAATTCCACCTCTCTCTTAGGAGGTAATCCAGGTATTTCTTCTGGAAATACATCCATGAAATCTTTCACCACAGGTATCCTGCTTACGTCCTCTTCATTCTTCACTCCCAACCGAGCTAGGATCATGAAGCACCTCGCCCCTTTTTCCCAACTCCGACCATACACACTGAGTAGATATCATATCTGACTCTCGGAGGCTCGGAAACACCACGTTTTGCCTACTGAAATCTATGAGAATGTGATTGACAGATAGCCAATCCATTCTCAGGATAACATCCAGATCCTGAAGAGGTAGACAAATCAAGTTCACTTTGAATATGCGTCCCTCTACTATCACTGGACATTCGGGGCAAACTGTAGAGGTCAACACCTGTCCTGACGCAGGTGTAGAAACCAACAGTTCGAAAGGTAACTCCTTCACTAGAAGGCCCAACTCGGCTACACACAGGCTTGACACAAAGGAGTGTGTCGCTCCAGAATCAAACAAAACTCTAACGTATCTACCAGCTATAAACAAGCACCTTGTACTAGGTTACCTGACTGAGATACTTCCGCTCCAGACAGGGCAGACACTCTCCCTGCTGCCTGAGGTCTGCTGCCTTCGTTCCTCAACTGCTGGGAAACACTGGGTTGAGTCGCCCTATACCCGTTAGGACACTCTCTAGCAAGGTGTCCTGTCTTTCGGCAGATGTAGCATTTTCTCTCTGAATTCCTCTTGGGGCACCCGTTGACGTTATGTGGCCCATCACAACGGAAACATCTTGGTTTCCATGGTTGTTGCTGCTGAAGTTGGGGCGGAACTGCTCCTGCCCTATGTTGTGGAGGTCTCGAATAAGGCTTATTCTGCTGCTGCTGCACCTTGGCCTTCCCACAGGAGGAACCCCCTGGGTGTGATCTGATTACCCTGAAATCACTCCTCTCCAGGGTCTCCACCCTCTTTGCCTTCTCCACTAAGGCATGAAACTCCCTGATCCACTGATCTGGTTGGTTCGGAGAAGCATTCCCACGGAACTGGGGTGGGTTGTGCCTCTTGAACTCGGTCATCCCCATATGCTCCTGAGGCTGATTGACATGGGAAGCTGTTGCAGCCGATCCAGCAGTTTCCCAATGATGCATTACAGCCTGATGAATCTGAGCCATTACCGTATTCTGTTGTTGGATGGCAGTTGCCATCATCTCAATGGCCCTGGCGATCTGGCCCATCTCCGAAGAAGGTTGGGGGGAGGTAGGAGGTCTACGAGTCATCTTCCTTCGTTTTCAGATTTTGAAACCACTAGTTTCTATATTCCCTACAACTATAAGAATGAAATCGATAAGAAATCAATTCATTCAAGGGGTAACAGCTAGACCTTACAAAGGTCAGCATCTCAAAGTCATCTAGAATTTGAGTTTATCAGCCGATCATGATACTTATAACATCAAGCATAACACCAAAACAGCTACTGCTTTAAGACCATCAATCCAAACAACCACTTTCAATCAATTACTAAAAACACTCAATAATATGAAATAATTCACCCCAGAATTCAATATATGCTAAACATCAAACCTTTAGAATTAAGATTGAGAATCATCTCGATCCAGTTATGAGTGTGCACCCTCACCACTTCATCAAGACCCTCTCATTCTTAATACTAAGATTTTCAGTTAGGGCATACATTCACCAAAGCACACACAAAATTTCAAAACAAAAACGTTTGAAAACCTTTCACTTTAGTTGTTATTTAAAACTCAAATAAATTTTATGAGCAGAAGAAACACAATGGATCCACAGCCCTCAGGTCATCCTAAGGACGAACTGCTCTGATACCATTAATGTAACATCCCGCCAAATTACTTTTCATAAATATAAAATGAAATAAAGGTAAAACAAAAATATTTAAATGAACATACGTATTTATATAAAATGAAGTTGCTCCTCACAGGGAGTTTAATACATAACCGGTATATTTTTCCATAACTTAAACAAAATACAGCCAAATAAATGCAACCGGCGGTCTCCCTACATAAACCGGCAATCTCCTAACAGAAGACCCAAAACAGCCGATCTGCTATCAGAACAGAAATCAGGCGATCACCACATAGAGACAGAAACAGGCGATCTCCTTCCGGCGACCACTCACTAAGGAGCTCTACTGTAACATCCCGCCAAAATAAAACATACATACATGTATAATGAAAATAAAGGTGAACAAATAATATTGAAGAATGATAATATATATATAAGTAATGAAGTTGCTCCTCTTAGGGAGTTTGATACATAACCAGTCAAATGTTTTCAAAATTTAACGAAATTCAATCAAATACAACAAGACCGGCGGTTTCCATACATGAACCGGCGATCTGGTAACAGAAGGCCCAAAACAGGCGATCTGCAGCAGGACATAAATCCGACGATCACCACCAAGAGATAGAAAACCGGCGATCTCTTCCTCGGCGACCACTCACTAAGGAGCTCTACTTCCTAGAAGATCATCTGCTCCCGTGTAAGTTATACACGATCATCACAGTTTTAAGAGAAAAACAGCCAACGAGCAGAACACGCAGGGTAAGCTAGATATTTTAAAGAGAGTTTAAATAAGGATAATTAAAATAAAATCAAGGTAAACAATTTCAAGGTATTCACGTAAAGTTATCAAGTTTCTCATACTCTTCACCTGATCGCCCAGAAATCACACCTTTCGCAATATTTTCCAGAGTCATTCTATTTCACAACTGTATCAAGTGTCTATCAATTTCAAGTTCCTCATTTCACATGTCAGACCACCACTGACTCAGCACACAAGACACTTGACACTACTTCCGGAAGACTCATGCATTGATTAGACTCAGAGATCTGCACCTGTCATACCATACTACTGTGAAATCCACACAGGGTCGCTATGAATCCACACAGCATGCGCATATATAATCTCAATGTCAATAGTTCTCCCGGTATGATAGGGTTAATCCATAGAACAGGCGGAGCTCGTTCTTTTTCACACGAGACGCCCATTCATATGAACCTCCTTCGACTCTCACCAACTGAGTAACTTCCTCTATGTGATTCCATTATCTCAGCAGAGTCAGGATATCCCCTTAGGAATCACCGATCAATGCACATCCTACACGATCTTACACGGTATTTTCTTTCCTGAAAATACTATGCCTCGATCCACATTCACAACATTCAACACATCATACCGCCCTTAAATAAATGATTCAAGTCACAGCAACGATCGTTTCAAAGATTCAGATTTTCGAAGATCACATTTAAGCTTCAACAGTTCAAAGTAACACCAAAAACAGGGAGTTCGCAAACATCGCCCAAACCGGCGACCTGGTTCAAAAACAGGGTATTTCGAAGTCTGTATTTAAAACCGGCGACCACGTCGCCCAAACACATAGCACAGAGCATTTTACAAAGATGAAAACGAAAACCGGCGACCACGTCGCCCTCACTTCAGAAATAGCTAAACTATGGCTTGTATTGAAAATGAAGTCTAGCTTCCCTTACCTGGACTTGCGCAAACACCTAGAGTTCCGAAACCCAACGAAGCTTGAAGAACGCCTTGGCTCTGTTTTTGCGTCTGGTTGAAGGACTTGCAGAGAACTGCCCAGGTGCTCTAATGGTGGCTGTCGCTCGTCGTACTCTCGTGTGAAGGTGCTAGAATCGCAGCGCGAAGGAGACAACTGGAGGGGAAGGGAGGTAACTCACTCTTTCTCTCTTTGAAGGCTGCAACATTTCTTTCTCTCAGCAGTGGGTTTCTGCATCTTAAACCAACTTATCCACCAAAAGCAGCTGCCACCACCCACTCTGCAGAGAAGTCTGAGTGTACGTTTCCCTGAACAGTACGACTACAGTTGTCTCTTGCGCAGGCCAACCACTCCCTGAACAGTACTACTAAGCGTGCCTCTGCGCGGCTAACACTCTGAGGTCACTATTCTGAACCACCCTTTTTGTCTACGTGGCGCGCGTGCAGGACGTTCCATGCTGGAAGTCTGGGTCCCACCTTCTCTGTGTGTAACTCGACGTCGCGCGATGACCTTTCACCGATGACCACAGGCGCGAAGTCTATCCACCGATGACCTCTCCCGCGAAGGCTATCCACCAATGACCTCTCGTGCGAAGACCATCCACTGATGACCTCTCGCGCGAAGGCTATCCACCGATGACCTCTCGCGCGAAGACAATCCACCGATGACCTCTCGCGCGAAGACAATCCACCGATGACCTCTCGCGCGGAGACTATCCACTGAGGACCTCTCGCGCGAAGGCTATCCACTGAGGACCTCCCGCGCGAAGGCAGTCCACCGATGACCTTACCCTGGCGAAGGACCGATGTCTCCCCCTGATGATGCCCGAATGCCTCTTGCCCTGGCGACGCCTGCATGCCTCGCGTCCTAGCGACGACATGCAGTCTAGGCGACTGGCGATTATGTATTAACAAAGAACTCTTATCGTTTTCTAGACTGCACTTTCCTTCCTTTTTAACTTAAATAAAAACATACTTAGAATTTATTTAAAATAATCTTTTTTATTCCAACTTAATTTTTCAAGGTCCTTACATTCTCCCCATCAAGAAAAATTTTCGTCCTCGAAAATTGAATTACAAGGAAAAGAGGTATGGATAAGCCTCCCTCATGGGTTCTTCTAACTCCCAAGTTGAATCCCCCGATCTCTCATCCCACACCACTTTCACCATGTCGATGGTCTTGCCTCTGAGCTGTTTACTTTGCCGATCGTCAATCCTGACTGGTTTTGCTTCAAAGGACAAGTCATCCCTGATCTGCACATCGTCTACATCCAGCACATGACTAGGGTCTGCCATGTACTTCCTCAGCTGTGACACGTGAAAGACATTGTGCAGATTCGCTAAATGAGGAGGTAGGGCGATCTCATAAGCCACTGGACCAACCTTTCTTAAGATCTGATATGGTCCCACGAACCTAGGGGACAACTTCTTTGACCTGATCGCCCGTCCTACACCCTTGGTTGGTGTCACTTTCATGAACACGTGGTCTCCAGTAGCAAACTCCAAAGGCTTTCTCCTCTGATCTGCATAGGACTTCTGCCTACTCTGAGAAGCTTTCATTCTGCTTTGTATCTGTTTCACCTTCTCGGTCGTCTGCTGAATCAACTCTGGCCCAACCAAGACTGCCTCGCCCTCCTGGTACCCAACATAAGGGAGTTCTGCATTTCCTCCCATACAGGGCTTCATATGGTGCCATCTGTAACATCCCGCAAAATAAAAACCATACATACATGTATAATGAAAATAAAGGTAAACAAATAATATTGAAGAGTACATGATATTATATATATAAGAAATGAAGTTGCTCCTCTTAGGGAGTTAAATACATGGCCAGGCCAAATGTTTTCAAAATTTAAAACGAAATTCAACCAAATACAACAAGACCGGCGATCTCCATTCATGAACCGGCGATCTGTAACAGAAGGCCCAAAACAGCCGATCTGCTATCAGGACAAAAAAAACAGGCGATCACCCGATGGAGGCATAAACCGGCGATCACCCGATAGAGACGGAAATAGGCGATCTCCTTCCGGCGACCACTCACTGAGGAGCTCTACTCCCTGGAAGATCATCTGCTCCCGTGTAAAATACACGATCATCACAGTTTTTAAGAGAAAACAGCCACAGAGCAATACAAAATAAAGGGTAAGCTAGATTTTTAAAGAGAATTTAGATATGAAATTTTAAAATCAAGATAAAACAAATTTCAGATACCCACGTAAAACTATCAATTTCTCATTCATATCACACAGCCATCAAGAAATCACATATTTCCCAATTTCTTCAAGAGTCGTTCAGTTCACATAATTCCATCAAGTGTCTATCAATTTTGAATGTTTCTCATTTCACACGTCAGACTTCCACTGACTCATCATACAAGACACTTGACTCCACTTCCGGAAGACTCATGCATTGAACTTAGCATCCAGAGACCTGCACCTGTCATACTTCATTGGCTGGAATGTTTCCACAGCCATGCGCATCAACACAATCTCGATCTCAATTCATCACTCTCACAGTATGACAGGGTTAACCCATATGACAGGCCGAGCTCGTTCTTTTTCACACAACTCACCCATTCATATGAACCTCCTTCGACTCTCACCAACTGAGTAACTTCCTCTATATGATTTCATTACCTCAGCAGAGTCAGGATCGCCTCATTCACAGGATACTCACAGATCAATACACTTCACAACCAAATCTCAACACGGTATTTCCTTTCCTGAAAATACTATGTCTTGATCCACAATCACGACATTCCACACATCACTCAAAGAATGATTTCAACCACAGCAACAGTCATTTCAAAGGTTCATATTCTCGAATATCACATGTATTTAACATTTAAATCTCAAACAGCTTCAAACGACATCAAAAACAGGGAAGTTCGAAATCCGTATTTAAAACCGGCGACCACGTCGCCCAACCACATAGAACAGAGCATTGTGAAAAGAAACAGGAAACTGGCGACCACGTCGCCCTCACTTCAGAAAACAGCTAATCTATGGCTTGTATTGAAAATGAAGGCTAGCTTCCCTTACCTGGACTTGCGCAACCACCAGGAGCTTCGAAACCCAACAAAGCTTGAAGAACGCCTTGGCTCTGTTTTTGCGTCTGGTTGAAGGACTTGCAGAGGACTGCCCAGGTGCTCTAATGGTGGCGGTCGCTCGTCGTACTCTCGTGTGAAGGTGCTAGAATCGCAGCGCGAAGGAGGCAATTGGAGGAGAAGGAGATAAACGCACCCTTTAGCTCTGGAACCACCGCAACGTTTCTTTCCTTCTCCCTCAGAAATGGGTTTTTGCATCTTAAGCTGACTTCTCCACAAAAACCGCTGCTGCCACCACCCACTCTGCAGGGAGTTTGCGTGTACGCTTCGCTGCACAGTACTACTAAGCGTGCCTCTGCGCAGGCTACGCTCTGAGGTCACTATTCTGAACCACTCTTTTGTCTACGTGGCGCGCGTGCAGAACATCTCTTGCTGGGAGTCTGGGGCCCACGTTCTCTGGGTGTAACTCAACGTCGCGCGATGACCTTTCGCCGATGACCACCAGCTCGAAGAGAACCACTGATGACCTCTCGCGCGAAGACGATCCACCGATGACCTCGCGCGAAGACTACCACCGATGACCTCGCGCGAAGACTACCACCGATGACCTCTTCCTGGCGAACGACCGATGTCTTCCTCTGGGAGACAACCGATGTCTTCCCTGGCGATGCCCGCATGCCCCTCGCGCCCGCGCGATGCCTGCATGCCTCTCGCGCCCGCGCGATGCCTGCATGCCTCTCACGCCCGCGCGATGTCCACCTGGCGCTCATGTGTAGCAGGCGACCGGCGACCTCGTAGCCTTCTAAACTTAACTTTTTCCTCCCTTTCTATTCTAAATAAAAAAACATACTTAGAATTCATTTAAATTATAACTCTTTTATTCCAATTTAATTTTTCAGGTCCTTACACCATCCCAATACTGGCGTGGTAGCTATTATTATAGGTAAACTCCACCAGTGGCAACACCTCGTCCCAACTTCCCAATTGATCCAAGACGCACGTCCTCAGCAGATCTTCCAAGGATTGGATCGTTCTCTCTGACTGACCATCTGTTTGGGGATGATATGCAGAGCTCATCCTCAACTTAGTTCCCAAGCACTCTTGCAAGGTCTGCCAAAACCGTGAAGTGAACCTGGGATCTCTATCTGAAACGATGCTGGAAGGCACTCCATGCAACCTCACTATTTCTTGGATGTATAACTGTGCCAGCTTGGCCATAGGCATCTTCATATTCACTGGAAGGAAGTGGGCACTCTTCGTCAGCCTATCAATGATAACCCAGATTGCATCATGACCCTTTACCGATCTGGGTAAATGGGTGACAAAATCCATGGCGATGCTGTCCCATTTCCACTCAGGGATATCCAGTTGCTGCAACAGCCCGCCAGGTCTTTGATGCTCTACCTTTGCCTTCTGACACGTTAAGCAGGTTGCAACATACTGGGCGATGTCTCTCTTCATACCTGACCACCAAAATGACTCCTTCAAGTCATGGTACATCTTGTTCATGCCTAGATGAAGGTTAAGGCGACTCTTATGACCTTCTTCTAGGATCATCTTCTTCAACTCTTCATTTGCAGGGATGCAAATCCTGCCATTAAATCTCAAGATCCCATCATCGCCCATCACAAAGTCTCTCGCCTGATCTGTCCCTAGTGACTCCACAATACGCTTTAGACTAGGGTCCTCCAACTGCTTATCCCTTAACATCCCAAGGAAGTCATTAGTTATAGCCAGTTTACTACAACTAATGTGATTCACGTGAAATTCTATTCCAAGGTTTAAGTCTCTGAACTGCTCGATCAGTTTCTGCTCTTCCATCATCATGGTGGCGACTTGTATTGATTTCCTACTCAAAGCATCAGCCACTACATTGGCCTTCCCTGGATGATACATGAGTTGAAAATCGTAGTCCTTTAGGAACTCCATCCACCTTCTTTGTCTCATGTTTAGTTCCTTCTGATCGAACAGGTATTTCAGGCTCTTATGGTCACTGAACACTTGGAACCGAGCTCCATATAAATAGTGCCTCCAGATCTTCAAGGCAAATACCACAGCCGCCAACTCCAAGTCATGCGTAGGGTAGTTTCTCTCATGAACCTTGAGTTGCCTTGAAGCATATGCAACCACTCTCTTCTCTTGCATTAAAACACATCCCAAGCCTTGATGTGAAGCGTCACAGAAGACATCAAAAGGTCTTCCTACCTCGGGGATCACCAGCACTGGAGCACTGGTCAACCTCTCCTTTAGTTCCATGAAGTTCTGCTCACATCGGTCGGTCCAAGCAAAAGGTTGATCCTTGCGGGTCAGTTGTGTTAAAGGAGCCACTACCTTGGAAAAATCCTCAATAAACCTCCGATAGTAGCCCGCCAACCCCACAAAGCTCCTTATCTCGGTGACTGTCTTTGGACGTTCCCACTGCAGCACTGCCTCTACCTTTGCTGGATCCACCGAGATCCCCTGGGCAGATATCACGTGTCCTAAGAAGTTGACTTCCTTCAGCCAGAACTCGCACTTAGAGAACTTGGCATAGAGTTGCTTCTCCCTCAGGATCTCCAATACTGTCCTCAGGTGTTCCTCATGCTCTTCCTCGGTCCTTGAATAAATGAGGATGTCGTCTATGAAGACCACCACAAACTTATCCAAGAAAGGGCGAAAAATCCTATTCATGTAGTCCATGAACAGGGCTGGAGCATTGGTGACTCCAAACGGCATCACTACATACTCATAGTGCCCATACTGAGACCTAAAAGCTGTCTTTTGAACATCCTCAGCTTTTACCAAAATTTGGTGGTACCCCGATCTCAGATCAATCTTGGAGAACACCGAGGCCCCATGTATTTGATCCATCAAATCATCAATCCTAGGCAGGGGGTACTTGTTCTTGATGGTCAACTTGTTCAACTGCCTGTAATCTATACACAGCCGAGACCCTCCATCCTTCTTCTTGACTAGGAGCACTGGAGCTCCCCATGGAGATACACTGGGTCTGATGAATTGCTTCTCCAGCAACTCTTCCACTTGCTTCTTTAACTCCACTAACTCAGCTGGAGCCATTCTGTAGGGAGCCGTTGACACTGGTCCAGCTCCAGGTATCAAATCAATAGAGAATTCCACTTCTCTCTTAGGAGGTAATCCAGGTATTTCTTCTGGAAATACATCCATGAAATCTTTCACCACAGGTATCCTGCTTACGTCCTCTTCATTCTTCACTCCCAACCGAGCTAGGATTCACGAAGCACCTTCCACCAAGTTACCTGACTGAGGCACCTCTGCTCCTGTCATGGCAACCATTCTCCCTGCTGCCTGAGGTTTGCTGCCTTCATTCCTCATCTGTTGGGAACCACTGGATTGAGTCATCCTATTTCTGCTAGGATAATCTCTAGATATGTGCCCCATCTTTTGGCATCTAGGTTTCCATCTTTGTTGCTGCTGGAACTGGGGCGAAACTGCCCCTGCCCGATGTGGTGGAGGTCCCGCATAAGGTTTGTTTTGTGGGTGCTGCACCTTGGCCTTCCCACTGAAAGAACCCCCTGGGTGTGACCTGATCACCCGAGAGTCACTCTTCTCCCGTGCCTCCACCATCATCGCCTTCCCCACTAAGGTGTGAAATTCTCTTATGCACATCGGGGATATGGTCTTCTTCAGCTCATGCTTCAGTTCCTCTTCAAACTCCCTACACCTCCAGGCCTCGGAGGTCGCCTGGGTATAGAATAGGGTGAGGTACTCAAACCGAGCAGCATAGGTGTTCACAGACATATCCCCCTGCTCCAACTTTAGGAACTCAGCTTCCTTCGCAAACCTTGCACTGTCTAGGAAGTGCTTCTCCAGGAACCTCACCCTGAAGCTCTCCCAATCCAACACTCCCTCTCGGGCCTCCATCATCTGCTGAGTTCCCATCCACCAGAGCTCAGCTTCTCCAAACAGATGGTATGTGGCGAATACCAGCTTCTTATCTTCAGGGCAGGAGGTCGCCCTGAAGATTTTTTTTTTTTTCCAACTCTCTGACCCACTGATCTGCTTGATCAGGGGTAGCATTCCCACTGAACTTGGGTGGGTTGCGCCTCATGAACTCGGTCAGTCCCATCTGCTCCTGAGGCTGACCGACGTTGGGGTTGCAGCCGATCTGGCGGTCTCCTCATACTGCAGCGTAGCTTGGTGATTCTGAGACATCGCCGTACTCTGCTGCTAGATGGTACTCGCCATCTTCCCAATGGCCCTGGCGATCTGGCCCATTTCAGCAGAAGGTTTGGGAGGGGTAGGTTGTCTAGGAGCCATTCTTCTCTGTAGAAGATTAGGAAACTATTGGTTTCTATATCCCCCCCCACAACTATAAGAATGAGATCGATAAGAAATCGATTCATTCAGGAGGTAACATCTAGACCTTACAAAGGTCAACATCTCAAAGTCATTTAGAATTTGAGTTCATCAACAGGATTATAACACTTATAACTTCAAACAAAACACCAGAACAATTACTGGTGTGCAGACATCAATCCAAATGACCACTCTCAGTCAATTACAAGAACACCAAATAAATCACACCAGAATTCAATGTAGGCTAAACATCAAACCTTTGGAATTAAGATTAAGAATCATCTCGATCCAGTTATGAGTGTGCACCCTCATTACTTTATCAGGATCTTCTCATTCTTAATACCAAGATTTTCAATTAGAGCCTACATTCACTAAGGCACACACAAAATTTCAATACTAAAAACGTTTTTTGAAAACCTTTCACTATAGTTGTTATTTAAAACTCAAATAGATTTTATGAGCAGAAGAAACACAATGGATCCACAGCCCTCAGGTCATCCTAAGGACGAACTGCTCTGATACCATTAATGTAACATCCCGCCAAAATAAAACATACATGTATAATGAAAATAAAGGTGAACAAATAATATTGAAGAATGATAATATATATATAAGTAATGAAGTTGCTCCTCTTAGGGAGTTTAATACATAACCAGTCAAATGTTTTCAAAATTTAACGAAATTCAATCAAATACAACAAGACCGGCGGTCTGCATACATGAACCGGCGATCTGGTAACAGAAGGCCCAAAACAGGCGATCTGCAGCAGGACATAAATCCGGCGATCACCACCAAGAGATAGAAAACCGGCGATCTCTTCCTCGGCGACCACTCACTAAAGAGCTCTACTTCCTGGAAGATCATCTGCTCCCGTGTAAGTTATACACGATCATCACAGTTTTAAGAGAAAAACAGCCAACGAGCAGAACACGCAGGGTAAGCTAGATATTTTAAAGAGAGTTTAAATAAGGATAATTAAAATAAAATCAAGGTAAACAATTTCAAGGTATTCACGTAAAGTTATCAAGTTTCTCATACTCTTCACCTGATCGCCCAGAAATCACACCTTTCGCAATATTTTCCAGAGTCATTCTATTTCACAACTGTATCAAGTGTCTATCAATTTCAAGTTCCTCATTTCACATGTCAGACCACCACTGACTCAGCACACAAGACACTTGACACTACTTCCGGAAGACTCATGCATTGATTAGACTCAGAGATCTGCACCTGTCATACCATACCACTGTGAAATCCACACAGGGTCGCTGTGAATCCACACAGCATGCGCATATATAATCTCAATGTCAATAGTTCTCCCGGTATGACAGGGTTAATCCATAGAACAGGCGGAGCTCGTTCTTTTTCACACGAGACGCCCATTCATATGAACCTCCTTCGACTCTCACCAACTGAGTAACTTCCTCTATGTGATTCCATTATCTCAGCAGAGTCAAGATATCCCCTTAGGAATCACCGATCAATGCACATCCTACACGATCTTACACGGTATTTTCTTTCCTGAAAATACTATGCCTCGATCCACATTCACAACATTCAACACATCATACCGCCCTTAAATAAATGATTCAAGTCACAGCAACGATCGTTTCAAAGATTCAGATTTTCGAAGATCACATTTAAGCTTCAACAGTTCAAAGTAACACCAAAAACAGGGAGTTCGCAAACATCGCCCAAACCGGCGACCTGGTTCAAAAACAGGGTATTTCGAAGTCTGTATTTAAAACCGGCGACCACGTCGCCCAAACACATAGCACAGAGCATTTTACAAAGACGAAAACGAAAACCGGCGACCACGTCGCCCTCACTTCAGAAATAGCTAAACTATGGCTTGTATTGAAAATGAAGTCTAGCTTCCCTTACCTGGACTTGCGCAAACACCTAGAGTTCCGAAACCCAACGAAGCTTGAAGAACGCCTTGGCTCTGTTTTTGCGTCTGGTTGAAGGACTTGCAGAGAACTGCCCAGGTGCTCTAATGGTGGCTGTCGCTCGTCGTACTCTCGTGTGAAGGTGCTAGAATCGCAGCGCGAAGGAGACAACTGGAGGGGAAGGGAGGTAACTCACTCTTTCTCTCTTTGAAGGCTGCAATGTTTCTTTCTCTCAGCAGTGGGTTTCTGCATCTTAAACCAACTTATCCACCAAAAGCAGCTGCCACCACCCACTCTGCAGAGAAGTCTGAGTGTACGTTTCCCTGAACAGTACGACTACAGTTGTCTCTTGCGCAGGCCAACCACTCCCTGAACAGTACTACTAAGCGTGCCTCTGCGCGGCTAACACTCTGAGGTCACTATTCTGAACCACCCTTTTTGTCTACGTGGCGCGCGTGCAGGACGTTCCATGCTGGAAGTCTGGGTCCCACCTTCTCTGTGTGTAACTCGACGTCGCGCGATGACCTTTCACCGATGACCACAGGCGCGAAGTCTATCCACCGATGACCTCTCCCGCGAAGGCTATCCACCGATGACCTCTCGTGCGAAGACCATCCACCGATGACCTCTCGCGCGAAGGCTATCCACCGATGACCTCTCGCGCGAAGACAATCCACCGATGACCTCTCGCGCGAAGACAATCCACCGATGACCTCTCGCGCGGAGACTATCCACTAAGGACCTCTCGCGCGAAGGCTATCCACTGAGGACCTCCCGCGCGAAGGCAATCCACCGATGACCTTACCCTGGCGAACGACCGATGTCTCCCCCTGATGATGCCCGCATGCATCTTGCCCTGGCGACGCCTGCATGCCTCACGTCCTGGCGACGACATGCAGTCTAGGCGACTGGCGATTATGTATTAACAAAGAACTCTTATCGTTTTCTAGACTGCACTTTCCTTCCTTTTTAACTTAAATAAAAACATACTTAGAATTTATTTAAAATAATCCTTTTTATTCCAACTTAATTTTTCAAGGTCCTTACATCTTCCTAGAAAATCATCTGCTCCCGTGTAAAATACACGATCATCACAGTTTTAAGAGAAAACAGCCAGAGAACAATACAAAGGGTAAGCTAGATATTTTTTAACTTTAAATTATAAACTGGACAACCAGCGTAGATCAGCCTTTTTAAACATTCACAAGAGTCCATCACTTTCTCATTCATATCACACAACCATCAAGTGCCTATCAACAATTTCTCAACATTACTCACGTCAGACTTCCACTGACTAATCACACATACACACTTGACACTACTTCCGGAAGACTCGTGCATTGACTAGACTCAGAGATCTGCACCTGTCATACTCAACTGCTGTAATGTTTCCACAGCTATGCGCATCCACACAAATCTCGATCTCAATTTCATCACTCTCACAGTATGACAGGGTGAATCCACACAACAGGTCAAGTAGTTATCTTTCAAACACTTACCCATACGTATGAACCTCCATCGACTCTCAACGCCTGAATAACTTCATCTATATGAATTCATTATCTCAGGAGAGTCAGGATATCTCATTATAGAAATCACCGATCAATGCACATCCTACACGATCTTACACGGTATTTTCTTTCCTAAAAATACTATGCCTTGATCCTACATTCACAACATTCAACACGTCATACAACACTTAATGAACAATTTCAGTCACAGAAAAACTCATGCCAAGGTTCAGATTTTCGAATATCACATTTAAATCTCAAACAGTTTCAAACAACACCAAAAACAGGGGAGTTCGAAAAACAATGCCAAAACCGGCGATCTCGTCCAAAAACAGGGGATTTCGAAATCTATATTTAAAACCGGCGACCACGTCGCCCCAACACATAGAACAGAGCATCACGAAAAAGAATATGAAACCGGCGACCACGTCGCCCTCACTTCAGAAACAGCTAATCTACGGCTTTTATTGAAAATAAAGCTAGCTTCCCTTACCTGGACTTGCGTAAAACCTCACTTCGAGCTCTAACCCACCGAACTTAAAGGATGCCTTGTGTAAGGACCTGTAAAATTGAATTGGAATAAAAAGGGTTATATTTTAAAAGAATTCTATATATGTTTTATTTAAAACAAAAAGGGAGGAAAAGTTAAGTTTAGAAGGCTATGAGATCGTCGGTCGCCTGCTACACATGAGCGCCAGGTGGACGTCGCCAGGGCGCGAGGCATGCAGACATCGCGCGGGCGCGCGAGGCGTGTAGACATCGCACGGGCGCGCGAGGCGTGCAGACATCGCGCGGGCGCGCGAGGCATGCAGACATCGCGCGGGCGCGCGAGGCATGCAGATATCGCGCGGGGCGCGCGAGGCATGCAGGCATCGTGCGGGCGCGAGGCATGCGGGCATTGCCAGGGCGCGAGGCATGTGGACGTGGCCAAGGCGCGAAAGGCATGCGGGCATTGCCAGGGCGCGAGGCATGTGGACGTAGCCAGGGCGCGAGAGTTATGAGGGCGTCGCCAGGGAAGACATCGGTCGTCTCCCAGAGGAAGATATCGGTCGTCTTCTAGGGCGAAGGAGACATCGGTCGTCTTCCAGGGCGAAGGAGACATCGGTCGTCTTCCAGGGCGAAGGAGACATCGGTCGTTCGCCAGGATGAGTCAGCAGTGGAATGTTATCACACGACGTCGAGTTTCACACAGAGTATAGTGGGACCCAGACTCTCAGCATGAAACGTCCTGCACGTGCGCCACGTAGACAAAAAGGATGATTCTGAGTGGTGACATCAGAATGTTGGCATGCGCAGGAGACACTCGCGGTCGTACTGTTCAGAGCAGTGGCTGGCATGCACAAGCGACAACAGGGGCAGTACTGTTCAGAGCAGTGGTTGGCATGCACCAGAGACAACTGTGGTCGTACTGTTCAGGGCAGTGGTTCTCAGACTTCTCTGCAGAGTGGGTGGTGGCAGCTGCTTTTGGTGGATAAGTTGGTTTAAGATGCAGAAAACCCACTGCTGAGAGAAAAAAACGTTGCAGCCTTCAAAGAGAGAAAGAGTGAGTTACCTCCCTTCTCCTCCAGTTGCCTCCTTCGCGTTGCGATTCTGGCACCTTCACACGAGAGTACGACGAGCGACAGCCACCATTAGAGCACCTGGGCAGTTCTCTACAAGTCCTTCAACCAGACGCAAAAACAGAGACAAGGCGTTGTTCAAGCTTCGTTGGGTTTCGGAGCTCCTGGTGGTTTGCGCAAGTCCAGGTAAGGGAAGCTAGACTTCATTTTCAATACAAGCCATAGATTAGCTGTTTCTGAAGTAAGGGCGACGTGGTCGCCGGTTTTCGTTTGCATCTGCGTGAATGCTCTGTTCCATGTGTTTGGGCGACGTGGTCGCCGGTTTTTAAATACAGACTTCGAAATACCCTGTTTTTGAACCAGGTCGCCGGTTTTGGCGTTGTTTGCGAAACTCTCTGTTTTTGGTGTTGCTTTGAAACTGTTGAGATTTAAATGAGATATTCGAAAATAAGAACCTTGGATTGAGTTTTGCTGTGATTGAAATCATTCCTTTAAGTGTTATGTGATGTGTTGGATGTGGTGAATGTGGATCGAGGCATAGTATTTTCAGGAAAGAAAATACCGTGTAAGATCGTGTAGGATGTGCATTGATCGGTGATGTCTATAATGGGATTATCCTGACTCTCCTGAGATAATGGATTCATATAGATGAGATTATTCAGGCGTTGAGAGTCGAAGGAGGTTCATATGTATGGGTGAGTCGTGTGAAACAGAACGAGCTCGGCCTGTCATATGGATTAACCCTGTCATACTGTGAGAATGGTGAACTTGAGATCGAGAATGTGTTGATGCGCATAGCTGTGGAAACATTACAACAGCTTGTATGACAGGTGCAGAATCTCTGAGTCTAGTCAATGCACGAGTCTTCCGGAAGTAGGTCAAGTGTCTTGTGTGCTGGGTCAGTGGTGGTCTGACATGTGAAATGAGGAACTTGAAATTTATAGACACTTGATGCAGTTTTGTGAAATAGAATGACTCTTGAGAATATTGTGAAATGTGTGATTTCTGGGTGATCAGGTGAAGGGTATTGAGAAAATCTATAGCTTTACGTGAATATCTTGAAATTGTTTACCTTGATTTTATTTTAATGTTCTTATTTAAACTCTCTTTAAAATATCTAGCTTACCCTGCGTATTTTGGTTCTGTGGTTGTTTTTCTTAAAACTGTGATGATCGTGTATAATTTACACGGGAGCAGATGATCTTCCAGGAAGTAGAGCTCCTTAGTGAGGGGTCGCCGGAAAGGAGATCGCCTGATTTCTGTTCTGGTAGCCGATCGGCTGTTTTGGGTCCTCTGATAGGAGATCGGCCTCGTCCGATAGGAGATCGGTCTCTTCCGATAGGAGATCGCCTGCTTTGTTTTTTTTACTGTATTCTGTTTATGTTTCTGGAAAATTTGACCGAAGTTGTATTAAAACTCCCTGTGAGGAGAAACTACATTTCATATATATAATATTTTGTTCACTTCAATCTATTTGTTACCTTTATTTTCATTATATACATTTGTATAGTATTTTGGCGGGATGTTACACCTTGGCTCTGTTTTAGCGTCTGGTTTGTAGAACTTGCAGAGAACCTCCCAGGTGCTCTAAGGGCAGTCGTCGCTGGTCGCACTAGTGCTTGAGGTTGCCTAAATCGCAGCGCGAAGGAGAGAAAAGAGAGGGATGAAGATGCACTCACTCTTTCACTCTCGAGTCTCTGTAACGTTCTTTGCCTCCTCGCAGTGGGTTTTTGAATCCAAGCCTACTAGTCCACGCATGCTGCTGCCACCACCCCCTCTGCAAGAAAGCCAGAGTGTACGTTTCACTGAACAGTACGACCATGGTTGTCTCTTGCGCCTGCCAACCACTGCCCTGAACAGTACGACTACTGTTGTCTCTTGTGCATGCCAACCACTGCCCTGAACAGTACGACCGCGAGTGTCTCTTGCGCATGCCAACATTCTGATGTCACTATTCTGAACCACCCTTTTTGTCTACGTGGCGCGCGTGCAGGACGTTTCATGCTGGGAGTCTGGGTCCCACTTTATCTGTGTGAAGCTCGACATCGCGCGATAACCTTCCACCGATGACCGCTCGCGCGATGACTATCCACTGAGGTCTCATACTGGCAAACGACCGATGTCTCTCCCTGGAAGACGACCGATGTCTCTCCCTGGGAGACGACCGATGCCTCTCGCGACCCGGTGATGCCTGCATGCCTCGCGCCCCGACGACGCCCGCATGCCCCTCGCGCCCCAGCGTTGCCCGCATGCCTCGCGCCCCGGCGTTGCCCGCATGCCTCGCGCGCCCTGGTGACGTCCACATGCCTCGCGCCCTGGCGATGCCCGCATGCCTCTCGCGCCCTGGCGACGTCCACATGCTTCGCGCCCTGGCGATGCCTGCATGCCTCTCGCGCCCTGGCGACGTCCACATGCCTCGCGCCCTAGCGATCATGTGTAGTAGACGACCGACGATCTCATAGTCTTCTAAACTACACTTTCCTCCCTTTTTATTTTAAATAAAAGCATACTTAGAATTCATTTAAAATATATCTCTTTTTATTCCAATTCAATTTTACAGGTCCTTACAAAAGCTTCCCCAAACAAGCTCTTGGGCGTTCAGTCGAAGCATTTAGACGCCATCAGGTCAGTCATCCAACATGAACTTATGCATAAAAGATTTATATACAAGTTTGTAGCAGAAAGAGAAATTACACAAAAGGAGAAGTGGCAAGGGAAGAAGCTCAAGGAGGAGGAATGAGCCTGCCATCGACCACTGAATGGTGGAGGCTAAGTTGGGTAGAGTCCAAGTCTGGCAGGACGCAGTGAACCTGCTGCAAGCCCATGGAACCCATCTATCAGAGCCTCGGCACCAACAGCCATGGTCTCAGGTACATTGGCTTCAAGCTCCTTCTTCTCTTTGGAGGACCACTTAGTCTCTTCGCTGAGAACAAGTTCACAGCTCGAGACTGGGGGGCTTGTGATCCGGTCGGTCATCGGTATCCGATGACGTCAGCAGCAGATGACCACGTGGGCCAGTCACAGAGTAACGCGTGGCATGAGATAGCAGATGAACCAGGGTGGAGATCGTTCAAGAATGGCGATCAGTGGTCAGCTACCGAGTGACCACCACTAGAAGATCGATTCCTACTTGAGCGCCTGGAAGTAGAGCGCGAGAAGTGATGAAGCACCGATCAGTCATCGGTGCATAAAGAGTGATCTGTCATCGGTGCATGCAGAGTGATCAGTCATCGGTGCATGTAGAGTGATCACTCATCGGTGCATGCAGAGTGATCAGTCATCGGTGCATGCAGAGTGATCAGTCGTCGGGGGTTCCTGGCCAACACGTGTTAAACTGGGACCCAGGCTCCCAACGAGAACGTTACTCAAGGACCTCGCCTGTTTCCATAAGCAGAGCATGACAACGTGAAGAGGCACCATCGGACATCGGCCAGGATGAAAGATACCTCGGTCATCGGTGTGTGTTGAGGTGACATCGGCCGCGCGATGTGAACAACGTGACCAGTGATCAGTAAAGCGCCCAGAGGCAGGGAGTGGCCTTAGTCGCGAGACGACCATGCATGAAGATGAGAAGATGCAGTTAGGTGCAGAATCCTGTTGGGAAAAGAACCCATCAAGGTTAGAGTCTCCCAGTATGATGGAGGAGGGCCAAGCACATCTAGCCAAGGAAGCCAAGGCCCAAACCAAGAAGACCGTCTAGACCAAGAGGAGCGTCTAGCTCCAAGAAGTGAGCGTCTAGAACGTGAAGGAGGGAGGCTATCCATGGAGCTAGACCGTCTAGGACCTCTCACAAGATCCATGGCTAAACATATCCAAGCACACATAGAAGAAGCCACGGATGGAAGAGAGAGATCCTTGTACATGTTTCATAAAGGCCCAAAGGGGGAGGGGGTGCTTAGTAGATTAGTGTAGTGTAGAAAGCAAAACTTGCTCACTTAGGGGTGTGCTATCAAAAAGGTGCCCTTAGCAATAGAAGGAGGGGTGTGCTAGCAAATAGGTGCCTTTAGCAAAAGAAGGAGGGGTGTACTATCAAATGTTGCATTTTTGACCTATCTTCTAGAATATTAGGATGATGGTGTGGTTTGACTAAAGTCAATACCCTAGGCAGCCCCCACTTTTTGTATTTCCATCCCTACCCTTTAAGCTTGCTCACCAAGGCTCCTAAATCTATAAATAAGGAGGCCTACCTCATGTATTTTCAAGTTTATTTGAGTAATGTTATGCTGCCATTTTTTGTGCACAAGCTTTACTCCTCCTAGAAATCTAGGCTATAAACTTCAATCCTTTAACCTTCTCCCTTGAGCTGGCCGAACCACTCAACCCATACTCATCGTGCACCTTCAAGACCAACACAACTCCTAGGAGGGTCTTGTTTCACTCATCCATTGCTTCCGCTCCATCTATTTCTACTTTGATTCAAGAAGAACACATGAAAATGCCATCATTTGGTATCATGAGCTTTTGGTTCTTCAAGATGAGTAGCTTGTCTTTTTAAATTTTCAGTTCTTCTTTATTTTCATCTTGTCATTTCAATTCCATAATTGTCTTGCTATTTTTTACATTTTAAATTGTTCTTGGTGTGCTTATGGAAGATCCAACCGAAGCACATGTGTTCAATTGATCTTGAACATTTTCTTGTGCAATTGTGATAGGATTCCTTACACATTGAGTGGCTGTTTTCTTTTAGGAATTTGAGTCTTTATTGCTTTCTTATAATTGCTTCATATTATGCTTTGAGTCTTTATTTTCTGAATCTATAAATGTTGTGTCAAGTCATGTGAATCCATAATTGTCATCAATTCTTAGTAGTCCTATTTTTTTGGCTTGATTGTTTCTTGTTTTTGGGTCTCTTTAAGTTGCCTTAATCTGCTGTTTTTTTTTTTGATCCTTTGCTGCCTTTTTAATTTTAGTTTGAGTTCATAATTGTGTCTTAGTTCTTACACAATTTCCTTCTTACCTTTCCTTTGTGTTAAATTTTGGTATCTTGCTGTTTTTTTTTCCAGTTTTCCAGATTTCCCCTGTTTCTCTCTCTGTCTGGCTGTTTTTTGTTTCAAAAATTATTTCCACTCATAGGAAATTTGTGATTCTCTGGAAAATGCAAGTTTGAAGTGTTACAAAAAGGACAAAAAAAGAATCAGATCAAAAGAAGCAACAAAAAAGATATGATAAATCTTACAAAATCAGAGTGCAAACCTTGAGCGCTCCAGCTGGCCTAACTGCACACCAAATTTGCAAAAATTATTAAAAAAAAATGATGCATGCGTTTTAGGCGATTCCAAAGCCATTGTTTAGATAAGATCCTGAATTTTTCTTGCATATAAATTTCAGAGACAAATTTTAAAAATACAGCTCAGCATAAATCGGGGAACAAACACGTTTTCTGGCCCACAACATTTTTCAGTGGTGCTGTTTTTTTTATTTGGTCATCTAATCTAGTGCTTTTCTTTAGGTATTCCTTTTGTGTGCCAACTTTTATTGAGTACCTTTAATTGTTTGCTTTAATTTCTTGACTCTCTTTCTAAGTTGTCATATTATAAATCCTTTTGGTGGTACTGTTTTATTCAATTAAATTTGTTTCTTGCTTTTGTTTCTTGACCTCTCTTTTGGGTGCTGGAATTTAATTCTCCTTGGTGCATATGTGCATGGAACTTGACTTGGTTTAGGTTTAGCTCTTGTGAATAGGTGCTGGAAAATTGGAGAATTAAAGCCATCATTTTAAGGAGGAGACAAAGCTAAAGCCGAAACAAGGTTGCTTGAAACAAACAATACAAACACCTAGAAGATCAAAAATTCAAGACAACAAGGAAGTGCACTAACCCAAAAGAGGATCAACAAAGGGAGTCTTCTTTTCCTTTGCAACTTGGTTTATTGTTAATTACCTCTTTAATTACGTTTAGACGGTGAGTGTGTCTTCAAGGGCTCAAAGTGTCCAAGAAGCCTCACCTAGGGCCGAATAGCATAGTAAATTTTTTTTTTTTTACTTAGTAATTTGTTGCTTGTTTGAACTTGTTTTCTATTGTTTTGGTAGAAACGTTTTGCATGATTAGTTTAGTTTAATTTTTGTGCTAAAACCGACTAGTTTGTTGCATATTTTTTTTATAGCTTACATAGTTTTATTGCTTTTTTGATTTCTCAACTTCTTGTGTTTTAAGTGTTTCACTAAGAGAAATTTTTGTGTGAAGGCATTGGAGACTAGTTTTTGGCAAGGAAAAGGCTTGGTACTTAAGTAGTCCTTTGAGACTCACCTCCCTTACCTGGAAAACTACCTTCTGTATCTTCCCTAATCTTTCTCAAAGTAAAAACGCCTAAATACACAAAGGTATAGCCATGTCTTCTTCTTCTAAATCTCCAAAGTCTATAGAATGTGAAGTAAAATCTTTGAAAACCCTTTTGAAAGAGGTATCCCAAGCGGTACAATTAATCTCTTTTAGGCAAGTGGAGAATGAAAACAAGATTAATGAGTTGGCTAGAGCTCAAGAAGAGAAATCCCAAAAATCTCAAAAATAAAAAAAAACAAATACTCATGCATCACAAAGCATTGCAACTCTAGGGGAGGGAAGCCTTAGAATTAATGACTACTACCAACCACCCCCTAGAAGAACTAGGCAAAGGGAACAAGAGGTGCCAAGGGAAACTAGAGTAGACCTACCTCATTTTCATGGAAAGGAAAATGTAGAAATATATCTAGATTGGGAGATGAAGGTAGAGCAACTCTTTGCTTGCCATAGGGTAAGTGAGGAACGAAAAGTACCCTTAGCCACCCTTAGTTTCCAAGGAAATGCCATGTATTGGTGGACCTCTTTAGAAAGAGACCGACGTCTTCATAGGGAACCTCCCATAGAATATTGGAATGACCTTAGGGGAGCCCTAAGACGTCGACATATACCTTCTTACTACCATAGGGAGTTGATGGACAAGCTCCAAAGACTCCAACAAAAGAATATGAGTGTAGAAGAGTATAGGCAAAGGATGGAGCTCTATATGATGAGAGCCTCTATTAGAGAGGAAGAGGAAACCACCATATCTAGGTTCCTTAGTGGCCTATCACTTGAGATAAGAGATAGAGTAGAGCTCTTACCTTATCAAGACTTGAATGATTTGGTTCAACTTTGCATTAAAGTTGAGCAACAAAATTTGCGCAAAACATCAAGTCAAAAGGTGAGCCCCTATTCTAACTTTTATCCCAAGAGAGAGTTTAAAAGGGAGGGTAGTACATCTAAGGAAAAACCAAAAGAACCTACCAAACCCTTCACCAAAGAAACCTCAACCCCACCCATCCGAGCTAGAGATGTTAAATGTTTTAAGTGCTATGTTAGGGGGCATGTGTAAGCACAATGTCCAAACCAAAGGACTTTGTTTCTTAAAGGTGTAGACGAATACACTAGTGGCGAGGATGAGCTTAGTGAGAAAGAGGAAGGGGGAGAGGATGAGAGGGTAGCTCCATTAGAGGGAGAATTGCTTATGATTAGGAGAACCCTCAACAATCACCCTAGCACATCCATTGAAACACAAGGGGAGAACATATTTCATACAAGATGCAATGTTTTAGAAAATATATGTTCCCTCATTGTGGATAGTGGATCTAGTTGTAATTGTTGTAGTGATAGGATGGTTGAAAAGCTTAAGCTACAAGTGGTTCCTCACCCAAAACCTTACAAACTTCAATGGCTTAATGAAAATGGGGAACTACATGTAGATAAGCAAGTGGAAATCAAGTTTTCCATAGGGAACTACAAAGATAAAGTTTTATGTGATGTAGTGCCTATGGAAGCTTGCCATATCTTATTAGAGAGGCCATGGCAATTTGACAAGAAAACCTTGCATGATGGTCTCACTAACGAGATTTCCTTCACCCATAAATATAAGAAGTTTGTACTTAGTCCTTTACCACATTCTCAAGTGGTGAAAGACCAAATACAAATGAAACAAAAGAGGGATGAGGAAAACAAAAAAAAAAGAGTGCTAGAAAAAGAGAAAATCCTTAGGGATAGGAAGGCGTGGGAGAAGAGTGTTCCTTCCCACAAGGTTGGTCTACAAGAAAAGCCTTTTGAAAATGTTTTAGAAAACTTGCTTCTTGTTGAACAACCAAGCCTTATCTTTTGTAAAGGAGCACTTACATGCACTGCCACAAGTAATGAACTCATGGTTTTACCTCCTCAAATAGAAAACCTTTTGAGTGAATTTGACGATCTATTCTCACAAGAAGGACCCAATGGGCTTCCTCCTCTTAGGGGGATAGAACATCAAATTGACTTCATTCCGGGGGCAAGCCTACCAAATAGGCCTTCTTATAGAACCAACCCCGAGGAAACAAAGGAGATAGAATCACAAGTTCAAGACTTGTTGGAGAAGGGTTGGGTTCAAAAGAGTCTAAGCCCTTGTGCTGTACCTGTCTTGTTGGTGCCCAAAAAAGATGGAAAATGGCGCATGTGTTGTGATTGTAGAGCAATCAACAACATCACCATCAAGTATAGGCATCGAATCCCAAGGCTTGATGATATGCTTGATGAATTGCATGGGTCAACTCTATTCTCCAAAATTGACCTTAAAAGTGGATATCACCAAATTCGAATCAAGGAGGGTGATGAGTGGAAAACCGCTTTTAAGACCAAATTTGGATTATATGAGTGGTTGGTGATGCCCTTTGGACTCACTAACGCTCCAAGCACATTCATGAGGCTTATGAATCACACCTTGAGGGATTGTATAGGTAAATATGTAGTAGTTTACTTTGATGATATCTTAGTATATAGTAAAACCCTAGAAGACCATCTAAGTCACCTTAGGGAAGTCTTTCTAGTTCTTAGGAAAAATAGTCTTTTTGCAAATAGGGATAAATGTACCTTTGGTGTAGATAGTGTAGTCTTTTTAGGCTTTATAGTAAACAAAAAGGGGGTGCATGTAGATCCCGAGAAAATCAAAGCCATCCAAGAGTGGCCAACTCCACAAAATGTAAGTGATGTAAGAAGTTTTCATGGGTTAGCTAGCTTCTATAGAAGGTTTGTGCCTAATTTTTCTAGCCTAGCTTCGCCTTTGAATGAACTTGTTAAAAAAGATGTTGCCTTTTGTTGGAATGAAAAGCATGAGCAAGCCTTTCAAAGGCTAAAAGCTCAACTCACCAATGCACCCATCCTATCTCTCCCAAATTTTTCCAAAACTTTTGAGATAGAGTGTGATGCATCGGGAGTAGGCATAGGCGCGGTATTGTTGCAAGGTGGACACCCCATTGCTTATTTTAGTGAAAAACTCCATGGTGCCACCCTCAACTACCCCACTTATGACAAAGAGCTCTATGCTCTTGTGAGAGCCCTAAAGACTTGGGAACACTATCTTGTGTCCAAAGAATTTGTTATCCATAGTGATCACGAGTCTTTAAAATATTTAAAGGGCCAACACAAGCTCAATAAGAGACATGCAAAATGGATGGAATTTCTTGAACAATTTCCTTATGTAATCAAATACAAGAAAGGAAGCACCAATATAGTGGCCGATGCTCTTTCAAGACGCCACACACTCTTTTCAAAATTGGGTGCCCAAATTCTTGGATTTGACCACATAAGAGAGCTTTACCAAGAAGATCAAGAACTTTCATCCATCTATGCCCAATGTCTACATAGAGCGCAAGGAGGTTACTATGTGTCCGAGGGATATCTTTTTAAAGAAGGAAAACTTTGCATTCCTCAAGGAACACATAGAAAACTCCTTGTCAAAGAATCACATGAAGGGGGACTCATGGGCCATTTTGGAGTTGACAAGACTCTAGATCTTTTGAAAGCAAAATTTTGTTGGCCACACATGAGGAAAGATGTCCAACGCCATTGCTCTAGATGTATCTCATGTTTAAAAGCAAAGTCTAGAACAATGCCGCATGGACTCTACACCCCTTTGCCGATTGCAAATGCTCCTTGGGAAGACATTAGCATGGATTTCATTTTAGGACTTCCTAGGACTGCAAGAGGCCATGACTCTATCTTTGTGGTAGTGGACCGTTTTAGCAAAATGTCTCACTTTATTCCATGCCACAAAGTAGATGATGCTCAAAATATTTCTAAACTCTTCTTTAGAGAAGTGGTGAGACTCCATGGTCTCCCTAGAAGTATAGTGTCCGATAGAGATCCCAAGTTTATAAGTCACTTTTGGAAAACTCTTTGGGGTAAACTTGGAACAAGACTACAATTTTCAACTTCTTGTCATCCTCAAACGGATGGGCAAACCGAAGTAGTCAATAGATCTCTTGGAACTATGCTTAGGGCTATCATGAAGGGCAGCCACAAATCTTGGGATGAGTACCTTCCCCACATTGAATTTGTAACATCCCGCCAAAATAAACCATACATACATGTATAATGAAAATAAAGGTAAACAAACAATATTGAAGAGTACATGATAATATATATATATAAGTAATGAAGTTGCTCCTCTTCGGGAGTTTAATACATAACCAGTCAAATGTTTTCAAAATTTAAACGAAATTCAATCAAATACAACAAGACCGGCGGTCTCCATACATGAACCGACGATCTGGTAACAGAAGGCCCCTAAAACAGGCGATCTGCTAGCAGGACATAAAACCGGCGATCACCACCAAGAGATAGAAAACCGGCGATCTCTTCCTCGGCGACCACTCACTAAGGAGCTCTACATCCTGGAAGATCATCTGCTCCTGTAACATCCCGCCAAAATAATACATACATACATGTATAATGAAATTAAGTGTAACCACATAATATTGAAGAGTACAAGATAATATGTATATATATCAGAAATGAAGTTACTCCTCTTAGGGAGTTTAATACATAACCAAATCAATTGTTTCTCAAGGTTTAACGAAAATAAATGAAATACAGTAAGACCGGCGGTCTCAAAAAAAAAGGCGATCTCCAACATAAAACGGCGATCCCAAACAGAAGACCTCAAAACGGGCGATCTCCTATCAGGACACGAAAACCGGCGATCACCACCGAGAGGTGGAAATAGGCGATCTCCTTCCCCGGCGACCACTCACTAGAGAGCTCTTCTTCCTGGAAGATCATCTGCTCCCGTGTAACAATTACACGATCATCACAGTTTTGAGAAAACAACCACAATAACAGATAAAAGGGTAAGCTAGATAATTTAAAAGAAGTTTAAATCAAGAACATGAAAATCCAAGTAAACCAAGTTCCAAAATATCCATGTAAAACGTAGAGCTG
Organism: Phaseolus lunatus; assembly: GCA_013389735.1. NCBI lineage: Eukaryota > Viridiplantae > Streptophyta > Magnoliopsida > Fabales > Fabaceae > Phaseolus > Phaseolus lunatus. The sequence continues at coordinate 17,415,013 of CM023861.1, read as the reverse complement.
CTCATAGCATTCAGCTGATCGCCCAAAATCACAAACTTCACTACATTCACCCATAGTCATTCCATTTCACAATACAGCATCAAGTGTCTATCAATATTCAAGTTTCTCATTTCACATGTCAGACTTTCCACTGACTCACCACACAAGACACTTGACACTACTTCCGGATTGACTCGTGCATTGATTAGACTCAGAGATCTGCACCTGTCATACCACACCACTGTGAAATCCACACAGGGTCGCTGTGAATCCACACAGCATGCGCATATATCATCTCAATGTTACCATAGTTCTCCTGGTATGACAGGGTTAATCCATAGGACAGACGGAGCTCGTTCTTTTTCACACGAGACGCCCATCATATAGACCTCCTTCGACTCTCAACAACTGAGTAACTTCCTCTACGTGATTCCATTACCTCAGCAGAGTCAGGATATCCCCTTAGGAATCACCGATCAATGCACCTACCACAAGATCTTACACGGTATTTTCTTTCCTGAAAATACTATGCCTCGATCCCACATTCACAGCATTCAAAGACATCATGCCACACTTAAAAGAATGATTTCAATCACAGCAATAGCCATTTCAAAGGATTCATATTTTCGAATATCTCATGTAAATCTCAAGCAGTTCTCAAAACAACATCAAACACAAGGAGTTCGCAAAACAGCGCCAAAACCGGCGATCTAGTTCAAAATATGGTATTTCGAAGGCTGTATATTAAAACAGGCGACCACGTCGCTCAAGCACACAACACAGAGCATTTCACGAAGACGAAAGCGAAAAACGGCGACCACGTCGCCCACACTTCAGAAATGGTCCAACTATGGCTCGTAGTAAAGATGAAGGCTAGCTTCCCTTACCTGGACTTGCGCAACCACCAGGTGCTTCGAAATCCAACAGAGTTTGAAGAACGCCTTGGCTCTGTTTTTGCGTCTGGTTTTGAAGGAGTTGCAGAGAACTTTCCCAGGTGCTCCAATGGTGTTGCTTCTCGTCGTACTCTTGTGTGGAGATGCTGCAATCGCAACGCGGAGGAGGTAACTGGAGGAGAAGGGAAGAAACTCACTCTTTCTCTCGTCGAATACAACAATGTTTTCTTTTCTCTCAGCAGTGGATTTTTGTAACTTAAACCAACTTATCCCTCCAAAAGCAGCTGCCACCACCTACTCTGCAGGGAAGTTTGCGTGCACGCTTCCCTGAACAGTACTACTAAGCGTGCCTCTGCGCAGGCTACGCTCTGAGGTCACTATTCTGAACCACCTTTTCGTCTACGTGGCGCGCGTGCAGAACGTCTCTTGCTGGGAGTCTAGGTCCTACGTTCTTGGTGTGTAACTAAGCGCCGCGCGATGACCTTTCGCCGATGGCTACCAGCGCGAAGACGAACCACCGATGACCTCGCACGAAGACAAACCACCGATGACCTCTCGCGCGATGACAAACCGCTGATGACCTCTCGCGCGAGGACAAACCACTGATGACCTCTCGCGCGAAGACAAACCACCGATGACCTCTCGCGCGATGACAAACCGCTGATGACCTCTCGCGCGAAGACAAACCGCCGATGACCTCTCGCGCGATGACAAACCGCTGATGACCTCTCGCGCGAAGACAAACCACCGATGACCTCTCGCGCGATGACAAACCGCTGATGACCTCTCCCTGGCGAACGACCGATGTCTCACTCTGGGAGACAACCGATGTCTTCCCTGGCGATGCCTGCATGCCTCTCGCGCCCGCGCGATGCCTGCATGCCTCTCGCGCCCGCGCGATGCCTGCATGCCTCTCGCGCCCGCGCGATGTCCACCTGGCGCTCATGTGTAGCAGGCGACCGGCGACCTCGTAGCCTTCTAAACTTAACTTTTTCCTCCCTTTCTATTCTAAATAAAAATAATACTTAGAATTTATTTAAAACATACTCTTTCATTCCAATAAATTTTTCAGGTCCTTACATTCTCCCCAACAAGAAAATTTTCGTCCTCGAAAATTGGATTACAAGGAGAAGAGGTATGGATAAGCCTCCCTCATGGGTTCTTCTAACTCCCAAGTTGAATCCCCCGATCTCTCATCCCACACCACTTTCACCATGTCGATGGTCTTGCCCCTGAGCTGTTTACATTGCCGATCGTCAATCCTGACTGGTTTGGCTTCAAAGGACAAGTCATCCCTAATCTGCACGTCGTCTACATCCAGCACATGACTAGGGTTTGCCATGTACTTCCTCAGCTGTGACACGTGAAACACATTGTGCAGATTCGCCAGATGGGGAGGTAGGGCGATCTCATACGCCACTGGGCCAATCCTTCTTAAGATCTGATATGGTCCCACGAACTTAGGGGACAACTTCTTTGACCTGATCGCCCGCCCTACACCCTTGGTTGGTGTCACTTTCATGAACACGTGATCTCCAGCAGCAAACTCCAAAGGCTTTCTCCTCTGATCTGCATAGGACTTCTGCCTACTCTGAGAAGCTTTCATTCTGCTTTGTATCTGCTTTACCTTCTCGGTCGTCTGTTGAATCATCTCTGGCCCAACCAAGACTGCCTCGCCCTCTTGGTACCAACATAAGGGGGTTCTGCATTTCCTCCCATACAGGGCTTCATATGGGGCCATCCCGATGCTGGCGTGATAACTGTTATTATATGTAAACTCCACCAGTGGCAACACCTCGTCCCAATCTCCCAATTGATCCAAAACGCATGCCCTCAGCAGATCTTCCAAAGATTGGATCGTCCTCTCTGACTGACCATCTGTTTGGGGATGATATGCAGAGCTCATCCTCAACTTGGTTCCCAAACACTCTTGCAAGGTCTGCCAAAACCGTGAAGTGAACCTGGGATCTCTATCTGAAATGATGCTGGAAGGCACTCCATGCAACCTCACAATCTCCTTGATGTACAACTGTGCCAACTTGGCCATGGGCATCTTCATATTTACTGGGAGGAAGTGGGCACTCTTCGTCAGCCTATCAATGATGACCCAGATTGCATCATGACCCTTTACCGATCTGGGTAAATGGGTGACAAAATCCATGGCAATGCTGTCCCACTTCCACTCGGGGATATCCAGTTGCTGCAACAGCCCGCCAGGTCTTTGATGCTCTACCTTCGCCTTTTGACACGTTAAGCAGGTTGCCACGTACTGGGCGACGTCCCTCTTCATGCCTGACCACCAAAATGACTCCTTCAAGTCATGGTACATCTTGTTCATGCCTGGATGGAGGTTAAGGCGACTCTTATGACCTTCCTCTAGGATCATCTTCTTCAACTCTTCATTTGCAGGTATGCAAATTTTGCCATCAAACCTCAAGATCCCATCATCGCCCATCTCAAAGCCTCTCGCCTGATCTGTCCCTAGTGACTCTACAGTGCGCTTCAGGCTAGGGTCCTCCAATTGCTTATCCTTCAACATTCCCAGGAAGTCATTAGTTATAGTCAGCTTGCTACAACTAATGTGATTCACGTGAAATTCTACTCCAAGGTTTAAGTCTCTGAACTGCTCGATCAGTTTCTGCTCTTCCATCATCATGGTGGCGACTTGTATAGACTTCCTACTCAAGGCATCTGCCACTACATTGGCCTTCCCTGGGTGATACATGAGTTGAAAGTCGTAATCCTTTAGGAATTCCATCCACCTTCTTTGTCTCATGTTTAGTTCCTTCTGATCGAACAGGTATTTCAAGCTCTTGTGGTCACTGAATACCTGGAACCGAGCTCCATAAAGATAATGCCTCCAGATCTTCAAGGCAAACACTACCGCTGCCAACTCCAAATCATGAGTAGGGTAGTTTCTCTCATGCACCTTGAGTTGCCTTGAAGCATATGCAACCACTCTCTTCTCTTGCATCAAGACGCATCCCAAGCCTTGATGTGAGGCATCACAGAAGACATCAAAAGGTCTTCCTACTTCTGGAATCACCAGCACTGGAGCACTGGTCAACCTCTCCTTTAGTTCCCTGAAGCTCTGCTCACATCGGTCGGTCCAAGCAAAGGGTTGGTCCTTGCGGGTCAGTTGTGTTAAAGGAGCCACTACTTTGGAAAAATCCTCAATAAACCTCCGATAGTAGCCCGCCAACCCCACAAAGCTCCTTATCTCAGTCACTGTCTTAGGACGTTCCCATTGCAGCACTGCCTCTACCTTGGCTGGATCTACCGAGATCCCCTGGGCAGATATCACGTGTCCTAAGAAGTTGACTTCCCTTAGCCAGAACTCACACTTAGAGAACTTGGCATAGAGCTGCTTCTCCCTCAGTATTTCCAATACTGTCCTCAGGTGTTCCTCATGCTCTTCCTCGGTCCTTGAATAAATGAGGATGTCATCTATGAAGACCACCACAAACTTATCCAAGAAAGGGCGAAAGATCCTATTCATGTAGTCCATGAATAGAGCTGGAGCATTGGTGACTCCAAATGGCATCACTACATACTCGTAGTGCCCATATCGAGACCTAAAAGCTGTCTTCTGAACATCTTCAGCTTTTACCAAGATTTGGTGATACCCCGATCTCAGGTCAATCTTGGAGAACACCGAGGCCCCATGAATTTGGTCCATCAAATCATCAATCCGAGGTAGGGGGTACTTGTTCTTGATGGTCAATTTGTTCAATTGCCTGTAGTCTATACACAGCCGAGACCCTCCATCCTTCTTCTTGACTAGGAGCACTGGAGCTCCCCATGGAGATACGCTGGGTCTGATGAACTGCTTCTCCAGCAACTCTTCCACTTGCTTCTTTAACTCCACTAACTCGGCTGGTGCCATCCTGTAAGGTGCCATTGACACTGGTCCAGCTCCAGGTACCAAGTCAATAGAGAATTCCACTTCTCTCTTAGGGGGTAACCCAGGCACCTCTTCTGGGAATACATCTGTGAAATCTTTCACCACTTGTATCCTGTTTACGTCCCCTTTATTCTCCACTTCCAACCGGGCGAACACTACGAAGCACCTCGCCTCTCCTTCCAGCTCTGATCGCCCTTGTTGAACTGACAACACATCCGGTTCTTGGGGGTCTGGAAACGCTACCTTCTGCCTACCACAGTCTATGAGAACGTGATTGGCAGCTAACCAATCCATCCCCAGGATGACATCCAGGTCCTGAAGAGGTAGGCAGATCAAGTTCACCTTGAATCTGCGTCCTTCTACAATCACTGGACATTCAGGGCACACTGTAGAGGTCGACACCTGTCCTGACGCAGGTGTAGAGACCAACAGCTCGAAAGGTAACTCCTTCACTAGGAGGCCCAACTCGGCTACACACAGGCTTGACACAAAGGAGTGTGTCGCTCCAGAATCAAACAAGGTCCTTACACCTCTACCAGCAATAAAACAAACACCTTGGATGAGGTTACCTGACTGAGCTGCCTCTGCTCCAGACATGGCGAACACCCTCCCTGTTGCCTGAGGTCTGCCGCCCTCGTTTCTCAACTGTTGGGAGCCACTGGGTTGGGTCGCCCCATTCCTGCTAGGGCACTCTCTAGCAACGTGCCCTGTCCTTTGGCAGACGAAACATTTCCTCTCTGAAGTCTTCTTGAAACAAGCATTGGAGGCGTGTGGTCCACCACAGTGAGGACACTTGGGTTTCCAAGGTTGCTGCTGTTGAAACTGGGGAGGTGCTGCTCCTGCCCGATGTGGTGGAGGTCTCGCATAGGGTTTGCTTTGTGGGTGCTGTGCCTTAGCTCTCCCACTGGAGGAACCTCCTTGGTGTGACCTGATCACCCGAGAATCACCCTTTTCCAGGGTCTCCACCATCTTTGCCTTCTCCACTAAGGCGTGGAATTCCCTGATACACATCGGGGCTAGGGTCCTCTTCAGCCCATGCTTCAGTCCTTCTTCGAATTTTCTACATCTCCAGGCCTCGGAGGTCGCCTGGGTATAAAACCGGGCGAGGTACTCAAAACGAGCAGCATAGGCGTTTACTGACATGTCCCCCTGCTCCAACTTTAAGAACTCAGCTTCCCTTGCAAACTTGGCACTGTCAGGGAAGTATTTCTCCAAGAACTTCACCCTGAAGCTCTCCCAATCCAATACATCCTCTCGTGCCTCCATCATCTGCTGAGCTCCCATCCACCAGAACTCAGCTTCTCCTGATAGCAGATAAGTGGCGAACAGCAGCTTCTTCTCTTCAGGGCAGGAGGTCGCCCTAAAGATTTTCTCCAACTCCCTGACCCACTGGTCTGCCTGGTCAGGGGTAGCATTCCCACTGAACTTAGGTGGGTTGTGCCTCATGAACTCGGCCAGTCCCATCTGTTCTTGGGGCTGACCGACGTGGGAGTTTGTCTCAGCAGATCGGGCAGTTTCCCAGTGCTGCATTGTGGCTTGATGGTTCTGAGCCATCGCCGCATTCTGCTGCTGAATGGCAGTCGCCATCATCTCGATGGCCTTGGCGATCTGACTCATCTCTGAGGAAGGTTGGGGTGGGGTAGCAGGTCTACGTGCCATCTTCTGAATCTATTGACTTCTATATTCCCTACAACTATAAGAATGAAATCGATAAGAATCAATTCATTCAAGGGGTAACAGCTAGACCTTACAAAGGTCAGCATCTCAAAGTCATCTAGAATTTGAGTTCATCAACAGAATCATAACACTTATAACTTCACACAAAACACCAGAACAGTTACTGGTGTGCAAACATCAGTCCAAACTACCACCTCAGTCAAATTCAAGAACACTCAAAAATCACACCAGAATTCAATGTAGGCTAAACATCAAACCTTTGGATTTAAGATTAAGAATTATCTTGATCCAGTTATGAGTGTGCACCCTCACCACTTTATCAAGACCTTCTTATTCTTAATACTAAGATTTTCAGTTAGGCACACGTTCACCCAAGCACACGCAAGAGTTCAAAACTAAAACGTTTGAAAACCTTTCACTATAGTGGTTATTTAAAACTCAAATAAATTTTATGAGCAGAAGAAACACAATGGATCCACAGCCCTCAGGTCATCCTAAGGCGAACTGCTCTGATACCATTAATGTAACATCCCGCCAAAATAATACATACATACATGTATAATGAAATTAAGTGTAACCAAATAATATTGAAGAGTACAAGATAATATGTATATATATCAGAAATGAAGTTACTCCTCTTAGGGAGTTTAATACATAACCAAATCAATTGTTTCTCAAGGTTTAACGAAAATAAATGAAATACAGTAAGACCGGCGGTCTCAAAAAAAAGGCGATCTCCAACATAAAACGGCGATCCCAAACAGAAGACCTCAAAACGGGCGATCTCCTATCAGGACACGAAAACCGGCGATCACCACCGAGAGGTGGAAATAGGCGATCTCCTTCCCCGGCGACCACTCACTAGAGAGCTCTTCTTCCTGGAAGATCATCTGCTCCCGTGTAACAATTACACGATCATCACAGTTTTGAGAAAACAACCACAATAACAGATAAAAGGGTAAGCTAGATAATTTAAAAGAAGTTTAAATCAAGAACATGAAAATCCAAGTAAACCAAGTTCCAAAATATCCATGTAAAACGTAGAGCTGCTCATAGCATTCAGCTGATCGCCCAAAATCACAAACTTCACTACATTCACCCATAGTCATTCCATTTCACAATACAGCATCAAGTGTCTATCAATATTCAAGTTTCTCATTTCACATGTCAGACTTTCCACTGACTCACCACACAAGACACTTGACACTACTTCCGGATTGACTCGTGCATTGATTAGACTCAGAGATCTGCACCTGTCATACCACACCACTGTGAAATCCACACAGGGTCGCTGTGAATCCACACAGCATGCGCATATATCATCTCAATGTTACCATAGTTCTCCTGGTATGACAGGGTTAATCCATAGGACAGACGGAGCTCGTTCTTTTTCACACGAGACGCCCATCATATAGACCTCCTTCGACTCTCAACAACTGAGTAACTTCCTCTACGTGATTCCATTACCTCAGCAGAGTCAGGATATCCCCTTAGGAATCACCGATCAATGCACCTACCACAAGATCTTACACGGTATTTTCTTTCCTGAAAATACTATGCCTCGATCCCACATTCACAGCATTCAAAGACATCATGCCACACTTAAAAGAATGATTTCAATCACAGCAATAGCCATTTCAAAGGATTCATATTTTCGAATATCTCATGTAAATCTCAAGCAGTTCTCAAAACAACATCAAACACAAGGAGTTCGCAAAACAGCGCCAAAACCGGCGATCTAGTTCAAAATATGGTATTTCGAAGGCTGTATATTAAAACAGGCGACCACGTCGCTCAAGCACACAACACAGAGCATTTCACGAAGACGAAAGCGAAAAACGGCGACCACGTCGCCCACACTTCAGAAATGGTCCAACTATGGCTCGTAGTAAAGATGAAGGCTAGCTTCCCTTACCTGGACTTGCGCAACCACCAGGTGCTTCGAAATCCAACAGAGTTTGAAGAACGCCTTGGCTCTGTTTTTGCGTCTGGTTTTGAAGGAGTTGCAGAGAACTTTCCCAGGTGCTCCAATGGTGTTGCTTCTCGTCGTACTCTTGTGTGGAGATGCTGCAATCGCAACGCGGAGGAGGTAACTGGAGGAGAAGGGAAGAAACTCACTCTTTCTCTCGTCGAATACAACAATGTTTTCTTTTCTCTCAGCAGTGGATTTTTGTAACTTAAACCAACTTATCCCTCCAAAAGCAGCTGCCACCACCTACTCTGCAGGGAAGTTTGCGTGCACGCTTCCCTGAATAGTACTACTAAGCGTGCCTCTGCGCAGGCTACGCTCTGAGGTCACTATTCTGAACCACCTTTTCGTCTACGTGGCGCGCGTGCAGAACGTCTCTTGCTGGGAGTCTAGGTCCTACGTTCTCGGTGTGTAACTAAGCGCCGCGCGATGACCTTTCGCCGATGGCTACCAGCGCGAAGACGAACCACCGATGACCTCGCACGAAGACAAACCACCGATGACCTCTCGCGCGATGACAAACCGCTGATGACCTCTCGCGCGAGGACAAACCACTGATGACCTCTCGCGCGAAGACAAACCACCGATGACCTCTCGCGCGATGACAAACCGCTGATGACCTCTCGCGCAAAGACAAACCACCGATGACCTCTCGCGCGATGACAAACCGCTGATGACCTCTCGCGCGAAGACAAACCACCGATGACCTCTCGCGCGATGACAAACCGCTGATGACCTCTCCCTGGCGAACGACCGATGTCTCACTCTGGGAGACAACCGATGTCTTCCCTGGCGATGCCTGCATGCCTCTCGCGCCCGCGCGATGCCTGCATGCCTCTCGCGCCCGCGCGATGCCTGCATGCCTCTCGCGCCCGCGCGATGTCCACCTGGCGCTCATGTGTAGCAGGCGACCGGCGACCTCGTAGCCTTCTAAACTTAACTTTTTCCTCCCTTTCTATTCTAAATAAAAATAATACTTAGAATTTATTTAAAACATACTCTTTCATTCCAATAAATTTTTCAGGTCCTTACAGCTCCCGTGTAAGTTATACACGATCATCACAGTTTTAAGAAAGCATCCACAGAACCAAAACACGCAGGGTAAGCTAGATATTTTAAAGAGAGTTTAAATAAAACATTAAAAATCAAGATAAAATAAATTTAAGATACCCACGTAAAACCATCAACTTTCTCATTCTCTTCACATGACCATCAAGTAATCAGTTTTCAAGATATTCACGTAAAGCTATAGAGTTGCTCATTCCCTTCACCTGATCGCCCAGAAATCACACATTTCACAATATTTTCAAGAGTCGTTCTATTTCACATAATGCATCAAGTGTCTATCAATTTTCAATGTTTCTCATTTCTTACGTCAGACTTCCACTGATTTAACACACATAGACACATGTAAGGACCTAGAAACTTTAATAGGAATAAGAGTGTTATATTTAAATAATTTCAGAAGATGTTATTATTCAAAATACAAAGAGCTGGTAAACGAAGTTTCATAGTAGTCGGACCTCGGACGTCGCCCAAGATCTGGGGTCAGCTGGTAGAGGTCGGTCGGATGACATGTGGACCAAGAAGAGTAAAGGAGGAAAAGTGTAACTAAGAAGTCTTCTACAAGATCGCCGTTAGTGAAGACGGAGGCCATCTCCGACTCTTCTGGCACATAATCGCCTGTCGCCTAGAGGAGGCATGAGCGCCAATCGCCTAGAGTGTACGTGATCGGCGGGAATGCACGTAGTATGTGGTCAAGATACTGGATCAACCAGAGTGGGTTCCAACAACCACGCGTATCAAGGTGTGGGTTGAGCCTTAGATACGCTGTGCATGCGAAGCTCTACGCTTGAGTAAAAGAGATCACCCTTAGTGTTGCATGCATGGGAGCACGAGGAGTGGTGCTGATCTACTCTTGGAAATGTGAAGCTACCGACGTCACCGAGTCATGTAGAGATGATACCTTGGACGTAACATAGTAGAATGAAGAACCTTCAGGAAGGCGTGGCGATGTGTCGTCGGGCATCGCCAGGGCGCGAGGGGCATGCGGGCATCACCAGGGCGCGAGGCATGCGGGGTTAGTCTTCGCGCGAGAGATCATCGGTGGATTGTCTTCGCGCGAGAGGTCATCGGTGGAGAGTCTTCGCGCGAGAGATCATCGGTGGAGAGTCTTCGCGCGAGAGGTCATCGGTGGATAGTCTTCGCGCGAGATGTCATCGGTGGAGAGTCTTCGCGCGAGAGGTCATCGGTGGATAGTCTTCGCGCGAGATGTCATCGGTGGATAGCCTTCGCGCGAGAGGACATCGGTGGATAGCCTTCGCGCGAGAGGTCATCGGTGGAAAGTTATCGCACGATGGCGAGCTTCACACAGAGAAAGTGGGACCCAGACTCCCAGCATGAAACGTCCTGCACGCGCGCCACGTAGACAAAAAGGGTGGTTCAGAATAGTGACATCAGAATGTTGGCATGCGCAAGAGACACTCGCGGTCGTACTGTTCAGGGCAGTGGTTGGCATGCGCAAGAGACAAACATGGTCGTACTGTTCAGAGAAACGTACACTCAGACTTCTCTGCAGAGTGGGTAGTGGCAGCTGCTTTTGTGGACAAGCTGGTTTAAGATGCGAAAACCCACTTCGGAGAAGGGGAAACGTTGCAGTTGTTCAAGAGCGAAAGAGTGAGTTTACCTCCCTTCTCCTCCATTCTCTCCTTCGCGCTGCGATTCTGGCACCTTCACGCAAGAGTACGATGAGCGACGGCCACCATTAGAGCACCTGGGAGGTTCTCTGCAAGTCCTTCAACCAGACGCAAAAACAGAGCCAAGGCGTTGTTCAAGCTTCGTTGGGTTTCGGAGCTCCTGGTGTTTTGCGCAAGTCCAGGTAAGGGAAGCTAGCCTTCGTTTTCAATACAAGCCATAGATTAGCTGTTTCTGAAGTAAGGGCGACGTGGTCGCCGGTTTTCGTTTTCATCTTCGTGAATGCTCTGTTTCTATGTGTTTGGGCGACGTGGTCGCCGGTTTTATATACAGACTTCGAAATACCTTGTTTTTGAAACAGATCGCCGATTTTGGCGTTGTTTGCGAACTCCCTGTTTTTGGTGTTGCTTTGAAAACGGTTTGAGATTTAAATGAGATATTCGAAAATAAGAACCTTGGAGTGAGTTTTGCTGTGATTGAAATCATTCCTTTAAGTGTTATGTGATGTGTTGGATGTGGGATCGAGGCATAGTATTTTCAGGAAAGAAAATACCGTGTAAGATCGTGTAGGATGTGCATTGATCGGTGATGTCTATAATGAGATTATCCTGACTCTCCTGAGATAATGGATTCATATAGATGAGGTTATTCAGGCGTTGAGAGTCGAAGGAGGTTCATATGTATGGGTGAGTCGTGTGAAACAGAACGAGCTCGGCCTGTCATATGGATTAACCCTGTCATACTGTGAGAATGGTGAACTTGAGATCGAGAATGTGTTGATGCGCATAGCTATGGAAACATTACAACAGCTTAGTATGACAGGTGCAGAATCTCTGAGTCTAGTCAATGCACGAGTCTTCCGGAAGTAGTGTCAAGTGTCTTGTGTGCTGAGTCAGTGGTAGTCTGACGTGAGAAATGAGGAACATTGAATTGATAGACACTTAATGCATTTTGTGAAATAGAATGACTCTTGAAAATATTGTAAAGTGTGTGATTTCTTGGCGATCAGGTGAAGGGAATGAGAAACTCTATAGTTTTACGTGGGTATCTTGAAATTGTTTTACCTTGATTTCAAAGTTCATATCTAACTCTTTTTAAATGTCTAGCTTACCCTGTGTTTCTTTTGTGTTGTGTTTGGCCTTTTCTTAAACCTGTAATGATCGTGTATAATTTACACGGGAGCAGATGATGTTGCAGGATGTAGAGCTCCTTAGTGAATTGTCGCTGGAAAGAGATCGCCTGTTTTCTATTTCCGTTGGGAGATCACCCCTTTTGCTGCTTTCTGATAGGAGATCGCCTATATGATAGGAGATCGCCCTTCTAATAGGAGATCACCCTTCTGTCAAGAGATCACCTATCTTTCTATTGTATTGAATTTTGTTTATGTTTTAATGGAACAGTGATCGTATTTGTATTAAACTCCCTGTGAGGAGAAACTTTAATTACATATATATAATTTTATTCACTTCAATCTATTTGTTACTTTTATTTTCATTATATAAATATGAATGGTATTTTGGCGGGATGTTACAACACACACCACACCACTGTAAAGTCCACACAGGACAGCAAGCAAAGTCCACACAGGACAGCTGTAAGGACCTGTAAAATTGAATTGGAATAAAAAGGGTTATATTTTAAAAGAATTCTATGTATGTTTTATTTAAAATAAAAAGGGAGGAAAAGTTAAGTTTAGAAGGCTATGAGATCGCCGGTCGCCTGCTACACATGAGCGCCAGGTGGACGTCGCCAGGGCGCGAGGCATGCAGGCATCGCGCGGGCGCGAGGGGCATGCGGGCATCGCGCGGGCGCGAGGCATGCGGGCTTTGCCAGGGCGCGAGGCATGTGGACGTGGCCAAGGCGCGAGAGGCATGCGGGCTTTGCCAGGGCGCGATGCATGTGGACGTGGCCAGGGCACGAGAGTTATGAGGGCGTCGCCAGGGAAGACATCAGTCGTCTCCCAGAGGAAGACATCGGTCGTCTTCCAGGGAGAAGGAGACATCGGTCGTTCGCCAGGATGAGTCAGCAGTGGAAAGTTATCGCGCGACGTCGAGTTTCACACAGAGTAAAGTGGGACCCAGACTCCCAGCATGAAACGTCCTGCACACACGCCACGTAGACAAAAAGGGTGGTTTAGAGTGGTGACATCAGAATGTTGGCATGCGCAGGAGACACTCGCGGTCGTACTGTTCAGAGCAGTGGTTGGCATGCACAAGCGACAACAGTGGTAGTACTGTTCAGAGCAGTGGTTGGCATGCACCAGAGACAACAGTGGTCGTACTGTTCAGGGCAGTGGTTCTCAGACTTTCCTGCAGAAGGGGTGGCAGCAGCAGCATGCGTGGACAGGTAAGTTGGGATTCAAAAGCCACTGCGGGAAGGCAAAGAACGTTACAGACTCAAGAGTGTTAGAGTGAGTGCAAACTTCCTCCCTCCCTTCTTCCCTTCCTTGCGTTGAGACTCAGGCAACCTCCAGCATCAGTACGACAAGCGACGTTGTCCTTAGAGCACCTAAGAGGTTCTCTGCAAGTTCTACAGACCAGGTGCTGAAAACAGAGCTAAGGCATCCTTCAGGCTCGGTGGGTTTTGAGCTCGCGGTATTTTACGCAAGTCCAGGTAAGGGAAGCTAGACTTCATTTTCAATACAAGCCATAGTTTAGCTATTTCTGAAGTGAGGGCGACGTGGTCGCCGGTTTTCGTTTTCATCTTTGTAAAATGCTCTGTGCTATGTGTTTGGGCGACGTGGTCGCCGGTTTTAAATGCAGACTCGAAATACCCTGTTTTTGAACTAGATCGCCGGTTTTGGCGTTGTTTGTGAACTCTCTGTTTTTGGTGTTACTTTGAACTGTTGAAGCTTAAATGTGATCTTCGAAAATCTGAATCTTTGGAACGATCGTTGCTGTGACTTGAATCATTTATTTAAGGGTGGTATGATGTGTTGAACGTTGTGAATGTGGATCGAGGCATAGTATTTTCAGGAAAGAAAATACCGTGTAAGATCGTGTAGGATGTGCATTGATCGGTGATTCCTAAGGGGATATCCTGACTCTGCTGAGATAATGGAATCACATAGAGGAAGTTACTCAGTTGGTGAGAGTCGAAGGAGGTTCATATGAATGGGCGTCTCGTGTGAAAAAGAACGAGCTCCGCCTGTTCTATGGATTAACCCTGTCATACCGGGAGAACTATTGACATTGAGATTATATATGCGCATGCTGTGTGGATTCACAGCGACCCTGTGTGGATTTCACAGTGGTATGGTATGACAGGTGCAGATCTCTGAGTCTAATCAATGCATGAGTCTTCCGGAAGTAGTGTCAAGTGTCTTGTGTGCTGAGTCAGTGGTGGTCTGACATGTGAAACGAGGAACTTGAAATTGATAGACACTTGATACAGTTGTGAAATAGAATGACTCTGGAAAATATTGCGAAATGTGTGATTTCTGGGCGATCAGGTGAAGAGTATGAGAAACTTGATAACTTTACGTGAATATCTTGAAATTGTTTACCTTGATTTTATTTTAATTATCCTTATTTAAACTCTCTTTAAAATATCTAGCTTACCCTGCGTGTTTTGGTTCTGTGGCTGTTCTCTTAAAACTGTGATGATCGTGTATAACTTACACGGGAGCAGATCATCTTCCAGGAAGTAGAGCTCCTTAGTGAGTGGTCGCCGGAAGCAGATCGGCTGTTTTTGGGTCCCCCGATGGGCGATCGGCCTCGTCCGATGGGAGATCGGTCTCTTCCGATAGGAGATCGCCTGCTTCATTTTTTTTTACTGTATTTTGTTTATGTTTCTGCAAAAATTTGACCGAATTTGTATTAAACTCCCTGTGAGGAGAAACTACATTTCATATATATAATATTTTGTTCACTTCAATCTATTTGTTACCTTTATTTTCATTATATACATTTGTATAGCTTTTTGGCGGGATGTTACATTAATGGTATCAGAGCAGTTCTTCCTTAGGATGACCTGAGGGCTGTGGATCCATTGTGTTTCTTCTGCTCATGAAATTTATTTGAGTTTAAAATAACAACTATAGTGAAAAGTTTTCAAACGTTTTTGTATTGAGATTTTGTGTGTGCTTTGGTGAATATATGTCATAACTGAAAATCTTAGTATTAAGAATGAGAAGGTCTTGATAAAGTAGTGAGGGTGCACACTCATAACTGGATCGGGATGAGTCTCAACCTTAATTCCAAAGGTTTGATGTTTAGCATATATTGAATTCTGGTGTGAGCTATTTCATTTTATTGAGTGTCTTTGTAATGGATTGAAAATGGTTGATTGGATTGATGACTGCATACCAGTAGTTGTTCTGGTGTTATGCTTGATGTTATAAGCATTATGATTCTGTTGTTGAGCTCAAATTCTTAATGATTTTGAGATGCTGACCTTTGTAAGGTCTATATGTTACCTCCTGAATGAATTGATTTCTTATCGATTTCATTCCTGTAGTTGTAGGGAGTATAGAAACCTGTAGTTTCAATCTGAAACGAAGAGAGATGGCACGTAGACCTTCTACCCCTCCCCAATCTTCTTCGGAGATGAGCCAGATTGCTAAAGCTATCGAGATGATGGCAACTGCCATCCAACAGCAGAATGCAGCGATGGCTCAGAACCATCAAGCTACAATGCACCACTGGGAAACTGCTCGGTCGGCTGAGACAAACTCCCACGGCGGCCAGCCTCAAGAACAGATGGGACTGACTGAGTTCATGAGGCACAACCCACCCAAGTTTAGTGGGAATGCTACCCCTGATCAGGCAGATCAGTGGGTCAGAGAGCTGGAGAAAATCTTTAGGGCGACCTCCTGCCCTGAAGAGAAGAAATTGTTGTTCGCCACTTATCTGCTATCAGGAGAAGCTGAGTTCTGGTGGATGGGAGCTCAGCAGATGATGGATGCCCGAGGGGATGTTTTGGATTGGGAGAGCTTCAGGGTGAAGTTCTTGGAGAAATACTTCCCTGACAGCGCCAAGTTTGCGAGGGAAGCTGAGTTCCTGAAGCTGGAGCAGGGGGATATGTCAGTGAACGCCTATGCTACTCGTTTTGAGTACCTCGCCCGGTTCTATACCCAGGCGACCTCTGAGGCCTGGAGGTGTAGGAAGTTTGAAGAGGGACTGAAGCATGGGCTGAAGAGGACCATAGCCCCGATGTGCATCAGGGAATTTCACGCCTTGGTAGAGAAGGCGAAGATGGTTGAGACCCTGGAAAAGGGTGATTCTCGAGTGATGAGGTCATACCCAGGGAGTTCTTCCAGTGGGAAGGCTAAGGTGCAGCACCCACAAGGCAAGCCTTATACGAGACCTCCACCCCGTCGGGCGGAAGCAGCGCCATCCCAGTTTCAGCAACAACAACATTGGAAACCCAAGTGTCTCCATTGTGGTGGACCACACGCCTCCAATGCATGCTTCAAGAAGACTTCTGAGAGGAGATGTTTTGCCTGCCAAAAGACAGGGCACGTTGCTAGAGAATGCCCTGGCAGGAATGGGGCGACCCAACCCAGTGGCTCCCAGCAGATGAGAAACGAAGGCAGCAGACCTCAGGCGACAGGGAGAGTGTTTGCCATGTCTGGAGCAGAAGCATCTCAGTCAGGTAACCTCATACAAGGTGTTTGTTTTATTGCTGGTAGAGGTGTAAAAGCTTTGTTTGATTCTGGAGCGACACACTCCTTTGTGTCAAGCCTGTGTGTAGCCGAGTTGGGTCTTCTAGTGAAGGAGTTACCCTTCGAACTGTTGGTCTCTACACCTGCGTCAGGACAGGTGTCGACCTCTACAGTTTGCCCCGAATGTCCAGTGATTGTAGAGGGACGCAGATTCAAGGTGAACTTGATCTGCCTACCTCTTCAGGACCTAGATGTTATCCTGGGAATGGATTGGTTAGCTGCCAATCACGTTCTCATTGACTGCGGTAGTCAGAGGATTGCGTTTCCAGACCTCCAAGGATCAGATGTAATTTCTGCTCAGCAAGGGCAGTCAGAGTTGGAAGAAGGGGCGAGGTGCTTTGTGATACTCGCTCGGTCGGAGGTGGAGAATAAAGGGGACGTAAGCAGAATACCCGTGGTGAAAGATTTCACGGATGTATTCCCAGAAGAAGTACCTGGGTTACCCCCTAAGAGAGAAGTGGAATTCTCTATTGACTTGGTACCTGGAGCTGGACCAGTGTCAATGGCACCTTACAGGATGGCACCAGCCGAGTTAGTGGAGTTAAAGAAGCAAGTGGAAGAGTTGCTGGAGAAGCAATTCATCAGACCCAGTGTATCTCCATGGGGAGCTCCAGTGCTCCTAGTTAAGAAGAAGGATGGAGGGTCTCGGCTGTGTATAGATTACAGGCAGTTGAACAAGTTGACCATCAAGAACAAGTACCCCCTACCTAGGATTGATGATTTGATGGATCAAATACATGGAGCCTCGGTGTTCTCCAAGATTGACCTGAGATCGGGGTACCACCAAATTTTGGTTAAAGCTGATGATGTGCAAAAGACAGCTTTTAGGTCTCGGTATTGGCATTATGAGTATGTGGTGATGCCGTTTGGGGTCACAAATGCTCCAGCCCTGTTCATGGACTACATGAATAGGATTTTTCGCCCTTTCTTGGATAAGTTTGTGGTGGTCTTCATAGACGACATACTCATTTACTCAAGGACCGAGGAAGAGCATGAAGAACACCTGAGGACAGTATTGGAGATACTGAGGGAGAAGCAGCTCTATGCCAAGTTCTCGAAGTGTGAGTTCTGGCTGAGGGAAGTCAACTTCTTGGGACATGTGATATCTGCCCAGGGGATCTCGGTTGATCCAGCCAAAGTGGAGGCAGTGCTTCTATGGGAACGTCCTAAGACAGTTACTGAAATAAGGAGTTTTGTGGGCCTAGCTGGCTACTATCGGCGGTTTATTGAGGACTTTTCCAAGGTAGTGGCTCCTTTAACACAGCTGACCCGCAAGGATCAACCTTTTGCTTGGACCAACTGATGTGAGCAGAGCTTCAAGGAACTAAAGGAAAGGCTGACTAGTGCTCCAGTGCTGGTGATCCCCGAGGTGGGAAGACCTTTTGATGTCTTCTGTGACGCTTCACATCAGGGCTTGGGATGTGTTTTGATGCAAGAGCAGAGAGTGGTTGCATATGCTTCAAGGCAAC
Organism: Phaseolus lunatus; assembly: GCA_013389735.1. NCBI lineage: Eukaryota > Viridiplantae > Streptophyta > Magnoliopsida > Fabales > Fabaceae > Phaseolus > Phaseolus lunatus. The sequence goes on along the minus strand of CM023861.1, from coordinate 17,396,763 downwards.
TCAAGGTTCATGAGAGGAACTACCCCACGCATGATTTGGAGTTGGCGGCTGTGGTATTTGCCTTGAAGATCTGGAGGCACTATTTATATGGAGCTCGGTTCCAGGTGTTCAGTGACCATAAGAGCCTGAAATATCTGTTCGATCAGAAGGAACTAAACATGAGACAAAGAAGGTGGATGGAGTTTCTTAAGGACTACGATTTTCAACTCATGTATCATCCAGGGAAGGCCAATGTAGTGGCAGATGCCTTGAGTAGAAAATCAGTACAAGTAGCCACCATGATGATGGAAGAGCAGAAACTGATCGAGCAATTCAGGGATTTAAACCTTGGGGTAGAGTTCCACGTGAATCACATTAGTTGTAGTAAGCTGGCTATAACTAATGACTTCCTTGGAATGATAAAGGACAAGCAGTTGGAGGACCCTAGTCTGAAGCGTACTGTGGAGTCACTAGGGACCGACCAGGCTAAAGGCTTTGTGATGGGCAATGATGGGATCTTGAGATTTGAGGGTAGGATTTGCATCCCTGCAGATGGAGAGTTGAAGAAGATGATCCTAGATGAAGGTCATAAGAGTCGCCTTAACCTCCATCCAGGCATGACCAAGATGTACCATGACTTGAAGGAGTCATTTTGGTGGTCAGGCATGAAGAGAGACATCGCCCAGTATGTTGCTACCTGTTTGACGTGTCAGAAGGCAAAGGTAGAACATCAAAGGCCTGGCGGGTTATTACAACCATTGGATATCCCTGAGTGGAAATGGGACAGCATTGCCATGGATTTTGTCACCCATTTACCCAGATCGGTAAAGGGCCATGATGCAATCTGGGTCATCACTGATCGGCTGACGAAGAGTGCTCATTTTCTCCCAGTGAATATGAGGATGCCCATGGCCAAGTTGGCACAGTTGTACATCCAGGAAATAGTGAGGCTGCATGGAGTGCCTTCCAGCATTGTTTCAGATAGGGATCCCAGGTTCACCTCACGGTTTTGGCAGACCTTACAAGAGTGCTTGGGAACTAAGTTGAGGATGAGCTCTGCATATCATCCCCAAACAGATGGTCAGTCAGAGAGAACGATCCAGTCCTTGGAAGACCTGCTGAGGACGTGTGTCTTGGATCAATTGGGGAATTGGGACGAGGTGTTGCCACTAGTGGAGTTTACATATAATAACAGTTATCACGCCAGCATAGGGATAGCACCATATGAAGCCCTGTATGGGAGGAAATGTAGGACTCCCTTATGTTGGTACCAGGAGGGCGAAGCAGCCTTGGTTGGGCCAGAGTTGATTCAGCAGACGACCGAGAAGGTGCAGCAGATACAAAGCAGAATGAAGGCTTCTCAAAGTAGGCAGAAGTCATATGCAGACCAGAGGAGGAAGCCTTTGGAGTTTGCTGCTGGAGACCATGTGTTCATGAAAGTGACACCAACCAAGGGTGTAGGAAGGGCGATCAGACCAAAGAAGTTGTCCCCTAAGTTCGTGGGACCATATCAGATCTCAAGGAGGATTGGCCCAGTAGCTTATGAGATCGCCCTGCCTCCCCATTTAGCGAATCTGCACAATGTCTTTCACGTTTCACAGCTGAGGAAGTACATGGCAGACCCTAGTCATGTGCTGGAAGTGGACAACGTGCAGATCAGGGATGACTTGTCCTTTGAAGCGAAACCAGTCAGGATTGAAGATCGTCAAAGTAAACAGCTCAGAGGCAAGACCATTAACATGGTGAAAGTGGTGTGGGATGAGCGATCGGGTGACTCAACTTGGGAGTTGGAAGAACCCATGAGAGAAGCCTATCCATATCTCTTTTCCTTATAATTCAATTTTCGAGGACGAAAATTTTTCTTGTTGGGGAGAATGTAAGGACCTGTAAAATTGAATTGGAATAAAAAGGGTTATATTTTAAAAGAATTCTATGTATGTTTTATTTAAAATAAAAAGGGAGGAAAAGTTAAGTTTAGAAGGCTATGAGATCGCCGGTCGCCTGCTACACATGAGCGCCAGGTGGACGTCGCCAGGGCGCGAGGCATGCAGGCATCGCGCGGGCGCGAGGGGCATGCGGGCATCACGCGGGCGCGAGGCATGCGGGCTTTGCCAGGGCGCGAGGCATGTGGACGTGGCCAAGGCGCGAGAGGCATGCGGGCTTTGCCAGGGCGCGATGCATGTGGACGTGGCCAGGGCGCGAGAGTTATGAGGGTGTCGCCAGGGAAGACATCGGTCGTCTCCCAGAGGAAGACATCGGTCGTCTTCCAGGGAGAAGGAGACATCGGTCGTTCGCCAGGATGAGTCAGCAGTGGAAAGTTATCGCGCGACGTCGAGTTTCACACAGAGTAAAGTGGGACCCAGACTCCCAGCATGAAACGTCCTGCACACACGCCACGTAGACAAAAAGGGTGGTTTAGAGTGGTGACATCAAAATGTTGGCATGCGCAGGAGACACTCGCGGTCGTACTGTTCAGAGCAGTGGTTGGCATGCACAAGCGACAACAGTGGTAGTACTGTTCAGAGCAGTGGTTGGCATGCACCAGAGACAACAGTGGTCGTACTGTTCAGGGCAGTGGTTCTCAGACTTTCCTGCAGAAGGGGTGGCAGCAGCAGCATGCGTGGACAGGTAAGTTGGGATTCAAAAGCCACTGCGGGAAGGCAAAGAACGTTACAGACTCAAGAGTGTTAGAGTGAGTGCAAACTTCCTCCCTCCCTTCTTCCCTTCCTTGCGTTGAGACTCAGGCAACCTCCAGCATCAGTACGACAAGCGACGTTGTCCTTAGAGCACCTAAGAGGTTCTCTGCAAGTTCTACAGACCAGGTGCTGAAAACAGAGTTAAGGCATCCTTCAGGCTCGGTGGATTTTGAGCTCGCGGTATTTTACGCAAGTCCAGGTAAGGGAAGCTAGACTTCATTTTCAATACAAGCCATAGTTTAGCTATTTCTGAAGTGAGGGCGACGTGGTTGCCGGTTTTCGTTTTCATCTTTGTAAAATGCTCTGTGCTATGTGTTTGGGCGACGTGGTCGCCGGTTTTAAATGCAGACTCGAAATACCCTGTTTTTGAACTAGATCGCCGGTTTTGGCGTTGTTTGTGAACTCTCTGTTTTTGGTGTTACTTTGAACTGTTGAAGCTTAAATGTGATCTTCGAAAATCTGAATCTTTGGAACGATCGTTGCTGTGACTTGAATCATTTATTTAAGGGTGGTATGATGTGTTGAACGTTGTGAATGTGGATCGAGGCATAGTATTTTCAGGAAAGAAAATACCGTGTAAGATCGTGTAGGATGTGCATTGATCGGTGATTCCTAAGGGGATATCCTGACTCTGCTGAGATAATGGAATCACATAGAGGAAGTTACTCAGTTGGTGAGAGTCGAAGGAGGTTCATATGAATGGGCGTCTCGTGTGAAAAAGAACGAGCTCCGCCTGTTCTATGGATTAACCCTGTCATACCGGGAGAACTATTGACATTGAGATTATATATGCGCATGCTGTGTGGATTCACAGCGACCCTGTGTGGATTTCACAGTGGTATGGTATGACAGGTGCAGATCTCTGAGTCTAATCAATGCATGAGTCTTCCGGAAGTAGTGTCAAGTGTCTTGTGTGCTGAGTCAGTGGTGGTCTGACATGTGAAACGAGGAACTTGAAATTGATAGACACTTGATACAGTTGTGAAATAGAATGACTCTGGAAAATATTGCGAAATGTGTGATTTCTGGGCGATCAGGTGAAGAGTATGAGAAACTTGATAACTTTACGTGAATATCTTGAAATTGTTTACCTTGATTTTATTTTAATTATCCTTATTTAAACTCTCTTTAAAATATCTAGCTTACCCTGCGTGTTTTGGTTCTGTGGCTGTTCTCTTAAAACTGTGATGATCGTGTATAACTTACACGGGAGCAGATCATCTTCCAGGAAGTAGAGCTCCTTAGTGAGTGGTCGCCGGAAGCAGATCGGCTGTTTTTGGGTCCCCCGATGGGCGATCGGCCTCGTCCGATGGGAGATCGGTCTCTTCCGATAGGAGATCGCCTGCTTCGTTTTTTTTTACTGTATTTTGTTTATGTTTCTGCAAAAATTTGACCGAATTTGTATTAAACTCCCTGTGAGGAGAAACTACATTTCATATATATAATATTTTGTTCACTTCAATCTATTTGTTACCTTTATTTTCATTATATACATTTGTATAGCTTTTTGGCGGGATGTTACAACAGCAAGGAAAGTCCACACAGGACAGCAACCAAAGTCCACACAGGACAGCAAACAAAGTCCATACAGGACAGCAAACAAAGTCCACACAGGACAGCAAGGAAAGTCCACACAGGACAGCAACCAAAGTCCACACAGGACAGCAAACAAAGTCCACACAGGACAGCAAACAAAGTCCACACAGGACAGCAAGGAAAGTCCACACAGGACAGCAAGCAAAGTCCACACAGGACAGCAAGCAAAGTCCACACAGGACAGCAAGGAAAGTCCACACAGGACAGCAAGGAAAGTCCACACAGGACAGCAAGGAAAGTCCACACAGGACAGCAAGCAAAGTCCACACAGGACAGCAAGCAAAGTCCACACAGGACAGCAAGGAAAGTCCACACAGGACAGCTAAAGATCATCAATTCACCCAATGCACCAAACAATACTTAAATGAACGATCTCAACCACAGCCACAAACGTATCCAGGTTCAGATTTTTCCAATAACACGTGCATTTCACATATCAATCTCAAACAAGTTCAAAGCGACACTAAAATAGTGAGTTCGCAAACAACGCCAAAACCGGCGATCTGGTTCAAAAACAAGGTATTTCGAAGTCTGTATTTAAAACCGGCAACCACGTCCCCCAAACACATAGAACAGAGCATTCACGAAGATGAAAACGAAACCGGCGACCCCGTCGCCCTCACTTCAGAAACAGCTAATCTATGGCTTGTATTGAGAATGAAGGCTAGCTTCCCTTACTTGGACTTGCGCAAAACACCAAGAACTCCAAAACCCAACGAAGCTAAAAAGATGCTTTCACTCTGTTTCTGCGTCTGGTTTGTAGGACTTGCAGAGAACTTCCCAGGTGCTCTAATGGTGGTCGTCTCTCGTCGTACTCTTGTGTGAAGATGCCTGAACCGTAGCGCGAAGGAGAGAAATGGAGGAGAAAGGAGGTAGCTCACTCTTTCGCTCTTGAACAACTGCAACGTTCCTTTCTCTCAGAAGTGGGTTTTTGCATCTTAAACTAACTTGTCCACAAAAGCCGCTGCCACCACCCACTCTGCAGGGAAGTTTTGCGTGTACGCTGCACTGAACAGTACGACTAAGCGTGCCTCTGCGCAGGCTAACACTCTGAGGTCACTATTCTGAACCACCTTTTTTTTGTATACGTGGCGCGCGTGCAGGACGTTTCATGCTGGGAGTCTGGGTCCCACTTTCTCTGTGTGAAGCTCGACATCGCACGATAACCTTCCACCGATGACCGCTCGCGCGAAGGCTATCCACCGATGTCCTCTCGCGCGAAGGCTATCCACCGATGACCTCTCGCGTGAAGACTATCCACCGATGACATCTCGCGCGAAGACTATCCACCGATGACCTCTCGTGCGAAGACTCTCCACCGATGACCTCTCGCGCGAAGACTCTCCACCAATGACCTCTCGCGCGAAGACTATCCACCGATGATCTCTCGTGCCCTGGTGATGCCCGTATGCCCCTCGCGCCCTGGCGATGGCCGCATGCCTCTCACCTGGCGATGCCCGACGACACATCGCCACGCCTTCCTGAAGGTTCTTCATTCCACTATGTTACGTCCAAGGTATCATCTCCACATGACTCGGTGACGTCGGTAGCTTCACATTTCCAAGAGTAGATCAGCACCACTCCTCGTGCTCCCATGCATGCAACACTAAGGGTGATCTCTTTTGCTCAAGCGTAGAGCTTCGCATGCACAACGTATCTAAGGCTTAACCCACACCTTGATACGCGTGGTTGTTGGAACCCACTCTGGTTGATCCAGTATCTTGACCACATACTACATGCATTTCCGCCGATCACGTACACTCTAGGCGATTGGCGCTCATGTCTCCTCTAGGCGACAGGCGATTATGTGCCAGAGGAGTCGGAGATCACCTCCGTCTTCACTAACGGCGATCTTGTAGAAGACTTCTTAGTTACACTTTTCCTCCTTTACTCTTCTTGGTCCACATGTCATCCGACCGACCTCTACTAGCTTACCCCAGATCATGGGCGACGTCCGATGTCTGCTACTACGAAACTTCAATTACCAACTCTTTGTATTTGAAATAATAACATTTTTCTGAAATTATTTAAATATAACACTTTTATTCCTATTAAAGTTTCTAGGTCCTTACAATCTCCCCAACAAGAAAAATTTTCGTCCTCGAAAATTGGATTACAAGGAAAAGAGGTAGGGATATGCTTCTCTCATGGTTTCTTCAAATTCCCATGGTGAATCACCCTATCTGCACGTCGTCCACTTCCAACACGTGACTAGGGTCTGCAAGATACTTCCTTAGCCGTGATACGTGAAATACATTATGCAGGCTTGCTAAATGGGGAGGTGGGGCGATCTCATAAGCCACTGGACTGATCCCCCTTAGGATCTGATATGGCCCAACAAACTTAGGGGACAGCTTCTTTGATCTGATCGCCCATCCTACACCCTTGGCTGGTGTCCTCCCTCATAAAGACATGATCCCCCAGCAGCAAACCCCAAAGGTCTTCTCCTCTGCTCTGCCTAGGACATCTGCCGACTTTGAGAAACTTTCATTCTGCCCTGTATCAGTTTCACCCTCTCGGTTGTCTGCTGAACCAACTCTTACTACTCCAATACTTCATCAAATTCCATTTTACATCCCTGCATATGGAATATGCTGCCCCATTGAGCGCCAACTCTAGCATTCACACTCTACTTCCAACCTTGAAGACTTGGTCGAGCAAGATCCCTTCATCGAAAGGAAAGGGGACAGCTGCCCACTACTCATGCCCCCCCCCTAGCTAATCCAAACTAGGATCCGAAATATCCTTCTAGGAATCAACTCCTGCATTTTGATCAAAACCATCCATTGACTTCCCAACTGTTGATCTAATTCTCACGCTCCCTAAAGGGACACCTTTTGTTCACCACTACGCTATATAGTTCTGTACCTTATAAAGACAAAGTTCCTGTTGTTGTTACCTTCTAAATCATTACTATGACTCCTTTTGCCAACTCGGCTTCCTGCTCCCATTACGACCTTCTTTTCAATGTGTACGTTGGATGCATTGATTTTGGGTTCAGGTGCCTATCCGAAAAGGCATACGAGAACGAACGCACCATACATCTCAACCACAACCATGCAAGTAGTGGAGCTGATTGGAAAAATTTCCTCTGCATCCAGAATCTCTTGCTTAAAGACAACTCTATTCTTCTCCTCCCAGATACAATAGACTATTTCCACTCACAATCCCTTCCACACCCAACCTTCTGAAATTCACTACATCTCTAGAAGGACTCAACATCATCATAACACGGCTTACCCTCATTCTTATCCACAGCCATTTCCTCCTTCCCTTCTACATTCACAGGCCGATCTGCATCCTATTTTGCCAAATTTAGGAGGCTTACGGTTTCAGAAGCCTTTTATCCCAACCCACTATTTCCATAATCATCTTTCAAATCACGATCAACAAAACAGCATCCATTCAGCGTGAAGCTTAAGCTAGAACCATCTCATGCTGTTTCATCGACATGAACATCTTCTAAGCTTCAAAAGAAAAATTCATTCTTGGAATTTAACTCTGGCACTTCCCATGGATACACATGCTTAAGCTTTAAACCCCCAGCATCCTGCTTATTTACCCTCCATGACTTATACGTAGCTGAGACTAAACCTTGGTACAACCAATTCTAACTTACACTTGCTTCTTTAATTCCATCTCTCTCTTAGGAGGTAGTCCAGGCATTTCTTCTGGAACTACACCCATGAAATCTTTCACCACGTTTATCCTGCTCACGTCCTCTCCATTCTTCACTTCCAACCGAGCTAGGATCACGAAGCACCTCGCCCCTTTTTCCCAACTCCGACCACCCATGCTGAGCAGATATCACATCTGACTCTTGGAGGTCTGGAACCGCTAATTTTCTGCCTATCGCAATCTATGAGAATATGATTGGCAGAAAGCCAATCTATTCCGAGGGTAACATTCAGATCCTGAAGAGGTAGGCAGATCAAACTTACTTTGAACCTGCGTCCCTCTACCATCACTGGACATTCAGAGCAAACTATGGGGGTCGTAACCTGTCCTGATGCAGGTGTAGAGACCAACCGTTCAAACGGTAACTCCTTCACTAGAAGGCCCAACTTGGCTACACACAAGCTTGACACAAAAGAGTGTGTCGCTCTGGAATCAAACAAAATTCTAACGTGTAACATCCCACCAAATACATTTCATATTTATATAATATAAATGAAGATAAACAAGTATTTTGAAATAAACATGATCATATATATATAATGGAGTTTCTCCTCATCGGGAGTTTAATACATAAAATGTGAATCTTTCCAAAAAAAAACTTAAACAAAAATACAACAAAAGACAAATCGGGCGATATGCTAACAAAAGGGCGATCTCTTAATCAATCAGGTGATCTCCTATCAGCCAGGCGATCTCCTATCAGACCGGCGATCTCACTTTCCTGCAACGTCATCTGCTCCCGTGCAAATCATACACGATCATCACAAGTTTTAAGAAGAACATCCACAAACGAAAACGCAGGGTAAGCTAGACAGTTTTAAAAGAGATTTAGATATGAACTTTAAAATCAAGATAAAACTAATTTAAGGCACCCACATAAAAACATCAGCTTTCTCATTCTTCCCACATACCATCAAGTAAAAACCCACATTTCACAATTCCTCAAGAGTAGTTTATATCACACAATGCATCAGGTGTCTATCAAAATACAATGTTCCTCATTTCTCACGTCAGACTTTCCACTGACTTCACAATACATAGACACAAGACACTAATTCCGGAATACTCGTGCATTGATTAGACTCAGAGATCTGCACCTGTCATATTGCCCACTGTGGAATCTCACACATCCACAGGGTCGCCGTGAAATCTCTCACATTCACAAGCGTACGATGAATCTCACACATCACCATACAGCATGACAGGGTTAATCCACGCAAAACAGGTCGGTTTGTTCTCTTTCAAACAACCCACCCATACAGGTGAACCTCCTTCGACTCTCCCCAACTGAGTAACTTCCTCTATGTGATTCCATTATCTCAGCAGAGTCAGGATATCTCGTTCTTAATCACCGATCAATGCACCTACTACAAGATCTTACACGGTATTTTCTTTCCTGAAAATACTATGCCTCGATCTCACACTCATCACATTCAACACATCACACCATTCAAATAAATGATTCAAATCACATCAACAAACATTTCAAAGCTTCAGATCTTCGAATATCTCATGTAAATCTCAAGTAGTTTCAAAACAATATCAAAAACATAGGAGTTCGTAAAACAGCGCCAAAATCGGCGACCTGGTTCAAAAATAGGGTGTTTCGAAGATTGTATATCAAAACCGGCGACCACGTCGCCCAAGCACACAAACAGGGTATTTCACACAGATAAAAACGAAAATGGCGACCACGTCGCCCTCACTTCAGAAAGACTACGCTATGGCTTGTATGGAAAAGAGGTCTAGCTTCCCTTACCTGGACTTGCGCAACCTTACTAAGAGCTCCAACTCCACGAGCTTCGAGGATGCCTTAAGCTCTTGCAGAGAATTCCCCAGGTGCTCTAAGGGCAAACGTCAAACTGGTGCTTGAGGATGCCTGGAAAACGCAGCGTGAAGGGGAGAAAGGAGGAGGATGAAGATAGTCTCGCTCTTTCACTCTTGGGTCACTTGTAACGCTCTTTGCCTCCTCTCAGTGGGTTTTGATCCCAACCATACCTGTCCTCGTATACTGCTGCCCTCCCCCTTTTCTGCAAAAGCCTGGGCGTACGTTCCTCTGAACAGTACGACCTCGGTTGTCTTTTGTGCATGCAAACCACTGCTCTGAACAGTACTACCACTGTTGTCTCTTGTGCATGCCAACGGCTGCTCTGAACAGTACGACCGCGAGTGTTTCCTGCGCATGCCAACATTCTGATGTCACTGTTCTGAACCAACGCTTTTTGCCTACGTGTCTCGCGTGCCGCGCGTCTCATGCTGGAAATCTGGGTCCCACGTTCTCTGTGTGTACTCAACGTCGCGCTATGACCTCTCGACCGATGACCTCTCGCGCTAAGACTCTCGACCGATGACTTCTCGCGCGAAGACTCTCGACCGATGACCCCTCGCGCGAAGACACACCCCGCAGCATGCCTCGCGCCCTGCGATGCCCGATGACACTCGCCACTCCCTCCTGGAGGTTCTTCATTCCACTATGTTACATCCAAGGTATTCTCTCCACAAGGCTTGGTGACGTCGGTAGCTTCACACTTCCAAGAGTTGATTAGCACAAGTCCTCGTGCGCCCAAGCGTGTAACGTTAAGGATGATTCTCTTATGCTCAAGTATAGAGCTTCGCCTGCCCAGCGTATCCAAGGTTTAACCCACACCTTGATACGCGTGGCTTTTGGGACGTACCAGGGTTGATCCAACATTTTGGCTACACACTAAGTGTAGTTTCGGCGATTAGGTGTACTCTAGGCGACATGCTACTAGGTATACACAGGCGATAGGCGACCAAACGTAAGCTAGGCGATAGGCGTCCAAACGTAAGCTAGGCGATAGGCGACCAAACGTAAGCTAGGCGATAGGCGTCCAAACGTAAGCTAGGCGATAGGCGTCCAAACGTAAGCTAGGCGATAGGCGTCCAAACGTAAGCTAGGCGATAGGCGTCCAAACGTAAGCTAGGCGATAGGCGTCCAAACGTAAGCTAGGCGATAGGCGTCCAAACGTAAGCTAGGCGATAGGCGACCAAGTGCCAGAGAAGTTGGAGATCGCCTACCCGCTTAATAACGGCGATCTTGTAGGCTTCTCAGCTATACATTCCTTCCTTTATATTTAAATAAACACGTGCTTCGAATTCATTTATAATATAACACTTTTATTCCAATATAAACTTCTCGGTTCTTACAATCTCCCCAACAAGAAAAATTTTCGTCCCCGAAAATGAATTACAAGGAAAAGAGGTATGGGTAGGCTTCCCTCATGGGTTCTTCTAACTCCCACGTTGAATCACCCGATTTCTCATCCCACACTACTTTCACCATGTTGATGGTCTTGCCTCTGAGTTGTTTACCCTGCCGGTCATCAATTCTAATAGGTTTTGCTTCAAAGGACAAGTCATCTCTGATCTGCACGTCGTCTATATCCAGTACATGACTGGGGTCTGCCATGTACTTCCTCAGCTGTGACACGTGAAAGACATTGTGCAGATTCGCCAGATGGGGAGGTAGGGCGATCTCATAGGCCACAGGACCAATCCTCCTTAAGATTTGATATGGTCCCACGAACTTAGGGGACAACTTCTTTGGTCTGATCGCCCTTCCTACGCCCTTGGTTGGTGTTACTCTCATGAACACATGGTCTCCAGCAGCAAACTCCAAAGGTCTTCTCCTCTGATCTGCATAGGACTTCTGTCGGCTTTGAGAAGCTCTCATGCTGCCTTGTATCTGTTTCACCTTCTCGGTTGTCTGCTGAATCAATTATGGTCCAACCAAGATTGCTTCGCCCTCCTGGTACCAACACAAGGGAGTTCTGCATCTTCTCCCATACAGGGCTTCATATGGTGCCATCCCAACACTGGCGTGGTAACTGTTGTTGTAGGTAAACTCCACCAGTGGCAACACTTCATCCCAGCTCCCCAATTGATCCAAGACACACGTCCTCAGCAGATCTTCTAAGGACTGAATTGTTCTCTCAGACTGTCCATCTGTTTGAGGATGGTATGCAGAGCTCATCCTCAACTTAGTTCCCAAGCACTCTTGTAAGGTCTGCCAAAACCGTGAAGTGAACCTGGGATCTCTATCTGAAATGATGCTGGAAGGCACTCCATGTAACCTCACAATCTCCTTGATGTACAGCTGTGCCAACTTGGCTATGGGCATCTTCATATTTACTGGGAGGAAGTGGGCACTCTTTGTCAGCCGATCTACTATGACCCAGATTGCATCATGCCCTTTCGCTGATCTGGGTAAATGGGTGACAAAATCCATGGCAATGCTGTCCCATTTCCACTCAGGGATATCCAATGGCTGTAACAACCCGCCAGGTCTCTGATGCTCTACTTTTGCCTTTTGACACGTTAAGCAGGTAGTGACATACTGGGCGATGTCTTTCTTCATGCCCGCCCACCAAAATGACTCCTTCAAGTCATGATACATCTTATTCATACCTGGGTGTAGGCTAAGGCGACTCTTGTGACCTTCGTCTAGGATCATCTTCTTCAACTCATCATTTGCAGGTATGCAAATTCTGCCATTAAACCTCAAGATCCCATCTCCGCCCATCACAAAGTCTCTCGCCTGGTCGGTTCCCAGTGACTCTACAGCACGCTTCAGGCTAGGGTCCTCCAATTGCTTATCCTTCAACATCCCCAGGAAGTCATTAGTTATAGTCAGCTTACTACAACGAATGTGATTCGCGTGGAATTCCACCCCAAGGTTTAAGTCCCTGAACTGCTCGATCAGTTTCTGCTCTTCCATCATCATGGTGGCGACTTGGATTGATTTTCTACTCAACGCATCTGCCACTACATTGGCCTTCCCTGGGTGATACATGAGTTGAAAATCGTAGTCCTTTAGGAACTCCATCCATCTTCTCTGCCTCATGTTTAGTTCCTTCTGATCAAACAGGTATTTCAGGCTCTTATGGTCACTGAATACCTGGAACCGAGCTCCATAAAGATAATGCCTCCAGATCTTCAAGGCAAACACTACCGCTGCCAACTCCAAATCATGAGTAGGGTAGTTTCTCTCATGCACCTTGAGTTGCCTTGAAGCATATGCAACCACTCTCTTCTCTTGCATCAAGATGCATCCCAAGCCTTGATGTGAGGCATCACAGAAGACATCAAAAGGTCTTCCTACTTCTGGAATCACCAGCACTGGAGCACTGGTCAGCCTCTCCTTTAGTTCCTTGAAGCTCTGCTCACATCGGTCGGTCCAAGCAAAGGGTTGGTCCTTGCGGGTCAGTTGTGTTAAAGGAGCCACAACTTTGGAAAAATCCTCTATGAACCTCCGATAGTAGCCCGCCAACCCCACAAAGCTCCTTATCTCTGTGACTGTCTTAGGGCGTTCCCACTGCAGCACTACCTCTACCTTGGCTGGATCTACCGAGATCCCCTGGGCAGATATCACGTGCCCTAAGAAGTTGACTTCCTTTAGCCAGAACTCACACTTAGAGAATTTGGCATAGAGCTGCTTCTCCCTCAGTATCTCCAACACTGTCCTCAGGTGTTCCTCATGCTCCTCCCCGGTCCTTGAGTAAATGAGGATGTCATCTATGAAGACCACCACAAACTTATCCAAGAAAGGGCGAAAGATCCTATTCATGTAGTCCATGAATAGAGCTGGAGCATTGGTGACTCCAAATGGCATCACTACATACTCGTAGTGCCCATACCGAGACCTAAAAGCTGTCTTCTAAACATCTTCAGCTTTTACCAAGATTTGGTGATACCCCGATCTCAGGTCAATCTTGGAGAACACCGAGGCCCCATGAATTTGGTCCATCAAATCGTCAATCCGAGGTAGGGGGTACTTGTTCTTGATGGTCAATTTGTTCAATTGCCTGTAATCTATACACAACCGAGACCCTCCATCCTTCTTCTTGACTAGGAGCACTGGAGCTCCCCACGGAGATACACTGGGTCTGATGAACTGTTTCTCCAGCAGCTCTTCCAATTGCTTCTTTAACTCTACTAACTCGGCTGGTGCCATCCTGTAAGGTGCCATTGATATTGGTCCAGCTCCAGGTACCAAGTCAATAGAGAATTCCAATTCTCTCTTAGGGGGTAACCCAGGCACCTCTTCTGGAAATACATCCGTGAAATCCTTCACCACGTGTATTCTGCTTACGTCCCCTTCATCGCTCAATTCCAACCGAGCTAGCATCACGAAGCACCTCGCCCCTTCTTCCAACTCTGATCGCCCTCTTTGAACTGGCCACACCTCTGATTCTTGGGGGTCTGGAAACGCTACCTTCTGCCTACCACAGTCTATGAGAACATGATTGGCAGCTAGCCAATCCATTCCCAGGATAACATCCAGGTCCTGAAGAGGTAGGCAGATCAAGTTCACTTTGAATCTACGTCCCTCTACTATCACTGGACATTCAGGGCAAACTGTGGAGGTCAACACCTGTCCTGACGCAGGTGTAGAGACCAACAGTTCGAAGGGTAACTCTCTCACCATAAGGCCCAACTCGGCTACACACATGCTTGACACAAAGGAGTGTGTCGCTCCAGAATCAAACAAAGTCCTTACACCTCTACCAGCAATAAAACAAACACTCTGCACAAGGTTACCTGATTGGGACGCCTCAGCTCCTGACATGGCAAACACCCTCCCGGTTGCCTGAGGTCTGTTGCCTTCGTTCCTCATCTGCTGGGAACCACTGGGTGGAGTCATTCTGTGCTGAGTAGGACAATACTTGGCAACGTGCCCCGTCTTCTGGCAGGTAAAGCATCTCCTCTCTGAGTCTTTCTTGGGGCACACATTGGCTGTGTGGGGCCCACCGCAATGGAAACATTGAAATTTCCTGGTTTGTTGCTGATGAGACTGGGGTGGTGCTGCCCTCGCCCTATGCTGTGGAGGCCTCGCATAAGGCTTAAACTGCTGTTGCTGTATCCTTGCCTTCCCATTGGAGGAACCGCCTGGGTGGGACCTGCTCACCCGAGACTCGCCCTTCTCTAGAGTCTCCACCATTTTCGCCTTCTCCACTAAGGCATGAAATTCTCTAATGCACATCGGGGCTATGGTCCTCTTCAGCCCATGCTTCAGTCCTTCTTCGAATTTCCTACACCTCCAAGCCTCAGAGGTGGCTTGGGTATAAAACCGGGCGAGGTACTCGAACCGAGCAGCATAGGCATTCACAGACATATCCCCCTGCTCCAACCTCAGGAACTCAGCTTCCTTCGCAAATCTTGCGCTGTCTGGGAAGTACTTCTCCAGGAACCTCACTCTGAAGCTTTCCCAATCCATCACTTCCTCTCGGGCCTCCATCATCTGCTGAGTTCCCATCCACCAGAACTCAGCTTCCCCAGACAGGAGGTATGTGGCAAACACCAGCTTCTTGTCTTCAGGGCAGGAAGTCGCCCTGAATATCTTCTCTAACCCCCTGACCCACTGATCTGCTTGATCAGGGGTAACGTTCCCACTGAACTTAGGTGGGTTGTGCCTGAGGAACTCGGTCAGTCCCATATGCTCCTGAGGCTGACCGACGTTGGGAGTTGCTGCGGCCGATCTGGCGGTCTCCCACTGATGCATTGTAGCTTGGTGATTTTGAGACATCGCCGCATTCTGCTGCTGGATGGCACTTGCCATCATCTCGATGGCCTTGGCGATCTGACCCATTTCAGAAGAAGGTTGGGGAGGGGTAGAGGGTCTACGTGCCATCTCTCTTGTTTCGGATCTTGAAGCTATGAGTTTTCTATATTCCCTACAACTACAGGAATGAGATTGATAAGAAATCAATTCATTCAGGAGGTAATAACTAGACCTTACAAAGGTCAGCATCTCAAAGTCATAAGGAATTTGAGTTTATCAACATACTCGTAACACTTAGAATCTCAAGCAAGGTATTAGAACAGCTACTGATATCATCACCATCAGATCAAACAACCATTTTCAGTCAATTGCAAAAACACTCGATAAGCTAAACTAGATCACACCAGCATTCAATGTATACTAAACATCAAGTCTTGGGAATTAAGATTGAGAATCATCTCGATCCAGTTATGAGTGTGCACCCTCATTACTTCATCAAGATCTTCTCACCCTTAATACTAAGATTTTCAGCTAGAGCATACGTTCACTAAAGCACAGAAGCACACACAAACTTTTCAATGCAAAACGTTTGAAAACCTTTTACTATAGTTGTTATTTAAAAACTCAAATAACTTTTATGAGCAGAAGAAACACAATGGATCCACAGCCCTCAGGTCATCCTAAGGACGAACTGCTCTGATACCATTAATGTAACATCCCACCAAATACATTTCATATTTATATAATATAAATGAAGATAAACAAGTATTTTGAAATAAACATGATCATATATATATAATGGAGTTTCTCCTCATCGGGAGTTTAATACATAAAATGTGAATCTTTCCAAAAAAAAACTTAAACAAAAATACAACAAAAGACAAATCGGGCGATATGCTAACAAAAGGGCGATCTCCTAATCAATCAGGTGATCTCCTATCAGCCAGGCGATCTCCTATCAGACCGGCGATCTCACTTTCCTGCAACGTCATCTGCTCCCGTGCAAATCATACACGATCATCACAAGTTTTAAGAAGAACATCCACAAACGAAAACGCAGGGTAAGCTAGACAGTTTTAAAAGAGATTTAGATATGAACTTTAAAATCAAGATAAAACTAATTTAAGGCACCCACATAAAAACATCAGCTTTCTCATTCTTCCCACATACCATCAAGTAAAAACCCACATTTCACAATTCCTCAAGAGTAGTTTATATCACACAATGCATCAGGTGTCTATCAAAATACAATGTTCCTCATTTCTCACGTCAGACTTTCCACTGACTTCACAATACATAGACACAAGACACTAATTCCGGAATACTCGTGCATTGATTAGACTCAGAGATCTGCACCTGTCATATTGCCCACTGTGGAATCTCACACATCCACAGGGTCGCCGTGAAATCTCTCACATTCACAAGCGTACGATGAATCTCACACATCACCATACAGCATGACAGGGTTAATCCACGCAAAACAGGTCGGTTTGTTCTCTTTCAAACAACCCACCCATACAGGTGAACCTCCTTCGACTCTCCCCAACTGAGTAACTTCCTCTATGTGATTCCATTATCTCAGCAGAGTCAGGATATCTCGTTCTTAATCACCGATCAATGCACCTACTACAAGATCTTACACGGTATTTTCTTTCCTGAAAATACTATGCCTCGATCTCACACTCATCACATTCAACACATCACACCATTCAAATAAATGATTCAAATCACATCAACAAACATTTCAAAGCTTCAGATCTTCGAATATCTCATGTAAATCTCAAGTAGTTTCAAAACAATATCAAAAACATAGGAGTTCGTAAAACAGCGCCAAAATCGGCGACCTGGTTCAAAAATAGGGTGTTTCGAAGATTGTATATCAAAACCGGCGACCACGTCGCCCAAGCACACAAACAGGGTATTTCACACAGATAAAAACGAAAATGGCGACCACGTCGCCCTCACTTCAGAAAGACTACGCTATGGCTTGTATGGAAAAGAGGTCTAGCTTCCCTTACCTGGACTTGCGCAACCTTACTAAGAGCTCCAACTCCACGAGCTTCGAGGATGCCTTAAGCTCTTGCAGAGAATTCCCCAGGTGCTCTAAGGGCAAACGTCAAACTGGTGCTTGAGGATGCCTGGAAAACGCAGCGTGAAGGGGAGAAAGGAGGAGGATGAAGATAGTCTCGCTCTTTCACTCTTGGGTCACTTGTAACGCTCTTTGCCTCCTCTCAGTGGGTTTTGATCCCAACCATACCTGTCCTCGTATACTGCTGCCCTCCCCCTTTTCTGCAAAAGCCTGGGCGTACGTTCCTCTGAACAGTACGACCTCGGTTGTCTTTTGTGCATGCAAACCACTGCTCTGAACAGTACTACCACTGTTGTCTCTTGTGCATGCCAACGGCTGCTCTGAACAGTACGACCGCGAGTGTTTCCTGCGCATGCCAACATTCTGATGTCACTGTTCTGAACCAACGCTTTTTGCCTACGTGTCTCGCGTGCCGCGCGTCTCATGCTGGAAATCTGGGTCCCACGTTCTCTGTGTGTACTCAACGTCGCGCTATGACCTCTCGACCGATGACCTCTCGCGCTAAGACTCTCGACCGATGACTTCTCGCGCGAAGACTCTCGACCGATGACCCCTCGCGCGAAGACACACCCCGCAGCATGCCTCGCGCCCTGCGATGCCCGATGACACTCGCCACTCCCTCCTGGAGGTTCTTCATTCCACTATGTTACATCCAAGGTATTCTCTCCACAAGGCTTGGTGACGTCGGTAGCTTCACACTTCCAAGAGTTGATTAGCACAAGTCCTCGTGCGCCCAAGCGTGTAACGTTAAGGATGATTCTCTTATGCTCAAGTATAGAGCTTCGCCTGCCCAGCGTATCCAAGGTTTAACCCACACCTTGATACGCGTGGCTTTTGGGACGTACCAGGGTTGATCCAACATTTTGGCTACACACTAAGTGTAGTTTCGGCGATTAGGTGTACTCTAGGCGACATGCTACTAGGTATACACAGGCGATAGGCGACCAAACGTAAGCTAGGCGATAGGCGTCCAAACGTAAGCTAGGCGATAGGCGACCAAACGTAAGCTAGGCGATAGGCGTCCAAACGTAAGCTAGGCGATAGGCGACCAAACGTAAGCTAGGCGATAGGCGTCCAAACGTAAGCTAGGCGATAGGCGTCCAAACGTAAGCTAGGCGATAGGCGTCCAAACGTAAGCTAGGCGATAGGCGTCCAAACGTAAGCTAGGCGATAGGCGACCAAGTGCCAGAGAAGTTGGAGATCGCCTACCCGCTTAATAACGGCGATCTTGTAGGCTTCTCAGCTATACATTCCTTCCTTTATATTTAAATAAACACGTGCTTCGAATTCATTTATAATATAACACTTTTATTCCAATATAAACTTCTCGGTTCTTACATAACGCCTCTACCAGCTATAGAGTAAACACTTTGTACCAAGTTACCTGACTGAGATGTCTCCGCTCCAGACATGGCAAACACTCTCCCTCCTGCCTGAGGTCTGCTGCCTTTGTTCCTCAACTGTTGGGAACTAACGGGTTGAGTCATCCTTTTTCTGTTAGGACAATCTCTAGAAATGTGCCCCATCTCTTGACATGTGAAACACCCTTTCTCTGAATTCCTCTTGGAGCACACCTTGACGTTATGTAACCCACCACAACGGAAACACCTTGATTTCCATGGTTGTTGCTGCTGAAACTGGAGCGGAACTGCTCCTGCTCGATGTGGTGGAGGTCTCGCATAAGGCTTGCTTTGTGGGTGCTGCACCTTGGCCTTCCCACTGGAGGGACCCCCTGGGTGTGATCTGATTACCCTGGAACCACCCCTCTCCAGGGTCTCCACCCTCTTTGCCTTCTCCACTAAGGCATGGAACTCCCTGATCCACTGATCTGGTTGGTTCGGAGAAACGTTCCCACAGAACTGGGTTGGGTTGTGCCTCATGAACTCGGTCATCCCCATCTGCTCCCGAGGCTGATGGACAGGGGAAGCTGTTGCAGCCGATCCAGCAGTTTCCAAATGATGCATTACAGCCTGATGAATCTGGGCCATTACCGTATTCTGTTGTTGGATGGCAGTTGCCATCATCTCCATGGCCCTGGCGATCTGACCCATCTCAGAAGAAGGTCGGGGAGGGGTAGGAGGTTTACGCACCATCTTTCCTCGTTCTCAGATTTTTGAAACTATAGGTTTTCTATATTCCCTACGACTATAAGAATGAGATCGATGAGAAATCAATTCATTCAGGAGGTAACATCTAGACCTTACAAAGGTCAACATCTCAAAGTCATTAAGAATTTGAGTTCATCAACAGAATCAGAATACTTATAACCTCAAACAAAACACCAAGACAGCTACTGGTATACAATCATCAATCCAAACAACCACTTTCAATCAATTACAACACACTCAATAAAACAAAATAAATCACACCAGAATTCAATGTATACTAAACATCAAACCTTTGGAATTAAGATTGAGAATCATCTCGATCCAGTTATGAGTGTGCACCCTCATTACTTTATCAAGATCCTCTCATTCTTAATGCCAAGATTTTCAATTAGGGCATACATTCACTAAGGCACACACAAAATTCCAATACAAAACGTTTTGAAAACTTTTCACTATAGTTGTTATTTAAAACTCAAATAGATTTTATGAGCAGAAGAAACACAATGGATCCACAGCCCTCAGGTCATCCTAAGGACGAACTGCTCTGATACCATTAATGTAACATCCCGCCAAAATAAACCATACATACATGTATAATGAAAATAAAGGTAAACAAACAATATTGAAGAGTACATGATAATATATATATATAAGTAATGAAGTTGCTCCTCTTCGGGAGTTTAATACATAACCAGTCAAATGTTTTCAAAATTTAAACGAAATTCAATCAAATACAACAAGACCGGCGGTCTCCATACATGAACCGGCGATCTGGTAACAGAAGGCCCCTAAAACAGGCGATCTGCTAGCAGGACATAAAACCGGCGATCACCACCAAGAGATAGAAAACCGGCGATCTCTTCCTCGGCGACCACTCACTAAGGAGCTCTACATCCTGGAAGATCATCTGCTCCCGTGTAAGTTATACACGATCATCACAGTTTTAAGAAAGCATCCACAGAACCAAAACACGCAGGGTAAGCTAGATATTTTAAAGAGAGTTTAAATAAAACATTAAAAATCAAGATAAAATAAATTTAAGATACCCACGTAAAACCATCAACTTTCTCATTCTCTTCACATGACCATCAAGTAATCAGTTTTCAAGATATTCACGTAAAGCTAGAGTTGCTCATTCCCTTCACCTGATCGCCCAGAAATCACACATTTCACAATATTTTCAAGAGTCGTTCTATTTCACATAATGCATCAAGTGTCTATCAATTTTCAATGTTTCTCATTTCTTACGTCAGACTTCCACTGATTTAACACACATAGACACACACCACACCACTGTAAAGTCCACACAGGACAGCAAGCAAAGTCCACACAAGACAGCAAGGAAAGTCCACACAGGACAGCAACCAAAGTCCACACAGGACAGCAAACAAAGTCCACACAGGACAGCAAACAAAGTCCACACAGGACAGCAAGGAAAGTCCACACAGGACAGCAACCAAAGTCCACACAGGACAGCAAACAAAGTCCACACAGGACAGCAAACAAAGTCCACACAGGACAGCAAGGAAAGTCCACACAGGACAACAGCAAAGTCCACACAGGACAGCAAGCAAAGTCCACACAGGACAGCAAGGAAAGTCCACACAGGACAGCAAGGAAAGTCCACACAGGACAGCAAGGAAAGTCCACACAGGACAGCAAGCAAAGTCCACACAGGACAGCAAGCAAAGTCCACACAGGACAGCAAGGAAAGTCCACACAGGACAGCTAAAGATCATCAATTCACCCAATGCACCAAACAATACTTAAATGAACGATCTCAACCACAGCCACAAACGTATCCAGGTTCAGATTTTTCCAATAACACGTGCATTTCACATATCAATCTCAAACAAGTTCAAAGCGACACTAAAACAGTGAGTTCGCAAACAACGCCAAAACCGGCGATCTGGTTCAAAAACAAGGTATTTCGAAGTCTGTATTTAAAACCGGCAACCACGTCCCCCAAACACATAGAACAGAGCATTCACGAAGATGAAAACGAAACCGGCGACCCCGTCGCCCTCACTTCAGAAACAGCTAATCTATGGCTTGTATTGAGAATGAAGGCTAGCTTCCCTTACTTGGACTTGCGCAAAACACCAAGAACTCCAAAACCCAATGAAGCTAAAAAGATGCTTTCACTCTGTTTCTGCGTCTGGTTTGTAGGACTTGCAGAGAACTTCCCAGGTGCTCTAATGGTGGTCGTCTCTCGTCGTACTCTTGTGTGAAGATGCCTGAACCGTAGCGCGAAGGAGAGAAATGGAGGAGAAAGGAGGTAGCTCACTCTTTCGCTCTTGAACAACTGCAACGTTCCTTTCTCTCAGAAGTGGGTTTTTGCATCTTAAACTAACTTGTCCACAAAAGCCGCTGCCACCACCCACTCTGCAGGGAAGTTTTGCGTGTACGCTGCACTGAACAGTACGACTAAGCGTGCCTCTGCGCAGGCTAACACTCTGAGGTCACTATTCTGAACCACCTTTTTTTTGTATACGTGGCGCGCGTGCAGGACGTTTCATGCTGGGAGTCTGGGTCCCACTTTCTCTGTGTGAAGCTCGACATCGCGCGATAACCTTCCACCGATGACCGCTCGCGCGAAGGCTATCCACCGATGTCCTCTCGCGCGAAGGCTATCCACCGATGACCTCTCGCGCGAAGACTATCCACCGATGACATCTCGCGCGAAGACTATCCACCGATGACCTCTCGCGCGAAGACTCTCCACCAATGACCTCTCACGCGAAGACTATCCACCGATGATCTCTCGTGCCCTGGTGATGCCCGCATGCCCCTCGCGCCCTGGCGATGGCCGCATGCATCTCACCTGGCGATGCCCGACGACACATCGCCACGCCTTCCTGAAGGTTCTTCATTCCACTATGTTACGTCCAAGGTATCATCTCCACATGACTCGGTGACGTCGGTAGCTTCACATTTCCAAGAGTAGATCAGCACCACTCCTCGTGCTCCCATGCATGCAACACTAAGGGTGATCTCTTTTGCTCAAGCGTAGAGCTTCGCATGCACAGCGTATCTAAGGCTTAACCCACACCTTGATACGCGTGGTTGTTGGAACCCACTCTGGTTGATCCAGTATCTTGACCACATACTACATGCATTTCCGCCGATCACGTACACTCTAGACGATTGGCGCTCATGTCTCCTCTAGGCGACAGGCGATTATGTGCCAGAGGAGTCGGAGATCGCCTCCGTCTTCACTAACGGCGATCTTGTAGAAGACTTCTTAGTTACACTTTTCCTCCTTTACTCTTCTTGGTCCACATGTCATCCGACCGACCTCTACTAGCTTACCCCAGATCATGGGCGACGTCCGATGCCTGCTACTACGAAACTTCAATTACCAACTCTTTGTATTTTAAATAATAACATTTTTCTGAAATTATTTAAATATAACACTTTTATTCCTATTAAAGTTTCTAGGTCCTTACAGAATTTGCTTACAATAGAGTAGTTCACAAGAGTACTAATGCTTCTCCTTTTGAGGTAGTATATGGTTTTAATCCTCTCACGCCCATGGATTTACTTCCCCTTCCTAATCCACAAGATTTTGTGCATAAGGAAGGAGTAATCAAGGCTGATTTTGTCAAGAAAATGCATGAGAAGATTAAAATTCAAATACAACAACAAAATGAGAAGTACACAAAACACAACAACAAAGGGAAGAGAGAAATAATTTTTGAGGAAGGAGACTTAGTTTGGCTTCATCTTCGAAAAGATAGATTTCCAAATCAAAGGAAGTCCAAACTAAGTCCCCGAGGTGATGGACCCTTCCAAGTCCTTAAGCGAGTCAACAACAATGCGTATAAATTGGACCTACCTCTTGAATATGGAGTACATGACACATTTAATGTAATTGATCTTTCTCCATTTGTAGGTACCAATGACGATGACGAACTGGATTTGAGGACAAATCCTTTCCAAGGGGGAGGGGATGATGGAGGAGGGCCAAGCACATCTAGCCAAGGAAGCCAAGGCCCAAACCAAGAAGACCGTCTAGACCAAGAGGAGCGTCTAGCTCCAAGAAGTGAGCGTCTAGAACGTGAAGGAGGGAGGCTATCCATGGAGCTAGACCGTCTAGGACCTCTCACAAGATCCATGGCTAAACATATCCAAGCACACATAGAAGAAGCCACGGATGGAAGAGAGAGATCCTTGTACATGTTTCATAAAGGCCCAAAGAGGGAGGGGGTGCTTAGTAGAGTAGTGTAGTGTAGAAAGCAAAACTTGCTCACTTAGGGGTGTTCTATCAAAAAGGTGCCCTTAGCAATAGAAGGAGGGGTGTGCTAGCAAATAGGTGCCTTTAGCAAAAGAAGGAGGGGTGTACTATCAAATGTTTCATTTTTGACCTATCTTCTAGAATATTAGGATGATGGTGTGGTTTGACTAAAGTCAATACCCTAGGCAGCCCCCACTTTTTGTATTTCCATCCCTACCCTTTAAGCTTGCTCACCAAGGCTCCTAAATCTATAAATAAGGAGGCCTACCTCATGTATTTTCAAGTTTATTTTGAGTAATGTTATGCTGCCATTTTTTGTGCACAAGCTTTACTCCTCCTAGAAATCTAGGCTATAAACTTCAATCCTTTCACCTTCTCCCTTGAGCTGGCCGAACCACTCAACCCATACTCACCATGCACCTTCAAGACCAACACAACTCCTAGGAGGGTCTTGTTTCACTCATCCATTGCTTCCGCTCCATCTATTTCTACTTTGATTCAAGAAGAACACATGAAAATGCCATCACAGTAGGGTTGCATGCCTGCCACGTGGACCGTGAAGATGTTCCCAGAGAATAGGTAGGGCAGATAGGCACAGAAATCGAGGGGTACAGAGGTACCCACGCAGCCTCCCCTGTCAGACTTTGCACTCGAGTGAAGAAGGTTGGCACGCAAGGTAGCCCTGGGGAGTGGAAACGGCAGTGCAGAGTAATCAAGTGGCCCTAGAGGTAGCCAGTAGGGGCGACGCGGGTTTATATGAGGAAGAAGAACACCAAACCAGGTATGCAATCTTTGCCACACAATACACAACACAAAACCAAGAACACTCAGTTTTTGAATCAAAGAGGACTGAGGGCACACTCGGGTCTCACACAGAGAGATCCGAGAGAGAGTTTTGGTGTTCCCGTTGCCTGACTTGAGCGTCAGAGCTACAACGGCCGCTAGAGGCGCCGTCTGTGTGTTTTGTAGGCATCGTTTGGAGTTCCGGCGAAGGTTCCTGGAGCCTCCTTGCAGAATGCGCAGCAGTTAGAAAGCGAGACGAAGGAGTGACGAGGCATTTTCCCCACGCTCGAGTCC
This sequence comes from Phaseolus lunatus, assembly GCA_013389735.1. Lineage (NCBI taxonomy): Eukaryota > Viridiplantae > Streptophyta > Magnoliopsida > Fabales > Fabaceae > Phaseolus > Phaseolus lunatus. Next base: position 17,371,781 of record CM023861.1, on the reverse strand, counting down.
GCGGCGAGATCAATTCCTAAGCACCATGACTATACAGTGGAGGCTACTGCTCTCAACCTGTTCAAAGAGGGTCTACCCAAAAGCAAATTGTAAGCAAAAGGCACGTTAACAACAATATACCTGATGGTGATGGCCCTGGCTGTGTTTTCATTAGCAAAGGTTGTCCTTGTTCTTTCTACCTGATTTCACTCGAAGCCGACCAAACACCCATCGTATGGACTTGACTGGTTAGCCTTGGCTTCTTCGTTTGCTGCTTGGAGGGTTCTCATGATCTCCATGATTTTCTACAAAGTGGGGGCCTCGCTCCCTTCAGATCCCAATGGACCTTGCCTCGTGTTCCTCATTACGTAAAAAGAATCAAATACAATTGTGGATGGGATCAGGTTTTATCGAGCCCTACGGTGGGCGCCAAATGTTCTTGTTGGTTGACTTAGTCACTAGTTGACTCCGATGACTGGTTCAGGCTCTGTCTGTCTTCTCTGAAATCTGCACTTCTCTTGGTTGTTTGGATGCTTCACCTGTTGAGACAGAGGGCGCCCTTACGGCCGATCACACTCTGACGCTGAAGTCAGTAACGGCTTATCAAAGAATAAGAAACAGATAGCTTCAATATTCAAAAAGTGTATTTAGAATTGTGTACCTTCACCTAGGACCTTGAGCTCCTTTTATAGAGTATCATTGGGTCACCACTGGTAACCACCTTCCCTCGTGAGAATCTTATCTCTAGCGGGAGTATATTCAATAATGATAATTCTATTACAGTGTGCGTAATCTTAACAGCATAGCTGCATAGAATTCTGTCTTCTTGGAGTGCAACAAACCCTAACAGAATAACCACCTGGGCAATGCCGCTACATATCCTGCATGTATCCTCACGTAACATGCCAATTGTTCTGTTAAAACCCTAGCGCTTTTTGGGCTTGGGCTGACAGAGACCATATTACCCATGCAGGACACAAATGTATTAAGTGCACCCTAGTTTCATTAACGTATGCTTTACTGACCTACCAGGCCTTATACACTCATCCTTATACCAAATGCATGAATGTAGGTTATTATACAAATACCTGGGTTCAGACGCGTGGCCCATCATCCTGGCCCAATAGCTGAGCTGAGCTGCCTGACGTAGATGCCAATGTCCGAGGTTTACTACACATGCCGATGACCGATCATCGAGGTCTTCTCTACGAGTTCTGGTCCACTACAGTTCCTTATGGTAATGGGCTAAACCAATCAAGTATCACTTATCAATTGATTTGTAGTGTAATCCCTAACTTATAGGAAAGTATAGATATATTTAGAGAATATCTTTAATCAACACTTACCTGATTTGTCGAAGATATTTCCCACATATTTTGGGACATGAATGTGGCTTATTAAGTGCTTTTGTTACTATCGTTACTGTCATTTATTGTGTGCCTTGAGATGTTCTTTGACTCAGTCAGTCGGTACCGAGGCTGAGACTGGTTCGTCCGATTCTGACTGTTCTTACTGGTTGACTCTCCTATCGGTTGACTCTATAACAATCTCGCGCCTGCTTCCTTCTCCTTAGGTAATGCTTTACTGGATCAAAACAACCGGCACCTGCAAAGATAGAAGGGGCACCCTAGAGGCCATTTGCACTCTGACGCTCAAGTCAATACTGGGACAAGCACACTAAGTGTATAGTATATCAGTTTCAGTCTAAAAACTGCGTACCTTTGTGAAGTATTTTACTACCCTTTATATAGTCTAGGGTTTCTTCTGCTCTGCTACCCATATTTAGGGTTTCTGGGAATATACCGTTACGCGCCGCTATCACTCAATTTGAGAGTAATCTGGCACGTCATGTTCCCTTAATTGGAGTGCAAATTCTAACAGGATGGCCACCTAGGTACCCCCTCGTGCACCTAATCTATGGGGCCATCTGTCCTGGGAGTGCCCTCACTGTTCACGTGCCATGCATGTAGCTTCACTTGGAAAACCTAATCCTGACAGGCACTCAAACCCTCCAAGACTCTACACCTAACGGTGCTTTCCATGCCACACGCATGGATGCTTCGTGACCTAGGCTTCTCCCTACCTCTGGGCATTTTACTGATAACTGGTCTTGTTCTAGGGACCCACCTTCCATGATCTAGCTCATCTGTTCAAAACACCCAAGACCAATGTCACATCGTCCCACTCTGTTGTCGAGGACTCATTGCCCTGTTGTGTGATGAGGACACATCGTTCCCCTCTGGTGATCGACATGTTGATGACTAATCAGCCCACTTGTCCATGCTACTCGTGGGACCCAGCCCACATGGCTTTGGCCCATGTTGTGGGACCCAGCTCACGTGGCTCACCATTACTAGCTGTTCTAGATGTTCGAGGATTGGTCGGTACACAGATCGGTACACTTGCCCCCAGGCTTTAAGGAATTAATTTTTGAAGAGTTGTGAAATGACTGTTGGAGTTCCCGAGGTGAGATGTGACTGTTGAATGCATTAAATGCTTGGCAAAGATTTGACACTTGTTTTTTCGAAAAAAGTCATCATTTGGTGAGGAGTGGCTTCTTGAATGACTACCTGTGGGAGTCGCAGGGGGGCGAGGTGGTCGTGACCCCGAGGACTGATCAGGGGCACGAGGTGCCCACCATACATGGTGAGATCCACACCATCTCAAGAGGGTTCTCAAGGGGAGGGTGCACTGCATCACAACGGAAGAAGTATGCACGGTCGGTGATGGCGGTGGAGGCATACGAGGAAGACCACTTCCCGGACATTGACCTCACTTTCACGAAGGCTGATCGCCAAAATGTTGTCCCTCATGACAACGATCTAGTGGTGATATCAGTGGTAACGGTGGGAAGGAAGGTGCATCGGGTGCTTGTGGATCAAGGAAGCTCTGCTGATGTGATGTTTTGGTCGACCTTCAACAAGCTGCAGTTGTCTTCAGACCAGTTAAGACCCTACACTTGTTGTTTATATGGATTTGCTGGAGACCAGGTCAAAGTGCAGGGGCACATAGAGCTGAGGACCACCTTCACAGATGGAGTGGCTTCCCGTATAGAGAACATCAAGTGCCTTTTGGTAAATGCCCCCTCAGCTTACAATATATTATTGGGCAGACCAGCCCTGAACAAGTTAGGGGCGGTGGCATCGACGAGGCATATGAAGATGAAGTTGCCTTCTATGGAAGGAGCAGTGATCACCATCAGGTCAAATCAGAAGGAGGCTAAGAAGTGTTACGAGAATAGTCTCAAGACAAAGAGAGGGGTATGCACGTGACCACCCAACCACCAGGTGGGGTGTGGACCATTGTTGACCAGCCCAGAGGAGGAGAAGGGGTCACACGAGTAGAGGTCGCCTGAGAGAGACGACTTGAGCCAGCTGAAGACATCCTGGAGAGGGAGATTGGAGGTAAGGTGTTCAAGCTAGGCAAATCCTTGTGCCAAGAAGTGCAGGACTAGATTGCAAGAGTCATAGAGCGACACCTGGATGCCTTCGCATGGTTCGCCTCAGACATGCCTGGCATTGACCCCAATTTCTTGTGTCATCGCCTTGCTATGGATCCCCAGGTTAGACCTGTCTATCAGAGAAGGAGGAAGTTCAATGAAGAGAGGAGATAGGTCATCAAGGAGGAGACGCAGAAGTTGTTGAGGGCTGGTCACATTCGAGAGATCCAATATTCAGAGTGGCTGGCGAATTTGGTGTTGGTGAAGAAAGCTAATGGGAAGTGGAGGATGTGCGTAGACTTCACCGACCTCAATAATGCGTGCCCAAAGGACTCCTATCCCCTGCCAAGTATTGATGCCTTGGTGGACAGTGCCTCAGGCTGCAAGCTGCTCAGCTTCTTGGATGCCTTTTCTGGATACAACCAGATCAAGACGTATCCCATGGATGAGTGCAAAACAGTGTTCATGACAAAGCTGTCTTACTATTGTTACACAGTGATGCCCTTTGGGTTGAAGAACTCGGGTGCCACATACTAGAGGCTGATGGACAAGGTGCTCGCACCTATGATTGGACGCAACGTGCAAGCCTATGTAGATGACATGGTGGTGACCTCGCAGGTGAAGGATCAACACGTCGCTGATTTAGAAGAGCTATTCACATCAATAGCTAAGTACAAGCTGAAGCTGAACCTAGAGAAGTGTGTTTTTCGGGTGGAAGCAGGCAAGTTTTTAGGCTTCTTACTCACCGAGCGTGGGATAGAGGCGAATCCTGATAAGTGCGCTGCAATCCTCGCTATGAGAAGCCCGACGTCAGTGAAGGAGGTTCAACAGTTAATAAGGCGGATGACCGCTCTATCCAAATTTGTATCAGCTGGGGGGGATAAAGGCCACCCTTATTTTCAGCGCTTGAGGAGGAACAGTAGGCTCTTGTGGACCAAGGAATGTGAGGAAGCGTTCCTCAAGCTGAAGGAATACCTGGCTAGCCCACCAGTGTTGTGCAAACCACAGCTCGGCACCCCGCTGCGCCTGTATTTTGCAGTCACTCAGAAAGCCGTGAGTTCAGTTCTTGTGTAGTAGTAGGACCAGGTTCAGAAGCCAATCTACTTTGTTAGCAAAGTATTGCAAGGGCATGAGGTGAGGTACCAAGCCTTACACAAGGCAGTGCTAGCAGTGGTGTTCTCGGCGAGGAGGCTTCGCCATTACTTCCAGAGTTTCACAGTGGTGGTGATGACAGACCTACCCATTCGTAAGGTCTTGCAGAAGCTAGATGTAGCGGGAAGGATGGTACGCTGGGTGTAACGCCCCTCAAAATATAGTTCATTTTTATATAATAAAATAAAGGTGAAACAATAATATCAAAATTTAACATAGATATATACATAACATAATTCATCCATTAATACAAATGTGCCTCAAAATAATATCCCTTTTCGAGGAAGTTTTAATACATCTCCATACAGGAGTTTTCAAAATAAAACAAAACAACAACATTCAAAAACCAGCGATCTCCTCCTCCAGAAATGCTCACTGAGGAGCTCTACTACCTGCAACCTCATCTACTCCCGTGCAAATATACACGATCATCACAAGTTTAAGAAAACAACCACGATACAAAACAAAAGGGTAAGCTAGATATTTTTAAAAACTTTAAATATGAAACTTTATATCAATAGAAAGCATAAATCTTCACACCATTCATAATCTATATCAATTTCAACCATCAATATCCCCATATTCCATAAACTCGTCAAGTGTCTATTCAATACATTCAATACTCATGGTTCACACGTCAGACTTTCCACTGACTCATAACATATAGACACATGACTCTACTTTCGGAAGACTCGTGCGTTGAACTTAGCATCCAGAGGCCTGCACCTGTCATACGAAATTGCTGTAAAGTTCCCACAGCTATGCGCATAAACATAATCTCGATCTCAATCTCAATATCCTCACTCTCTCAGTATGACAGGGTTAATCCATATAACCGGTCAAGTCAGTTATCTTTCAAACGACTTACCCATACATATGGACCTCCTTTGACTCTCACCAATTGAATGACTTCATCTATGTGATTCCATCATATCAGCAGAGTCAGGATCGCCTCATTCACGGGATACTCATAGATCAATACACCCTCATAAAATCTCCACACGGTATTTTCTTTCCTGAAAATACTATGCTTTGATCACTCTTTCACATTCATCCAGTACATCATACCACACGTAAAAGCACAATTCCATCATATAATATTTTGAATCTTTTCTTAAACAATCCCAATCACAGAAACAATCATACCAAAGTTTAGATTTTCGAATATCATATGCATTTCAATCTCAAACAAGTTCAAAATGACACTAAAACAGGGGGGTTTCGAAATCAACATTAAAACCGGCGATCACGTCGCCCCACACATAAAAACAGAGCATCGTGGAATAGAATATGAAAATCGGCGACCACGTCGCCCTCACTTTAGAACCCACTCACCTAAAGTTTTTATAAACGAAAATGCTAGCTTCCCTTACCTGGACTTGCATAAAAACACTAAGAGCTCCAAAACCCACCGAAGCTTAAAGATGTCCTAACCTGCACCATGGAGCCTTTATCACAAAACTGACTATACTACTCATTTTCTACGCTAACAGAGACGATTTCTGGAGCTAAGGGAGTCGCCGGCAATGCCTATGAAGAGGCAACCCTCTCAAGCTCAGATTCGACACGAAAAACAGAGTAAAACGACTTACTCTATTCTAGCGTCCTGACGGGAGAACTTGCAGAGACTTCCCAGAAGGACAATGGCAGTCGCCGATCGTAGCACTGGTACGTGAGGATAGCCGCGTCTTCGAGTGGAGGAGAAAGGAGAAAGGGGAACTAAATGAGCTGATTCCCTCAGCTCTTAAGGTCGAATGACTCTTTAGCCTTCACTGCCATTACCCACTCTCTGAGCAACCTTGCGTGCACACTTCCTTGAACAGTATGACCACGTGGGTTTTCTGCGCATACCAACTCTCTGATGCTAACTATTCTGAAACACCCTTTTTGTCTACGTGTCGCGCATGCAGAACGTTCATGTTGGGAGCCTGGGTCCCACCTTATCTATGTGAAATACGACATCACGCGATAACCATCCACCGATGACTGCTCGCGCAATGACCATGCCTCTCATACCGGCGATGACTGATGCCTCTCATACTGGCGATGACTGATTCCTCTTTGTAAGGACCTGTAAAATTAAATTGGAATAAAAAGGAATATATTTTAAATGAATTCTAAGTATGTTTTTATTTAAAATAAAATAAAAAGGAAGGAAAGTGTAGTTTAGAAGACTATAGGATCGCCTGTCGCCTACTACACATGATCGCCAGGGCGCGAGAGGTATGCGGACATCGCCAGGGTGCGAGGCATGCGGACATCGCCAGGGCGCGAGGCATGTGGACGTCGCCAGGGCGCGAGAGGTATGCAGGCATCGCCAGGGCGCGAGAGGCATGCGGGCGTCGCCAGGGATAGACATCGGTCGTCTCCCAGAGAGAGACATCGGTCGTCTTCCATAGAGAGACATCGGTCGTCCGCCAGGATGAGACATCGGTGGATAGTCATCGCGCGAGCGGTCATCGGTTGAAGATTATCGCGCGATGTCGAGTTTCACACGAATAAAGTGGGACCCAGACTCCCAGCATGACACGTCCTGCACGCGCGCCACGTGGACAAAAAGGGTGGTTCAGAATAGTGACATCAGAAAGTTGGCATGCGCAAGAGACACTCGCGGTCGTACTGTTCAGGGAAGTGGTTGGCATGCACAAGAAGACAACCGTGGTCGTACTGTTCAGTGAAACGTACACTCTGGCTTTCTTGCAGAGGGGGGTGGTGTCAGCAGCATGCGTGGACAAGTAGGCTTGGATTCAAAAACCCACTGCGAGGAGGCAAAGAACGTTGCAGTGACTCAAGAGTGAAAGAGGGAGTGCATCTTCATCCCTCTCTTTTCTCTCCCTCGCGCTGCGATCCAGGCACCCTCAAGCACCAGTACGACGAGCGAAGACTACCATTAGAGCACCTGGGAGGTTCTCTGCAAGTTCTCCAGACCGGGACACTAAAACAGAGTGAAAGCATCTTTAAGCTTCGTTGGGTTTCGGAGTTCTTGGAGTTTTGCGCTAGTCCAGGTAAGGGAAGCTAGCTTTATTTTCAATAAAAGCCGTAGATTAGCTATTTCTGAAGTGAGGGCGACGTGGTCGCCAGTTTTAAACCCTTTTTTCATGATGTTCTTTTTTATGTGTTTGGGCGACGTGATCGCCGGTTTTAAATACAGATTTCGAAATCCCCTGTTTTTGGACGAGATCGCCGGTTTTGGCATTGTTTTTCGAACTCCCCTGTTTTTGTGTTGTTTGAAACTGTTTGAGATTTAAAGGTGATATTCGAAAATATGAACCATGGAATGATTGTTGTTGTGATTGGAATCATTCATTTAAGTGTTATATGATGTGTGGAATGTCGTGAATGTGGGATCAAGACATAGTATTTTCAGGAAAGGAAATACCGTGTTGAGATTTGGTTATGAAGTGTATTGATCTGTGAGTATCCTGTGAATGAGGCGATCCTGACTCTGCTGAGATAATGGAATCACATAGAGGAAGTTATTCAGTTGGTGAGAGTCGAAGGAGGTTCATATGAATGGGTGAGTCGTGTGAAAAAGAACGAGCTCGGCCTGTTATATGGATTAACCCTGTCATACTGTGAGAGTGATGAAATTGAGATCGAGATTGTGTTGATGCGCATGGCTGTGGAAACATTACAGCAAATGTAGTATGACAGGTGCAGGTCTCTGGATGCTAAGTTCAACGCACGAGTCTTCCGAAAGTAGTGTCAAGTGTCTTGTGTGATGAGTCAGTGGAAGTCTGACGTGAGAAATGAGGAACATTGAATTGATAGACACTTGATGAATTATGTGATTTTAACGACCTTTGAGGAATTGGGAAATATGTGTTTAGTTGATGGTTTTACGTGGGTATCTTGAATTTGTTTTACCTTGATTTTTAAAGTTCATATCTAAACTCTCTTTCAAATATCTAGCTTACCCTGTGATTTTGGTGTTGTGTTTGACTTTTTCTTAAACCTGTGATGATCGTGTATAATTTACACGGGAGCAGATGATGTTGCAGGAAGTAGAGCTCCTCAGTGAGTAGTCGCCGGAAGGAGATCGCCTGTTCCTATTTCTGTTAGGCGATCACCCTTCTTCTGTTTTGTGATAGGAGATCGCCGTTCTCTGATAGGAGATCGCCTTGTTCTGTTAGGAGATCGCCTGTCTTTCTATTTTATATGTAATTTTGTTTACGTTTTTGGAAAATTGACCGAATATGTATTAAACTCCCTGTGAGGAGAAACTTCATTACATATATATAATTTTGTTCTCTTCAATATATTTGTTTACCTTTATTTTCATTATATAAACATGAATAGTATTTTGGCGGGATGTTACACTCTTCCTGACGGACGACTGATTCCTCACTCTGGCAGACAACCGATGTCTCACCCTGGAGGACCACCGATGTCCCACCCTGGCAGACCACCGATGTCTCACCCTGGAGGACCATCGATGTCCCACCCTGGCAGACCACCGATGTCTCACCCTGGCGGACCTCCGATGTCTCACCCTGGCAGACCACCGATGTGTCTCCCATCCTGGTTGATGACCGTCTGTCTCTTGCCCTGGCGATGCCCGCGTGTCTCTCGCCCTGGCGATCTCTCATCGTCCTTGGTGTGGCGAGGACACATCGCCTTGCTTCTGGTCACCGATGTCACATCGTCACGCCTTGCTGAAGGTTCTTTCATCCCACTATGTTGCGTCCAAGGTATCACCTCCACATGACTTGGTGACGTCGGTAGCTTCACATTTCAAAGAATAGATCAGCACTACTCCTCGTGCTCCCATGCATGCAACACTAAGGACGATTTCTTATGCTCAAGCATAGAGCTTCGCATGCACAGCGTATCTAAGGCTCAACCCACACCTTGATACGCGCGGTTTTTGGAACCCACTATGGTTGATCCAGCATCTCGACCACATACTAAGTGTTAGGAAAGATGGCTTTAAACTAGAGGGGGGGTGAATTGTTTAAAGAGGTTTTCGCAAACTTTTCCAAGCTAGACTGAATATCTTTCAGAAATCAAATGATTAAGCAATTCAGTTTGCCAAAACAGCAAGCAATACAGCACTGCCAGGAAAACAATCGGTTGTTTCTTCGAAACAATCGGTTGTTTATACCAACAAACAACAAATAAACTGAAATTAAAGAGTTAGGGATAGAGAGATTGTACACAGATGTTTATACTGGTTCACTCCAACCCAGAGCTACATCCAGTCTTCTCAGAAACCCTGAGGAAATCCACTAAGCAATCAAACCCAGATTACTTACACAACAACCAAGAGAATGACCTTGAACCCTTCAAGACACACACTCTCCTTGGTCAACACTGAGATCTCTGATCTTGAATACCTCAAGGTCACACAGACAATCTCAGCAACGTATACAGAAAAGATTCAACAGTTTACAGAATTACACTTGTTACAGATGAGATCTGAAATCAATACAAGTGAAAAACCTATCCCAATACTTCAATCAATCTCTCAAGCACTTCAGCAATCTCTTTTTCAGTTCTTAGTACTTTTGATATCTCATCTTTTTCAAAAACAAAAAAGCTTATATAATACAGATCTTCTGATTATAAAAGGAAAGATTGTTTATCCATGATTGCTCTCAAAAAGATTGGTCAAAGCATTTAATGATTGGAGTGTATACAGTTTCAAATCATTTAAAGCTCAGTCAAAGAAAACAGTTTTTCTGTTATGGTTCCAAAACAAACAATCGATTGTTTCCTCGAATCAATCGGTTGTTTTGTTACTTAACAGTTTTCTCCAATCAAAAACAGTTTTCAAAACTTTCTCAAAACATCTAAGTATAAACAATCGGTTGTCTCGACAGAACAATCGGTTGTTTCAACTTAGTTTGAAAAACACTTTGTTTCATTAAAGATTGAGATGCTTTTTGCTTTGAGATTAAATCTAATATTGGTTTACACTTTGAACTACCCCAGAACAAAACTATAAAGCAGCACAGCAGCATCACACAAGCAGAGGCTTCATCATCCTTCAAAGGATTTGGATTCTTCAAAACCTTGAACTCCACTTGGTTCAACAATCTCCCCCTATTTGATGAAGACAAATCCCTGGTGCTTGTGTTGTACCGATTAAATCTGAAGCAGTTCCTGCATAGAAAACATTTGTACCACCCAAAGCTTCTTACAGCAGCCAGTTAGATTAATCCTCTTTTTAAACATAAAAATCAATCGATTGTTTACACGGAACAATCGGTTGTTTTTATCAGCAGCAGCAGAAAACACTTTACACTTAAACATTTTATGCAAATAAGATACAGAAATACAAGTACCAAAAAATTCTCCCCCTATTTGTCTTCACAAATAGACTTTAACATGTACCAAACACAGATTTTAAGAGAGATTATTTAGATCAAGGATACCTAACTCATTTCTTAAGAAGAAAAACCGCTCTTTTGGCAAAGGCTTTGTGAAGATGTCAGCTAACTGCAGTTTGGTCTCCACAAACTTCACTTCGCAGTCTCCATTTTGCACATGATCTCTAATAAAATGATGTCTTATTTCAATATGTTTGGTCCTTGAGTGCTGGATTTGATTTTTGGTAAGGTTGATTGCACTTGTGTTATCACACATCAAGGGAACTTTGCTGATTTGTAATCCAAAATCTGCAAGTTGTTGTTTGAGCCATAGAATCTGTGCACAGCAGCTACCAGCAGCAATATATTCTGCCTCTGCAGTTGAGAGAGCAACACATGCTTGCTTCTTGCTATGCCATGAGATTAGGCTAGAGCCAAGAAGGTGACAAGTGCCACTTGTGCTTTTTCTATCTAGCTTACAACCTGCAAAATCAGAATCTGAATAACCAATTAAGTGTATTGGAGAATGAGAAGGATACCATAAGCCTACAGATGATGTTCCTTTGAGATATTTCAGAATCCTCTTGGCAGCTTTGAAGTGTGACTCTTTAGGATTTGCTTGATACCTTGAGCATAGGCGCACTGCAAACATGATATCCGGCCTACTTGCTGTTAGATAAAGCAATGATCCAATCAAACCTCGGAACTTTGTTTGATCTATACACTTTCCAGCAGTATCTGCATCCATGTAGCAGCTTGATGGCATTGGAGTGCTTGCCTCTTTGTAGTTTTCCATTTCAAACTTTTTGAGAATCTCCTTGCAATACTTTGATTGACTTAAGAAGATCCCATCCTTTGTTTGTTTAACCTGCAATCCAAGAAAGAAAGATAGTTCTCCCATCATAGACATTTCAAACTCACCTTTCATAGCAGCCACAAATTCTTCACACAACCTATCTTGTGTAGCACCAAAGATGATGTCATCAACATATATTTGCACAAGAATTATTTCTGCAAGTGACTTCTTGATGAAGAGAGTCTTGTCTACCATTCCTCTTTCATAGCCTAGAGATAGCAGAAAGTGGCTAAGCCTCTCATACCACTGCCTTGGAGCTTGTTTCAGACCATACAAAGCTTTCTTCAACTTGAAAACATGATTGGGATACTTGTGGTCTTCAAAGCCCGGTGGTTGATCTACATAGATTTCCTCATTGATGTAGCCATTCAAGAAGGCACTTTTTACATCCATTTGGAAGAGTTTAAAACCACTCATACATGCAAAAGCCAGCAGCAGCCTCACAGCCTCCAATCTAGCCACAGGAGCAAAGGTTTCATCATAGTCTAAGCCCTCTTCTTGATTGTAGCCCTTGGCAACTAGCCTTGCTTTATTTCTTGTGATCACTCCTTCCTCATCTAGCTTGTTCCTGAAAACCCATTTTGCACCAATAATATTCATTTCATTAGTTCTAGGAACAAGAAACCATACCTCATTTCTTTCGAATTGATTTAGCTCTTCTTGCATAGCTTCAACCCACTTCTCATCCTTGAGAGCTTCTTCAATTGACTTAGGTTCAATTTGAGAGACAAAAGCTGTGTGTCTGCAGAAGTTTGAGATGGAGCTACGTGTGGAGACACCTTCCTTTATCTGCCCTATGATGTTATCCACTGACAGATCTCTGGGAATTCTCCACTCTTTGGGCAGCTCACTCTGTTGCAGAATTTCAATTGGTTGTTTCTGCGAATCAACCGGTTGTTTTTCTGCACAGATATCCAGCTTCTCCAAACTGATGCTCTGTTCATCTTCCTCAGCACTGATCTTTGGGTTCTCACTAATTCTGCGATCTGCCTCATCAAAGACTACATGAACTGATTCTTCTACAGTCATCAACCTTTTATTGTAGACTCTATAAGCATGGCTTGTAAGGGAATAACCAATGAAGATGCCAAGGTCAGCTTTCTCATCAAATTTTCCCAAGCTTTCCTTTCCATTATTGAGAACAAAACAGTTACAGCCAAAGACTTTGAGGTGACTGATGTTAGGCCTTCTTCCATTGAAAAGTTCATATGGAGTTTTCTTCAAAATGGGCCTTATAAGCACCCTATTCATCACATAACAGGAGGTACTCACTGCATCTGCCCAAAAATACTTAGGAAGTGAAGATTCACTAAGCATTGTCCTTGCAAGCTCTTCAAGAGACCTGTTCTTCCTCTCTACAACTCCATTTTGTTGTGGTGTTCTTGGAGCAGAGAAATTGTGTAGAATTCCCAACTTCTCACAGAACTTGACAAACTTCTCATTTTGGAATTCTCCTCCATGGTCACTCCTTATTGAGCCTATGTTACTGCCTTTTGTGTTTTGAAGACTTCTTGCTAGCTTTTTGAATGCAGCAAGGGCATCACTCTTTGACTCCAAGAACAAGGTCCAAGTGTACCTAGAGAAATCATCAACAATAACAAGAGCATAATAATTTCCACCAAGACTCATAGTTCTAGAGGGTCCAAAGAGATCCATGTGAAGGAGTTCAAGAGGTCTCAATGAAGAGACAACATTTTTGGTTTTAAAAGAACTTTTCACTTGTTTCCCTTTTTGGCAAGCTTCACAAATGTGATCCCTCTCAAACTTGAGTTTTGGCAGCCCAATCACAAGATCTTTTGATATAAGCTTGTTCAAATGATTCATGTGAATATGAGCAATTCTTCTATGCCAAAGCCAAGATTCATCTTGCTTGGATAGAAGACATCCAATTGAACATGGTGAAGAGATATCTAGAAGATACACATTATTAACTCTCTTACCTACCAACATTACCTCTTTAGTGTTGGGTAGACAGATTTCACATGTGTTTGCCTTGAACATCACTTGATACCCCTTGTCACACAGTTGGCTAATACTCAGCAGATTATGCTTTAGGCCTTCAACAAAGAGCACATCATGAATCACCAAGATGCTCTCATCTCCTATGGATCCTCTTCCAAGAATTCTTCCTTTGTTGTTATCTCCATAGGTGACATGACCCTCTTGCTTGAAGGATATTCTCAGGAACTTTGATTTGTCCCCTGTCATATGCTTGGAGCATCCACTGTCCAAGTACCAAAGCTGCTTTTTCTCCTCCAAGATTTCCTACAAAAAAAATCTCAAGTACATAGGTTTGGTCCCCTTATGAATGAGGGTCCATCTGGTGTATACTCATCAACACAAGCTTTATTTTTCTTGGGAATCCACTTCATAAGCCCTTTAGGAACAACATGTTTTCTGATTTTACAGAATCGCACAGAATGGCCTCTCTTCATGCAATAGAAGCATGTAACAACCGATTGTTTCGATGGTCCAATCGATTGTTTTTCTGGCACCCTTGAAAACGATTTTGAAAACCTATCTTGCTAGTTTTGTGGATTAAAGCCCAATCCTGATTTTCCAAAAACACACTTTTGAGATGCTAGCACACTCTCAAAGTTAGATTGGCCTTTTGAAAGCTTATCCACTGTTTTAACAAGATAATGTACCTTCTTTTCAAGATTTTCACAATTTTCACAAATTAGAGTATCACACTTGCAAGAGGAGTTTTTGTAAATGATTTCCAGATTTTCAAAATCCATTTTTGAATTTTCTAAATCCTCTTCCAGTGCTTTTACCCTATTTTTAAGCCAGCTATTCTTTTCTTTCAATCTATTGTTTAAGAGAGCCAATCTGTTTGCTTCTTCATGTGTTTCTTGAAAGGCTTGAAGCAATTGACTATTATTTTCAGAGTTTGAAGAGTTTGATGAACTTACACTACATGAGTCATCCTCCTTTCTGGCTATTAAGCAAAGATTGAGACTTTTCTTATTCTGCCTTTTCTTCCTTCTTACTTGACTCTTTGTCATTGCTTCCTTTGAGTCATGAGCAGCCTTGAGAGTCTCCCACATTTCCTTAGCAGTTTTGCACTTTGTAATCCTGAAAAATTCATTAGTATCCAGTGCAGAAGCTATGATGTTTTGAGCAGACCTATCAAGCTGAACCATCTTACATTCCTCATCTGTCCATTTGGACAAAGGTTTTACAATAAAGGAATTATCCTTTTTGAATTTTGGAATGTAAGGGCCATTCTCAATTGAGTCCCAAATTCTTTGATCAATTGATTCAATAAAGATTTTCATTCTTGCTTCCCAAAACTTATAATTCAATCCACAGAATAAAGGTGGTTTGTAGATTGAAGCACCCTCCTCAAAAGATATTTTTCCAGCCATAGAAAAAAGATTTTAGGATCAACTTGAATGACTTTCAAGAACCAAGCTCTTGATGCCAATTGTTAGGAAAGATGGCTTTAAACTAGAGGGGGGGGGTGAATTGTTTAAAGAGGTTTTCGCAAACTTTTCCAAGCTAGACTGAATATCTTTCAGAAATCAAATGATTAAGCAATTCAGTTTGCCAAAACAGCAAGCAATACAGCACTGCCAGGAAAACAATCAGTTGTTTCTTCGAAACAATCGGTTGTTTATACCAGCAAACAACAAATAAACTGAAATTAAAGAGTTAGGGATAGAGAGATTGTACACAGATGTTTATACTGGTTCACTCCAACCCAGAGCTACATCCAGTCTTCTCAGAAACCCTGAGGAAATCCACTAAGCAATCAAACCCAGATTACTTACACAACAACCAAGAGAATGACCTTGAACCCTTCAAGACACACACTCTCCTTGGTCAACACTGAGATCTCTGATCTTGAATACCTCAAGGTCACACAGACAATCTCAGCAACGTATACAGAAAAGATTCAACAGTTTACAGAATTACACTTGTTACAGATGAGATCTGAAATCAATACAAGTGAAAAACCTATCCCAATACTTCAATCAATCTCTCAAGCACTTCAGCAATCTCTTTTTCAGTTCTTAGTACTTTTGATATCTCATCTTTTTCAAAAACAAAAAAGCTTATATAATACAGATCTTCTGATTATAAAAGGAAAGATTGTTTATCCATGATTGCTCTCAAAAAGATTGGTCAAAGCATTTAATGATTGGAGCGTATACAGTTTCAAATCATTTAAAGCTCAGTCAAAGAAAACAGTTTTTCTGTTATGGTTCCAAAACAAACAATCGATTGTTTCCTCGAATCAATCGGTTGTTTTGTTACTTAACAGTTTTCTCCAATCAAAAACAGTTTTCAAAACTTTCTCAAAACATCTAAGTATAAACAATCGGTTGTCTCGACAGAACAATCGGTTGTTTCAACTTAGTTTGAAAAACACTTTGTTTCATTAAAGATTGAGATGCTTTTTGCTTTGAGATTAAATCTAATATTGGTTTACACTTTGAACTACCCCAGAACAAAACTATAAAGCAGCACAGCAGCATCACACAAGCAGAGGCTTCATCATCCTTCAAAGGATTTGGATTCTTCAAAACCTTGAACTCCACTTGGTTCAACACTAAGTGCACTTTCGGCGATCATGTACACCATAGGCGATTGGCGATCATGTATACTCTAGGCGACAGGCGATTATGTACCAGAGAACTCGGAGATCGCCTCCGTTTTCATCAACGGCGATCTCGTAGACTCCTAAGCTACACTTTCCTTCCTTTATATTTTAAATAAAAACATACTTAGAATTCACTTAAAATATATCACTTTCATTCCAATAAAATTTTCTAGATCCTTACATTCTCCCCAACAAGAAAATTTTCGTCCTCGAAAATTGAATTACAAGGAAAAAAGGTATGGATAGGCTTCTCTCATGGTTTCTTCTAACTCCCAAGTTGAATCCCCTGATCGGTCATCCCACACCACCTTCACCATGTTGATGGTCTTGCCTCTGAGCTGCTTACTCTGGCAATCATCAATCCTTACTGGTTTTGCTTCAAAAGACAAGTCATCCCTGATCTGCACCTCATCCACTTCCAGCACGTGACTTGGGTCTGCCATGTACTTCCTCAGCTGTGATACATGAAAGACATTATGCAGATTCGCTAATTGGGGAGGTAGGGCGATTTCATAAGCCACTGGACCGATCCTCCTTAAGATCTGATATGGCCTGACAAACTTAGGAGACAACTTCTTTGATTTGATAGCTCGTCCTACACCCTTGGTCAGAGTCACTTTCATAAATACATGATCTCCAACTACAAACTCCAAAGGTTTTTTTTTTCCTCATTGTCAACATCATCACTGCCTCTACAAGAGTTATTATCCTGGTGTTCATTTAAGGCCAGAAGTGTCTTCACAGCCTTGTCAGCTTCATCATCACAGCCACCACCAGAGTTGTTACCCTTGTCCTCATGAACGACATAGAGTGGCTCCCTCAAAGTTATTCCCTTCATATTTTCCAGATCCACAGGGGTTTCCAAACCAAATGACTCTTGCTCAACCTTCTTAGCAACTTCAACTTTGGGGATGGATGATGATTCACTTTCTAAGGCAGAGCAATCTGACGAAGATCCATCTACCACTGACATTAGCTGCAGTTACAACACCTTCCCACCATCCATCACACCACTAGGCATCCACTGCTGATTCAAACTCAAGAGTGCGACCTGAATGGCGTTCAGGAGAGCATGGCTTCACTGTTAAGCGGCCTGAACATCGCATACCCAATTAATCAGTAGCTACCCCTCTAGATGAAGGGACCCATTCTTCTAGTTTCTGTGGTCCCTCTTTATCAAGTAAATCATCGTACTGGACCTTCAGCAGCCTTGGAGACACACTCCAGATTTTTCATCTAAACCAGCATTCTCTAATGCCACTATCTTGCCAAAGTACCTCTATCCTAGCACCGACCTGAAAGAACAGTTTAGGCTTTGGTCCACATTTTGTCATTTCATTGGTAGGAGTAGAGACTTGCAGACCAGAAAACCCCTCTTAAAATTTGATCCTTAAACTTCTAATTCCTCTTGTTTCAGATGTCCATCATTGGCACGAACTGATTTGCCATGATTTGGGTTGGCATCAACATTGTTATTCTGTCTAGAAACTGCAGAGATAGAGTTTCTTCTAGGATTTTCACTTTTCAGTTCAAAAACGACAGGTTTGTAGCTCGAATTCACATTAGGCACCGTTTCTTGTTGAACCGATTGTGAAGCAGCAAAAGACTGAAAGAGAACGGCTTCTTTCCTTCAGGCGCCCATCTGGTTCATTTCTTCTTTGATTACTAATAGCAAATTATAAAAACCCACCTCTTTAGCAACTGGTTGGGATTTCAGAGCTGCTAACTCAGGAATTCCAATGGATACATCCATATTAGCATTGCATGGGATCTCAGGGTGCTCAGTATTCAACACACAGATCATAAATCCCTCACTGTGTTCAGGGTGGGGACTTGTTGCTACAGCTGACGATGCAGGATTGTTTCTAGGAACAGAAACGAAATGCTGATCACCACAACTGCCACCTAAAGGATTAGCTATAAATCCCATCCCATCAGAAACACAAGGTACAGAAAGTTTTGCTTCCACATCCAACTTTTTGCAATTCACTAACATCACCAGAAGAACTCAACGGAAGTGATTCAACACCATCATAACATGGCTTATCCTTATTCTTATCCGTGGCCATTACCTCCTTCCCTCCTACATTCACAGACAGAGCTGCATCCTCATTTGCCAAGTTCAGGAGACTTTCGGCATCAGGAGCCTTTAACTTCAACCCACCATTCCCACACTCATCTTTCAAATCCCGATCAACAAAACAACACCCATTCTGCGTGAAACCTTCTCTTTTAGGAGGTAGTCCAGGTATTTCTTTTGGAAATACATCCATGAAATCCTTCACCACAGGTATACTGCCCATATCTTCTTCATTCTTCACTCCCCCTTGAGCTAGGATTACAAAGCACCTCGCCCCTTCTTTCACTCCGACCACACATGCTGAGCAGACATTACATCTGACACTTCGAGATCTGGAAACATCACTTTCTGCCTACCGCAATCTATGAGAATGTGATTGGCAGATAGCCAATCCATTCCTAGGATAACATCCAGATCCTGAAGAGGTAGGCAGATCAAATCTACTTTGAACCTGCGTCCCTCTACCATCACTGGACATTCAGAGCAAACTGTGGAGGTCGCAACCTGTCCTGATGCAGGTGTAGAGACCAACAGTTCAAACGACAGCTCCTTCACTAGAAGGCCCAACTCGGCTACACACAGACTTGACAAAAAAGAGTGTGTCGCTCCGGAATCAAACAAAATTCTAACGCATCTACTAGCTATAGAGCAAACACTTTGTACTAAGTTACCTGACTGAGATGCCTCAGCTCCCGACATAGCAAACACTCTCCCTGCTGTCTGAGGTCTACGGTCTTCATTCCTAAACTGCCGAGAACCACCGGGTTGAGTCATCCTATTCTTGTTAGGACACTCTCTAGCAACATGTCCCATCTTTTGGCATTTGTAGCATCTTTTCTCTGAATTCCCCTTGGAGCACACGTTGACGTTATGTGGCCCACCACAACGGAAACATCTTGGTTTCCATGGTTGTTGCTGCTGAAACTAGGGCGGTGCTGCACCTGCCCTATGCTGTGGAGGTCTCAAATAAGGCTTACTCTGCTGCTGCTGCACCTTGGCCTTCCCACTGGAGGAACCCCCTGGGTGTGATCTGATTACCCTGGAATCACTCCTCTCCAGGGTCTCCACCCTCTTTGCCTTCTCCACTAAGGCATGAAACTCCCTGATCCACTGATCTTTTTGGTCAGGAGAAGCATTCCCACGGAACTGGGGTGGGTTGTGCCTCATGAACTCGGTCATCCCCATCTACTCCTGAGGATGATTGACCTGGGAAGCTGTTGCAGCCGATCCAGCAGTTTCCCAATGTTGCATTACAACCTGATGAATCTGAGCCATTACCGTATTCTGTTGATGGATAGCACTTGCCATCATCTCTATAGCCCTGGCAATCTGGCTCATTTCCGAAGAAGGTTGGGGAGGGGTAGGAGGTCTACGAGCCATCTTTCTTCGTTTCAGATTTCGAAACTATTGGTTTGTATATTCCCTACAACTATAAGAATGAGATCGATAAGAAATCAATTCATTCAGGAGGTAACATCTAGACCTTACAAAGGTCAGCATCTCAAAGTCATTTAGAATTTGAGTTCATCAACAGAATCATAATGCTCAAAATAGAAAGCATAACACCGAACAGTCATGGATACAAAACTATCAATCAAATATCACCACACTTAATAATTGGGATAAAACACACCAGAAGTGGATATATGCTCAACATCAAACTTTTAGAATTAAGATTGAGAACATCTCGATTCAGTTATGAGTGTGCACCCTCACTACTTTATCAAGATCCTTTCACTCTTAATACTAAAATTTTTCATTTAGAGCCTATATCTACTAAAGCACAAACAAGATTTCAATCAGAAAACATTTGAAAACCTTTAACTATAGCTTTGATTAAGACTCCAATAGCAGAAGAAACACAATGAACCCACTCTCCTCAGGTCATCCTAAGGACGAACTGCTCTTAATGTAACGCCCCTCAATATATAGTTCATTTTTATATAATAAAATAAAGGTGAAACAATAATATCAAAATTTAACATAGATATATACATAACATAATTCATCCATTAATACAAATGTGCCTCAAAATAATATCCCTTTTCGAGGAAGTTTTAATACATCTCCATATAGGAGTTTTCAAAATAAAACAAAACAACAGCATTCAAAAACCGGCGATCTCCTCCTCCAGAAATGCTCACTGAGGAGCTCTACTACCTGCAACCTCATCTGCTCCCGTGCAAATATACACGATCATCACAGGTTTAAGAAAACAACCACGATACAAAACAAAAGGGTAAGCTAGATATTTTTAAAAACTTTAAATATGAAACTTTATATCAATAGAAAGCATAAATCTTCACACCATTCATAATCTATATCAATTTAAACCATCAATATCCCCATATTCTGTAACATCCCGCCAAATCCTTTTCATATTTATATAATGAAATAAAGGTAAAACAATAATATCGAAGTGAACATATATATATATATACTGAAATTTCTCCTCACAGGGAGTTTAATACATATCCAGTCAGTTTCCAAAACTTAAATAAAATACAGCAAAATAGAAAACAGGCGATCTCCTAACAGAAACAGAAAACAGGCGATCTCCTTCCGGCGACCACTCACTGAGGAGCTCTACTTCCTGCAACATCATCTGCTCCCGTGTAAAATACACGATCATCACAGTTTTAAGAAAAACAGCCACAGAACAAAAACGCAGGGTAAGCTAGCTATTCTAAAACTTGAAGTACGAAACTTTAAAATCAATATAAAACAGATTTAAAACTCCCACGTAAAATCCATCAATTTTCCCATTCATTTCACACACTTCACAATTTCATCAAGTGTTATTTTGTTTCACATGAACCATCAAGTGTCTATCAATTTCAATATTTCTCTTTCTCACGTCAGACTTCCACTGACTCACCACACATAGACACATACCACACCACTGTAAAGTCCACACAGGACAGCTAGTGAAGTCCACACAGGACAGCTAATGAAGTCCACACAGGACAGCTAATGAAGTCCACACAGGACAGCAAGTGAAGTCCACACAGGACAGCTAATGAAGTCCACACAGGACAGCAAGTGAAGTCCACACAGGACAGCTAATGAAGTCCACACAGGACAACAAGTGAAGTCCACACAGGACAGCTAATGAAGTCTACACAGGACAGCAAGTTATCATCAATTCACCCAATGCACCATACAACACTTAAATGAACGATTCCAACCACAGTAACAATCGTACCAAGGTTCAGATTTTTCCAATATCACATGCATTTCACATATCAATCTCAAACAAGTTCAAAGCGGCACTAAAACAGGGGATTTCGAAAACAACATTAAAACCGGCGATCACGTCGCCCCACACATAAAAACAGAGCATCGTGAAAAAGAATATGAAATCGGCGACCACATCGCCCTCACTTCAGAACCTACTCGCCTAAAGTTTTTATAAACGAAAATGCTAGCTTCCCTTACCTGGACTTGCGTAGAATCTCTCTACGAGCTCCAACCCAACGCGATTCAAGGATGCCTTAACTCTGTTTCACGGCTTTGATCAGAACACTTGCAAAGCACAACGTCAGGAATCCAGGGGCAGTCGCCGATCTTCAACTGGTTTGCTAGGACGTCTGAACGCAGGGAGAAGGAGAGGAAAGAAACAGGGAACCAAGGCTAACTCACTCAATCACTCTCAAACCACAGCAGCGTTCACTGCCACTCAGGAGTGAGTTTTTAAAACTAAGCCAACTTGCCCAGAAATGCCGCTGCCCCCGCCCACTCTGCAGGAAAGCTTGTGTGCACACTTCCTTGAACAGTATGACCACGTGGGTTTCTGCGCATACCAACTCTCTGATGCTAACTATTCTGAAACACCCTTTTTGTCTACGTGTCGCGCATGCAGGACGTCTCATGCTGGGAGCCTGGGTCCCACCTTATCTGTGTGAAACACGACATCGCGCGATAACCTTCCACCGATGGCTTCTCGCGCGATGACTATCCACCGATGTCTCATCCTGGCGGACGACCGATGTCTCTCCCTGGAGGACGACCGATGTCTCTCCCTGGAAGAAGACCGATGTCTATCCCTGGCGATGACCGCATGTCTCTCGCCCTGGCGATGCCCGCGTGTCTCTCGCCCTGGCGATGCCCGCATGTCTCTCGCCCTGGCGATGCCCGCATGTCTCTCGCCCTGGCGATGACTGATGACACATCGCCACGCCTTGCTGAAGGTTCTTCATCCCACTATGTTACGTCCAAGGTATCACCTCCACATGGCTTGGTGACGTCGGTAGCTTCACATTTCCAAGAATAGATCAGCACTACTCCTCGTGCGCCCATGCATGCAACACTAAGGACGATTTCTTATGCTCAAGCATAGAGCTTCGCATGCACAGCGTATCTAAGGCTTAACCCACACCTTGATACGCGTGGTTTTTGGAACCCACTATGGTTGATCCAGCATCCTGACCACATACTAAGTGCACTCCCGTCGATCACGTACACCATAGGCGATTGGCGATCATGTGTAATCTAGGCGACAGGCGATTATGTGCCAGAGATGTCGGAGATCGCCTCCGTCTTCAACAATGGCGATCTCGTAGACTTCTAAGCTACACTTTTCTTCTTTTACTCTTCTTGATCCACATGTCTTCCTCGAGCACACCCACGTGATTACCTCACGATAAACTCATCGCACCTGACTACTTGGTTAATACAATGGTCAGCCGACCGACCTCTACCAGCTGACCCCAGACCTTGGGCGACGTCCGAGGTCCGACTACTACGAAACTTCTATTACCAGCTCTTTGTATTTTAAATAATAACATCTTCTGAAATTATTTAAATATAACACTTTTATTCCAATTAAAGTTTCTAGGTCCTTACATATTCCACAAACTCGTCAAGTGTCTATTCAATACATTCAATACTCATGGTTCACACGTCAGAATTTCCACTGACTCATAACATATAGACACATGACTCTACTTCCGGAAGACTCGTGTGTTGAACTTAGCATCCAGAGGCCTGCACCTGTCATACGAAATTGCTGTAAAGTTCCCACAGCTATGCGCATAAACATAATCTCGATCTCAATCTCAATATCCTCACTCTCTCAGTATGACAGGGTTAATCCATATAACCGGTCAAGTCAGTTATCTTTCAAACGACTTACCCATACATATGGACCTCCTTCGACTCTCACCAACTGAATGACTTCATCTATGTGATTCCATCATATCAGCAGAGTCAGGATCGCCTCATTCACAGGATACTCATAGATCAATACACCCTCATAAAATCTCCACACGGTATTTTCTTTCCTGAAAATACTATGCTTTGATCACTCTTTCACATTCATCCAGTACATCATACCACACGTAAAAGCACAATTCCATCATATAATATTTTGAATCTTTCCTTAAACAATCCCAATCACAGAAACAATCATACCAAAGTTCAGATTTTCGAATATCATATGAATTTCAATCTCAAACAAGTTCAAAACGACACTAAAACAGGGGGGTTTCGAAATCAACATTAAAACCGGCGATCACGTCGCCCCACACATAAAAACAGAGCATCGTGGAATAGAATATGAAAACCGGCGACCACGTCGCCCTCACTTCAGAACCTACTCGCCTAAAGTTTTTATAAACGAAAATGCTAGCTTCCCTTACCTGGACTTGCGCAAAAACACTATGAGCTCCAAAACCCACCGAAGCTTAAAGATGTCCTAACCTGCACCATGGAGCCTTTATCACAAAACTGACTATACTACTCATTTTCTACGCTAACAGAGACGATTTCTGGAGCTAAGGGAGTCGCCGGCAACGCCTATGCAGAGGCAACCCTTGCAAGCTCAGATTCGACTTGAAAAAAAGAGTAAAACAACTTACTCTGTTCTAGCGTCCTGACGGGAGAACTTGCAGAGACTTCCCAGAAGGACAATGGCAGTCGCTGATCGTAGCACTGGTACGTGAGGATAGCCGCGTCTTCGAGTGGAGGAGAAAGGAGAAAGGGGAACTAAATGAGCTGATTCCCTCAGCTCTTAAGGTCGAACGGCTCTTTAGCCTTCACTGCCATTACCCACTCTCTGAGCAACCTTGCGTGCACACTTCCTTGAACAGTATGACCACGTGGGTTTTCTGCGCATACCAACTCTCTGATGCTAACTATTCTGAAACACCCTTTTTGTCTACGTGTCGTGCATGCAGAACGTTCATGCTGGGAGCCTGGGTCCCACCTTATCTATGTGAAATACGACATTGCACGATAACCATCCACCGATGACTGCTCGCGCGATGACCATGCCTCTCATACCGGCGATGACCGATGCCTCTCATACTGGCGATGACTGATTCCTCTTCCTGACGGACGACTGATTCCTGACTTTGGCAGACAACCGATGTCTCACCCTGGAGGACCACTGATGTCCCACCCTGGCAGACCACCGATGTCTCACCCTGGAGGACCACCGATGTCCCACCCTGGCAGACCACCGATGTCTCACCCTGGCGGACCACCGATGTCTCACCCTGGCAGACCACCGATGTGTCTCCCATCCTGGTTGATGACCGTCTGTCTCTCGCCCTGGCGATGCCCGCGTGTCTCTCGCCCTGGCGATCTCTCATCGTCCTTGGTGTGGCGAGGACACATCGCCTTGCTTCTGGTCACCGATGTCACATCGTCACGCCTTGCTGAAGGTTCTTCATCCCACTATGTTGCGTCCAAGGTATCACCTCCACATGGCTTGGTGACGTCGGTAGCTTCACATTTCCAAGAATAGATCAGCACTACTCCTCGTGCTCCCATGCATGCAACACTAAGGACGATTTCTTATGCTCAAGCATAGAGCTTCGCATGCACAACGTATCTAAGGCTCAACCCACACCATGATACGCGCGGTTTTTGGAACCCACTATGGTTGATCCAGCATCTCGACCACATACTAAGTGCACTTTCGGCGATCATGTACACCATAGGCGATTGGCGATCATGTATACTCTAGGCGACAGGCGATCATGTATACTCTAGGCGACAGGCGATTATGTACCAGAGAACTCGGAGATCGCCTCCGTCTTCAACAACGGCGATCTCGTAGACTCCTAAGCTACACTTTCCTTCCTTTATATTTTAAATAAAAACATACTTAGAATTCACTTAAAATATATCACTTTCATTCCAATAAAATTTTCTAGGTCCTTACACTGGGTTGTAGAATTGTCAGAGTTCGACATACAGTACGAGCCCAGAGGCCCTATCAAGGGCCAAGTTTATGATGACTTTGTAGCCGAACTGTCCTTGGCAAAAACTCACCACGAAGAGTCTGACTTCAAATGCGTACTCTCTGTAGATGGTTCTTCCAACCAGCAAGGCAATGAAGCTGGCGTGATCTTGGAAGGACCAAAGGAGCTATTGATTGAGCAGGCCCTGCGGTTCGCTTTCAAGGCCAGCAAAACCCAATCAGAGTACGAGGCCCTAATTGGTGGGATGCTGTTGGCCAAAGAGATGGGTGCATAGAGTCTGCTAGCAAAAAGTGACTCCCTATTGGTCACAGGCCAAGTGGCGGGAGAGTACCAGGCCAAAGACCCTCAGATGGCCTCCTACCTATAATACGTCCAAGTGTTGAAGAAATCATTTGCAGCATTTGAGTTGGTGCATGTCCCTAGAGAGCAAAATGCCCGAGCCGACTTGTTAGCAAAACTTGCCAGCTCGGGCAAGGGAGCCAGACAGAGGACGGTCATCCAGGAGACCTTGAGGACACCTCGCACCTACACTGCTGACAATTTGGTAGGAATCCATCAGATTAGCAAGTCAAATGGTTGGAAGAGGAGTCATCGGTCGTTGACTCAAGAGACCTTGAAGACGCCAAGGGTCAATGCGTATCCAGCGATGGGGGAAGAATCGTCACAAGTCTGCCTGGTGTAGAGAGGAGAAACGTGGATGACGCCTTATAAGCGCTACCTAACTGATAGGATGCTCTCAATGGAGCCAATGGAAGTGAGAAAAAATAAAGAAGAACTTGACTAAGTACACACTCATTAACAGGGAGTTGTACAGGCATGGGTTTACGCACCCCATCTTGGTGTGTGTACATGGTGAGTAGTGCACGCGCATAATGGCGGAGCTTCATGAAGGAATATGTGGAAGCCTTATTGGTGGTCGTGCTCTAGCATCCAAGGCCATTCGTGCAGGGTACTATTGGCCAACCATGAGGGAAGTCTGCACGAAGTACGCACAATAGTGTCAACTACACGCTGACTGGCATAAGGTGCTGCCAGAAGAGCTCAGGTCGATATACAGCCCTTGGCCATTCCACACCTGGGAAATCGACATTCTGGGACCTTTTCCTTTGTCTGTGTGACAGATGAAGTACCTCGTGGTTGCCATAAAATATTTCACAAAGTGGATAGAGGCTGAGCCAGTAGCACAAATCATAGTCCATAAGGTCCAACATTTCATGTGAAAGAACATAGTATGTCGCTTTGGCGTACCCAAGCGCTTGGTGTCTGACAATGGCACTCAGTTTGCAAGCCAACAGTTGGGGAAGCTATGTACGGAGTTGGGAATCAAGCAGGTGTTTGCGTCAATCGAGCACCCTCAGACTAATGGGCAGGTCGAGTCAGCCAACCGAGTCCTGCTCAAAGGACTGAAGAGAAGGCTGGAGAAAGCCAAAGGAACTTGGGCAGAGGAGGTTCCCAGAATTGTGTGGGCTTACCACGCTACTCCTTAGTGCACCACCAAAGAGACACCCTTTAGCTTGGTGTATGGTTCAGATGTTATGATCCCTGTAGAGATCTAGGAGCCAGGCTTTCAGAATTTCGTGGCTGAAGAATCCAACGAAGAGAGAAAGGTGAACCTGGACCTCCTAGATGAAGTAAGGGAAGAAGCGGGAATCAAAGCTGAAGCATTAAAGATAAGGGTGGAACTCAAACACAATTCCAAGTTGAGAGCTCGGCAGTTCCAGGTCGCCGACTTGGTGATGCGGAAGGCCCATCCCTACCAGATGGAGAACAAGTTGTCCTCAAATGGACTGGTCCTTTCAGAGTGACAGAGGCCCTTGGAAATGGGGCGTACAGACTTGAACCTTTAGAGGGTGGGCCGATTCCTCGTACATGGAATGCGACCCACCTTTAAGTTTTATTTCAGTTAAGTTGTAACGTTGTACACAGTTTAGAGGACACTCTTTTTTCCCTTATAAGCGTTTTTAATGAGGTCACCCAATAAAATTTTCAGTTGAAGTATATTCTTGAATATTTTGTACAATGCAGTTAAGAACCTATCACTTGGGGTTAGAGGACTCGAGAGTGGGAAGGCAGGTTTGCATAGAACACCTCCCCTTCGAGTGAGAACACCCAAGTTGAACAGCAGGGTTTGCCAGTTAAATCCTCCCTCGCCTGCGGGCGATGAGAGGTCAGTTAAGAGTCGTCAGCTTGGGTTAGAAGTCTCAGAAGCGGAAAAGGAAGGTTCACAGAGAACGCCTCCCCTTTCGAGTGAAAACACCAAGGATGACTCATACCAATTAAATCCTTCCTAGCCTTGAACGAGGAGAGGTCAGGTAAACACAAATCGGTGTTAGAAGTCTCGAGGGGGTAAAAGGAAGGTTCGCAAAGAACACCTTTCCCTCGAGTGAGAACACCCAAGTCGAACAACAGGGTTCGCTAGTGAAATCCTCCCCCGCCTATGAGCGATGAGAGGTCAGCTAAAAACCGTTGCTTGGGTTAGAAATCTCGAAAATGGGGAAGA
Organism: Phaseolus lunatus; assembly: GCA_013389735.1. NCBI lineage: Eukaryota > Viridiplantae > Streptophyta > Magnoliopsida > Fabales > Fabaceae > Phaseolus > Phaseolus lunatus. The sequence continues at coordinate 17,343,647 of CM023861.1, read as the reverse complement.
AAGGTTTGCAGAAGAACGCCTCCCCTTTCGAGTGAAAACACCAAGAGCGATTCACGCCAGTTAAATCCTCCCTTGCCTTGAGCGAGGAGGTCAGTTAAGAAACAGTTTGTTTATTAGAAGTCTCGAGGTGGAAGAGAGGTGTTCATAGAGAACACCTCCCACTCGAGTGAGAACACCAAGGTTGAACGATGTGGTTCATCAGTTAAATCCTCCCTTGCCTTGAGCGATGAGAGGTCAGTTAAGAAAAAATTTGGGTGTTAAGAGTCTCGAGGTGGAAGAGAGGGGTTCACAAAGAACACCCCCTACTCAAGTAAGGACACCAAGGTTGAACAGTAGGGTTCACTAGTTAAATCCTCCCTTGCCTTGAGCGATGAGAGGTCAGTTAAGAAACAGTTTGGGTGTTAGGAGTCTCGAGGTAGAAGAGAGGGGTTCGCAGAGAACACCTCCCACTCGAGTAAGGACACCAAGGTTGAACGATGTGGTTCATTAGTTAAATCCTCTTTTACATTGGGCAAGGAGAGGTCAGTTGATGGCATTTTCATGTGTTCTTCTTGAATCAAAGTAGAAATAGATGGAGCGGAAGCAATGGGTGAGTGAAACAAGACCCTCCTAGGAGTTGTGTTGGTCTTGAAGGTGCATGGTGAGTATGGGTTGAGTGGTTCGGCCAGCTCAAGGGAGAAGGTGAAAGGATTGAAGTTTATAGCCTAGATTTCTAGGAGGAGTAAAGCTTGTGCACAAAAAATGGCAGCATAACATTACTCAAATAAACTTGTCAAATACAAAGAGATAGCCTTCCTATTTATAGGCTATTTGGGACTTGAGGTGCAAGCTACATTTTAATAAAAAGAAAACCAAAATTAATTCTAAAATCTAAGGTGCCATGACCGGCCATACCAACCCTAGCTTCTAGAATGTTTCCATCCAAAGTGCTTTCTACACTATCCTATCTACTAAGCACCCCCTCCCCCTTTGGGCCTTTATGAAACATGTACAAGGATCTCTCTCTTCCATCCGTGGCTTCTTCTATGTGTGCTTGGATATGTTTAGCCATATATCTTGTGAGAGGTCCTAGACGGTCTAGCTCCATGGATAGCCTCCCTCCTTCACGTTCTAGACGCTCACTTCTTGGAGCTAGACGCTCCTCTTGGTCTAGACGGTCTTCTTGGTTTGGGCCTTGGCTTCTTTGGCTAGATGTGCTTGGCCCTCCTCCATCATCAGTGATGGGTTGTCCAATTGGGTTAGAGGTCTCGAGGTCAGAAAAGGAGTCATTAAGAACCTTTTCCCCTTAATGAGTGTGTACTTAGTCAAGTTCTTCTTTATTTTTTCTCACTTCCATTGGCTCCATTGAGAGCATCCCATATGTTAGGTAGCGCTTATAAGGCGTCATCCACGTTTCTCCTCTCTACACCAGGCAGACCTGTGATGATTCTTCCCCCATCGCTGGATACGCATTGACTCTTGGCGTCTTTAAGGTCTCTTGAGTCAACAACCGATGACTCCTCTTCCTACCATTTGACTTGCTAATCTGATGGATTCCTACCAAATTGTCAGCAGGTGTAGGTGCGAGGTGTCCTCAAGGTCTGCTGGATGATCGTCATTTGGTACATTTACTTGTACCAAACTCGGATGCACTAAGTGTGTAAGGACCTGTACTTTTGGATTGGAATAAAAGGGTATATTTTAAATGAATTCTAAGTATGTGTTTATTTAAAATAAAAAGGAAGGAAAGTGTAGTTTGGAACTCTATGAGATCGCCTAGTAGTACATGATCGCCGGTCACCTGCTACACATGAGCGCCAGGGCGCGAGGCATGCAGGCATCGCGCGGGGGGCGAGGCATGCAGGCATCGCGCGGGCGCGAGGCATGCAGGCATCGCGTGGGCGCGAGGCATGCAGGCATAGCGCGGGCGCGAGGCATGCAGGCATCGCGCGGGGGGCGAGGCATGCGGGCATTGCCAGGGCGCGAGAGGCATGCGGGCATCACCAGGGCGCGAGGCATGAGAGCGTCGCCAGGGATAGACATCGGTCGTCTTCCAGGACGAGGGAGACATCGGTCGTTCTCCAGGATGAGTCAGCGGTGGAAAGTTGTCGCGCGACATCGAGTTACACACAGAGAAGGTGGGACCCAGACTTCCAGCATGGAACGTCCTGCACGTGCGCCACGTAGACAAAAAGAGTGGTTCAGAATAGTGACCTCAGAATGTTGGCATGCGCAGGAGACACTCGCAGTCGTACTGTTCAGGGCAGTGGTTGGCATGCACCAGAGACAACAGTGGTCGTACTGTTCAGGGCAGTGGTTGCCATGCACCAGAGACAACAATGGTCGTACTGTTCAGGGCAGTGGTTGTCAGGCTTTCCTGCAGAAGGGGTGGCAGCAGCAGCATACGTGGACAAGTAGGCTTGGATTCAAAAGCCACTGCAGGAAGGCAAAGAGCGTTACAGACTCAAGAGTGTTAGAGTGAGTGCAAACTTCCTCCCTCCCTTCTTCTCTCCTTTGCGTTGTGACTCAGGCCACCTCAAGCATCAGTGCAACAAGCGACGTTTGCCCTTAGAGCACCTGGGAGGTCCTCTGCAAGTTCTACGAACCAAACGCTGAAAACAGAGCTAAGGCATCCTTTAAGCTCGGTGGATTTTGGAGCTCTCGGTGTTTTGCGCAAGTCCAGGTAAGGGAAGCTAGCTGTAAGGACCTGAAATTTATTGGAATGAAAGAGTATGTTTTAAGTAAATTCTAAGTATGTTTTATCTAAGTTAAAAAGGAAGGAAAGTGTAGTCTAGAAAAAACTATAAGAGTTCCTTGTTTATACATCATCGCCGGTCGCCTGCTACACATGAGCGCCAGGTGGACGTCGCGCGGGCGCGAGAGGCATGCAGGCATCGCGCGGGCGCGAGAGGCATGCAGGCATCGCGCGGCGCGAGAGGCATGCAGGCATCGCGCGGGCGCGAGAGGCATGCAGGCATCGCGCGGGCGCGAGAGGCATGCAGGCAACGCGCGGGCCCGAGAGGCATGCAGGCATCGCGCGGGCGCGAGGCATGTGGGCATTACCAGGGCGCGAGGCATGTGGACGTGGCCAAGGCGCGAGAGTTATGAGGGCGTCGCCAGGGAAGACATCGGTCGTCTCCCAGAGGAAGACATCGGTCGTCTTCCAGGGCGAAGGAGACATCGGTCGTTCGCCAGGATGAGTCAGCAGTGGAAAGTTATCGCGCGACGTCGAGTTTCACACCTTGAAGGTAAGACCCAGACTCCCAGCATGAAGCGTAGTGCACGCACGCCACGTAGACAAAAAGGGTGGTTCAGAATAGTGACATCAGAATGTTGGCATGCGCGGGAGACACTCACGGTCGTACTGTTCAGAGCAGTGGCTGGCATGCACAAGCGACAACAGTGGCAGTACTGTTCAGAGCAGTGGTTGGCATGCACAAGCGACAACAGTGGCAGTACTGTTCAGAGCAGTGGTTGGCATGCACCAGAGACAACAGTGGTCATACTGTTCAGGGCAGTGGTTCTCAGACTTCTCTGCAGAATGGGTGGTGGCAGCTGCTTTTGGTGGATAAGTTGGTTTAAGATGCAGAAAACCCACTGCTGAGAGAAAGAAAACGTTGCAGCCTTCAAAGAGAGAAAGAGTGAGTTACCTCCCTTCTCCTCCAGTTGCCTCCTTCGCGCTGCGATTCTAGCACCTTCACACGAGAGTACGACGAGCGACAGCCACCCTTAGAGCACCTGGGCAGTTCTCTGCAAGTCCTTCAACCAGACGCAAAAACAGAGCCAAGGCGTTCTTCAAGCTTTGTTGGGTTTCGGAACTCTAGGTGTTTGCGCAAGTCCAGGTAAGGGAAGCTAGCCTTCATCTTTACTACGAGCCATAGTTGAACCATTTCTGAAGTGTGGGCGACGTGGTCGCCGTTTTCGCTTTCGTCTTCGTGAAATGCTCTGTGTTGTGTGCTTGGGCGACGTGGTCGCCTGTTTTAATATACAGCCTTCGAAATACCATATTTTGAACTAGATCGCCGGTTTTGGCGCTGTTTTGCGAACTCCTTGTGTTTGATGTTGTTTTGAGAACTGCTTGAGATTTACATGAGATATTCGAAAATATGAATCCTTTGAAATGGCTATTGCTGTGATTGAAATCATTCTTTTAAGTGTGGCATGATGTCTTTGAATGCTGTGAATGTGGGATCAAGGCATAGTATTTTCAGGAAAGAAAATACCGTGTAAGATCTTGTGGTAGGTGCATTGATCGGTGATTCCTAAGGGGATATCCTGACTCTGCTGAGGTAATGGAATCACGTAGAGGAAGTTACTCAGTTGTTGAGAGTCGAAGGAGGTCTATATGATGGGCGTCTCGTGTGAAAAAGAACGAGCTCCGTCTGTCCTATGGATTAACCCTGTCATACCAGGAGAACTATGGTAACATTGAGATGATATATGCGCATGCTGTGTGGATACACAGCGACCCTGTGTGGATTTCACAGTGGTGTGGTATGACAGGTGCAGATCTCTGAGTCTAATCAACGCACGAGTCAATCCGGAAGTAGTGTCAAGTGTCTTGTGTGGTGAGTCAGTGGAAAGTCTGACATGTTAAATGAGAAACTTGAATATTGATAGACACTTGATGCTGTATTGTGAAATGGAATGACTATGGGTGGATGTTGTGAAGTTTGTGATTTTGGGCGATCAGCTGAATGCTATGAGCAGCTCTACGTTTTACATGGATATTTTGGAACTTGGTTTACTTGGATTTTCATGTTCTTGATTTAAACTTCTTTTAAATTATCTAGCTTACCCTTTTATCTGTTATTGTGGTTGTTTTCTCAAAACTGTGATGATCGTGTAATTGTTACACGGGAGCAGATGATCTTCCAGGAAGAAGAGCCCTCTAGTGAGTGATCGCCGAAGAGGAGATCGCCGGTTTTCTGTCTCTATCGGGTGATCGCCTGTGTCTGCCTCCATCGGGTGATCGCCTGTTTTTTTTTCTGTCTTGATAGGAGATCGGTCTCGTCCGATAGGAGATCGGTTTCTTCCGATAGGAGACCGCCTGCTTTGTTTTTTTTTTGTATTTTGTTTATGTTTCTGGAAAATTTGACCGAATTTGTATTAAACTCCCTAAGAGGAGCAACTTCATTTCATATATATAATATTTTGTTCATAGAATCTATTTGTTACCTTTATTTTCATTATATACATTTGTATAGTATTTTGGCGGGATGTTACATTAATGGTATCAGAGCAGTTCGCCTTAAGATGACCTGAGGGCTGTGGATCCATTGTGTTTCTTCTGCTCATAAAATTTATTTGAGTTTTAAATAACCACTATAGTGGAAGGTTTTCAAACGTTTTAGTTTTGAACTCTTGCGTGTGCTTGGGTGAACGTGTGCCTAACTGAAAATCTTAGTATTAAGAATAAGAAGGTCTTGATAAAGTGGTGAGGGTGCACACTCATAACTGGATCAAGATAATTCTTAATCTTAATTCCAAAGGTTTGATGTTTAGCCTACATTGAATTCTGGTGTGATTTTTGAGTGTTCTTGAATTTGACTGAGGTGGTAGTTTGGACTGATGTTTGCACACCAGTAACTGTTCTGGTGTTTTGTGTGAAGTTATAAGTGTTATGATTCTGTTGATGAACTCAAATTCTAGATGACTTTGAGATGCTGACCTTTGTAAGGTCTAGCTGTTACCCCTTGAATGAATTGATTCTTATCGATTTCATTCTTATAGTTGTAGGGAATATAGAAGTCAATAGATTCAGAAGATGGCACGTAGACCTGCTACCCCACCCCAACCTTCCTCAGAGATGAGTCAGATCGCCAAGGCCATCGAGATGATGGCGACTGCCATTCAGCAGCAGAATGCGGCGATGGCTCAGAACCATCAAGCTACAATGCACCACTGGGAGACTGCTCGGTCGGCTGAAACAAACTCCCACGTCGGTCAGCCCCAAGAACAGATGGGACTGGCCGAGTTCATGAGGCACAACCCACCTAAGTTCAGTGGGAATGCTACCCCTGACCAGGCAGATCAGTGGGTCAGGGAGGTGGAGAAAATCTTTAGGGCGACCTCCTGCCCTGAAGAGAAGAAGCTGTTGTTTGCCACGTATCTGCTATCAGGAGAAGCTGAGTTCTGGTGGATGGGAGCTCAGCAGATGTTGGAGGCCCGAGAGGATGTTCTGGATTGGGAGAGCTTCAGGGTGAAGTTCTTGGAGAAATACTTCCCAGACAGCGCCAAGTTTGCAAGGGAAGCTGAGTTCTTAAAGTTGGAGCAGGGGGACATGTCAGTAAACGCCTATGCTGCCCGTTTTGAGTACCTCGCCCGGTTCTATACCCAGGCGACCTCCGAGGCCTGGAGGTGTAGGAAGTTCGAGGAAGGGCTGAAGCATGGGCTGAAGAAGACCATAGCCCCGATGTGCATCAGGGAGTTCCACGCCTTAGTGGAGAAGGCGAAGATGGTGGAGACCCTGGAAAAGGGTGAGTCTCGGGTGATCAGGTCACACCCAGGAGGTCCTTCCAGTGGGAGAGCTAAGGCACAGCACCCACAAAGCAAACCCTATGCGAGACCTCCATCACATCGGGCAGGAGCAGCACCTCCCCAGTTCCAACAGCAACAACCTTGGAAACCTAAGTGTCTTCACTGTGGTGGACCACACGCCTCCAATGCTTGTTTCAAGAAGACTTCAGAGAGGAAATGTTTCGTCTGCCAAAGGACAGGGCACGTTGCTAGAGAGTGCCCTAGCAGGAATGGGGCGACCCAACCCAGTGGCTCCCAACAGTTGAGAAACGAGGGCGGCAGACCTCAGGCAACAGGGAGGGTGTTCGCCATGTCTGGAGCAGAGGCAGCTCAGTCAGGTAACCTCATCCAAGGTATTTGTTTTATTGCTGGTAGAGGTGTAAGGGCCTTGTTTGATTCTGGAGCGACACACTCCTTTGTGTCAAGCCTGTGTGTAGCCGAGTTGGGCCTCCTAGTGAAGGAGTTACCTTTCGAGCTGTTGGTCTCTACACCTGCGTCAGGACAGGTGTCGACCTCTACAGTGTGCCCTGAATGTCCAGTAATTGTAGAAGGACGCAGATTCAAGGTGAACTTGATCTGCCTACCTCTTCAGGACCTGGATGTCATCCTGGGAATGGATTGGTTAGCTGCCAATCACGTTCTCATAGACTGCGGTAGGCAGAAGGTAGCGTTTCCAGACCCCCAAGAACCGGATGTGTTGTCAGTTCAACAAGGGCGATCAGAGCTGGAAGGAGAGACGAGGTGCTTCGTAGTGCTCGCCCGGTTGGAAGTGGAGAATAAAGGGGACGTAAACAGGATACAAGTGGTGAAAGATTTCACAGATGTATTCCCAGAAGAGGTGCCTGGGTTACCCCCTAAGAGAGAAGTGGAATTCTCTATTGACTTGGTACCTGGAGCTGGACCAGTGTCAATGGCACCTTACAGGATGGCACCAGCCGAGTTAGTGGAGTTTACCTATAACAATAGCTACCACGCCAGCATTGGGATGGCACCATATGAAGGCCTGTATGGGAGGAAATGCAGAACTCCCTTATGTTGGTACCAGGAGGGCGAGGCAATCTTGGTTGGGCCAGAGTTGATTCAGCAGACGACCGAGAAGGTGAAGCAGATACAAAGCAGAATGAAAGCCTCTCAGAGTAGGCAGAAGTCCTATGCAGATCAGAGGAGAAAGCCTTTGGAGTTTGCTGCTGGAGATCACGTGTTCATGAAAGTGACACCAACCAAGGGTGTAGGGCGGGCGATCAGGTCAAAGAAGTTGTCCCCTAAGTTCGTGGGACCATATCAGATCTTAAGAAGGATTGGCCCAGTGGCGTATGAGATCGCCCTACCTCCCCATCTGGCGAATCTGCACAATGTGTTTCACGTGTCACAGCTGAGGAAGTACATGGCAGACCCTAGTCATGTGCTGGATGTAGACGACGTGCAGATTAGGGATGACTTGTCCTTTGAAGCCAAACCAGTCAGGATTGACGATCGGCAATGTAAACAGCTCAGGGGCAAGACCATCGACATGGTGAAAGTGGTGTGGGATGAGAAATCGGGGGATTCTACTTGGGAGTTAGAAGAACCCATGAGGGAGGCTTATCCATACCTCTTTTCCTTGTAATCCAATTTTCGAGGACGAAAATTTTTGTTGTTGGGGAGAATGTAAGGACCTGAAATTTATTGGAATGAAAGAGTATGTTTTAAGTAAATTCTAAGTATGTTTTATCTAAGTTAAAAAGGAAGGAAAGTGTAGTCTAGAAAAAACTATAAGAGTTCCTTGTTTATACATCATCGCCGGTCGCCTGCTACACATGAGCGCCAGGTGGACGTCGCGCGGGCGCGAGAGGCATGCAGGCATCGCGCGGGCGCGAGAGGCATGCAGGCATCGCGCGGGCGCGAGAGGCATGCAGGCATCGCACGGGCGCGAGAGGCATGCAGGCATCGCGCGGGCCCGAGAGGCATGCAGGCAACGCGCGGGCCCGAGAGGCATGCAGGCATCGCGCGGGCGCGAGGCATGTGGGCATTGCCAGGGCGCGAGGCATGTGGACGTGGCCAAGGCGCGAGAGTTATGAGGGCGTCGCCAGGGAAGACATCGGTCGTCTCCCAGAGGAAGACATCGGTCGTCTTCCAGGGCGAAGGAGACATCGGTCGTTCGCCAGGATGAGTCAGCAGTGGAAAGTTATCGCGCGACGTCGAGTTTCACACCTTGAAGGTAAGACCCAGACTCCCAGCATGAAGCGTAGTGCACGCACGCCACGTAGACAAAAAGGGTGGTTCAGAATAGTGACATCAGAATGTTGGCATGCGCGGGAGACACTCACGGTCGTACTGTTCAGAGCAGTGGCTGGCATGCACAAGCGACAACAGTGGCAGTACTGTTCAGAGCAGTGGTTGGCATGCACAAGCGACAACAGTGGCAGTACTGTTCAGAGCAGTGGTTGGCATGCACCAGAGACAACAGTGGTCGTACTGTTCAGGGCAGTGGTTCTCAGACTTCTCTGCAGAATGGGTGGTGGCAGCTGCTTTTGGTGGATAAGTTGGTTTAAGATGCAGAAAACCCACTGCTGAGAGAAAGAAAACGTTGCAGCCTTCAAAGAGAGAAAGAGTGAGTTACCTCCCTTCTCCTCCAGTTGCCTCCTTCGCGCTGCGATTCTAGCACCTTCACACGAGAGTACGACGAGCGACAGCCACCCTTAGAGCACCTGGGCAGTTCTCTGCAAGTCCTTCAACCAGACGCAAAAACAGAGCCAAGGCGTTCTTCAAGCTTTGTTGGGTTTCGGAACTCTAGGTGTTTGCGCAAGTCCAGGTAAGGGAAGCTAGCCTTCATCTTTACTACGAGCCATAGTTGAACCATTTCTGAAGTGTGGGCGACGTGGTCGCCGTTTTCGCTTTCGTCTTCGTGAAATGCTCTGTGTTGTGTGCTTGGGCGACGTGGTCGCCTGTTTTAATATACAGCCTTCGAAATACCATATTTTGAACTAGATCGCCGGTTTTGGCGCTGTTTTGCGAACTCCTTGTGTTTGATGTTGTTTTGAGAACTGCTTGAGATTTACATGAGATATTCGAAAATATGAATCCTTTGAAATGGCTATTGCTGTGATTGAAATCATTCTTTTAAGTGTGGCATGATGTCTTTGAATGCTGTGAATGTGGGATCGAGGCATAGTATTTTCAGGAAAGAAAATACCGTGTAAGATCTTGTGGTAGGTGCATTGATCGGTGATTCCTAAGGGGATATCCTGACTCTGCTGAGGTAATGGAATCACGTAGAGGAAGTTACTCAGTTGTTGAGAGTCGAAGGAGGTCTATATGATGGGCGTCTCGTGTGAAAAAGAACGAGCTCCGTCTGTCCTATGGATTAACCCTGTCATACCAGGAGAACTATGGTAACATTGAGATGATATATGCGCATGCTGTGTGGATTCACAGCGACCCTGTGTGGATTTCACAGTGGTGTGGTATGACAGGTGCAGATCTCTGAGTCTAATCAACGCACGAGTCAATCCGGAAGTAGTGTCAAGTGTCTTGTGTGGTGAGTCAGTGGAAAGTCTGACATGTGAAATGAGAAACTTGAATATTGATAGACACTTGATGCTGTATTGTGAAATGGAATGACTATGGGTGGATGTTGTGAAGTTTGTGATTTTGGGCGATCAGCTGAATGCTATGAGCAGCTCTACGTTTTACATGGATATTTTGGAACTTGGTTTACTTGGATTTTCATGTTCTTGATTTAAACTTCTTTTAAATTATCTAGCTTACCCTTTTATCTGTTATTGTGGTTGTTTTCTCAAAACTGTGATGATCGTGTAATTGTTACACGGGAGCAGATGATCTTCCAGGAAGAAGAGCCCTCTAGTGAGTGATCGCCGAAGAGGAGATCGCCGGTTTTCTGTCTCTATCGGGTGATCGCCTGTGTCTGCCTCCATCGGGTGATCGCCTGTTTTTTTTTCTGTCTTGATAGGAGATCGGTCTCGTCCGATAGGAGATCGGTTTCTTCCGATAGGAGACCGCCTGCTTTGTTTTTTTTTTGTATTTTGTTTATGTTTCTGGAAAATTTGACCGAATTTGTATTAAACTCCCTAAGAGGAGCAACTTCATTTCATATATATAATATTTTGTTCATAGAATCTATTTGTTACCTTTATTTTCATTATATACATTTGTATAGTATTTTGGCGGGATGTTACACTAGCCTTCATTTTCAATACAAGCCATAGATTAGCTGTTTCTGGAGTGAGGGCGACGTGGTCGCCGGTTTCGTTTTCATCTTCGTGAATGCTCTGTTCTATGTGTTTGGGCGACGTGGTCGCCGGTTTTATATACAGACTTCGAAATACCTTGTTTTTGAACCAGATCGCCGGTTTTGGCGTTGTTTGCGAACTCCCTGTTTTTGGTGTTGCTTTGAAACTGTTTGAGATTTAAATGAGATATTCGAAAATAAGAACCTTGGAGTGAGTTTTGCTGTGATTGAAATCATTCCTTTAAGTGTTATGTGATGTGTTGAATGTCGTGAATGTGGATCAAGACATAGTATTTTCAGGAAAGGAAATACCGTGTTGAGATTTGGTTGTGAAGTGTATTGATCTGTGAGTATCCTGTGAATGAGGCGATCCTGACTCTGCTGAGGTAATGAAATCATATAGAGGAAGTTACTCAGTTGGTGAGAGTCGAAGGAGGTTCATATGAATGGGTGAGTCGTGTGAAAAAGAACGAGCTCGGCCTGTCATATGGATTAACCCTGTCATACTGTGAGAGTGATGAATTGAGATCGAGATTGTGTTGATGCGCATGGCTGTGGAAACATTCCAGCCAATGAAGTATGACAGGTGCATGTCTCTGGATGCTAGGTTCAACGCACGAGTCTTCCGGAAGTAGTGTCAAGTGTCTTGTGTGATGAGTCAGTGGAAGTCTGACGTGAGAAATGAGAAACATTGAATTGATAGACACTTGGTGCATTATGTGAATAGAACGACTCTTGAAAATATTGTGAAACATGTGATTTCTTGATGGCTGTGTGATATGAATGAGAAAGTCATGGACTCTTGTGAATGTTTAAAAAGGCTGATCTACGTTGGTTGTCCAGTTTAAAATTTAAAGTTTAAAAATATCTAGCTTACCCTTTGTATTGTTCTCTGGCTGTTTTCCCTTAAAACTGTGATGATCGTGTATTTTACACGGGAGCAGATGATTTTCCAGGAAGTAGAGCTCCTTAGTGAGTGGTCGCCGGAAGGAGATCGCCGGATTTCTGTTCTGGTAGCAGATCGGCTGTTTTGGGTCCTCTGATAGGAGATCGGCCTCTTCCGATAGGAGATCGGTCTCTTCCGATAGGAGATCGCCTGCTTTGTTTTTTTTACTGTATTTTGTTTATGTTTCTGGAAAATTTGACCGAAATTGTATTAAACTCCCTGTGAGGAGAAACTACATTTCATATATATATAATATTTTGTTCACTTCAAATCTATTTGTTACCTTTATTTTCATTATATAAACATGAATAGTATTTTGGCGGGATGTTACATTAATGGTATCAGAGCAGTTCGTCCTTAGGATGACCTGAGGGCTGTGGATCCATTGTGTTTCTTCTGCTCATAAAATTTATTTGAGTTTTAAATAACAACTATAGTGAAAGGTTTTCAAGCGTTTTTGTATTGAAATTTTGTGTGTGCTTTGGTGAATGTATGCCCTAACTGAAAATCTTAGTATTAAGAATGAGAGGGTCTTGATAAAGTGGTGAGGGTGCACACTCATAACTGGATCGAGATGATTCTCACTGTTAATTCTAAAGGTTTGATGTTTAGCATATATTGAATTCTGGGGTGAATTATTTCATATTATTGAGTGTTTTTAGTAATTGATTGAAAGTGGTTGCTTGGATTGATGGTCTTAAAGCAGTAGCTGTTTTGGTGTTATGCTGGATGTTATAAGTATCATGATCGGCTGATAAACTCAAATTCTAGATGACTTTGAGATGCTGACCTTTGTAAGGTCTAGCTGTTACCCCTTGAATGAATTGATTTCTTATCGATCTCATTCTTGTAGTTGTAGGGAATATAGAAAACCTGTAGTTTCAAATCTGAAACGAAGAGAGATGGCACGTAGACCTTCTACCCCTCCCCAATCTTCTTCGGAGATGAGCCAGATTGCCAAGGCTATCGAGATGATGGCAACTGCCATCCAACAACAGAATGCCGCGATGGCTCAGAACCATCAAGCTACAATGCACCACTGGGAAACTGCTCGGTCGGCTGAGACAAATTCCCACGGCGGTCAGCCTCAAGAACAGATGGGACTGACTGAGTTCATGAGGCACAACCCACCCAAGTTTAGTGGGAATGCTACCCCTGATCAGGCAGATCAGTGGGTCAGAGAGTTGGAGAAAATCTTTAGGGCGACCTCCTGCCCTGAAGAGAAGAAGTTGGTGTTCGCCACCTATTTGCTATCTGGAGAAGCTGAGTTCTGGTGGATGGGAGCTCAGCAGATGATGGAGGCCCGAGAGGATGTGTTGGACTGGGAAAGCTTCAGGGTGAGGTTCCTGGAGAAATACTTCCCAGACAGCGCAAGGTTTGCGAGGGAAGCTGAGTTCCTAAGGTTGGAGCAGGGGGATATGTCTGTGAACGCCTATGCTGCTCGGTTTGAGTACCTCGCCCGATTCTATACCCAGGCGACCTCTGAGGCTTGGAGGTGTAGGAAGTTTGAAGAGGGACTGAAGCATGGGCTGAAGAGGACCATAGCCCCGATGTGCATCAGGGAATTTCACGCCTTGGTAGAGAAGGCGAAGATGGTGGAGACCCTGGAAAAGGGTGATTCTCGGGTGATCAGGTCACACCCAGGGGGTTCTTCCAGTGGGGAGGCCAAGGTGCAGCACCCACAAAGCAAGCCTTATTCGAGACCTCCACAGCATAGGGCAGGAGCAGCGCCGCCCCAGTTTCAGCAACAACAAACATGGAGACCCAGGTGTTTCACATGCCAAGAGATGGGGCACATTTCTAGAGATTGTCCTAACAGAAAAGGGATGACTCAACCCGTTGGTTCCCAGCAGTTGAGGAACGAAGGCAGCAGACCTCAGGCAGGAGGGAGAGTGTTTGCCATGTCTGGAGCGGAGGCATCTCAGTCAGGTAACCTAGTACAAGGTACTTGTTTATAGCTGGTAGATACGTTAGAATTTTGTTTGATTCTGGAGCGACACACTCCTTTGTGTCAAGCCTGTGTGTAGCCGTGTTGGGCCTTCTAGTGAAGGAGTTACCGTTTGAACTGTGGGTCTCTACACCTGCGTCAGGACAGGTGTTGACCTCTACAGTTTGCCCCGAATGTCCAGTGATAGTAGAGGGACGCAGATTCAAAGTAAACTTGATCTGCCTACCTCTTCAGGACCTGGATGTTATCCTGGGAATGGATTGGCTAGCTGCCAATCACGTTCTCATAGACTGCGGTAGTCAGAAGGTAGCGTTTCCAGACCCCCAAGAATCAGAGGTGATATCAGTTCAGCACGGGTGGTCAGAGTTGGAAGAAGGGGCGAGGTGCTTCGTGAATCCTAGCTCGGTTGGGAGTGAAGAATGAAGAGGACGTAAGTAGGATACCTGTGGTGAAAGATTTCATGGATGTAATTCCAGAAGAAATATCTGGATTACCTCCTAAGAGGGAAGTGGAATTCTCTATTGATTTTGGTACCCGGGGCTGGACCAGTGTCAATGGCACCTTACAGGATGGCTCCAGCCGAGTTGGTAGAGTTTACCTATAATAACAGTGATCATGCCAGCATTGGGATGGCAACGTATGAAGCTTTGTATGGAAGGAAATGCAGAACTCCATTGTGCTGATACCAGGAGGGCGAAGCAGTATTGGTTGGACCAGAGTTGATTCAGCAGACAACCGAGAAGGTGAAACAAATACAAGGCAGAATGAGAGCTTCTCAACGTAGGCAGAAATCCTATGCAGATCAGAGGAGAAAGCCTTTGGAGTTTGCTGCTGGAGACCATGTAATCATGAGACTAACACCAACCAAGGGTGTAGGACGGGCGATCAGATCAAAGAAGTTGTCCCCTAAGTTCGTGGGACCATATCAGACCTTAAGGAGGATTGGTCCAGTGGCCTATGAGATCGCCCTACCTCCCCATTTAGCGATTCTGCACAATGTCTTTCACGTATCACAGCTGAGGAAGTACATGGCAGACCCTAGTCATGTGCTGGAAGTGGACGATGTGCAGATCAGGGATGACTTGTCCTTTGAAGCGAAACCAGTCAGGATTGACGATCGTCAAAGTAAACAGCTCAGAGGCAAGACCATCAACATGGTGAAAGTGGTGTGGGATGAGCGATCGGGTGATTCAACTTGGGAGTTAGGAGAACCCATGAGAGAAGCCTATCCATATCTCTTTTCCTTGTAATTCAATTTTCGAGGACGAAAATTTTTCTTGTTGGGGAGAATGTAAGGACCTGTACTTTTGGATTGGAATAAAAGGGTATATTTTAAATGAATTCTAAGTATGTGTTTATTTAAAATAAAAAGGAAGGAAAGTGTAGTTTGGAACTCTATGAGATCGCCTAGTAGTACATGATCGCCGGTCACCTGCTACACATGAGCGCCAGGGCGCGAGGCATGCAGGCATCGCGCGGGGGGCGAGGCATGCAGGCATCGCGCGGGCGCGAGGCATGCAGGCATCGCGTGGGCGCGAGGCATGCAGGCATAGCGCGGGCGCGAGGCATGCAGGCATCGCGCGGGGGGCGAGGCATGCGGGCATTGCCAGGGCGCGAGAGGCATGCGGGCATCACCAGGGCGTGAGGCATGAGAGCGTCGCCAGGGATAGACATCGGTCGTCTTCCAGGACGAGGGAGACATCGGTCGTTCTCTAGGAAAGTTGTCGCGCGACATCGAGTTACACACAGAGAAGGTGGGACCCAGACTTCCAGCATGGAACGTCCTGCACGTGCGCCACGTAGACAAAAAGAGTGGTTCAGAATAGTGACCTCAGAATGTTGGCATGCGCAGGAGACACTCGCAGTCGTACTGTTCAGGGCAGTGGTTGGCATGCACCAGAGACAACAGTGGTCGTACTGTTCAGGGCAGTGGTTGCCATGCACCAGAGACAACAATGGTCGTACTGTTCAGGGCAGTGGTTGTCAGGCTTTCCTGCAGAAGGGGTGGCAGCAGCAGCATACGTGGACAAGTAGGCTTGGATTCAAAAGCCACTGCAGGAAGGCAAAGAGCGTTACAGACTCAAGAGTGTTAGAGTGAGTGCAAACTTCCTCCCTCCCTTCTTCTCTCCTTTGCGTTGTGACTCAGGCCACCTCAAGCATCAGTGCGACAAGCGACGTTTGCCCTTAGAGCACCTGGGAGGTCCTCTGCAAGTTCTACGAACCAAACGCTGAAAACAGAGCTAAGGCATCCTTTAAGCTCGGTGGATTTTGGAGCTCTCGGTGTTTTGCGCAAGTCCAGGTAAGGGAAGCTAGCCTTCATTTTCAATACAAGCCATAGATTAGCTGTTTCTGGAGTGAGGGCGACGTGGTCGCCGGTTTCGTTTTCATCTTCGTGAATGCTCTGTTCTATGTGTTTGGGCGACGTGGTCGCCGGTTTTATATACAGACTTCGAAATACCTTGTTTTTGAACCAGATCGCCGGTTTTGGCGTTGTTTGCGAACTCCCTGTTTTTGGTGTTGCTTTGAAACTGTTTGAGATTTAAATGAGATATTCGAAAATAAGAACCTTGGAGTGAGTTTTGCTGTGATTGAAATCATTCCTTTAAGTGTTATGTGATGTGTTGAATGTCGTGAATGTGGATCAAGACATAGTATTTTCAGGAAAGGAAATACCGTGTTGAGATTTGGTTGTGAAGTGTATTGATCTGTGAGTATCCTGTGAATGAGGCGATCCTGACTCTGCTGAGGTAATGAAATCATATAGAGGAAGTTACTCAGTTGGTGAGAGTCGAAGGAGGTTCATATGAATGGGTGAGTCGTGTGAAAAAGAACGAGCTCGGCCTGTCATATGGATTAACCCTGTCATACTGTGAGAGTGATGAATTGAGATCGAGATTGTGTTGATGCGCATGGCTGTGGAAACATTCCAGCCAATGAAGTATGACAGGTGCATGTCTCTGGATGCTAGGTTCAACGCACGAGTCTTCCGGAAGTAGTGTCAAGTGTCTTGTGTGATGAGTCAGTGGAAGTCTGACGTGAGAAATGAGAAACATTGAATTGATAGACACTTGGTGCATTATGTGAATAGAACGACTCTTGAAAATATTGTGAAACATGTGATTTCTTGATGGCTGTGTGATATGAATGAGAAAGTCATGGACTCTTGTGAATGTTTAAAAAGGCTGATCTACGTTGGTTGTCCAGTTTAAAATTTAAAGTTTAAAAATATCTAGCTTACCCTTTGTATTGTTCTCTGGCTGTTTTCCCTTAAAACTGTGATGATCGTGTATTTTACACGGGAGCAGATGATTTTCCAGGAAGTAGAGCTCCTTAGTGAGTGGTCGCCGGAAGGAGATCGCCGGATTTCTGTTCTGGTAGCAGATCGGCTGTTTTGGGTCCTCTGATAGGAGATCGGCCTCTTCCGATAGGAGATCGGTCTCTTCCGATAGGAGATCGCCTGCTTTGTTTATTTTACTGTATTTTGTTTATGTTTCTGGAAAATTTGACCGAAATTGTATTAAACTCCCTGTGAGGAGAAACTACATTTCATATATATATAATATTTTGTTCACTTCAAATCTATTTGTTACCTTTATTTTCATTATATAAACATGAATAGTATTTTGGCGGGATGTTACAAAGTGCACCCCTAGGTCCATTACCACTCTTCGCTGACCGACCAGGCCCTACACACGAAGGGTTACACTAAGTATATGAATAAGCGTTAACACACATACCTGGAGCCCAATCACATGGCCCACCAACTCAGCCCAATAACCGAGCTGACCTGTTTGAGGTAGATGTCGATGTTCGACTAGCGAGCACTGAGCTCTACATGCTCTGGTCCAATACAATTTTATTGGAGTTGTGAAAAGTCGGCAACCTGTCTTTCTGAAAGGTAAGGAGTACAAATTATCATAATCAAGTTTCATCATGGTGTCAACTTACGGGTATGATTGTATGTAATGATGATCACGTCTGCAACTTACGGGTATGCTATTTCATTAAGAAAATAATTGAATGTGTTGATGCAGTCTTGGTAGTTGGCATCTTGCACTACTCTAAATAATTTGATTATTCATTCAGGCTTTGGATGTGCTCATTGAATAATACTTTGATAGTCAATTATACAAAAATAAAATATGGGTTGACACTGTTGAAGGTATTCTATTAGATACTTTCGTTTTATTGATTGTCTTTATATAGTTAATTCTGTCAAGGTATGGTAATAAAATTATTACCAATTACATTATATATTTTTCAGTAAATATAAGTGAATAGTGTTGCCTTTCATGATCAAGGTGGGATTGCACACAAGAGGTATGGATTATTTCTTATTCTTCAGAGTATGTATTTTCTAGTTCTATCAAAATCTTTTGTCTTTAATTAATTAATACAAATAATAGGGCAATATTTATTAGTGTCTTTTATTTGATAATTATAAATATTCAAAATCATTAACTTAAAATTATTTATTTCAGACATCAGATATTGGAAGTGGTGCTCCATCACCTAATCAAGTAATAGGATCAAGCGCTGAAAGCAAAACTAATTAGGGATGAACAATGAGTGTTATAATTTTAAATTATATATCAACTTTTGAATAATTATGTGTGTTTTAATTTTAAATTATGTATCAACTTTTGAACAATTATTTGTGTTTTAATTTTCAGTTATGTATCAAATTTTGAACAATATTATGTGTGTTTTAATTTTCAATGGAATGAATGGATGTTTATAACTATATATTATTTTATTTTATTAGTATTCTATTTTTTATTATCAAAATATATTATGTTTAGTTTAATTGTGCAAACCAGATTATAAAAAAGTTGTGGCTAAATTTCATTTATTTAGAATTAAAATTATGTCAGTTGAAATTGACGTATTATTTTTACAATTTTATTATAATACTGACAGTTAAAAACGTCACATTATACCCTATATAATGGCACTGAAATCTTTTTCAATGAATTGAATCGCGACAGTTATAATTGACACTACTTACGTATAAAAACCGCCACTTTAAACATAGTGTTAAAGTGACGGGTGTTGTGGTGGGTAGCGTAAAACTGACACATTAAGCTTTGTGGCAGTTAGTTCTATGGCAGTTTGGGAAACCGTCACACACGTATATTGTGGTGGTTATAAACGCCAGTTTATACAAAAATAACCACCACATTATACACAATTTTTTGTAGTGAGAGGAGATGAGGCAATTAGTGGAACAGTTGCAAAGATTAGAAGCAGCTCAAGACAGAAAAAATAGAGAAAGGAGATGGGAACGAAGAAGAGCCTCTAGAAGTTACACGCACTATTTGAGTCAAGAAGAAGACCAAGATTGGAGAGTGCATAACTTTGAAGAGAGACGCCATAAACTCCCACCACCAGAGCCTTCTTTTCCTTTTGTAAAGTTACCTAGTTTTAGTGGGGATAGTGACCCAAATGTATATTTAGGATGGGAAGCTAAAGTAGAACAAATATTTAATGTGTATGTGGTCGAAGAAGACCAAAAGATTAAGTTAGCTTCCCTAGAATTCATAGATTATGCCATGCAGTGGCGGCATCAAGTTGTAATGGACATTGGTTTTAGTATGTAGTGGCCAAACCTCAAAGTTTAGCCGTATACGTCGGCAGTATACAGTAGAGGTCGGCATAGTAGGACCCACAGAAGGGTTCCCAGAAATTACACGTGTTAAGTATTATGTTAGTGAAAGCCCGATTCACAGATATACCTTGCATGCAGAACGTGTATAAGACATTTGGGTCTAGCACAAGTAGATTACCCCTAGAGGCCCCAATGCCCAAGAGCGCTAGGGTTTTCAGAGAAAGTTGCATGCAAGGCACGTGAGAAATTAGGGCACTTACAAGAACGGATTGGTCTCACGGTGCTGGTACACACGTTGTAACCCTAGCGGCCATACTGTTAGATACGCACTCTAGAAAAGAATGTTGCCACGAGTGTTGCACTCTAAGAAAGGAATGTTGCCACAAGAGTTGCGCTAAGACTGTGCGATAGTATCCCGAAAAGGTAACTCTAAATTTGCTAGAGGAAAGGCGTTGGCAAGAGAATGTTAGCAGCAGGTTAACCTAGAAACAATTATATAAAGGGGTAAGACCCAAGGTAAAGGTACACTTTTTAGAATATATGGCCTTAAACAAGAGGGGAGGGTGAATTGTTTATGAAAGATTTTCGCAAACTTTGAAGGTACAATGAAACTTAGTGCAGAATTACAAATAAAGAAATCAAGTTAGCCAAGAATATATTCAGTTTTAAGTAAAATACAGAAAAAAAAATCGGTTGTTTATATCAACAGATTTAAAACAACTTAAAACAGCAATTAAAAGAGTTAGGGATGAGACAAAAACACACCAACAATTTTATACTGGTTCACCCTACTCACAAGGGTTACATCCAATTCCCAGAAAACCACTGGGTTTCACTATGCAATCAATCACAGATTACACACACCACACACAAAAGTAGTGACCTTGAACCCCTCAAGAAACACACTGCCTTTGGCAAACCACACCACAGAATTCAGAACCCCTCTGAATCTGCACTTACAACCTTTTACAGAAATACAGTCAAAGGAAGAGAGAACAGGATACACCTGGGAATTACAAAGCTTCAAGATCAGAAAAATACAACCCAGTCCTATTCCACACACTTGAAAATCCAAAGCTTGAATGAATCTTGAAAAAACTTAGACAAATCTCACTTTGATATTTCAAAATTGTTTCTTACTTTTTAGAAACTTCTAACCAACTTTATATAGACCAACAGAATGGTCAAAAGCATTTAAAACAGGACCGTATTCAGTTAGAAATCATTTAATAAAGATTCAATTCAAAAACGCAAAGCTGTTAGGATTTTCACAACAAACGATCGATTGTTTTATCGAGACAATCGATTGTTTTGGCTTTGACAGCTTAGTTAACCAAGCCAAACACTTTTCAACCTTTTCAAAAACCTTCTAAGTATAAAAAAATCGGTTGTTTTGACAAAACAACAGGTTGTTTTTCACTTAGTTGAAAAACATTCCATTTTAAAAAGGCTTTTAATTCAAACTTGTTTTGGATTCAAACAAGGTGTGGATTACATAAAATCTACCCCTGTTCCCACCCATACACAACAGCAACTCCAGCCATCATCAAACACTTTGGATTTGGATTCTTCAAAGCTCTTGATCATCCTTGATCAACAATCTCCCCTTATTTGATGAAGACAAATCCCTAGTTGCCTGTGTTGGTCTTGTTTGAATCTGTAACAGCACCTGCAAAACAGACTTATGCAAATCTAGAGCATCTAAAGCAACAGATTATTGTGGCACACTCAACCAGATTTTTGCATAAACACATGAGCAGAAAAACCAGCCAAAAACAACAAAAAACACCATCTTAAATTCAGTAGATATACAACAGAATTTAAACTAGATTAAACTAGATCAGAGTGCAGCTGTAAGGACCTAGAAAATTTTATTGGAATGAAAGTGATATATTTTAAGTGAATCCTAAGTATGTTTTTATTTAAAATATAAAGGAAGGAAAGTGTAGCTTAGAAGTCTACGAGATCGCCGTTGTTGAAGACGGAGGCGATCTCCGACTTCTCTGGTACATAATCGCCTGTCGCCTAGAGTATACATGATCGCCGAAAGTGCACTTAGTATGTGGTCAAGATGCTGGATCAACCATAGTGGGTTCCAAAAACCACGCGTATCAAGGTGTGGGTTAAGCCTTAGATACGTTGTGCATGCGAAGCTCTATGCTTGAGCATAAGAAATCATCCTCAGTGTTGCATGCATGGGCGCACGAGGAGTAGTGCTGATCTATTCTTGGAAATGTGAAGCTGATGGAGGAGGGCCAAGCACATCTAGCCAAGGAAGCCAAGGCCCAAACCAAGAAGACCGTCTAGACCAAGAGGAGCGTCTAGCTCCAGGAAGTGAGCGTCTAGAACGTGAAGGAGGGAGGCTATCCATGGAGCTAGACCGTCTAGGACCTCTCACAAGATCCATGGCTAAACATATCCAAGCACACATAGAAGAAGCCACGGATGGAAGAGAGAGATCTTTGTACATGTTTCATAAAGGCCCAAAGGGGGAGGGGGTGCTTAGTAGATTAGTGTAGTGTAGAAAGCAAAACTTGCTCACTTAGGGGTGTGCTATCAAAAAGGTGCCCTTAGCAATAGAAGGAGGGGTGTGCTAGCAAATAGGTGCCTTTAGCAAAAGAAGGAGGGGTGTACTATCAAATGTTGCATTTTTGACCTATCTTCTAGAATATTAGGATGATGGTGTGGTTTGACTAAAGTCAATACCCTAGGCAGCCCCACTTTTTGTATTTCCATCCCTACCTTTTAAGCTTGCTCACCAAGGCTCCTAAATCTATAAATAAGGAGGCCTACCTCATGTATTTTCAAGTTTATTTTGAGTAATGTTATGCTGCCATTTTTTGTGCACAAGCTTTACTCCTCCTAGAAATCTAGGCTATAAACTTCAATCCTTTCACATTCTCCCTTGAGCTGGCCGAACCACTCAACCCATACTCACCATGCACCTTCAAGACCAACACAACTCCTAGGAGGGTCTTGTTTCACTCATCCATTGCTTCCGCTCCATCTATTTCTACTTTGATTCAAGAAGAACACATGAAAATGCCATCATTTGGTATCATGAGCTTTTGGTTCTTCAAGATGAGTAGCTTGTCTTTTTAAATTTTCAGTTCTTCTTTATTTTCATCTTGTCATTTCAATTCCATAATTGTCTTGCTGTTTTTTTACATTTTAAATTGTTCTTGGTGTGCTTATGGAAGATCCAACCGAAGCACATGTGTTCAATTGATCTTAAACATTTTCTTGTGCAATTGTGATAGGATTCCTTACACATTGAGTGGCTGTTTTCTTTTAGGAATTTGAGTCTTTATTGCTTTCTTATAATTGCTTCATTTTATGCTTTGAGTCTTTATTTTCTGAATCTATAAATGTTGTGTCAAGTCATGTGAATCCATAATTGTCATCAATTCTTAGTAGTCCTATTTTTTTGGCTTGATTGTTTCTTGTTTTTGGGTCTTTTTAAGTTGCCTTAATCTGCTGTTATTTTTGATCCTTTGCTGCCTTTTTAATTTTAGTTTGAGTTCATAATTGTGTCTTAGTTCTTACACAATTTCCTTCTTACATTTCCTTTGTGTTAAATTTTGGTATCTTGCTGTTTTTTTTTTCCAGTTTTCCAGATTTCCCCTGTTTCTCTCTCTGTCTGGCTGTTTTTTGTTTCAAAAATTATTTCCACTCATAGGAAATTTGTGATTCTCTGGAAAATGCAAGTTTGAAGTGTTACAAAAAGGACAAAAAAAGAATCAGATCAAAAGAAGCAACAGAAAAGATATGATAAATCTTACAAAATCAGAGTGCAAACCTTGAGCGCTCCAGCTGGCCTAACTGCACACCAAATTTGCAAAAATTATTAAAAAAAAATGGTGCATGCGTTTTAGGTGATTCCAAAGCCATTGTTTAGATAAGATCCTGAATTTTTCTTGCATATAAATTTCAGAGACAAATTTTAAAAATACAGCTCAGCATAAATCGGGGAACAAACACGTTTTCTGGCCCACAACAATTTTCAGTGGTGCTGTTTTTTTTTATTTGGTCATCTAATCTAGTGCTTTTCTTTAGGTATTCCTTTTGTGTGCCAACTTTTATTGAGTACCTTTAATTGTTTGCTTTAATTTCTTGACTCTCTTTCTAAGTTGTCATATTATAAATCCTTTTGGTGGTACTGTTTTTACTCAATTAAATTTGTTTCTTGCTTTTGTTTCTTGCTTTTGTTTCTTGACCTCTCTTTTGGGTGCTGGAATTTAATTCTCCTTGGTGCATATGTGCATGGAACTTGACTTGGTTTAGGTTTAGCTCTTGTGAATAGGTGCTGGAAATTGGAGAATTAAATCCATCATTTTAAGGAGGAGACAAAGCTAAAGCCGAAACAAGGTTGCTTGAAACAAACAATACAAACACCTAGAAGATCAAAAAAAAAATTCAAGACAACAAGGAAGTGCACTAACCCAAAAGAGGATCAACAAAGGGAGTCTTCTTTTCCTTTGCAACTTGGTTTATTGTTAATTACCTCTTTAATTACGTTTAGACGGTGAGTGTGTCTTCAAGGGCTCAAAGTGTCCAAGAAGCCTCACCTAGGGCCGAATAGCATAGTAAATTTTTGCTTAGAATTTGTTGCTTGTTTGAACTTGTTTTCTATTGTTTTGGTAGAAACGTTTTGCATGATTAGTTTAGTTTAATTTTGTGCTAAAACCGACTAGTTTGTTGCATATTTTTTTTTTAGCTTACATAGTTTTATTGCTTTTTGATTTCTCAACTTCTTGTGTTTTAAGTGTTTCACTAAGAGAAATTTTTGTGTGAAGGCATTGGAGACTAGTTTTTGGCAAGGAAAAGGCTTGGTACTTAAGTAGTCCTTTGAGACTCACCTCCCTTACCTGGAAAACCACCTTCTTTATCTTCCCTAATCTTTCTCAAAGTAAAAACGCCTAAATACACAAAGGTCTAGCCATGTCTTCTTCTTCTCATTCTCCAAAGTCTATAGAATGTGAAGTAAAATCTTTGAAAACCCTTTTGAAAGAGGTATCCCAAGCGGTACAATTAATCTCTTTTAGGCAAGTGGAGAATGAAAACAAGATTAATGAGTTGGCTAGAGCTCAAGAAGAGAAATCCCAAAAATCTCAAAAATCAAAAAAAACAAATACTCATGCATCACAAAGCATTGCAACTCTAGGGGAGGGAAGCCTTAGAATTAATGACTACTACCAACCACCCCCTAGAAGAACTAGGCAAAGGGAACAAGAGGTGCCAAGGGAAACTAGAGTAGACCTACCTCATTTTCATGGAAAGGAAAATGTAGAAATATATCTAGATTGGGAGATGAAGGTAGAGCAACTCTTTGCTTGCCATAGGGTAAGTGAGGAACGAAAAGTACCCTTAGCCACCCTTAGTTTCCAAGGAAATGCCATGTATTGGTGGACCTCTTTAGAAAGAGACCGACGTCTTCATAGGGAACCTCCCATAGAATATTGGAATGACCTTAGGGGAGCCCTAAGACGTCGACATATACCTTCTTACTACCATAGGGAGTTGATGGACAAGCTCCAAAGACTCCAACAAAAGAATATGAGTGTAGAAGAGTATAGGCAAAAGATGGAGCTCTATATGATGAGAGCCTCTATTAGAGAGGAAGAGGAAACCACCATATCTAGGTTCCTTAGTGGCCTATCACTTGAGATAAGAGATAGAGTAGAGCTCTTACCTTATCAAGACTTGAATGATTTGGTTCAACTTTGCATTAAAGTTGAGCAACAAAATTTGCGCAAAACATCAAGTCAAAAGGTGAGCCCCTATTCTAACTTTTATCCCAAGAGAGAGTTTAAAAGGGAGGGTAGTACATCTAAGGAAAAATCAAAAGAACCTACCAAACCCTTCACCAAAGAAACCTCAACCCCACCCATCCGAGCTAGAGATGTTAAATGTTTTAAGTGCTATGGTAGGGGGCATGTGCAAGCACAATGTCCAAACCAAAGGACTTTGTTTCTTAAAGGTGTAGACGAATACACTAGTGGCGAGGATGAGCTTAGTGAGAAAGAGGAAGGGGGAGAGGATGAGAGGGTAGCTCCATTAGAGGGAGAATTGCTTATGATTAGGAGAACCCTCAACAATCACCCTAGCACATCCATTGAAACACAAAGGGAGAACATATTTCATACAAGATGCAATGTTTTAGAAAATATATGTTCCCTCATTGTGGATAGTGGATCTAGTTGTAATTGTTGTAGTGCTAGGATGGTTGAAAAGCTTAAGCTACAAGTGGTTCCTCACCCAAAACCTTACAAACTTCAATGGCTTAATGAAAATGGGGAACTACATGTAGATAAGCAAGTGGAAATCAAGATTTCCATAGGGAACTACAAGGATAAAGTTTTATGTGATGTAGTGCCTATGGAAGCTTGCCATATCTTATTAGGGAGGCCATGGCAATTTGACAAGAAAACCTTGCATGATGGTCTCACTAACGAGATTTCCTTCACCCATAAATATAAGAAGTTTGTACTTAGTCCTTTACCACATTCTCAAGTGGTGAAAGACCAAATACAAATGAAACAAAAGAGGGATGAGGAAAACAAAAAAAAAAGAGTGCTAGAAAAAGAGAAAATCCTTAGGGATAGGAAGGCGTGGGAGAAGAGTGTTCCTTCCCACAAGGTTGGTCTACAAGAAAATCCTTTTGAAAATGTTTTAGAAAACTTGCTTCTTGTTGAACAACCAAGCCTTATCTTTTGTAAAGGAGCACTTACATGCACTGCCACAAGTAATGAACTCATGGTTTTACCTCCTCAAATAGAAAACCTTTTGAGTGAATTTGACGATCTATTCTCACAAGAAGGACCCAATGGGCTTCCTCCTCTTAGGGGGATAGAACATCAAATTGACTTCATTCCGGGGGCAAGCCTACCAAATAGGCCTGCTTATAGAACCAACCCCGAGGAAACAAAGGAGATAGAATCACAAGTTCAAGACTTGTTGGAGAAGGGTTGGGTTCAAAAGAGTCTAAGCCCTTGTGCTGTACCTGTCTTGTTGGTGCCCAAAAAAGATGGAAAATGGCGCATGTGTTGTGATTGTAGAGCAATCAACAACATCACCATCAAGTATAGGCATCCAATCCCAAGGCTTGATGATATGCTTGATGAATTGCATGGGTCAACTCTATTCTCCAAAATTGACCTTAAAAGTGGATATCACCAAATTCGAATCAAGGAGGGTGATGAGTGGAAAACCGCTTTTAAGACCAAATTTGGATTATATGAGTGGTTGGTGATGCCCTTTGGACTCACTAACGCTCCAAGCACATTCATGAGGCTTATGAATCACACCTTGAGGGATTGTATAGGTAAATATGTAGTAGTTTACTTTGATGATATCTTAGTATATAGTAAAACCCTAGAAGACCATCTAAGTCACCTTAGGGAAGTCTTTCTAGTTCTTAGGAAAAATAGTCTTTTTGCAAATAGGGATAAGTGTACCTTTGGTGTAGATAGTGTAGTCTTTTTAGGCTTTATAGTAAACAAAAAGGGGGTGCATGTAGATCCCGAGAAAATCAAAGCCATCCAAGAGTGGCCAACTCCACAAAATGTAAGTGATGTAAGAAGTTTTCATGGGTTAACTAGCTTCTATAGAAGGTTTGTGCCTAATTTTTCTAGCCTAGCTTCGCCTTTGAATGAACTTGTTAAAAAAGATGTTGCCTTTTGTTGGAATGAAAAGCATGAGCAAGCCTTTCAAAGGCTAAAAGCTCAACTCACCAATGCACCCATCCTATCTCTCCCAAATTTTTCCAAAACTTTTGAGATAGAGTGTGATGCATCGGGAGTAGGCATAGGCGCGGGATTGTTGCAAGGTGGACACCCCATTGCTTATTTTAGTGAAAAACTCCATGGTGCCACCCTCAACTACCCCACTTATGACAAAGAGCTCTATGCTCTTGTGAGAGCCCTAAAGACTTGGGAACACTATCTTGTGTCCAAAGAATTTGTTATCCATAGTGATCACGAGTCTTTAAAATATTTAAAGGGCCAACACAAGCTCAATAAGAGACATGCAAAATGGATGGAATTTCTTGAACAATTTCCTTATGTAATCAAATACAAGAAAGGAAGCACCAATATAGTGGCCGATGCTCTTTCAAGACGCCACACACTCTTTTCAAAATTGGGTGCCCAAATTCTTGGATTTGACCACATAAGAGAGCTTTACCAAGAAGATCAAGAACTTTCATCCATCTATGCCCAATGTCTACATAGAGCGCAAGGAGGTTACTATGTGTCCGAGGGATATCTTTTTAAAGAAGGAAAACTTTGCATTCCTCAAGGAACACATAGAAAACTCCTTGTCAAAGAATCACATGAAGGAGGACTCATGGGCCATTTTGGAGTTGATAAGACTCTAGATCTTTTGAAAGCAAAATTTTGTTGGCCACACATGAGGAAAGATGTCCAACGCCATTGCTTTAGATGTATCTCATGTTTAAAAGCAAAGTCTGTAAGGACCTGAAAAATTAAATTGGAATAAAAGAGTTATATTTTAAATGAATTCTAAGTATGTTTTTATTTAGAATAGAAAGGGAGGAAAAAGTTAAGTTTAGAAGGCTACGAGGTCGCCGGTCGCCTGCTATACATGAGCGCCAGGTGGACATCGCGCGGGCGTGAGAGGCATGCAGGCATCGCGCGGGCGTGAGAGGCATGCAGGCATCGCGCGGGCGCGAGAGGCATGCAGGCATCGCGCGGGCGCGAGAGGCATGCAGGCATCGCGCGGGCGTGAGAGGCATGCAGGCATCGCGCGGGCGCGAGAGGCATGCACGCATCGCGCGGGCGCGAGAGGCATGCAGGCATCGCGCGGGCGCGAGAGGCATGCAGGCATCGCGCGGGCGCGAGAGGCATGCGGGCATCGCGCGGGCGCGAGGCACGCGGGCATTGCCCGGGGCACGAGGCATGTGGACGTGGCCAAGGCGCGAGAGTTATGAGGGCGTCGCCAGGGAAGACATCGGTTGTCTCCCAGAGGAAGACATCGGTCGTCTTCCAGGGCGAAGGGGACATCGGTCGTTCGCCAGGATGAGTCAGCAGTGGAAAGTTATCGAGCGACGTCGAGTTTCACACCGAGAAGGTAAGACCCAGACTCCCAGCATGAAGCGTAATGCACGCACGCCACGTAGACAAAAAGGGTGGTTCAGAATAGTGACATCAGAATGTTGGCATGCGCGGGAGACATTCGCGGTCGTACTGTTCAGAGCAGTGGCTGGCATGCACAAGCGACAACAGTGGCAGTACTGTTCAGAGCAGTGGTTGGCATGCACCAGAGGCAATAGTGGTCGTACTGTTCAGGGCAGTGGTTCTCAGACTTCTCTGCAGAGTGGGTGGTGGCAGCTACTTTTGGTGGATAAGTTGGTTTAAGATGCAGAAAACCCACTGCTGAGAGGAAGAAACGTTGCAGCCTTCAAAGAGAGAAAGAGTGAGTTACCTCCCTTCTCCTCCAGTTGCCTCCTTCGCGCTGTGATTCTAGCACCTTCACACGAGAGTACGACGAGCGACAGCCACCATTAGAGCACCTGGGCAGTCCTCTGCAAGTCCTTCAACCAGACGCAAAAACAGAGCCAAGGCGTTCTTCAAGCTTTGTTGGGTTTCGGAACTCTAGGTGTTTGCGCAAGTCCAGGTAAGGGAAGCTAGACCTCTTTTTCCATACAAGCCATAGTTTGCTGTTTCTGAAGTGAGGGCGACGTGGTCGCCGGTTCTCTGTTTCTTTTCGAAATGCTCTGTTTTACGTGTTTGGGCGACGTGGTCGCCGATTTTAAATACGGATTTCGAACTTCCCTGTTTTTGATGTTGTTTGAAGCTGTTTGAGATTTAAATGTTAAATACATGTGATATTCGAGAATATGAACCTTTGAAATGACTGTTGCTGTGGTTGAAATCATTCTTTGAGTGATGTGTGGAATGTCGTGATTGTGGATCAAGACATAGTATTTTCAGGAAAGGAAATACCGTGTTGAGATTTGGTTGTGAAGTGTATTGATCTATGAGTATCCTGTGAATGAGGCGATCCTGACTCTGCTGAGGTAATGAAATCATATAGAGGAAGTTACTCAGTTGGTGAGAGTCGAAGGAGGTTCATATGAATGGGTGAGTCGTGTGAAAAAGAACGAGCTCGGCCTGTCATATGGGTTAACCCTGTCATACTGTGAGAGTGATGAATTGAGATCGAGATTGTGTTGATGCGCATGGCTGTGGAAACATTCCAGCCAAGGAAGTATGACAGGTGCAGGTCTCTGGATGCTAAGTTCAATGCATGAGTCTTCCGGAAGTGGAGTCAAGTGTCTTGTGTGATGAGTCAGTGAAGTCTGACGTGAGAAATGAGAATCTTTGAATTGATAGACACTTGATGGAATTATGTGAACTGAACGACTCTTGAGGAAATTGGGAAATATGTGATTTCTTGATGGCTGTGTGATATGAATGAGAAATTGATAGTTTCACGTGGGTATCTGAAATTTGTTTTATCTTGATTTTAAAGTTTCATATCTAAATTCTCTTTAAAAATATCTAGCTTACCCTTTATTTTGTATTGCTCTGTGGCTGTTTTTCTCTTAAAACTGTGATGATCGTGTATTTTACACGGGAGCAGATGATCTTCCAGGGAGTAGAGCTCCTCAGTGAGTGGTCGCCGGAAGGAGATCGCCTATTTCCGTCTCTATCGGGTGATCGCCGGTTTATGCCTCCATCGGGTGATCACCTGTTTTTCTGTCCTGATAGCAGATCGGCTGTTTGGGGCCTTCTGTTACAGATCGCCGGTTCATGAATGGAGATCGCCGGTCTCGTTGTATTTGGTTGAATTTCGTTTTAAATTTTGAAAACATTTGACCTGGTCATGTATTTAACTCCCTAAGAGGAGCAACTTCATTTCTTATATATATAATATCATGTACTCTTCAATATTATTTGTTTACCTTTATTTTCATTATACATGTATGTATCGTTTTATTTTGCGGGATGTTACATTAATGGTATCAGAGCAGTTCGTCCTTAGGATGACCTGAGGGCTGTGGATCCATTGTGTTTCTTCTGCTCATGAAAATTATTTGAGTTTAAAATAACAACTATAGTGAAAAGTTTTCAAACGTTTTTGTATTGAGATTTTGTGTGTGCTTTGGTGAATATATGTCATAACTGAAAATCTTAGTATTAAGAATGAGAAGGTCTTGATAAAGTAGTGAGGGTGCACACTCATAACTGGATCGGGATGAGTCTCAACCTTAATTCCAAAGGTTTGATGTTTAGCATATATTGAATTCTGGTGTGAGCTATTTCATTTTCTTGAGTGTCTTTGTAATGGATTGAAAATGGTTGATTGGATTGATGACTGCATACCAGTAGTTGTGCTGGTGTTATGCTTGATGTTATAAGCATTATGATTCTGTGGTTGAGCTCAAATTCTTAAGGATTTTGAGATGCTGACCTTTGTAAGGTCTATATGTTACCTCCTGAATGAATTGATTTCTTATCGATCTCATTCTTGTAGTTGTAGGGAATATAGAAACCTGTAGTTTCAACTCTAAAACGAAGAGAGATGGCACGTAGACCTTCTACCCCTCCCCAATCTTCTTCGGAGATGGGCCAGATCGCCAAGGCCATTGAGATGATGGCAACTGCCATCCAACAACAGAATGCAGCAATGGCTCAGAATCACCAAGCTGCGATGCACCACTGGGAGACTGCTCGGTCGGCTGAGACAGCCTCTCACGTTAGTCAACCTCAGGAACAGATGGGACTGACCGAGTTCCTCAGGCACAACCCACCTAAGTTCAGTGGGAACGCTACCCCTGATCAAGCAGATCAGTGGGTCAGGGGGTTAGAGAAAATCTTCAGGGCGACCTCCTGCCCTGAAGATAAGAAGCTGGTATTCGCCACATATCTTCTGTCTGGAGAAGCTGAGTTCTGGTGGATGGGAACTCAGCAGATGATGGAAGCCCGAGAGGAAGTGGTGGATTGGGAGAGCTTCAGGGTGAAGTTTCTGGAAAAGTACTTCCCAGATAGTGCAAGGTTTGCCAAGGAAGCTGAATTCCTCAGATTGGAGCAGGGAGAGATGTCAGTGAATGCTTATGCTGCTCGGTTTGAGTACCTCGCCCGGTTTTATACCCAAGCTACCTCCGAGGCTTGGAGGTGTAGGAAATTCGAAGAAGGACTGAGGCATGGGCTGAAGAGGACCATAGCCCCGATGTGCATCAGGGAATTTCACGCCTTAGTGGAGAAGACGAAGATGGTAGAGACTCTGGAAAAGGGTGATTCGCGGGTGATCAGGTCTCACCCAGGGGGTTCCTCCAGTGGGAAGGTAAAGGTTCAGCAGCAGCAGAATGAGCCTTATGCGAGACCTCCCCAGCATAGGGCAGGAGCAGCGCCGCCCCAGTTTCAGCAACAACAAACATGGAGACCCAGGTGTTTCACATGCCAAGAGATGGGACACATTTCTAGAGATTGCCCTAACAGAAAAAGGATGACTCAACCCGTGGGTTCCCAGCAGTTGAGGAACGAAGGCAGTCGACCTCCGGCAGCAGGGAGAGTGTTTGCCATGACTGGAGCGGAGGCATCTCAGTCAGGTAACTTAGTACAGAATGTTGCTCTATAGCTGGTAGATGCGTTAGAATTTTGTTTGATTTTGGAGCGACACACTCCTTTGTGTCAAGCCTGTGTGTAGCCGAGTTGGGCCTTCTAGTGAAGGAGTTACCGATTGAAACTGTTGGTCTATACACCTGCATCAGGACAGGTGTTGACCTCTACAGTTTGCCCCGAATGTCCAGTGATGGTAGAGGGACGCAGATTCAAGGTGAACTTGATCTGCCTACCTCTTCAGGATCTGGATGTTATCCTGGGAATGGATTGGATAGCTGCCAATCACGTTCTCGTAGTCTGTGGTAGTCAGAAGATAGCGTTTCCAGACCTCCAAGGGGCAGACGTGATATCTACTCAGCGAGGGTGGTCGGTGTTGGAGGAAGGGGCGAGGTGCTTCGTGAATCCTAGCTCAGTTGGGAGTGAAGAATGAAGAGGACGTAAGTTGGATACCTGTGGTGAAAGATTTCATGGATGTAATTTCAGAAGAAATATCCGGATTACCTCCTAAGAGAGAAGTGGAGTTCTCTATTGATTTTGGTACCTGGGGCTGGACCAGTGTCAATGGCACCTTACAGGAGGGCTCCAGCCGAGTTGGAAGAGTTTACCTATAATAACGGTGATCATGCTGGCATTGGGATGGCAACGTATGAAGCTTTGTATGGAAGGAAATGCAGAACTCCTTTGTACTGGTACCAGGAAGCAGTATTGGTTGAACCAGAGTTGATTCAGCAGACGACCGAGAAGGTGCAGATCAGGGATGACTTGTCCTTTGAAGTGAAACCAGTCAGGATTGACGATAGGCAAAGTAAGCAGCTCAGAGGCAAGACCATCAACATGGTGAAAGTGGTGTGGGATGAGCGATCGGGTGATTCAACTTGGGAATTAGAAGAACCCATGAGAGAAGCCTATCCATACCTCTTTTCCTTGTAATTCAATTTTCGAGGACGAAAATTTTTCTTGTTGGGGAGAATGTAAGGACCTGAAAAATTAAATTGGAATAAAAGAGTTATATTTTAAATGAATTCTAAGTATGTTTTTATTTAGAATAGAAAGGGAGGAAAAAGTTAAGTTTAGAAGGCTACGAGGTCGCCGGTCGCCTGCTATACATGAGCGCCAGGTGGACATCGCGCGGGCGTGAGAGGCATGCAGGCATCGCGCGGGCGTGAGAGGCATGCAGGCATCGCGCGGGCGCGAGAGGCATGCAGGCATCGCGCGGGCGCGAGAGGCATGCAGGCATCGCGCGGGCGTGAGAGGCATGCAGGCATCGCGCGGGCGCGAGAGGCATGCAGGCATCGCGCGGGCGCGAGAGGCATGCAGGCATCGCGCGGGCGCGAGAGGCATGCGGGCATCGCGCGGGCGCGAGGCACGCGGGCATTGCCCGGGGCGCGAGGCATGTGGACGTGGCCAAGGCGCGAGAGTTATGAGGGCGTCGCCAGGGAAGACATCGGTTGTCTCCCAGAGGAAGACATCGGTCGTCTTCCAGGGCGAAGGGGACATCGGTCGTTCGCCAGGATGAGTCAGCAGTGGAAAGTTATCGAGCGACGTCGAGTTTCACACCGAGAAGGTAAGACCCAGACTCCCAGCATGAAGCGTAATGCACGCACGCCACGTAGACAAAAAGGGTGGTTCAGAATAGTGACATCAGAATGTTGGCATGCGCGGGAGACATTCGCGGTCGTACTGTTCAGAGCAGTGGCTGGCATGCACAAGCGACAACAGTGGCAGTACTGTTCAGAGCAGTGGTTGGCATGCACCAGAGGCAACAGTGGTCGTACTGTTCAGGGCAGTGGTTCTCAGACTTCTCTGCAGAGTGGGTGGTGGCAGCTGCTTTTGGTGGATAAGTTGGTTTAAGATGCAGAAAACACACTGCTGAGAGGAAGAAACGTTGCAGCCTTCAAAGAGAGAAAGAGTGAGTTACCTCCCTTCTCCTCCAGTTGCCTCCTTCGCGCTGCGATTCTAGCACCTTCACACGAGAGTACGACGAGCGACAGCCACCATTAGAGCACCTGGGCAGTCCTCTGCAAGTCCTTCAACCAGACGCAAAAACAGAGCCAAGGCGTTCTTCAAGCTTTGTTGGGTTTCGGAACTCTAGGTGTTTGCGCAAGTCCAGGTAAGGGAAGCTAGACCTCTTTTTCCATACAAGCCATAGTTTGCTGTTTCTGAAGTGAGGGCGACGTGGTCGCCGGTTCTCTGTTTCTTTTCGAAATGCTCTGTTTTACGTGTTTGGGCGACGTGGTCGCCGGTTTTAAATACGGATTTCGAACTTCCCTGTTTTTGATGTTGTTTGAAGCTGTTTGAGATTTAAATGTTAAATACATGTGATATTCGAGAATATGAACCTTTGAAATGACTGTTGCTGTGGTTGAAATCATTCTTTGAGTGATGTGTGGAATGTCGTGATTGTGGATCAAGACATAGTATTTTCAGGAAAGGAAATACCGTGTTGAGATTTGGTTGTGAAGTGTATTGATCTGTGAGTATCCTGTGAATGAGGCGATCCTGACTCTGCTGAGGTAATGAAATCATATAGAGGAAGTTACTCAGTTGGTGAGAGTCGAAGGAGGTTCATATGAATGGGTGAGTCGTGTGAAAAAGAACGAGCTCGGCCTGTCATATGGGTTAACCCTGTCATACTGTGAGAGTGATGAATTGAGATCGAGATTGTGTTGATGCGCATGGCTGTGGAAACATTCCAGCCAGGGAAGTATGACAGGTGCAGGTCTCTGGATGCTAAGTTCAATGCATGAGTCTTCCGGAAGTGGAGTCAAGTGTCTTGTGTGATGAGTCAGTGAAGTCTGACGTGAGAAATGAGAATCTTTGAATTGATAGACACTTGATGGAATTATGTGAACTGAACGACTCTTGAGGAAATTGGGAAATATGTGATTTCTTGATGGCTGTGTGATATGAATGAGAAATTGATAGTTTCACGTGGGTATCTGAAATTTGTTTTATCTTGATTTTAAAGTTTCATATCTAAATTCTCTTTAAAAATATCTAGCTTACCCTTTATTTTGTATTGCTCTGTGGCTGTTTTTCTCTTAAAACTATGATGATCGTGTATTTTACACGGGAGCAGATGATCTTCCAGGGAGTAGAGCTCCTCAGTGAGTGGTCGCCGGAAGGAGATCGCCTATTTCCGTCTCTATCGGGTGATCGTCGGTTTATGCCTCCATCGGGTGAGCACCTATTTTTCTGTCCTGATAGCAGATCGGCTGTTTGGGGCCTTCTGTTACAGATCGCCGGTTCATGAATGGAGATCGCCGGTCTCGTTGTATTTGGTTGAATTTCGTTTTAAATTTTGAAAACATTTGACCTGGTCATGTATTTAACTCCCTAAGAGGAGCAACTTCATTTCTTATATATATAATATCATGTACTCTTCAATATTATTTGTTTACCTTTATTTTCATTATACATGTATGTATGGTTTTATTTTGCGGGATGTTACAAAGTCTAGAACAATGCCGCATGGACTCTACACCCCTTTGCCGATTGCAAATGCTCCTTGGGAAGACATTAGCATGGATTTCATTTTAGGACTTCCTAGGACTACAAGAGGCCATGACTCTATCTTTGTGGTAGTGGACCGTTTTAGCAAAATGTCTCACTTTATTCCATGCCACAAAGTAGATGATGCTCAAAATATTTCTAAACTCTTCTTTAGAGAAGTGGTGAGACTCCATGGTCTCCCTAGAAGTATAGTGTCCGATAGAGATCCCAAGTTTATAAGTCACTTTTGGAAAACTCTTTGGGGTAAACTTGGAACAAGACTACAATTTTCAACTTCTTGTCATCCTCAAACGGATGGGCAAACCGAAGTAGTCAATAGATCTCTTGGAACTATGCTTAGGGCTATCATGAAGGGCAGCCACAAATCTTGGGATGAGTACCTTCCCCACATTGAATTTGCTTACAATAGAGTAGTTCACAAGACTACTAATGCTTCTCCTTTTGAGGTAGTATATGGTTTTAATCCTCTCACGCCCATGGATTTAATTCCCCTTCCTAATCCACAAGATTTTGTGCATAAGGAAGGAGTAATCAAGGCTGATTTTGTCAAGAAAATGCATGAGAAGATTAAAATTCAAATACAACAACAAAATGAGAAGTACACAAAACACAACAACAAAGGGAAGAGAGAAATAATTTTTGAGGAAGGAGACTTAGTTTGGCTTCATCTTTGAAAAGATAGATTTCCAAATCAAAGGAAGTCCAAACTAAGTCCCCGAGGTGATGGACCCTTCCAAGTCCTTAAGCGAGTCAACAACAATGCGTATAAATTGGACCTACCTCTTGAATATGGAGTACATGACACATTTAATGTAATTGATCTTTCTCCATTTGTAGGTACCAATGACGATGACGAACTGGATTTGAGGACAAATCCTTTCCAAGGGGGAGGGGATTATGGAGGAGGGCCAAGCACATCTAGCCAAGGAAGCCAAGGCCCAAACCAAGAAGACCGTCTAGACCAAGAGGAGCGTCTAGCTCCAGGAAGTGAGCGTCTAGAACGTGAAGGAGGGAGGCTATCCATGGAGCTAGATCGTCTAGGACCTCTCACAAGATCCATGGCTAAACATATCCAAGCACACATAGAAGAAGCCACGGATGGAAGAGAGAGATCTTTGTACATGTTTCATAAAGGCCCAAAGGGGGAGGGGGTGCTTAGTAGATTAGTGTAGTGTAGAAAGCAAAACTTGCTCACTTAGGGGTGTGCTATCAAAAAGGTGCCCTTAGCAATAGAAGGAGGGGTGTGCTAGCAAATAGGTGCCTTTAGCAAAAGAAGGAGGGGTGTACTATCAAATGTTGCATTTTTGACCTATCTTCTAGAATATTAGGATGATGGTGTGGTTTGACTAAAGTCAATACCCTAGGCAGCCCCACTTTTTGTATTTCCATCCCTACCCTTTAAGCTTGCTCACCAAGGCTCCTAAATCTATAAATAAGGAGGCCTACCTCATGTATTTTCAAGTTTATTTTGAGTAATGTTATGCTGCCATTTTTTTGTGCACAAGCTTTACTCCTCCTAGAAATCTAGGCTATAAACTTCAATCCTTTCACATTCTCCCTTGAGCTGGCCGAACCACTCAACCCATACTCACCATGCACCTTCAAGACCAACACAACTCCTAGGAGGGTCTTGTTTCACTCATCCATTGCTTCCGCTCCATCTATTTCTACTTTGATTCAAGAAGAACACATGAAAATGCCATCAGAAGCTACCGACGTTACCAAGCCATGTGGAGGTGATACCTTGGACGTAACATAGTGGGATGAAGAACCTTCAGCAAGGCGTGGCGATGTGTCATCAGTCATCGTCGGGATGAGAGGCACATCAGTCATCGCCGGTATGAGAGGCATCGGTGGATGGTGGATGGTCATCGCGCGACCAGGCATCGGTGGATCTTGTTTCACACAGATAAGGTAGGACCCAGGCTCCCAGCATGAGCGTCTTGCATGCACGACACGTAGTCAGGGAGAGTGCTTCAGAACAGTGGCTCCAGAGAGTTGGTATGGAAAGTGACCCAGAGTTGGTGTACGCAGAGACCCATGTGGCATTACTGTTAGAGGAAATGTACACGCAAGCTTCCCTGCAGAGTGGGTGGTGGCAGCGGCATTCCTGGGAAGGGTGGCTCAAGTTCAAACTACAGTCTGGATAGGCAAGGTTGGAACGCTGCTTGAGTAGAGAGAAATTGAGTGAGTTGGCTTTAGCTCCCTGTTTCTTCCCTCTCCTTCTCCATACGTTCAGACGTCCTAGCGCACCAGTTGGCTATCGGCGACTACCATAGAGCACCTGGGAGGTTCTCTGCAAGTTCTCCAAACCGGACGCTAAAACAGAGTAAGTCGTTTCGCTCTATTCTTCGAGTCGATCCTGCACTTGAGAGGGTTGCCTCTGCATAGGCATTGCATGCAGCTCTCTTGGCTTCAGGAATCGTCTCTGTTAACGTAGAAATGAGTGGTATAGCTAGTTTTGTGACTAAGGCTCCATGGTGCAAGTTAAGGCATCCTTGAATCTCGTTGGGTTGGAGCTCTTAGTGAAGTTTACGCTAGTCCAGGTAAGGGAAGCTAGCTTTATTTTCAAGAAAACCTTAAGCTAGAAGATTTTGATGTTGGGGCGACGAGGTCGCCGGTTTCAAATGTTATTGCATAATCCCCTGTTTTTGGACGTGATCGCTGGTTTTAATGTTGATTTCGAACTCCCTTGTTTTAGTGTCATTTGAAACTGTTTGAGATTGAAATGTGAAATGCATGTGATATTCGAAAATCTGAACCTTGGAATGATTGTTGCTGTGAATGGAATCGTTCATTTAAGTGTTATATGATGTGTTGAATGTTGTGAATGTGGGATCAAGGCATAGTATTTTCAAGAAAGAAAATATCGTGTAAGATTGTGTAGAATGTGCATTGATCGGTGATTTCTATAATGAGATATCCTGACTCTCCTGATATAATGGAATCATATAGATGAAGTTATTCAGGCGTTGAGAGTCGATGGAGGTTCATATGTATGGGTAAGTGGTTTGAAAGATAACTACTTGACCTGTTGTATGGATTAACCCTGTCATACTAGGAGAGTGATGAGATTGAGATTGAGATTATGTTTATGCGCATAGCTGTGGGAACTTTACAGCAATGTAGTATGACAGGTACAGATCTCTGAGTCTAGTCAATGCACGAGTCTTCCGGAAGTAGTGTCAAGTGTCTATGTGTGATGAGTCAGTGGAAGTCTGACGTGAGAAAGAGAAATATTGAAATTTGATAGACACTTGATGGATTATGTGAAATGAATGACACTTGAGGGAATTGTGAAATGTGTGAATATTGGATGGTTTACGTTAATATCAAGTTTCATGTTTTAAAGTTTTAAAAATATCTAGCTTACCCCTGTGTTTTTGGTGTTGTGTTTGGCTTTTTCTTAAAACTGTGATGATCGTGTGTAAATTACACGGGAGTAGATGATGTTGCAGGCAGTGGAGTTCCTCAGTGAGTGGATGGACAAGGAGATTGCCTGTTCTTGTGCTGTAGTTTATTTTATTTTGAAACTGGAGGGTTATGTATTAAAATTCCCTAAAGAAGGGATATTATTTTGAAATACAATGTACTGATGGATGTATTTTATTATATATTCATATATTAATTTTGATATTATTGTTTTACCTTTATTTTATTATATAAATAAGAATAAGATATTGAGGGGCGTTACAGCAGTAGTTTAAAGACAACACATAAACCATTCTTCCCCTATTTGTCTTCACAAATAGAATTAGGAAGAGGTAAAGAAACAAAATTAAGAACTGAAAAAGGAAAATATTGTTCAAACTAAAGCAAGATTAAACAAAGAAACTTGGCTTCAATCTTCCCTTCCATATTGTAGTTCAAACAGCTGATTTTGTACTGCTTCAATTTGCTCATCAAGATTTTGGAAATGTGAATCCAGGCTTTGAAACCTTTGGCCAATTTCCTGAAAATTTGTAACACAAAAGTCTTGGAGATTCCTTTGATTTTCAGCAAAGTTGTCCAGCCTATAAACCATGAATCTCTTAAAGGGTGACATGGAGAGAATCCTGTCTCCTTGATGTCCAGCACTTGTTCCTGAACCTGTATCAGCAGCTGGTTGATCATCATCTTCTTTAGCACCTTCATCAATAGGTTGGTCATCATCTTCTTGATAAATTTGCATACCCCTTGAAGATCCACCTTGATCTCCACCTTTACTTACCCATCTTCCACCAATCTTGGTAAAACCTATTTTGCTTAGTGAACCATTGTTTACTTCATGTGATGATTTCACCAATTCAGTAGTTTCTTCCTCAAGATCTACTTCAAAATATGTCAAGAACTTAGAGATAAGAATAGCATAGGGGTAGTGGTAGTCACTCAACCTCATAGATTTCTGCATGTGCTCTTTTATGATATGAATCCAGTTGACCTTTACTTTGTTTGTAATGCAGAAAATGTATACAAGGTCTTCTTCATTAAGAATAGAATCGTTGCTCCCCCTTGGTGTGAGAATCCAAGTAACAATGAGAGCCAAGAGTCTTTCATTAAGCATTAATCCACCCACTGAAAAATTCTTCACCCTTGCTTGAGGATTCTTCAAACAGTTTTTGTAAAACTGTATTTTATTGAAATCATCCACCACACTGATGTTTCCTTTGTTGATTATGAGTCCAACATATTTCAACCCAGTAACAGTAGCCCACACTTCATCATTTATCACCATATCAGCTCCTTTGACATGTGATACAAGGTTATTGTCAATAAACCTTAGATTGGTGTAGAAGACTCTTATGAGATCCGGATAGATTTTTCCAGACATTTCTAGGAATCTTTTCAGCAACTAATCCTTGAGAAGACTTCTCACTTCATCCAGCTTCTGTATTTTTAGCCAACTAAAGGAGACAACCTTTGGATTATTAATCACTTTTCTACTTGTTTCATAACGATATTTTTCAATCTGCTCAAACTCTCCTGAAAACCAATTTTCCAGACGCTTTCCTTTTCTCACAGCCTGTGTTTGACTCTTTTTTATGTTGGAGGTGTGGTATCCATGGTGACAAAGAGCAGAATGTAAGGACCTAGAAACTTTAATTGGAATGAAAGTGTTATATTTAAATAATTTCAGAAGATGTTATTATTTAAAAATACAAAGAGCTGGTAAATGAAGTTTCGTAGTAGTCGGACCTCGGACGTCGCCCAAGGTCTGGGGTCAGCTGGTAGAGGTCGGTCGGCTGACCATTGTATTAACCAAGTAGTCAGGTGCGATGACTTTATCGTGAGGTAATCACGTGGGTGTGCTCGAGGAAGACATGTGGATCAAGAAGAGTAAAGGAAGAAAAGTGTAGCTTAGAAGTCTACGAGATCGCCGTTGTTGAAGACGGAGGCGATCTCCGACTTCTCTGGCACATAAACGCCTGTCGCCTAGAGGAGACATGATCGCCAATCGCCTATGGTGCACATGATCGCCGAAAGTGCACTCAGTATGTGTAAGGACCTAGAAACTTTAATTGGAATAAAAGTGTTAGACTTAAATAATTTCAGAAGATGTTATTATTTAAAATACAAAGAGCTGGTAAATGAAGTTTCGTAGTAGTCGGCCCTCGGACGTCGCCCAAGGTCTGGGGTCAGCTGGTCGAGGTCGGTCGGCTGACCATTGTAATAACCAAGTAGTCAGGTGCGATGACTTTATCGTGAGGTAATCAGGTGGATGTGCTCGAGGAAGACATGTGGATCAAGAAGAGTAAAGGAAGAAAAGTGTAGTTAAGAAGTCTCCTATGAGATCGCCTGGTTAGTACATGATCGCCTGTCGAGTAGGTTGCACATGATCGCCTGCCGCCTATGGTGCACATGATCGCCGAAAGTGCACTCAGTATGTGGTCAAGATACTGGATCAACTAGAGTGGGTTCCGACAACCACGCGTATCAAGGTGAGGGTTAAGCCTTAGATACGCTGTGCATGCAAAGCTCTATGCTTGAGCATAAGAAGTCATCCTTAGTGTGCATGCATGGGAGCACGAGGAGCAGTCCTATCTACTCTTGGAAATGTGAAGCTACCGACGTCACCAAGTCATCTGGAAGTGATACCTTGGACGTAACATAATGGGAGGATGAACCTTCAGCAAGGTGTGACGATGTGACATCGGTGAGCAGAGTAAGGCGATGTTCTCGTCACACACAAAGGCGATAAGAGATCGCCAACAGCATGAGAGAAACATCGGTCATCAACCAGGATGGGAGAGACATCGGTGGTCTGCCAGGGTGAGACATCGGTGATCCTCCAGGGTGGGACATCGGTTGTCCGCGAGCGTGAGACATCGGTGGTCCTCCAGGGTGGGACATCAGTTGTCTGCCAGCGTGAGACATCGGTGGTCCTCCAGGGGTGACACATCGGTTGTCTGCCAGTGTGAGGAAGCAGTCATCACCGGGATGAGGCAATCAGTCATCGCCGGTATGAGAGGCACATCGGTCGCCTCCCAGGGAGTGACATCGGTCGTCCTCCAGGATGAGACCTCGGTGGATAGTCTTCGCGCGAGAGGTCATCGGTGGATAGTCTTCGCGCGAGAGGTCATCGGTGGATAGCCTTCGCGCGAGAGGTCATCGGTGGATAGTCTTCGCGCCGGTGGTCATCGGTGAAAGGTTATCGCGCGATGTCGAGTTGCACACAGATAAGGTGGGACCCAGGCTCTCAGCATCAGACGTACTGCACGCGCGACACGTAGACAAAAAGGGTGGTTCAGAATAGTGACCTCAGAGTGTTAGCCTGCGCAGAGGCATGCGTAGTCGTACTGTTCAGGGAAGCGTACACGCAACCTTTCCTGCAGAGTGGGTGGAGGCAGCGGCATTCCTGGGCAAGTTGGCTTAGATTTAAACTCACTCCTGAGAGGTAAGAGACGTTGGTGGTTAGAAAGTGATTTAGAGAGTTAGAGTTGGCTCCTTCTCCTTCCTCTCCTTCACGCTGCGATTCAGGCATTCCCCAAGCACCAGTACGACGAGCAACGACTGCCCTTAGAGCACTTGGGAGGTTCTCTGCAAGTTCTCCAGACCGGGACACTAAAACAGAGTGAAAGCATCTTTAAGCTTCGTTGGGTTTCGGAGCTCTTGGAGTTTTGCGCTAGTCCAGGTAAGGGAAGCTAGCCTTCATTTTCAATACAAGCCATAGATTAGCTGTTTCTGAAGTGAGGGCGACGTGGTCGCCGGTTTCGTTTTCATCTTCGTGAATGCTCTGTTCTATGTGTTTGGGCGACGTGGTCGCCGGTTTTAAATACAGACTTCGAAATACCTTGTTTTTGAACCAGATCGCCGGTTTTGGCGTTGTTTTTCGAACTCCCCTGTTTTGGTGCTGTTTGAAACTGTTTGAGATTTAAATGTGATATTCGAAAATCTGAACCTTGGAATGAGTTTTTGCTGTGATTGAAATCGTTCATTTAAGCGTTATATGTTGTGTGGAATGTCTTGAATGTGGGATCAAGACATAGTATTTTCAGGAAAGGAAATACCGTGTTGAGATTTGGTTATGAAGTGTATTGATCTGTGAGCATCCTGTGAATGAGGCGATCCTGACTCTGCTGAGATAATGGAATCATATAGAGGAAGTTATTCAGTTGGTGAGAGTCGAAGGAGGTTCATATGAATGGGTGAGTCGTGTGAAAAAGAACGAGCTCGGCCTGTCATATGGATTAACCCTGTCATACTGTGAGAGTGATGGAATTGAGATCAAGATTGTGTTGATACGCATGGCTGTGGAAACATTTCAGCCAATGAAGTATGACAGGTGCAGGTCTCTGGATGCTAAGTTCAACGCACGAGTCTTCCGGAAGTAGAGTCATGTGTCTATGCATTGTGAGTCAGTGGAAAGTCTGACGTGTGAATCTTGAATACCGAAAGTAGCAAATAGACACTTGACGAGTTATGGGATATGAGAATGTTAATGGTGGTAATTGATATGGATCATGAATGGTGTGAAGTTTTATGTTTACCATTGATTTAAAAGCTTTTAAAACATTTTGATGGAGGAGGGCCAAGCACATCTAGCCAAGGAAGCCAAGGCCCAAACCAAGAAGACCGTCTAGACCAAGAGGAGCGTCTAGCTCCAAGAAGTGAGCGTCTAGAACGTGAAGGAGGGAGGCTATCCATGGAGCTAGACCGTCTAGGACCTCTCACAAGATCCATGGCTAAACATATCCAAGCACACATAGAAGAAGCCACGGATGGAAGAGAGAGATCCTTGTACATGTTTCATAAAGGCCCAAAGGGGGAGGGGGTGCTTAGTAGATTAGTGTAGTGTAGAAAGCAAAACTTGCTCACTTAGGGGTGTGCTATCAAAAAGGTGCCCTTAGCAATAGAAGGAGGGGTGTGCTAGCAAATAGGTGCCTTTAGCAAAAGAAGGAGGGGTGTACTATCAAATGTTGCATTTTTGACCTATCTTCTAGAATATTAGGATGATGGTGTGGTTTGACTAAAGTCAATACCCTAGGCAGCCCCACTTTTTGTATTTCCATCCCTACCCTTTAAGCTTGCTTACCAAGGCTCCTAAATCTATAAATAAGGAGGCCTACCTCATGTATTTTCAAGTTTATTTGAGTAATGTCATGCTGCCATTTTTTGTGCACAAGCTTTACTCCTCCTAG
This sequence comes from Phaseolus lunatus, assembly GCA_013389735.1. Lineage (NCBI taxonomy): Eukaryota > Viridiplantae > Streptophyta > Magnoliopsida > Fabales > Fabaceae > Phaseolus > Phaseolus lunatus. Next base: position 17,299,701 of record CM023861.1, on the reverse strand, counting down.
AAATCTAGGCTATAAACTTCAATCCTTTCACCTTCTCCCTTGAGCTGGCCGAACCACTCAACCCATACTCACCATGCACCTTCAAGACCAACACAACTCCTAGGAGGGTCTTGTTTCACTCATCCATTGCTTCCGCTCCATCTATTTCTACTTTGATTCAAGAAGAACACATGAAAATGCCATCATTTGGTATCATGAGCTTTTGGTTCTTCAAGATGAGTAGCTTGTCTTTTTAAATTTTCAGTTCTTCTTTATTTTCATCTTGTCATTTCAATTCCATAATTGTCTTGCTGTTTTTTACATTTTAAATTGTTCTTGGTGTGCTTATGGAAGATCCAACCGAAGCACATGTGTTCAATTGATCTTGAACATTTTCTTGTGCAATTGTGATAGGATTCCTTACACATTGAGTGGCTGTTTTCTTTTAGGAATTTGAGTCTTTATTGCTTTCTTATAATTGCTTCATTTTATGCTTTGAGTCTTTATTTTCTGAATCTATAAATGTTGTGTCAAGTCATGTGAATCCATAATTGTCATCAATTCTTAGTAGTCCTATTTTTTTGGCTTGATTGTTTCTTGTTTTTGGGTCTCTTTAAGTTGCCTTAATCTGCTGTTATTTTTGATCCTTTGCTGCCTTTTTAATTTTAGCTTGAGTTCATATTTGTGTTTTAGTTCTACACAAATTCATTTACATCATTTTCCTTTGTGTCTTTTGGTATATCTTGCTGTTTTTCCAATTTACACAGAATCCCCTGTTTTACATCAATCTGTGCTGGCTGTTTTTGCTTGGGAAAATTATTTTTCCAGATAGGAAAATTTTGATTCTCTGGAATATGCAAGATTGAGGTGTTATAGAAAAGACAAAAAAAGAATCAGGTCAAAAAAAGAAATAGAAAAAAAATGATAAATATTTTAAAAACAGTGTGCAAATCTGGGCGCTCCAGCTGGCGTAACTGAACACTGATTTTGCAAAATTTATTAAAAAAAAATGGATCATGCGTTTTGGGTGAAATCTGTCCCAGAATTTAGTTGAGATCTTGAAATATTTGCATATCAATTTTCAGAGGCAAATCTGTAAAGGACAGCTCAGCATAAATTGGGGAAAATCACGTTTTCTGGCCACAACAGTTTTTCAGTGGTGCTGTTTTTGATTTTGAAATCAATTCTAGTGCTATTCTTAGGATTCACTTTGTGTGCCTACCTTTCTTTGAATACCTTTATTTTCTTGTTTTATATTTCTTTGGAACTCTTTCTAGTTGTCACAATTTAACTCCATTTGGTGGTTCTGTTTTTCTAATTAATTTGTTTCTTGCTTTAATCCTTTGGCCTCTAAATTTGGTGCTGGAATTATTTCTCAATTGGTGCCTATTTGAGTATAAATTTAACTTGAGTGAGGTCTAGCTTGTGTGATAGGTGCTGGATTGGAGAATTAATTTTCTAATTCTAAGAGGAGCCAAAGCAAGGGCAGCAAACAAAGATTACTCAAAAACACGACAAACACTTGGAGGGCCCAACAAAGAAAAGACAACCAAGGGAGTGCCAATAGCAAAACAAGGATCAACAAAGGGGGTTTTCTTAATCTTCTTTGTAACTTAACCTTGTTAATTACTCTTTAACTACGTGATTAGACGGTGAGTGTGTCTTCAAGGGCTCCAAGTGTCCAAGAAGCCTCACCTAGGGCCGACTAGTGTAGACCTTACTTGTTTTAGCATGTGTTAATTGTTTTAATTGCTTTCCTTGCTTAATTAGTTATGTTTGGTAATTGTTTTGTTTTGTTTAAGTTCGTTAATTCTTTTGCTTGGTTAATTAGCTAGTTTGCATTGTTTTCTTGCATCAAAATTTGATTTCTTCAACCTAATTGTGTTTTAAGTGGTTTACTAAGAGAAAGCTTTGTGTGAAGACATTGAGGGATAGTCTTTGGCTAAGGCAAGGCTTGGTATTTAAGTAGTCCATTGTGACTCACCTCCCTTACCTGGAAGACTACCTTCTTTGACTTCCCTAAATTTTCTCAAGGTAAAATATTTCTATACACAAAGGTCTAGTCATGTCTTCTCATTCCTTTAAATCTCTTAAAAGTGAGGTGAAATCCTTGAAATCTCTTTTGGAACAACTTTCCAAGAATATTCAATCAATTTCATCTAAACAATTGGAGAATGAGGCCAAAACTAATGAATTGACTAAATCAAAGGATGAGAAGTCTCACATTTCAAAAAAATTACCTTCTCATGCATCTATCTCTAAAAAGCATGATTCTTTTGGGGAGGGAAGACATAGAAGAGATAGAAAAGAACAAGAAAGCCCAAGAGAGGTTAGGGTAGACCTACCCCATTCCCATGGAAAAGAAAATATAGAAACTTGCCTAGATTGGGAAATGAGGGTAGAAAAATTGTTTGCTTCCCATAAAGAAAGAAAGGAAAGAAAGATACAAAAGAAAAGAGAGGAAGCCGAAAGGGAAGCTAAAGAAAAAGAAAAAGAAAAAGAAAAGCATGAGAAGACCCTTGAGAAACAAAAGGCGTGGGAGAATAGTGTTCCTTCTCACAAGGTCATTCAACAAGACAAAAGATTTAAAAATACCTTTGAAAATATACGTCTTGTTGAACAACCTAGCCTTTCCTTTTGTAAGGGAACACTTGCAAGCATAGTAACAAAAAAGAGTCTTCAAAAGAAGCTTGCATAGATAAAGATAAAGTGGATTATTTCTCATATGTGCTAGGATATCACCAAGTGAATGTCAAGTTATTCACAAGCATCTACAAAAACAAATTTTTATGTGAAGTAGTGCCTAAAGAAACTTGTCATGTCCTATTGAGACAACCATTGCCAAGTGTGCAACTTCTCATAAACAATGGTTGTAACAGCGAGACTATCTTTACACATAAGAGAAAAATTCTTCATGAAGGAGAACTCATGGACCAAATTAGAGTTGATAAAACTCTAGAGCTTTTAAAAGGAAAACTTTTGTCACCCATGAGAAAAGATGTTCAAAGACATTACCCTAGATACATTTCTTGTTTTAAAAATACACCTAAGGTGATGTCTCATGAACTCTATACTCCTTTACCTTTTGCAAATGATCCTTGGGAAGACATAAACCTCAATTTTATCTTAGAGCTTCCTAGGACAACAAAAGGTTTTGATTCCATTTTTATGGATATGGATAATCTCTTCTATATAGAAGTGACAAGTCTTCATGGTTTATCTTCAAGCATAGTATTGGATAGAGCTCCAAAATTTGAAAACCATCATTTGAGGAATCTTTTAGAAAAACTTGAAATTAAGTTGTACTCTTCAAATTTTTATCCTCAAAAGAATGGTCAAAATAAAATTGAAAACATAGCTCTTTTTACTATGCCTAGAGAAATCATGAAAGACAATCACAATTCTTGGGATGAGTATCCTTTTGAGCATGCATACAATGGAGTAGTCCACAAGACTACTAATATTTCTACATTTGAAATTGCATGTGGACTTAATCCTCTTTCGCTTTTTAAGTTGTTACCCTTTCCTAAAGGTATTGTGCCTAAGGAAAAGGTAACCAATATTGAAAATTTTCAAATACATAAGAGGATTAGAGAACACATACAACCATCAAAAGAGAAATATTGTACAAAGTTGCCAAAAACAAAAGAAAAACAAAAATGGCAACTTCATACAATTAAGTTCTCTCCAATTGCTCACACTAACACCTTTACTTTGTTTGATGATTTCCATAGGTGGACGTTTGATCCAGGAGGACAAGCCTTGCCGAAACAATAGGCTGCTATCCGAGATCAAATCTGTAGATCTGAGGATAGATCTTCTCAAAGGAGGAGGAGATGATGGACACCATCCAGCCCCATCCATCCCCCTAGTTGAAGACAAAGCAAGGGATTTGAGGACAAATCCTTTTTCAAGAGGGAGGGGATGATGGAGGAGGGCCAAGCACATCTAGCCAAGGAAGCCAAGGCCCAAACCAAGAAGACCGTCTAGACCAAGAGGAGCGTCTAGCTCCAAGAAGTGAGCGTCTAGAACGTGAAGGAGGGAGGCTATCCATGGAGCTAGACCGTCTAGGACCTCTCACAAGATCCATGGCTAAACATATCCAAGCACACATAGAAGAAGCCACGGATGGAAGAGAGAGATCCTTGTACATGTTTCATAAAGGCCCAAAGGGGGAGGGGGTGCTTAGTAGATTAGTGTAGTGTAGAAAGCAAAACTTGCTCACTTAGGGGTGTGCTATCAAAAAGGTGCCCTTAGCAATAGAAGGAGGGGTGTGCTAGCAAATAGGTGCCTTTAGCAAAAGAAGGAGGGGTGTACTATCAAATGTTGCATTTTTGACCTATCTTCTAGAATATTAGGATGATGGTGTGGTTTGACTAAAGTCAATACCCTAGGCAGCCCCACTTTTTGTATTTCCATCCCTACCCTTTAAGCTTGCTCACCAAGGCTCCTAAATCTATAAATAAGGAGGCCTACCTCATGTATTTTCAAGTTTATTTGAGTAATGTCATGCTGCCATTTTTTGTGCACAAGCTTTACTCCTCCTAGAAATCTAGGCTATAAACTTCAATCCTTTCACCTTCTCCCTTGAGCTGGCCGAACCACTCAACCCATACTCACCATGCACCTTCAAGACCAACACAACTCCTAGGAGGGTCTTGTTTCACTCATCCATTGCTTCCGCTCCATCTATTTCTACTTTGATTCAAGAAGAACACATGAAAATGCCATCACATTTAGCTTACCCCTTTATTTTGTATTGCTCTGTGGCTGTTTTCTCTTAAACTGTGATGATCGTGTATTTTTGCACGGGAGCAGACGAAGTTGCAGGTGGTCGAGCTCCTCAGTGAGTGGGCGCCGGGAGGAGATCGCCCATTTATATTTCCGCTAGGCGATCACCCCTTTTTATGTTGTCTGATAGGAGATCGCCCTCTTTGATAGGAGATCGCCCTTTTCTGATGGGAGATCGCCTGTCTTGTTGGGGAATCGCCTGTTTTTATTTATTCTGTTGTATTTAGTTTACGTTTTTGGAAAACCGACCGACCTTGTATTAAACTCCCTGCGAGGAGAGAACTTCATTTCGTATATGCAATTTTGTTCGCTTCAACATTATTATTTTATCTCTATTTCATTTTTTTTTTTTATATAATTATGAAAAGGTTTTGGCGGGATGTTACAGTATGTGGTCAGGATACTGGATCAACCATAGTGGGTTCCAAAAACCACGCGTATCAAGGTGTGGGTTAAGCCTTAGATACGCTGTGCATGCGAAGCTCTATGCTTGAGCATAAGAAATCGCCCTTAGTGTGGCATGCATGGGCGCACGAGGAGTAGTGCTGATCTACTCTTGGAAATGTGAAGCTACCGACGTCACCAAGTCATGTGGAGATGATACCTTGGACGTAACGTAGTGGGATGAAGAACCTTCAGCAAGGCGTGGCGATGTGTCGTCGGGCATCGCCGGGCGCGAGGCATGCGGGCATCACCAGGGCGCGAGGCATGCGGGCATCGCCAGGGCGCGAGGCATGCGGACATCGCCAGGGCGCGAGGCATGCGGACATCGCCAGGGCGAGACATTGGTCGTCTCCCAGGGAGAGACATCGGTCGTCCTCCAGGATGAGACATCGGTGGATAGACATCGCGCGAGCGGTCATCGGTGGAAGGTTATCGCGCGATGTCGAGTTTCACACAGATAAGGTGGGACCCAGGCTCCCAGCATGAAACGTCCTGCAAGCGCGACACATAGACAAAAAGGGAGGTTCAGAATAGTGACATCAGAGTGTTGGCCTACGCAGAGGCACGCGTAGTCGTACTGTTCAGGGAAGCGTACACGCAAACTTCCCTGCAGAGTGGGTGGTGGCAGCGGCTTTTGTGGACAAGTTGGTTTAGATTCAAAAACTCACTTCTGAGGGCAGAGAACGTTGCTGTGGTTCAAGAGTGACAGAGTGAGTTCACCTTCATCTCTCTCTTTTCTCTCTCCTTCGCGGTGCGATTCAGACATCCTCAAGCACCAGTGCGACGAGCGACGACTGCAATGGGATACCTGGGGAGTTCTCTGCGAGTTTTCCGTCAGGACGCTAGAACAGAGTTAAGGCATCCTTAAGCTTCGGCGGGTTTTGGAACTCTTGGTGTTTTGCGCAAGTCCAGGTAAGGGAAGCTAGCATTTTCGTTTATAAAAACGTTAGGCGAGTAGGTTCTGAAGTGAGGGCGACGTGGTCGCCGGTTTTCATATGCTTTTCACGATACTCTGTTTTTATGTATGGGGCGACGTGATCGCCGGTTTTAATGCTGTTTTCGAAATCCCCTGTTTTAGTGTCGTTTGAAACTGTTTGAGATTGAAATGTGATATTCGAAAAATATGAACCTTGGAATGATTGTTGCTGTGATTGGAATCGTTCATTTAAGTGTTATATGATGTGTTGAATGTTGTGAATGTGGGATCAAGGCATAGTATTTTCAGGAAAGAAAATACCGTGTAAGATCGTGTAGGATGTGCATTGATCGGTGATTTCTATAATGAGATATCCTGACTCTCCTGAGATAATGAAATCATATAGATGAAGTTATTCAGGCGTTGAGAGTCGATGGAGGTTCATACGTATGGGTAAGTTGTTTGAAAGATAACTACTTGACCTGTTGTGTGGATTCACCCTGTCATACTGTGAGAGTGATGAGATTGAGATTGAGATTATGTTGATGCGCATAGCTGTGGAAACTTTACAGCAGTGTAGTATGACAGGTGCAGATCTCTGAGTCTAGTCAATGCACGTGTCTTCCGGAAGTAGTGTCAAGTGTCTTGTGTGATGAGTCAGTGGAAGTCTGACGTGAGAAATGAGAAACATTGAATTGTTAGACACTTGATGAATTATGTGAATTGAACGACTCTTGAGGAACTGTGAAATATGTGATTACTTGATGGTCATGTGAAGGGTATGAGAAAGTTGATGGTTTTTACGTGGGTGTCTTAAATTTGTTTTATCTTGATTTTAAAGTTCATATCTAAACTCTCTTTCAAATATCTAGCTTACCCTGTGTTTGGTTCTGTGGCTGTTTTTCTTAAAACTGTGATGATCGTGTATAATTTACACGGGAGCAGATGATGTTGCAGGAAGTAGAGCTCCTCAGTGAGTGGTCGCCGGAAGGAGATCGCCTGTTTCTGTTTCTGTTAGGCGATCACCCTTTTCTGTTTTCTGATAGGAGATCGCCCTTTTCTGTTAGGAGATCGCCTGTTTTTCTATTTTGCTGTATTTTGTTTAAGTTTTGGAAAATTGACCGGTTATGTATTAAACTCCCTGTGAGGAGCAATTTCATTATATATATATACATATGTTCACTTCAATATTATTGTTTTACCTTTATTTCATTTTATAATTATGAAAAGAATTTGGCGGGATGTTACACAGAAACTAGAACCAGAGAGAAGGAGATGAATATGTAAGAGATACAACAAGAGATGAGCCAATTGATTGTTTTTGTAGAGAAAAAACAACTGCATAGGGTTTTATAGCAGCAATGAACCCTACTTTAATCCTTTCCTTATAGTGGGCTTCGATTTCCAAGCAGAGAAGATCGGTCTAAGATAGCACAGTCACACGTCAGCCCTGAACAAGAAGCACATGGTGATTTGACTAGTCATAGAGGCACTTGAATTTCCAAGATTTTGGAATATATTCCTTTTATGACATAATAGTAATGCCCTTCTGAATCAATTCAGACTCATAAAGATTCCTTTTTGACTCACATTCCTTGAGAACAAAATCTGCAACAAATAGAATGCATAAAGAAATTAAACCAATCTTATGCAGTGCTGCCAGAGGAGAAACAACCAGTTGTTTCGAGAAAACAATCGGTTGTTTTTCTGTTATAGTACCTAAAGATTTTCAAATACTGAAATCTCATGCAGATAAGAATCAAGATGTAATTGCTTCATATAAAACACAAATAAATGAAGATTAACACTAATTAAGAATTAAAAGACAGAAACACAGAAAGTCTTATCCCTTTATCTTAGAGCCCTTTCAAAGAGTTATTATCCATTGATCAAGAATCCTTCTTTTGGCCTTCAAGAAGACTTAAGCTGGTACAGAACTTAAATTCAATTTTAGATAAAGTCTTTTTCCTCCAGAAGCTTGATTTGATGACTCTAGAGTCCCTGCCTTCTTAACATTCCTGCAATAACAAATTCAAGTAGCAAGATTTGGTCCCCTTACAAAAGTGGGTCCTTTTGCATCACATCTATCACTGGGAACCTTAAAAACTTTGGGAATCCATCTCATAATACCTTTAGGAATAGAATATTTCCTAATTTTATAGAATCTGACAGAATGGCCTCTCTTCATGCAGTAAAAGCATGTAACAACCGATTATTTTGATCTTTCAATCGGTTGTTTTTCTGGCACTTTAGAAAAAGGTTTTGAAATCCCACTTTTCTTGCTCAATGGATTAAAACCCAATCCAGACTTTCCAAAAGCACATTTTTGAGATGCTAAAACAGTTTCAAAGTTGGATTTGCCTTTTGAAAGTTTTTCCACAATTTTTACAAGATATTGGACCTTCTTTTCAAGGTTTTCACAATTTTCACAAACTTTTGAGTTACACAAGCAAGAATAATTTTTGTAAAGCAGTTCAAGATTTTCAAAATCTATTTTTGAATTTTCCAATTCTTCTTCCAGTGTCTTGACTCTATTTTCAAATCAGTTGTTCAACCCTTTCAACTGGTTGTTCAAGAAAGCCAATCGGTTAGCTTCCTCATGAGTTTCTTTAAAAGCTTGAAGCAATTGACTATAGTCTTCAGCATTTAAAGAGGCACTAGAACTTACACTACGTGCTTAATCTTCTTCATCTACCATCAAACACAGATTGGCTTATTCATCTTCACTTGATGAGGAGCTTGATGAGGATACTTCTTTTTCATCCCAAGCAATGTAGGCTTTCTTGGATTTCCCTTTCTTTTCCTTCTTGCTTGACTTCTTCTCTTTGCTCTCTTTGTTTGGACAATCATCTTTTATATCCTGTTCTCCACAACCATAGCAGGTATAATTGTTAGAATTAAAATCACTAGTTTTCTTGTTTCCATACCTTTCTTGGTTGGAGTCCTTGTTTCTTTTCTTCTTCAAGAATTTGCTAAACTTTTTGGACAGAAAACTGATAGTTTCTTCTTCACTCTCATCACTTGATTCTTTTTTATTCTTGTGCTTGGAAGCTTTCAAGGCTATGGTCCTCACTTTCTTGTCTTCACTTTCTGGAACATTGAGTCTATTCATTTCCAACTCATGTTCTCTTAGCTTTCCAAACAAGGAGGCAATTGTTAATGTAGTGAAATCCTTGGATTCTGAAATACCTGTCACCTTTGGTTGCCAAGATCTATCCAAGCATTTGAGAATTTTGATGTTCAACTCCTCTCTTTCAAAGATTTTGCCAAGACTAATGAGGTGATTCACAATGTGAGTGAATCTCTTTTGTACTTTAGCAATTGATTCTCCCTTGAGCATTCTGAACATTTCATATTCTTGGATTAAGGCATGCTTCCTTACCCTTTTCACATCATGTGTCCCTTCATGAGTAACCTCAAGAGTGTCCCACATCTCCTTGGTCGATGCACATTGTGAGACCCTAAAAAATTCATCAGAATTCAAAGCAGAGGTTATGATATTCTTTGCAATGCAATCAAGCTTGGCCTTTTTATCCTCTGCATCAGTCCATTGGGACCAAGGTTTTTCAATCAAAACACCTTCCTTTTCTAATTTGGGAATAAAAGGACCATTTTCAATTGCATCCCAAATCCCTCTATCTAGAGATTCCACAAAAATTTTCATTCTAACCTTCCAAAATTGATAGTTCAAATCACAAAACAAAGGTGGTCTGTTAATTGAGGCACCCTCCCCAAAAGGTAGTCTTTCAGCCATAGCAAAATTTAGGATCGAAAACTTGAGTAATTTTCAAGAACTTAGCTCTTGATACCAATTGTTAGAATATATGGCCTTAAACAAGAGGGGGGGGGGGGGTGAATTGTTTATGAATGATTTTCGCAAACTTTGAAGGTACAATGAAACTTAGTGCAGAATTACAGATAAAGAAATCAAGTTAGCCAAGAATATATTTTGTTTTAAGTAAAATACAAAAAAACAATCAGTTGTTTCTTCGAAAGAATCGGTTGTTTATATCAGCAGATTTAAAACAACTTAAAATAGCAATTAAAAGAGTTAAGGATGAGAGAAAAACACACCATCAGTTTTATACTGGTTCACCCTATTCACAAGGGTTACATCCAGTTCCCAGAAAACCACTGGGTTCCACTATGCAATCAATCACAGATTACACACACCACACACAAAAGTAGTGACCTTGAACCCCTCAAGAAACACACTACCTTTGGCAAACCACACCACAGAATTCAGAACCCCTCTGAATCTGCACTTACAACCTTTTACAGAAATGCAGTAATCAAGGAAGAGAGAACAGGATACACCTAGGAATTACAAAGCTTCAAGATCAGAAAAATACAACCCAGTCCTATTCCACACACTTGAAAATCCAAAGCTTGAATGAATCTTGAAAACACTTAGATAAATCTCACTTTGATTTCTCAAAACTGTTTCTTACTTTTTAGAAACTTCTAACCAACTTTATATAGACCAACATAATGGTCAAAAGCATTTAAAATAGGAGCGTATTCAGTTAGAAATCATTTAATAAAGATTCAATTCAAAAACACAAAGTTGTGAGGATTTTCACAACAGACAATCGATTGTTTTGGCTTTGACAGCTTAGTCAACCAAGCCAAACACTTTTCAAAAACCTTCTAAGTATAAAAAAATCGGTTGTTTCGACAAAACAACAGGTTGTTTTTCACTTAGTTGAAAATCATTCCATTTTAAAAAGGCTTTCAATTCAAACTTGTTTTGGATTCAAACAAGGTGTGGATTACATAAAATCTACCCCTCCTCCCACCCATACACAGCAGCAACTCCAGCCATCATCAAACACTTTGGATTTGGATTCTTCAAAGCTTTTGATCATCCTTGATCAACAACGCTGTCTTCTATGCAAGACATAGTTCTTACACACACATTATAAGCTTAAGCACTTTTGCTTGTTTGATGTTTCTTGCCCTGTATTGACTTGAGCGTCAGAGTGCAGTTACAGGTAGGGCCCCCCTCTGTCTCAACGGAGCCATCCTTTGGGAAGCACAGAACCACCGTGAAGATAGGAGGAGCCACCATCTGCCTTAGAGTCAACGATGGCTGAGTCAATTGGCGAGAACAGAATAAGAGGCCACTTGTGGTCTCTTGGTATGATTTAAAGGAATTCATGCACGCACGGTTTGTTCCTCCTCATTATAGGAAGGAACTCTTGTTAAAGCTCCAATGACTTCCACAAGGACCTAGGAGTGTAGGTGAATACTTTAAAGATTTAGAAGTAACTTTGACCAAGATTAATATGCATGAAAATGAAGAGTCAAAGATTGCTAGATTTGTGAGCTCATGTTGGGTCTTATCTTGGATGGGTAATATCTCAAGTGGTGGCTCTTGAACCACTCATCTTGGAGTTTCTCTGCTCCAAGTGGCGTGACATCTTCTGATCCGGTCGGTCATCGGTAGTCGATGACATCAGCAGCAGTTGACCACGTGGACCATTCACAGGGTAACACGTGGTAGAGGATAGCAGGCGAATTAGGGAGGCGATCACTCAGAATGGTAATCGCCTGTCGCCTGTGATGATGAGTAATCGCCTATCGCCTTGAGGATGAGTAATCGCTCATCGCCGGTATGGATCAGTAATCGCCTCGTTTGCACATGATCACCGTGTGTTAAGGTTAGGAGATCAGGTGGTCAGCAAGTCGCCGAAAGAGCACATCGCCGGGTGTTGGAGAACACTTGGCAAGCACTGGTTGTATGGTCTAAGTACAGAGGATAAGTGGCATATCTGCCACCATGTGTAGTGTGAGCTGCGATGCCCAGGGTTAACCAGCTCGCCATGTTAAGGTTGCGCCCAGAGTAGCCTGTGTACTAAGCTACTCCCTGTGTGGATAACTTAGTCGCAGGGGCACAGTGGAAGTAACGTTTCAGCTGCAGATACTCCAGATGGTGACACGTGTATGACCAGATGTTATCCACGTGTCAAGAGGAATAACCGTCAGGAGAGAGAAAGACTCAAGTATATATACAAACTCTTAACGAAATTGAGGGAGGTTTTTTACAGATTCTTATAGCTTACACATTTGAGAGTTTCAGTTACACACGAGTCTCACAGAGAGATTCAGATATAGTTTTGGTGTTCCTGTTGCCTGACTTGAGCGTCGGAGCTACAACGGTCGCCAGAGGCGCCGTCTGTGTGTTTTGCAGGCAGCGTTTGGAGTTCCGGCGGTGGTTCTTGGAGCGTTCCTGCAGAACAGAAGGCTAGACGAAGGAGTGACGAGGCAATCCTCCACGTTCAAGTCAAGCGGCAGGATCATTTGGCGCCCACCGTGGGGCCCATGTGAATTTTGCTCCCATCCACGTCGCAGTTTCTTGAGGTTCTTGCAGTTTCTTGGAGCTTCTTGATCTTTTCGTCGAGGTTTCTTGAAGTTACGTCGAAGTGTTGAGAAGATGAGAAGAAGAACCAGGCAAACCTCACGTGCGCCATCTGCTGAAGAAGGAGCTATTACCATGGCGCAGGCAGTGGAGATGATGCGCGCGTTGCAAGATAGCGTCGCGGAATCGAGAGCTGATCAGGAGAAAATGCGTGCAGAGCTGACTGCATCGCAGAGAAGAAATGAAGAGTTGAGCCGTATGAATGAAGAGCTGCGTAGGGAATTGCAGGCGCAGAAGGAGCACGCAGCTGAAGAGAGGACGTCGACGCCACCGTCGCCTCCGAGAGCATTCCCTATGCCTTTCTCCCCCGAAATCATGAACACGGTGGTGCCTCCCAATCTGGTGGGACTGAAAGCGTCGTTCACGGGGGTGGAAGATCCAGAAGCACACCTAACAGCCTTCCACACTCAGATGATGCTGACTGGAGGTTCAGATGCTGTGTACTGCAAGATGTTCATGAGTACGTTGTGCGGAGTGGCGATGGAGTGGTTCGTGAGCCTGCCAGAGGGCCACGTCACTTCCTTCCATCAGTTTGCGAAGCTGTTCACGGAGCAGTACATCTTAACCGACCTGCGCCAGTGGTGTCCTACGACCTGTTTGACGTGCGCCAGTATCAGGGGGAGCCGTTGAGGGACTACCTCAATCGCTTTGGGGCGCAGGTGGTGAGATTGCCCGTCAAGGATGAAGACATGTCGGTGCATGCGTTCAAGAGAGGTGTCCTCCCTGGTCCTTTCAGTGAATCGCTCATCAGGAGCCACCCTGCCACCTTCACCGAGATACGGCGACGCGCGGTGGCACACATAGTAGCAGAGACAGAGGTCTCTGAGAAGAGAGGAAGTGTTGCACCGTCGAAGCCACGTGGAGGTCAGGGGAATCAGCAGCAACGGGCGCGGGTGCATGAGATCAAGGAAGGGAGGAAGGAGCAGAGAAGGTCTCGCCCTTATGCACCAAGGAAGGACCAGACCAGGGGGCGTGCAAGCAACGCACCCCCCAGGTATGATTTCATGATAAGTTTGGCGGAGCTGATCGCCATCCCTGCTGTGGCAGCAAGACTCCATGTGCCAGAGAAAACTGACAGGGTACTTGGAGGGAGGAAGGATGAGTGGTGTGAATTCCATCAAGCTTATGGACATACACTCCGTAACTGCCTGGCGTTGGGGCGTCAGCTTGCTGAGTTGGTGGAGACAGGGTTCCTGATCGATTACCTGCAGAAGACACAAGGTAATCGCGCTTCGGGGTCCCAGGAAGGCGACCAGCAGCATGAACTCCCTGTGTTTGGGGAGGTGAGGTGATGGAAGAGGCTACACTTGGGGGGCTCCCAGAGTTGAAGCGGAAGGCATGATCGCCCCACGTGTGTGCATCACCAGGGCGGTCGTCGCCGGTTAAAGGAAACCCCATCCAGAGTGGTTGAGACGTTGGAGAATGGAGCTTGTCGGCTGGTGACTCTGGACGGAACGACTATTCCCAGAACCCAGGATGTTACACGCTTCTTTCCTACTTTCGTTAAGTTGTAAAGTAGATGCGCTATCGCGGTGTACACACACTTAGTGTATTAAACAGTTGAGCAGATCAGGGGCACTCTTTTTAACGATGCCACCCAATAAAAGATTTTCAGTACATAAAGTGTGCGAGTGTTCCCAGTTTAAAGTTCTCCTTGCCCCAGGTGCAAGACCAGGTGATCGGTGGTGAGTTACCGAGTGGCCACCACCCGCAGATCAGCCCTAGATAAGCGTTGGGATGTAGAGCGCGATCAGCCATCAGTGCATGCAGGCCGCGATCTGTAAGGACCTGTAAAATTAAATTGGAATAAAAGGGTATAATTTAAATGAATTCTAAGTATGTTTTCATTTGAAATAAAAAGGAAGGAAAGTGTAGCTTATAAGACTATAAGATCGCCTGGTCAGTACATAATCGCCGGTCGTCTACTACACATGATCGCCAGGGCGCGCGAGAGGCATGCGGGCATCGCCAGGGCGCGAGGCATGTGGACGTCACCAGGGCGCGAGAGGCATGCGGGCGTCGTCGGGGCGCGAGGCATGCAGGCATCGCCGGGTCGCGAGAGGTCATCGGTGGAGAGTCTTCGCGCGAGAGGTCATCGGTGGAGAGTCTTCGCGCGAGAGGTCATCGGTGGAGAGTCTTCGCGCGAGAGGTCATCGGTGGATAGCCTTCGCGCGAGAGGACATCGGTGGATAGCCTTCGCGCGAGAGGTCATCGGTGGATAGTTTTCGCGCCAGCGGTCATCGGTGGAAGGTTATCGCGCGATGTCGAGCTTCACACAGAGAAAGTGGGACCCAGACCCCCAGCATGAAACGTCCTGCACGCGCGCCACGTAGACAAAAAGGGTGTTTCAGAGTGGTGACATCAGAATGTTGGCATGCGCAGGAGACACTCGCGGTCGTACTATTCAGGGCAGTGGTTGGCATGCACCAGAGACAACAGTGGTCGTACTGTTCAGGGCAGTGGTTGGCATGCACAAGAGACAACAATGGTCGTACTGTTCAGGGCAGTGGTTGTCAGGCTTTCCTGCAGAAGGGGTGGCAGCAGCAGCATACGTGGACAGGTAGGCTTGGATTCAAAAGCCACTGCGGGAAGGCAAAGAGCATTACAGACTCAAGAGTGTTAGAGTGAGTGCAAACTTCCTCCCTCCCTTCTTCTCTCCTTTGCGTTGTGACTCAGGCCACCTCAAGCATCAGTGCGACAAGCGACGTTTGCCCTTAGAGCACCTGGGAGGTCCTCTGCAAGTTCTACAAACCAAACATTGAAAACAGAGCTAAGGCATCCTTTAAGCTCGGTGGATTTTGGAGCTCTTGGTGTTTTGCGCAAGTCCAGGTAAGGGAAGCTAGCCTTCATTTTCAATACAAGCCATAGATTAGCTGTTTCTGAAGTAAGGGCGACGCGGTCGCCAGTTTCCTGTTTCCTTTCGCAATGCTCTGTTCTATGTGGTTGGGCGACGTGGTCGCCGGTTTTAAATACGGATTTCGAACTCCCCTGTTTTTGGTATTGTTTGAAGCTGTTTGAGATTTAAATGTGAAATACATGTGATATTCGAAAATCTGAACCTTTGAAATGACTATTGCTGTGGTTGGAATCATTCTTTTGAGTGGTATGATGTGTGGAATGTCGTGAATGTGGATCAAGACATAGTATTTTCAGGAAAGGAAATACCGTGTTGAGATTTGGTTGTGATGTGTATTGATCTGTGAGTATCCTGTGAATGAGGCGATCCTGACTCTGCTGAGGTAATGGAATCATATAGAGGAAGTTACTCAGTTGGTGAGAGTCGAAGGAGGTTCATATGAATGGGTGAGTCGTGTGAAAAAGAACGAGCTCGGCCTGTCTTATGGATTAACCCTGTCATACTGTGAGAGTGATGAATTGAGATCGTGATTGTGGTGATGCGCATGGCTGTGGAAACATTCCAGCCAATGAAGTATGACAGGTGCATGTCTCTGGATGCTAAGTTCAACGCACGAGTCTTCCGGAAGTGGTGTCTAGTGTCTTGTGTGATGAGTCAGTGAAGTCTGACGTGAGAAATGAGAAACTTTGAATTGATAGACACTTGATATATGTTGTGATTTTAATGACCTTCGAGGAATCGTGCAATATGTGTTTAATTGATGGTTTACGTGGGTATCTTGAATTCGTTTTACCTTGATTTTAAAGTTCATATCTAACTCTTTTTAAATGTCTAGCTTACCCTGTGTTTCTTTTGTGTTGTGTTTGGCCTTTTCTTAAACCTGTAATGATCGTGTATAATTTACACGGGAGCAGATGATGTTGCAGGAAGTAGAGCTCCTTAGTGAATTGTCGCTGGAAGGAGATCGCCTGTTTTCTATATCTGTTGGGCGATCACCCCTTTTACTGCTTTCTGATAGGAGATCGCCCTTCTGTCAGGAGATCGCCTATCTTTCCATTGTATTGTATTTTGTTTACGTTTTAATGGAAAAGTGATCGTATTTGTATTAAACTCCCTGTGAGGAGAAACTTTATTTACATATATAAAATTTTGTTCACTTCAATCTATTTGTTACCTTTATTTTCATTATATAAACATGAATAGTATTTTGGCGGGATGTTACACGATCAGCCGTCGGTGAATGTAGAGAGTGAGTACTCGGTCGGTGCACGGTCATCGGGGTCTTGCTAACACGTGTTAAGCTGGGACCCAAGTTCCCAGCGAGAGCGTTAAGCATGCACCTCGTATGATTCCAGAAGAAGAGATCCTCGCCGGTCGGGACGTCGGTGAACGCGTGATGAGGCAATGCAGGCAGGGCGCGCCCAGTGTGTGCGCTTAGACAGCCACGCCTGGCGCCCCCCTGGGAGTGTGCACCCACGAGAAAGTCCTCCCTCAACTTTGTACAGCGAGGTGCAGGCGAGAGAAAGTCCTCTTCCTCTGCTTTATACAGCAAGGTTGAGGCAAGAGAAAGTCCTCTTCCTTTGTGATCCGGTCGGTCATCGGTAGTCGATGACATCAGCAGCAGTTGACCACGTGGACCATTCACAGGGTAACACGTGGTAGAGGATAGCAGGCGAGTCAGGGAGGCGATCACTCAAAATGGTAATCGCCTCTCGCCTGTGATGATGAGTAATCGCCTATCGCCTTGAGGATGAGTAATCGTCTATCGCGTTGAGGATGAGTAATCGCCTACCGCCTTGAGGATGAGTAGTCGGTCATCGCCGGTATGGATCAGTAATCGCCTAGATTGCACATGATCGCCGTGTGTTAAGGTTAGGAGATCAGGTGGTCAGCAAGTCGCCGAAAGAGCACATCACCGGGTGTTTGAGAAGACTTGGCAAGCACTTGTTGTATGGTCTAGGTACAGAGGATAAATGGCATATCTGCCACCATGTGTAGTGTGAGCTGCAATGCCCAGGGTTAACCAGCTCGCCATGTTAAGGTTGCGCCCAGAGTAGCCTGTGTACTAAGCTACTCCCTGTGTGGATAACTTAGTCGCAGGGGCACAGTGGAAGTAACGTTTCAGCTGCAGACACTCCAGATGATGACACGTGATGGCATTTTCATGTGTTCTTCTTGAATCAAAGTAGAAATAGATGGAGCGGAAGCAATGGGTGAGTGAAACAAGACCCTCCTAGGAGTTGTGTTGGTCTTGAAGGTGCATGATGAGTATGGGTTGAGAGGTTTGGCCAGCTCAAGGGAGAAGGTGAAAGGATTGAAGTTTATAGCCTAGATTTCTAGGAGGAGTAAAGCTTGTGCACAAAAATGGCAGCATAACATTACTCAAAATAAACTTGAAAATACATGAGGTAGGCCTCCTTATTTATAGATTTAGGAGCCTTGGTGAGCAAGCTTAAAGGGTAGGGATGGAAATACAAAAAGTGGGGCTGCCTAGGGTATTGACTTTAGTCAAACCACACCATCATCCTAATATTCTAGAAGATAGGTCAAAAATGCAACATTTGATAGTACACCCCTCCTTCTTTTGCTAAAGGCACCTATTTGCTAGCACACCCCTCCTTCTATTGCTAAGGGCACCTTTTTGATAGCACACCCCTAAGTGAGCAAGTTTTGCTTTCTACACTACACTAATCTACTAAGCACCCCCTCCCCCTTTGGGCCTTTATGAAACATGTACAAGGATCTCTCTCTTCCATCCGTGGCTTCTTCTATGTGTGCTTGGATATGTTTAGCCATGGATCTTGTGAGAGGTCCTAGACGGTCTAGCTCCATGGATAGCCTCCCTCCTTCACGTTCTAGACGCTCACTTCCTGGAGTTAGACGCTCCTCTTGGTCTAGACGGTCTTCTTGGTTTGGGCCTTGGCTTCCTTGGCTAGATGTGCTTGGCCCTCCTCCATCATCCCCTCCCCCTTGGAAAGGATTTGTCCTCAAATCCAGTTCGTCATCGTCATTGGTACCTACAAATGGAGAAAGATCAATTACATTAAATGTGTCATGTACTCCATATTCAAGAGGTAGGTCCAATTTATACGCATTGTTGTTGACTCGCTTAAGGACTTGGAAGGGTCCATCACCTCGGGGACTTAGTTTGGACTTCCTTTGATTTGGAAATCTATCTTTTCGAAGATGAAGCCAAACTAAGTCTCCTTCCTCAAAAATTATTTCTCTCTTCCCTTTGTTGTTGTGTTTTGTGTACTTCTCATTTTGTTGTTGTATTTGAATTTTAATCTTCTCATGCATTTTCTTGACAAAATCAGCCTTGATTACTCCTTCCTTATGCACAAAATCTTGTGGATTAGGAAGGGGAATTAAATCCATGGGCGTGAGAGGATTAAAACCATATACTACCTCAAAAGGAGAAGCATTAGTAGTCTTGTGAACTACTCTATTGTAAGCAAATTCAATGTGGGGAAGGTACTCATCCCAAGATTTGTGGCTGCCCTTCATGATAGCCCTAAGCATAGTTCCAAGAGATCTATTGACTACTTCGGTTTGCCCATCCGTTTGAGGATGACAAGAAGTTGAAAATTGTAGTCTTGTTCCAAGTTTACCCCAAAGAGTTTTCCAAAAGTGACTTATAAACTTGGGATCTCTATCGGACACTATACTTCTAGGGAGACCATGGAGTCTCACCACTTCTCTAAAGAAGAGTTTAGAAATATTTTGAGCATCATCTACTTTGTGGCATGGAATAAAGTGAGACATTTTGCTAAAACGGTCCACTACCACAAAGATAGAGTCATGGCCTCTTGCAGTCCTAGGAAGTCCTAAAATGAAATCCATGCTAATGTCTTCCCAAGGAGCATTTGCAATCGGCAAAGGGGTGTAGAGTCCATGCGGCATTGTTCTAGACTTTGCTTTTAAACATGAGATACATCTAGAGCAATGGCGTTGGACATCTTTCCTCATGTGTGGCCAACAAAATTTGGCTTTCAAAAGATCTAGAGTCTTATCAACTCCAAAATGGCCCATGAGTCCCCCTTCATGTGATTCTTTGACAAGGAGTTTTCTATGTGTTCCTTGAGGAATGCAAAGTTTTCCTTCTTTAAAAAGATATCCCTCGGACACATAGTAACCTCCTTGCGCTCTATGTAGACATTGGGCATAGATGGATGAAAGTTCTTGATCTTCTTGGTAAAGCTCTCTTATGTGGTCAAATCCAAGAATTTGGGCACCCAATTTTGAAAAGAGTGTGTGGCGTCTTGAAAGAGCATCGGCCACTATATTGGTGCTTCCTTTCTTGTATTTGATTACATAAGGAAATTGTTCAAGAAATTCCATCCATTTTGCATGTCTCGTATTGAGCTTGTGTTGGCCCTTTAAATATTTTAAAGACTCGTGATCACTATGGATAACAAATTCTTTGGACACAAGATAGTGTTCCCAAGTCTTTAGGGCTCTCACAAGAGCATAGAGCTCTTTGTCATAAGTGGGGTAGTTGAGGGTGGCACCATGGAGTTTTTCACTAAAATAAGCAATGGGGTGTCCACCTTGCAACAATACCGCGCCTATGCCTACTCCCGATGCATCACACTCTATCTCAAAAGTTTTGGAAAAATTTGGGAGAGATAGGATGGGTGCATTGGTGAGTTGAGCTTTTAGCCTTTGAAAGGCTTGCTCATGCTTTTCATTCCAACAAAAGGCAACATCTTTTTTAACAAGTTCATTCAAAGGCGAAGCTAGGCTAGAAAAATTAGGCACAAACCTTCTATAGAAGCTAGCTAACCCATGAAAACTTCTTACATCACTTACATTTTGTGGAGTTGGCCACTCTTGGATGGCTTTGATTTTCTCGGGATCTACATGCACCCCCTTTTTGTTTACTATAAAGCCTAAAAAGACTACACTATCTACACCAAAGGTACACTTATCCCTATTTGCAAAAAGACTATTTTTCCTAAGAACTAGAAAGACTTCCCTAAGGTGACTTAGATGGTCTTCTAGGGTTTTACTATATACTAAGATATCATCAAAGTAAACTACTACATATTTACCTATACAATCCCTCAAGGTGTGATTCATAAGCCTCATGAATGTGCTTGGAGCGTTAGTGAGTCCAAAGGGCATCACCAACCACTCATATAATCCAAATTTGGTCTTAAAAGCAGTTTTCCACTCATCACCCTCCTTGATTCGAATTTGGTGATATCCACTTTTAAGGTCAATTTTGGAGAATAGAGTTGACCCATGCAATTCATCAAGCATATCATCAAGCCTTGGGATTGGATGCCTATACTTGATGGTGATGTTGTTGATTGCTCTACAATCACAACACATGCGCCATTTTCCATCTTTTTGGGCACCAACAAGACAGGTACAGCACAAGGGCTTAGACTCTTTTGAACCCAACCCTTCTCCAACAAGTCTTGAACTTGTGATTCTATCTCCTTTGTTTCCTCGGGGTTGGTTCTATAAGCAGGCCTATTTGGTAGGCTTGCCCCCGGAATGAAGTCAATTTGATGTTCTATCCCCCTAAGAGGAGGAAGCCCATTGGGTCCTTCTTGTGAGAATAGATCGTCAAATTCACTCAAAAGGTTTTCTATTTGAGGAGGTAAAACCATGAGTTCATTACTTGTGGCAGTGCATGTAAGTGCTCCTTTACAAAAGATAAGGCTTGGTTGTTCAACAAGAAGCAAGTTTTCTAAAACATTTTCAAAAGGCTTTTCTTGTAGACCAACCTTGTGGGAAGGAACACTCTTCTCCCACGCCTTCCTATCCCTAAGGATTTTCTCTTTTTCTAGCACTCTTTTTTTTTTGTTTTCCTCATCCCTCTTTTGTTTCATTTGTATTTGGTCTTTCACCACTTGAGAATGTGGTAAAGGACTAAGTACAAACTTCTTATATTTATGGGTGAAGGAAATCTCGTTAGTGAGACCATCATGCAAGGTTTTCTTGTCAAATTGCCATGGCCTCCCTAATAAGATATGGCAAGCTTCCATAGGCACTACATCACATAAAACTTTATCTTTGTAGTTCCCTATGGAAAACTTGATTTCCACTTGCTTATCTACATGTAGTTCCCCATTTTCATTAAGCCATTGAAGTTTGTAAGGTTTTGGGTGAGGAACCACTTGTAGCTTAAGCTTTTCAACCATCCTAGCACTACAACAATTACAACTAGATCCACTATCCACAATGAGGGAACATATATTTTCTAAAACATTGCATCTTGTATGAAATATGTTCTCCCTTTGTGTTTCAATGGATGTGCTAGGGTGATTGTTGAGGGTTCTCCTAATCATAAGCAATTCTCCCTCTAATGGAGCTACCCTCTCATCCTCTCCCCCTTCCTCTTTCTCACTAAGCTCATCCTCGCCACTAGTGTATTCGTCTACACCTTTAAGAAACAAAGTCCTTTGGTTTGGACATTGTGCTTGCACATGCCCCCTACCATAGCACTTAAAACATTTAACATCTCTAGCTCGGATGGGTGGGGTTGAGGTTTCTTTGGTGAAGGGTTTGGTAGGTTCTTTTGGTTTTTCCTTAGATGTACTACCCTCCCTTTTAAACTCTCTCTTGGGATAAAAGTTAGAATAGGGGCTCACCTTTTGACTTGATGTTTTGCGCAAATTTTGTTGCTCAACTTTAATGCAAAGTTGAACCAAATCATTCAAGTCTTGATAAGGTAAGAGCTCTACTCTATCTCTTATCTCAAGTGATAGGCCACTAAGGAACCTAGATATGGTGGTTTCCTCTTCCTCTCTAATAGAGGCTCTCATCATATAGAGCTCCATCTTTTGCCTATACTCTTCTACACTCATATTCTTTTGTTGGAGTCTTTGGAGCTTGTCCATCAACTCCCTATGGTAGTAAGAAGGTATATGTCGACGTCTTAGGGCTCCCCTAAGGTCATTCCAATATTCTATGGGAGGGTCCCTATGAAGACGTCGGTCTCTTTCTAAAGAGGTCCACCAATACATGGCATTTCCTTGGAAACTAAGGGTGGCTAAGGGTACTTTTCGTTCCTCACTTACCCTATGGCAAGCAAAGAGTTGCTCTACCTTCATCTCCCAATCTAGATATATTTCTACATTTTCCTTTCCATGAAAATGAGGTAGGTCTACTCTAGTTTCCCTTGGCACCTCTTGTTCCCTTTGCCTAGTTCTTCTAGGGGGTGGTTGGTAGTAGTCATTAATTCTAAGGCTTCCCTCCCCTAGAGTTGCAATGCTTTGTGATGCATGAGTATTTGTTTTTTTTGATTTTTGAGATTTTTGGGATTTCTCTTCTTGAGCTCTAGCCAACTCATTAATCTTGTTTTCATTCTCCACTTGCCTAAAAGAGATTAGTTGTACCGCTTGGGATACCTCTTTCAAAAGGGTTTTCAAAGATTTTACTTCACATTCTATAGACTTTGGAGAATTAGAAGAAGAAGACATGGCTATACCTTTGTGTATTTAGGCGTTTTTACTTTGAGAAAGATTAGGGAAGATAAAGAAGGTAGTTTTCCAGGTAAGGGAGGTGAGTCTCAAAGGACTACTTAAGTACCAAGCCTTTTCCTTGCCAAAAACTAGTCTCCAATGCCTTCACACAAAAATTTCTCTTAGTGAAACACTTAAAACACAAGAAGTTGAGAAATCAAAAAGCAATAAAACTATGTAAGCTAAAAAAAAAAAATGCAACAAACTAGTCGGTTTTAGCACAAAATTAAACTAAACTAATCATGCAAAACGTTTCTACCAAAACAATAGAAAACAAGTTCAAACAAGCAACAAATTACTAAGTAAAAATTTACTATGCTATTCGGCCCTAGGTGAGGCTTCTTGGACACTTTGAGCCCTTGAAGACACACTCACCGTCTAAACGTAATTAAAGAGGTAATTAACAATAAACCAAGTTGCAAAGGAAAAGAAGACTCCCTTTGTTGATCCTCTTTTGGGTTAGTGCACTTCCTTGTTGTCTTGAATTTTTGATCTTCTAGGTGTTTGTATTGTTTGTTTCAAGCAACCTTGTTTCGGCTTTAGCTTTGTCTCCTCCTTAAAATGATGGCTTTAATTCTCCAATTTCCAGCACCTATTCACAAGAGCTAAACCTAAACCAAGTCAAATTCCATGCACATATGCACCAAGGAGAATAAATTCCAGCACCCAAAAGAGAGGTCAAGAAACAAAAGCAAGAAACAAATTTAATTGAATAAAAACAGTACCACCAAAAGGATTTATAATATGACAACTTAGAAAGAGAGTCAAGAAATTAAAGCAAACAATTAAAGGTACTCAATAAAAGTTGGCACACAAAAGGAATACCTAAAGAAAAGCACTAGATTAGATGACCAAATAAAAAAAACAGCACCACTGAAAATTGTTGTGGGCCAGAAAACGTGTTTGTTCCCCGATTTATGCTGAGCTGTATTTTTAAAATTTGTCTCTGAAATTTATATGCAAGAAAAATTCAGGATCTTATCTAAACAATGGCTTTGGAATCACCTAAAACGCATGCACCATTTTTTTTAATAATTTTTGCAAATTTGGTGTGCAGTTAGGCCAGCTGGAGCGCTCAAGGTTTGCACTCTGATTTTGTAAGATTTATCATATCTTTTCTGTTGCCTTTTTTGATCTGATTCTTTTTTTGTCCTTTTTGTAACACTTCAAACTTGCATTTTCCAGAGAATCACAAATTTCCTATGAGTGGAAATAATTTTTGAAACAAAAAAACAGCCAGACAGAGAGAAACAGGGGAAATCTGGAAAACTGGAAAAAAAACAGCAAGATACCAAAATTTAACACAAAGGAAATGTAAGAAGGAAATTGTGTAAGAACTAAGACACAATTATGAACTCAAACTAAAATTAAAAAGGCAGCAAAGGATCAAAAATAACAGCAGATTAAGGCAACTTAAAGAGACCCAAAAACAAGAAACAATCAAGCCAAAAAATTAGGACTACTAAGAATTGATGACAATTATGGATTCACATGACTTGACACAACATTTATAGATTCAGAAAATAAAGACTCAAAGCATAAAATGAAGCAATTATAAGAAAGCAATAAAGACTAAAATTCCTAAAAGAAAACAGCCACTCAATGTGTAAGGAATCCTATCACAATTGCACAAGAAAATGTTCAAGATCAATTGAACACATGTGCTTCGGTTGGATCTTCCATAAGCACACCAAGAACAATTTAAAATGTAAAAAACAGCAAGACAATTATGGAATTGAAATGACAAGATGAAAATAAAGAAGAACTGAAAATTTAAAAAGACAAGCTACTCATCTTGAAGAACCAAAAGCTCATGATACCAAATGATGGCATTTTCATGTGTTCTTCTTGAATCAAAGTAGAAATAGATGGAGCGGAAGCAATGGGTGAGTGAAACAAGACCCTCCTAGGAGTTGTGTTGGTCTTGAAGGTGCATGATGAGTATGGGTTGAGAGGTTTGGCCAGCTCAAGGGAGAAGGTGAAAGGATTGAAGTTTATAGCCTATATTTCTAGGAGGAGTAAAGCTTGTGCACAAAAATGGCAGCATAACATTACTCAAAATAAACTTGAAAATACATGAGGTAGGCCTCCTTATTTATAGATTTAGGAGCCTTGGTGAGCAAGCTTAAAGGGTAGGGATGGAAATACAAAAAGTGGGGCTGCCTAGGGTATTGACTTTAGTCAAACCACACCATCATCCTAATATTCTAGAAGATAGGTCAAAAATGCAACATTTGATAGTACACCCCTCCTTCTTTTGCTAAAGGCACCTATTTGCTAGCACACCCCTCCTTCTATTGCTAAGGGCACCTTTTTGATAGCACACCCCTAAGTGAGCAAGTTTTGCTTTCTACACTACACTAATCTACTAAGCACCCCCTCCCCCTTTGGGCCTTTATGAAACATGTACAAGGATCTCTCTCTTCCATCCGTGGCTTCTTCTATGTGTGCTTGGATATGTTTAGCCATGGATCTTGTGAGAGGTCCTAGACGGTCTAGCTCCATGGATAGCCTCCCTCCTTCACGTTCTAGACGCTCACTTCCTGGAGCTAGACGCTCCTCTTGGTCTAGACGGTCTTCTTGGTTTGGGCCTTGGCTTCCTTGGCTAGATGTGCTTGGCCCTCCTCCATCAACACGTGTACGACCAGATGTTATCCACGTGTCAGGAGAGAGAAAGACTCAGGTATATATACAAACTCTTAACGAAATTAGAGGGAGGTTTTTACAGATTCTCACTGCTTACACATTTGAGAGTTTCAGTTTCACACGGGTCTCACAGAGAGATTCAGATATAGTTTTGGTGTTCCTGTTGCCTGACTTGAGCGTCGGAGCTACAACGGCCGCTAGAGGCGCCGTCTGTGTGTTTTGCAGGCAGCATTTGGAGTTCCGGCGGTGGTTCTTGGAGCGTTCCTGATGGCATTTTCATGTGTTCTTCTTGAATCAAAGTAGAAATAGATGGAGCGGAAGCAATGGATGAGTGAAACAAGACCCTCCTAGGAGTTGTGTTGGTCTTGAAGGTGCATGGTGAGTATGGGTTGAGTGGTTCGGCCAGCTCAAGGGAGAAGGTGAAAGGATTGAAGTTTATAGCCTAGATTTCTAGGAGGAGTAAAGCTTGTGCACAAAAAATGGCAGCATAACATTACTCAAAATAAACTTGAAAATACATGAGGTAGGCCTCCTTATTTATAGATTTAGGAGCCTTGGTGAGCAAGCTTAAAGGGTAGGGATGGAAATACAAAAAGTGGGGCTACCTAGGGTATTGACTTTAGTCAAACCACACCATCATCCTAATATTCTAGAAGATAGGTCAAAAATGCAACATTTGATAGTACACCCCTCCTTCTTTTGCTAAAGGCACCTATTTGCTAGCACACCCCTCCTTCTATTGCTAAGGGCACCTTTTTGATAGCACACCCCTAAGTGAGCAAGTTTTTCTTTCTACACTACACTAATCTACTAAGCACCCCCTCCCCCTTTGGGCCTTTATGAAACATGTACAAGGATCTCTCTCTTCCATCCGTGGCTTCTTCTATGTGTGCTTGGATATGTTTAGCCATGGATCTTGTAACATCCCGCCAAAATAATACATACATCCATGTATAATTGAAATTAAGTGTAACCAAATAATATTGAAGAGTGCAAAATAATATGTATTTATATATATCAGAAATGAAGTTACTCCTCTTAGGGAGTTTAATACATAACCAAATCAAATGTTTGCAAGATTTTACGAAAATAAAAGAAATGCAGTAAGACAGGCGGTCTCAAAAGAAAACGGCGATCTCCAACTTTAAAACGGCGATCCCTAACAGAAGACCTCCAAACGGGCGATCTTCTATCAGGACACGAAAACCGGCGATCACCACCGAGAGGTAGAAACCGGCGATCTCTCCCTCGGCGACCACTCACTAAGGAGCTCTCCTTCCTGGAAGATCATCTGCTCCCGTGTAACAATTACACGATCATCACAGTTTTTAAAGAGAACCAAGCACAACACCAAAGAAACACCACAGGGTAAGCTAGACATTTTAAAGAGAGTTTAAATAGGAACATTAAAATTAAGGTAAAACAAGTTTCAAGATTATCCATGTAAAACGTAGAGCTGCTCATCCCTTCACCTGATCGCCCAAAAATCATAAACTTCACAACATTCCTCAGAATCATTCTATTTCACAATACAGCATCAAGTGTCTATCAATATTCAAGTTTCTCATTTCACATGTCAGACTTTCCACTGACTCACAACACAAGACACTTGACACTACTTCCGGATTGACTCGTGCGTTGAACTTAGTATCCAGAGACATGCACCTGTCATACTGCCCACTGTGGAATCTCACACATCCACAGGGTCGCCGTGAAATCTCACACATTCACAAGCATACGATGAATCTCAACACATCACCATACAGCATGACAAGGTTAATTCGTATAACAGTCGAGCCCATTCTTTTTCAAACTACTCGCCCATTCATACGAACCTCCTTCGACTCTCACCAACTGAATAACTTCATCTACGTGATTCCATTATCTCAGCAGAGTCAGGATCGTCTCATTAACAGGTTACTCACTGATCAATGCACTTTCCTAACCAATCTCAACACGGTATTTCCTTTCCTGAAAATACTATGCCTCGATCCCACATTCACAGCATTCAACACATCATACCACTCAAGTAAATGATTCAAATCACATCAACAAACATTTCAAAGCTTCAGATCTTCGAATATCTCATGTAAATCTCAAGTAGTTTCAAAACAACATCAAAAACAGAGATTTCGTAAAACAGCGCCAAAACCGGCGATCTAGTTCAAAAACATGGTATTTCAAAGGCTATGTTTAAAACCGGCGACCACGTCGCCCAAGCACACAAACCAAGCATTTCACGAAGACAAAAGCGAAAACGGCGACCACGTCGCCCACACTTCAGAAAAAGCTACACTATGGCTTGTATGGAAAAGAGGTCTAGCTTCCCTTACCTGGACTTGCGCAACCACCAGGAGCTTCGAAATCCAACGAAGCTTGTAGAATACCTTGGCTCTATTCTTGAGTCTGGTTTTGAAGGAGTTGCAGAGAACTTTCCCAGGTGCTCCAATGGTGTTGCTTCTCGTCGTACTCTTGTGTGGAGAGGCTGAAATCGCAACGCGGAGGAGGGAACTCACTCTTTCTCTCTTCGACTACAACAACGTTTTCCTTTTCTCTCAGCAGTGGATTTTTGTAACTTAAACCAACTTATCCCTCCAAAAGCAGCTGCCACCACCTACTCTGCAGGGAAGTTTGCGTGCACGCTTCCCTGAACAGTACTACTAAGCATGCCTCTGCGCAGGCTACGCTATGAGGTCACTATTCTGAACCACCTTTTGTCTACATGGCGCGCGCCCAGAACATCTCTTGCTGGGAGTCTGGGGCCCACGTTCTCGGTGTGTAACTAAGCGCCGCGCGATGACCTTTCGCCGATGGCTACCAGCGCGAAGACGAACCACCAATGACCTCGCACGAAGACAAACCGCTGATGACCTCTCGCGCGAGGACAAACCACTGATGACCTCTCGCGCGAAGACAAACCACCGATGACCTCTCGCGCGATGACAAACCGCTGATGACCTCTCGCGCGAGGACAAACCACTGATGACCTCTCGCGCGAAGACAAACAACCGATGACCTCTCGCGCGAAGGTTAACAACCGATTACCTCTCGCGCGAGGGCTAGCAACCGATGACCTCTCCCCCTGATGATGCCCGCATGCCCCTCGCGCCCAGGCGATCCTGCATGCCTTGCGCCCTGGCGATGCTCGATGACACATCGCCACGCCTTCCTTGAGGTCCTTCATTCCACTATGTTACGTCTAAGGTATCTTCTCCACATGACTCGGTGACGTCGGTGGCTTCATATTTCCAAGAGTAGATCAGCACTTCTCCTCGTTCTTCCATGCCTGCTACACTAAGGGTGATCTCTTTCGCTCAAGCATAGAGTTCGCATGCACAGCGCATCTAAGGTTTAACCCACACCTTGATACGCGTGGCTGTTGAAACCCACTCTGTTTGATCCAGGATGGTGACCACCTACTACGTGCATTTTCGGTGATCATGTACAACCTACTCGACAGGCGATCATGTCCCAGGTCAAGGGCGACGTCCGATGTCTGCCACTACGAAACTTCATTTACCAACTTTGTATTTTAGATAATGACACCTTCCGAAATTATTTAAATACACCACTTTTATTCCAATTTAATTTTCCAGGTCCTTACAGATCTTGTGAGAGGTCCTAGACGGTCTAGCTCCATGGATAGCCTCCCTCCTTCACTTTCTAGACGCTCACTTCCTGGAGCTAGACGCTCCTCTTGGTCTAGACGGTCTTCTTGGTTTGGGCCTTGGCTTCCTTGGCTAGATGTGCTTGGCCCTCCTCCATCATCCCCTCCCCCTTGGAAAGGATTTGTCCTCAAATCCAGTTCGTCATCGTCATTGGTACCTACAAATGGAGAAAGATCAATTACATTAAATGTGTCATGTACTCCATATTCAAGAGGTAGGTCCAATTTATACGCATTGTTGTTGACTCGCTTAAGGACTTGGAAGGGTCCATCACCTCGGGGACTTAGTTTGGACTTCCTTTGATTTGGAAATCTATCTTTTCGAAGATGAAGCCAAACTAAGTCTCCTTCCTCAAAAATTATTTCTCTCTTCCCTTTGTTGTTGTGTTTTGTGTACTTCTCATTTTGTTGTTGTATTTGAATTTTAATCTTCTCATGCATTTTCTTGACAAAATCAGCCTTGATTACTCCTTCCTTATGCACAAAATCTTGTGGATTAGGAAGGGGAATTAAATCCATGGGCATGAGAGGATTAAAACCATATACTACCTCAAAAGGAGAAGCATTAGTAGTCTTGTGAACTACTCTATTGTAAGCAAATTCAATGTGGGGAAGGTACTCTGTAAGGACCTGTAAAATTTAATTGGAATAAAAGAGATATATTTTAAATGAATTCTATGTATGTTCTATTTAAAATAAAAAGGAAGGAAAGCTAAGTTTAGAAGGCTATGAGGTCGCCGGTCGCCTGCTACGCATGGTCGCCAGGGCGCGAGGCATGCAGGCATCACGCGGGCGCGAGGCATGCGGGCATCGCGCGGGCGCGAGGCATGCGGGCATCACGCGGGCGCGAGAGGCATGCGGGCATCGCCAGGGCGCGAGGCATGCGGGCATCGCCAGGGCGCGAGAGGCATGCGGGCATTCGCCAGGGCGCGAGGCATGAGGGCGTCGCCAGGGTTAGGCATTGGTCGTCCCCTAGAGGGAGACATCGGTCGTCTTCCAGGGCGAGGGGGAGGACATCGGTCGTTCGCCAGGATGAGTCAGCGGTGGAAAGTTATCGCGCGACGTCGAGTTTCACACAGAGTAAGGTGGGACCCAGGCTCCCAGCATGAAACGTCCTGCATGCGCGACACGTAGGCAAAAAGAGTGGTTCAGGCTAGTGACCTCAGAGTGTTAGCCTGCGCAGAGGCACGCTTAGTCGTACTGTTCAGTGAAGCGTACACGCAAACTTCCCTGCAGAGTGGGTGGTGGCAGCGGTTTTTGTGGAGAAGTCAGCTTAAGATACAAAAACCCATTTCTGAGAGAGAAAGAAAGAAACGTCGCAGTTGTTCAAGAGCGAAAGAGTGAGTTCACCTCCCTTCTTCTCCATTCTCTCCTTCGCACTGCGATTCTGGCACCTTCACACAAGAGTACGACGAACGACGACCACCATTAGAGCACCTGGGAGGTTCTCTGCAAGTCCTTCAACCAGACGCAAAAACAGAGCCAAGGCGTTGTTCAAGCTTCGTTGGGTTTCGGAGCTCCTGGTGTTTTGCGCAAGTCCAGGTAAGGGAAGCTAGCCTTCGTTTTCAATACAAGCCATAGTTTGCTGTTTCTGAAGTGAGGGCGACGTGGTCGCCGGTTCTCTGTTTCTTTTCGAAATGCTCTGTTTTATGTGGTTGGGCGACGTGGTCGCCGGTTTTAAATACGAGTTTCGAACTCCCCTGTGTTTGACATTGTTTGAAACTGTTTGGGATTTAAATACAATATATATGTGATATTCGAAAGTTTGAAACGTTGAAATGATTGTTGCTGTGATTTGAAATATTCCTCTGCATGGTATGATTTCTTGAATGCTGTGAATGTGGGATCGAGGCATAGTATTTTCAGGAAAGGAAATACCGTGTAAGATCTGTATAGGTGTATTGACTAGGGGCTTGTCTAGAAGGAGATATCCTGACTCTGCTGAGATAATGGAACCACATAGAGGAAGTTATTCAGTTGGTGAGAGTCGAAGGAGGTTCATACGTATGGGTGAGTTGTTCAAGTGGGAACGAGCTTGGCCTGTTATATGAATTCACCCTGTCATACCGGGAGAGTTGATGACATTGAGATTATATGCGCATGGCTGTGTGGATTCACAGCGACCCTGTGTGGATTTCACAGTGGTATGGTATGACAGGTGCAGATCTCTGAGCCTGAGTCAACGCACGAGTCAATCCGGAAGTAGTGTCATGTGTCTATGCATTGTGAGTCAGTGGAAAGTCTGACGTGTGAACCATGAATACTGAAATTTGAAATAGACACTTGACGAGTTATGGAATATGAGTGTGTTGATGGTTGAAAATTGATATGGATCATGAATGGTGTGAAGTTTTATGTTTACTATTGATTTAAAAGCTTTTTAAACCATCTAGCTTACCCTTTTTCTTTTGTATTGCCCTGTGGTTATTTTCTCTTAAACTGTGATGATCGTGTATTTAACACGGGAGCAGATGATCTTCCAGGGAGTAGAGCCCCTTAGAGAGTGGTCGCCGGAAGGAGATCGCCTGTTTACGTCTCCATCGGGTGATCGCCTGTTCCTGCCTCTATCGGGTGATCGCCTGTTTTTTTGTTCTGGTAGCAGATCGGCTGTTTTGGGTCCCCTGATAGGAGGTCGCCGGTCTATGTAGGGAGATCGTCGGTTTTTATTTTAGTTGGCTGTATTTTGTTTAAATTTTAGAAAAATATACTGGTTATGTATTAAACTCCCTAAGAGGAGCAACTTCATTACTTAAAAATATATATTCTTGTACTCTTCAATATTATTTGTTTTTACCTTTATTTTCATTTTACATGTATGTATGGTTTTATTTTGCGGGATGTTACATTAATGGTATCAGAGCAGTTCGTCCTTAGGATGACCTGAGGGCTGTGGATCCATTGTGTTTCTTCTGCTCATAAAGTTTATTTGATTTTAAAATAACAACTATAGTGAAAGGTTTTCGAACGTTTTTGTATTGAAATTTTGTGTGTGCTTTGGTGAATATATGCTCTAACTGAAAATCTTGGTATTGAGAATGAGAAGGTCTTGATAAAGTAGTGAGGGTGCACACTCATAACTGGATCGAGATGATTCTCAATCTTAATTCTAAAGGTTTAATGTTTAGCACATATTGAATTCTGGTGTGAGCTATTTCATTCTCCTGAGTGTCTTTATAAGTGATTGAAAGAAGTTGGTTGGATTGATGAATTGTATACCAGTAGCTGTTCTTGTGTTCTGCTTAAGTTTATAGGCACTATGATTCTGTTGTTGAGCTCAAATTCTTAATGATTTTGAGATGCTGACCTTTGTAAGGTCAAGATGTTACCTTCTGAATGAATTGATTTCTGATCGATCTCATTCTTGTAGTTGTAGGGAATATAGAAGCCAATAGATTCAGAATCCAAAACGAAGAAGATGGCACGTAGACCTCCTACCCCTCCCCAACCTTCTTCAGAAATGAGCCAGATTGCCAAGGCCATCGAGATGATGGCAACTGCCATCCAGCAGCAGAATGCAGCGATGGCTCAGAACCATCAAGCTACAATGCACCACTGGGAGACTGCTCGGTCGGCTGAAACAAACTCCCACGTTGGTCAGCCTCAAGAACAGATGGGACTGACCGAGTTCATGAGGCACAACCCACCCAAGTTCAGTGGGAATGCTACCCCTGATCAGGCAGATCAGTGGGTCAGAGAGCTGGAGAAGATCTTTAGGGCGACTTCCTGGCCTGAAGAGAAGAAGTTGGTGTTTGCCACCTTTTTGCTGTCTGGAGAAGCTGAGTTCTGGTGGATGGGAGCTCAGCAGATGATGGAGGCCCGAGAGGATGTGTTGGACTGGGAAAGCTTCAGGGTGAGGTTCTTGGAGAAATACTTCCCAGACAGCGCAAGGTTTGCGAGGGAAGCTGAGTTCCTAAAGTTGGAGCAGGGGGATATGTCAGTGAACGCCTATGCTGCTCGTTTTGAGTACCTCACCCGGTTCTATACCCAGGCGACCTCCGAGGCCTGGAGGTGTAGGAAATTCGAGGAGGGGCTGAAGCATGGACTGAAGAGGACCATAGCCCCGATGTGCATCAGGGAATTTCACGCCTTGGTAGAGAAGGCGAAGATGGTGGAGACCCTGGAAAAGGGTGATTCTCGGACAATCAGGTCACACCCAGGGAGTTATTCCAGTGGGAAGGCTAAGGTGCAGCACCCACAAAGCAAGCCTTATACGAGACCTCCACCACGTCGGTCGGAAGCAACGCCATCCCAATTTCAGCAGCAGCAACCTTGGAAACCCAAGTGTTACCATTGTGGTGGACCACACGCGTCCAACGCGTGCCCCAAGAAGGCTTCTGAGAGAAGGTGTTTTGTCTGCCAAAGGACGGGGCACGTCGCTAGAGATTGGCCAAGCAGGAATGGTGCGACCCAACCCAGTGGCTCTCAGCAGACGAGAAACGAAGGCAGCAGACCTCAGGCAACAGGGAGAGTGTTTGCCATGTCTGGAGCAGAAGCATCTCAGTCAGGTAACCTCATGCAAGGTGTATGTTTTATAGCCGGTAGGGGTGTAAAAGCTTTGTTTGATTCTGGAGCGACACACTCCTTTGTGTCAAGCCTGTGTGTAGCTGAGTTGGGCCTTCTAGTGAAGGAGTTAGCTTTCGAACTGTTGGTCTCTACACCTGCGTCAGGACAGGTGATGACCTCTACAGTGTGCCCCGAATGTCCAGTGATTGTAGAGGGACGCAGATTCAAGGTGAACTTGATCTGCCTACCTCTTCAGGACCTAGATGTTATCCTGGGAATGGATTGGTTAGCTGCCAATCACGTTCTCATTGACTGCGGTAGTCAGAGGATTGCGTTTCCAGACCTCCAAGGATCAGATGTAATATCTGCTCAGCAAGGGCAGTCAGAGTTGGAAGAAGGGGCGAGGTGCTTCGTGATACTCGCTCGGTCGGAGGTGGAGAATAAAGGGGACGTAAGCAGAATACCCGTGGTGAAAGATTTCACGGATGTATTCCCAGAAGAAGTACCTGGGTTACCCCCTAAGAGAGAAGTGGAATTCTCTATTGACTTGGTACCTGGAGCTGGACCAGTGTCAATGGCACCTTACAGGATGGCACCAGCCGAGTTAGTGGAGTTGAAGAAGCAAGTGGAAGAGTTGCTGGAGAAGCAATTCATTAGACCCAGTGTATCTCCATGGGGAGCTCCAGTGCTCCTAGTCAAGAAGAAGGATGGAGGGTCTCGGCTGTGTATAGATTACAGGCAGTTGAACAAGTTGACCATCAAGAACAAGTACCCCCTGCCTAGGATTGATGATTTGATGGATCAAATACATGGGGCCTCGGTGTTCTCCAAGATTGATCTGAGATGGGGGTACCACCAAATTTTGGTAAAAGCTGAAGATGTTCAAAAGACAGCTTTTAGGTCTCGGTATGGGCACTATGAGTATGTAGTGATGCCGTTTGGAGTCACCAATGCTCCAGCCCTGTTCATGGACTACATGAATAGGATTTTTCGCCCTTTCTTGGATAAGTTTGTGGTGGTCTTCATAGACGACATCCTCATCTATTCAAGGACCGAGGAAGAACATGAAGAACACCTGAAGACAGTATTGGAGATACTGAGGGAGAAGCAACTCTATGCCAAGTTCTCGAAGTGTGAGTTTTGGCTGAAGGAAGTCAACTTCTTGGGACACGTGATATCTGCCCAGGGGATCTCGGTGGATCCAGCCAAGGTAGAGGCAGTGCTGCAGTGGGAACGTCCAAAGACAGTCATCGAGATAAGGAGCTTTGTGGGGTTGGCGGGCTACTATCGGAGGTTTATTGAGGACTTTTCCAAGGTAGTGGCTCCCTTAACACAGCTGACCCGCAAGGATCAACCTTTTGCTTGGACCGACCGATGTGAGCAGAGCTTCATGGAATTAAAGGAGAGGTTGACTAGTGCTCCAGTGCTAGTGATCCCCGAGGTAGGAAGACCTTTTGATGTCTTCTGTGACGCTTCACATCAGGGCTTGGGATGTGTTTTGATGCAAGAGAAGAGAGTGGTTGCATATGCTTCAAGGCAACTCAAGATTCATGAGAGAAACTACCCCACACATGATTTGGAGTTGGCGGCTGTGGTATTTGCCTTGAAGATCTGGAGGCACTATTTATATGGAGCTCGGTTCCAGGTGTTCAGTGACCATAAGAGCCTGAAATACCTGTTCGATCAGAAGGAACTAAACATGAGACAAAGAAGGTGGATGGAGTTTCTAAAGGACTACGATTTCCAACTCATGTATCATCCAGGGAAGGCCAATGTAGTGGCTGATGCTTTGAGTAGGAAATCAATGCAAGTCGCCACCATGATGATGGAAGAGCAGAAACTGATCGAGCAGTTCAGAGACTTAAACCTTGGAATAGAATTTCACGTGAACCACATTAGTTGTAGTAAGCTGGCTATAACTAATGACTTCCTTGGGATGTTAAGGGATAAGAAGTTGGAGGACCCTAGTCTAAAGCGTACTGTGGAGTCACTAGGGACAGGTCAGGCGAAAGACTTTGCGATGGGCGATGATGGGATCTTGAGATTTAATGGCAGAATTTGCATCCCTGCAAATGAAGAGTTGAAGAAGATGATCCTAGAAGAAGGTCATAAGAGTCGCCTTAACCTTCATCCAGGCATGAACAAGATGTACCATGACTTGAAGGAGTCATTTTGGTGGTCGGGCATGAAGAGAGACATCGCCCAGTATGTTGCAACCTGCTTAACGTGTCAGAAGGCGAAGGTAGAGCATCAAAGACCTGGCGGGCTGTTGCAGCAACTGGATATCCCTGAGTGGAAATGGGACAGCATCGCCATGGATTTTGTCACCCATTTACCCAGATCGATAAAGGGTCATGATGCAATCTGGGTTATCATTGATAGGCTGACGAAGAGTGCCCACTTCCTTCCAGTGAATATGAGGATGCCTATGGTCAAGCTGGCACAGTTATACATCCAAGAAATAGTGAGGTTGCATGGAGTGCCTTCCAGCATCGTTTCAGATAGAGATCCCAGGTTCACTTCACGGTTTTGGCAGACCTTACAAGAGTGCTTGGGAACTAAGTTGAGGATGAGCTCTGCATATCATCCCCAAACAGATGGTCAGTCAGAGAGAACGATCCAATCCTTGGAAGATCTGCTGAGGACGTGCGTCTTGGATCAATTGGGAAGTTGGGACGAGGTGTTGCCACTGGTGGAGTTTACCTATAATAATAGCTATCACGCCAGCATTGGGATGGCACCATATGAAGCCCTGTATGGGAGGAAATGCAGAACTCCCTTATGTTGGTACGAGGAGGGCGAGGCAGTCTTGGTTGGGCCAGAGTTGATTCAGCAGACGACCGAGAAGGTGCATCAGATACAAAGCAGAATGAAAGCTTCCCAGAGTAGGCAGAAGTCCTATGCAGATCAGAGGAGAAAGCCTTTGGAGTTTGCTGCTGGAGACCACGTGTTCATGAAAGTGACGCCAACCAAGGGTGTAGGACGGGCGATCAGACCAAAGAAGTTGTCCCCTAAGTTCGTGGGACCATATCAGATCTTAAGGAGGATTGGCCCAGTAGCTTATGAGATCGCCCTGCCTCCCCATTTAGCGAATCTGCACAATGTCTTTCACGTGTCACAACTGAGGAAATACATGGCAGACCCTAGTCATGTGCTGGATGTAGACGATGTGCAGATCAGGGATGACTTGTCCTTTGAAGCAAAACCAGTCAGGATTGACGATCGGCAAAGTAGACAGCTCAGAGGCAAGACCATCAACATGGTGAAAGTGGTGTGGGATGAGAGATCGGGGGATTCAACTTGGGAGTTAGAAGAACCCATGAGGGAGGCTTATCCATACCTCTTTTCCTTGTAATTCAATTTTCGGGGACGAAAATTTTTCTAGATGGGGAGAATGTAAGGACCTGTAAAATTTAATTGGAATAAAAGAGATATATTTTAAATGAATTCTATGTATGTTCTATTTAAAATAAAAAGGAAGGAAAGCTAAGTTTAGAAGGCTATGAGGTCGCCGGTCGCCTGCTACGCATGGTCGCCAGGGCGCGAGGCATGCAGGCATCGCGCGGGCGCGAGGCATGCGGGCATCGCGCGGGCGCGAGAGGCATGCGGGCATCGCCAGGGCGCGAGGCATGCGGGCATCGCCAGGGCGCGAGAGGCATGCGGGCATTCGCCAGGGCGCGAGGCATGAGGGCGTCGCTAGGGTTAGGCATCGGTCGTCCCCTAGAGGGAGACATCGGTTGTCTTCCAGGGCGAGGGGGAGGACATCGGTCGTTCGCCAGGATGAGTCAGCGGTGGAAAGTTATCGCGCGACGTCGAGTTTCACACAGAGTAAGGTGGGACCCAGGCTCCCAGCATGAAACGTCCTGCATGCGCGACACGTAGGCAAAAAGAGTGGTTCAGGCTAGTGACCTCAGAGTGTTAGCCTGCGCAGAGGCACGCTTAGTCGTACTGTTCAGTGAAGCGTACACGCAAACTTCCCTGCAGAGTGGGTGGTGGCAGCGGTTTTTGTGGAGAAGTCAGCTTAAGATACAAAAACCCATTTCTGAGAGAGAAAGAAAGAAACGTCGCAGTTGTTCAAGAGCGAAAGAGTGAGTTCACCTCCCTTCTTCTCCATTCTCTCCTTCGCACTGCGATTCTGGCACCTTCACACAAGAGTACGACGAACGACGACCACCATTAGAGCACCTGGGAGGTTCTCTGCAAGTCCTTCAACCAGACGCAAAAACAGAGCCAAGGCGTTGTTCAAGCTTCGTTGGGTTTCGGAGCTCCTGGTGTTTTGCGCAAGTCCAGGTAAGGGAAGCTAGCCTTCGTTTTCAATACAAGCCATAGTTTGCTGTTTCTGAAGTGAGGGCGACGTGGTCGCCGGTTCTCTGTTTCTTTTCGAAATGCTCTGTTTTATGTGGTTGGGCGACGTGGTCGCCGGTTTTAAATACGAGTTTCGAACTCCCCTGTGTTTGACATTGTTTGAAACTGTTTGGGATTTAAATACAATATATATGTGATATTCGAAAGTTTGAAACGTTGAAATGATTGTTGCTGTGATTTGAAATATTCCTCTGCATGGTATGATTTCTTGAATGCTGTGAATGTGGGATCGAGGCATAGTATTTTCAGGAAAGGAAATACCGTGTAAGATCTGTATAGGTGTATTGACTAGGGGCTTGTCTAGAAGGAGATATCCTGACTCTGCTGAGATAATGGAACCACATAGAGGAAGTTATTCAGTTGGTGAGAGTCGAAGGAGGTTCATACGTATGGGTGAGTTGTTCAAGTGGGAACGAGCTCGGCCTGTTATATGAATTCACCCTGTCATACCGGGAGAGTTGATGACATTGAGATTATATGCGCATGGCTGTGTGGATTCACAGCGACCCTGTGTGGATTTCACAGTGGTATGGTATGACAGGTGCAGATCTCTGAGCCTGAGTCAACGCACGAGTCAATCCGGAAGTAGTGTCATGTGTCTATGCATTGTGAGTCAGTGGAAAGTCTGACGTGTGAACCATGAATACTGAAATTTGAAATAGACACTTGACGAGTTATGGAATATGAGTGTGTTGATGGTTGAAAATTGATATGGATCATGAATGGTGTGAAGTTTTATGTTTACTATTGATTTAAAAGCTTTTTAAACCATCTAGCTTACCCTTTTTCTTTTGTATTGCCCTGTGGTTATTTTCTCTTAAACTGTGATGATCGTGTATTTAACACGGGAGCAGATGATCTTCCAGGGAGTAGAGCCCCTTAGAGAGTGGTCGCCGGAAGGAGATCGCCTGTTTACGTCTCCATCGGGTGATCGCCTGTTCCTGCCTCTATCGGGTGATCGCCTGTTTTTTTGTTCTGGTAGCAGATCGGCTGTTTTGGGTCCCCTGATAGGAGGTCGCCGGTCTATGTAGGGAGATCGCCGGTTTTCATTTTAGTTGGCTGTATTTTGTTTAAATTTTAGAAAAATATACTGGTTATGTATTAAACTCCCTAAGAGGAGCAACTTCATTACTTATAAATATATATTCTTGTACTCTTCAATATTATTTGTTTACCTTTATTTTCATTTTACATGTATGTATGGTTTTATTTTGCGGGATGTTACATACTCATCCCAAGATTTGTGGCTGCCCTTCATGATAGCCCTAAGCATAGTTCCAAGAGATCTATTGACTACTTCGGTTTGCCCATCCGTTTGAGGATGACAAGAAGTTGAAAATTGTAGTCTTGTTCCAAGTTTACCCCAAAGAGTTTTCCAAAAGTGACTTATAAACTTGGGATCTCTATCGGACACTATACTTCTAGGGAGACCATGGAGTCTCACCACTTCTCTAAAGAAGAGTTTAGAAATATTTTGAGCATCATCTACTTTGTGGCATGGAATAAAGTGAGACATTTTGCTAAAACGGTCCACTACCACAAAGATAGAGTCATGGCCTCTTGCAGTCCTAGGAAGTCCTAAAATGAAATCCATGCTAATGTCTTCCCAAGGAGCATTTGCAATCGGCAAAGGGGTGTAGAGTCCATGCGGCATTGTTCTAGACTTTGCTTTTAAACATGAGATACATCTAGAGCAATGGCGTTGGACATCTTTCCTCATGTGTGGCCAACAAAATTTTGCTTTCAAAAGATCTAGAGTCTTATCAACTCCAAAATGGCCCATGAGTCCCCCTTCATGTGATTCTTTGACAAGGAGTTTTCTATGTGTTCCTTGAGGAATGCAAAGTTTTCCTTCTTTAAAAAGATATCCCTCGGACACATAGTAACCTCCTTGCGCTCTATGTAGACATTGGGCATAGATGGATGAAAGTTCTTGATCTTCTTGGTAAAGCTCTCTTATGTGGTCAAATCCAAGAATTTGGGCACCCAATTTTGAAAAGAGTGTGTGGCGTCTTGAAAGAGCATCGGCCACTATATTGGTGCTTCCTTTCTTGTATTTGATTACATAAGGAAATTGTTCAAGAAATTCCATCCATTTTGCATGTCTCTTATTGAGCTTGTGTTGGCCCTTTAAATATTTTAAAGACTCGTGATCACTATGGATAACAAATTCTTTGGACACAAGATAGTGTTCCCAAGTCTTTAGGGCTCTCACAAGAGCATAGAGCTCTTTGTCATAAGTGGGGTAGTTGAGGGTGGCACCATGGAGTTTTTCACTAAAATAAGCAATGGGGTGTCCACCTTGCAACAATACCGCGCCTATGCCTACTCCCGATGCATCACACTCTATCTCAAAAGTTTTGGAAAAATTTGGGAGAGATAGGATGGGTGCATTGGTGAGTTGAGCTTTTAGCCTTTGAAAGGCTTGCTCATGCTTTTCATTCCAACAAAAGGCAACATCTTTTTTAACAAGTTCATTCAAAGGCGAAGCTAGGCTAGAAAAATTAGGCACAAACCTTCTATAGAAGCTAGCTAACCCATGAAAACTTCTTACATCACTTACATTTTGTGGAGTTGGCCACTCTTGGATGGCTTTGATTTTCTCGGGATCTACATGCACCCCCTTTTTGTTTACTATAAAGCCTAAAAAGACTACACTATCTACACCAAAGGTACACTTATCCCTATTTGCAAAAAGACTATTTTTCCTAAGAACTAGAAAGACTTCCCTAAGGTGACTTAGATGGTCTTCTAGGGTTTTACTATATACTAAGATATCATCAAAGTAAACTACTACATATTTACCTATACAATCCCTGAAGGTGTGATTCATAAGCCTCATGAATGTGCTTGGAGCGTTAGTGAGTCCAAAGGGCATCACCAACCACTCATATAATCCAAATTTGGTCTTAAAAGCGGTTTTCCACTCATCACCCTCCTTGATTCGAATTTGGTGATATCCACTTTTAAGGTCAATTTTGGAGAATAGAGTTGACCCATGCAATTCATCAAGCATATCATCAAGCCTTGGGATTGGATGCCTATACTTGATGGTGATGTTGTTGATTGCTCTACAATCACAACACATGCGCCATTTTCCATCTTTTTTGGGCACCAACAAGACAGGTACAACACAAGGGCTTAGACTCTTTTGAACCCAACCCTTCTCCAACAAGTCTTGAACTTGTGATTCTATCTCCTTTGTTTCCTCGGGATTGGTTCTATAAGCAGGCCTATTTGGTAGGCTTGCCCCCGGAATGAAGTCAATTTGATGTTCTATCCCCCTAAGAGGAGGAAGCCCATTGGGTCCTTCTTGTGAGAATAGATCGTCAAATTCACTCAAAAGGTTTTCTATTTGAGGAGGTAAAACCATGAGTTCATTACTTGTGGCAGTGCATGTAAGTGCTCCTTTACAAAAGATAAGGCTTGGTTGTTCAACAAGAAGCAAGTTTTCTAAAACATTTTCAAAAGGCTTTTCTTGTAGACCAACCTTGTGGGAAGGAACACTCTTCTCCCACGCCTTCCTATCCCTAAGGATTTTCTCTTTTTCTAGCACTCTTTTTTTTTTGTTTTCCTCATCCCTCTTTTGTTTCATTTGTATTTGGTCTTTCACCACTTGAGAATGTGGTAAAGGACTAAGTACAAACTTCTTATATTTATGGGTGAAGGAAATCTCGTTAGTGAGACCATCATGCAAGGTTTTCTTGTCAAATTGCCATGGCCTCCCTAATAAGATATGGCAAGCTTCCATAGGCACTACATCACATAAAACTTTATCTTTGTAGTTCCCTATGGAAAACTTGATTTCCACTTGCTTATCTACATGTAGTTCCCCATTTTCATTAAGCCATTGAAGTTTGTAAGGTTTTGGGTGAGGAACCACTTGTAGCTTAAGCTTTTCAACCATCCTAGCACTACAACAATTACAACTAGATCCACTATCCACAATGAGGGAACATATATTTTCTAAAACATTGCATCTTGTATGAAATATGTTCTCCCTTTGTGTTTCAATGGATGTGCTAGGGTGATTGTTGAGGGTTCTCCTAATCATAAGCAATTCTCCCTCTAATGGAGCTACCCTCTCATCCTCTCCCCCTTCCTCTTTCTCACTAAGCTCATCCTCGCCACTAGTGTATTCGTCTACACCTTTAAGAAACAAAGTCCTTTGGTTTGGACATTGTGCTTGCACATGCCCCCTACCATAGCACTTAAAACATTTAACATCTCTAGCTCGGATGGGTGGGGTTGAGGTTTCTTTGGTGAAGGGTTTGGTAGGTTCTTTTGGTTTTTCCTTAGATGTACTACCCTCCCTTTTAAACTCTCTCTTGGGATAAAAGTTAGAATAGGGGCTCACCTTTTGACTTGATGTTTTGCGCAAATTTTGTTGCTCAACTTTAATGCAAAGTTGAACCAAATCATTCAAGTCTTGATAAGGTAAGAGCTCTACTCTATCTCTTATCTCAAGTGATAGGCCACTAAGGAACCTAGATATGGTGGTTTCCTTTTCCTCTCTAATAGAGGCTCTCATCATATAGAGCTCCATCTTTTGCCTATACTCTTCTACACTCA
Source organism: Phaseolus lunatus (assembly GCA_013389735.1). NCBI lineage: Eukaryota > Viridiplantae > Streptophyta > Magnoliopsida > Fabales > Fabaceae > Phaseolus > Phaseolus lunatus. The sequence goes on along the minus strand of CM023861.1, from coordinate 17,257,062 downwards.
TATTCTTTTGTTGGAGTCTTTGGAGCTTGTCCATCAACTCCCTATGGTAGTAAGAAGGTATATGTCGACGTCTTAGGGCTCCCCTAAGGTCATTCCAATATTCTATGGGAGGGTCCCTATGAAGACGTCGGTCTCTTTCTAAAGAGGTCCACCAATACATGGCATTTCCTTGGAAACTAAGGGTGGCTAAGGGTACTTTTCGTTCCTCACTTACCCTATGGCAAGCAAAGAGTTGCTCTACCTTCATCTCCCAATCTAGATATATTTCTACATTTTCCTTTCCATGAAAATGAGGTAGGTCTACTCTAGTTTCCCTTGGCACCTCTTGTTCCCTTTGCCTAGTTCTTCTAGGGGGTGGTTGGTAGTAGTCATTAATTCTAAGGCTTCCCTCCCCTAGAGTTGCAATGCTTTGTGATGCATGAGTATTTGTTTTTTTTTATTTTTGAGATTTTTGGGATTTCTCTTCTTGAGCTCTAGCCAACTCATTAATCTTGTTTTCATTCTCCACTTGCCTAAAAGAGATTAGTTGTACCGCTTGGGATACCTCTTTCAAAAGGGTTTTCAAAGATTTTACTTCACATTCTATAGACTTTGGAGAATTAGAAGAAGAAGACATGGCTATACCTTTGTGTATTTAGGCGTTTTTACTTTGAGAAAGATTAGGGAAGATAAAGAAGGTAGTTTTCCAGGTAAGGGAGGTGAGTCTCAAAGGACTACTTAAGTACTGATGGCATTTTCATGTGTTCTTCTTGAATCAAAGTAGAAATAGATGGAGCGGAAGCAATGGATGAGTGAAACAAGACCCTCCTAGGAGTTGTGTTGGTCTTGAAGGTGCATGATGAGTATGGGTTGAGTGGTTCGGCCAGCTCAAGGGAGAAGGTGAAAGGATTGAAGTTTATAGCCTAGATTTCTAGGAGGAGTAAAGCTTGTGCACAAAAAATGGCAGCATAACATTACTCAAATAAACTTGAAAATACATGAGGTAGGCCTCCTTATTTATAGATTTAGGAGCCTTGGTGAGCAAGCTTAAAGGGTAGGGATGGAAATACAAAAAGTGGGGCTGCCTAGGGTATTGACTTTAGTCAAACCACACCATCATCCTAATATTCTAGAAGATAGGTCAAAAATGCAACATTTGATAGTACACCCCTCCTTCTTTTGCTAAAGGCACCTATTTGCTAGCACACCCCTCCTTCTATTGCTAAGGGCACCTTTTTGATAGCACACCCCTAAGTGAGCAAGTTTTGCTTTCTACACTACACTAATCTACTAAGCACCCCCTCCCCCTTTGGGCCTTTATGAAACATGTACAAGGATCTCTCTCTTCCATCCGTGGCTTCTTCTATGTGTGCTTGGATATGTTTAGCCATGGATCTTGTGAGAGGTCCTAGACGGTCTAGCTCCATGGATAGCCTCCCTCCTTCACGTTCTAGACGCTCACTTCCTGGAGCTAGACGCTCCTCTTGGTCTAGACGGTCTTCTTGGTTTGGGCCTTGGCTTCCTTGGCTAGATGTGCTTGGCCCTCCTCCATCATCCCCTCCCTCTTGAAAAAGGATTTGTCCTCAAATCCCTTGCTTTGTCTTCAACTAGGGGGATGGATGGGGCTGGATGGTGTCCATCATCTCCTCCTCCTTTGAGAAGATCTATCCTCAGATCTACAGATTTGATCTCGGATAGCAGCCTATTGTTTCGGCAAGGCTTGTCCTCCCGGATCAAACGTCCACCTATGGAAATCATCAAACAAAGTAAAGGTGTTAGTGTGAGCAATTGGAGAGAACTTAATTGTATGAAGTTGCCATTTTTGTTTTTCTTTTGTTTTTGGCAACTTTGTACAATATTTCTCTTTTGATGGTTGTATGTGTTCTCTAATCCTCTTATGTATTTGAAAATTTTCAATATTGGTTACCTTTTCCTTAGGCACAATACCTTTAGGAAAGGGTAACAACTTAAAAAGCGAAAGAGGATTAAGTCCACATGCAATTTCAAATGTAGAAATATTAGTAGTCTTGTGGACTACTCCATTGTATGCATGCTCAAAAGGATACTCATCCCAAGAATTGTGATTGTCTTTCATGATTTCTCTAGGCATAGTAAAAAGAGCTATGTTTTCAATTTTATTTTGACCATTCTTTTGAGGATAAAAATTTGAAGAGTACAACTTAATTTCAAGTTTTTCTAAAAGATTCCTCAAATGATGGTTTTCAAATTTTGGAGCTCTATCCAATACTATGCTTGAAGATAAACCATGAAGACTTGTCACTTCTATATAGAAGAGATTATCCATATCCATAAAAATGGAATCAAAACCTTTTGTTGTCCTAGGAAGCTCTAAGATAAAATTGAGGTTTATGTCTTCCCAAGGATCATTTGCAAAAGGTAAAGGAGTATAGAGTTCATGAGACATCACCTTAGGTGTATTTTTAAAACAAGAAATGTATCTAGGGTAATGTCTTTGAACATCTTTTCTCATGGGTGACAAAAGTTTTCCTTTTAAAAGCTCTAGAGTTTTATCAACTCTAATTTGGTCCATGAGTTCTCCTTCATGAAGAATTTTTCTCTTATGTGTAAAGATAGTCTCGCTGTTACAACCATTGTTTATGAGAAGTTGCACACTTGGCAATGGTTGTCTCAATAGGACATGACAAGTTTCTTTAGGCACTACTTCACATAAAAATTTGTTTTTGTAGATGCTTGTGAATAACTTGACATTCACTTGGTGATATCCTAGCACATATGAGAAATAATCCACTTTATCTTTATCTATGCAAGCTTCTTTTGAAGACTCTTTTTTTGTTACTATGCTTGCAAGTGTTCCCTTACAAAAGGAAAGGCTAGGTTGTTCAACAAGACGTATATTTTCAAAGGTATTTTTAAATCTTTTGTCTTGTTGAATGACCTTGTGAGAAGGAACACTATTCTCCCACGCCTTTTGTTTCTCAAGGGTCTTCTCATGCTTTTCTTTTTCTTTTTCTTTTTCTTTAGCTTCCCTTTCGGCTTCCTCTCTTTTCTTTTGTATCTTTCTTTCCTTTCTTTCTTTATGGGAAGCAAACAATTTTTCTACCCTCATTTCCCAATCTAGGCAAGTTTCTATATTTTCTTTTCCATGGGAATGGGGTAGGTCTACCCTAACCTCTCTTGGGCTTTCTTGTTCTTTTCTATCTCTTCTATGTCTTCCCTCCCCAAAAGAATCATGCTTTTTAGAGATAGATGCATGAGAAGGTAATTTTTTTGAAATGTGAGACTTCTCATCCTTTGATTTAGTCAATTCATTAGTTTTGGCCTCATTCTCCAATTGTTTAGATGAAATTGATTGAATATTCTTGGAAAGTTGTTCCAAAAGAGATTTCAAGGATTTCACCTCACTTTTAAGAGATTTAAAGGAATGAGAAGACATGACTAGACCTTTGTGTATAGAAATATTTTACCTTGAGAAAATTTAGGGAAGTCAAAGAAGGTAGTCTTCCAGGTAAGGGAGGTGAGTCACAATGGACTACTTAAATACCAAGCCTTGCCTTAGCCAAAGACTATCCCTCAATGTCTTCACACAAAGCTTTCTCTTAGTAAACCACTTAAAACACAATTAGGTTGAAGAAATCAAATTTTGATGCAAGAAAACAATGCAAACTAGCTAATTAACCAAGCAAAAGAATTAACGAACTTAAACAAAACAAAACAATTACCAAACATAACTAATTAAGCAAGGAAAGCAATTAAAACAATTAACACATGCTAAAACAAGTAAGGTCTACACTAGTCGGCCCTAGGTGAGGCTTCTTGGACACTTGGAGCCCTTGAAGACACACTCACCGTCTAATCACGTAGTTAAAGAGTAATTAACAAGGTTAAGTTACAAAGAAGATTAAGAAAACCCCCTTTGTTGATCCTTGTTTTGCTATTGGCACTCCCTTGGTTGTCTTTTCTTTGTTGGGCCCTCCAAGTGTTTGTCGTGTTTTTGAGTAATCTTTGTTTGCTGCCCTTGCTTTGGCTCCTCTTAGAATTAGAAAATTAATTCTCCAATCCAGCACCTATCACACAAGCTAGACCTCACTCAAGTTAAATTTCTACTCAAATAGGCACCAATTGAGAAATAATTCCAGCACCAAATTTAGAGGCCAAAGGATTAAAGCAAGAAACAAATTAATTAGAAAAACAGAACCACCAAATGGAGTTAAATTGTGACAACTAGAAAGAGTTCCAAAGAAATATAAAACAAGAAAATAAAGGTATTCAAAGAAAGGTAGGCACACAAAGTGAATCCTAAGAATAGCACTAGAATTGATTTCAAAATCAAAAACAGCACCACTGAAAAACTGTTGTGGCCAGAAAACGTGATTTTCCCCAATTTATGCTGAGCTGTCCTTTACAGATTTGCCTCTGAAAATTGATATGCAAATATTTCAAGATCTCAACTAAATTCTGGGACAGATTTCACCCAAAACGCATGAGCCATTTTTTTTTAATAAATTTTGCAAAATCAGTGTTCAGTTACGCCAGCTGGAGCGCCCAGATTTGCACACTGTTTTTAAAATATTTATCATTTTTTTTCTATTTCTTTTTTTTTGACCTGATTCTTTTTTTTGTCTTTTCTATAACACCTCAATCTTGCATATTCCAGAGAATCAAAATTTTCCTATCTGGAAAAATAATTTTCCCAAGCAAAAACAGCCAGCACAGATTGATGTAAAACAGGGGATTCTGTGTAAATTGGAAAAACAGCAAGATATACCAAAAGACACAAAGGAAAATGATGTAAATGAATTTGTGTAGAACTAAAACACAAATATGAACTCAAGCTAAAATTAAAAAGGCAGCAAAGGATAAAAAATAACAGCAGATTAAGGCAACTTAAAGAGACCCAAAAACAAGAAACAATCAAGCCAAAAAAAAGGACTACTAAGAATTGATGACAATTATGGATTCACATGACTTGACACAACATTTATAGATTCAGAAAATAAAGACTCAAAGCATAAAATGAAGCAATTATAAGAAAGCAATAAAGACTCAAATTCCTAAAAGAAAACAGCCACTCAATGTGTAAGGAATCCTATCACAATTGCACAAGAAAATGTTCAAGATCAATTGAACACATGTGCTTCGGTTGGATCTTCCATAAGCACACCAAGAACAATTTAAAATGTAAAAAACAGCAAGACAATTATGGAATTGAAATGACAAGATGAAAATAAAGAAGAACTGAAAATTTAAAAAGACAAGCTACTCATCTTGAAGAACCAAAAGCTCATGATACCAAATGATGGCATTTTCATGTGTTCTTCTTGAATCAAAGTAGAAATAGATGGAGCGGAAGCAATGGATGAGTGAAACAAGACCCTCCTAGGAGTTGTGTTGGTCTTAAAGGTGCATGATAAGTATGGGTTGAGTGGTTCGGCCAGCTCAAGGGAGAAGGTGAAAGGATTGAAGTTTATAGCCTAGATTTCTAGGAGGAGTAAAGCTTGTGCACAAAAAATGGCAGCATAACATTACTCAAATAAACTTGAAAATACATGAGGTAGGCCTCCTTATTTATAGATTTAGGAGCCTTGGTGAGCAAGCTTAAAGGGTAGGGATGGAAATACAAAAAGTGAGGCTGCCTAGGGTATTGACTTTAGTCAAACCACACCATCATCCTAATATTCTAGAAGATAGGTCAAAAATGCAACATTTGATAGTACACCCCTCCTTCTTTTGCTAAAGGCACCTATTTGCTAGTACACCCCTCCTTCTATTGCTAAGGGCACCTTTTTGATAGCACACCCCTAAGTGAGCAAGTTTTGCTTTCTACACTACACTAATCTACTAAGCACCCCCTCCCCCTTTGGGCCTTTATGAAACATGTACAAGGATCTCTCTCTTCCATCCGTGGCTTCTTCTATGTGTGCTTGGATATGTTTAGCCTCCCTCCTTCACGTTCTAGACGCTCACTTCCTGGAGCTAGACGCTCCTCTTGGTCTAGACGGTCTTCTTGGTTTGGGCCTTGGCTTCCTTGGCTAGATGTGCTTGGCCCTCCTCCATCAAGTACCAAGCCTTTTCCTTGCCAAAAACTAGTCTCCAATGCCTTCACACAAAAATTTCTCTTAGTGAAACACTTAAAACACAAGAAGTTGAGAAATCAAAAAGCAATAAAACTATGTAAGCTAAAAAAAAAATATGCAACAAACTAGTCGGTTTTAGCACAAAATTAAACTAAACTAATCATGCAAAACATTTCTACCAAAACAATAGAAAACAAGTTCAAACAAGCAACAAATTACTAAGTAAAAATTTACTATGCTATTCGGCCCTAGGTGAGGCTTCTTGGACACTTTGAGCCCTTGAAGACGCACTCACCGTCTAAACGTAATTAAAGAGGTAATTAACAATAAACCAAGTTGCAAAGGAAAAGAAGACTCCCTTTGTTGATCCTCTTTTGGGTTAGTGCACTTCCTTGTTGTCTTGAATTTTTGATCTTCTAGGTGTTTGTATTGTTTGTTTCAAGCAACCTTGTTTCGGCTTTAGCTTTGTCTCCTCCTTAAAATGATGGCTTTAATTCTCCAATTTCCAGCGCCTATTCACAAGAGCTAAACCTAAACCAAGTCAAGTTCCATGCACATATGCACCAAGGAGAATTAAATTCCAGCACCCAAAAGAGAGGTCAAGAAACAAAAGCAAGAAACAAATTTAATTGAATAAAAACAGTACCACCAAAAGGATTTATAATATGACAACTTAGAAAGAGAGTCAAGAAATTAAAGCAAACAATTAAAGGTACTCAATAAAAGTTGGCACACAAAAGGAATACCTAAAGAAAAGTACTAGATTAGATGACCAAATAAAAAAAAACAGCACCACTGAAAATTGTTGTGGGCCAGAAAACGTGTTTGTTCCCCGATTTATGCTGAGCTGTATTTTTAAAATTTGTCTCTGAAATTTATATGCAAGAAAAATTCAGGATCTTATCTAAAGAATGGCTTTGGAATCACCTAAAACGCATGCACCATTTTTTTTTAATAATTTTTGCAAATTTGGTGTGCAGTTAGGCCAGCTGGAGCGCTCAAGGTTTGCACTCTGATTTTGTAAGATTTATCATATCTTTTCTGTTGCCTTTTTTGATCTGATTCTTTTTTTGTCCTTTTTGTAACACTTCAAACTTGCATTTTCCAGAGAATCACAAATTTCCTATGGGTGGAAATAATTTTTGAAACAAAAAACAGCCAGACAGAGAGAAACAGGGGAAATCTGGAAAACTGGAAAAAAAAACAGCAAGATACCAAAAAATTTAACACAAAGGAAATGTAAGAAAGAAATTGTGTAAGAACTAAGACACAATTATGAACTCAAACTAAAATTAAAAAGGCAGCAAAGGATCAAAAATAACAGCAGATTAAGGCAACTTAAAGAGACCCAAAAACAAGAAACAATCAAGCCAAAGAATAGGACTACTAAGAATTGATGACAATTATGGATTCACATGACTTGACACAACATTTATAGATTCAGAAAATAAAGACTCAAAGCATAAAATGAAGCAATTATAAGAAAGCAATAAAGACTCAAATTCCTAAAAGAAAACAGCCACTCAATGTGTAAGGAATCCTATCACAATTGCACAAGAAAATGTTCAAGATCAATTGAACACATGTGCTTCGGTTGGATCTTCCATAAGCACACCAAGAACAATTTAAAATGTAAAAAACAGCAAGACAATTATGGAATTGAAATGACAAGATGAAAATAAAGAAGAACTGAAAATTTAAAAAGACAAGCTACTCATCTTGAAGAACCAAAAGCTCATGATACCAAATGATGGCATTTTCATGTGTTCTTCTTGAATCAAAGTAGAAATAGATGGAGCGGAAGCAATGGATGAGTGAAACAAGACCCTCCTAGGAGTTGTGTTGGTCTTGAAGGTGCATGGTGAGTATGGGTTGAGTGGTTCGGCCAGCTCAAGGGAGAAGGTGAAAGGATTGAAGTTTATGGCCTAGATTTCTAGGAGGAGTAAAGCTTGTGCACAAAAAATGGCAGCATAACATTACTCAAAATAAACTTGAAAATACATGAGGTAGGCCTCCTTATTTATAGATTTAGGAGCCTTGGTGAGCAAGCTTAAAGGGTAGGGATGGAAATACAAAAAGTGGGGCTGCCTAGGGTATTGACTTTAGTCCAACCACACCATCATCCTAATATTCTAGAAGATAGGTCAAAAATGCAACATTTGATAGTACACCCCTCCTTCTTTTGCTAAAGGCACCTATTTGCTAGCACACCCCTCCTTCTATTGCTAAAGGCACCTTTTTGATAGCACACCCCTAAGTGAGCAAGTTTTGCTTTCTACACTACACTAATCTACTAAGCACCCCCTCCCCCTTAGGGCCTTTATGAAACATGTACAAGGATCTCTCTCTTCCATCCGTGGCTTCTTCTATGTGTGCTTGGATATGTTTAGCCATGGATCTTGTGAGAGGTCCTAGACGGTCTAGCTCCATGGATAGCCTCCCTCCTTCACGTTCTAGACGCTCACTTCCTGGAGCTAGACGCTCCTCTTGGTCTAGACGGTCTTCTTGGTTTGGGCCTTGGCTTCCTTGGCTAGATGTGCTTGGCCCTCCTCCATCAGTTCCTGCAGAACAGAGGGCTAGACGAAGGAGTGACGAGGCAGTCCTCCACGTTCGAGTCAAGCGGCCGGAACAGTTTGCTTTTTACAGCAAGGTTGAGGCAACAGAGAAGGTCCTCACCTCTGCTTTATACAGCAAGGTTGAGGCAAGAGAAAGTCCTCTTCCTTTGCTTTTTACAGCAAGGTTGAGGCAACAGAGAAGGTCCTCACCTCTGCTTTATACAGCAAGGTTGAGGCAAGAGAAAGTCCTCTTCCTTTGCTTTTTACAGCAAGGTTGAGGCAACAGAGAAGGTCCTCACCTCTGCTTTATACAGCAAGGTTGAGGCAAGAGAAAGTCCTCTTCCTTTGCTTTTTACAGCAAGGTTGAGGCACCAGAGGAAGTCCTCCTTGCCTTTGAGCAAGTGCAGGCACCAGAGGAAGTCCTCCTTGCCTTTGAGCAAGTGCAGGCAACAGAGGAAGTCCTCCTTGCCTTTGACCAAGTGCAGGCACCAGAGGAAGTCCTCCTTGCCTTTGAGCAAGTGCAGGCAACAGAGGAAGTCCTCCTTGCCTTTGAGCAAGTGTAGGCACCAGAGGAAGTCCTCCTTGCCTTTGAGCAAGTGCAGGCACCAGAGGAAGTCCTCCTTGCCTTTGAGCAAGTGCAGGCAACAGAGGAAGTCCTCCTTGCCTTTGAGCAAGTGCAGGCGAGAACAGAGGAAGTCCTCCTTGCCTTTGAGCAAGTGTAGGCAACAGAGGAAGACCTCCTTGCCTTTGAGCGAGTGCAGGCGAGAAAGAAGAAAGTCCTCCCTCGACTTTGTACAGCGAGGTGCAGGCGAGTGAAAGTCCTCACCTCGACTTTGTACAACGAGGCTGAGGCAAGGGAGAAAGTCCTTTCCCTTTGCTTTTTATAGCAAGGTTGAGGCGAGAGAACCAAGTCCTCTTCCTCTGCTTTTCACAGCAAGGTTGAGGCGAGAGAAAAGTCCTCTTCCTCTGCTTCTTACAACAAGGTTGAGGCAAGAGAACCAAGTCCCTTCCCTCTGCTTTTTACAGCGAGGTTGAGGTGAGAGAGGCAAGACCTCACCCACGACTTCTTACAGCGAGGTTGAGGCAAGAGGGGTCGTCGAGAAGCACTTTTCTTCCCCAAAACACAGGCGTCATAGTTGGTGTTCAGACCCTCTATGCACTCAGCGCTGGTGTGGCAGAGAAGTGCAGCGAAGCAGAAGCGTGATGACTGATCGGTGGTGCACTAACATGCTAGTCGGTGGTCGGTGGTAGAAGCAAGTTCTGCTGCGTGAAGCCGAAGCGTTTAGGCCCCGTTAAGTCAGTCATCCAGCACGAAGTTATGTTGAAGGCAATGCTAAGGTAACAGTTAGCCGCGATCAAGTCAGAGGCCAAGTTTGAGGGGTTGCAGTTAGATCGCGCTAAAGCCTAAGCTAGTTAACAGTTAGTCACATGCAGAGAGTTAAAGAGAAGAAACGCAGCGAACCCTAGCGCGTTTGAGAAGAAGAAAACAGGGAAGGTGAATCTCTAGATGATCCAGAGAGATGCTTTGAATGTTTGAAGGCGAAGAAGAAGGAATGAAACAGTGTTAGTACCAGAGTGTGCGCTCCTGTAGACCGCCAGAAGACGATTTCTTAGTCTCTTCGCTGAGAACAAGTTCACAGCTCGAGACTGGGGGGCTTGTGATCCGGTCGGTCATCGATAGTCGATGACATCAGCAGCAGTTGACCACGTGGACCATTCACAGGGTAACACGTGGTAGAAGATAGCAGGCGAATCAGGGAGGCGATCACTCAGAATGGTAATCGCTTGTCGCCTGTGATGATGAGTAATCGCCTATCGCCTTGAGGATGAGTAATCGCTCATCGCCGGTATGGATCAGTAATCGCCTCGTTTGCAAATGATCGCCGTGTGTTAAGGTTAGGAGATCAGGTGGTCAGCAAGTCGCCGAAAGAGCACATCGCCAGGTGTTGGAGAAGACTTGGCAAGCACTGGTTGTATGGTCTAAGTACAGAGGATAAGTGGCATATCTGCCACCATGTGTAGTGTGAGCTGCGATGCCCAGGGTTAACCAGCTCGCCATGTTAAGGTTGCGCCCAGAGTAGCCTGTGTACTAAGCTACTCCCTGTGTGGATAACTTAGTCGCAGGGGCACAGTGGAAGTAACGTTTCAGCTGCAGATACTCCAGATGGTGACACGTGTATGACCAGATGTTATCCACGTGTCAAGAGGAATAACTGTCAGGAGAGAGAAAGACTCAGGTATATATACAAACTCTTAACGAAATTGAGGGAGGTTTTTTACAGATTCTTACAGCTTACACATTTGAGAGTTTCAATTACACACGAGTCTCACAGAGAGATTCAGATATAGTTTTGGTGTTCCTGTTGCCTGACTTGAGCGTCGGAGCTACAACGGCCGCCAGAGGCGCCGTCTGTGTGTTTTGCAGGCAGCGTTTGGAGTTCCGGCGGTGGTTCTTGGAGCGTTCCTGCAGAACAGAAGGCTAGACGAAGGAGTGACGAGGCAATCCTCCACGTTCGAGTCAAGCGGCAGGATCATCTTCCATCATCATAAGCTTTCTCTATCTTTTGATCTTTTCCTTTTATTCCTCTTTGCTTCCTCTTTGCGCCAACTATCTTATCATCTTCATCTTCTTATATCTTTTATTTTTCGGTCCATATATTGTTGGTTCTCTTCATCTTGTCTTAAATTCCACCCCTTTGCATCATCCATACCATATAATTGTCTTTTTCTCTTTGCCCTTCTGAAGTGAACCTTCACACTTAATTAACCACTTGGTTAAGCTTGTGTCCAGTGGGAATCTTCTTAATGTTCTCACTTTAAATTGCTAATCCCAAAAATCATAACAAAAGTGAAACCAATTAAAATGTGCAATCCTAAAATCAACTCACATCAAAGCTCAGGACCAACCACTAGGTCAATGGCAAGGAAGATTCAGGAAGACTAGGACTCTGCTACTGATGGTAGAGACACCCTTTTATACATGTTAAAAAAGGCCATAACCTAGTGTAGAATTTCAAGAATAGAATTTAATTTTTGCTAAATTTAGAATAGGAATTTTTACGTGTAAATTTTCTTATTTTGAATTAGGGTTGAATTTAGGCATTTAATAATCAACCTAGGTTAAATTAGGTTTCTAAAAGTGATGTGAGTTGGTTTTAGATTTATCCATTTTAGAGGTGACACTTTACTTATGTTTTGGATTTTAACAAATATATGGTGAGACCTAGGGAAGATCCCCACTGGACATGAACTTAACCAAGTGGTTAAGTAAGTGTGAAGGTTCACTTCCAAAGGCAAAAGGAAAAACACATTATAAGGTGTGAATGATGCATGTTGCGGAATTGAAATGACATAAAGAGAAACAAAAGAAAATGATGAAACCAAAATGGATAATGGAAGTAAAAACAAGAATAGGAAACAAAAAGAACAAAGGTGTATGGAAAATGGAAGAAGAGATGAAGGAAAGAAAGCTTATGGTGATGGAAGAGATTGAACATGCCACTTGTAGTGTGGTTTCTCCAAGATAAGTGTGGAGTGCCACCACTTGAAGAGCTCTCAACTCTCACAAGATAATACCTAATTCTTAGAGAACATAAGCCTCACACAATTAGTGCAGAGTTTCTTTACTATTTAAACTTCAAGGTGACAATACATGGAGTAAGGAACCCTATTTATAGGAATGGGTGCCTTGGAAGACAAGAAGAGGGAGAGGCATAAAAGGAACATGGAAGGGGCAACCTAGGGGTTTGACCTAGGTCAATGTCGCCCCTTAGCCTTGCTTCTAGAAGCTAGAGCTACATTCCTACCCTAAAGGGCCTAGGCACAAGCTAAATGATAACTACACCCCCTATTATGCTAAATGGACCCTACTCTACTGAAATTAAAAATTAAGAAAGTAGTTGATGCTCAGCTCCCATGGCTTGGGTTTAACTTCTTGTGATCCTCTAAGGAATCACCAACTAGTGGTGGGTCCTGACCCTACTTCTTGAAGCACCGGCTAGTGGTGGGTCCTGATCCTACTTCTTGAAGCACCGGCTAGTGGTGGGTCCTGACCTAACCTTGAATCCTAGGTCATGCTCCTAGTCATCCTTTTAGAAGGTTGGGCTTGGTCAGTGGGTGCGCTATCTCTCAAGTCTCGTAAAAAAGACTCCTAATTAACCTAGGCTGGTCATTTAGACCTAAATGAGTCACATGAACCACACCTAGTCATGCTTGCCATGTGATCTCATTTTAGGCGCCTAATTCAAACTTAATTGGTTTGAATTTTCCCACCCTTTCTTGTAAGCAAATTGATGGAGATCAAGTAGAAGAGGATTTTACTAATGGAGGAAGAGGTCATCCACCCAAGCATTTAAAATTCTTCTTACTAGTCTTCTTAAAAAGTAGAACAGTTTGGGTTCTCTTGAAAATTCAAAAGATAGTAGTATAAATAAATCTTTGTAAATAATCTTGTATAAATTTGTAAATAATATAGAAATATCCTTAGGAGTATGCCAAAGAGGAAAACCAAAAGAAACCTCTAAATGTAAGGCATTTTAGGCACTTTCTTTAGGAAAAAGTGGAAAAAGTGACTTTTCTACTCCTTTCTCTCTTAGGCACTAGAAGGAGCTAGAAGAGTGACTCTTCCCACTCCTTCCCCTTTGTAACATGACCAGCCCTCTCCATTATAAATAGGGGTGCTTGGTACTTTGAATAAAAAAGTTGAAAGTTAGAAGAAAAGAAACTATCTTGAAATTGAGAGAGAGTGAGTTTGTGAGACTTGTCTCTTCTTCTCCTTCATGTCTTATCTTGTGAGCTTTGGAGACTCTCAAGTGGCGGCACCACCCACTCATCTTGGAAGAACCACCCTCCAAGTGGCGTGAATCACATCTCCAAAAGGCTACAACCACATAAGTCATTTCTATTCATCTTCTAAAAATACCCATTTGTGTTTTCTTGTAGTTTTTCCATTTTTAATCGGTTCAATCTTTTCCATGAGTTGTTTCCTTTCATTTGCTGCCATTGTTCTGCACTTTGTTGGTTTATTTCCTTGTTTTCTTGCTGTTTTAATTTCGTCCAAACCATGGGTTTCCATATACATGTGTTGTTCTTGTTTTCCATCCATGGGTTTTTGTTCTTTGATGAATTTCTTTGTGATTTTCTAATTCCTATTGAATTTCAATCAGTATTTTCACTTGTTCTTGGTGTTCTTATGTTGTTCTTGTGTTTCCTTTGAAGTTTGGTACTGTTCTTGAATTACCCATTCATATTCCATTGTTATCTTACACTACAAGTTACCTATTCATGTGTTTTTAGTATGAACCTTTGTTTTCTTGAGTAGAAACTCTATTAATTGCTCTTTAGAATTTTGATCCTAATTCTTGAAAGTGTTATGAATACAATGAAACCTATATCAACTCAACCCAAACCAAGAAAGGTTCATAAGAGACTCACATCACAAATGGTCGAACCTCTTACTATATAATGAGGTGCTTGACTCTCATTTTTCTAAGATCAAATATATGAGTGAATTGCTGCCTAGTTTGCAAGCTTTCTCACTCCCTTGTCTAGACCTCTCTATAGACACCTTGATCTTTTTCTTCACCTCTCCAAGTGATATGGCCCAACCAATCACTCTCCTTACTCTTGATGAACCTTCAAGGAATCCATAGATCCATTGGAGCCATCCTTGTTCCACTCCTTCCATTGAGCTTCCTCAATCCACATCAAAATTCCAAGGAAAACAATTTGCAACGAAGGCAATGCTATCACTTTCTCCTTCCCTTTTATCTCCATTCTTAGATTGAACGCTTCTATGATAGTCGGTAAGTTCCTCTATCTGCATGAATTTGGTTGCACATTTCCTCAATTCATCAACATCTTTGGCAAGTCTCTTGATCAGACTTTTGGTAAACCAGCCCGGTCAGATTGTCGAGACCAAGTGATGCATGGCTATCTCTGGCATGAGATTTTTGATGCCCATGCAGACTTTGCTGAAACTTTCCATGAATGCCTGCAAGGATTCTCCCTTGTTTTACATTAAGGAAGGCCATGGACGATGTGTGATGTGGTCGGCATGTTGCATACTGGGTGGTGAATTTAAGTGTCAAGACTTTAAAGCTACCCACAGAATTAGGAAGGAGCTGAGTGATGTGAGTTGATTCTAGATTGCCACATTTTAGAGGTTTCACTTTTGTTTAGGCTTTTTGAGATTAACAATTATTAATGTGAGTTGATTTTAGGATTGCATGTTTTAATTGGTTGCTCTTGTTTATGATTTTTTATTTAGCAATTTAAGGTGAGAACCCTAAGAAGATTCCCACTAAATACGAACTTAATCAAGTGGTTAAATAAGTTGAAGGTTCACTTTAGAAGGGCAAAGAGAAAAAGACAATAATATGGTGCGGATCATGCAAGGGAGGTGTTCTTGCCGGTTGACCCGCCTGTCGGTTGACTCACGACACTCACACGCCTCCTTCCTCACGTTGATATGTGCTTGGTTCTTTCGAAGCAATCTGCACTTGCAAAAGAGAAAGGGGGCGCCCTAGAGGCCGTTTGCACTCCGACGCTCAAGTCAGTGTAACGCAAGGAACACCAAGTGTATTGAGTTTCTCTCTGTGTTTAGGTCTAGAAACTGCGTACCTTTGTGAAGTATTTTACTGTCCCTTATATAGTCTAGGGTTTACTGCGCTGCTAGCCCTAATTAGGGTTCACTGCTCTACTAGCCATATTTAGGGTTTACTGGAATACCCTTGTGCCGCTATCACCCAATCTTAGGGTAATCTAGCACATAAGGTTTCCTTCTCTGGAGTGCAAACTCTCACAGGGTGACCACCTGGGTGCCTCCTTGTGCACCTAGTCTCTGGGGCCACCTGTTCTAGGAGTGCCTTCACTGTTCATGTGCCATGCATGTAGCTTCACTGGGAAACCCTAGTTCTGATGAGTACTCGACCCCTCAGGACTCTGCACCTAACTGTGCTCTCCCTACTACCCGCATGGGCACTTCGTGATCCAGGCCTCTCCCTAACTCTGGGTATTTAACTGGTCATTGGCCCACTCTGGGAACCAATCTTAGCTGTTCTGTTTACGCTGTTCAAATCACCCAAGGTCGATGTCACCTCGCCACACTCTGTCGCCGAGGACTCCTCGACCTGCTGAGTGACGATGACACCTCCACCCATCCTGGTGATCTGATGACTAATCACCCTTTTCTGTAGGCTGATGACTAATCACCCCTCTCTGTAGGCTGATGACTCATCGCCCTTCTCTGTTCAATACCCCCTGTGGGGTCCATTCCACGTGGCTTTGGCCCATGCTGTGGGACCCAGCTGACGTCCGAGGACTGGTCAGTACACAAGCCCCCCAGTCTCAAGCTGTTAACTTGTTTCAGCGAAGAGACTAAGTCATGGGCGAGGACTGATCGGTACACAAGCCCCCCTAGTCTCGAGCTGTTACCTTGCATCAGCGAAGAGACTAAGTCATTGACTCGGGCGACCTACGTGGCTCTGCGCCTAAGTACATGAACAGTGCGCTGAAAGGACACTTCACCAACCCCCTTTCATCCGCTAACACGTGGCTGCATCAACGGTTTGAGATCCATAACGTTTGCGCTCCCTAGGGCTACGTTAAACCTCTTCAAAACCCCGCGCCACTTCACTGTTTCATCACTTTGCATTCTCACCTCTGTAGACTCTATCTTCCAGCACACGCTCTCTTCTTCTCACCAGGATTTTCACACTTCTCTGCCTTTCTCAACCAAAGGTATGATTTTTATGTCTTCTCCTCCTTCATAACATAATCTCGATCATCCATATGGCATGCTGCAACTGTTCTGGGCCTGTGTGTGGTTTGTGCATTCTAGGGTTTTTGTTCTTCTTTTCTGGGTTCATTCTACCTTCGAGTCTTCATCCACCATCGTTTTCTTCTAAGCCTCTTTTCTTTTCCTGCCTCTCATTTGTTTAGATTCGAGATGGCCAAAACCAAAACTACCTCCAACCCTCCTCCAACCGTAGCGGTCGATTACAAGGTGATCTCGCCGCGGACTCGAGCGTGGGGAAAATGCCTCGTCACTCCTTCGTCTAGCTTTCTAACTGCTGCGCGTTCTGCAAGGAGGCTCCAGGAACCTTCGCCGGAACTCCGAACGATGCCTGCAAAACACACAGACGGCGCCTCTAGCGGCCGTTGTAGCTCCGACGCTCAAGTCAGGCAACGGGAACACCAAAACTCTCTCTCGGATCTCTCTATGTGAGACCCATGTGTGTGTGCCCTCAGTCCTCTTTGATTCGAAAATTGAGTGTTCTTGGTTTTGTGTTGTGTATGGTGTGGCAAAGATTGCATACCTGGTTTGGTGTTCTTCTTCCTCATATAAACCCGCGTAGCCCCTACTGGCTACCTCTAGGGCCACTTGATTACTCTGCACTATCGTTTCTACTCCCCAGGGCTACCTTGCGTGCTAGCCTTCTTCACTTGAGTGCAAAGTCTGACAGGGGAGGCTGCCTAGGTACCTCTGTACCCCTCGACTTCTGTGCCTATCTGCCCTACCTATTCTCTGGGAACATCTTCACCGTCCACGTGGCAGACATGCAACCCCACTGGGAGACTCTAACCTTGATGGGTTCTTGTCCCAGGAGGATTCTGCGTCTAACTGCGTCTTCTCATCTTCATGCGTGGTCGTCTCGCGACTAAGGCCATTCCCTGCCTCTGGGCGCTTTACTGATCATTGGTCGCGTTGTTCACATCGCGCGGCCGATGTCACCTCGACACACACCGATGACCGAGGTATCTCTCATCCTGGCCGATGTCTGATGGCGCTTCTTCACGTTGTCGTGCTCTGCTTATGGAATCAAGCGAGGTCCTTGAGTAACGTTCTCGCTGGGAGCCTGGGTCCCAGTTTAACACGTGTTGACAAGGAACCCCCGACGACTGATCACTCTGCATGCACCGATGACCTATCACTCTGCATGCACCGATGACTGATCACTCTGTATACCCGATGACTGATCGGTGCTTCATCACTTCTCGCACTCTGCTTCCAGGCGCTCATGTAGGAACCGATCTTCTGGTGGTGGTCATTCGGTAGCTAACCACTGATCGCCGTTCTTGAACGATCTCCACCCTGGTTTGTCTGCTATCTCATGCCACGCGTTGCTCCGTGACTGGCCCACGTGGTCATCTGCTGCTGACGTCATCGGATACCGATGACCGACCGGATCACAAGCCCCCCAGTCTCGAGCTGTGAACTTGTTCTCAGCGAAGAGACTAAGTGGTCTTCCAAAGAGAAGAAGGAGCTCGAAGCCGATGTACTTGAGACCATGGCTGCTGGTGCCGAGGCTCTGATAGATGGGTTCCATGGGCTTGCAGCAGGTTCACTGCGTCCTGCCAGACTTGGACTCTACCCAACCTAGCCTCCACCATTCAGTGGTCGATGGCAGGCTCATTCCTCCTCCTTGAGCTTCTTCCCTTGCCACTTCTCCTTTTGTGTAATCTCTTTTTCTCAGCTGCCTTTCTCTCTCTCCACCTTTAACTCACTCTGCATGTGGCCAACTGTTAACTGGCTTAGGCTTCAGCGCGATCTCACTGTGACCCTTCAAACTTGGCCTCTAACTTGATGGTGACCGACTGTACCTTAGCATTCTCTTTAACAGTTTTTATGCTTAAATTCATGTTGGATGACTGACCTGATGGTGTCTAAATGCTTCGACTGATCGCCCAAGAGCTTGTTTGGGGAAGCTTTCATACTCAGAGCTTTGCTACCGACCACCGACTATCATGTTAGCGCACCACCGATCAGTCACCGCGCTTCAGTTTTCGCATTACTTCTGTGTCACTCCAGCGCTAGTTGCATAGAGGGCCCGAACGCCAAAGATGACGCCTGTGTTTTTGGGGAATGCTTCTCGATGACCCCTCTTGCCTCAGCCTCGCTGTATGAAGTCAAGGTGAGGTCTTTCTCCTCTCGCCTCAGCCTCGCTGTACAAAGTCGAGGTGAGGACTTTTTATCTCGCCTCAACCTTGCTGTAAAAAGCAGAGGAAGAGGACTTTCTCTGTTGCCTTAACCTTGCTGTATGAAGCAGAGGAGAAGGACTTGTGATAGGTTGTTCTTCATGACCATTTGTTCTTCTTAAAATATGAGGTAAAAAGGTGGTGGAAGCTATGGATGATATGGGTCAAGGATGACTCATATAGAGCTATGGGTTCCTTGTAGGTGCATGAAAGGTATGGAGAGTGATAGGTTAGGCCAAATCACTTGGAGGAAGGTGAAGATGAAGATCAAAGTGTCTAACCTAGAGAGACTAGACAAAGAGTAGAAGCTAGCATAATTTTGGCAGCATTTACTCATAAATTGATCTTAAAAAAAACATGAGCCAAAGCACCCTATTTATAGGAGATGGTGCCTTGGAGAGTAAGGAGCAAGGGTAGGATGGGGAATACATAAAAGAGGGGGCTGCTAGGGTGTTGACTAAAGGTCAATGCAGCCCCTTAGCATGCTTCTAGAAGGTAGTGTAAGGACCTGTAAAATTAAATTGGAATAAAAGGGTATATTTTAAATGAATTCTAAGTATGTTTTCATTTGAAATAAAAAGGAAGGAAAGTGTAGCTTAGAAGACTATAAGATCGCCTGGTTAGTACATAATCGCCGGTCGCCTACTACACATGATCGCCAGGGCGCGAGAGGCATGCGGGCATCGCCAGGGCGCGAGGCATGTGGACGTCGCCAGGGCGCGAGAGGCATGCGGGCAACGCCGGGGCGCGAGGCATGCGGGCAACGCTGGAGAGCGAGAGGCATGCGGGCATCGTCGGGGCACGAGAGGCATGCGGGTGTCGTCGGGGCGCGAGAGGCATGCGGGCGTCGCCAGGGAGAGACATCGGTCGTCTCCAGGGAGAGACATCGGTCGTCTCCAGGGAGAGACATCGGTCGTCTTCCAGGGAGAGACATCGGTCGTCTTCCAGGGAGAGACATCGGTCGTTTGCCAGTATGAGACCTCAGTTGATAGTCATCGTGCGAGCGGTCATCGGTGGAAGGTTATTGCGCGATGTCGAGTTTCACACAGATAAAGTGGGACCCAGACTCCCAGCATGACACGTCCTGCACGCGCGCCACGTGGACAAAAAGGGTGGTTCAGAATAGTGACATCAGAAGGTTGGCATGCGCAAGAGACACTCATGGTCGTACTATTCAGGGAAGTGGTTGGCATGCACAAGAAGACAACCATGGCCGTACTGTTCAGTGAAACGTACACTCTGGCTATCTTGGAGAGGGGGGTGGTGGCAGCAGCATGCGTGGACTAGTAGGCTTAGATTTAAAAACTCACTTCTGAGAGGCAAAGAAGGTGCTGTGGTTCAAGAGTGAGTGAGTGAGTTACCTTCATCCTTCTCTTTTCTCTCCTTCACTCTGCCATTCAGGCCTTATCACGTTCCTGCTTAGCTATCGACGACTGCCCTTGGAGCACCTGGGAGTTTCTCTGCAAGTCCTACAAACCAGACGCTAAAACAGAGCTAAGGCATCCTTTAAGCTCGGTGGGTCTTGGAGCTCTTGGTGTTTTGCGCAAGTCCAAGTAAGGGAAGCTAGCCTTATTTCCAACGAAAATCCTTATATTCGATGATTAAGATGATGGGGGCGACGTGGTCGCCAGTTTTTCAACTGTTATTGTACAATCCTCTGTTTTTGAACGAGATCGCCGGTTTTGGCGTTGTTTTTCGAACTCCCCTGTTTTGTGTTGTTTGAAGCTGTTTGAGATTTAAATGTGATATTCGAAAATATGAACCATGAAATGATTGTTGTTGTGATTGGAATTATTCATTTAAGTGTTATATGATGTGTGGAATGTCGTGAATGTGGGATCAAGACATAGTATTTTCAGGAAAGGAAATACCGTGTTGAGATTTGGTTATGAGGGTGTATTGATCTGTGAGTATCCTGTGAATGAGACGATCCTGACTCTGCTGAGATAATGGAATCACATAGAGGAAGTTATCCAGTTGGTGAGAGTCGAAGGAGGTTCATATGAATGGGTGAGTCGTGTGAAAAAGAACGAGCTCGGCCTGTTATATGGATTAACCCTGTCATACTGTGAGAGTGATGAAATTGAGATCGAGATTGTGTTGATGCGCATGGCTGTGGAAACATTACAGCAAATGAAGTATGACAGGTGCATGTCTCTGGATGCTAAGTTCAACGCACGAGTCTTCCGGAAGTAGTGTCAAGTGTCTATGTGTGATTAGTCGGTGGAAGTCTGACGTGAGTAATGTTGAGAAATTGTTGATAGATGTAACATCCCGCCAAAATACTATAGAAATGTGTATAATGAAAATAAAGGTAACAAATAGATTGAAGTGAACTAAATATTATATATATGAAATGTAGTTTCTCCTCACAGGGAGTTTAATACAAATTCGTTCAAATTTTCCAGAAACATAAACAAAATACAGAAAAAAAACAAAGCAGGCGATCTCCTATCGGAAGAGACCGATCTCCTATCGGACGAGGCCGATCTCCTATCAGAGGACCCAAAACATCCGATCTGCTACCAGAACAGAAATCAGGCGATCTCCTTCCGGCGACCACTCACTAAGGAGCTCTACTTCCTGGAAAATCATCTGCTCCCGTGTAAGTTATACACGATCATCACAGTTTAAAGAGAACAACAGCCAACGAGCAAAACACGCAGGGTAAGCTAGATATTTTAAAGAGAGTTTAAATAAGAACATTAAAATCAGGGTAAGCAATTTTCAAGATATTCACGTAAAGCTATAGATTTTCCCAATACCCTTCACCTGATCACCCAGAAATCACACATTTCACAATATTCTCAAGAGTCATTCTATTTCACAAAACTGCATCAAGTGTCTATAAATTTCAAGTTCCTCATTTCACATGTCAGACCACCACTGACCCAGCACACAAGACACTTGACCTACTTCCGGAAGACTCGTGCATTGACTAGACTCAGAGATTCTGCACCTGTCATACAAAGCTGTTGTAATGTTTCCACAGCTATGCGCATCAACACATTCTCGATCTCAAGTTCACCATTCTCACAGTATGACAGGGTTAATCCATATGACAGGCCGAGCTCGTTCTGTTTCACACGACTCACCCATACATATGAACCTCCTTCGACTCTCAACGCCTGAATAACCTCATCTATATGAATCCATTATCTCAGGAGAGTCAGGATAATCCCATTATAGACATCACCGATCAATGCACATCCTACACGATCTTACACGGTATTTTCTTTCCTGAAAATACTATGCCTCGATCCACATTCACCACATCCAACACATCACATAACACTTAAAGGAATGATTTCAATCACAGCAAAACTCAATCCAAGGTTCTTATTTTCGAATATCTCATTTAAATCTCAACAGTTTCAAAGCAACACCAAAAACAGAGAGTTTCGCAAACAACGCCAAAACCGGCGACCTGGTTCAAAAATAAGGTATTTCGAAGTCTGTACATAAAACCGGCGACCACGTCGCCCAAACACATAGAAACAGAGCATTCACGAAGATGAAAACGAAACCGGCGACCACGTCGCCCTCACTTCAGAAACAGCTAAACTATGGCTTGTATTGAAAATGAAGGCTAGCTTCCCTTACCTGGACTTGCGTAAAATACCGCGAGCTCAAAAACCACCGAGCCTGAAGGATGCCTTAGCTCTGTTTTCAGCGCCTGGTCTGTAGAACTTGTAGAGAACCTCTTAGGTGTTCTAAGGGCAACGTCGCTTGTCGCACTGATGCTGGAGGTTGCCTGAGTCTCAACGCAAGGAAGGGAAGAAGGGAGGGAGGAGGTTTGCACTCACTCTAACACTCTTGAGTCTGTAACGTTCTTTGCCTTCCCGCAGTGGCTTTTGTATCCCAACTTACCTGTCCACGCATGCTGCTGCTGCCACCCCTTCTGCAGGAAAGCTTGAGAACCACTGCCCTGAACAGTACGACCACTGTTGTCTCTGGTGCATGCCAACCACTGCTCTGAATAGTACTACCGCTGTTGTCGCTTGTGCATGCCAACCACTACTCTGAACAGTACGACCGCGAGTGTCCCCTGCGCATGCCAACATTCTGATGTCACCACTCTAAACCACCCTTTTTGTCTACGTGGCACGTGTGCAGGACGTTTCATGCTGGGAGTCTGGGTCCCACTTTACTCTGTGTGAAACTCGACGTCGCGCGATAACTTTCCACTGCTGACTCATCCTGGCGAACGACCGATGTCTCCTTCGCCCTGGAAGACGATCGATGTCTCCTTCGCCCTAGAAGACGACCGATGTCTTCCTCTGGGAGACGACCGATGTCTTCCCTGGCGACGCCCTCATAACTCTCGCGCCCTAGCTACGTCCACATGCCTCGCGCCCTGGCGATGCCCGCATGCCTCTCGCGCCTTGGCCACGTCCACATGCCTCGCGCCCTGGCAATGCCCGCATGCCTCTCGCGCCTTGGCCACGTCCACATGCCTCGCGCCCTGGCAATGCCCGCATGCCTCGCGCCCGCGCGATGCCTGCATGCCTCTCGCGCCCGCACGATGCCTGCATGCCTCGCGCGCCCGCGCGATGTCTGCATGCCTCGCGCGCCCGCGCGATGTCTGCATGCCTCGCGCGCCCGCGCGATGTCTGCATGCCTCGCGCGCCCGCGCGATGTCTGCATGCCTCGCGCCCTGGCGACGTCCACCTGGCGCTCATGTGTAGCAGGCGACCGGCGATCTCATAGCCTTCTAAACTTAACTTTTCCTCCCTTTTTGTTTTAAATAAAACATACATAGAATTCTTTTAAAATATAACCCTTTTTATTCCAATTCAATTTTACAGGTCCTTACACAAAGCACCCTATTTATAGGAGATGGTGCCTTGGAGAGTAAGGAGCAAGGGTAGGATGGGGAATACATAAAAGAGGGGGCTGCTAGGGTGTTGACTAAAGGTCAATGCAGCCCCTTAGCATGCTTTTAGAAGGTAGGGCTACATTCCTACCCTAAAAGGCCTAGGTACAAGCTAAATTGTTAAATACACCCCCTATTGTGCTAAATGAACCCTACTCTACTGAAATTACAAATAAACTGAAATTAATTGATGCTCAGCTCCCATGGCTTGGGCTCTACTCCTTGTGGTCCTCTGAGGGGTCTTTGAATATGTAAAGAAAAGTTTCTCTGCCATCAGTAGCAGAGTCCCAATTTTCCATGGACCTAGTTGTTGGGCCTGAGCTTGGGCTTAGGCTTGGGCTTGGGCCTCTTCCATCAACTTGGTTCTCTTGCCTCAACCTTGCTGTAAGAAGCAGAGGAAGAGGAATTTTCTCTCGCCTCAACCTTGCTGTAAAAAGCAGAGGAAGAGGGCTTTCTCTGCCTGCACCCCGCTGTACAAAGTCGAGGGTGAGGACTTTCTCCTCTGAGTGGGTGCACGCTCCCAGGGGAGCACCAGGGGTGGCTTTCTAAGCGCACTCCCTAGGCGCATCCCTGCCTGCGTGGTATCACCGCACGCCCTTTGAGTGGGCAACTCCTCTTCTTCTGGTTTGGAATCATGCGGGGCGCATGCGTAACGCTCTCGCTGGGAGCCTGGGTCCCAGCTTAACACGTGTTGGCAAGACCCCGATGACCATGCACCGATGAGTGCTCTGCTTCTGGAATCATGCGAGGTGCATGCGTAACGCTCTCGCTGGGAACCTGGGTCCCAGCTTAACGCGTGTTAGCAAGACCCCGATGACCAACCTTCTTCTGGAATCATGCGAGGTGCATGCGTAACGCTCTCGCTGGGAACCTGGGTCCCAGCTTAACACATGTTAGCAAGACCCCGATGACCAACCTTCTTCTGGAATCATGCGAGGTGCATGCGTAACGCTCTCGCTGGGAACCTGGGTCCCAGCTTAACACGTGTTGGCAAGACCCCGATGACCATGCACCGACCGAGTGCTCACTACTGACATGCACCGACGGTTGATCGCGCGTTGGGTGCGCCGATGACTGATCGCGCTCTGCTTCCTAGTGCTTAAACGTGAAGATGATGTCTTGCTACGGGGAAGAAGAGTTTTTCTTGTTGACCCCTCTTGCTTGCCCCGAGGTCATCGACCTTTAGGTCTGGTTCCTGTTTGGACGTTTCTCGAAATCTTCCCTTTCCCTCTCTTGGTTTTACTAGTACTCCCGAGTTCCCAAACTTTAGCCACCTGCACTCACTCCTGGGGTGAGGAGAATATAGGTTAGTGGTCCGTACTCGCGCCTGGGGCGAGCAGGCTCCAACCAATCACTTGCACTTGCATCTGGGGCAAGCAGAACTTGGAACTGGGAAACATGTGCACACTTGACATACTGAAATCTTTTTTATTGGGTGGCCTCGTTAAAAACCCTCATCAGGGAAAAGAGTGTCCCCTGATTTGCTCAACTATTTACAGTACATACATTGAGTGTGTGTACAATGCAAGAACGCATCTACCTTACAACTTAACTGAAGTAGAAACTTGAGTGTGTAGCGTTCCATGTCCATGGGATAGGTGCTCCATCCAGGGTCTCCAGCCGATAAGCTCCATTCTCCAGCGCCTCAACTACTCTGTATGGGCCCTGGCGATGACCGACCTGGCGAGCACACCATTCTTCCAACAACGACGAAAAGCTGTCCTTAACTTCAAACTTGTTCGCACCTCCCAAGTTCTCCATAAGCTCGTTGCTTCCCCTTCGTTACACCATCGCGAGGTGTGTTAAAGCGAACTGACTGGACTTCCTTGAACTTGTGCGGGAAGCTCATGATTTCAAGTGCTTCTCTAATCCCTCTTTCTCCTGCAAACGTGCAGAAATCCCACACTATCTGGGGTCTGGCGAGGTTCACAGAAGCGTAAGCCTCGTTCATCCACGTCTTGGGATCGACTGGCGGATATACAAAGTCAACAGCTAGAGAACTGGACTCTTCACCTTTCTCTTTGCAACTTTCTAACGCCGAGCTTAAAGACTCTGCCTCAGCTCCCACCTGAGCTACCTGGGAGCCCCCCCGGTGTAGCATCTTTTATCACCTGATTTCCCCGTGCATAGGGATTTCATGCTGCTGATCACCTGCCTGGGACCCCGAAGCGCGATCACCTTGCGCCTCCCTTAGGTAATCGGTCAGGAAACCTGTCTTCACCAACTCAGCAAGTTGACGCCCCAATGCCAGGCATGTGTGGAGTGTGTGTCCATAAGCCTGATGGAACTCACACCACTCGTCCTTCCTCCTTCCAAGTACCATGTCATTTTTCTCTAGTACTCGGAGTCTCGCAGCCACGGCAGGGATGGCGATCAGCTCTGCCAACTCTATCACGAAATCATACCTAGGGGGTGTGTTGTTCTCCCTTGCACGCCCCCTGGGCTGGTTCTTCCTGGGTGCATACGGACGAGGCCTTCCCTGCGCCTTCCTCTCCTCCCTGGTCTCATACACCCGCACCTGCTGCTGCTGCTTCCCCTGACCTCCGCGCGGCTTCGTCGGCGCAGTGCTGCCTCTCTTCACAGAGACCTCTGCCTCTGCTACAATGTGCGCCACCGCGCGTCGCCGTATCTCAGCAAAGGTGACGGGGTGGCTCTTGATGAGGGATTCACTGAAAGGGCCAGGCAACACACCTTTCTTGGACGCGTGCACTAACATGTTCTCGTCCTTGCTGAGCAATCTCACCACCTGCACAGCGAAACGGTTGAGGAAGTCCTTTAGCGACTCCCCCTGGTACTGGCGCACGTCGAACAAATCGTAAGACACCACTGGTGGCGCTCTGTTGACGATGTACTGCTCCGTGAACAGCTTTGAGAACTAGTGGAAAGAGGTGATGTGGCCCTCCGGCAGGCTCACAAACCACTCCATAGCTACTCCGCTCAACGTGCTCATAAACATTTTGCAGTACACAGCGTCTGAACCTCCAGACAGCATCATCTGAGTGTGGAAGGCTGTCAAATGTGCCTCTGGGTCTTCCACCCCCGTGAACGACGCCTTCACTCCCACCAGGTTGGGAGGCACCACCGTGTTCTTGATCTCGAGGGAGAAAGGCATAGGAAATGCTCTAGGGGGCGACGGCGGCATCGACGTTCTATCTTCGAATATGCGCTCATTCTGCGCCTGCAATTCCCTACGCAACTCCTCGTTCACGCGGTTCAGCTCTTCATTTCTTCTATGCGATGCAGTCAGCTCTGCATGCATCTTCTCTTGCTCAGCTCTCGATGCCGCGACATTCTCTTGCAGCGCGCGCATCATCTCCATGACCTGCGCCATGGTAACAGCTCCTTCTTCAGCAGATGGCGCAGGTACCATTTGTCTGGTTCTTCTACTCATCTGTGCAATTTCTACTCTCGTTCTTGGGTATGGGGGCTTTGTTTTACTTCGTGCCCCACGGTGGGCGCCAAATGATCTCGCCGCGGACTCGAGCGTGTGGAAAATGCCTCGTCACTCCTTCGTCTAGCTTTCTAACTGCTGCGCGTTCTGCAAGGAGGCTCCAGGAACCTTCGCCAGAACTCCGAACGATGCCTGCAAAACACACAGACGGCGCCTCTAGCGGCCGTTGTAGCTCCGACGCTCAAGTCAGGCAACGGGAACACCAAAACTCTCTCTCGGATCTCTCTGTGTGAGACCCGTGTGTGTGTGCCCTCAGTCCTCTTTGATTCGAAAACTGAGTGTTATTGGTTTTGTGTTGTGTATGGTGTGGCAAAGATTGCATACCTGGTTTGGTGTTCTTCTTCCTCATATAAACCCGCGTAGCCCCTACTGGCTACCTCTAGGGCCACTTGATTACTCTGCACTATCGTTTCTACTCCCCAAGGCTACCTTGCGTGCCATCCTTCTTCACTTGAGTGCAAAGTCTGACAGGGGAGGCTGCTTGGGTACCTCTGTACCCCTCGACTTCTGTGCCTATCTGCCCTACCTATTCTCTGGGAACATCTTCACCATCCACATGGCAGACATGCAACCCCACTGGGAGACTCTAACCTTGATGGGTTCTTGTCCCAGCAGGATTCTGCGTCTAACTGCGTCTTCTCATCTTCATGCGTGGTCGTCTCGCGACTAAGGCCATTCCCTACCTCTGGGCGCTTTACTGATCATTGGTCGCGTTGTTCACATCGCGCGGCCGATGTCACCTCGACACACACCGATGACCGAGGTATCTCTCATCCTGGCCGATGTCTGATGGCGCTTCTTCATGTTGTCGTGCTCTGCTTATGGAATCAGGCGAGGTCCTTGAGTAACGTTCTCGCTGGGAACCTGGGTCCCAGTTTAATACATGTTGACAAGGAACCCCCGACGACTGATCACTCTGCATGCACCGATGACCTATCACTCTGCATGCACCGATGACTGATCACTCTGTATACCCGATGACTGATCGGTGCTTCATCAGTTCTCGCACTCTGCTTCCAGGCACTCATGTAGGAACCGATCTTCTGGTGGTGGTCATTCGATAGCTAACCACTGATCGCCGTTCTTGAACGATCTCCACCCTGGTTTGTCTGCTATCTCATGCCACGCGTTGCTCCGTGACTGGCCCACGTGGTCATCTGCTGCTGACGTCATCGGATACCGATGACCGACCGGATCACAAGGCCCTCTACCCATGGGCTTCTGAGGATCTCCTTGCCGAGACCTATAAACTCACAAGAAGAATGCAAGAAGAATATCGGAAGAAGAAGATCGGAGGAAGAAGAATGGAAGAAGAAGATTGGAAGAAGAAGAATGGCAGAAGAAGATCGGAAGAAGAAGAATGGCAGAAGAAGATCGGAAGAAGAAGAATGGAAGAAGAAGATCGGAAGAAGAAGAATGGAAGAAGAATATCAGAAGAAGAAGAATGGAAGAAGAAGAGTGGGAAGAAGAAGAATGGAAGAAGAAGAACGGAAGAAGAAGATCGGAAGAAGAAGAAAGAAAGAAGAAAAGAACGGAAGAAGAAGATCGGAAGAAGAAATAATGGAAGAAGAAGATCGGAAGAAGAAGAATGGAAGAAGAAGATCGGAACAAGAAGAATGGAAGAAGAAGAATGCGTAGAAGAACAATGGAAGAACAAGATTGGAAGAAGAAGAATGGCAGAAGAAGATCGGAAGAAGAAGAGTGGAAGAAGAAGATCGGAAGAAGAAGAAGAATACAAGAAGAAGATCGAAGAAGAAGAATGGCAGAAGAAGATCGAAAAAAAGAAGAATGGTAGAAGAAGATCGGAAGAAGAAGAATGGAGAAGAAGATCGGAAGAAGAAGAATGGAAGAAGAAGATTGGAAGAAGAAGAATGGAAGAAGAAGAATGGAAAAAGAAGATGGGAAGAAGAAGATCGAAAAAAGAAGAATGAAGAATGACAGAAGAAGATCGAAGAGAAGAATGCCAGAAGAAGATCGGAAGAAGAAGAATGGAAGAAGAAGATTTGAAGAAGAAGAATGGAAGAAGAAGATAGGAAGAAGAAGATTGGAAGAAGAAGAATGGAAAGAGAAGAATGGAAGAAGAAGAACGGCAGAAGAAGATCGGAAGAAGAAGAATGGAAGAAGAAGATCGGAAGAAGAACAATGGAAGAAGAAGATCGAAAGAAGAAGAATGGAAGAAGAAGATTGGAAGAAGAAGAATGGCAGAAGAAGATCGGAAGAAGAAGAATGGCAAGAGAAGATCGGAAGAAGAAGAATGGAAGAGAAAGATTGGAAAGAAGAATATTAGAAGAAGAAGATTGGAAGAAGAAGAAGAATGCAAAGAAGAAGAATGGAAGAAGAAGAACGGCAGCTGTAAGGACCTGAAAAATTTATTGGAATAAAAGAGTATATTTTAAATAAATTCTAAGTATGTTTTTATTTAAGTTAAAAAGGAAGGAAAGTGCAGTCTAGAAAACGATAAGAGTTCTTTGTTAATACATAATCGCCGGTCGCCTAGACTGCATGTCGTCGCCAGGGCGCGAGGGATGCAGGCGTCGCCAGGGCAAGATGCATGCGGGCATCATCAGGGGGAGACATCGGTCGTTCGCCAGGGTGAGGTCATCGGTGGATTGCCTTCGCGCGGGAGGTCCTCAGTGGATAGCCTTCGCGCGAGAGGTCCTCAGTGGATAGTCTTCGCGCGAGAGGTCATCGGTGGATTGTCTTCGCGCGAGAGGTCATCGGTGGATTGTCTTCGCGCGAGAGGTCATCGGTGGATTGTCTTCGCGTGAGAGGTCATCGGTGGATAGCCTTCGCGCGAGAGGTCATCGGTGGATGGTCTTCGCACGAGAGGTCATCGGTGGATAGCCTTCGCGGGAGAGGTCATCGGTGGATAGACTTCGCGCCTGTGGTCATCGGTGAAAGGTCATCGCGCGACGTCGAGTTACACACAGAGAAGGTGGGACCCAGACTTCCAGCATGGAACGTCCTGCACGCGCGCCACGTAGACAAAAAGAGTGGTTCAGAATAGTGACCTCAGAGTGTTAGCCTGCGCAGAGGCACGCTTAGTAGTACTGTTCAGGGAGTGGTTGGCCTGCGCAAGAGACAACTGTAGTCGTACTGTTCAGGGAAACATACACTCAGACTTCTCTGCAGAGTGGGTGGTGGCATCTGCTTTTGGTGGATAAGTTGGTTTAAGATGCAGAAACCCACTGCTGATAGAAAAAAACGTTGCAGCCTTCAAAGAGAGAAAGAGTGAGTTACCTCCCTTCTCCTCCAGTTGTCTCCTTCGCGCTGCGATTCTAGCACCTTCACACGAGAGTACGACGAGCGACAGCCACCATTAGAGCACCTGGGCAGTTCTCTGCAAGTCCTTCAACCAGACGCAAAAACAGAGCCAAGGCGTTCTTCAAGCTTCGTTGGGTTTCGGAACTCTAGGTGTTTGCGCAAGTCCAGGTAAGGGAAGCTAGACTTCATTTTAAATACAAGCCATAGTTTAGCTATTTCTGAAGTGAGGGCGACGTGGTCGCCGGTTTCGTTTTCATCTTCGTAAATGCTCTGTTCTATGTGTTTGGGCGACGTGGTCGCCGGTTTTATATACAGTCTTCGAAATACCTTGTTTTTGAACTAGATCGCCGGTTTTGGCGTTGTTTGCGAACTCTCTGTTTTTGGTGTTGCTTTGAAAACTGTTTGAGATTCAAATGACATATTCGAAAACATGAACCTTTGAAATGACTATTGCGGTGATTGAATCATCTAGTTGAGAGTGGTATGATGTGTTGAATGTTGTGAATGTGGGATCGAGGCATAGTATTTTCAGGAAAGAAAATACCGTGTAAGATCGTGTAGGATGTGCATTGACCGGTGATTCGTCATGATATCCTGACTCTCCTGAGATAATGAATTCATATAGATGAAGTTATTCAGGCGTTGAGAGTCGAAGGAGGTTCATACGTATGGGTGAGTTGTTTGAAAGAGAACGAGCTCGACCTGTGGTGTGGATTAACCCTGTCATGCTTGGATGGTGATGATATTGAGATTCATTATACGCTTGTGAATGTGTGTGATTTCACGGCGACCCTGTGAATGTGTGTGATTTCACAGTGGGCAGTATGACAGGTGCAGATCTATGAGTCTAGTCAATGCACGAGTCTTCCGGAAGTAGTGTCAAGTGTCTTGTGTGCTGGGTCAGTGGTGGTCTGACATGTGAAATGAGGAACTTGAAATTTATAAGACACTTGATGCTGTTTGTGAAATAGAACGACTCTGGGAAATATTGTGAAATGTGTGATTTCTGGGCGATCAGGTGAAGGGTATGAGCAACTCTAAGTTTTACATGGATATCTTGAAAAATGTTTTTACCTTGATTTTAATGTTCTTATTTAAACTCTCTTTAAAATATCTAGCTTACCCTGCGTGTTTTGGTTCTGTGGCTGTTCTCTTAAAACTGTGATGATCGTGTAATTGTTACACGGGAGCAGATGATCTTCCAGGATGTAGAGCTCCTTAGTGAGTGGTCGCCGAGGAAGAGATCGCCGGTTTTCTATCTCTTGGTGGTGATCGCCGGATTTATGTCCTGCTGCAGATCGCCTGTTTTGGGCCTTCTGTTACCAGATCGCCGGTTCATGTATGGAGACCGCCGGTCTTGTTGTATTTGGTTGAATTTCGTTTAAATTTTGAAAACATTTGACCTGGTTATGTATTTAACTCCCTAAGAGGAGCAACTTCATTACTTATATATATATTATCATGTACTCTTCAATATTATTTGTTTACCTTTATTTTCATTATACATGTATGTATGATTTTATTTTGCGGGATGTTACAGCAG